>OX336390.1:650817921-652190921 GCA_946902985.2 Meconema thalassinum
AGTACTTTAGGATTTTTTTTACTTTGGTTCAGGTAAACTCTACTCTTACTAAAAGCACTTACTAGATTATTAAGACAATACTGAATATACTTTTCTACAGTCTACACTTCAGGGATTCAAACCACAAACCCCAATGTGTAGGTATGCCTATCCAAACTTCAGTATGCAGTTAGACTTAGTGCACTTGGTTAGAAAGGTGCATAAGGAAGACACTACATGTTAGAGCTGGGCTTCATGTTTACCTTCAAGACAGTGTATCACATATTAATTATTGAATTCAAATAATAAAACATTACTCACTTCTATCTGGGACGGCATGTGAATACAAAATCTTTGACAAGGGTCCCGGATAACTGGCAGGCCAGAAGTGCCTCGAACAAACATAACGACCTCTCAGTTGTTTGGCCGTCAGCTTCTTTAGGCTTTCCCTGCCTACAACCTCCAGCCACTGCCTACATCTGTCTGCTTCCAAGGGAAAGCGGTGAAATATTATTTTTTCTATTTTCACCACCTCATCTCCTTGGTGAACTTCACAAATGTTACACTTGTGGCCTGGAATGTTCATATTCTGTAAAATGAAAACAAATATTAAAATGAGTATTTTTTTAAATACCACACGATCCGGGATACCGTACCCACTGTTACTGCTAAACTATGATTATACTACCATGGAGCATGATGAAAGAAATGTAATACCAGTACTAATATAGGCCTATTCCTTGAATAGAGGTACCTCTATCTACAACTTAGCAGGGCTTATTGGTCAAAAAAGAACACTAAACATTAGGCTAAAGTTGCATTTTAAACCTGTCAGTGCCTTTTTATTAGCAGCAATTTCAGAAAAATTCAGAGATTTCATTTTTGATTTATTTATTTATTTCAGAAAATAAATGAAGTATTAGAGAAAGTAACACTCACTAATACGGACATAACGTTATTACATTGCTGTAATTGTTATTACCGTATTTAAAATCAAGTGTAGTTTTCTAAAGTACGGCAATTAATATCTTTGACCCCATAAAGGGCCATTATTGATAATACTGTGTATAAAGTGAGGGTTTCTTACCATAGGTATGTATGAGTCGCGCTTCTCAGGATGAATCTTCAGTTGTGTCTGCCAGTTAAGTAAAGACCACGCCAGAACTAACCACTTGAAATAAACCACTTGACATTCCATAATTCCAACCAAAACAGAGAACAAAGATGTACTTTAAATCACTTCAAGTGCCTGTCAAATTTTTAAGATCAGCCGGGCTGCTTCTCGCACAGTTACAAGTAGGTTTCCACCAATAGCAAAGCATATGGGTACTAGCCAATAGGAAGCCTGGCTTGCTTACACATTGGTGAACAGCGCCTCTTGAGGACGCTAATGGAACTCGTCATTAAATTTGCGGATGTCGGAAGCGACGGATCCATACAAGTTACACCCCCCTGCTCAAGTGGCTTCTCGAAAGGTCGGCAGCACATCTCGTCAGCCAGGGTAAGGGGAAGGGGGGATTGCGCACGGGCCCATATCATTTATTCACTAGTACCAACTTATACATATGAATAATACCATATACAAGGAGTACACACAAACAGTACATATATTACACTCCTCCCTCTTAAACAACAAACATATACAAAGAAGAATCAATCAATAACAATCAACTTACAACAAGGAACATTTTTTTTCTTTTTTCAAATAAATAATCACAAATCAAGATGTTCAACAGGTTTCCTCTCGCGTACAGGGTAACGTCTCTGAGAACGCCCTGCAGGAGAACTAATAATAGGTTGGCTAACCGGACTTGATGGAGGAGTTGGCTGTCTAGACATAGACTGTCTAGTAAAAACAGCTGATGGTGAAGCTGTCAATTCTGAACGTACATCAACCTGCTCAGCTGACTGAGATGCTAAACTTTCAGCTGATTGACCTGAGCACTCCTTAGCCGGCTCGCTCACCTGAGCATCAATAGCAATAAGTTGATCAATATGCCTCTTCCAAATAATACCAGATCCTATTCTGACTAGATACATGGTAGTACTTAGTTGTTTCATCACAGTACCCTCAATCCATTTACCTTGTGCTCTATAATCTCTAATTAGTACGGATTGATTAACATGAAAGACACGTGTTTTACTACCCTTGGCATAAGCTTTCTGCTTATCCTGCTTAGCCTCCACTACCCTCCTGACGCTTGGTCGTAAAAGATCAAATCTAGTTCTTAGTGATCTATTGAACATTAGTTTGGCTGGGGTTTTATTAGTAGTGGTATGTACAGAATTGCGATAATCGAACAATATTCTATCCAAAGCTACTGAAACATCCCTAACATTATCTCTAAAAGCACATTTAAGTTTAGTTTTAGCATACTTGACTGAGTTTCAGCCTGACCATTGCTCTGAGGGTGGTATGGAGGTGAAAAAGTATGTTTAATACCATTCTTAACCAAAAATTCGTTAAACTCTGCCGAATTAAATGGAGGTCCATTATCACTATGAATTGACACAGGTTAACCAAAACGGGCAAAAAGATGGCGTAAATTAACAATAGCTAAGTGTGAAGAAGTGAAACTAGTCTCAAATACTTCTAACCACTTAGAATGAGCATCTACAACTATTAGGTACATTTTTCCTTTAAATGGCCCCAAATAATCAAGATGTAGTCTTTCCCACGGTTTATCAGGATAATGCCAATGATGTAGTTCACTTTTGGGTGGATTACATCTCTCCAATAGGCAGCAAGAACAGCTATTGGCAAGGTTTTCTATTTCCTGATCAATATTAGGCCACCAAAAATAAGCTCTCGCTACAGATTTCATTTTAACCATGCCTAAATGACTAGCATGGAGGTCTCGCAAAACGAAGTTACGTAAACTACCAGGAATTATTACCTTGTAAATCCACATTAAAATACCTTGTTCAACAGCTATTTCCTCTCTCCTCTGAAAAAACGGTGATAAATCATGGTCAGAAGGAGACAAATAAGTTGGCCATCCATACATTACGTAGCCATAAACTCGTTTCAAAAGTGGATCGTTCTGAGTTTCCACTCGGACTTGCTCACAAGAAATAGGTACTGAACTCTCATGAATAAAATTTAAATATGTACCTAGGGGTGACAGATCGGAAGTAGTTTCCACCTCAGGAACTTGCAAAGGCCATCTAGATAGTGCATCAGCTACATTATCATGGGAATTTACAGACTTGATATCAAAATCATAACCAGACAAAAATAATGCATATCTCTGCAATCTGCTTGTTGCAAACACAGGCAACCCCTTTTTGGGCCCAGAAAATACTCAATAATGGCTTGTGATCACATTTCAAGGTAAAGTGTATGCCATACAGATATTGGTGAAACTTCCTCACACCATAAACAATCGCTGTTGCTTCCATATCAATTTGAGAATAATGATATTCTGCTGAGTTAAGTGTTCGCGATGCATAGCTTTCTGGTCTTTCTATACCTTCTTTAGTAAGTATGCTTAGAACACAGCCTAACCCATAACTAGACACATCAACAGTTAACACTATGGGAGCATCTGGTTCATAATGTGCTAGTATTGGGGCTGAAGACAAAAGCTTCTTAATCTCCTTAAATGCCTGCATACATGTGTGATCAAATACAAAGTCAGAATCTTTTTTAACAGGTTATACAATGCTGTTAACACCGTAGACAGATTAGGCACAAACCTGCCATAATAATTTGCTAATCCCAAAAAAGATTTAGTTTCAGTCACATTCTTAGGAACAGGAGCATCTACAATGGCTTTTACCTTAGCCTCCACCGGGTGAGTTAGCCGAGGTCGCTACGGCATGACTGTTGGCAGTCGCTCACACCGGGAGGCGAGGAGGTTCGAATCCCCTCGCCGGCAACCTTGAAGATGGTCTTCTGTGGTTTTCCATCTTCCTTCCAGGCAAATGCCGGGGTTGGTCCCTAACTATAGGCCACAGCCGCTACCTTCCAACTCTTTGTCCGTACATTCAAACTTTCCTCCCCAGACAACACTCCACACGCGACTGTACGTGTAGCTCACCCATTGGGTGTCCGCCTTGAAGCAGCTACAAAACTGGCGAGCCGAACATGTCCTTGGACACTCCCGGCACTTAAAGTCATACGCTAAAAAAAAAAAAAAAAAAAACTTAGCCTCCGAAGTGTGAAGACCATTCTTGTCTATAGTGAAACCCAAAAATTCTAACTTAGGCACAAAAAACTGACACTTATTCTTCCTAACTGTAAAACCATACTGTTTGTCTGTCAAACACTCCTTCAAGCCTGCTTAAGTGAGTTTTAGTATCTGGTCCTCTGAAAGATACCCACAGCACTAGAAATACCATAAGGCGTACGCTTAAAAGCAAAACAACCCTTATGCGTGCTAATAGTGCACAATTTTTGTGAGGTCTCGTCCAGTCTTAACTGCATGTAAGCTTGGGTCAAATCAATTTTACTAAATGATTCACCTTTCTGTAGTTCAGCAAAGAGATCCTCAACTCTGGGTATAGGGTAACGATCTACAACTAACTGCGGGTTAATAGTAACCTTAAAGTCACCACAAATTCGAATACTTCCATCTTTCTTCAGAACAGGTACTATAGGCGACCCGTACTCTGAACTTTCAACTGGATACAATACATCGGCTGCAACTAACCGTTCAAGTTCCTTTTCAACTTTAGCTTTCAAAGTATAAGGTAATGGTCTAGGCCTAAAGTACTTAGGTACACTATTCTCTTTCATAATTAGCCTAACCGGTTCAACCGTACACAGACCTAGTTTTTCAGTGAACACCTCAGGGTATTTTGTAACTACCTCTTTAAGTATCAATTCTGGTTTAACGTTATCACTAGGCATATTCGATTCACTGCCAACAACTTCAGTGGCAAATAACTGCTCATCTGTTGCAGGTGATATCTGAACATTTAATGCCATGATCCAGTCTCGACCTAACAAGGGATTAGCTCCATTTTTAATTACATACAATTCCATATTTTTATCAATGCCTCTGTAATTAACATTTACATTAATTACCCCAACCAGCTCAATAGGAGCATTAATGTATGAACTTAAGCGTAGACTTGTAGGCTGTAACTTTATATTCTTAAAATTTTCCCAATAAAACTTTCCGCTAACCGCACTGACTGAGGCACCAGTATCAATTTCAAAGGTTACAGGTCTGTTTTCAACCAGTACACTAGTTTTAAATGGTTCAACAGTACATAAACGGTTAATAGGGTGGCTTTCATGCATAGTAAATAGGTTAGGAACATCAGTTAATATGTCTTCAGATTCACTGTCAACTTGGCCTACAAATTATGCACACTTCTGTTTGTATTTCTAGGAGATTGATTGAACTTACCACGCATCCTTGCCTTACACATTTTGCTAATGTGGTTTCTTTTTCCACAAACATAACACATGCATCCGCGCAAACGGCACTCACTACTCTTGTGGCCAAACACGCCACACCAATAACATTGCACTGAACACTTCTGCTGGGGACTGCTCCGTTGTCCTGGTGTAGGTTGGCAGCGCTGAAGAGATCCGCCGCTGGAGGATGGAACAGCCACGCCCCCTGTCTTCTTCCCTCTCACAGATGACGTACCGGACCGCCAGGAACAGGGAGATGATGTCATGCGGTGTAGCTTGTCTCCACCGCCAGGCATGAGTGACGCTACATTCTTCTCAGCTGCTTCTATGGACGAAATAATCGAGACCGCCCTCTCGAATGTTAAGGAATGTTCACCCAACAGTCTCTGCTTCGTAGATTCGCTCCGTATTTCATCATCATCATTTCATCATTTATTGAACAATTAATTCCAACGAGCCAGAGGCTCTTACATAGGAATTGTACAATACAAATTTATTGGCGTCTACTACAATTTTATATACATATATACCTTACATACACATTTGCTGCGTGATTAAGTTAATTTACGACAATGATACTAGACCTAACACTGTAATTGGCTTACCAAAAGAAAATGTACAATGTAAATAACATAAAAGTAAAATAATAATTAAGATAATAAGTTTATCAATGCAGAGTGAAATGGGACATGATGATTCACTAAATTTGGCTACGGTACATACTTTATTAGGTACCGATTCCAAAGTAGTCTCTTTAATTTAAATTTGAAAGTCGACAGATTGGAAATTGATTTTAAATCGCTTGGAAGATGGTTGTAAGATTGAATGGCTGAGAACTTAAAGCTACAGTTACCAAATTTATACGAGCGGATTTGAAAGAGAGCGAAGTCATCTGCTTGTCGTGTGTTATAAGTATGAATGTCTGAATTTAGGGTGTAGTCACTGTTATGCAGCACATTGTTTTGCTTAATTCTGTGTATTAGTATTGCTGACCTTAATTCTGCACACATTGACATTGGCATTATTTTACTCTTGGCATATAAATCTCGACTGTGTGTATTAAAGGGTAGATTATATATATTTTTTATCGCTCTATTTTGTATTACCATAAGTTCATGCAGGGCTGTCTTTTTACACTGAGTCCAAATTACATTTAGATACTGCAAGTGACTGTGTACGAGTGAGTAATATACTGTGATTAGAAGTTTTCTAGGGATTAAGTATCTCAATTTTTTCAACAGCCCAGATGCCGGAGCTATCTTCTTCGCAATATAATGAGATTGGTACCAAATTAATAATTTAATAAGTGCAGCTAACTGCCAAAAGGAATATATACATGACCGTGCATACAATAACCTAAATAAAAACCACACATTCAGTCATTGCAGAAATCTGTCAACGAGACTTTCCGTTTGGTGCACAAAAGCAGGTGATAACGGTCACAGGTTGACCCACACAGTTTACACCTGCAGTTATCGTCCGGGTCGTGGAAATTTTCAGTCTGGCATATCCGGTGGTGGAAACCATGCACGGCGTATCGCGTCACTACATGCCGTAGTTCATATCCAACTTGAGTCCATTCTCTGTAAATCATGGCATCTGTTGAAAAGAACGTTGGCCATATGTCTTGCTGTTTTGCATTGAGTTCTTGTAAAAGTTCTGTGTAGGCGACGGTTGATGGTAGTAATAGGTTAAGGCGAAGATCTTCGATGAAAAATTGCTCTCTTGCTAGCACGTAGGTGAGGCGAGACCGTGTGAATTTCGACAGGCACAATGTTCTTTTCAGGAAAGTGGCTTTGACTCTTTCTATTTCTTCCAAATTTCTCTTCGTCAGTTGTAGCCAAATTGTCTCTAGACCATAAGTTATTATTGGTGTAATTTTAAGGCGAAACAGGGTGATGGCTGTGGCTAAAGATAGCTGTCTCAGATTCCTTATAGTGTGAACAGCAATCTTTGCCGCGGCGACTCTTTCCTTGACGTGTTGGCTATAGACATCACCTCTTGTCTGAAAAGTGATTCCCAAGTATTTGAAGTGTGATACATTCTGTAGCGGGACATTCTTATACATAATGAAGTCATTTGTTGAAAGTCTACCTCCTTTTCTGAATGTCATTTTCACAGTTTTAGTACCGTTTAGTGTTAATTCATTGTTTTCGGCCCATGTTGAGAGTTTATCAAAAGCAGATTGAATGCAATCTAAGTTTCGAGAAGTGAGGACCATGTCATCTGCGTAAGCGTATATTTTAACGTTTTCAACTGCAATTTCTCCAGGTAGTTCCGCAGTGGCTATGATGAAAAGCAGTGGACTCATGGGGTCTCCCTGCAGTACTCCGTTGGTCTGGGTCATCGGGTTTGACTTAGACACTCTGTTGTCTATTTCTACTTGATTGTTCGACAAGATATTTTTTATTAGACGTGTCACTTGATTTCTTCCGGCGATGTCTTCTATTTTCCTGATTAATAGTTGCCTGTTCAACAAGTCGAAAGCTTTTGTATAATCTATAAAAACTGCATGGAGCATCCCTCCTGGAAGCCTGAGTGCCGCCTCAATATCCTCCTGAAGACATTTTACTGCCTGAATTGTGGATTTCCCTTTAATGAACCCAAATTGCTGCTCAGGGATTGCGTGAGATGTCAGTTTGCTAAGTCTGTCAGTTAATATTCCTGTCAGAATTTTCAGTGGTGCACACTCTAAAGCTATCCCCCGGTATGAGTTCGGGTCCCTCGAGTCACCTTTCCCTTTATACAAAACCTTTAGTGTAGAAAGCCTCCATCTGTTTGGGATGTTTCCTTGTCTTAGACACGCATTAAAAAGCTCAGTCCATGTTGTTGCAAGAGCATGTGCAGTTTCCTTCAGGTGTTCGAAGAAGATACCATCTGGACCGCAAGCTTTTTTATCTTTTGTTTCTGCGATTTGCTTCCGAACTTCTTCCAGTGAGAATGGATTCGTTAACTCAATTTCTTCGTCTTGGTTTGTGTTAGGTGGACGTGTTTCTCTGTCTTGTAGGACCGTCCTGAAGTGTTTCTCCCATGTGCTAAGTGGAATGTCTCTCGGGAAATAGGGTTGTTTTGGCGCTGAGGCTTTGAACCATTGCTGTTCAGCTTCTTCAATGAGTTTCTTCTCTTCTCTTACAAGATGGTTCTTTTTGCTTTGATCTATAGTTTGTTTGTAGTGTTTTCTGGCTGTGCTATATGTCTCCAGGTCTTTCTGAGTTAATGTTGTTTTTGCTCTATGTAGTGCGATTAGCGCTGTTTTTCTTGCTTGATAGCACTCTCGGGTGAACCAAGGTTTTGCCCTCCGT
This sequence comes from Meconema thalassinum, assembly GCA_946902985.2. Taxonomy (NCBI): domain Eukaryota; kingdom Metazoa; phylum Arthropoda; class Insecta; order Orthoptera; family Tettigoniidae; genus Meconema; species Meconema thalassinum. The sequence goes on from OX336390.1 coordinate 650,826,574, forward strand.
TGCCTCCATTTTTGCGTTACTATTGCATGTGCCAGCTGTTCTTCAATTATACTCAAAGCTTCGTCTATGTTGCCTTCCTTGATCTCTCGTAGCGCTATGGGTGTCGCATCCATGTTGAGTTTGCTTATATCGATTTCTCTGGTTATCCTTGTTGACAGCTTGGTTGGCTTCTCTTCTGCGAAAGATCCTTTCATTGTAATTAGGGTGCTGACTGGTAAGTGTTTTCGTACCGGCAGGTCTTGTCTGATCTCTTGATGTGTCTTGCCGCTGTTTGCGAACACAAGGTCAATAGTACTGGAACCATTAGGTCCAAAGTAGGTTTTTTCCTTTTTGTCGTTGATCAACGTTAGGCCCTCCTTTTCTAAATAACTGATCACAGTGCTCGTCTTCTGAGAGGGAGCATCGATCCTGCAGTTCATGTCTCCTAGTAAGATTAGCTTGTCGTTTCTGTTTGTCAGGCTGAGAGCATTTGCAACTTCTTCCATTATATCATCTGCCTTATAGTCTGGTTGGAAGTACACACACATTATTACACATAATTTTGTTTTCACTAATAGAATATTTGGCGAGCTAAGCTGAATCTCGAAGGGGGCCAAGGTAGGTTTTATTAACATAGTTATGCCACCTTTGGGCCTTCCCCTTTCTCCTTGTGTTGCATATGAATGAATTGAATAAAATTGTTCTGTGCTCCATTGTGTGGTCAAGAACGTTTCCGTAAGTGTAACTAAGTCATAGGCGTTGAAAGTATCCTCTGGTATCATGTTGACAGCGTTTTTCAATCCTTCTATGTTCCATAACAGTATCTTCACCAGATTTTCCTTTCCTGAATTTTTTGAAACTGATATTTGCTTTTTGTTGCGTGAAGTGGGCAATAAAAATCTTGAGTCCTTATTCCAGGGATCCTGCAGCCCGTCTTTGTGTGAAAGCTCGGGAGAGGCGAAATCGTCTGACTAGTACATTAATTGGCCAAAAGTCAGGGTTTTCAGTCATTCCAAGGTATTGAAATGATATTCCAACTTTGAAGGCCTTGTTTGTGCCTGTAGTGTTCAGGTCTTCACATGCTATATCCCCCTTTATTCGCAGTGAGTTGATAAATGCTTCAAACTCGCTACATACTGCGCAATAGTCTCATGCTCCAACTGATACCGAAGGCTAAACTTATAACTTTCGGCAATAACAGAAGGTGTTGGATACAAATATTCCTTAATAAGTTTAACTAAAACCTCATACGTTTTAGATGACGGACTGTCCGGTGTACACAGATCACGTAATAACTTGAAGGTTTTCACACCCACAACGGTCAAAAGGGTACTGACCTTGAGTTCCTCACTAATTTTATTACAGTGCAAAAATAGTTCAAATCTTTCGATATAGAACTCCCACTGTTCTTCAGCTGCGTCAAATTCACCGATATTGCCTATAATTCCAGACATAATCGGAATTTCACCAAATTCGAAAATGGCACTAATATCAAACACTTCCTCTTCCTCCAAAAACGACATTAACAGCGTAATGGCGGACGCAAAAACACGTGGTACACAGTGCTAGCAAGCCACATGTCAACCTAGTACGACACACGCACAAAACCAAACCAAAAGCCAATTTCCTCGTCGCCACTGTGACGTCCGAGACGTCTTTTCCACAAGGGGAATAAATAAGTAGACCATATTATGTACACTACAGCCCGCACGCTAGACCAGGCGAGACAGTGGAGGAAGACAAGTCACAGCCAAGACACATACTCTTCTTCTTTCTTCTTCTTTCTTGTAAGGGGGTTTTGGTGGGCAGAGCGAATAGCTTTTTACCCAATAACTAGGTTAAGAGCGTATTTAAGGTTGGATGGACCATCGACAAATTAAAGGAATGGGGTTAACAAAAAACGAAAAAAGGAAATTGAAACCAGGGAGACAGAGGAACTATTCTTCACGTCAATTGACCCACAATGACGACTTCCTAAAACATAAACACAACCGGGTCACACATAAAGGTACGAAATTTAAAAAGTAAGGTTACACGTATCAAGAAATGTTAGGAGAGAGGTAATGACTGGGGCGGTGGGGTCTGTAAGAAGCGTTTCAATGGTTAAGGGAAGTTGAAAGCCATAAGTAAATAAGGTGTGAAAAAATGAAGGTCGGTGAGAATCATAAAGGGAACATTGAAATACTATGTGATTGACGGAACCGAAAAACTTCCCACAATCGCACATTGGTGAAGGTCGGAAACGAAGGCGGGCTAAATGAACAGGGGATAAAGCATGATTAAATCGGAGGCGAAGAATGGTTGTGATATGACGACGAGTATATTGTCCGGTAGAGAACCAGGGCTTGAAAGGAGGTATGGGCTGCAATCGATGATAAAAGGTCGCTTTGGAGCGGGAATAGGAATGCCACCATTGTTGCCATTCTTGACGTAAATGGGTGTGAATTTCAGGGAGCAGATCAGTATACGGTATCGCTAAATCATATGTATCGCCATGTCCTTGGGCAGCATTTTTAGCCATAGTATCGACCAGTTCATTACCAGGAATGTGAGAGTGACTAGGGAGCCATAAAAAAATAACATCAAAATCAAGATTAGCAAGGTCGAAAGTTAATAGAAGAATTTGCATAAGGTACCAATTATCTGTGTTGGAGATATTCGAAAGAGCTCTGAGCACGCTTAGTGAATCGGTACAAATAAGAGACTGGCGAATGTGATGTTGCTTAATATAAAGCAAAGCCTGTCGAATGGCAAAGGCTTCAGCCGTAAAGATGGAAAGCGAAGAAGATATACAATATTGTAGTGAAAGATCTAGTTGAGGAGAATAAACAGCTGCACCAACACGAAGGGGGTTGAAAAATTTGGATCCATCAGTATAAAAGATAATGTGATGAGGGTGCGTAGATAAGAAAGTGAATACCAGGGAATGAGTAATAAGAGGATTGTGACGGAGGTCGGTAAGAGGAGAGTTGGCTAAATGCATGTAAGAATTCGGGGAATAATAAAGAATAGGGTAAGGAACCGTATAACAGAGAGGCTTCCGTGTTTGAAGAATGGAGGAACGAGAGGGTTGTAAAAAACGATAAGCAACTAGGAGGGATGGAAGGAAATTCCGAAAACGAGGAAAAGTTTGCGTATAGGTATGTAATAATTGCAATTTAGGTATAAGTGGAAATTGGGTAATAGCCATCTTACCGAGAAGATACTTAAGCGATAAATACTGACGCCTTAAGACGAGGGGAAATTCAGCAGTTTCAATTAAAAGCGCGCCAGTGGGAGTGGAGCGAAGAGCGCCTGTAATAATACGTAAGGCGGTATATTGCATAGTGTCCAACTTTTTACAGCGGGTGGGTGACATTAAATCGAAAAAATGACATCCATAGTCGAGAGTCGCCCGAATGAAATTTCGATAGAGAAGTAATAGGATATAAGGATCAGCACCCCAATTACGACGGGTGAGGGAACGAAGAAGATTAAATTTGCGTTGGATAGTAACAGAAATATTTTGAAGATGTTGTGTCCACAGGAGTCGATCATCAATAGTTACTCCAAGATAGGTAATAGAACGTCTCAGGGAGATATGCCCAGATCGGTAGCGAATGGGAGATCGGTCATAAAGACGGCGGGGAGTAAAAATGAGAGCAGCACTCTTAGAAGGGGCAGTAGTTAACCCGGATTGGTGCAACCAATCATGACTGAGATTTAAAGCCGTAGTCATGTTCCGGCGGCATTCAGAAAGCTGGGGGTGAGAGCAATATAGAAGAATATCATCCGCAAATTGCAGAATACGTACGTGAGGATTCACTATCGTCTCAAGTTCATGGGTGTAAACATTGTATAAAAGACCACTTAATATGTCACCTTGAGGTAATCCGAGAGATGTATAGCGATCATTGAGTTCAAGGGTTGAGGAGAGAACGGATAACCTTCGATTGGTAAGAAGATTATGGATAATAGAGATAAAAACGAGAGGAAATTGTAAACGGCCCAGAATCTGTAATAAAAGAGAAATGTTGACATTATCATAAGCGCCTTGTACATCTAAAAACACTGCAAGAAGATGATGTTTTCGATATCGGTTGAGAAGAACATCCGTTAAAAATATATTGATGGCATCAATGGTGCCCTTCTTTTTGGTAAAAGCATATTGATTCACGGGGAGAAGAGAATAATATTCTAAGACCCACATAAGGCGCTGTAAGAGGATTCTTTGAAAGGTTTTGCGAAGACAAGAACCAAGACTAATACCCCGATAATTATGAGGATCCAGGGGATGTTTACCTGGTTTAAGGAGGGGTACGATTCGAAACGCATTCCACTCAGGCGGAGTAAGGCCCGTTTGAAGAATATAGTTATAAAAGTTTATTAATGTTATTTGAGCCGAAAGTGGTAAGGAAGTCAACATATTATAGGTAATGAAGTCCAGTCCCGGTTGGGTAGATTTGCGATGATGAAGTGCTTTAGTAAATTCGGAAAGAGTTATGGGACGGAGTAAACACGAAAATTTGGTACCAGTGGGAATTGGAGGTAAGGAGAGCAGTGGGGGAACAAAATCCGGCGTAAGTTGACGATAAAAGGAACGAAGAACATCATCAGATATGGAAGATGGGGAACTGGGAGAAGAATTATGAGACAAAAATTTAATTGCGGTCCAAATACGAGAAATAGGAGTGGAGCGACTTATAGAAGTTGTGAAGCGTTGCCAAGCGGCTCGACGTTTCATATTAAAAGTTCTTTGAAGTTGAGCGGTAATTTTTTATAATTTAGATAAGTAAAGGGGGTATTAAACTGCCGATATAATTTGAAAACGTGTTTGCGACGTTTAAGTAACAAGGCACATTCATTATCCCACCATGAAATATGAGAAGAAGGGGAATCAAGGGGGCGGCGAACTGTGAAGGGATGATAAATATCTAAATAAGCGCCGATCGATGATAAAAGATGGGTATAAGCAGTAGATGAGGTCACATGAGGTGAGGGAGAGGTATGTTGAATATAATCAGCAAACAAGGAAGGATCGAAGTGACGAAGCAAACGAGTGGGCGGCGAAAGAATAGAAGGAAGTAGAGAAGGACGGACAAGAGAGTAGGACATAAGAATAGGATAATGGTCACTTTGATGGAGATCAGGAATAGTTTGCCAATGAAGACGGTGTGCTATATTAATGGTGGTGAAAGCAAGATCAACGGCACTTTTTGCCTGGGTCGGTCCTGTGAGTCTGGTGGGGGAACCATCATTCAAAAGGTGAAGATGGAGTTTGGTAAACGCCGAATAAATATGACGACCCTTGGGAGTGGTTTTCTCACAACCCCATACAGAATGGTGAGCATTATAATCACCAGTAATAATGTGGGATCCCAAGCTACTGTGATGTTGTAAAAAAGAAAACCATTGACGAAAATTGCCTTTGATAGCTGGGGGACAATAAAAATTCGTGACATAGAAGGCATCTAGGCGTATAGTTAAGGAATACGTGCGGGGAATAGTAAAGTGGGTGGAGACAAGTGTATACGGAATATGATATTTAATCAAGGTCATGACTCCCCCATAGGGAGTGCCATCACTGCGTTCAATGTGGTAATTCGGGAGATAAAAAGTGAAATGTGACGGTAACCAAGTTTCCTGAATTAATATGATATCAGGATTGAATTCCTGTACAAGTAGAATAAGTTCATGCTTTTTGTGGAGCAGGCTCCGACAATTCCATTGAAGGAGACGCATCTAATGGAGAGGGATGGGGTTCAGGAGTTATCGGGGATTTAACGGGGAAAACATGCGATTGTGGGGGTAAAAAAGTTAAAAAGTTGAAAAATAATTTTTTCAATAACATTTGCCATTGAGCGTTGGTACCTAATAACGCGAGTAATTGAGTATAATCAGTATACAATTCTGTGGGCATACCGGCAGGCGGTAGCGGATCGGACGAGGTAGGGGGAGGTGGGTTCAATGAAGACGGTCCAGCAAGGGACCGAGAAGCAGAGTGGGTGGGAGGATGTAAAATCGCCTGATAGGCCTGATGGTCATACCCCGGAGGGTTGGGTAATTTGGGAGAACGTGACAGAACAGCAGTGAATTTCCGCTTTTTAGCAATCCCCTCTGTTGGTAGAGAATTGGGAAGAGCTTGGGAAGATACAAACGGAGGAGTAGTTGCCGCTAATGAAGGGAATTGTTGCGGAGTATACAGGGGATTGACTGTGAGCGGTTGATGTTTGGTTACTTCCTCATAAGTTTGATTATTCAGACACATTTGGCGTTTGATTGCTATTTGTTGTTGATGGAAGTCACATCTAGCAGAACCACAAGGATGATTCTGTAGACAATGAGCACAATAGGAGAGTACACTAGTGCAATCAGCCGTCAAATGGGACTGAGCGCATTTGCGGCATCTTGGCGATTTCGCTCGACAATTGAGGCCTACATGACCATAACGTTGACATCTCTGACATATGATGGGTAGAAATACAAATATTTCTACTTCGAGGTAAACGTTAAAAAGGGAAACAGCTCTAGGCAAATTTTGAGACGCAAAGGTGATTTTTACAGTCCCTGTGGGAACATATTCAGTGCGGCCGTCTCTGGTCACTCTCCTAGTCATACGTTGAAGTTTAGCAATGGGTATCGGAGTTTCAATAAATTTCATGATATCTTCAAGAGAGAGGTCTAAATCTACTCCACGGACAACCCCTACTCTCTGAATACTGGAAGAGGGTATGAAAGCTTTAAGATTGCGTTCCTTCAGAATAGAATGCGACATGAAATCATTTGCATGGGCAGCTGAATTAAATTTAATTTGTACCCGATTACGACCTTTTCGTTGAATACAGGTGATACCTGTAATTTTGCGATCGTAAAAGGTTCGGCCAAGACTCATGGGATGTAAGTTCCCCAACCTCCCTTGATTAGTAGACTCGACATGTACGATATACGGCCCCATATGATTAGGAGTGTAAACCGCAGAAATATCAGGGCAAATGAAGATGTCGGATCTGGGACGATCCGATGGAGTAATTGGAGAAGGAGCAGAATTTTCGGTATCCATTTGAGGTTGAAAAGGTGCCGTAAGAGGGACTACATCCGTAGTAAAATGCTGGAGTTCAGAATCAGGTGGTCGAGCATGCAATCCACCGTCACTAGAGGACGCCATTACAGCATGCACTAGATGACCGGGAAAGACAACGAAAGGTTTACTCTAAAGATAATAATCACACAATAAGGAAGAAAGAAATAAGTAGACTATGGTACACTCCGAACACACGCGGCACGAAACACCAAGAGCACTAACACACCACGTCCAGACGCACGGAGAATCCCTAACAAAGGATTTAACTGAATACCGACACATACTCAAGTGGCTTCTCGAAAGGTCGGCTGCACATCTCGTCAGCCAGGGTAAGGGGAAGGAGGGATTGCGTCACGGGCCCATATCATTTATTCACAACTACCAACTTATACATATGAATAATACCATGTACAAGGAGTACACACAAACAGTACATATATTACAGGAGGTAAACACAAACCTTGTGAATTAGGAGGAATGCCTACTGGTTCTGGTGGGATCAGTTGGTGTTACGATTGCAGCTGTTCATGAAGCAAGGCTCAAATCATACACAATGTTTTCTTTAACATATTATTATTCAAATAGAACACTTAATTTATAACACAAAATTAAACATTTGAAAATACAGCAGTTTGACAGCAATGCACCTGTGGAATGTGTCCCATTGTAGAGATAATCAAATTCAGTTTCTTTCTTCGTCTTCTCATTCAGACCAGGTCACTGGAAGGTGTATCACAGATTTTTTTTTGGCAGATAATCCTGGAAAATTGAAAATCAATCCCTTATATTGTTACCAGTACTGTGACAAAAAAAATATAAACAAATTTCTAGATTAATTTTGTATCATGACCTGGAGATGTGCTCGTGTAGCCTATATGCTACATTCTTAAATTCAAGTTAGCCATTATAGTGTAACAAAACAATTTAAACCGGCTACATCCTTATGCGAAAACAAGAATAATTATTTTAAATAATTATGTTTTTCTTCTTTAATTTTCTTTGAGGAGCAGTCTTGTGTAGTATTTTGCTAAATTTCCATGCTGGGAAGTGTCTGGAAATACTCTCAAGAAATGAGAAAACTGCCCTTCCTATACTACTGAGCAAGACCAATAAATGCAATCACTTATCAGACTCAATCGTCACAAATGGACAACACACTAAGGAAAGGCTAACCTCATGTCAACCATCTTCAATTTACCGATTAATAATATCATGTATTACCCAGTCAGGCAGATGACCTTGATGTAGTCTGTCATTTCGATCACCACTAAAAATAAAATATGTTACCCAGCAAATAATAAAAGTGTACATTAATTTGGTAGACCAGCATATAAAAGCCTCCAAATGAACCTTGTATTTCGCATGATAGACCGGAGTTTGAGAGTCAGAGTAATAAAGTCGTTGACATAAGCGAACAGCTGACGTGTCATACCTCTCGTTAAGAATGCACTACCAAGTGCTTAGTCACAGAATGATGGTGTTGCATGTGATATGAAACGGCGATTCCCAAAGACTGTGTTCAGACGTTGTTGAACAGCCACTGCGAAGTGAGCCGTCACCCTATCGTGTGAAACCAAACACTGTTTAAGATTCCCAAATTTTGCAGCTGCGGGATGAGCCAGTCATTAGCGATCAAAAAAATATGGTTCAAACAGATGCCTTTGTATCATGCCGGCCCAGATCATGACGTGAGGTGGGTTCGCTTGATTTCTTCAGCTGTGCAGAGACCATGGACGGACAAATATGATGTTTAAAATTCCTAAGATGTAAGTACAAATGTATATGTACTGACAATAGAAATAAATAATAATTAGGAGGGGTATACAGACTTTGTGCGCACACTGTAAGATTTTCATGCATTGTTTCGTCTTCTGGGGGACATTTCCAACTGATATTACTAACCACGGTCACTACAGCACCAGAAATAAGTGTTAATATTTATTGCTCATTCGACGATGGCAGCCATGTTCGACAGTGCATGAGGTCTCTTCACCTGTTAATAAGACGCACACATTGACATCACCACAGGTTGGAGTTAACATTGTTCACGATTGGTCCGTATTGACGAATGATAGTTTAAAATTTGAAATACACTTATGTTCCGTCTAGTCAATGTCCTAGGGCGTAAATAAACACAAAAAAGTATTGACTAGACGGAAGATAAGTGTATTTCAAATTTTAAACTATCACCACAGTTGCCAACATGTGGGATACAAAATACACCACTCAGGTCTAGTCTGGATAAAGATTATTGATGCACGATTACCCCATTGTGCATGACAGGAACCAGGTGTGTATATATGACTAACGGATATCTAGCAATTATTGGTATAGGCAAAGCCCATTGGAGTGGATGTAAGAAATTTCAGTCTTACAAAAAACATTAATTACAGCAGTGCACAACAAACATTACTGTGCGAGTCAAAAACCAGGGGTGTATTCGTGTAAATGGCTAACGCAGCCCTCCACCTAATAATTATTGGCCCAGGCAAAAGCCATTGGACTGCATTTTAAAAAAAACTTTTACAAATTACTTTTATTGATCTAGAAAAGGCCTATGACAGCATCCCTAGAACAAAAGTTTGGGAAATCTTAACAAATAGGGGGATAAGTCTAGGAACTGAGATACATGATAAAAGGAATGTGCATGGAGTGCTACAGTAGTGTGAAGACTAGAGTCGGGACATCAGAATGGTTTAAAATTGACACTGGACTAAAGCAAGGAAGTGTGGTGATGGATGACATCATGAAGGGAGCAATGAAAGAATATAGTAGGGCAAAGATGAAGGTAATGTTATTTGCAGATGACGTTGTGATCTGGGACGAGGATGAGAGGGAGGTACAAGAACAGTCAGACGTAATAAATGAAAAGATGGAGCAATGGAGATAGAAGATAAATGTGGAGAAGAGTAAAACAGTGGTGATGAGTAGAGAAAAGAAAGAAGGAAAAGGAGTAATCAAAGTAGGAGATACCAGGAATTGGAATTAGTGAAACACTTCAAATACTTGGGAAGTGAACTGACTGAAGAAGGAGTAATCAAAGTAGGAGATACCAGGAATTGGAAGTAGTGAAACACTTCAAATACTTGGGAAGTGAACTGACTGAAGATGGAAGACTAGATTTGGAAATTAGCAGAAGAATACAACTCGGGAGTGCTTTCTATCAACAGGTACGGGGACTAGTATGGAACAAGGATATACCAATTAAGGCTAAAGAAGTTATGTACAAAGCATATTATGTTCCTATAATGACATATGCAGCGGAAACTTGGACAATGACTAAGAGGGATGAGAGCCGAGTACAAGCAGCAGAGATGAGCTTCCTGAGAAGTATGGTCCAGAAAACGAGGAGGGACAGAGTGAGAAATGAAGATATACGGAAAGAACTGGGAGTACAGAAACTAAATGACAAACTGGAGCAAAACAGATTAAGTTGGTTTGGACATGTCAAACGGATGAATGAAGTAAGGCTACCAAGACGAGCACTGGAACGACGGATGACAGGGAAGAGAGGACGAGGAAGACCAAGAATGCGTTGGATGGACTCGGTGGAGAATAGTATTAGAAAACTGAACGTGTATTGGAACACTGTGTCGGAAGAGGAATGGTGGAACGACAGAACAAAGTGGAGAGGAACCATATTTGCCCCCACCCAGTGTCAACTGGAAAAGGGGAAATGAAGATGATGCTGATAATGATGATGACTATTACAAAACGAACCATACAGATTCCGGCGTTTAGCTGTACACTTGACTTTGAGAGCTCAGCGGTAGGAGAGAAAAGGCATTTTAGCTTAATTTCAGACGCTATTTGATGCCTAGCAATTTTGCCCTTTAAAATAAGGTGTAATATTGCGTATTTTGCACCACATAACACATGACCCAGGTATGCAATTTTCCTACATTTTGTGGTAATCATCAGCTCCCACTTAGAATTTGGTCTCCGTAGTACCCGCTCATTAGAGATGTGAATAGAGTAGATTAGGGGGGAGGGCAAATGACCTCGTAGTTCCACCCCTTAAAACAACAATAACTATCACTGCTGCACAATAAAAAATACTGTCAAATTTCACTAATATTGCTTAAATGAAGGTTTTTATTTGTAGCTTGGTCAACGACGGCAGACGTTTGTTGCCGACAAATTGACGTCATATTACGTTGCCAACATGTCCGATACAAAATGCACCACATGACACCTTTGTAATTATGTGAAAAAAGAACTCCAATACCATCACGTTATCAACTACGTCATCAAGGTAACTAAGAATTCCCCTAAACGCCAGTGCATCGCAAGGTATAGATGAACCTTATTGGTCTAGGCGAAAACCATTGGTCTGCCGGATGCGATATAGTATCGAATGCGTGTGGTTGGCAATACTGTACATCGTGCTAAAAATGGCAGAGTCAGCTGGAATTTCATATATATAAGTCGTGATCCTATATGGGATGGCTGAGTGGGTTACAGACAGCGGAGAAGTAAACATCTATTACTATATTGTCTCAAGATACCGTTACTGCAGGTAACTTATTTTGACTAATTTCAGTAGTTTAAGAATTTTTTACTTCAGTTCAGGTAAACTCCACTCTTGGAAAGCTCTACGCCTTGCTGCATGTAGTTAGTTCTCAAATAATAACACAATGAAATGAAGAAAATTAACGTACCTTTATGTTGGACATAAAAAGCACCATGTTGTGATTTTTCTTTCTCATCTGATCCATTTAGATGACCGAGCTGTGTCATACCAGGTTATTAACCCTACAAGTGCCAAAGGTCGATTTTTTCGACGCTGTGTACCTGTCTGTAGTACCAGCGTCGAAAAAATCGACCTTCATAAAAAACGCGATAAAGGTACCTGAGGTGACATCTATTGACATAAAACACGTACTAAGTTGTCAAGCATAGTTTGAAGTTTATTTGTCCTATCGTAAGGAGTTCCGTATCTGCGAAAATATTCCATAATAAGTATCCTCTTTGCTTTGAAATTTCAATGTTTACATGTGGTCAAGATGGCGACTCGAGATGTCAACATTGCCGGCAATATTGACCTTGTTGCGGAATTAATAGACGATGGAAGTGATTTTAGTGATGTGGAACACGGCGAACATAATAGTTACGATACGAGTAGTGACAGTGATAATGAGAGTGGGCCAGAGCAGACTCAATTGCCGGAAAATAATGATCGCGAAAGTGATTCCGAAGAAGATGTACCTCTTCAAGAGAGACTTGAAGCTGCTAATGCAGGTAGGACTACGGCTGATAAAACAACTTGGATACAAATTATCCCTCCTGAAACTGAGAAAGACTGGTTAAGATTTAGGCCTAGATCTATGGGATTTCAACATAATCTTGAGAGAAATTCGAAGGCTTTTTGTTACTTCTTTCTCTATTTCTTCTCCAATTGTGGAACATGATTTTGGCGGAAACTAATTTATTTTCTGTAGTGACCCAAGTTATGCACAGATTGCAACGAAACGTTTATTAGTGACTAAGAACATATCAAGGAACAATTTGTGTATATTGGATTTTTCAACTCAGATAAGTGTTTTCCAGAAAATTTTGGCTTGAAATTCGAATTAATTCCTTTTTTGTTTTTGTTTTTACGAAACCAAAGCGATTGATAGATCTTACATTTCTTTAATACATCTATTTCCTACATATAATTAAACTACAGAATCTGATCTAATTATTGATATAAGAAACATAAATTTCTGATAAAATTTGAGGTAACTGTTAGCAATTAATAAGCAAACTACAAATCGGAGGATTATGTCCTGGCACTACAGGAAATAAAGCTGGCACTTGTAGGGTTAAAACTGTGAGCAACTACGTGTATCCAGTGCTAAGGTTTTAGTTTCCAGCAGAAGCATGCAATGTAATCTTTTACAAGAAAGTCCTCCCTTCGCAATGACAACTTGCCAAGCAGGCTGACCACAAACTTTAGTTCATTTGGGGTCTGATATTATTTCTTATTTCTCCCCTACACTGTTAATGTAACATTAACTTCCCTCATTAGTTCAATATGAAAGCATAGTACAATTCTGGTACTCTTTATGTTCCAGCCTGCCTACTAAGGCTATTTGCCAAGGTCTTAAATGATAGCCTATTGTTTATATACTATCAGGACTGAATGCTTTGACACTACCAGTTCTGGCGATGGGGATAACAATTCCTCTCATTCTCTTGGGTAAATTAGTTAATTTCTGTTTGTGAAAGTCCATTATGATGATCATGTTGTCATGTCTCTTCACCACAATTAAGTTAATTATAATTTACCAATGGCATAGGCCAAGGCCGTGAAGTAATGTGAAAATTTGCAGCCTTAATTTAAATAATTAAAAGCACAATTGCCGCACATTAGGTAGGAATTCGTCTTCAAACTTCTGACAGCACTTATTTCCATAATCTAGAAACAAGCTTGAAGGACTACTGACTACAAGCTTCCGCAAATATGATTCGAATTCTACAATTAAAATGAAAGCTAATTATTTCCAAAGTAGTAAAATAGCACTGAAGTTTATTCCCCATCAAATAATCGCTTGCAACAGAGGTAGCGTGGTAGTTATTCCTGACGATGAACGGGTAAGCCGAGTTCAAGGACAAATTCAGGGTGAACATGCATCCAATTCGGCGTCATTATGGGCGTGCCAGAAGTGAATATCCAACCGATACACGATTGAATCAGCGAATCAGGAGAGAGGACGCCTAAACCACGCGGAGATTTGCGTACCAAAAAAAGGCGCTAAAAACACGTGTATGAAGAACCGCCGATGCGATAGGATTCCGCATGAGTGCATTGAGACGTTTATAGAGAAAGGAGAAGTTTGATACTAGTCCCAAGTCTGTGAGTTGAAAATTACAGATTATTTTCACAGATTGCCCCCACTCCACCCCTTTCTGTCAGTTTCTAATAAATTGATCAGTGATGAGTAGTTTGACACACAACCTTATCGGGCTCTGAGGAGCATCGTTCACGCCAGTTTGAGACACGATTTTATCAGGCTCTAGTGAGCATACTTCACGTCTGTCTGAACGAACATTTTGTTGTGCTCTAGGGAGCAGAGATCAGGCCTAGCGGAGGGAGAGATAAGCGCTACGCGGTAGACGTAATTTGTGAGACTTGTTAAAAGCCAGTTGCGTGGTGGACGAAGATTGTAATATTTTCTGTAAATGTTGTGTTATATTTTGTGTGAGGTATATGTGCGTGTGAAGTAAGCAAATGCTTAGATAGGGCCAGTTCAACGTTGAGTAATCGCCCAGGACAATTTGAGTGTAAGTCAGTAGCTCATAGCGATTCTAGCTAGGTAGAATAATAACTTTGAACATTTATTTCCAAGAAGCCACGCCATGATGTCTACAGGAAGATCGATTGGTGGAATGAAGTGCTACGCCTCTACCAGAACGTCGACGATGAAGGGGTAGATTTCCTGTGGGGGAAATGCATTGGGATGGAGGTTGATATTCTACAAGCTGCACGGTGACGTACAAACCATTGATTTATTCAATATGTAGCTAGATTAGACGCGGGAACGTTGTAAATAATTTTATTCATTGTTTTTCTTGTGTATTTAGATGTTTGTGCGCCGACACTGTTATATTTAAATGTACGTTGGCACGTGGCCAAAATGTTTGTTTGATTGTATATTTTTCTTATGAGTCATTATTAGTATGCACGGCGCGTGTATTTTGATTTTATGCGAATGCGAAATTCGTCATGGTCGATAAATGGTGCTTTTATTCAAATTCATTTTAGTAGGAGAAGGGGGTAAAAGTTGTTCGATGTTTTACGAACAGGTTTTTATTCATACTAGGGTTGCCGAGCGCAACAAGTTAAGATGTCACTGTAGAACACCTTAGTTCTATTTTTTTGGAGTTTTTTGAGATTCCTTTTCAGGTTCTTTAGTCACGGACTAGATTGGGAGCGCAAGTCGGTGGAAAATATTTTATGTCCTTTATTTCAGGTTTCTGTCAAACCCATACGTGTGATTCTGGTGTGTGTATTGTGTCAAGGTGTGTGTATTGATTCTTCGTGATGAGGGGTAGAATGTGTCTACCGCCCTCATAATATTGTGGTTGTATTTTTTATGGAAAGGCAGAGCGCTCTTCGAGGCTACTGTACCTTGTCCTGTGCTGATTCTTGGATTTCCGTGGGAAATGATAATATATTTTATTTTGACACACATACGTATATTATGTGCTATTGGAGCACGCTTCTTCGAGACTCGAGCCTTTGCTACGGCAGGTCGAGGTTATTGACACGTGAGTTGAAAGATGTGCAGATTCCACCTTGCGCCCGTCTATGTCTGGTGATTCATCGTTTAGGCAGTCCAGCTGACCGACTGACCCCTGTAAGCTATCTGTAGCAAACCTGTTCTTTTAATGGTCATTGGATCATAATCTTAATTGGGAGTTCGCCATGTCCGTTACGAATTACCGCATATCGTATGAAATGAAATATTTGTTTTTATGATGTAAATGTTGGCTCTGAGCCTAGTGATTTCTGTGACTCATTTCATTTGCTTATGTTAGATTTTGTTTGTTGTGACACCGTTGGGTGTATTTTGTATTTCTTTTCTTGTAAAAATGGCAAGCGGCCATATGTGTATTTCTCTTGATTGGTCACGTGTTGATTTGAAAAGTCCTAATTTTTAGGCGTTAATGTTGTTTGCTTCGGCAATTCTTTGATTCCAACTTCATGCGGAAATTATTTTGTCTTATTTAGTGTAGGAAGTGTCGGATTAGTTTAATTAGTGTTTAGTTGGTTCCTCGTGTCTGTCTAGCTCTAAGACAATGCAGATTCGTCCCCTGAAGGCTTACTGGAAGGTAACGAATCTCGCATTAATTTGTACACATCGTAACGCATGTAGAAAAGCCGCACACGCACATGTCATTGCAGTAATTTGGGACATTTGGTCCAGATGTTTACGATCTCTCCTGAGATCAGGCCTAGTTTGGCAAATTTTATTTAATTCAAGTGGGTGTCATTTGGGAGACCTTGTTTTTGTTGTTGTTATTGTAAATAGTGTAAATTTGTTGATCTGCTTATTGAATTCATATGTTTTAATCCTGGTATTCACTTTTTCCTGCGTGTTATTTTGTTATATGTTACCCTGCATGTTATAAGAAGCGCTTAACAACAACTTTACGAAATGGACTGTTACAACCCCCGAAATTGAGTCTCATATGCTTCTTTGCAAGGGTTCATATATCAAAAATGGCTGCCCAAGTGGGGTTTGTTGTTGTTGTTGATTTGTTGACCTCATACTTATTTCGCTGAGAAATGATGCCAGGTTAGCAGGACAAGGGTAAATTCAGTAAATTGAGGCGAAGTTGTACCGCCATGTGTATCAGTAAAATCACTGAGTTCTTGAAGTTAGAAATGTTGAACAAGGTTAGAAATTGATATTGTGTTTGTTGATTACTTGTTCTGGCACCCGGCTTAAAATTAGAAAATTTGCATATTTAGTGAACTCAGTCAAAAGCAGGAAGGTGTTGCCTTACTTTACATTTAATTAACTTCGGTTAATTAAAGTGTTGTTCGTAAATTCTGTTAGTTAGGAATTTAAAAGCAGAGCACAAGGGAGTTATTTTGTTGTTTGGAAATAAGAGTCATTATTCAGTAAGATTTTGATTACTGAAAATTTATTTAAATTAGAATCAATGTAATATAAATATCAAGACATGTGTGTGTGTACGACTGAAATCCCATTGCATGACCCTATTTTTCTCAGAGTATATTTGTGTGTTTTGCGATGGCTAGCATCGAGGAGATGAAAGTGTTGTTGGAGCAGATGTCTGTGCTAATGTCTGCAAAGACGGAGGAACAGTTAAAAAGCATGAAGTAGGAAATGAGTGAACAGAGCGATAAACAATCACACGAGTTGCGTGAACACAGTGATAAACAATTAAATAACATAACTACTCAATTACGTGAACAGAGTGAACAGAGTGATAAACAATTACACGAGTTGCGTGAACACAATGATAAACAATTACAGGACGTGAACAGTAACATTACGGTACAATTGCAAATTCAGAAAATGGATAGCGATAAACAATTACACGAGTTGCGAGAGCATAACGATAAACAGTTAGTTGTACTAAATCACAAGTTATCGGAGCAGGCAACTTTACAAACAGTTCAATTAGAGAGGATAACCCTTGAAATAAATCAGAGTACTAAAGTAGAACTAGAGAAACTGGCGGGGGAGGTGGCAGAGAATAATTCGAGACAGTTAGGCGAAATTAAGAAACTAGAATCCAAATTTGACGACAAACTAGTACAGTTAGATGGAATGGTAGCCGCCAAACTGAAACAAATCGAGACAGCATGTGTGAACAATACGGCAGGGATTAAAAGCACGCAGGACGAATTACAAGGGCAATTAAACAGAATAGATGCGAAGAATATTAACATACAAGAGCAGATTAATTCAGTCGACAACAATGTGTTAGGATTGATAAAGGAACTTGACAAACTGGAGATAAAAACGGAGAAAGAACGGATGCACTTGCGCGAAAACCTGGAAGACCAGTTAAGTAAAAATCAAGAGCAAATACGAGAAGAAATGGAAGAACAGTTAATTATGATCAGAAAGAAATTGGAGAACAGTTAATTAAGAATCAGAAAGAGATAGGAGAACAATTAATTAAAACTCAGCAGCTGATACAAGATCAAATAGCGGAACAGCTTGAGAATAATCAGGAAAACAACGAAGGAAAAATTAACAATTTGAAGAGTAGAATCCGGAAAGATTGGGAACAGCAGGTGAATGAGACTAAAGGGGATAGGCTGACTATATTAAAGAGGCTCGGCGAGAATAACTCTAGAATACAGGCTCTGGAGGAAAGTATCAAGTCCAAGTTCCAAGAACACGCAGACCTCATCGTTAAGAATGAGATAAGATCTTTAGAGAAGGCCACTTTATTCTCTTCAGAAAATTCAGTAGGGAAACACGGAAATATTGGAAGTCCGGAGGGGTCGAAGCTAGCTGAGGATACGAGCAGAGGTCAGAGTCCAAAGATAACTTGCGACACATTCCACAATTACAGAGGGGAGGTGTCAACTCCACAACCTGGTGTGACACCTGCCCAAGTCATACAAGTCATAAGACGAAATGATTTTAAACCAGACAAATTCAGGGAAAATTCAGGATCTACTCCAAAAGCATTCTTGCGCCAGCTGGATGATTATTTTAATGAACAACACGTCAGTCCCGCAAAACAGCTTCGTCTAGTGGAGAAATTTTTAGAGGGCTTAAGTTTAATCTTGTTTCAAAGCTTCAAGTATAGGTTTAATGACATGGCCCAGTTTAAAGAAGCATTTTTGAGGAAGTTCTGGAGTCCTTCACTGCAACAGTGGTTGAGGATGGACTTATATACCAGAAAATACCATAGCACACACCCTACAAGGTTTTCTGAGTTTTTTAGTCAACAGCTAGTAAAATTCCGGGATTTGACGAGCCACCTTCCGAGGGAAATATGGTATTAACTATCGGCAAGCAGCTTCCGATGAACATACAGCAATTTTTAGTGGCAGAAAATATCAAAACCGCAGTTCAGGCCGAGGACATACTCCGCCACTTGGACGAAACGAGTATGGTTAGTCCGCAGACCGGGAGACGGAATATGGAGTGCGTGAACACTGCAGAAATAGTTCAGGGGCATCAAAACTGTTGAAGTCAGAACAATCAGACGAAGACACAGTCCACTAGCACACAATTTGCGCCCAGACGACAGGAGTTCGACGGTCGACACCAATACAATAATAATAAAAATAGAACTTCCAAAATCGCCGTGATAATTACAACAATCAGAACAACAATCACAATCAGAGGACGTACCAGCGAGAATATACTAACTGGAGGGGAAACCAAAGGCAGGGTAGACCATATCAAAGGAACGGGGACGGCAGATGGAATAATCAGAGGAATTATCGGCAAGAAAACCAGGGAGATTATCTTAATGACTGGAACGAACGTTACGCTGAGTCGCAAAAATATTTGGATGAATTAAATGCAGAAGAAGAAACAGAGAAAGAGAAGTGGGGGCGTGCGATGGCAAATAGAATAAGTCCAGATAATCACCAGGATGCGGGAGCGGAAAGTTTATTACGTCAGCAGGAGAGACACGATGACAACCGGCGAAACTCAACAAATGGGTCGCAGGATTAAAAAAAACTCGATCACATCAAAACCAGATAGCCTGAGAACGGAGGAAACCAGGGAACGGGAGGAATTGATTGTTGCGAATATTGAAGAGTGGGTAGCATTCCCGGACGATTGCCTGGAGGAAGTGGTGAAAGACCGAGAGAATGTAATCAGACAATTACCAATTATTTATGCTCATATTGGAGGTCTTAGAGTGAGGTGCTTTATCGACACGGGTAGCCAAGTGAGTTTTGTCACGGAAGCATTATTGAAAAAAATTGGAAATAAACAAACCATTCCAATTATGCCCGTACCATTAATGAAAGTCCGAGGGGTCATTCCTGACAAGACCATAGTTTGCAAGCACCAAGCATATTTAGATCTGGAGATATTAAACCACACTTTTTCACAAACTTTTATCGTGATACCAAAGATGAATTATAATGTTATTCTAGGAGCCAACTTCATTTGTGATTTCCACGCTATAATTGACCTACATAATAATACTGTGAGTTTTAAACAAGTTGAGGGGTTGAGTCACGTTGGTCTGAACATGGAAGAAAGTCCACTAGAGAGAGAGGCGAATACTTGGGTAATTGAAGAATGCACTAAAGAGGCGATCGAAGATAAGAACTCGACGGAGGGACGAGAAAGCGAGACAGCAGTTGTTGAAATTGACGGTCAAGATATTTCGCAGGAACTTTGGATACATTTGGCGGAGGAAGAAATTAGCGGGTCCAAATTTGAAATTTTACTTCAGGAGCGACTTAAGGAGGCAATATTAGGGGAACCTGACAGAAGCAAATTAGAGGAGATTTTGAGACATCATAAGGGAGTTTTCGACACGATCCCTGGAAAAGTATTAAATTTTCAGTATGCCATGCAAATTACCGATTGGACCCCATTTAAGAGTAAATTGTACCCGATCCCAGAGAATCATTTCGCTCAGGTCAAGGACATTATTACTAACCTATTAGATTCTGGAATGTTTAGAAAAGCAGCAACCCCATATTTAAATGCAATATTGGCTGTGGCCAAGCCAAATGGATCAATCAGATTATGCCTAGACGCACGGGTTTTAAATAGCAAACTGTTAGTCGAGCACGACCAAGCACCAAGGATCAAGGATGTATTGAAGGGCTTCCGTGGAAAGAAGATATATTCTAGCGTCGATTTAACGAATAGTTTCCACCATCTGGAACTTGAAGAAAAATCCCAGTTATTGACGGGGTTTTTATTTGTTAACCAAAGCTATATCAGGTCTCGCATGCCCTTTGGTGTAAAAACAGCAGGATGTGCATTGATAAGAGCACTAGACAGGAATCTAACTGAAGAGGTCAAGAGCTTCACTACAAGATATGTTGATGACATACTCATAGCATCAGAAACAATGGAGGAACATCTGGAAAACCTAAACAAACTTTTGGATAATTTGAGAACCATGAATTTCAAAATTAATTTGAAGAAATCGCACTTTTGCCAGAGCGAGATTCTGTATTTGGGTTACATAATTGATGTTGAAGGCGTGAGACCAAATCCGGCGGAAATAGACGAAATTAAGAAATTCCCTACACCAACTAAAGTGAAACATGTTAGAGCATTTTTGGGAGTGACAGGTTTCTTTAAGGAGAATTGTCCTGGGTACACGGAAACAGTAGCACCGATGTAAGAGATGCTTAAGAAATCTAATCGATGGTCATGGAATGAGGAGTGTGACAGGTCCTTTAGAGCCACGAAAGACCTACTGGAGAATTGTGTGAAGTTAGGATACCCAGACTTCGCGAAGAAATTTGTGATCCAGGCAGACGCTTCGTTGATTGGGATCGGTGCCATGCTTTACCAAGAGGACGCTGATGAACCCAAGAATCGATCATATTTGGCATTTACTAGTCGCAAACTTAGGAAGCACGAGAGAAACTACACTGTTACAGAACTTGAGTTGTTAGCAATTTTGTACTCGTTGCAACAATGGCGCAAGATGGACTTCGGGTACTCCATTGTTTTCAGAACTGACCACCATGCACTGACCTTATTCAAAACAACGATGGCAAGCGAAAGAGTTACGCGTTGGTCCATTTATATACAGCAGTTCGATATCACCACAGAACACTGCCCTGGAAGGATGAACATCATACCGGATGCTTTAAGCAGGAACCCTGAAGATGAGAACGAGACAGCAGTAGATGTACAACACATAGTATTAACACCTAAGGCTCGCGAATTTTTGGATAAGTTGAAAGAAATTTAGAAGGAACAAGAAAAGGACCCATGGATGATGATGATGATGATCAAGTTTTACAAGAAGGAACTACAGCCAGATTCACCTGAATATCGAGAAGCCCGTGCGAAGGAAGCAAAATTCCATTACCTCAATAATCTTCTTCACAAGTTCGTGGATGATGATCACACCAAACTTCGAATTCTAGTTCCAGCATCGTTACAAAGAGGACTGACGTGGCATGTCCATGAAAGCTTAGCACATATCGGCACTGATAAAACTGAAGCAACAATAGGAGAAACTTTTACTTGGCCAAAGATGCAATATACCATTGTTGAAGTAATTAGGACTTGTGGCGCGTGTCAGCGTACTAAGCCCAATAATTTCATACTAAAACAGCTTCCAAAATCTTTATTACCACAGAAATCGTGCGAACTTGTCGCCATTGATTGTTTCGCTCCTCTAGTTAAAGGAAAACGAGGATGCCGACACCACCTTGTATGTGTCGATGTCTTTTCCAAGGTGGTGGTATTATGTCCAATCCAGAAGACGACATCAAAGCAAGTCCTTAGCAGAATCCAGAACAAAGTCATTCTGACGCTTGGGAAGCCGGAATTCATCTTATCGGACCATGGAACATATTTTACAAGCAATGTTTTTAGACAAGGTCTAGAGAACTTAGGAATAAAGCATGTTCTATCTAGCATTCGCCACCCTTGTGGAAATCCAAGCGAAAGAACGATTCGCTGTGTTGAAAAATATTACCGCGTCATGATTCCAAATGATCATAATAAGTGGGTCGACAGAGTAGGAGATATTGAGATGTGCATGAATACTACGAAGCACGAGTCGACAGGTCAAGTCCCACTAGTTGTACACCACAACATGATGCCTGAAAGATCTTGGGATAAGATTATTCCATGCCCAAGGGACCCGTTATTAACACATGAGCTGCGAATTCAGAGAACCAGAGAACAAATGAGGAGCCAAGCGGACCGAAGATTGAGGAGATAGAGAGGGAAGAAATTTAATCGTGAACTTCAGGAACAGGAACTAGTGCTTGATCGGAGACCACCGATATCAGATCCTAAGAACAAAGTATTTGCCAAGTTCTGTGCAAAATATATCGGCCCGTTCCGTATTATCAAAAATTTGGGTAATAATACTTATAGACTTGAAGAATTGAGCACTGGCGCTAAATCTGTTTTCAATAGTGCTAATCTCAAGCCATATCACAGAAGGTAACCATTTGATGAGTAATAAGGACAAGTAATGCAGAATCATATTGCAAAAATTAATTTGAGAACCCACACTCAAATGCACGTGGCTACGTGATGCCTGTGAGAGCGAGCTTTGTTTGTAAACAAGACGCAGGTCTGGCAGAAGTTGTAATTGTGTGAGTAAGAGAGGGGAGGTCTAGCGAGCCGTGTGAATGACATCTCAGAGGGGCACATGGCAGCGAGAAGCGCGCACACTAATTGGGACAGTGGAATGCACACTCAGGCAGACGAGTGAGGTACTTAACTGATGTTATCTATACTACTGTGGATATTGTTTTTAAAATCAAAATCAATCACTTGCTTCGAATTTCAAAACCTTGCTGAGGATAAATGAACCCTTATTGACTTGCCGATCAATAAGTCTTCATGATTTTTATTATTATTATTACTGATATCCAGACCGTACATGTTGGAGGTTGACAAAGGGAAGACAGGTAGTGTGTCGCAACGCTTGCAACAGAGGTAGCGTGGTAGTTATTCCTGACGATGACCGGGTAAGCCGAGTTCAAGGACAAATTCAGGGTGAACGCGCATCCAAGTCGGCGTCATTATGGGCGTTCCAGAAGTGAATTTCCAACCGATACACGATTGAATCAGCGAATCAGGAGAGAGGACGCCTAAACCACGCGGAGATTTGCGTACCAAAAAAGGTGCTAAAAACACGTGTATGAAGAACCGCCGATGCGATAGGATTCCGCATGAGTGCATTGAGACGTTTATAGAGAAAGAAGAAGTTTGATACTAGTCCCAAGTCTGTGAGTTGAAAATTACAGATTATTTTCACAGATTGCCCCCACTCCACCCCTTTCTGTCAATTTCTAATAAATTGATCAGTGATGAGTGGTTTGACACACAACTTTATCGGGCTCTGAGGAGCATCGTTCACGCCAGTTTGAGACACGATTTTATCAGGCTCTAGACTTCACGTCTGTCTGAACGAACATTTTGTTGTGCTCTAGGGAGCAGAGTTCAGGCCTAGCGGAGGGAGATCTCTAGTTGAGATAAGCGCTACGCAGTAGACGTAATTTGTGAGACTTGTTAAAAGCCAGTTGCGTTGTGAACGAAGATTGTAATTTACGTTACGTTAATTCCTGCCGCTCCTTCCGGAGCATAGGGCCTTGGCGAAATTTCTCCACGCAGTACGGTTCCTGGCCATTCTCTTCACTTGACTCCAGTTCTTGTCCACCTCTGCAATTTCATTTTCGATCGTCCTCTTCCAGGTCTTCTTAGGTCGACCTCGCTTCCTGGCGCCTTGAGGATTCCAGTCTAGCGCCGCCCTCTCAATAGCTCCGTCCGGCTTCCTTAGTGTGTGACCAATCCAGCGCCATTTCCTCTCCTTGATCTGGATGCTAATCGGTTGTTGCTTGGTGATAGTCCAAAGATCTTCATTTGAGATTATGTCCGGCCACCTCACATTCATGATGCGTCGCAGACATCTGTTAATGAACACCTGTAGCTGATTGTTGATCGGTTTTGTGACTTTCCATGTTTCACAGCCGTAGAGAAGATCGATTGGTGGAATGAAGTGCTACGCCTCTACCAGAACGTCGACGATGAAGGGGTAGATTTCCTGTGGGGGAAATGCATTGGGATGGAGGTTGATATTCTACAAGCTGCACGGTGACGTACAAACCATTGATTTATTCAATATGTAGCTAGATTAGACGCGGGAACGTTGCAAATAATTTTATTCATTGTTTTTCTTGTGTATTTAGATTTTTGTGCGCCGACACTGTTATATTTAAATGTACGTTGGCACGTGGCCAAAATGTTTGTTTGATTGATTGTATATTTTTCTTATGGGTCATTATTAGTATGCACGGCGCGTGTATTTTGATTTTATGCGAATGCGAAATTCGTCATGGTCGATAAATGGTGCTTTTATTCAAATTCATTTTTAGTAGGAGAAGGGGGTAAAAGTTGTTCGATGTTTTACGAACAGGTTTTTATTCATACTAGGGTTGCCGAGCGCAACAAGTTAAGATGTCACTGTAGAACACCTTAGTTCTATATTTCTTTGAGTTTTTTGAGATTCCTTTTCAGGTTCTTTAGTCACGGACTAGATTGGGAGCGCAAGTCGGTGGAAAATATTTTATATCCTTTATTTCAGGTTTCTGTCAAACCCATACTTGTGATTCTGGTGTGTGTATTGTGCCAAGGTTTGTGTATTGATTCTTCGTGATGAGGGGTAGAATGTGTCTACCGCCCTCATAATATTGTGGTTTTTTTATGGAAAGGCAGAGCGCTCTTCGAGGCTACTGTACCTTGTCATGTGCTGATTCTTGGATTTCCGTGGGATATGCTAATATATTTTATTTTGACACACATACGTATATTATGTGCTATTGGAGCACGCTTCTTCGAGACTCGAGCCTTTGCTACGGCAGGTCGAGGTTATTGACACGTGGGTTGACAGATGTTAGATTCCACCTTGCGCCCGTCTATGTCTGGTGATTCATCGTTTAGGCAGTCCAGCTGACCGACTGACCCCTGTAAGCTATCTGTAGCAAACCTGTTCCTTTAATGGTCATTGGATCATAATCTTAATTGGGAGTTCGCCATGTCCGTTACGAATTACCGCATATCGTATGAAATGAAATATTTGTTTTTATGATGTAAATGTTGGCTCTGAGCCTAGTGATTTCTGTGACTCATTTCATTTGCTTATGTTAGATTTTGTTTGTTGTGACACCGTTGGGTGTATTTTGTATTTCTGTTCTTGTAAAAATGGCAAGTGGCCATATGTGTATTTCTCTTGATTGGTCACGTGTTGATTTGAAAAGTCCTAATTTTTAAGCGTTAATGTTGTTTGCCTCGGCAAATCTTTGATTCCTATTTCATGCGGAAATTATTTTTGTCTTATTTAGTGTAGGAAGTGTCGGATTAGTTTAATTAGTGTTTAGTTGGTTCCTCGTGTCTGTCTAGCTCTAAGACAATGCAGATTCGTCCCCTGAAGGCTTACTGGATGGTAACGAATCTCGCATTAATTTGTACACATCGTAACGCATGTAGAAAAGCCGCACACGCACATGTCATTGCAGTAATTTGGGACATTTGGTCCAGATGTTTACGATCTCTCCTGAGATCAGGCCTAGTTTGGCAAATTTTATTTAATTCAAGTTGGTGTCATTTGGGAGACCTTGTTTTTTGTTTTTGTTGTAAATAGTTTAAATTTGTTGATCTGTTTATTAAATTCATATGTTTTAATCCTGGTATTCACTTTTTCCTGCGTGTTATTTTGTTATGTTACCCTGCATGTTTTAAGAAGCGCTTAACAACAACTTTACGAAATGGACTGTTACACCCCCCGAAATTGAGTCTCATATGCTTTTTTTGCAAGGGTTCAATACATATCAGCTGTTCGCTTCCATCTTTGAATTTTCATTACAAATTAGCTAACGATGGACTAAAACACGGCTAAAGCCCGGTTCACACTAGCCCGGGAATGCGAACCAGAACGAGGACGGGAACGATAAGGAAATTAAAATGCACGCTACGTTATGGGTCGTTTCACAACCAATCTCCGGGAATGAGAAGCTAAAAGTAGCCCGGGAAGGTCAACGGGAAACATGGTCAAGTTTCATGTTTGACGTTCTCGGAGCTTCCCGGAGCCAATCAGAAACGCTGTACATGCACATGCGCAGTACGGAAGGAGTAGCCAGGGGTTTTTAAAAAACCTGGGAATTCGCTTACTAAACTTGCTTCTCTAAAGCGCACAATGTATGTTTAATAAAGTTATTATAACCTTATTATAACCCTCTTAAGCATTTCAGTTGTGTAATTGGTATTTAATAGTGGGCGCTTGCTGATTGTTTTAATAGTATTGCGCTATAGCTGATTGCGCGCTCATGCACAAGTTCACGTTCCCGGGCTAATTGTGAACCGGGGCCCCGGGAAGCTTCGCGTTCTCGTTCTGGTTCTCGTTCCCGGGCCAATTGTGAATCAGCCTTAACAAGTGCTCGGAACATGCCTTTACGGCGGATGGTTCAGCGTTAAGACCTACGTCACATCACGGATGCGATTTGGCGTTACAGAATACCAATTCGACTGCTAACCAGTCTTTAGGGGTCCTAAAGACTTGTTGTAGCTTAACCATTTCTAACAGAATCGGGGTACTAGTGTTTCAAGAGCTCTCAAATATGATTCAAGTTTATCATACAGTGAAGTCAAAACTATTGATTCCTTTGATTGATGGGGAGACAAAATTAGCTTCAAAACTTCTCTAACATACACCTCAGCTAACAAGTCGTCCTTTCCGAACCTCGATTTCAGACTAGTCACTGCTTTGGAGTAGATTTCATCTGTAGGAGGAGAACTATCCACAACTTCTCTTACTCTTGATCCCTGAGTAGTAGATTGAATTAGGTATTGGAATTTGTCCTCAGGTGCAATATCAACATCTTGATCAATCTTTTGAAACTGGCTCCAGAAGGGCATCCATTCCCTTACATCACCTCCAAATTTTCTTAATTCCAATTTGGGCAACTTAAACTTTCTTTCTTGTTGATGATTAGCGCTGGGAACACTTCCATCACAGTCATAATTAGCGAGTATCTGTGAAGTTCTTACCTTCATATCAAAAACTTATTGCGATAATATTCTGCCACCTCCATTTCATTGTCAAAATCAACCTCGTCGTCATCTAGCATCAATTCTATTATTTTGGCATCTGATTCTTGCAGTTCCGCAGCTCTTTCTTCAAGCACAGTAAAAGAGACTTGCACAGCAATCATATCCATCTGCGATGCTTCCATTGCATCTTTCAACTTATTTAAAGCTCTCGTAAACGCCGCTCGAAAAGCTTTTCTCTGACGCACTAATCGGTCCATGTGTCTTCCTTTAATGTTATTTTAAGTGCCGAAAAAGCGTCCTGTTACTGGTCGCCAATATGTTAGTATTACACTCACCGGTGTATCGCAGATTCTTATCTTATTTTCTATAAGGAGAAGATATCAATTCAAAGGTACAATTTATTAATACTTCTGGATGCCATTTTGCCTAGGGCCTACTATGAAAACAATCGACATTCGAAAATCAAAGAATGCAAAGAGTAGCCTACAGACAAAATTTAACAGTCTGTGTTGCCTTAGATAGTGTTGGGAGTTTTTCAGACATTGACAACAGACCTAACACAACTTTCTGAGGAGATGATAAATGCTTTTTAACAAACAATGCACTATCTTGAGCTGCAATATCTTTTTCTCGGACTAGCGTTTTAGCATTTATAGAGTTTTATTAAACAGCAGCGATGTTTTATCTGGTGCACCACATTGATGATTGACCTCACTATTTTCACTTTTCAGCTCACCTTGACACTGTTTTGAACGGTGTTTTGAACAACGCCAAATAACAGTTCCATTTTTATTGGTTTGTTTTATAATATACTAGCTGAAGTACCCGTTCTTCGAACGGCTTTTAGTACTTGCTGGCCTAAATCTTAATATATATAATCACACATTCCTAGTGTAGTTATGTTATTTCTATGTTACCAACTAAATGTGTAGACTACATGCATTTTCACTCACCAAATTATTAATCAGAAGTAGGAAAGTGAAAATCCTTTGTCTGTTTTCAGTCAACCGACCGGGTCAGGGAATGGATTGAATGAAACCCCCATCTAGCAGCGAGGATATGAACTGTGCCGGCTGCCGAAGCCTGTCGCACTCCCCTGGGGCAATGATTAAATGAATGCCAGATGAAATGAAATGATAATGGAGATTGTTGCTGGAATGAAATTGTGACAGGCAAAACCGGAATACCCGGAGAAAAGCCTGTCTGCCTCCGCTTTGTGGGTAAGAAAGTGCGATAATATATTGGAAATAAATATCAGCTTCTATGTAGTAAAAGTTAAATAACCTCTCTTAAATATTGAACACCTATCTTTTAACGTCTTCATACTATATTTAAACATATAAATATTATGCTAAAAATACACCAAAGTTGATAGCAATTATCATATCCGCAATAAGTAATAAGTAATAAGTAACTACGTACCATGTCATGATAAAGAGTAACAGTAACGGAACAAACTTCAATCATCCCAATTAATAATAATAAAAACAAATTAATCACAGATTTTTTTTGTGTAAGTTTACGCCGTGTCTTGTGCGAGATTACGCCTAGTAACTCCGAGATGGTTCATCAGCGGGCTCTTGTGGTCTATATGCGGACTACCAAAGGAGTAGGAAACTGCGCGATACCTCAATTCTTATTTAGAACACCTCCGCTACTTTCCAGCGAGAGCTAAACGCTAAAACAGTCTTTCACCTCCCTATATAGGATTCCAAAATCATTGTATATTCAATTTCAGGGCCAACAATTAAAACTCAGCAACTTTTCTAGGTTTACGCCGTGTTTTTTGCGTTTTTCTTTATTGGCCGTGAAAGGCAAAATACCAACTTTATTGAAATAAATTTGCCCAGTTCTGCTGTAAGATTAATATGAACACTAAATAAACTAATGTGACAGTCGTTAGTCTTCGGCACATTCGTCTGTGAATTTGGGTTTCTGATCACGGTAAGAAACGACAAAAAGCAGATAAATATTGGCCAACTGAAATATTCATTTAACGAAAAACAAATCGATAAAAAGGATGAAAGCATACCGTGAAAAGTAGAAAGCACTATAACATTGTGAAACAGCGAAAAGATCCAAATACTCACATACAATAACCGGCACAAAGAGTATAAAATTCGTCTCAAAATCACGTCTCGTTTCAGACCCCACAAACTACCTCTATAAATAAAACAGTTCATGTAGAGACTGACATAGACTAACATCGCTCGGCGTTGGCCGTGTTTTATAGCATATCTTTAGGTTTTACTCGCTAACCGTTGGAGATTCACGAAAAGTGATAAGGACCTTTCGGATAGGAAATTAAATTTTATAGCTCGTACGTGCGGCATCAAAAGTTTGCTATTTCTTAGCGTTCTCTTTTTATTTGAAATGGAAATATGAAAATAGTCGCCATTTTTAAATAGTGCAAAACATCGAAATCAAAAGTAGCCTATATGTAAACCTGGTAAATCATCTACATCCATGCAAAATTTCATTTAAATCGGACCAGTGGTTCATGCGTGATTGAGTAACAGACAGACAGGACGACAAACACCATCTCATTTTTATATATTATTATGATGATGGAGGAGAGCCTCCGTGGCTCAGGCGGCAGCACGCCGGCCTCTCACCGCTGGGTCCGTGGTTCAAATCCTGGTCACTCCTTGTGAGATCTGTGCTGGACAAAACGGAGGCAGACAGGGTTTTTCCGGGTACTCCGGTTTTCCCTGTCACAATTTCATTCCAGCAACACCCTCCACTATCATTTCATCTGTCATTCATTTAATCATTGCCCCAGAGGAGTGCGACAGGCTTCGGCAGCCGGCACACTTCTTATCCTCGCCGCTAGTTGGGGGCTTCATTCATTCCATTCCTGACCCGGTCGGGGACTGGAAGCAGGCAGTGGATTTTCATTTTCAGTATGATGATGGAAATATGAAATTTTGAAACCAAAGGGTGTAGTGACGTCATAAATGTGGGTTTTACTCGCTAACCGTTGGAGACACGAATAGTGATAAGGACCTTTAGGGTAGAAAATTAAATTCTAAAGCTCGTACATGCCATCAAAAGTTTGCTACTTCTTAGCGTTCTCTCTTTATTCGAAACTTGCAGAAGTACCCGTTCTTCGAACGGTGTTCGGTGTTAACACCAGACTATCAATTGAGCTACTGTTGCTATGGTTAGCGGTTTGTCATTCCTTCATAAGTTTTCTGGGAATATCACACACACTGTTAATTTAAGGGCCTTAAAATGTGGTTTTCGGAGACCCTTTATAGACTCGCGAATTTTGTGTTTCACATTGAGAAGCGCAACATTTCGCCTATTTTAGCATGTATTTTGAGAAGTTTTTCCCTATATCCACCCTTCTACTGTATGAAAAGTAAAGTGAAGAGTTTTATAAATGATTGGTGTATTGACTCTTGTTTACCATACCTAATTTTACGATGCAACAAGCATCCGAACACGAGTTATAGGCGTACATAAAGATACACAGAAAGACAGACAGACAATTCTATTGTCTACAACATATCACCCAGATATCCAAATATGGGTATATCTATCTATCACACAGTATCAAATAAAATCATCCTTACGATGAACCCGTATGTCGACAAAAGAAAAGGAAAAAAAACAGATTAGTTAAAACGTGCTCTCAAACTAAATTCACTTAACGAGTACTTCCTAACGTGAAATAGAATTGAAAGCCTTGTAGACGAAACGCAATACACGTCACATAAAAACTGACCCTCTACGATGTGTTAGGTGCCCATACACAGGAAGACCTCTTTCATAAATTATAAAGGCTTGTGGTGCGTGAAAATTCAGGTTCTTGAGCCTCAAATGGCCCAAATTCCTAAAAGCCGCAAAAAATGCTGATTCAATTCAGGAATTTTTTGAAAATAATGTTGCTGTTTGGAGATGTAATAGACCTATGTCGCACGTGAAAATTGCATGAGAAAATTCTAGGTCACCCCTTGCCCCCATAATTGCATTGATGAATTATACAGTCTACGTTGGTTCCGTGATAACCTTATAGCCATTTGCAAACATTCACAGAAATGTAATAAATGGAGTGACATTGCTTCTTACAGAAATAGATGGAAAGTTGGGTGCCACCCCTTGAGATAATGTTGTCATGGTTACCGATTTGCATTCTTTCATTAGTTTGTTAAATTAAATTAAATTAGTTTTCTGGGAATATTTCAGAAACTGTTGATTTTAGAGCCTTATAATGTAGTTTTCTAGGGCCCTTTAGGGCCCCCGAGTTTTGTTTCTGGCATCGAGGGGCTTTGTCTCGTCGTTGTGCGCCATAATATAATACTACTACTACTACTACTACTACTACTACTACTACTAATAATAATAATAATAATAATAATATAATATAGGGATAGGAATATAATAGTCCTGCCGTACCACACCCGAAGGTATAAATCACGTGAAAAAATCTAGAGTACCCCTTGACCCCCTTAAGCGCATTATACGTATTGATGAATTTTACAGCTTAATATGGTTCAGTGGAAAGCTTCTAGCCGTTAGCAAACTTCCACACTAATGTAATTAATGGAATTGCATTGCGTCTTAGAGAAATAGATGGACCTCTGAGAATCTGTTGCCATGGTTACCGGCTTTCATTCGTTCATTAGTTTATTAAATGATATTAGTCTTCTGGTATATCTCAAAATGGTAGGTTTTAGGGCCTTAAAATGTAGTTTCCGGGGACCCCATAGGGCCCCCGAGTTTTGTCTCTCACATTCAGGGGCTGAAAATTTGTTTTGTCTCGTCCATCTACTCCTATTTCATCATGTATTTTAAGGGGGTAGTCCCCCTTTTATGAGAGGTATGGATAAGAGTTACATCAATGATTACAGTCGTGCCTCTGATGGATATCTGTACCAAATTTTACGTTGATACACCCAGCCGTTCTCGAGTTATAAGGGAACAAAGTTGTCCACAGACAAACAAACAGACAGACCAAAAAATCATTTTCGAGCGCATCCGTCATAAAACAGTCTGAAACGCGTAAATAACTCAAATTTCCGTAGAAATTCAGAAAAAAGCAGACTTACTTTCATTTTTATATTTCTAGATGTATTGTACAGCCCAGGGGCAGTACCCCTAGAACCTACGAACTAACCCACCCCTTCATCTTTCACCATAAACTACCCTCACAGGCATGCCATATGCCTCACACACTTCCTTGACTCAAACAGGCACAGCGGTATTGCTTCCAGCCACGCTTACACAACTTAAAATCAAACACACTATCTGGAACAGCAACAGTCATGAAACGCTAAGTAAGCAGCTCGGGGAGACCTTAAAAGGTAGACCCAGGAGAGCCCAATTGTCTATTCGCGCTCAGCGGCTCTGCATCTCCAGGTCCATTCCAGCTCCATCACGACGTCACCAGGTGAGAATTAGCAGTGTGCTCAGATCTCCTAATTACTTGTAACACCTCACCCAGAACACATTTGTATTTGTACACTTTGTTTCATACTCGTCCACTACTTAAAGGGACAGTACATTGTCGCCACTGACCAATAAATACTTGGTCAGTAAACACATACTTCTTGTAATCATTTCACACATCTTTACATCCTTACGCCCCACCCGCACTTATTCCTAATTGCCCCTGACTGTGAATGCTGAGAACTGCATCGTCAGGAAACCCATTGTGTAAGCATAACAGACAAGCAGCAGCCAAGTGCCGACTCCACACGTGAGCTCGTCTTCACTCGCTCACGCTAATCGGTAGGCTAAGTTAATAGCTCCGTCTTAGACATTCATCCCTTAACAGGTAGACGCACCCCGTAGGATCGCACCCCAACAGAACACATCCTTTCACCAACACTTACACTAGTAGTCTCCCCCGATTACGGGAAATTACACCCTTTCGGGAACTACTCCCAAATTAATACATCTAACTATCCTCTTTATCCCATCCCCCAACACCGGGATAAATCAATATATATATATATATATATATATATACTGCACCGCTCGGTGTTGACCATGTTTTATTGCACAAATTTAGGTTCTTAGCGTTCTCTTTTTATTTGAAATGGATATATGAAATCTTGAAACCAAAGTGTTTAGTGACGTCACAAATGTGGATTTTACTCGTTAACCATTGGAGATACACGAAAAGTGATAAGGACCTATCGGATAGGAAATTAAATTTTCAAGCTCGTATGTACCATCAAAAGTTTGCTATTACTTAGCGTTTTCTTTTTATTTCATATGGAAATATGAAATTTTGAAACCACAGGGTGTAGTGACGTCACTAAAATGGTCGCCATTTCTTAATATTGCAAAATATCGAAATCAAAAGTATCCTATATGTAAAACTGGTAAATCAACTACATCCATGCAAAATTTCATTTAAATCGGACCAGTGGTTCTTGCGTTATTGAGTAACACACAGACAGACAGACAGACAGACAGACAAACAGACAGAAAGACAGACAGACACCATCTCATTTGATATATTAGTATGATGGAAATATGAAATTTTGAAACCAAAGGGTGTAGTGACGTCACAAATGTGGGTTTTACTCGCTAACCGTTGGAGATACACGAAAAGTGATAAGGACCTTTCGGATAGAAAATTAAATTCTAATTCTCTTACGTGCCATCAAAAGTTTGCTACTTTTTAGCGTTCTCTTTATTTGAAATGGAAATATGAAATTTTGAGACCAAAGGGTGTAGTGACGTCACAAATGTGGGTTTTACTCGCTAACAGTTGGAGATACACGAAAAGTGATAAGGACCTTTCGGATACATTTTAAAGCTCATACGTGCGGCATCAAAAGTTTGCTATTTCTTAGCGTTCTCTTTTTATTTGAAACGGAATTATGAAAATAGTCGCCATTTTTAAATAGTGTAAAATATCGAAATCAAAAGTAGTCTATGTGTAACCCTGGTAAATCAGCTACATCCATGCAAAGTTTTATTTAAATCTGACCAGTGTTTCTTGGGTGATTGAGTAACAGACAGACAGGATGACAAACACCATCTCAATTTTATATATTAGTATGATGTATATCCTTAACAGTATGCATATGGCTTACCATAGCTAATCATTGATACTTCCATATCAATTGTCATGCATGAACTAATCGCTAGTAATGTTCAATCGATAATAAAAATAATAGTTTAGAGAAAGGGCAAAAGTGGCTACAAAAGTGGGTACAAAAGTGGGTCAAAAGTGGGTGCAAAAGTGGTTGCAAAAGTGGGTGCAAAAGTGGATGCAAAAGTGGATGCAAAAGTGGATGCAAAAGTGGATGCAATAGTGGGTGTAAAAGTGGGTGCAGAAGTGGGGTGCAGTTGTTGGTAGGCACAACTTTTTACTAGAATGTGATTTGAGTTAATGTAATTTCTAAACACAAGTAGTGAGTAGTCAATTGGTTTTCATCTATGCAAGCATAAATATCTCACATACACTGGTGATGGATACTGAAGGCTTTAAGGTCAACAAAAACAAGTATATATTTTAAAAGGTGGCTATTATCAATTGCACGATACGCGAGTCACCAAAACTATTTCATTTTGTGTTTAAACAACCGTTTCCGCTAGAGTTTCAGTCTGTTGAAGATCAAAGACAGACCCAGTGGATAATAATCCATCCAGGATTGCAATGGAACGAGGGAACCATTCCCTATAAATACTTTTAGCTATGTTATTAAACTCTTATCTATCCATGGCTACTATTGTATTTGTCAAAGGAACTGAAAAACACGAATGGCTTTACCTGTTTCTATCCCCTATGTGTGAATGTGTGGATCTTGTGGATTTGGGCTGTCCTTTACTACATTCGCTTTTTCAAGAAAAAGGACTTTTAATGAAAAAACACTAAGCCGTTTTCCATGTATGGAATCTGTTTGATTGCCTAACGAGAAATGCATGTCGTGACATCATGAACAAGATATTACTTGTTTCTGCCAGCAGTGGAATGATCACTAGTGAGTGATACACCGTCTACAGAGCACCATGTCTGTGTCGTCAATGTTGGAATTGGACAATAATGCTTTTGAGCAGGCGATTGGATTTTTGTTTGTGTGTAAAAAGAAATTAAGCAGTTTCACAAAAGAGGAATTAAATACTTTACCTAAATCATTTATTTTTATGTCGCTGCAAATGCAGTTAAGGAAATATGGGAACATGTACCAACATCATTGGGTAGATTATTGGCTGAGGAATAACCTAACCACCAAGGGAAGATGATTAAGAAAAGGAGATAGGTTTCGGACTGGAGAAAAAGGATAGAAAAATAGGAGGAGAGTCACACAAAAGTTGTAAATTTAACCTTAAATGCACTTAGAGGCGGTTGCCACCGCAAATCCGCTCTCGGATACCTAAAGTGGGTAAGGGCTTGGTCTAAGCGGACGGGAAACACAGCTAGAACTTGGGCGGTTTGCAAGAGAGTGGCTTATGTATATTCCCTCTCAAGCAAGCATCTGCTTACTATGGGGAAAGGTGGTGGTCTGGCAAGACTGAGAGTAACAGATTTATTGTATGTCTGTTCCAAGAAATTCGTTTTTGCAAAGTAATTCGAAGAATGCCAATAATTTGAATCAGGTTTGGTAATTCCAGTTTTCGAAATTATGGAGTTCCTGAAAAGTCGACCAAGTGCTTCCAAGAAGGATAATGATAAAAAATTATACCTTGGGGAGTAATTTTGGTAAATGAACCAATGGTTGCATTTGGAAATGGCTAAGCTTTTACTCAGCGAGGAGCCGGCTAAAAGTTTAGACAAAGAGAAACACTTTTCATTTAGAAAACTGACCATAAGTTTTTCGGAGAGGATCTCCACAAGCAGGTAGCTGGCGTAGCGAGCTTTACTTGCCTTACTGGCCAGTTAGAAATAGCTATTAAAGCTAAGAGAAACTTTAACGAGATTACCACTAAGAGTTCTTGCTCAAATGCAACAAGTGGTGAAAGACCTATTAATGGATTTAATGGCATTTAGAGGGGAGAGCCAAGGAAGACAGGATCTTGCCTAACCGTTGTACTAGAAAAATGAGAAAGCGAAAAGAAACGCTTAATTTATTTAACAATTCAAAAGAAGTTGATAACTTTAACAAATATATATTTTTAATTTGGTTAACAATTTTTGGGTCACAGACCTCAGAAAACATTAAACTTTTGCTCCAGGCAATTGACAATTTATTAGGTTTCAAACCTTATATATGTTCTAAAATCTTTATAAGATTTAAAAAAAGACAAATGAAGTAATTAAAGTTTAAACATTAAATTGAGTACAAGGAGTGTACTATAGGAAATTTCTGAGAGAATATTCTAGAGAGAGTGACAACTTCGAAAATAACAATAAGAAAAATATAAAGAATAAGATAGAAGTATCTACAACTTCTTATATTTAAGCTGAGTTACTTTATAACAATTGTACAAAAGAGAGCAGGTCACTTACGGTGAAACCTGAAGAGAAAGTCAAAAGGAAGGTTCTAGACTTCCTATGTTTAAGTAGTAATCACGAGCCAAATGGGGGAGTTTCCATTTCGTGAGACCTAGAAATAACTCACTCAAGAGTTAAAAGAATTATTTTCCCTGATTATTGGGAAGAAACAATGTAAGTTTGAACCGTGTATAAAACACGTAGTTATACAGAAATTAATTAATGATATACAAGCAAAATGGAAGGGCACTTCGTAGAGTGACACCTTATAGAAAAGTTACAATTTTATTAATATGGTTTGTTAGTAGAAGGTTGAGGAAAGATCGTTGGGATTTAGGATCAATGTTCATGGCCTTATTTAATGTAAACGGACGATCGGGACGCGGTAGAAAAGTGGGACAAGCACTAGTTATCACTAAAGTCTTTTAAATAGATGAAAAGTTCCCTGTAGAGACACGAAAGTTTATGGGAAAGAAAGTTATTGCAATGATGAAAATAACTGGTT
Organism: Meconema thalassinum; assembly: GCA_946902985.2. Classification (NCBI taxonomy): domain Eukaryota; kingdom Metazoa; phylum Arthropoda; class Insecta; order Orthoptera; family Tettigoniidae; genus Meconema; species Meconema thalassinum. Next base: position 650,863,731 of record OX336390.1, read on the forward strand.
GCACTAGGTAGGCGAGAGTCTATTTCTTGAGAAAGTTGTGAATTACAAGTAAATGCGCCATAGAACATTCCAACGGTGGAAGAAAGTTCGCTATTGCAGTAATTTATAAGGAAGATTCCTCATTTTAAATAGTATTCTCACAAGTGAGTGAAAAATACCTGACGGCAAGACTCGCAGATAGAGTACAGGATCTGGAAGGTTCCAGAACGATCTTTATAGAAGAATGGGGTCAAAGTTAATCCAGCGGAGGAACTAGCTTTGTAATTTATAGACAGCGGGTATTAGATAATATCCCACGTGGTGAGAAGATTTCTCATTTAAGAAGCATAAGAAATGCTGCTTTGCACCAAGATTGGCTTGATTAGACAAAAGCCCAACATGGAAAATCCCGCGAAGGATGATTTTTGCCCCAAAATAAGTAATTTCACACTGCCTATAAAAGATCCTTAAAAGCATGTAGACGTTAAAATCATGAAGATGAGGTTAAAACTTGAAGTTTGTACTTAACTTTGCTGCATGGCGAAAGTGAGGTTCTCCTTGATGGTTAAAGTTACCACATGGCGTGGAATCTAAGAAATGCCTCGTTAGGTCAGGAGGCTAGCTCTAGTTGAGCCTTAACTGAGTCGACGGCCGGCGCACAAGTGAGACCCACTCAGCGGAGCACAGAGAGACCAAGGAAGGGAAAGGAGTGGGTGCAGGAGACAAAAGGAATACATATCAGAATAACCAACATAAGAAATTAAATTCTCTTGAGGAAATGGTCTTCAAAGAGTTGATAGCAGGCGATACTAGCACAGCATGGTGAGTGAAAAAGGAGACGAAGTTCTCTTGCTCATGGAGATAATAGCTGGCGATGGCAACGAGAACTGGTGGCCAGATGGAAAAAGAAGTCCTCTTGCACCAGGAAAAATTGAGGAGCTTCAGAGATTCGCAGCTAGATGACGCTAGGAGGGTCATGGAAGATATATATCTAGAACAGACTCACAAAAGATATACGCGACATGATCACCAAAGAGAAAATAGAAGATCACCGTTGGTGTTTGACAAAGAGGAAGGAATGAACATGCAAAGAGCATTAAACGTTATATTCTCTCGTAACGTGTATTCCAAGAATACACCATACTGGGAGGGGAAAACACCAACAGAGAACAAATAAGCAGTTAAACATTTAAAGGTAATGGAGCGATCAAAGACAGTGGTCTTGTGATCGGACCATTAGTGGTCAAGATTTTGGCCACCCTGACTCTCCCATCCCTTCCAGGATAACACTCGGTCACTCTACCAGAGGTCCAGACTAGGGGGGGGGGGTGAAACATCCCTAACCAAGACCAAGTCCCCCACTTTAATGTCGGGACTGGAAAGAAACCACTTCTGTCTCCGTTGCAAGGAAGTTAAATATTCCAAGTTCCACCTCTTCCAAAAAGAATTACGGAGAGCTTCAAGTTTACGCCAAACGATAGGTAGATTAGAATCCCTGAAAGAATTGGGAAGAGGAGGAGTGGCAGAAAGAGAAGTGCCGATAAGGAAGTGACCAGGTGTGAGTGGAAGCAGGTCATCAGGGTCATTGGAAAGCGGAGTTAATGGGCGAGAATTAACAACACCCTCAATCAGAACGGATATTGAATTGAATTCTTCATAAGTCAGAATGCGATTACCTAAGACTTTTCTTAAATGACGTTTAGTAAGCTTTACACAAGATTCCCACCTACCACCGTGATGAGGAGCGTAGGGAGGTATAAAGCGCCATTTGAAACCCTTTGAATAGGAAAAATTAAAAGTTTGTTCCATGGCAGGAGAAGATGTGAGAGCTTTCTTCCACAGAGAAGCTGCGCCCTGAAAGGTGGAAGCGTTATCAGAGAACATCTCTGAAGGAACACCACGCCTAGCGGTGAAGCGAGAGACAGCTGATAAAAAGTAAGAAGTAGAAGCATTCGTTACTAGTTCCAAGTGGATTGCGCCAGTAACCATGCAAACAAAGAGAGAAACATAAAGCTTACCAAACAATTTGCGTTTAGCTTCAGGAGAATTTCGTTGATATTGGAACGGACCCATATAGTCCACACCAGTTAAAGCAAATGGGCGTATAGGAGAAGAGCGAAAAGAGGGCAGATCGCTCATTAATTGAGTATTGATTTTAGGTTTCGCTTTAAAGCAAGGAATGCACTTGTGAATTACAGAAGAAACTTCATGAATTCCATTTATGATCCAGTACTTTTCCCTTAAGAGGCAAAGCAGAGTGCGTGTGCCAACATGCAGATTACGATAATGAAAGTCACGTATAATTAAGGAAGTTACGTGATGTTTAGAAGGCAAAATAACGGGATGCTTTTTGTCCTCAGAGAGCAAAGATTGCGAGAGCCTTCCACCTACCCTGAGTAACCCAGGGTCATCAAGGAACGGGGCTAAAGCACGTAGACGACTCGATTTGGGAAGATCCCTTTTAGAAGAAAGTAAAGACAATTCAGAAGGAAAGGCTTCTTGCTGTGTCAGTTGTAAAACCTTAATGGTAGCGAGATTCAATTCATGATTGGTAAGGTGTGGTTTAGGGAGAAGAGGATGGTCGACCACAATATATTTCCATCTAAGGAGATAGGCGACAATTCGTATTAATTTATGAAAAGAAGAATAGCGGGACAACAAGGGATGAGAAGCGTTGGAAACAAGACACGAAGCAATAGATAGAGGTACTTTAGCGTCAGGCAAGTTGGAGTTTGTAGCTGGAGGTTTAGAAGGCCATGAAGAAGAGTCTTCGATTAACCACGAGGGCCCATGCCAGTACAATTGGGAAGCTGCCAATTGAGAGGGTAAACAACCACGAGAGATAATATCGGCTGGATTATCAGCACTGGGCACATGCCTCCAATGACATCCAGAAGAAAGAATTTGAATTTTGGAAACTCTGTTTGCAACAAAAGTTTGCCAGTGTGAGGGTTTTTTGGCGATCCAAGAAAGGGCGATCATGGAATCGCTCCAGAGATAGATTTGCGAGAATTCGACTTCTAATACTTCCCGTAATTTCTTAACAAGTTCTGCAGCCATGAGTGCAGCGCACAATTCAAGCCTAGGCAAAGTGATAGTTTTAAGAGGAGCGACCTTCGATTTGGCACAAACAAGGTTGGAAACTGAAGATCCATAGAATGAACCGTGATAAACTAAATATGCGCAGCAACCGTAAGCTTTTTCGGAACTGTCCGCGAACACATGAAGGAAAAAGGATGCATTAGAATGAGCGTTAATTAAATTCCTAGGAATTTCAATAAGGGAAAGATCCAGCAAATTGCTGCGAAACGAGATCCAACGATTAAGAAAAGAAACAGGAACAGTGTCATCCCATTCACATTTGAGCGACCACAGCTCTTGCATGAAGAGTTTGGCTATAACGATAACTGGGGCAAGGAATTGAAGAGGATCAAAAATTTTTGCAATTTCAGAGAGAATTTGTCTTTTTGTGTTAGGAAGCTCTTCTGCGAGCGAAACTTTATAGATAAGAGTGTCAGTGCTAGTGCACCAGTGTACTCCTAGAGTTTTTATAGATTCGGAGTTTCCACAAATTTCAACAGAAGAAGGGTCTACGTCTTCGATGGGAAACTGAGCGAGAAACTCAGGGGAGTTGGAATTCCACTTATGAAGTGGGAAACCTCCATTCCTTAGCAATGCCTGAAGTTCTAAAGACACAAAAGAAGCTTCCTCCAAAGTGGGGAAGGACTGCAAATAATCGTCAACATAGAATGACGTAGTTAGTGCTTCAGAGGCTTTGGGATTAAATAAATGACCATCTTGTGAGGCTAGCAAGTGTAGGGATCGGATAGCAAGGAAAGCAGAGGGTTTTAAGCCATAAGTAACCGTTTTTAAGCGAAATACCTTAATGGGCTTGCTGATTTCATCACGCCACAAGATTCTTTGGAGATCTCGTTGTTCCGGTTGAATTAAAACTTGACGGTACATCTGTTTTATATCAGCTATAACAGCTATGGGAAATAATCGAAAGTTTAAGAGTATAGCAGATAGATCTGACAGAATAGCAGGACCAGAGTAAAGGGTGTCGTTAAGGCTGTTGCCATTAACGTCGGCTGATGAACCATTGAAAACAACTCGGATTTTATCCTTTACAAGAGGGTTTTTCCATACGGGATGATGATTTAAATAAACCGTTTCATTTGGGGGGTGCAATTCATCATCAGATTTGTTAACAACTTCCATATGATCTAAGCTTTCATACTCATCCATGAAATCAGTGTACTGCTGTTTAACAAGAGTTTCTTTCTTGAATTTGCTCTCGATAGCAAAGAGAGCTTTTCGAGCTTTGGGCTGAGAGTTAAGAAGTTTGGGAGGATTATGTAATCTTGACATTTGAACAACGAACCGGCCATCAGAAGAACGAATGGTGGTGTTCAAAAATGTTGCTCACAGAATTCATTTTCTGAAGAGGTTACATTAGGAGGATCAACGCTTTCAAGCTTCCAGAACTGTTCCAGGTCAGTATTGGAGAAGTAACATTGCGATGCGGGTTGGGGAGAATAATGGGGAAGTTGACCTGTGACGATCCATCCAAAATTAGTGTCTCTGGCGACCACGTTTGAGGATAACTTGCGAACTTGTTTACGAAGGCAATTCCAGAAAACATTGGCACTAAAGAGTATGTCAATAGGATTTTGCATGTTGAACAAAGGATCAGCTAGCCTTAAATGCGAGGGAATGTTTAACCCTGAAATATCCACAGAGTGACTTGGAGTGTCTTCTCCAATGCTATTGAGAATTAGGCAATTACGTTTAAAAAAGTTGTTTCTATGACAAATATCTCTTATAGTTAGCTTCGAGAATTGTAAAGCTTGAGATTTTGAGCTGTTGATGCCCGACACATTGATAGAAGTGGGGTTTACACGTAGGCCTAGTTTTCTAATCAAGGAATTAGACACAAAATCATGAGTTGCCGCTGAATCTAGAAGACCGCGTGCACGGACCCAGTTGCCAAAGTTATCCTGAACTTCAATTTGGACAGTAGACAACAATACTTGAGCACTGCGAATGGACTTGGCATTTTGAATATACGATGAAGCATTAGAACTGTTAACACTATCATTTTTCGGAGAAGTAGATGCTGACGATGACCTTGCCTGATCATGACGATGTAGCAAAGTGTGATGAGCTTTTTCACAATGGTAGCAAAGTCTTGTGGACTTGCAATTAGAAGCAGAATGAGTAGGCGCTAGGCAATTGAAGCAATGTTTGTTCTGGGAAACTAATTTTCTTCTGTCGTCAACTGACATTTCTTTAAAGGATTCACAGAGGTATAGGGCATGGGGATCCTTACAAAGTATGCACTTTGAAGGTTCGTTTAAACTCTTACGGGGTTCGCTTTGAGTGTTTAAAACCATAGAGCTAGCAACACGACGTTCACTAGACCTAGTTGTGTAACCAGTAGAGTTTGATTTAAATTTAGATGAGCTGGACCCGGGTTTGTGGGTATTAGACGCTAAGCGATCGCTTTTAGGTTTGATGGACATTAATTCAAACTTAGAACTAGGAGATGAGGGTTCACTTTGATTAGCTAGAGCGGTTAAGAGTTGCCATCTAGCGTTTATGAAAGTGACTAAATGCTCGTAAGAGTAGTCGTCTTCTTTAGAAAGTTCAATTTCCCAAGCTTTGAGGGTAGCAGCATCAACTTTAGATACCACTAAATGTATTAGGAAAGTATCCCAATGTTCAGTAGGTTAATCTAATTGGGACAAAGCCTTAACGTGAAGTTGTGTAGTATCAACTAGAGTGCGCAAACTGGTGACGTCATTGTGCTGTGACGCAGGTAGGTTGAATAGAGCCTTCATATGGCGTTGAATAAGTAACCGTAAATTTCCATATCTTTCTTTTAATAAGTTAAAGGCAATGGGGTAATTTTCGGCACGTAGAGGAAGTGCTTCGACTAACTGCAAAGCTTGACCTCGGAGGATAGATCTCAAGTAATGAAACTTGTAAATGACTTGAATGTCTTCATTGTCATGAACAAGGGAGCAAAATAATTCATAGAAGGAAACCCAAGTAGATTCATCTCCAGAGAAATGGGGTAAATCAATTTTAGGTAAAATTGGTTTGGGCTTGTGAGTACCATCACGGACAGAAGTTTGTGGTTCGTGAAGGGAACCAAGAACAGAAGCGTCCTTTTTCTGCTTCTCTTCGAGTTGGCGTATTATTTTGAAAGCAGAACCTATGCCTTCGTAATATTGGTTTTCTACTTCGACACGATCTTCGGTTTGATTGAGCATACAAGTTTCTATTTCAGTTTGAATGTTACAATAATTTTCATAAGAACGTTCAAAATCCCTTACACGATGTTTCAACAAGTCTAATTGAGCTTCTGAGGGATCTAACTCCTTTATGTATTTTCTGAATAGGGTAATTTGCCCTTTATAGGATGCTCGTTTAGAAGTAAGTTTTTCATCCTTATCCTTATCAGTAGAAGCCATGTTAAAGAAAATAGATTGAAATGCAACTCACGAAACTGTGGAACCTTGGAAATGCTGTCAAGCTGGCAGCAGCAAATAAGTAGAAAGAACGGGACACACCAAAGGAGACAGGAGCGGCCTCCTTCCCCTTCACATGCTTTGCACGATGTGGTTATAGCTGAAAGATTCAAAGCAGATATTAATAATTTGCAAAGTATTGCCAAATGATCTTTTAAACAGAAAAATGACAAATGGACTCTCGCGGGTTTCCGGGACCAAATTTTGGGTAGATTATTGGCTGAGGAATAACCTAACCACCAAGGGAAGATGATTAAGAAAAGGAGATAGGTTTCGGACTGGAGAAAAAGGATAGAAAAATAGGAGGAGAGTCACACAAAAGTTGTAAATTTAACCTTAAATGCACTTAGAGGCGGTTGCCACCGCAAATCCGCTCTCGGATACCGTACCTAAAGTGGGTAAGGGCTTGGTCTAAGCGGACGGGAAACACAGCTAGAACTTGGGCGGTTTGCAAGAGAGTGGCTTTAGTATATTCCCTCTCAAGCATGCATCTGCTTACTATGGGGAAAGGTGGTGGTCTGGCAAGACTGAGAGTAACAGATTTATTATATGTCTGTTCCAAGAAATTCGTTTTTGCAACGTAATTCGAAGAATGCCAATAATTTGAATCAGGTTTGGTAATTCCAGTTTTCGAAATTATGGAGTTCCTGAAAAGGCGACCAAGTGCTTCCAAGAAGGATAATGATAAAAAATTATACCTTGGGGAGTAATTTTGGTAAATGAACCAATGGTTGCATTTGGAAATGGCTAAGCTTTTACTCAGTGAGGAGCAGGCTAAAAGTTTAGACAAAGAGAAACACTTATCATTTAGAAAACTGACCATAAGTTTTTCGGAGAGGATCTCCACAAGCAGGTAGCTGGCGTAGCGAGCTTTACTTGCCTTACTGGCCAGTTAGAAATAGCTATTAAAGCTAAGAGAAACTTTAACGAGATTACCACTAAGAGTTCTTGCTCAAATGCAACAAGTGGTGAAAGACCTATTAATGGATTTAATGGCATTTAGTAGGGAGAGCCAAGGAAGACAGGATCTTGCCTAACCGTTGTACTAGAAAAATGAGAAAGCGAAAAGAAACGCTTAATTTATTTAACAATTCAAAAGAAGTTGATAACTTTAACAAATATATATTTTTAATTTGGTTAACAATTTTTGGGTCACAGACCTCAGAAAACACTAAACTTTTGCTCCAGGCAATTGACAATTTATTAGGTTTCAAACCTTATATATGTTCTAAAATCTTTATAAGATTTAAAAAAGACAAATGAAGTAATTAAAGTTTAAACATTAAATTGAGTACAAGGAGTGTACTATAGGAAATTTCTGAGAGAATATTCTAGAGAGAGTGACAACTTCGAAACTAACAATAAGAAAAACATGAAGAATAAGATAGAAGTTCCTACAACTTCTTATATTTAAGCTGAGTTACTTTATAACAATTGTACAAAAGAGAGCAAGTCACTTACGGTGAAACCTGAAGAGAAAGTCAAAAGGAAGGTTCTAGACTTCCTATGTTTAAGTAGTAATCTCGAGCCAAATGGGGGAGTTTCCATTTCGTGAGATCTAGAAATAACTCACTCAAGAGTTAAAAGAATTGTTTTCCCTGATTATGGGGAAGAAACAATGTAAGTTTGAACCGTGTATAAAACACGTAGTTATACAGAAATTAATTAATGATAAACAAGCAAAATGGAAGGGCACTTCGTAGAGTGACACCTTATAGAAAAGTTACAATTTTATTAATATGGTTTGTTAGTAGAAGGTTGAGGAAAGATCGTTGGGATTTAGGATCAATGTTCATGGCCTTATTTAATGTAAACGGACGATCGGGACGCGGTAGAAAAGTGGGACAAGCACTAGTTATCACTATAGTCTTTTAAATAGATGAAAAGTTCACTGTAGAGACACGAAAGTTTATGGGAAAGAAAGTTATTGCAATGATGAAAATAACTGGTTGCACTAGGTAGGCGAGAGTCTATTTCTTGAGAAAGTTGTGAATTACAATTAAATGCGCCATAGAACATTCCAACGGTGGAAGAAAGTTCGCTATTGCAGTAATTTATAAGGAAGATTCCTCATTTTAAATAGTATTCTCACAAGTGAGTGAAAAATACCTGACGGCAAGACTCGCAGATAGAGTACAGGATCTGGAAGGTTCCAGAACGATCTTTATAGAAGAATGGGGTCAAAGTTAATCCAGCGGAGGAACTAGCTTTGTAATTTATAGACAGCGGGTATTAGATAATATCCCACGTGGTGAGAAGATTTCTCATTTAAGAAGCATAAGAAATGCTGCTTTTCACCAAGATTGGCTTGATTAGAAAAAAGCCCAACATGGAAAATCCCGCGAAGGATGATTTTTGCCCCAAAATAAGTAATTTCACACTGCCTATAAAAGATCGTTAAAAGCATGTAGACGTTAAAATCATGAAGATGAGGTTAAAACTTGAAGTTTGTACTTAACTTTGCTGCATGGCAAAAGTGAGGTTCTCCTTGATGGTTAAAGTTACCACATGGCGTGGAATCTAAAAAATGCCTCGTTAGGTCAGGAGGCTAGCTCTAGTTGAGCCTTAACTGAGTCGACGGCCGGCGCACAAGTGAGACCCAATCAGCGGAGCACAGAGAGACCAAGGAAGGGAAAGGAGTGGGGGTAGGAGACAAAAGGAATACATATCAGAATAACCAACATAAGAAATTAAATTCTCTTGAGGAGATGGTCTTCAAAGAGTTGATAGCAGGCGATACTAGCACAGCATGGTGAATGAAAAAGGAGACGAAGTTCTCTTGCTCATGGAGATAATAGCTGGCGATGGCAACGAGAACTGGTGGCCAGATTCAAAAAGAAGTCCTCTTGCACCAGGAAAAATTGAGGAGCTTCAGAGATTCGCAGCTAGATGACGCTAGGAGGGTCATGGAAGATATATATCTAGAACAGACTCACAAAAGATATACGCGACATGATCACCAAAGAGAAAATAGAAGATCTCTGTTGGTGTTTGACAAAGAGGAAAAAATGAACATGCAAAGAGCATTAAACTTTATATTCTCTCGTACCGTGTATTCCAAGAATACACCAATCATGGACTCAAGACCCTGTGTTAAGTGAATTGCAACCCTGTAATAACTACGAGCATAATAAGCAAGTGATCATTAGCAAAATACCAACAGTACAACAGTGTCAAACCTGTCAGCGTGTGAAACTCTACCACGGTCATAAAACTTTGAACAAAGACTTTGTTTCTTCATTCCACGGGTGTGATGGCGAGAAAAATATTCTATGCCCTTTAAATAGAAATTTACTTTGGTCCTTAACCACACCCATTATCTCACAACATGTATGTTTTGAAATGTCCATATTAAATGCTAAAACCTATCGTATTAAAGTTAGGAAATGATGACATTGTTGCTTTGTTGAAGAAGGACTGGTGAAGTTCAAAACATGTGCACGTATACCTACCCCCTTTTATATTTTTTTGTCGTGTAGCCTCCTGAGAGGCCGAGTGCAGGTCTTTCCAGTCAACGCCCGTGGGCGACCTGCTCACCGGAATGAGTGATGAATTAATGAAACTGGGCAAGGATGTGGAAGGAAGCGGTCGTGCCCTGTTGGAAGGTACCGTCCCAGCATTTGCCTAGAGTTGAAAATGGGAAACCACGGAAAACAATTTCAAGGATGGCCGATGGTGGGGCTCGAACCCACGTCAACCGAGTCAGCAGAGAGCTTGGCTCCATGGCCAAACGCTGCGCTTTAGCTGTCGGCATACCTACACCTAATTATTATTCTTTCAGAGGGATCAGAGATTTGATACAATGAATTGCTATAAAATACTGACACAGTGCAATGTAAATAAAAATGTATCTCCTTTAGAAATTACGACATTAACATACTGTTACACCAGATTATATATATTTCCAGAAAACTTTCATAGCAAGTGCGCCAACTGTCCAACTCTGCCTGTGGTTCGGTGGGGGAGGGGGGGGGGGGGTGGACGGGGTGGGGGTGGGGGGGCGCAATTCATAAGACAAGTGGGAAGCCTCAAAGAATAGCCAAGGTCGCTCCTTTTAGTCGCCTCGTACTGTCCCCGTTTACCTGGATAGTAGGCTGTCAGATATCCGCCCCCTCAATCGGATTGCCAATTATCAATCGCACCGGCACAGTTACATCAATGAAAATGGCACTGACAGATACTATCGAGATAAGAGCACAGAAATTCACAGGAAATCATTGTGGAACACACCAAAATAGACGGGGGTGCATACTTACCGTTGCTTACCTCTTAATTATCTCGGGGTTTGAGTTGACAACAGGATCACTAAAAGTCTGTTCACACAATAATCTCCGCCATGACATTTAAAAATGAACCAGAAACGAAGACGAGAACTTTGAACTGTACAAAAGCTTTATTTCTAATAAAGGGTATGATTTTCCTAACACAACAAAATATACGTGGCTATCAGTAGCCCAAGTCAATCTGACTACGTCCTCCAGTAGGACTTGCAAAATTATTATACAACATGATATTAAACATTTTGGCTCCCAAGAGCTCCAAATAACGTAATATTCATAACACTATTGGATTGGAAAAGGACGTCAGGGTGTGACATATATAAAGCATTTGTTTCCTTTTAATAAACAAGAGAATGGTATTTATAGTCGCAAGGCCGGAGTGTACGACCTCACTCTCTGAAAACCATATGTTGACACAGCTGCGGGCTACCTTCCAGCCTGACGCATACTGGTCAAATGCACTCCCTTCTCACACGCTATGTTACGTAAGAATCCAGCCTGCACTCTCAAGCTTTTAAATGTCTGACAAGACAACTCACATTATATTTACGCAAATCTTTCAAGTACTTTGATCACATCCTAATGGATCATTACATAAATTTCTTAAACTTGTTAACTTCCATCCAAATGTTTAATTAGCTCTTAAATGTTTATAACAAAATCACATAAATTATTTATAACAATTAGAAATTGTTTATAATATTTGTCAAAGACAATAAAAATATTATAAGCACGCCTTTAACATCACTCTCGTTTCATATTATTTTCAAAAATATTTACAACAATTATTTACAATATTAACATTTAAATTGTTTAAATTATTAATTTAATAAATACATTAGCCACGTGTTCATTCGGTTGATAATTTTCTAATCCTGTTTGATATAATCGACCAATGAAGGTTAGTTATACATATTAATGTCACAATCTGTTTTAATAAAGTTTTTAATAATGATTTGTGACGGCAACCTTCATTCATAATCTTGTCTCAAATTCTTTCAAAACTCGTGTTAATTATAACAGTAAATCACTTGATTAATTTTCAACGAACTATAACAATCTTACTCCAGCGGAAAATCCTTCGCTAACAAGTTAATGCACAATCTGCATTAAAAATATGCCCAAAATCATCATATATTAATCTATATGGCATTTAAAACTTTCACATCACTTACAAAACTTCCACAAATAATTCTTTAACATTTATTCCTGTGGGAACTTCCTTCATATTCAAGGGCATTATATTTCAGCGACTTTCAACACGCGCTGCACTAGCGATTATACATTCATAGTTCCACTTAAAAATTTTATAATCATAATTTGTTTCAAAACTGTTTTTCTATTTAACCTTCGTAGATTTCATTCATGAACTGAAATGAAGTCAAAACTTGCCAATCACAAACAAATTTAATAGTGAATACGCTTATATACGCCTATCTGGTCTATCAAAATTTTAAGACTAACATCTTAAAAGAAATTGTAGTATGAAAATACTATCTTCAAATAAAGTGCGACTAAACTGCAAAGTAGTCGAATAGAATCCAATTAGACTGGGGAATGCAAACATCGTTATATAATTCTCTAATTGAGAAAAACTCCTAACAAAAGTACTTGACTTTAATGCATTCAATAATTCATTATTAACATTACTCTTTCACAAAATTGTCTATGATGCAATGTTCATTCATAACTGACGATAAATGTCTGTGTTGCAATCAATACAAATAACGACTAGTATTTCCAAGATCGTCGATAACGTAATATTTTAACGCTCTAAAATCATTTAAATGTTCTTCCTTCTTGATGATGACAGAAAATTGTTCAAAGTAATTAAACTGGGGTAGAATTACTTTAATAAAATGACACGCTGTCTGAATTTAAATCTGCCATTAAAAATCATTAACTTACAGTCAAATCGTGACTACAAAAAAAAATATTAATTACTGAAAAATCTAAATATCAGTCTCAACTGATTCAAAATCGTTAACTATGCCCATGACATAACAATGTCTTAATAAATCGTCGAAAAATGCAAAACTCATCAAGGTGTACTGAGAATAAGAATCTCAACAAGAAAATAAGGCAAAATACATGAGGGTAAAAATATGGGAAAAATGGTTGCTCAAACATTACTAGGTTACTCAAATACAATAAACGTTCACGACTACCTTATCTGCCGATTGACGTTCCAGAGGAAAATTCCCCAAAGAAGACTGCTGATGGATCCATTTCACCACGTTAAAGCTGAGCTCCATCCTCGAAATAGGAAACAGCACCATCGGAGAATCGAACTGCTTCCTTCTCCGTGAACCACTCTGCTCCTCGAATACGAATAGACATCCTTCCGGCAATAATCTTCTTTGTGAGTCGGGACTACCCTGACCTCTCTTGAAAAATTCCCTGAAGTTCCAGTAGACAATCATCATGACGTTTTGTAGAAATTTCCGAAGAAATTATTCATATACTGAGTATGAAATTGTTTCTATGGCTGTTCGATGGTATTCAGCCTTTACTTACGAAACATGGGTGTAGATGGTATTCACCGCATGTTCGCTTGTGTGGAATAGCAATTAGCGAAGTTCCATGTCGCTATCTTACTCCAATGAAGTATGTCCCAATTGCAATAAGCCTTCTTAGCCTTCCATTTGCACTTCAGTTGTAGTGTCAAAAGAACAAACTGCCGTATTCAAATGCTCCATTATACTGTATCGTTCTGTAAGCAAGCAATCTGAAGTCTTTCTACTCCACTCGCAGCGTTAGCCTTGCGTTGCTTCTGGCTTATACAAAAGTGTTTCTCTAGTGGCGAGATAATCACTTTTTCCAGTCGTATAAAACAGCTAATATCTTTTGAAGTACTCGGTCGAAATTGTTCAGCCTTTCTTTATAATTGCATGTAGTAATGCACAATACAATTATGTTATCGTAGACCTCTAACTGTTTGAAGTTCAACTTATAGAAGCTTTCTAAGGTCCGTTTCAACTTCACCTAGTTTGACCTGTATCTCGTTAACATAGTGGCCTCGCCACGCGTTATGAAAACGATTCTTTTCACTTGCTGTTCACTTTGATGTTTCACTATATTGAATGTATAATAAACTGACTTTCACAAATACTTCGATGATCTGAGCATTAGATCTCAGAATGATCAGCGAACGAAAGAGAAGAGAAGCGAAGAGACTCCTAACTTCTGCGCAAGCCCTTTTATTACCTTCTCGAGGGGCGTTACCATCCCTTCCAAAGCGTGATACTACGTCATCGCTAGAACTTCCAACTTCGTTAATACATGACGGATTTTCAAAATTCAAAAATTGAAAATAAATTTCACCAAAATTCCAAATCAATGCTATTACTGCAAATGTATTTCCACAATTCTGCATTCAAAAAGTCATAAAAATACCATAGTTTCAGCAATCTCCGTCTTCCTTTAAACTATCGTTCATTGGTTCATGCCTCTCCTCCAATAGCATAGTTTCTTCCTCAGCAGAATTCCTCGTTTCCTGCGACTGCGTCGTACATCTTGGAACATTCTGGACAAAAATGCTGACGTCACTGAGAATCTCAGCTCAAGTAGCTTGCTGGCGTAACATTTACGTCATCCGTGCTTACGTCATGACTACCCACGTCATAACTATGACAGCCATAACTCTAATCATAATTTCAAATATAGCCACCGTGGTCTCTACATAATTCAATTACGGGGGCAGTACGATAGGCTGAGGTTACAGTACCATGGGTGTAGTCTAAACCCTCACCCACAAGGGGCTGCAGTGTTGAAGCCACCCAAAGAAATTATATTGAGTTGTTGATTCATTTCGGGGCTTTGCGATATTTTGGTCAAGTGGCCCCTTGTACTTATGTGGGTGTGGAATTTGTCTGATAACCTGTGTTATCCTCAGATGAGGATTAGGAACGAGGCAGCTGTGGTCTTAATTAAGCATTCGCCTGGAATAGAAATCAAACAAAAGTTTGGTGCTTTTCAGTCGGTCAACACGAATACACCCCTAAGAGTTGGGTTATACCCTAATACAGAAGAAAGTGTATTTTTTGATCTCATGTAATTTTTTCAGGATTAGGGTATAACCCAAATCTTTTGGGTGCATTCGTGTTGACCTACCTGAAAAGCACCAAACTTTTGTTTACTAAGGCAACACTGAAAAATGGCTTCAAACCACATTATGGAATAGAAGTGGGGAAACCACAGAAAGCCATTTCCAGGATGGCTGAGGTGGGATTGGAACTCACCTCTTCTCAGTTTTTGCTTCAAGAGACTGAGTGTAACCTGTTCCAGCCCAACCTCAGGACAGAATTAAACTTCTTGGCAGAGCTGGGAATCGAACCCGGGACTCCACGGTGACAGCCAAGAGTACTAGCCACTGCACAATGAGGCAGACAAGAAGTTATGTATAAGGCCAGTCACTGCCCATAGTTGATGTGCGACAAGTGGCAGTGTACCTGATCTGGCAATTAGTATCCGGGTTACAATAGCAGTGGCATCCAAATTCACAGTTGTTCCAATTAGGAATTTTCTACTTCTGAAGGGAGGCATTTCGTAACAGTAGCTAGTCTATGAACTCATCGCTACAAATCCAGATATTACAACACATCGCACAGCAAGGCATTTGGGAGGAGGGAGTTAAGTACACGCTTATCCGGGCCGTGCTTATAACTTATCACTAGGGCTCGGATTTTTAGGTAAATAAATATATTTAAATGTAAATACACATTTTAAGCATTTCTTCTATAAATACATAAATTCCTGATTTTCACTTATTAGCACGTTTTTTTTTTTTAGTCGTTTACCCTCCAGGTTGGTGGAACCCACGGACTCAGCGAGGGAACTCACCACTACCGCCTCTACGGGCAGTGTCCTAGAGCTGGGAACATCGAATCGGAAGGGATACAACTGGTGAGGTGGGATTGGCACCTCGCCCAGGCGGCCTCACCTGCAAAGCGAACAGGGGCCTCATGAGGGAAGGTAAGGGATGGTTAGGATGGATAGACAAAGAAGAGGGAAGGAGGCGGCTGTGGCCTTGAAGAAGGTACCATCCCGGCATTTGCCCGAAGACGAAGTGGGAAACCACGGAAAACCACTTCGAGGGTGGCTGAGGGGGAATCGAACCCCCTCTACTCATTTGGGCCACTCGAGGCTGAGTAGACCCCGTTCCAGTCCTCGCACCACATTTCAAATTTCGTGGCAGAGCCGGGAATCGAACCCAGGACCTCCGGGGCGGCAGCTAACCATGCTGACCGCTACGCTACAGAGGCGATATTTTAGCACATAATAAGACATAATATTTACATTCTTTTAAAATCAGTATGCCATATCTTTCAATTGGATTTTTGTTCAGTGTTACTTCAACGGGGAAGAAGCTGTGAGCTATCTAATTCGCATGCAGAGCGTATGTCAGCTTGCAACTGTGTTATTCTTAACTTGTCGTGCCCCATGCCACTCACTGTGGAAGTCGGGGATTTCCTTGTCCATAGCCTTATTGCACCACGTGCTAGGTCCCCCTACCCCTCCCCCGACCGCCCTCGTCCCCCAGCTACATGGAACCAGTGTCACTTACATGCAGTTCATTTCTGGCACTGTGAAGTGTAAGGCAGTTCTACGATGCCTAAAGTAAAAACAACTACAAGTTATCGTCTGTTGCAGAATTTAAAGATAATTTTACTTCTGATGGGGGCGTTCTGTTCTGCCTACCATGTGGGAAACCAATCAAGGCTGAACAGCGATCTCAAGTTACACAACACTTCAAGGGCAAGAAACATATTGCCGCAGTTTCGAGCCTTCAGAATAAGTGTTTCGCGATAATCGTCGGTCATTTGTGATCGACAACCTGAAGATGTATCTGCTTGCGTATTGTAATGCTTCAACAGACAGTGAGACATAGAATAAATTGCATTCGTGAGTGCTGCATATTGTTTATATTAACATTAATAAACTGAATTATAATTAAATATTTTTACTTTTTTGTCACATATTTCAGGTATTTTTAATACATAAAAAATTAAATATTTTTCCGATGTTTTGCACCTAAAAATCCGAGCCCTAATGATAACATTCTTCTTGAAATCAGAGGGTATCTCACCAGTCTCATAAATCCTGCACACGAAGTGAAATAATTAATTATTAACTTTAACTCAAACCAGCGCGTTCAGTGTCGCGGCCCATCCGCTCAATAACTGGTAACCCTGAACGACTGGTAATTTCTTGGGTGAAGCCGAATACTACATTCACTTAAGGTCTGCTAAGCATTTGACCAACTCATACAGTACTTACACGCACTTTAAACCACATCACTTAACAAACATGAACTCCTCTCACAAACATAATCCTGAAGAAAAAGCTCCAGCCGACCCGTGCTGGGATACCTTCAGAGATACATCACGTCCACCTACACGCCAAAACTGGATTCAAACAAATGACACTTCAGAAAAAAATCTACGCTGTTGCTCCCAAAAGACCAGTTCCATAATGGAATATTATGATCAATATTCACCCTCCCCGGAAGTTATATCGCACCACTCTCAGACAGGCCATATGCCACACACTTGCCCCGCACTCCAGACTCATAGCATGAATTGAGGAGACTGCTCAACATTACGTTACAGTCGTCCCAACGCATGACAGACAACTCACCACCCTGGGCGCAGCGCTCAAGGAACACTCAGCCATAACACCGCTAAGCTACTTCAGCCCAAACGCACCAGACTTACTTGATGCACAGTCTCAAACAGAACTCAGCCAGTCATTAAACTCAGAACAGGACACTCAAACCATACCCATTCCTCTACCTATGCCCATATACTGTACCCAACTGGGGTTGGTACAGGATATGAACTTCGGATCTTTAAAATGGAAAGAGGTCCAGTTACAAGCTAGCCGTGAGGAAATAGGAAGTGATTCAGGCCATGACACAGAACATTGACAGCTTTATTTAGAGATACGTGGTGCAAGCGATATGTGAATCACGAGGGCAGTCACACCGTGATGAATCAACCAGAGCAGATTGGCAGGGGGGTCACCGCAGTGTGCTAACATCAGCATTTTTCTGGCAACATTGGATTGCAAATCAACACCGCAAAATTGTGAAATAAGCCGTTTTCGCGGAAACAATGCAAAATTATAACAATATGTTTCCATGGATCAGAATAATCCGGGAAATTAGGAATTAAGCAAGGTTAAAAGTGAATAATTTAGGCCCAGGGGAAAAGCACTTAGTTAGCAATTACGTCATTAGGCGGAGCCAAGAGGAGGTCGTGGGAAGAAGAAAAAAGAACTCATTCGCCCACACAGCTGAAGAGCCTTGTAGATTTTATTTAAATTAAATAGACGATCGATTTTCAGGAAACGAAATGATAATGGGACGTTTGGATTAGAGGGAACATAGTGATATATTTTTCAAAAACGTGCGACGACTATTTCAAAAGTTAGCTCCAAGAAGAAGACAAAAGTAGTTTATTTTTGCAAGTTCCCAATAAATATCCCAGGTTTCAACCAGAGCATGCAGTTTTCGGTCAGCCCGAGTGGGGCGTGACGCTGGGACACTATCATCGAAGGCAGTTTTCGGTCAGCCCGAGAGGGGCGTGACGCTGGAGCATCGCCGTATATGCAGTATCCGTCAGCCAAGTGAGGCTTTAGGCTGTATCAGAAGCAGTTCACCATCAGTAAGCGAGGAGACGCTACACGCTGTCTCATATAATGCAGAAACGCTGCATTATGCTAGTCGCAGTTCAGTTAAGTCCGGGAAGGCTCAGCGCAATTCCGCACAGTACATAAGTATACAGTACGCAATATTATCAAGCTGTCTGGACGGAAGTTTGTCCTCACACTAGTAAAGACGCATCGTACTCCTGTATGGAGGTGTCACAGCGAGTAACACATTTCGTTACCAACAGCAAAAAGTGGATCGTGTTAAAACAAATTAACTATCATCAGTATCCGCGGTTTTAACAAAGGTTTGTATGTGCGTGGTAATATAAATCCGCTACGTCAAAAGTACGGTTGTTTGTAAGTGATCTCTAAAGCACTTGTGCTAGATCAAATAAATTGTACGATACTCGAAAACCGTGACGAAGTAAATTGCGACAAATTCTAGAAAAGTAATTAGCTAGAATACAGCAGTCCTGACAAGTAGAGACACTACGCTGGAGGTCATCGTTTCAATAATATAGACAGGTCTCCGTGAAAGTCAAGTGAAAGACTACAGTAGTAAGGGACCGATATAGGAACGAAATCCAATAATTCAAGTCAATGGACACGGGTTCGAGACCCAAGAACAAAAATATAGTGAACTTAAGCGAAGCTACAGTGTGTCAAATAGGAACGTAGCAATAAAGACATTCTCGTAGGAGAAATAAGGGAAACTTGTCGCAGATAAGGACAAAGTACGGTCTAGATGAAAGCGGGCCATAGGTTCGATAGACCACTACGTAAACGTAGGACAAGTGAAAATTGCAAATCGCTTATGAAGGGACGATAAAGGAAGTCAAAATAGATTATCAAAAGGACAGGGCAGAGACTTGATCCAGTGAAGAATTAGGAGCCGTTCGAGTTAGCATCACGTCCAATGCAGCGTCCGGGGATCTCATCAGGGCGTCGATCACCGATAAAACGTGCCAAGAGTCACTGAGATGTGGTGAAAATAGTGCAGTGTAAATAGAGTTAAAATATATATGTGTTTTAGTGTTAATACAGTAATTTACAAAATAATGGTGTGTTTAAATTTAAGTGAAGGCCGATTGGACCTAAATGAGGTGCCACTCACAAAAGAAAGTGCCATGGAAAAGTGTTAATTATGCCGTTAGGTGGGTGAATCCTTCCTAAGTATGAAGCAGAAGAAGCACACTGGTGAGTCATGATTTTTCATTAAAATTGCAGATGTATGATGTACTGACCCGATGGGATCGGTCGTAACTAGGGAGTTTAACGATCGAACTCATCGGGTAGTTGAATGCACTTATATAACTTAAATGTTGGGATAATAATAATAAACAATTGCGAGAATGACCTCGCAAAATAATTATATGAATGGGATCAGTAATATAAAGTAATAACAACCCAAGAAATGAAAAAATAAACAATAAATGATTTGGAGGAAGGGATCGAATATAATAACTTAAATGGCTTAGAATTACGCCATAGTTAAAGCAGATAATGAAATAAATATGCATCGTAATGAAGTTGTTAAAGTAAATAATGAAAAGGAAAAATATAAAACAGTTGGTTTTATACCATATAATTAAATGGCAAATAACAAAAGTTGTAACGAAAAATAATTGAAAGTTCGAAATGAAATAATAAAAATAAATATTATCGAGTTGTTATACTCTAAAAATAAAGTGATAATAAAATCGTAATAAGGAACTCAAGTAACAAAACGGAACGAAATAAATACTATCTTGACGTATTTGTTGTCAAATGATCAATTTGTAAATCTCTAAAAGTAATTGGTGAATAAAAACACCCAAAGAAAATGTATTATCGCAGGCTATCACGCCAGAATTATGAAAATAAAATGATAGGAATGCCGAGGTCTTACCGCTATAAATGAAATATTAATTGAGATATTAAATAAACCGCGAATAACCAAGCAAGAAATAGTTGTTGCCGAAAAGGCCGAATAATAAATAAATGTAGCTTAAAGCTAATAAATAAATCAGGATACAATTAATCGGGAGATGGAGAGTCTCATCGAAATATTGTGGATGAAAGATTCCCCTTACTGTATTGTTGTTGTATGAAAACGTCGTGTTTATTGGGTAGGTGCAGTTCCCATAAATAGTATTGCCATATTGAAGCGTCGAAATAATAGTTACATTGTAAGTCCGATCAGGCTGTGTTAAAATAAATATTGTAGGCCAAAATCGTCGAATGAAATATACATGTGAGACCATGAAGGCATTGTTATAAATACATATTGTAGGCAATAATCGTCGAATGAAATGTGCAAATAAGACCGATAAAGGCATTGTTATAAATAATATGGTTATAAGGCGTCATTCAAATTGTTATTAAGGTTGGTGTAGTCAACTATTAGGCATCCTCTCCGGAATAAGTTATACATATCCTGTAAAACGAAATCTAAATAATAGTAATAATATTAAAAGCAGGAGCAAATAGCCGCTTTTAGAAGTGAAATATAAGTCTTGGGAATCATATGGTTAAAGAATAAACAACGTTGTAAGCGTGGCGACCGGCGAGACGCCATAAATCAAGTGAAGTATCACCAGAGGGACGAGGCAGCTGTTAGAGCCCGACCTACCGTAATGAGTGAGTGAGACAGAAAAGTTATTGAGTTCCGCGGTCAAGCTAGGGTCTGTCAAAGACTAGTAATAAAAAAGGCCATTATGTGAAAGTTTTTATTAAAAGATGCAAGCTCAAATTAACCTATAAAATCATATTGCTGGGATGGAGACCATTCTCCAGAATATAAGTTTGAAGCATTGATATGAATTTTGACGGATTTCGTCAAAAACTTTTATTTATTAACAGAAAAGCGCACGAGTGTGCATAACATAGATTTACACTAGTGAAACAAACATGCTATAAAGAGTTAATTGATGTGAAAAACATCATGATCCAGTAATCAATCAGGAATGTGTGCATTAAAGCATTCATTCATGACCAGTCATTATCTTGTGAATTGAATGTTATTTGTGAAATAGAGCAACACTGTATGATGCTTTGTTCATTTTAAATGTTAGTCCTTGCTATAATCACAGAGTGATTTCTGGTTATTTTTACATCGTGTGATGTGATATGTGTCACAGAACTGGTCACATAACGAGCACACGCAGAGTTCATTTGGGGCGTGGTAGGACATGTTTTTACATATTTTATGGTGGTACCCATGCACTGCTAACTTTATCACCACATGTCTTAGTTTCTGATTGGCGCTGGTCCAGTTCCGGTTGATCATGGCATCCGTGCTGTAAAATTCTAGCGGAATGCCTTTTCTCTTATCTCTTCTCTCTGCTAGGTGCGCTTCAGCATTCTTTGTTGATGGAAGCTGTAATTTTGTTCTTATTTCTTCGACGAGGAAGGGTTCCCGTGCTAATTCATATGTTAGGCGGGAGCGCGTGTATTTTGAGATGCCCATTAAGGTTTTCAGGAATTGGGCTTTAACTCTTTCGATGGTGGCCAGATCTCTCTTCGTTAGTCGGTCCCATATCAAGTGGATCCCGTACGTGAGAATTGGTAGGATCTTTGCGTCAAACAGATGCATAGCTGTTTTTAAGGATAGCTGCTGTAGATTGATAATGTCGTACATGGCTTTCAAGCAAGCCACTGCTCTGTCTTGGATGTGTAGTCTGAATGTTCCGGTAGTCTGTAAAGTGATCCCAAGGTATTTAACTGCATTCACTATTTCCACTTTGACCTCTTCATATTGCAAGTTGTCGTTTGCTGCTACACGCCCACCTTTCCGAAAAACCATCTGTTGGGTTTTTGTCCAGTTTATTTTCAGACTGTTATTTCCTGCCCATTCTACCAGTGCTGAGAAGGCGTGTTGGAGTTCTTCCTTATTTGGTGATCCTAGGACCATGTCGTCCGCATATATGTAGATCACCGCGTCCTTTGATTTCTCTCGGATTGCTGTTGTTACATCGGCTGTGGCAATATTGAACAGTATGGGACTGAGGGGGTCGCCTTGCAACACTCCATTCGTTTGGGTGATTTCCTTTGTTTTGCTTACTGCGTCATCTATGGTGATCTGGTTGTATGCCAGGATATTTTTTACTAAGATTGTTAAAGGATTGTGATTTCCGATGATATTTTGAAGTTTCGATGTGAGCTTTCTTCTGTCAATTAGGTCGAAGGCCTTTGTATAGTCTATAAAGACTGCATAAAACTTTCCCTTTTGGAGTCGTTTTGCTTCCTCTATGTCATTTAACAGATTTTGAATTGCATGCAAGGTTCCTCTTCCTCGTCTAAAGCCGAATTGTTCCTCCGGTATCTTGGAGTCGACTTCATATACTATCCTGTTGGTTAGAATTCTTGTCAGTAACTTGAAGGTGTTGCTTTCCAGTGCAATTCCTCTGTACGAGTAGGGGTCGTTGGTTTCACCTTTTCCTTTATAGAGAGTTTTAATGGTCGATTTTCTCCATTCTTCGGGAATATTTCCTGTTTCTAGGCATTTGGTAAAGAGCTTGGACCATAGTTCTGATAGGTATTGTGCCGATTCCTTTAGATGTTCGTTGAAAAACCCGTCTGGTCCTGCAGCCTTGTTACATTTCGTAGCATTGATTGTGTCCAAAACCTCTGTTTTAGTGATGGGGAGTATTTCTTCGTGTTGATCTCTACATTCAATTTCATATGCCGCTTGTTGACCTGTACCGTTGAGGATGAGAGTGAAGTGCGATTCCCATATTCCTATTTCTACGTTGCTAGATTTTGACGATCTTCTTGGTCTGATGGCTATGTATGGATCATTCATTGCTTTTATTGTAAATAAAAGGATTCCTTCCTCAAAAGAGAATGAAAGACCGGGTTATGAAAAATGTAGTTTAAAGATGAATACAGATCCCACAATAATAAATAACACAGTGCATGGTACGCTACAGAGAAAGATCACCTGATGCATGGGAAAGGAACTGGTAGAATAGGGGTTCGATCCAAAGACATGGCATGTTCTTGTTCAGTATTTTAAATGTGTAAAATCTAAGGCTTTGTGAAGAATTATTAGTAAGGTTCAAAGGACTAAATAAGAGATAGATAAATGACAATTATGTAAACCTTAAAGAAACCCTGAAGGGTAAAGATTGAAATGAATATAAATGTCCAAAGCCTTGGAGAAAATATATGACTTAAATGATAGGCGCGCTCGACGCGTTAGTAAAATATACTATAAATGATTATAATTAAATTTAAGCAAGACAAAGTGGTTACAAAGTTCATAGAGTAATGAAATGACATTACAGTGAATCTTGATGAATTTTTAACAAAGTGATTTTTAGTTTTGAATGACACTTGAAGAGGCTATGCCAAGTGATTGATTTTTAGTTTTGAATGACACTTGAAGAGACTATGCCAAGTGATTGATTTTTAGTTTTGAACGACACTTGAAGAGACTATGCCAAGTGATTGATTTTTAGTTTTGAATGACACTTGAAGAGACTATGCCAAGTGATTATTTTTTTTTACATATTTTGAGTAACACTTGAAGGGACTATGCCAAGTGATTGATATTTCTTACAAGTTTTTTGAGTGAATATATTTTTCTTTTTTGAATTAAATTCTGTAAAATTATAATGTTGTGTTTTCCTCAAATCCTTGTGAACCTTGAGTATTCCATATCAGATGTTTAATCAGCGGTGGAGGGAACGTAACACACCCCGATACCGCAAGAGCAAAAGCCGAGTGCTGATTAATCATCATCCGTGTAAACGGGCACAATACAAACATGCCAAAGAAACATAAACAGTCCATACACTAGCAGTCACTCAAACAGCACAAATTTCACTGGTCCCTGACAAAAAACAATTTGCACAAAAACTAACGCACAACTAAAACCAAAACAAAACGCAAACCTAAAGCCACTACAACTCTAAATTCACAGCCCAACTCAACAGAAGAAACTAGCTCTGGCAATAGCGACCTAGAATCCCCCCTGCCCCTCCCGCAGACACGGTGGCTTCACCACCACTACCAAGTACACGGGTGACCAGTCGTCCTCCTCCCAAACCTCATGTTACACTAACAATTCAGTGCTTTAACTGTCAAAAATTAGACCACAATGCTATGAGCTGCCCTCATAAAACCCGCTGCAATAGATATGGAGATTCACATCACCACTCTATATGTACGGTACCTCGTGACAAGCCCAAGTGCGTCAATTGTGGGGGAGCTCACGCGGCCTCCTATGGTGGTTGTAGGTACCGTAAAACAGCTATAAGGCAACGACAGTTAAGGCTCAGACAACATTCAAACACTTCCATCCCAGCCCTCATGTCTCTACCGCTCACCCCCCCCCCCCCCCCTTCCAACACAGCACGCCAGTGCTCTGACACAATTGCTGGGATTGCTTCAGCAACTCTCAGCAATAACCCTGTAAACACAAGCCCAGAACCCTCAAAAACACTTCATTTACAACTAACCAATCTCAGGCACCGTGGTTTAATCTGCCTGGGGGGTAAAGGTTATGTCAGCCCGCCTGGGGTGACGAACCACGGACCAGCGAAATTCTAAACACACCTACTGCACTGGAGCGTACTTCAAGATTCGAACCCGATGCACACCCAGTCCCGGGGGGTCAGCCCCAGCGACTGACCTGCGCTAAACAGGGCTTCCACATATAGATTAAACCTCAAACTCTAGATTTTTCAACAAATACAGACCCAATAGATAATAATCGCTATTCCCTATATATTATATTATAATTGTGAAAATCTGTGTGTCCGTGTGTTAGTTTGTTACCTCTTGACACTAAAACGGCTGGACGGATTTGGATGAAATTTGAAATGGAGACAGCTTATACCCTGGGATAACATATAGGCATCCTTTCATCCGGAAATAAATCATTGTTCCCGTGTAACAGGCAACATAACTGAAAAGTCACCAAAAATACTCAACCGGGACAAAATATCGAAGTTGTCGCAAAAAGACCGGACAAAGCTCATTTTACGCCCCTCGATGCAAGGAACAATACTCGGTTGGTCCCTACGGGACACCGAAAACCACATTTTAAGGCCCTAAAACCAACCGTTTCAAAGATATTCGCAGCAAACTATCTTTACTCTGATAAACTGATGAAATAATGGCAAGTCCGTTTCCATGGCAACTGAACCTCACGGTAAGAGATCCGATTTTATATATATCCCTGTAGGAGGCAATGCCAATCAATTTGTTATCTTTTTCAAGATATATATGAACACAATAAGAACAGGGTAGCGCACCTGCCTTTCATCCGGAGGCCCCGGGTTCGATTCCCGTCTCCATCAGAGACTTTAGACACTGACGTGAGGGCTGCAACGGAGTAGAAATTCTTTTCAGTAAAATAGACTGGTTCACAATTTTGTAAGTTCACATTGAGGAATGTGACAGTGGGATGCGTTAAGTGTTACGTAAACGGCAATAGCCGCCACAGAGCTTCCTTACTACTGAAATAACGACCACACTGATATTTGTAATTAACTATACGGGATTTGTGATTTGTGAGCCCAGTGTTTATGAAATTGAACGTAGCTATATCGCTACCTGTATTTAGGAGCCGCTAAAGTAGTGTTTAAAAATTAAAAGTGGGAGCGAAGATTTTCTATATATCCCTGTAGGAGGCAATGCAAATCCATTTATTATCTTTTTCAAGATATATATAAACACAATAAGAACAGGGTAGTGCGCCTGCCTCTCATCTGGAGGCCCCGGGTTCGATTCTTGCCTCCATCAGAGATTTTAGACACTGACGTGAGGGCTGCAACGGAGTGCACTCAGCTTCGTGAGGACAATTGAGTAGCTGTCTGATAGCGAGGCAGCGCCCTGGTCACGAAGAACGGCCGAGGGGACACGGTACACTGACCACGCGTCACCACAATATCTGCAGGCCAAATGGCTGGGAAGCGGTCGCATGATAGGCCTAGGCCCTTCATGGTCTGTAGTGCCAGGGGTAAAAAAATTAGGGAAAGCGCCTTCTAATACCACCTTTAATTTGTAAACACTACAGTAGCGGCTTCTAGGGGAGTGTGATGGAGCAGTGGCTTAGCTTCTCGCCCTTCACCTGGACGGCCGGGGTTCGAATCCCGGTGACAGCGGGGTGGAATTTTCACCTGGAAAATCACGTGGCGTCAGGAAGGGCATCCGGCCTTAAATCCCCGGCCAAAACCAAAATGAGCCTGGCTGGCTACGGCGACCCCAATTAATTGGGAATAGCTGAAGAAAGTTTTACAGTAGCAGCTACTAAATAAAGGTAGCGATATAGCTACGTTCAATTTCATAAACACTGGGCTCACAAATCCCGTATAGTTAAGTAAAAATGACAGTCTGGTCGTTATTTCAGTAGCAACGAAGCTCTGTGGTGGCTATTGCCGTTTCCGTAACACTTAAGGCATCCCGCCGTCACATACCTCAATGTGCACTTACAAAATTGTGAACCAGTCTATTTTACTGAAAAGAATTTCTACGAGCGAGTATCCACTCCGGTAAAAACACACTCACTACCTTTTCCAAAATTTACACAAGACATGATTTTTAAAGCACTCTTCTGTATGTTGAAGTACAGAGATATACCACATGGAAAGATACAATAAAATGTTGGCAAATCTGAGTTCAAGGAACTGCTGTTCAGAATAGACTTTCGGTGCAGGTTATGCGGCCCATGTTCGTAACATGGAATGTTTTCTTTTGACAATGCTTCTACACCATGTGCGAAGGCAACGCATTTCAAAGATCTCTAAAAACACAATAAACAGGAAGTTGGAGAAAAATTTTACGTGGGAGCGAAGATTCAAGGAGAAATAATTTCATCTTTGAGATTTGCTGATGACATCGTCATCTTGACCGATACGCCAGAGGAATTGAATGAGTTTTTGAAGGGTATGGACTCCGTCTTGAGGAAATAATTCATGATGGGAATCAATAAATGTAAAACAAAATTATTGGAATGCAGCCAAAATAAATCAGAAACCTCTATGCACATCAAATTGGCAGGTGAAACGCTACGGGAAGTAGGAGACTTCTGTTAGTTAGGAAGAAAAATATCCAGTGATGGACGAAGCAAAGAGGTTGGCTCAGGCAAGGACATCATTTCTACAGAAAAGGAATCTGTTGACATCGAATATACATTTAGATATTAGGAAGTAATTTTTGAAAGCTTTTGTCTGGAGCGTGACACTATAAGGAAGTGAAACTTGGACTAATGGTGCAGTAGAAAAGAGGAGAATTGAAGCGTTTGAAATGTGGTGTTACAGGAGAATGATGATGATCAGATGGGTAGATGGGGTAACAAATAAAGAGCTATTAAGACGAGTGGGAGTGGAGAGATGTTTCTGGCGACTGCTATTGAAGAGAAGAAATAGGTTGGTACGACACATATTAAGACACCCAGGAATAGCAAGCTTAGTTATGGATGGGAGGGTTAAGGACAAGAACTGTAGAGTAGACCAGGGTAAAAGAGATTGCCTCGGATGTAGGGTGTGGTAGCGATATAGAGATGAAACGATTAGCTCAGGAGAGGGGGTCATGGAGGGCTGCATCAGTCCAGTCAAGAAACTGAAGACTCAAACAACAACAGTTGGGAATTTTAATTACTTAGAGAGGCATGTGAGGCAAAAGGGTTGTTGGAGAATTTCAATCCCTGGGATGTAACACTGGAAGAGAGTGCATATTGTACATACGGCCAAGGTCAGAGATATTTTACTATAGGTAAGGAAAAATACTTTTGATTCCCGATATTCCGATAGATTTGCCATTCCAGTGTGCAAGAGTGCAGTTCCCTCTTCAAACAATATTCGCAATTTCTAATAACAAAGCGCAATCGCACACACTTAACAGCAGGTGTACAATTGCATCGTCCCCATTGACTTGATCGCGAGCGAAGCCGCGGGTACCTGCTAGTTAATTATAAAACAACAACACTTTCACCTATAAACACATTTAAACTCCATACAAGCAACAGCAAATCATAGCACATCTCCAACCAATCAGCGCACATCACTAGTAAATTCAAACTCCCCGCTACAGTGACAGACTTTACACTTAAATTACACTGCCCACAATTACTAAACACAAATTAAAACCATAAGAGGTGGAAGCTGAGGTCTTTTAAAAGCAATATATTGTTGCCAAACAATGCCAAACCTACTACAGGTCTTTATATTTCATCTCTCTCCTACTTAAGGCTTTCTACTTTTCACCTTAAATTTGAAGCTGCTGCATGGCTTAAAACCATTATACACATAGCAAATCTCACATACGGCTAAACTATGGCGAGCGAAGCGACAATAATAACACCTACAGCATCGGCAAGTCCGAGCCTGGTCAACAATGATCAGAGTGCACTTCCTGACCCGAACTTAAGCTGAGACGGTGTGCTACTCTCATTTTAAATTAGCACTGCTCCTTTTAATTTAATTGGTTAAATAACCAATAAATTAAACAAATATTAATATTATGTCTATGCACAAATTAAATCTATGCACAACAAATACGCTGACAATGGTTAGTGACGTATCATCGCCAGTTGTAATATTTATTCTATCAAAATCATTATTATTAGTATCAAGTTCTTCCCCTCAAAGCGGAGTAAAAGGAGCCCGGTTTACGGGCACCAGTCTCCAACTTTTTGTTTCCCGCATTCACCTTTTTCCAAGGTGATATGCCCTCACGGCTTGAGGGTAGTAGGGGAAGGTGGCTGGGTTATGGACAGCGGAGGAGACAACATCTATTACCACATCACTCCTACAATTATTATGCATCATTGCACAAGGTATTTCGGCTAATTTAACTAGTTTTCTACGTAGTTCATCACTCCCGAAGAGTTACCTCAATAACTAGTGTTTATGACTAGGTATATGTATGAGGTGATGACCACGATAAGGGATTTGAAGAATCATAAGGCGTGTGGTCTTGGTCTTATATACAACAAGCACCTGAAGATTGCGTCGGCGGAACTAAGCGGCTGCCTAGCTGCACTGTTTAATGAGTGTCTAATGAAGGGGTCCATACCGGTCAGGTGGAGGACTTCGTTAGTAAAAATGCTCTATAAAGGTAAGGGAGACTATGGCGATCCCAATTCATACAGAGGCATTGCCCTGGAATCAATTCTTTTGAAACTCCTAGGCATTATCTTATGCAATCGCCTGTCTAAAATCATTGACGCTCTGTTACTGGAGGATCAATTTGGCTTCAGAAAGGGAAGATCTGCCACCCAAGCCATAGCCTGTTTACAAACTAACATAGACGAAGCCTTGTCATGGAAAAGGGGTAAACTACATGCAGTATTCCTGGATTATGCCAAGGCCTTCGATACAATCAATAGACAATTACTGGTGAGGAAGTTAGAAAACTTAATTGGTACAAAAAACTATCTGGTGAGGTTTGTTCGGTCGTTATTGAGTGAAAATTTCATTGTCATTTCGGACGATATCGCAAAATCGAAGGAAATACGACAGACAATAGCCCTATTCTTTTTATTATTGCTACGGCAGATGTTGTACAAGTATTACCCTCAAACGTGAAGTCATATATTTACGCAGATGACATGGTTCTAACGGCAACCAATGTAGTGGCGCTGCAACAGGCTTTTAATAAAGTGACGGAGTGGGCGAAATCAAATGAACTTCAGTTGAATGAGAAGAACAATTTCCATGTCTTTTCGAAAAGGAGGAAGAGGAGCAACAATTCTTTACGGAGATAAATCACTGGCATGTTTGACACACTTCAACTATCTTGGGGTGACTTTTCAGACGCATGGCAACGTTTTCTCAATCCACATCAATGACAGATCAAACGCGGCTATAAAGGCCATGAGTGACATACGGCATCTCAGAAAACTTTCCTTAAAGACTGCATGAGAATCTTCTGGCTGAAAATCGCCCCGATAATTACATATGGTCTGGAAAACATTTGGTCCCACCTAAAGTACAAGCATCTAGTGGAGATAGAGAAGGTCAAGGCCGTCTACTTAAAGAGAGTCTTATGCCTCTCCCGATTTACTCTTTCTCGTTTGGTTTATGGACTCGCAAGTGAGCTTCCCTTTGTTGAAGAACTGAGACTGCAGATGCTTTTGCCAACAACACATGGTTATGAAACACTAGTTCAGGAAATGAAGTCTAAGAAAGATAGCATCTAGCAAGAATTTTACGCGACTAATGCGATGACATCACGGGACTGGACAGAGAGTTCCTACGAGCTGAGGCACCTGGTAACGAGATTCTCGGTACATGGTTTCCGCTTCAAAGTGTGTAATAACAGAAGATTTCATCAGCCAGACTTAAATTGTGTATGTGCCCTATGTGGTAGAAGATGTGATCGATACCACGTGATGTGGTGTGGGCAGAGGACGTTATCTCTGTCTCAGTTCTGTGCAAACTAGTTGTAATTTCGTACTGCGTATTTTGTGCTTTAATAAATGTATTTGTATATAACTGTATATATAACTTTATATGACACACTCATACAGTCATCACAATTAACACCGGTTATCAGACAGATTCTACACACACCCAAAGTACACGGGGCTACATGACCGCGGTGTCGCAGCCCCTAAACTTAAGAACCAACCAACCTAACTTTATATGTAGTGTATATAACTTTTATTTTAACTCTGTACCATTATACGCAGGCCCGGACTAGGAGATCCAGGGCCCCTAGGCACTTGACATTTTGGGTACCCCATCAACTGGAAGCTATTTTGGAAATTTAGCAAATTAAATTCACTAGTACAGAACTTACTGTATAATTTTTAATCGACTTTAATGACTTTAATAAACATTGGAATAATACAGTCTATGTTACTATAGTTACGTTATTCTATAACATTTGTTATTAAAGATAAATCGCACAAATTGTGCATATTGATGAAAACAAACTGTCATTCACAAAATTTTACAATGGATGATCCCCGATTTGTACAAGAAATTACAAGGTATCTACTACATTGCACCCGGCATAATTTACATACGCAGGATTCATCAGGGTCATGAAAGTACTCGGAATTACACAGTTTATGGTGATACCCATGTAACGCCATCGAATTGACAAAGTGTAGAAAGTCTTGATTTGTGTTCATCCACGTCCTAATCATCATGGCCTCCGTGGTCTAAAACTCGAACCAGATTTCGTCCCTTTTCTGTATTCTTTCCTGCATTAGTTTATTCCGGGCGTCTGTGGATGGTAGCCTTCTCTTCGTCCGAAGGTCCTCAGTGAAGAAGGTCTCCCTGGCGAGTTCATATGCTAATCTTGATTTTGTATATTTCGATATCCCCAGGGTAGCCTTTAGGAAGCGCGATTTGACTGCTTCAAGCATCCTCAAGTCTGCCAGAGATAATTTCTCCCATATGATTTCAAGTCCATATGTGGCGATGGGCGTTATTTTCGCGTCGCATGTCATAGCAGTTTCCAAAGAGAGCTTCGTGATTGTTTTGATGTCATATATTTTGCCCGTTTAGACCGGAGTCCGCACGACCACATATGCATTTTACCAATAATCAGTCAGCACGAGAGTCAAAATATCCCGGAGCGCCAGATGGGTTAAAGCAAATCGCAAAAACGACATCAAATGAAAAAAATGCTTTACTGATTTTTGGCTCAATGCAACAATAAGGATAGAAGGAGATTCAATTGGGTATAACACATCCTGTAAAATTATCTCAGTTTATTTTGAATTTAAAATTGACTGCAAAATGCTCAAAGCAGCATCATTCACGTGTGGCGACCCACACTCCTATTTACATAATATACAGAAAATTTCCAAACACATTTGACAATCTTTTTTTTTTTTTGGAAACACAAGTCTGATTAATAGTCCTGTAGACTGTGTTCCAAAATTATTTATGATTAATTCCAGTTCAAATTTAATTGTCTCTACTGGAAATATCGTAGTTCACTGTTTGAATTTTTACATAATAATAACACTCGTAGAATAAATGTTCATAGAATTTTAAACTTTCACTTATTTTTCCAGTTTCAAAAATATTGTCGAAAAATATTATTATTCTGAATCAACACAAATTATTTACATATATTAATAACATCTGAAAAGTATTTGACCTTGAGCATAGCATCGAAGAACTGTGCGAAGCACAACAAAAATTAATTGTTCTTCTGACATTAAACGTTTCGAGAAGTGACTCTATTATGAACTTCAAGTTTCTAACAAAATACATGATTTCTGAATCATCAACTTGATCAATAACTTGTTGAACCATTCAACTATTCAATTTTCCACTTGGAATCATTATTATAAAAAAAAATATTTATATTTATTGCCATTATTAGCAATTTTCACAACTTGCAATTCTTCGACAGAATGCGGAAATAAGAATCGTAGTTTCATAATAAATTCATTTAGTTCTTGGCACTAGGATTGAAAATATCCTTCAAATTATTCGTGGTTAAAGAATTATTATTTGTTGGCAGTAGCCCATTCTATTATTTGTGTAAGAACACAATATTACAACAACAAGAAGAAGAATAAACTACTATCATGACAAATCCGGGTTCTAGCAAAATCAAAGTCTAAATGGAATCCGTAAACAAGGTTGAAATAAGAACTGATGGTTTCTAAGAAATAACCTTCGGGTTATTCATACGACGAAATGTGTGGTTCCAATACTCCTACTATAAACCTGAGCCATCGAACCTGCTATTTGATTGATGCTCGAAAAAAACCTCTTCATTCCTGCGACTTAAACATGCGCACCTGGGAATGGCATTTCAACTACTCCACACACATACATTTTCTTCCCAAAATTTATACAATAAATCAAGCCTCTGCTTGTTATCAACACTGGAAGATTAATAAACTTACAAGTTTATTTTATTTTACCATTCAGTTCAACCCGTGAATTTACCATACTTATGAAAATCTTTATTTCACTTTCGAGTGTATTTACGTCATGATTTTATATAAATACAAGAATATCCTATTTGATACAAATATCATTTGCTTCCCGTTTCATGCCTCTCCGTGTTATCTGAAAAATATACTTTGCTCAATGCAAATATCAACTGTTCAACCAGAACTGAAATGTTGGTTGAATGCGGGCTTGCGCTAACCACTCTCCTTCGGAAAATCTCCTGTTCCAAACTAGAAATGATTAAACTACTTCATAGGCTCTCTCTCAATACATATGATTATTATAAAATATAATATCCAAGAATTATTTAGAAAAATTATGAAAATTATTATTATTATTATTAGTGGATTATTATTATTATTATTATTATTATTATTATTAGTTATATTATTTTAAATATATTTAATTATTATTCCATTATGTGAGAATCCACATGTTCGAATCTTCGAATATGGAAAAAAAATATCCATTCCTCAACAAAAATAATTTAACTCAACCATTACATCGACGGTTTTCCGTGATTTCCCTAAAATATGAAATATTCAAATAAATGCTCGAAATGCTCGGTCATCGATCCTAAACTGTTCTGAGTGCTGAAAATACTCAGAATAACTCTAATATGTCTTGCGTAAATCATTGCAAGATTTAAATACGAAGAAAAATAAATGTGTTGGTCATCTGCCGAAAAATAGTTTGTTCCAATTAGCTAGGCATAATATTGTTACGTTTTTAGGGTTCGTTAAAAATAGGTCAGGCTACTATGCACTAATACTTTATTTACACTAATGTTATTTACACTAATTCACACTAAATCAAATTATTTACACAAATTAGGCCTACTTACTCGCACACACACACATACACAGAATCTCATTATACACGGCTACAAGTCACTATTTATTTACAATGTTCACTGCAAGGAAGTATCTCCTATAGTTACTATTTATTTTCCACAGTTACTGTTTATCTTCCACAGTCACTATTTATCTTCCAGACTTACTGACTACGTTATTAATCTTCACAGCACTGTCTTCAATATTACAGCACTTCACATTATTTATTTCCACTGGTCGCACGGCACACACACCGACAGCCGGACTCACTCAGGACTCGCACTCACGCAGAACTGCTGCTCACCTCAACTTGCTCGTATATATGCAGTCAGCCCTCGGGTCTCGAAAGTTCGAGGCGTTGCCCCTTCCAGTAGCGTCGAGTATGTCCTCGTGGTTGGCTTCCAGAATTATCCAGCCCCGCCCACCAAGGTTCGGGACCTTCTTGTCACACCCAGTAGTCTCCAGAAGAAGAGAAGAGTCTGGAAACCTTGCGTCAATAGTCTACCTGATTCGTAGCGCTATTGTTATCCTGGCGGCCTTGGGAGGAGCTTACCCAATTAGCCTGGCCGGACTGGCCATCCCGCATTGCTCACCAACCCCGCCTGCCCGTCACTACGAGGATAAAGAATGGCGACCGCTGGGCAATTCCACGAATCTTTACACTGCCCCCTCCTTAACACTGTTCCGTCTCGGAGCAGACACTTCCAACAGGGTGACGGTAGGAACAGCTCGGTCCTTCACGGCATCGTGAGTTGACGAAGAAGTAACAGTCCACCGTTTTCTGATACACCACGTTTGTTCGGGGCCAGCAGCACACCAGAACTTCAATCCCAGTGCGTCGAAAGACTTCCTCTAGCATGCTTCTTACAATCCTCCAGTCCAATCCATCTAGTCCACAGCCCAACTTGGGTACAGCTAATTTGGATATGCTTCGCTTCAGTAGGTGCTCCCGCATAGCAAGTAGGCTATCCCAGATGGCGTGATAGGAGGGCTTCAGATGGGAAAGTTCTTTCGTCACCAGATAGAACAGCGATCGCTCGTTCCTGGTTAAGCACAACACGTCCCCGACACGAGGCTCTTGGCGCTGTAGCTCTTCAATCCCGCCGTATTTCCGCCGGAACACCTGGGCGATTCCCTGGCTCATTCTCAGGTCCTTGGCCACACAGTGAGCCAAGGCATACTCACTGGTGGTTTGGAATAAATCTCGTCGAATCTCGGTAGTGACGCCATAACGAACCTTTCGGCCAATTCGGCATTGAGCCATGAACTCTTCGAAGGATCGTTCTGCTTCTGGCAATCGACAGATACGAGCGTGTTGTACGTGCCCCTCTTCATCGTTGTCGCCCAGGAACGGTGCCAGGCGATTGAAATGGACCACTCGGGGTTTGCCATTCGGTCTTCTCCTGATACGATAGACGACGTCGTTGATCCTCTTCAGTACCTCGTATGGTCCGTCCCAGGAGCGTTGTAGCTTCGGAGAGAACCCTCGCCGCCTTTTTGGGTCGAAAAGCCAGACTAGATCTCCTGCTTGGTACCCTCCTGATTCGGCTCTTAGGTCGTAACGCTCCTTCATCCGGTCGCTGGCATTCTGGGTGTTAGCGCGAACTCGGTCGTGAATGTCATTCATCCTTCGACGGAGGTCGGAGATGTAGTCCTCGCCAACAACGTCATCCTTAGGTTTGCAGCCGAACGTCAGGTCACACGGCAACCGCAGCTCTCGGCCAAACAGCACATTAGCCGGCGTTTGGCCAGTGGTCTCATGTATAGAAGAGCGGTATGCCAGTAGAAACAAGTGGAGAAACTTGTCCCAATCCCGCTGGTGGTCGGATACAATCTTGGACAGGTATTTCTCCATTGTTCTGTTCATGCGCTCCACCATGCCGTCGGACTGTGGATGCAGGGCAGTCGTTCTCGTTTTCCGGATCCCGAGAATCTGGCACAATTCCTGGAACACCGACGACTCGAAATTTCGCCCCTGGTCGGAATGCAATTCCAAAGGTACACCAAATCGGCTCACCAGCTCCCTTACTAGTGTCTCGGCAACCACCACCGCCTCTTGATTGGGCAATGCATATGCCTCTACCCACTTGCTGAAATAATCTATTGCTACCAAGATGTATTTATTTCCACTCTCAGTCGTGGGGAAGGGGCCCGCTACATCGATGGCGATCCGTTCGAACGGTGCACCAACGTTGTACTGTCTCATCGCTGCTCTTCTCTTCTTCGGTGGCCCGTTCGCAGTGGCACAGACCACGCACTTTCTACACCATTCACGAACGTCGTCGGAGCAATTGAACCAGTAAAACCGCTCTCGGATTTTCTCTATGGTTTTCCGAACTCCAAGGTGCCCTCCGGACGTTCCATCATGCAGCAACTGCACTATCTCGGATACCCTATTTCGTGGAACAATAAGCTGTAGCCTCTCCTGAGTCCCATTCTCATTCTCCAGTACCCTCTTCAGAACCCCGTTTTCCAAAATCACGGAATTCCACTGAGCCCAGTAGGCTTTTACAGAGCGCGAGAAGGGAGCTACCTCTTCCCAGGTCGGTCGTTCCTCAGACTTCTTCCAACGCAGTAGGTGTTTTAAGTCCGGATCGTTTTCTTGGTCCTTACGGATTTCCTCATCCTGCCAGTGGTCGTCGGTCACAGTACTTCTTCTTACCGCTGCAATTTTGTCTTCTATCCGATTGCAGTGCTTGCAGTCTTGCGCGCACGGTCTCCTAGATAGAGCATCAGCATTTCTGTGTTTAAGACCAGCCCTGTGTTCAGAGTCGAAGTCATACTCCTCGAGCCTTTCGATCCACCTGGCTACCTGTCCCTCCGGGTTCTTGAAACTCAGAAGCCACGTAAGTGCTGCATGATCAGTCCGTAGAATGAACTTCCTCCCGTAGAGGTACTTGTGGAAATGCTCCACCGACTTCACTACAGCAAGCAATTCCCTTCTAGTCACGCAGTAGTTCCTCTCCGGTTTAGAAAGAACCTTGCTGAAGTAAGCTATCACTCTTTCCTGCCCATCTTGCAGCTGGGAGAGCACGCTACCGATGCCCACATTGCTAGCATCGGTGTCCAAAACGAACAGTCCTTCCGGTTGTGGGTAACTCAGGATCGGAGCATTGGTCAGTACCTCCTTCAGTTGTTCGAAAGCCTGTTGACAGGTTGTGCCCCACACAAAACTCCGGCCGTCTTCGGTAAGTCGAGTCAGAGGCTTCGCGAGATTAGCAAATCCTGGCACGAATCGACGGTAATAGGTGCATAGTCCGAGGAAACTCCTAACTTCGCGCTTATCCTTCGGTATTGGCCACTCCTTCACCGCGTTTATCTTCTCCGGATCTGCAGCAACCCCCTCTCCGGAAACAACGTGGCCCAGGTAATTAACTTCTTTCCGAAAGAGGAAGCACTTCTTGGGGTTGAGCTTCAGGTTGGCTTGTTTTAGACGCAAGAACACCTGCTCCAATTTCTTTAGGTGGTCTTCAAACGTCCTTCCGAGAACGATGATGTCATCCAAGTAGACCAAGCAGGTTTCCCAAGACAGCCCTTTTAAGACTCGCTTCATCAAACGTTCAAACGTAGCAGGGGCGTTACAGAGTCCGAACGGCATAACTGTGAAGTTCCACAGCCCCGAACCAATCGTAAAGGCGGTCTTCTCCTTGTCGTTGGGGTCCAACCCGACCTGCCAGTAGCCACTCTTGAGGTCCAATGTGGAGAAGATCGTGCTCCCACCCAAGGTGTCCAGGGTGTCATCGATGCGTGGTAGAGGATAACTGTCCTTTTTCGTCACATTGTTCAGCTGGCGGTAGTCTACGCAAAACCGCGTAGATCCATCTTTCTTCTTCACCAGAACCACTGGCGAGGCCCAGGGGCTGCTTGAAGGTTCAATCACCCCATCGCGAGCCATATCGCTTATTATTCGCTCGGCTTCTTCTCGCTTGGCTAGTGGCAATCTTCTGGGCGTCTGGCGAATAGGTCTTGAGTCCCCCGTATCGATGCGATGTTGCACCACGTTCGAGGGGAGGCAGTCGTCGACTTCATCATCGGTGATACCCAGTTTCGCCATCGTGTCCTGATAGCTGAATCTGATCGTCTCTGTCTTCATGTCTATCACTGCTTGATATTTCTGAATGAAATCTGCTCCCAATATCATGTCAAAAGCCATGTCCTTCATTACTACAAACACATGTCGGAAATCATGTCCTCCAATTGTAATACATAAGTATAATTGTGTTTTACACAGATATATTTTATTGGGTATTATTCCTTGGATCTTAATTCCTGATACTGGAATTTCCTCTAAATTCTCTTTGAGCTTCCACAGAATATAAAGCTTCTCACTCACAAGACAAAGCATAGCCCCAGTATCAATCAAAGTATCGACAGGCATACCGAATACTTCGCATGATATGATTGGCATTCTAATTCTTGTACCCATTTCTTTCAGTTCGTCCTTCTGTTGAATTAAGTCATATCCTCTGCTTGCCATTTAATAATTCTGGAAGTGAAAGTGTTCAAAATTCTATCTTCTACTGTGAATTCGAAGTTTTTTTTTCGTTACCATTCCCCCGGGATTGTTGTGTACCCGATGGACCTGGTTCATTGGGCCTCTGCTCCAAAAACTGCAAGTTATCTTGGTGTCTTGCTTCCAAGTTTTTCCTCGTCTCCTTGTTGAACTCTTCATTGGACTGACGAGTATCCACATTCCCTCTGTTATTGTAGTTGTTTCTACCATAGTATCTTCTTTCCTGGTACCTTCCTTGATTATCCCGTGGCCTTCTCCATCGAGTATTGTATCGATTTCCACCATCCGGTCTCGCATAAGGCTTGTAACTGTATCTGTTACTGTACTGATTCCATCCTCTCTTATTTGAATCTTCCCTCGGCGTTTTCTCTTCTCGCCCCTCTCGAATCTCTCGAGGTGTTTGAGAATAATTATCAGCCATAACAGCGTACACAGCGTTGTTATTCTTTCCTCCCTTCTGATGGAAGAATTGAGCGTTCGTATGATCCAGCTTCTGTAATACTTCGTCAAATTGCTCCATATTATAGATATCAGCAGCGATCAAAGTCCTTTGGACGTCTGCTGGAAACTGACGTATCAATGCAGTAATCAATTCGTTATCTGGCATCGGCGGATCTAAATGTTGAAGTTTAGAAAGCTGCCCAGAAAAGTACGTTGAGTATCGAGTAGGTTGTGACGTCGAGAATCTCTTCGAATATAACTCTGCTCTGACTTGCTGTTGGGTTTCCGGGGACCAAAACTTTTTCAATAGCCCACGAGAAAACTCCTCAAAAGTGGTTAGAGTGGATCTAAAAGCTCTAAACCAAAGAAGTGCAGGACCTTCCAAAAATTTCCCTATCACTCGGATCTGTCTTTCTTTAGGAATCTTGGAATCTTTCAGGTAATCCCCTGCTTCTCTCAAAAATTCCACGGGTGTCACAGAATCTCGCCCTGAAAATTTAGAAGGCTTATCTTCTACATTCTTAAATACAGTTATGGGGTTGGATTGAAATACTGTCCTGACCTCGTCCTGTCTTTGACTATCCGTTTCTCTAGCTGCTCCTAGATTTATATGTATATGTTCCTTTCCCCTTACATTTAGCATTTTCAACATATGATCAGACTGTTTCTCGTCCTTGATTTGAGTTTTCATAGCCTCAATTTCCTTCTGGTTTTCTTCTGCCATTTTCTTAATTGCTTCAGTTTCTTTACAATTCTCCTTAACATCAATGGATATCTGGTTCATAACAGCCTCATGACTTTTCAATGACCCTGTCATATCTGATATGTCCTTCTGAGTTGCTTGGATATCTTTGGAAATTACTTGAATATGGGATGACAAAGATTCCCTATTGATTCTCCAGCTTGAGTGTGTCTTTAATTTCATTGACAACTGTGGTTTTAATTTCAGTTTGCAATTCATTAATCACACCTTCTCTTATTTCTCCCATTACAAGTTCTTTGAATTGTTCTGTCAACCGTTGAACAACTAGAATTCCCATCTCATTACTCTCTTTCTTCACTCTGACTTCTAGGTCGATCATGTCTTCACCAACTTTCCTAAGACCATGTTCTATCCTATCAGCTAAGCTTTGAGATCGAAGATCGGCATCGCGAAATTTATCGTCCATTAAACTTGCGTTAGTAGCTAATGAAGTTTCGAGCTCATGTGTTTTTTCGCATAATTTATTCATTTTACTCTCAAGTGTCATTTTCAAAATTTCGGAATTCTCTTTAAATTTACTTTCCATTGAATTAAATTTACTATTTAAATTTTCTTTCAAATTATCTTTTAAAGAATCAGAACTTTCTTTAAGTTTATCATTTAAACTTTCTTTAAGTTTATTTTCTAAAGAATCAGAATTTTCCTTAAGTTTTTCATCTAAACTTTCTTTCAAGTTATCTTTTAACCTAATTTCTAAAGAATCAGAATTTTCTTTAAGTTTCCTTTCCAAAGCCTCAGTATTTTCTTTCATAATGGCTGCTACACGCAGTCCAGCCTCTTTTGAACTCTCCTCCAAACTCCTCATCATCCTCATCATTTCTTCCATAATTTCAATTATTATTCAAAGCTTAGGGGTATACAATATTGGCAAACACAAGCTTATAACTAGAACAAGAAATATGAATAGCTAATTGGAACACTCTAATAAAATGAGATTTGTCCTAATGTCGACGTGATGGAAAAACAAAATTCTCTACTTTTACGAATTACATTTACCACAATATCACAAGAAAAATATGCAAGTTCTCAAATATCCTCCACCTGGATTCTAACAATGTGTAGGTCCAGTCATCGAACGTTTGCTACTGAATTTACTTGACGCCCTAATGGTTAAGCCATTATCAAAAATAATCAAACCCATTCTAATTATTAACCAAGCTAAATTTTTAATTTTCCCCACTAGTTGGGGTTCCTACTAATTTATTCATCCAAACCAGACATCTCTCAACTCCCAAAATATTTCTATAAAAATTTATCACAATTTAAATCGGCATGCGATTGACCATGTCTAACTCGAGCCCCACGTTGGGCGCCATTTCTCTCTCTATCTTATTTTATGTGCCCGTTTAGACCGGAGTCCGCACGACCACATATGCATTTTACCAATAATCAGTCAGCACGAGAGTCAAAATATCCCGGAGCGCCAGATGGGTTAAAGCAAATCGCAAAAACGACATCAAATGAAAAAATGCTTTACTGATTTTTGGCTCAATGCAACAATAAGGATAGAAGGAGATTCAATTGGGTATAACACATCCTGTAAAATTATCTCAGTTTATTTTGAATTTAAAATTGACTGCAAAATGCTCAAAGCAGCATCATTCACGTGTGGCGACCCACACTCCTATTTACATAATATACAGAAATTTTCCAAACACATTTGACAATCTTTTCTTTTGGAAACACAAGTCTGATTAATAGTCCTGTAGACTGTGTTCCAAAATTATTTATGATTAATTCCAGTTCAAATTTAATTGTCTCTACTGGAAATATCGTAGTTCACTGTTTGAATTTTTACATAATATTAACACTCGTAGAATAAATGTTCATAGAATTTTAAACTTTCACTTATTTTTCCAGTTTCAAAAATATTGTCGAAAAATATTATTATTCTGAATCAACACAAATTATTTACACATATTAATAACATCTGAAAAGTATTTGACCTTGAGCATAGCATCCAAGAACTGTGCGAAGCACAACAAAAATTAATTGTTCTTCTGACATTAAACGTTTCGAGAAGTGACTCTATTATGAACTTCAAGTTTCTAACAAAATACATGATTTCTGAATCATCAACTTGATCAATAACTTGTTGAACCATTCAACTATTCAATTTTCCACTTGGAATCATTATTATATAAAAAAATATTTATATTTATGGCCATTATTAGTAATTTTCACAACTTGCAATTCTTCGACAGAATGCGGAAATAAGAATCGTAGTTTCATAATAAATTCATTTAGTTCTTGGCACTAGGATTGAAAATATCCTTCAAATTATTCGTGGTTAAAGAATTATTTTTATTGGCAGTAGCCCATTCTATTATTTGTGTAAGAACACAATATTACAACAACAACGGCAAAGGTCATCCTCTGAAGAAGAATAAACTACTATCATGACAAATCCGGGTTCTAGCAAAATCAAAGTCTAAATGGAATCCGTAAACAAGGTTGAAATAAGAACTGATGGTTTCGTAGAAATAACCTTCGGGTTATTCATACGACGAAATGTGTGGTTCCAATACTCCTACTAT
Source organism: Meconema thalassinum (assembly GCA_946902985.2). Classification (NCBI taxonomy): domain Eukaryota; kingdom Metazoa; phylum Arthropoda; class Insecta; order Orthoptera; family Tettigoniidae; genus Meconema; species Meconema thalassinum. The sequence continues at coordinate 650,906,124 of OX336390.1, forward strand.
AAACCTGAGCCATCGAACCTGCTATTTGATTGATGCTCGAAAAAAACCTCTTCATTCCTGCGACTTAAACATGCGCACCTGGGAATGGCATTTCAACTACTCCACACACATAAATTTTCTTCCCAAAATTTATACAATAAATCAAGCCTCTGCTTGTTATCAACACTGGAAGATTAATAAACTTACAAGTTTATTTTATTTTACCATTCAGTTCAACCCGTGAATTTACCATACTTATGAAAATCTTTATTTCATTTTCGAGTGTATTTACGTCATGATTTTATATAAATACAAGAATATCCTATTTGATACAAATATCATTTGCTTCCCGTTTCATGCCTCTCCGTGTTATCTGAAAAATATACTTTGCTCAATGCAAATATCAACTGTTCAACCAGAACTGAAATGTTGGTTGAATGCGGGCTTGCGCTAACCACTCTCCTTCGGAAAATCTCCTGTTCCAAACTAGAAATGATTAAACTACTTCATAGGCTCTCTCTCAATACATATGATTATTATAAAATATAATATCCAAGAATTATTTAGAAAAATTATGAAAATTATTATTATTATTATTAGTGGATTATTATTATTATTATTATTATTATTATTATTAGTTATATTATTTTAAATATATTTAATTATTATTCCATTATGTGAGAATCCACATGTTCGAATCTTCGAATATGGAAAAAAAATATCCATTCCTCAACAAAAATAATTTAACTCAACCATTACATCGACGGTTTTCCGTGATTTCCCTAAAATATAAAATATTCAAATAAATGCTCGAAATGCTCGGTCATCGATCCTAAACTGTTCTGAGTGCTGAAAATACTCAGAATAACTCTAATATGTCTTGCGTAAATCATTGCAAGATTTAAATACGAAGAAAAATAAATGTGTTGGTCATCTGCCGAAAAATAGTTTGTTCCAATTAGCTAGGCATAATATAATTCAAATGTGGCTTACATTTCTTGATGGTCTTGAAGCGTAGTAAACCTGGTCTGTACCAGATCTATCCATAGACATGCCCTATCGGACAAGCATGTATAATCCTTGTATCGGCCGCCATTATATAACCACAAACCATCTAGTCAGACATAGTGGTAGTATCTCTTGACGTTTGAATTAACTGTTGTTCCATTTTAATATGGGCTTCTATCAAAGCCATAACAGTTTGTTTAAATGGGGTCAGATCTAAGTGATCTATTCTTAGATATGTCAGTTGTAACATAACTCACGGTAATCTTATCAATACAAGAAGACACTGACAGTCTAACCAATCAACGGCTGTTCTGAAGATCGTTCCCTGGGCATGGTTTAACACCATCTACCATGCGCTAAGCAACCTGTAGTTTCCCTTGCGTAGACTAATGAACACCACCGTGATCGACTGGTCTTCGGTGTACTGATAGATCGAAGTGGTTAACAAGTTACCAATATGAAAACTGACTGAAATGGACTTAAACTTCCAAGTATTAGGTTATTACTGGACTGTGACAAAGTACTAATTCTAGACAAAGTCTAGCATATGTCCATGTAGAAACATAAATATTTCCACTAATGTCTGTAGAAAAAAAAGATTCAATCACCTCAGTGATTCTCCTCGCCGGAAACTTACTAAGTTCCACTTCGTAGCGCAGCACTTTTTGTGACTATCACAACTTTGAAAATTACTTCTGCGTAGATCCGGCAACCATGTGCCTTGGCTCAGCGTAGCAGCAACTTGCTCGGCAAGTGCTTGTGTTGGAATGAGCTAACCATGCCTGCGCCAGCCGGCTTTTATTCAAAACTGTCAGGGTCACGCGTCATCACGCTGAAATCTAGAAATCCTCATATCTCGGGTATCCCTGATCCGATTTACTTGATACTAAGTGCGTTCTCTTTCATTTGGCCGTGCCAGTAATCTGATCCCAGTCTCAAGTCTCTACTCCATGGTTAACTATTTAATCAATAAATAGCCTCGACCTCTGCTATTACTCGCTACGTCACTAGACATGCAAGTATCGGTATATTCTTTCCAATTGCTTCGAGAAGCAATGTAGCGCGATATTCAAATATCTCAACTTTCAAAAGCGGCTGTAGCCTTTCCCTTGATATCTAGGTGTCTGAATCTTGGAATACCCATTCCTAGAGTTGGGCACAATATGGCTTTGGTAGCGGCTATTGCTCGAGATTTTATGTGGACTCTGTAGGCATACGATGAACTTTCTTCTGTGCAAAAGAATGAATGACGTAATGATAGACAATTGACAGCATTATTTCTGACTCTATACATTACAGAGAGTGAATTGAGCCTGTTCTCTCCTATGTTAGATCTTATGTCATTGTTTACTATCTTTAGCACTGAAAACGACCGTTCTGCTGAGCAGTTTGACGCTGGTGTACACAACAGCATTCGGAGCGCAATTCCTACATTTGGATAAAAGTCCAAAAAGCCTTTTTCCAATAAGTATTTGTATAGCTTCAGTGACGATAACTCCATAACTTCATCATTCGACGACAAATGAGCTTGCAGGTGCAGACTCTCATTTTCCCAAGTCCTATCCAAGTCCCCCGGGTAAAAAAAATATAAGGTTTCTGGCTGCTTCACGAGTGTCTTTAGATTCCAAACGATGTAGTTTCGTAAGAAAGTCCAGCTTTTTACTTAACTCCTCACAAGCAGATACGCGACTCCGTAGTTCTGTAATTAGTCTATCTATTGAACCCTTAAATGTATGCCTACATTTAAGTTTTCAAATATTTTATTTCTTCAGTTCTAATTCAGCCCAGTTGAGGAAAATGTTGGTCATATTTTGTAATAGTAGTATGTCTGGTTGAACAAAGTAATCCTGTCGATGTCGCCAGCAAGACAACGGTCGAGTTAAATATAGCCGATTCTAAGAAAAGGAGAAAGGCAGTTGCAAGATGAATGTCCGTTGCTCATTTCAAACGAGAGGTCAGTGATTTTCTTGTCTTGAGGACGAGAGAGCGAGAGCGCAGAGTCCAAGCTAAGGACAGAGATAGTGACCGAGGTGAGAGAGTGGGAGAAGTTCAGCACCCTTGTGTCACAAAATTATTTGAATGAACTGTTGTTAACTAATCTTCAAGTTTCAGTGGAAATAACGAGACTTTGTTAACGAAATAGTAGATCGTATATTAACACGTCCATCACGCTACAAGGCACAAACAACACAAGGCATACTAAAAATATAAAATCAATGCTGCCAACTTAAATTGTTAACTACCAACTCCAACACTTCCCCTGGTAGTTAACCTCAAACAATGACAATCCTTTAATTCAACAAAAATACCAAAAAATTCAGTTCCTGTTATAAACTAAACCAAATTGAGGATCTGTATGAAACTCTGGGTCTTTGGCCCATTCAATGACTTCGTAAACAAGTCTGCAACATTCTTGTTACTTGGAACATATTCGAAAATAATGTTCCTCTTACTTACATGGTCCCTACAAAACTGATACTTAATATCAAAGTGCTTTGTCAATTCAGAATCACCACTGTTTCTGGTGAGCTTAATGGCACTTTGATTGTCACCTCTGATGACAATTGGTTTAGGCAAAACCGCTTCCTGACCCAACTCGTTTATTATCTGTCCTAGCCAAAATGCCTCCTTAGCAGCATGGAACATGGAATCATACTCTGACTCGGTTGTAGATGTGGCAACCGTGTCACGTTTCTTTGGTAACCTCGTGTTCCAGCTAATTGGTGCATTTGCTAAGATTGCAACATATCCACTCACAGATTTCCTGTCTTTGGCATTAGCAAAATCTGCATCACAATACATTCGGACATGTACATCACATTTTTCAAAAAACAATTTTACATTACATGTTTTCTTCAAGTACAACATAATGTGCTTTACATCTTGCCAATCTCTCTTTGTAGGCGAACAATTTTTCTTGCTCACTTTACACACTGCAAAAGTTATGTCTGGCCTAGTCGTTGTAGCCAGATATAGTAACATACCTACTGCTTTTCTGTACTCGTACTCATCATGTTTCTCATCACCTGACAATTTTCCGTCATCTCTATTTATTTCTAAAGGAGCTGACCTGCCCTTCCCATCTTCAAGTTTGAATTCTTTCAATACCCTTTTAATGTAGTCAGTTTGATGAACAGACATTACTCCTTCCCTGTACTCCACATTCATAGAAAGAAAGTTGGTCATATTTCCTAACTTCTTAATCTCCAATCTAATGTCCAACTCTTCTTTGAACCATTCAACCCGTTCTCTTTTTCCCCAGCATGCCAAGTCATCAACATAAACACCAATGAACAGATCCTTATCTTTGTTAACAAACACACATGGATCCTTCACCAGAGGTTTCAAACCTAATTCTGACAAATTCATATACAAGGTCGAATGCCATTCCATAGCACTTTGTTTAAGCCCATACAAGCTTTTGAGCAATTTACACACACTATTTTTATCCACCTCAAAATATTTAGGTTGTTCCATGAAAACTTCCTCATTCAACTCACTGTGCAAATATGCTGTGAGCACATCAATATGTTCCTGAACCCACCCATTAATGACAGTTATGGCCATCATCAGTCGAATCGTTTTTCTTTTAATTACTGGAGCATAAGTTTCATTAAAGTCTACCCCTGGCACTTGGGAAAAACCTTGTGCTACCAATCTCGCCTTAAATCTATTAACAGTACCATCTGGATTTCTCTTAAGTTTCAAAACCCACTTACAACCCAACACATTTCTACCAGAAGGCCTGTCAACCAAAATAAATGTCCCTTTACGTTGGATACTGTCTAACTCGCTTTTCATTGCATCTCTCCATTCATCAGAGAACTCCCCATTCAGTGCCTCACTCACACTCAATGGTTCTTCGATATAATCAGCAACATATACCGACAAATTACAGCAAGAACATTCTTTACGCTTCCTTAACCTTTCACTCCTTCTCAAAACGTTCTCATTATTTTCAGCCTCAATCACATTTTTATCATTCTCTTGGACAATGCTTTCAACCTCAATCTCTGACTCATCACTACAATAATTTCTTATCATAACATCAGTTTGAACATGCTTAATAGTAGGCCTAACCTGTTCTACCATGGGAAATATACTTTCATCAAATTTTACATGATATCCAATCACAAATGATTTAGTCTCAAGATTAAACAATTTATACCCTTTCACATTGTTTTCATAACCTATGAATACACATCTCACTGCTCGGGGCTGAAATTTACCTACTTTCTGAAATAACCAAGCTTTACAACCAAATGCACGTAACCTTGGATATTCTTTTTCAGCACTCTCTCCCTTCCACATTTCATATGGGATCTGATTCCCAATAGCCCTAGATGGACATAGATTCCTAGTAAGGCAAGCAGTGTTGGCTGCTTCAGCCCAAAACGAATCTGACAAACCTGACTGCACTAACAAACACCTTATCTTATCTTCTGCAATCCTATTAAACCTCTCAGCTATACCATTTTGTTCTGGAGTATAAGCTACCGTCTTTCTATGACCTATCCCATTCGCTTTCAAATAGGTCTCGAATTTATTACCACAATATTTGCCACCTCCATCTGTTTGAAAGCATTTAAGTTTCAAGTCATGCATTTTTTATACTTCAGCTTGATACTCCAAAAACTTTGAGAAAGCCTCACCTTTACTTTTCAAGAATTTAACAACTGTAAATCTGAATAATCATCCACAAAACTCATCATGTATTTATGACCACCATTTGATTTAACAGGAGATGTTAACAAACACTATGTACCAATTCCAGTGGTTTACTGCATTGGCGTTCACTCTTCTGCGGGAAACTACATCTAGTCATCTTCCCCAGAACACACACATCACAACTCTTATTCTCACTCTTTAAACCTGACAAATATGGAATTTTCTGCATAGCAGCTTCATGTGGATGCCTTAACCTTACATGCCACAAATCTGAACTCACTGCTTGCAAGGCTACAGCTTCAATTTCATCACTCATCTCATATTCACTGACATCAGCATTCGATATACAAACTACACTGTGATTAGGTTCCAACAAATACAACCCATTTGATTCTAGACTTGTAAACACGCATCATCATTATACATACCTTTAGCACCTTCTTTGTTAATGTGAACAAATACATCATTCTTGGCTAAGCGCCCAACTGAAATCAAATTGAATGCTAAATCTGGAACGTGCAAAACATTTCTCATCTCAAGCACATTACCACCACACTTATCAGATAATGCAAGTTTGACAATACCTTTTCCACTAACTGGGAGTTGCCCTTGTCCAATCTTAACATTGCCCTTACACTCTGAATAGGAGGAAAAAAAACTCTCTTTTAGACGTCATATGTTCTGACGCTGCCGAGTCAAGGTACCAAACATCAGAACTGTTCATTGACACCATTGCGAACACACTGATACAGGCTATAGTCTTCCCCGTTTTATTGGAATTTCCATTGTCGTCCCTTTTTCCATTATTTGATTTCATTTTGGTACAATCTGATGCCCAATGACCATACTCGTGACAGTTAAAACATTTAACTTCTGGACAAAACTTGCTAATATGCCCTAACCTCTGACATTTGTAACATTTAACACTATTACTATCACCACTTTTTCCACTCTGCACACTATTCTTCTTACTGTTTTTGTACACTAACTTGTCATTCTTGCCTTTCTTGGAGATGAGTGCACTTGATGCGGAAGTCTCCTGCGCGGCTTCTAACTGGGTCCGGCGTCGCTCCTCGTCTAGAAGTCGTCCTTTAACCTTCCGTGTTGTAAGATCCGGCTCCCTCAGTAGATTTTGGACGAAGGTCTCGTACTCCTCCATCGGTAGCCCGACTAGCAGGAAGTTGGCCATCATCTCGTCGTCGAATATTATGCCACCCCTGGCAATTTTTTTGTTCAATCTCTGGATACTGGCCGCATACTCTTGCATCGACATATTTGGGGTCTTCGAAATATTTGTCATTTCTTTCAAGGACTGAAGTGCATTAAACTTGGTAGAAGAGACGTGAATTTCTTCCAGAATTTCCCAAGCATGCTTCGCTCTAATACAATCTTCCACATCTAACAAGAAATCATCCCCAACGGATTTGTATAATACCGACAAAGCTTTCCTATTCAAGCGTGCCTGATCCACATTCAACTCGTTCCCATCGAAGCCTGGTTCAATCGCCACCCAACAGTTCTTATCGATCATATGCGCCTTCACTCTCAGTTTCCAGGCGAAGTAGTTTCCATTTGCTAGCTTTGGAATGGAAACGAGGTCTTTGTCATCTCCGTCAGCCATCTTGGTACTGTCGCTGTAATGTTCGCCGGTTCAGTCACAAACACACACAATCTGTTTTTAAAATTCAGATTACATCTCAATCTCAACAATCCGCAATTCAAGCTCTGATCTACGTACTTCGCACTGCTCTGGGCTCATAACCTGTTGTTAACTAATCTTCAAGTTTCAGTGGAAATAAAGAGAGTTTGTTAACGAAATAGTAGATCGTATATTTACACGTCCATCACGCTACAAGGCACAAACAACACAAGGAATACTAAAAATATAAAATCAATGCTGCCAACTTAAATTGTTAACTACCAACTCCAACATGAACAGCCAATTACATCGAGACGCTACTTTTGGGCACGAAGGATTTTCCCCGCGAATTCAGGAAAATGTGTGTTGCTTCGATGCGAATTTCTGCACGCGAGTGTATTCGAATGTGCTGATTTTTACGAGTTGATTGAGATATGTCTGAAGTCTGTGTGACTATTATTAATAATTATTACGGAGCGACCTATCCCTTCCACTTGGTGTCTTGATAAAACATATAAATACTACGGTCTGTGAACAGACTGATACACTTATTTTTGAGCACGTAGGGTGATACTCTGTCCATGGACGAGACAATCTGATATACTTTAACTATTTGCGAGTGCAATGGCAGCATGTAGGAGCTTGATGTTTAATTGTGTTGTGTGTCGCGCAACATATCTGGTGATAATTTATGTGTATTAGGTGGTGACTGTCCACAAATTATAGGGAAAGTTCTACGGCACTGCAATCGAACTTTTTGGGCGAATTGAGTAGCTCATTATTCAGTCTAGACAGTAGCCTGTTAATAATAATAATAATAATAATCCAACAGCAAGATGTTCGTCTACAAGAAAGACGGAATGGACCATGTCGTGTCATATGCAATGATGTCTAGTATGACGGGCTAGATACGCAGATGGACGATGACGGGGGTGCCGTCACGGCACCGGGCAGACCTGAAAGTGTTGAGTACATAATTAAATGTATTTAATTTTGGACGGGGCGGAATCATGGACAATGTTGGGGAATTTGTTTTTGTATATAACTTTTGATTTTCTGTGCGTTAAATGTAAATTCTTTCGCTGACATAATTATTTTCTTAGCATCACGTGACATTTTGTTGTAAATATTAGATTTTTCTTGTGTATTTTTCTTGTGGCTTTAGCCCTATGCCTTTATTAGAAAGCATGCTTTCATGTTACTTCCGCGCATGAATGCAAGGCGCTATCGAGATTACTTACGGCTGAAATGTTAGATCGGGGTGATAAGTGGATCTGTATTTAAATATAATGTTAGACATGGGGGGAATTTCCTTTGTTTTTGGTTTATGATTGACCAGGCAAAAGCTAGTATTTTGTTTGCTTTGTGCAACCTTGGTTGATACAGAAGGCCGTCCGCCTGTCTGTAGTCAAGTCTGTGGTATTTGTTTTGGTAATCTATTCTTGGTCTGAAGTACGAGAGGGAGTCATTTTGATCAAGTCTTGAACCGTTTTTATCAGGTTCATTATTTTTTTGTCTTATTATTATTATTATTATTATTATTATTATTATTATCGTCATTTCCTTCATGTCGCATTATTGTGACATATGTTTCTCTGTCTTACCTACTGCGTTCAAACTTTGTAATTCTGCGTAAATGTTTCGCCAGATGGTGAAACTTTTCACCCCTACTGACACAGTTTTACCATTGGTTGAAGCATAACTTGTTGCTAAGCTTTGCTTCTCCCATTGGCCCCCTTTATGTTCTGGAGAGGGGGTGTTCTACGACTTATTTTTCTCGAGCGCGTTACTGCGTTCCTTTTAGAGAAGGTGGCTTCCTTCCAATTTGAGCCGTCAGATAGACGGACGTGTGTGCACGTGTCAGGCCTTTGTCCGCACCCAGAAAGCAACTAAGCGTAAGTACGATTCGATCACTTGACTTATTTGGCATGCTATCATTTTTGAATTTCAGTTTATCCATTTTTTATTTTATTTTTGTGTCTCCTTTGATTCACTTACAATTTCCCTTTCTTATGATGATGTGAATTCGATCCATGAACCCAAATCCCTTCGCCTTTGTTTACGTTAGTTTAGCGAAGCCTCTGTGTTTATTTGTCATCCCTACCTTTCATGTAATCGGTTTTATTTTTACTCAAATCTCTCAGGTCTGAAATATATGCTATTTTTCTACGAGGCTTAATTATGCTCTGTATTGCGTCCGTGGCTTAGGCGGCAGCACGCCGGCCTCTCACCGCTGAGTCCGTGGTTCAAATCCCGGTCACTCCATGTGAGATCTGTGCTGGACAAAACGGAGGCAGACAGGTTTTTCTCCGGGTACTCCGGTTTTCCCTGTCAACATTTCATTCCAGCAACACTCTCCACTACCATTTCATTTCATCTGTCATTCATTTAATCATTGCCCCCAGAGGAGTGCGTCAGGCCTCGGCAGCCGGCACAGTTCATATCCTCGCCGCTAGATGGGGGCTTCATTCATTCCATTCCTGACTCAGTCGGAGACTGGAAGCAGGTTGTGGATTTTCATTTTCATTGCGTCACCACCTGGTTCGGCGTTCTTTTATGACGACCTCCGGTGGATTGTCGCATCAGAGCCTTATTTTTTTATGGATGGAATCGGCGAAGTTACGGAGCTGAGTCTCACGTCTTCAGTCAGATGCTCCCTCTGTTTTATTGAAATGTATGTGAACGATGGTCATCGTGCTAATCACTGTCCATGCGCCGCATTACTTTCTTTGTTTCATCGTATGTCGTTGTGATTCGGCATTTCTACCTCTGTGTAAGCCTATATTTTTCCTACAAAGTGTATTTCTTAGCTGATTGAATTTTTTTATTTCCTGTCCCAGTAATGTCACGTAATTTAATGTAATTTTCATTTCCTTTATTTTTATGTGTTAATTTTGTGTTGCTTCTTCTGGCTTCGTTATATTACGTAACTCCGTGTCATCACCCACCCCCGTTTCCTACATACGCACTCCTCCCAACCCCACCACTTCCACCCCCTACCCCATGATTTCACAACATCATGGGCGTCTTAGTTCTGGTTTTTTGGCGCGGGGCATTCTAGTCCAGGTCATCCTCGTAAGTAGAGGTGTTCTCTTATTCGACTCGTCCATACTCTCTATCTTTTTTTTTCGCATTTTAAATTTTGGTCATCGAGTCGCGCTTACGGTTTAGTTGCACATTGATTGTAAATGCATTTTAATTAATCTTGTTTCATCTTTGTTTGTGCTTAAGTTCATTTATACACTTTTCTCTTGATATTATTTTTGTGTACCCCTTTCTTGGGTACCATCTTTAGTCATTAATTTTATTTGTTATTAAGTGATTTTAATACCTCTTCAAGTTTACCTTTCATTTTGTGTTTAGATTAATCCTTACTCTTATGCGCACCTGTTTTAGTTTGTTTTAAATACATTAGTAAGTAGTTCACTTTGGTTTCGTTCTCTTTCATTTGTAATTTTAAGTTCCCTCATCTCTCGTTCGATTTCGTCGGTCTTGGCTTCGTACTGTAACGCAGTCACGACCTACACGCTTCTGGGTTCTTCGATCAATCAGATAAATTTAATTCCGCTTTTGATTTGTTTTATACAATTCATTCGTTTCCTTTTTTGGAAAGTATCTTTCTTTCGATCCGGAATCTTGGGCCCAGCACGCATCGAAAGAGACATCCTTTCCCCACTCCTTAGCGATCCTGTTTACGTTGTTTTCGCTTCCACTGTATTCCTCATGCCTCTGCTATTTTGTTTAACGTAAAAGCACAAGCGGTGCAAATGGTAAATCAGAGCGTGGTTAAACGCGAAATCGTTCCCTTTAGGTTACCAAACTTTTTTTTTTCAATTATTACAATGTTGTCTTTCTGAGTTTAAGATACCTGTACTGAATTGTTCCCCCATCCTTGAAGAAAGTGTGGAGTGGGCAAGCATTTCTCGAGTGAACAAGACATCCAAAGAATCTAGTTCCGAGGTGAACAGTGCAACAAGTTAGTGAGTACTTCGCAACGCTGGAATAGGACATATTACGGTATTGTGACCTTTATTTTACTAAGTTAAAGTGTTTTACTTTTCTCCTTGTCAATTGTCATGTCTAAGTCAGAATTCCCACCCGTCAAAAAAGGAGTTAAATTTTATGGGCTTTGAATCTTTAACAATGCCCACGCCACTATTGCAAGATACGACACAGGACCTGCTAATGATAGACCCTCCCCTTTTAGATCGCTCCATCGCCCCTGTTGGTACTGTTAATAGTGCTCGCCACAACGAAAATGTTGCATCAGTAGTGAGTAGGTGGGGTTTGACTTTTTCCGGAGAAAACAATACCTCATCAGTTTTTTGTTTTATCCAAAGTGTGGAGGAATTGTGTCATTGTCACGATATTAATCCCGACAGTATTGTACGCTGCTTACCTATTCTTTTGTCTGGAAAAGCGCTGATGGGGCATCGCACTTCTCCAAATTTTTATAAGTCATGGGACGAATTTGTTGGGTGCATTAAGGACCGTTTCACGCCGCAAGATTTCGATTTCGCTCTCAAACAAGAAATATACTCCCGCACTCAGGCTCCTGGGCAGATGATCGACGATTATGTAACCTCAGTCCGTCTGTTAGCAGTGAACCTCCCCCAACCCTTTCATCCCAGGGATCTGTTGGAAATTATATACAGGAATTTAAATCCCACTTATAAATACTTCATTCGGCGTACATCCGTTTTTTCCATCGAGGACATCATATTGCAAGGCCGTGAGTATGAATTAAATGCACGAGCCTGTTCGAACTATACTCCACCTCCAAGAGCCGATAATACGATTTTCCCCGAGTTAGCCTACTCCCCCCAGACAACACTGTCTAGCCCAGCTGTCGACCGAACAAAAGACGACACCTTACGGTTTAAGCCGTCTGCTCGCCGTGCTGAGTCCCTTTCTAGGAATTCTAATCCAAGCCCTTCTGTGGCTCGTAATTCTTCTGCTGTTTCCCGTGAAAGGACTGCACACAACCCAACAACAATCACACGCAATGTTTCTTCTGGTCGCATAACTTGTTGGAACTGTAATGAACTTGGACATCATTTTAAAATGTGTTCTTTAAAACGCCGAAAATTCTGTTTTGGCTGTGGGATGAATGAGGTCACGACTCGTTCCTGTCCGAATTGTAATTCCAACCAGGAAAACTCATAGGGAGGTGTTCTGAGTTCGACTCCCGGAGCAGTCCTCCATCCAAACTTGACAACGCATCTAATTTTGATGCTGTGTTACAACCAGGAGTCTCAGTAAATTTCGATAATGTCTCGGCACCTGCTATTTTGGATACAGGCGCCACCAGAAGTTTCATCCACCGTTCAGTGGCAGATAGCATTCGATCTTCTCAAAAACACCCCATACAGAATAAATGTCAGTTCCTCTCTGCGGGATCGTCAGTTATCGACGTTGCCGAAACTATTTTATGTCGCATTAAAATTCACGGATTTTCTTGGAAACATGTTTTTCATGTGGTTAACAATCTCTCCACTCAATGTATTCTAGGAATTGACTTTATGCATAAAACTGGTATGCAGTTGGATTTTATTAACGATTCATTTTGTTTCAAATTTCGCTCAGATAAAATGTTCCCCTTTGAAGAATGTACTTCTAACTACGTTGATGTGTCTCCTGTATTTTCCGTACATCTTCCATTAACTTTGATGTCCGAGCAACGTGATACTCTGAACGATTTAGTTGAGGAATTTTCTGATGTCCTCACAGAAGATTTAGGTTCTGCTGTAAATCACGAATGCCACATTGACTTGAGCGACAATGTACCTGTTCGAAGTCCTCCATTTCCTTGTAATCCGCCCAAGCTCTTGGCCATGAAAAAGTATATCAATGATTTGCAAGATCGGGGAGTAGTGGTTCCTTCCAAATCAGCTTATGGGTCTCCTGCTTTCTTAATTCCCAAGAAAGAAGAGGGCGAGTACCGGCTAGTCGTAGACTACCGAAAATTGAACAAGAAGGTAGTCTTTGATAATTTCCCACTGCCTACTATTGAGAGTGCTTTTCAGCATTTCCACGGGGCCAATGTGTATTCGATGATTGATCTAAATAGTGCATATTATCAGATTCCTTTGGATGCTGAGAGTCGCAACTTCACTGCTTTTAACACCCCTTTCGGGTTATATAATTTTAAACGTCTTCCGATGGGTATAGCTGTTGGTGCAAAAGTCCTCAGTCGCGTGCTAGACGACATCTTGGGAGACCTGAAGTTCAATTTTGTATTTAATTATCTTGACGATTTAGTCGTATACAGCAGATCTTTTGAGGAGCATGTCGTTCATCTTAGGGAAGTTTTCTCCCGCATCAGGAAGGCCGGTCTCACTATCAATCCAAAAAAGACCTCTTTGGGCTGCACTCAAATTAAATTTCTGGGTCACATTCTGTCAGCCGATGGTATCCGTGTCATACCCGAGCGCGCAGATTGCATTCAGCAGTTACCTGTACCCACCACAGTTAGGGCCTTGAGAAGAGTAATGGGTATGTTCACGTTCTATTCTCGTTTAATCAAAAACTTCTCTGACATTTCGGCACCTCTAAATGCTCTCAAAAAGAAGAATGTGAAATTTGTGTGGGGGCCAGAACAGGACAAAGCTTTCAATGTTTTGAAAGAAGCCCTTATGTCAGCACCAGTACTGCACACGCCTGATTTCGAATCAGCTTTCTTTTTACATTGTGACGCCAGTGATTTGGCCATTTCTAGTGTTTTGAGCCAGCGTGTGGATGGAAAATTTGCACCAGTGGCCTTCGCGAGTCGTATGTTAAATCAACATGAACGACGTTACTCAATTTTCGAGACGGAAAGTCTTGCTGTGGTTTTTGGATGTGAAAAATTCAGGACCTTTTTGGAACACCGTCACTTTACTGTTTTTACCGACAATGAGGCTTTGAAATGGAGTTTTTCTCACGTGAAAAAGCTTGGACGCATCAACAGGTGGATTTTGAGGTTGTCATCTTTTAAGTTTGATATCATCCACGTAAAAGGGAGCGAGAACCCGGTAGCTGACTGCCTGTCACGCATGTTTGAAGAGACCCCTAGGACTCCAATCGAGAGCGTTTCTATCAGTACACCACTTCAAGAAAATCTTTTCCTATTGCAACGTTGTCCTTGGTCTTTTGTGGATATCCGGAAATTCCAGTCTGAGGATCCATTTTGCACTGACCTCCGTGCAAAAATTGCAAACAAAAATCCGGCAGTAAGCAACTTTTGTGTTCGAAATGATGTTATTGGCTATGTTCTTCCTAACTCTTCTAAATTTAGAATTTTTCGCTCCATTAGCAGTACGTGATATGCTTTTGACATATTATCATGATTCTGCACTGGGAACTCATGCAGGGATGCAGCGCACTTTCCGTAAGATATCCGGTGAATTTTATTGGCCCTCAATTAAAGTAGATGCTTTTGCTCATGTCAGAAGATGTTTAACCTGCCAGCGTTCTAAACCTGCCCAGAACACTCGTGTAGGCTTCCACCAAGCTGGTATCGTCACTCTTCCCGGCGAACGCCTTTTCATTGATTACTTTGGTCCAGTCGTGAGATCAAAATCTGGCAATCAAGCCATTTTAACTGTCATTGATGGTTTTTCGAAGTTTGTTTGGTTATTCCCAGTAAAGAATATCACTTCTCAGACTACTATCCATTTCTTGTCTAGATATATATTTGGAGTTTTTGGTCCTCCCAAGTACCTTGTGTCAGATAACGCCTCTGTATTCCGTTCCAAAGCTTTTGAAACTATGGTATTTAACTGGGGCATCCAACATATTTTCTTGTCACCATATCGACCGCAGGGAAATCACGAAGAGCGTTTTCACAAAAACTTGAAGGCTTGTATGTCCGCTTTTCACAATGCCGATCAAACCTCCTGGGATACGAACCTACAGTATTTCAGTCTCGGGTTCAATACCTCTTTCCATTCGTCCGTTCAAACTACTCCAGCTGAATTATTCCTTGGCCGAGCGCTCGTCGACCCCTTGCTGCTCAAATGGAATATTGAATATCTTTCCGAACCTTCTCGCACCACCTCTGTTGCTCAAAAATGGGCCATCGCTAGCGGTCACCTCAAGAAGGCAAAAGCCGGAGTAGCGAAGCGCTACAACTTAGGCCGTCATGATGTTAAATTCCAAATTGGAGACAAAGTTTTGTGTCGTTTACATCCTTTGAGTGACGCTACCAAACAAATTTCCAGTAAGCTGTGCTTACGTTGGTCAACTCCCAAGACTATTTCACGCTTTTTAAATCCTGTCTCAGTTGAGTTAGTGGACGATCACGATAATTCAGTGACTTCGGCCCACGTCACGCAGTTGAAAAAATTTGTCAAATGATCTTGTGAATTTCGCCTCGCTATAATGTTGTATTTTTGTTTTCCTTTTATTTTAATTGGATGCCCGAGCCCCTTAATAACCGACCTAGCATGTGAGCCTATTCTGATCTTAATTCGTGTGCTTCCTTTTCATGTATTCCTGTGACAAGATAGGAGACACCCGTGGCCTTTTTCTCGTACGCGAGTGTGTCGTGAATACTTGACATCTCTGTCGAGCTATATCTTTGCCTGAGGCCATCAGCATATACCTGGTCGGTCACTGTTTGCAAACCACTCCTACTCCTCTTTTGTACTGTTCCCCAGCTTAACTCCTATTGTTCGGCGACAGACAAGGACCCTTCAACACTTCCTGTTTGACCTTGTAGGAACTTTGTATTTATTTTAAATTTATTGATGAAATTGACTTTTTGTGTCATGGTTTTGAGATAGCATGCACCTTTGTGTCATCTTGATTTTGATGTTTATTGTGAAGTCATGTATTTTGTTTGGTTTTAAATTGTCAAGTGTTCTTAGAAAGTCGGGTATTGTCTAGTAACCATCCTGACGGGCAGCCAGTAACAACAAGCAGCCTTTGTGTACCTGGGCTAACACAGCTGGGGATGTTCTCGGAACTCGTTAACGGACCAGTCACCCCCCAATGGATCTATACATGGCTTTATTTTCAGCTGCTGAAAAGGAGAGTACTTTCCCTTTCGAAGACATTGTGACACTATTGCATATTCCTCGTTGACGCTACGAACGGTCCTATATACAGGGTGTCCCAATTGTATTTTTTTAAATGTGATCACGATTTAACTTTGTCTGTCTTTTCTCATCAGAGGCTGGAGAGATTTGCAGTCTCGGGGTAACATCCATCTTGAAGATTTCGACATCCGCATCATCATGAACTAACAAGAACAATGATCACCATTTAATATATGAACTCACTGTATTTCTTTTTGAACGCAGTACTTTTGACGTTAGTGGCTAGAGTTGACGAGCAATGAAGGGGGTACCACCTTCATTTCACGGTCAGATTAGTCAACTGTTCATATTTTTGTATTCTCCTAGAGGTCTTTAGTACCCATTTTTTTAGTATTCAATTTTTTCCCCCTTTACAATTATTTTTGCCTCTCCATTTGTACAAAAAAAGAAATTTCCATGGCCAGGAAAATTCCTTTTTTTTGGGAGAGCAGGGGAATTTTGAACCGTTTTTATCAGGTTCATTATTTTTTGTCATATTATTATTATTATTATTATTATTATTATTATCATCATTTCCTTCATGTCGCATTATTGTGACATATGTTTCTCTGTCTTACCTACTGCGTTCAAACTTTGTAATTCTGCGTAAATGTTTCGCCAGATGGTGAAACTTTTCACCCCTACTGACACAGTTTTACCATTGGTTGAAGCATAACTTGTTGCTAAGCTTTGCTTCTCCCATTGGCCCCCTTTATGTTCTGGAGAGGGGGTGTTCTACGACTTATTTTTCTCGAGCGCGTTACTGCGTTCCTTTTAGAGAAGGTGGCTTCCTTCCAATTTGAGCCGTCAGATAGACGGACGTGTGTGCACGTGTCAGGCCTTTGCCCGCACCCAGAAAGCAACTAAGCGTAAGTACGATTCGATCACTTGACTTATCTGGCATGCTATCATTTTTGAATTTCAGTTTATCCATTTTTTATTTTATTTTTGTGTCTCATTTGATTCACTTACAATTTCCCTTTCTTATGATGATGTGAATTCGATCCATGAACCCAAGTCCCTTCGCCTTTGTTTACGTTAGTTTAGCGAAGCCTCTGTGTTTATTTGTCATCCCTACCTTTCATGTAATCGGTTTTATTTTTACTCAAATCTCTCAGGTCTGAAATATATGCTATTTTTCTACGAGGCTTAATTATGCTCTGCATTGCGTCACCAACTTGTTCGGCGTTCTTTTATGACGACCTCCGGTGGATTGTCGCATCAGAGCCTTGTTTTTATGGATGGAATCGGCGAAGTTACGGAGCTGAGTCTCACGTCTTCAGTCAGATCCTCCCTCTGTTTTATTGAAATGTATGTGAACGATGGTCATCGTGCTAATCACTGTCCATGCGCCGCATTACTTTCTTTGTTTCATCGTATGTCGTTGTGATTCGGCATTTCTACCTCTGTGTAAGCCTATATTTTTCCTACAAAGCATATTTTTTAGCTGATTGAATTTTTTTATTTCCTGTCCCGGTGATGTCACGTAATTTAATGTAATTTTCATTTCCTTTATTTTTATGTGTTAATTTTGTGTTCTTCTTCTGGCTTCGTTATATTACGTAACTCCGTGTCATCACCCACCCCCGTTTCCTACATACGCACTCCTCCCATCCCCACCACTTCCACCCCCTACCCCATGATTTCACATCATCATGGGCGTCTTAGTTCTGTTTTTTTGGCGCGGGGAATTCTAGTCCAGGTCATCCTCGTAAGTAGAGGTGTTCTCTTATTCGACTCGTCCATACTCTCTATTTTTTATTTTTTATTTGCATTTTAAATTTTGGTCATCGAGTCGCGCTTACGGTTTAGTTGCACATTGATTGTAAGTACATTTTAATTAATCTTGTTTCATCTTTGTTTGTGCTTAAGTTCATTTATAAACTTTTCTCTTGATATTATTTTTGTGTACCCCTTTCTTGGGTACCATCTTTAGTCATTAATTTTATTTGTTATTAAGTGATTTTAATACCTCTTCAAGTTTACCTTTCATTTTGTGTTTAGATTAATCCTTACTCTTATGCGCACCTGTTTTAGTTTGTTTTAAATACATTAGTAAGTAGTTCACGTCGGTTTCGTTCTCTTTCATTTGTAATTTTAAGTTCCCTCATCTCTCGTTCGATTTCGTCGGTCTTGGCTTCGTACTGTAACGCAGTCACGACCTACACGCTTCTGGGTTCTTCGATCAATCAGATAAATTTAATTCCGCTTTTGATTTGTTTTATACAATTCATTCGTTTCCTTTTTTGGAAAGTATCTTTCTTTCGATCCGGAATCTTGGGCCCAGCACGCATCGAAAGAGACATCCTTTCCCCACTCCTTAGCGATCCTGTTTACGTTGTTTTCGCTTCCACTGT
Organism: Meconema thalassinum; assembly: GCA_946902985.2. Lineage (NCBI taxonomy): Eukaryota > Metazoa > Arthropoda > Insecta > Orthoptera > Tettigoniidae > Meconema > Meconema thalassinum. Next base: position 650,924,834 of record OX336390.1, read on the forward strand.
ATTCCTCATGCCTCTGCTATTTTGTTTAACGTAAAAGCACAAGCGGTGCAGTCTAGATGTGTGTGCTTTGTGTGATATTTCTTCGTTAGTGAGCTGGTTTGGACACGGTGATCCATTACCGTTGCTACTAAAGTTTCAGTGTGCGTAACCTGAGGGGCGCATTTGCTGATATGTGAATCTTGATACCCAAGGGGGTTTGTCAAGAATATGATGGTATTTGATGTATTATGTCTCGCGATTTCAAGAGCCAGAAGGCTATATTCGAATTCAGGCCAGAGGCTTGGATATTTGTCTGCACACAAAAAAGCACGTTTGGAGAACTTGAGCGACCTCAGTACTCAGATCCTGGGATGTAGATAAGCGATAGCGTGCGTGCTACGCATTCTTGTATGTTAATGAGTTAAATGTCTTGCCTGGTAAATTATAATATATTTTGAATTAATTGGGGAGCTATCCATGCCGTTAAATAACTAATTTCAGGCCGTGTTTTATGTAATTGTTTTATTCGCCTGTTGAGGCATGTTCTTTTTGTTGTTGTTGTTGTTTTTATTGTTGTTGTTGTTGTTGCTTGACTGGCTTGCTGCCAAGTATCGTAAATGTCAATTTAAAGGTCGCATTCGGCGAACCAGATGTTCTTGTATGTCACGTGATTGCCTTGTGTTGATTTGTATGACTTAAGACTGCTAGTTCGGCTGTCGTTGTAAATATACAAGTCGTGTGTTATTGATGTTTATGTAAGGGTTAGACTACGTCAGTGTGTTTATTTTTATATTAGCCAGTTAGTGTGTGTATTCCCATAATTGTCGTGATCTCCAACCCGCAGTACGGGAATTCATGACTTAATCGTTTGATCAAACGGGAATGAATTCTCGTCAAGTACTCACATACTTTCATTGTCCGACAGCGCGCACATCACATAGACATAAATTTTGTAATTTTTGTATTTTATTCATTGTAATTTTCTTTTGAGGTGACGTTTTGATACACCTCGTGTTTAACAGCTCTGTAAGCTGATTGATTGTTGAGGTAGCTTTTTATGGACTGATGTTTTGAGTCAGTCATTTTATTTTAACGGCTGACACGGTTTGAGGACACTTTGGGAGCAATACGTGCGGGACTTTCCGAATCCTTGACCGGGTTTGTTTACACAGTGTCGGATGCCTGGAAGTCGCATGTGGGCTACTGGGTTACTCGCAGGTCACTTGTGGCAGGCCAATGACCCATGGCTTCACATATGGGTGGATCTAATTTGTTTGTTTTGTCAGTATTATTCCGTATTAAATTGTTATTGTTTTAACCTGTCATATAACTTATTTGTAACTTTAAGTTCCCCTATGAATCCTGGAAATTATAAGAAGCGCGTTCTCCTAATACTACTTTTCAGGAACCGATCACGACCCCGAATCTCAGTCTTGTGTAGTGCTTCTTTTCCTAAAGGTACACTATAATGACGTTAAAAATGGTAGCTCTGAATTTGTCCCTGCCAGAAAATTCGGTCTCGTTTCATTTTACTTCGTCGAACTGGACTTTACTCTTACGTTTCCTCTGCATGTCATATGCATAGCTATTTTCACCGGATTTTTCAATAACGTTTGACTCATAATGATCGAAGTTACTGGGTTTCTTTAGTTGTTCTAGATATGTTACCAAAGACTGATGCAGTTCAACGATCGTACCCAGGTCAATTTTAAGATTGGAGAGATTTGCTTACTTTGTTGAACCTTTCCAAGAAGTCATTCCAGAGAAGTGACGCACGGAGGCTATAGAATGGACTGCCTGCGCGTGGCCTGGCAATGCTAAGGCTGTGTTTCTATTTCCCAAAATGTTAATAATGGCATCCCGACGTGTTCGTTAAGCCGCTATTTTGGTCACCGGCTCGAACTAGGGTGGGGGCTTAACGAAGAGGAGTGAATCAAAACTTTCAAAAATTTTTACAAGCATGGTTTCCAAATCAAAACGTCCCTGATTGGCTGAGCACTTATTGGGTCCTTCCCGCCACACAGCCGCAATAATTCCACCATTAACCTCAACTTAACATAACCTAATTTATTTAAATTACAAATATTAATGTTGGTGAAGGGTGGGTGACTTGTGGATTAGATAAGCCATTTTTAGTGTTGCCTTCTATAGATTTGTGGGTGGCATTGTGGTTTTTTCTCAATCTCGTTATCTTGTAGACATTAAGATAAATAGTTCTACTTCGGGGGCCTATCACTCAGTAGCGGTTTATCACAACAGTAGCCTACTATTACGAATATATGTACTTTATTAAGATTTTTATGCACCTTCGCGAAATAGTGGCGGTGGTTTGAGATTATTTTTGACTACCATTATGGGGTTTTAATAAATTTTCATAGAGCATTTTTGTTGTCTTGTAGGTATGATTGATTTGACATGTTAGGCCTGCACGTAGGGTACAGTTTTTTCTGGTTTTGGGAATAATGCTCATTACTATTAAGTGCAACCGTGTTGACCGACTGAAAGACATTGAATATTTTGTTTACTAAGGCAACACTGAAATATGGGTTCCAACACGATATGGACTTGGAACTTATGTTCGCTTGACAAAATAATGATACATCATCAAGTCATCCTTGTAATCTCTGCAAATAATAAAAATATTTCCCATCCAATATAGGCCTATTCATGTTGAACGGTGGAAAGTTATCAACCTTTATTAAGGCAACACCGAAAAATGCTCATTTTGATCTAGCCTACTGGCTCGGAGTCATCAGCATCAATGTCCCTAGAGGTTCAGTTTTTTAAATGCTCCCCTTCCTGTGGTCAAATAACACATGAATGTTCCCTATTTTTCTTAAGGGGATTCAATGATGTTATGCTGAATTAATTAAGAATAGGGCATGTACCCCAACCCCTTAAAATATGAAGTTGTCAGGATAAAAACATGTCCATAGTCATCAGAAACTTGAGAACACTGAGATCAGGAGAATGTTGATCGACCATGGATGCAAGACCAGAAAGTCTTAAAGAGGAGTGTTTCATTTAGAGGCTTGGAACAACATGATCAAGACCCCTGTACTTGGGTGTGTGCTCAATCTGTTTGAAAACCCGTTGACAGATCATGAGTCAATCTGTGGCTGGAATCCACTCCGTCCTATGCTAAGCTGTGAGTACTGGGCACCATTAGTGTTCTGTAACTACTGTATCAATTTCTGAAATTTGTGTCATATGCCTATGCATAGACAAGTCGCTGAGAATGTTCTCTGAATGGTGAATACCAGTAGGCTAGCCTACTTAGCTGCCTCCTTCACTAGCATTTCCAGGCACCTGGTTAGTTGGTAAAATGAAAAAGAAAAATCACTTGAATTGTTCAAGTTGTCTTTGATTGTACTCGAGGGACGGTGTACCCCATTCCAGATATTAGTTCAGAATTAGTTTCCTTGACGGAGTTTGAGAAACAGTCACAATACCTCTGGTATTACTAGACCTAATACGGTACATGTAGAAGGAAGCAATGTGAGACCAACCACTAGGTAGCTTAAGTCCCATTAGTTGGGAGTGTTAGGGAATGGGAGATAGGTTCAACATGTCAGCCTATTTTGTATACTTCATTAATGTATGGGATCTAAAAGTGTATCATAGGAATATTAAAGCAAGCCATAATATATTACCATTTGATCAATTCGATGAAACATTCTGTTAATAATTAGGAAGTGTCGTAGGCAACCAGAGAAGCGACACAAGTAAAAACACCTGAGTCTTCCAGGCAGTTGTCATCAACTGTATTTCACATACAGAAGAATAACTAAAATAGTTCCTCATGAAAAAAATAACTGGTCAATGACTTGAAAGACAGTAGTACGGACTTACACGCTGTCAGTAAAAGTGGAGTTAAGAAAGATGTCAGGAATAATTAAATCAGTAGTCGATAGCCAGGATTTTTAAAATTACCATAGGTAATTGCACCATAATACACTGAAAAAAATGGAAATTGCAACACCATGAAGGCATTGGTCGCCTGTGTTGATTTTCAAGATATGGAACGATGCCATGTAGGTATGTAAACGATCAAAGTTTTAGACCCATTGGATTGTTCCTACAGGTCTCCCCACGTGATTGATCGCGGAGGAATCAACTCCAGTATACGGACTCTGGTGTAGCGTAGTTGACCTGCAGTCTGTGCAGTGAAGTATTCCCCGTCAAACATGCCTCGACGACAGAGAAGAGCACGCTATCAACAACTGTCGCCGTTTGTGAGGGCTCGGATAATTGGGCTGTGTGTGGCTGGATTATCGCTAAGGACTGTCGCTGCACGTGTTGGCTGACAGGCATCTACGGTACAACGGGTATGGTCAAATGAAGGTACCCTCACTCGTAGACCTGGCACAGGCCCAGCGCGACAGACAACTCTGAGAGAGGATCGCCGCATCATTCGGATGTCCCGGATGGAGCCCCATGCAACAGCAGCGCAAATTCGAGCAGCTGTGGCACCCCGCGTTACACAACAAACAGTTGGTAATCGCCTGCGTGCAGCTGGCTTACCATCCCGTGTCCCTGCAGAAGGTGTTCCATTGACCCCACAACAGCGACGTGTAAGGCTGGCCTGGTATCGAGAACGATCGACGTGACCCGACGAATGGCATAGGGTCGTCGTTAGTGATGAATCGCGCTTCTGTCTTGCCCACAGTGATCGCCGGAATCGTGTGCGCCGACGTACCGGGAGTGGGACCGCCCAGACCTTATTGTCGAGAGGCACACAGGGCCAACACCTAGAATTATGGTCTGGGGAGCTATTGGCTTTAATGTGAAATCACAATTAGTGCTTGTTGAGGGAACTATGACTGCTCGACAGTACGATGATAGGGTACTCAATCCAGTGGTTGTCCCTATGATGGCGAACATTGCTAATGGGATGTTTCAGCAGGACAATGCCCGGGTTCACACTGCACGCATCTCCAGAGAAGCGCTCCACTACATCACAACCTTAGAATAGCCCGCCAGATCCCCGGACCTCAGTCCTATTGAGCATGTTTGGGACATGATGGTCAACAACTGGCCAACCGACCTCAGCCACCCACAACTCTGGAACAACTTACCCATGCAGTGCAGCAAGCATGGGCCACAATTCCTCAGGAAGCGATCCAGAGCCTTATTGATTCCATGCCTCGCCGAGTTCATCAATGTATTGCAGCTCGTGGTGGGCACATCCTGTATTGATTGTTGTCCAAACTTGCGGTCAGAGGGATCTGAAAGTGTAATCATCGAATCACAACCGAACACTCGTCCTGCGTGTTCAATTGCAGCAATGTAGCACCACTCCTTCTGGGTGTTGCAATTTCCATTTTCTTCAGTGTATGATTAGTAGCCTTTGTGCAAGATTTTAAATGGTAGGTTTTCCTGTGAACCAAAAAACAGCTCTTAACATGGATTATGTTCAGGTTAGGCCTACAAGTTATTGGGAGGGAGGTTTATTCTACATACCAGTTGCACATAAAATGAGCTTCTGATTAGAGCTCTGTGGGAATGTTTAAATGGATTGATGATACAGGGTTAATCAAGCCACTTTCTATGAACTTTTCCAAGATGGCGACAAGTAACAAATCAACCAAGTGCGGCCAGTGTGAAAAATATGTAACTGATAATGAAGATTACATAATTTGTGATGGGGAATGTGGTAAATCATACCACAGAACCTGTGTAAACATAAAGTAAAAAGTTTTTAACTGGCTTTTGTCCGACAAGGCCAAGCAATGGCATTGTGTCTTGTGCAGTGCAATGAGTAATAAGTCAACTACGGATGAGGTTTCTAAAATCGCCTCGCCAGACGAAAATGTAAGTAAACCAGATTTACACGATCTTGTTTGTGAAATCAACCTCCGATTGACAAAACTCGAAAACATTGAAAAGACTCAGGATGACATGCTTAAGTCCGTGACATACTTTTCTGATTGTTTTGATGGTATGAAAAGTGACATTTCAACTGCCGCACAAACTCTGAAGGAAGCCTTGTCAGAAATAACAAAGCTCAGCCAAAGAGTTTGTGAGTTAGAGAAGGATAAGAATATCGCCAGCAGTGAGGTCAAATTGTTAAAGCAAGAGAATCTCGAGCTTCAACAGTACGTTCGGCGAAACAACTTAGAGCTTCATGGCGTGCCGCACACTTCAAACGAAAACCCCGTTCAAATTGTCAAGACTATCGATGACCAATTGGGTGTCACAGTTGTTTGAGTCCGATATTGACGCCTGCCATCGGCTACCACACAGCAGAGGTCTTTCACCTCCTTTACTAGTAACATTCTGCAGCCGGCTAAAAGAGACGCAATTCTAAAAGGCAAAAGATCCAAACCCAACCTGAACTCAAGTGATGCGGGAATCGATGGAAGGGCTAGGCCTATCTACATTAACGAGCATTTGACGCCAGAAAATAAAGTACTTCACAAACAGGCAAGAGACCTTCGTAATTCAGGTTTTAAATACGTCTGGACCCGGGACTGTAAAATTTTCGTCCGTAAATCAGATAGTGACAAGGCTATCAGGATCACCTCACCGAAGACATTGAAACGCTAGTAAAAGACTCTTCCATCAACAAGGCTCAGCCATCCCATTCACAGTAATAATAATGAATCAAGACATGGACCTACTAGTTGATGTTGACTTACACACATCAATTGATGAGCGTAAATATGACTGTATCCACGACTACATAGCAGACACTAAAAATGAGGTTAGCCAAATCAAGTGCCTTTACCTAAATAGCAGAAGCCTAAAAAATAAACTAGAAGATATCGAGATACTAATACATATTGTGGAAAATCTAGATGTCATAGTGGTAACCGAGACTTGAGTAAAAAGTAATGAAGCCAAATACTTCAACCTAAACAACTATTCTGTTGCCTTTGTACACAGAGACAATCAGGATGGTGTAGGTGTAGGAGTTTATGTCCACCAAAAATGGAATACAAAAGTTCTTAACCGAGTTGAGAGTAACCATAGCTTGATCCAGTTAGAGCTTATAAGAAATTATACTGTTCGTTTCAATAACCTGCATACTATTAATATAATTGCAGAATATAATCCTAACATAAATAACGCAACAAAATTCATGCAATCTCTAGAGCACATTCTCTCGAAAAACAATGCCAATCTTTCCTTATGCATTGGTGATACAAATATTAACTTATTAAACAAAAATAATGTAACCAAATCATACCTCAATCTACTATCAAGCTATGGTTTCACACAAGGCAATACTCGCTATCCAACAAGAATAAGTGAATCAACAAGTACATTCCTTGATCAGGTGGCCACTAATAACTGTAAATATGGCTATAGAATAAGCAATATAAATAGTGATATTAGTGATCATAATATTATTGTAACTGAGATGTTCTGGTCAAACTACTATCCAGGCAAAAGCCCAATATCGAACATAACATTTAAATACGCCCCCAACAAGCAAAGGTCTAGTTCAAATAACGTGAATAAAAATTACCGGTCCATGAACAAAAACAAATTCTCTAATGATCTCAATCAAATAGACTGCTTAGATGATCTAAACGAAACTTACATCGCCATGAAACACAAAATCTTGACACAGACACCCAACAAAGAAAACACTGACTCACCTTTGAAGGAAATACACCAGAACCACAAAAACCCATGGATAACAACAGAATTAATTCAACTAATAAAACAAAGGGACCTACTACATGCTAAACTTAAAACTAGCATTCACAGAAACAATAATTCTTAAAGGAAGAGCACATAATATGTAGGAATAAAGTGACAGCTTTAAAACGGAAACTGAAATCCTCATACTATGAACATAAATTAACATTGAATGCCAATAGCATAAAAGATACTTGGACAGTAATCAATGAAATGATCTACAACTGCACAACTGAAAGCAAAGATGGTCCCAGTGAGATAATAATTGACGGTAAAAGAAAATATTTGCAATGCTCTAAACACTCACTTTATAAACATAGCACACAAATTAGCCATAAACATCCCCCCAGGGAAGAAAGTTAATGAAATTAATGTCAACACAGATTCCATATTTATGACCCCGAGTAATGAGATGGAAATTTGCAATATTATATTAAGCCTTAAAATGAAAAGTAGCCAAGATAAAGGTGGTATGTCAGTGAAATTGTTAAAAAACTCCATTGACATGCTAAGTAGCCCACTAACTACTTTAATAAATTTATCGTTAGAGACTGGTCTGGTGCCTGATGATCTAAAAATAGCACGAGTCATACCAGTCTATAAAGGAGGTGACAAAAGCAATCCGGACAATTACAGGCCCATTTCCATCCTCCCACCCATATCCAAGTTACTCGAAACAGTAGTAAAAACAGAATTGTTAATTTCTTAAATAAAAATGATTACTTCTACCAAGGGCAATATGGATTCCGAGAAAACTCAAGCACAGAAACAGCCACAATAATTGATATTATCTCTAACTTGCAGGATGTCTTAGAAAATAAGAAGACAGCGAGTGGCCTTTTCATAGACCTGAGAAAGGCGTTTGACACTGTTGACCATGAAATTCTTTTAGGGAAACTTGATAAAGCAGGTATCCGAGGAGTAGCTTGGACATAGTTTAAAAATTACCTATCTAATCGTAAGCAGTATATTGAAATAAATGGCTACAGAAGAGAGGAAGTTAATATTACCCACGGTGTGCCCCAAGGATCAATACTGGGCCCTTCCCTCTTCTTAGTATATATTAATGACATAGCAACACTCCGTTTTCATGGTAATATAACGTTGTTTGCAGATGACTTAAGCATCTTTTACAATGCGTACACCACCAACACGCTGATTACTCACATTCAGGAGGACATGCATACCATACTTGGCTGGACCCAGACAAATAAATTAACAATAAATGAAGATAAAACAAATTATTTAATAATATCTAAGCGTAGAACAAAGTTAGACATCACTCAGAATATAATGCTGAATGGAATAGCCGTTAAAAGGGTCTCATCTGTCAAATACCTAGGCTTAATTATAGATGAAAATATCTCCTGGCAAAAGCACATTGATGCATTAGTAAAGAAAAAATATCACCTGCCGCTGGGATAAAAAAAAAATGAACTACTATATCCCAAAATATCTACTCAGGAAAGTGTATTTTTCATTAATCCATAGCCACTTACAATATTTGAATACAATTTGGATAAAATGCTCAAATTACCTAAAAAAGGAAATTGAGGTAATTCAGAATAGAGCCATAAGAAATATTTATAACTACCCTTTTTTAACACCAACCAAACACCTTTATATTACGAGTAAAATTCAACCAGTAGCCCTAAATGCAGAAATCAAATCAAATGTCCTAATGTACCAAATCCTACACAACAGAATCCACACAAATTTAAACTTCACAAAAAATCTGATTTACACGCTTACAAAACTAGACATGCAGATGACATAACACTTTTCCATATCAATTCCAAACAATATGGCAGTAATAGCATTAAGTATAGTGCCTTTGTAAAATTCAATGCACCAAGCCTACCAATCTTTAAAAGGAGGCTAAAACAGTTTATGTGGAATGATTATAAAATGTCAGTTTGAAGAAATTTCATAATCTGAGAAGACAAAAGAACAACACATTGTGTACACAAACTTATGAGAGCTACAAAATGTTGTATATATTTTCATACTGAAAACTTTGAAAACTAAACATTGTATTGTAATTTGTCGCCAACACGATAAAACTGTACAATTCCTTTGTATATGAGTCCTTGACTCGTTAAGGGATTAATTAAATGCATTATTATTATTATTATTATTGTTTTGTTGTTGTTTGAGTCTTCAGTCTTTTGACTGGTTTGATGCAGCTCTCCATGCCTCCCTGTCCTGAGCTATTCGTTTCATCTCTACATAGCTCCGACACCCTACATCCGAGGCAATCTGTTTAACATATTCTAACCTTGGTCTACCCCTACAGGTTTTGTCCTCGACCCTTCCTTCCATAACTAAGCTTGCTATTCCTGGGTGTCTTAGTATGTGTCCTACCAACCTATCTCTTCTCTTCATTAGCAGTCGCCAGAAACATCTCTCCTCTCCCACTCGTCTTAATACCTCTTTGTTTGTAACCCTATCTACCCATCTGATCTTCATCATTCTCCTGTAACACCACATTTCAAATGCTTCAATTCTCCTCTTTTCTTCTGCACCAATAGTCCAAGTTTCACTTCCATAGAGCGCCACGCTCCAGACAAAGGCTTTCAAAAATGACTTCCTAATACCTAAATCTATATTCGATGTCAGCAGATTCCTTTTTTGTAGAAATGCTTTCTTTGCCTGAGCCAACCTACTTTTAATAGATAGATAGATAGATAGATTTTTATTAATTCCATTTGATCAAATACATGCATTCAATACATTTTTGATATAGGACACGTCAGAATTTACATGCATAAAATAAAAGAACTAACAGGTATATATTACTAAGATTAAAACTATTTATAACTTATTATAATAGCAAATCTTAATAGATACAATCTTATTGCACAACTATTTACACCTCACTCTATTATCATAATATGAAAACTTAATTCTATAAATACAACAACATACAGCTAGGTATTAAAATTAAATTAAAAAAGTAAAATATAGTTATAGATTCCATCACTCCTATACGCTAAAATATTCAACTACTGAGTAAAAACAATGGCACTGCAGATAAGCTTTCAACATTCTATCAAAGGTTTTTATTTTTGGGGCCAGTTTTATATACTGGGGTAGTTTATTGTATAATTTAACTCCAGTGTGAAAAGTTCCTTTTTGATATATGCTTGTGTGTGTGTGTGAAATATGAATGTTTTGATTTTGTCTTGTGTTATGCCTATGAACATCATTGTTTGTTTTAAGAAAAACATCTTTATTCATTAAATTCTTTTTAAAAAACATAATACATTCAAAGATATATATGCAGGGCAGTGGGAGAATGTTTAAATCTTTAAACAGAGGTCTACATGATTCTCTAGAGTGTACATTTGCCATAATTCTAATCGCTCTCTTTTGTATCCTAAACGTGCTTAGTACATCTGGCGACATACCCCAAAATATGATCCCATATCTTAAGTATGAATGGAAATAAGCAAAATAAGTATTTCTTAATGTGTGCATGCTAGTGCAGGTTTTCAAAATACGTAACGCAAAGCACATCGAGTTCAGTTTAGTATTCAGATATTGTATATGTTTATTCCATTTCAAGTCTTGTTGTATCCATAGTCCTAAAAACTTTGTTTCTGATTTATTTTCTATTTGATGACCATTTAATGTTATATTGGGCATCGCAGGATTCCTATTCTGTATAGTGTGGAAATTTAGACATACTGTCTTTTTATAGTTTATTATGAGGCGATTATCTTGTGACCATTTGGTTAACTCTCCTGTAACGGAGTCAGCAGACTGCTGTATGACCTGTTTAGTTTCACCTTTTATTACGAGTGTTGTATCGTCCGCAAACAAAATTTCCTTATGTGAATGAACGTTCTGTGTTATATCATTGATATATAGAAGAAAGAGTAGTGGGCCCAAAACCGATCCCTGGGGTACTCCAAATTCAATAATTCCCTCATTGGACAATGTTTCATTAAGTAATTTGGTTCCATCATCCTTGTGTCTCAAGCTTACTATTTGTTTACGCCTTGTTAAGTAAGACTCTATCCATTTATTAGCTAGACCTCTAACACCATATTGATTTAGTTTGGTAAGGAGGATTTTATGGTCAACTACATCAAATGCTTTCGATAAATCCAAGAATAGGCCAGTTACATGTTCCTTATTGTCAATTAATTTCAGTATACTATTACTACATTCGTAAATTGCTGTCTGTGTAGATTTTTCCGTTCTAAATCCATGTTGTGAGTTTGATAATATTTTATTTTTTTCTATGAAACTTATCAGTCTCTTATACATAATTTTTTCCACAATTTTTGCAATACCAGTTGGTAAGGTAATAGGACGATAGTTATCTAATTCATCTTTTGAACCATTTTTGTGCACTGGAATTACTTTTGATAACTTCAAAATATCCGGGTAAGTTCCTGAGAGAATTGAACTGTTTATTAAGTGCGTAAGTGGATTTATTATATTTTCTGCACATTTCTTTAAAATTGCATCAGGGATGCCATCAATGCCAGCACAGAATTTATTTTTTAGCTCTTTTATAACTATTCTTACCTCTTCACTTGTGACATGATTTATAAATAAAGAATCACTGCATATATTTATTTTATTATTAGAATTTAGTGTATTTACCTGTGATTTATTTAATAATTTTTGCGGAATTTCCAGAAAATAGTCATTAAAAGTGTTTGCTATTTCCTCTGGATTATTAATCACTTTATTATTTCTGGTCAGTGTAATGTTCCTTTGTATTTTAGCAGATTTTCCAGTTTCTTTCTTTATTACAGACCACATAGCCCTGTTTTTATTAGATGATTGGGAAATAAAATTATCATTATGCATTTTCTTTGCTAGTCTTATTACCTTATTTAATATGCTAGTGTATTTTTTGTAGTATAAATTGAATTCAGGTGTTGTGTGGTATTGTTTATATAATTTGTGTAGAAATTTCTTTCTTTGACATGAATTTATAATCCCTGTTGTTATCCAATTGCTAGTTTTGTTATTTTGAACAGTTCTTCGTTTAAAGGGGAATGCTATTTCAAAATAGTGTTTTAGGGTACTGTTAAATGCATTAAATTTATCATTTACATTTTCTAGTTCATAAATTTCTGACCATGTTTCCTTATTTAATAAGTCATTGAAATATGTAACATTTGATTCAGTGAATGACCTGCACTTTGATTTTACTCCATTATCATTATTATTGATTACTTCGGATACTTCAAAACTCAGTATTTGTCCATGGTGGTCACTAAAACCCGGACAATAGACTTCTATTGAATGGTGATATTTATCTGTATTTATAAAAATTTGATCAGGAGTGGTTTTACTAAATTTTGTTATTCTTGTTGGTGTATTTACTGTAGGTTTCAGTCCATAGGAAATTAGTAACTGGTTTAATAATTCACAATTTCTATCAAGTTTTAAGAAATCCACATTTACATCCCCACAAATTATTATATCGAAATTTACTTTGCTCATGTTATTGAGTAAGAATTCTAGTTTATCTATAAATAGAGGAAACTTTCCTGACGGAGAACGGTATACGCATACAATTATTAACTTAAACTGCTGAATTTTTACGGCAGAGAATTCAAAATCCTGTTCCATAATTAGATAATCATAAGCTGTTATCTGTTCATGATCTAAATTATTTCTTAAGAAGATGCAAGTACCACCATGGCTAATATTAGATCTAGAGTATTTACTAGCTTGTATAAACCCTGGGAATTGAATTAATTCGAGTTGTTCCTCTTTCAGCCAATGTTCTGAAATACATAGTGCTGAGATGTCTTTAAGTTCATTTTTAAGCATTAGATTTATGTAATCAATTTTATTATAAAGAGACTGGACATTCTGGTGGTAAATTTTAAATTTGTTACTTTTGCAAGCTTGTGTTGGTGATTTATTTACATTATTATTATCATAATTGTTATTATTATTGTTGCTAGACAAATCCGAAATACCATTGTTGCACTCCGTTAAATTTGACTTCAAAAGATGTGAATGCCAAACCACACGTTTGGCTTCTTCTACCAGTTTCCCTGCTTCCACTCTAATGATATTACTGTTGAATTATTCTTACCATTTGAATTTACAATTTTGCAGATTTCATCACTAAGATACTCTTTTCCTAATCTATTTAAGTGTAGGCCATGCCGAGTGTGGAACTTCCTGTCTAATTTACTTACATCTACAATTTGGACATTTGGAAAACTCTTACAAATTTTATGAATTTTTCCATTTGTAGCCTCTATTTCTACATTTACACATGACTTGGGAATTAAATCGTGTCTCTGCGGAATATTTACAATAATGACATTTGTTTTTTGCATGGATGGCAATGTACCCTTTAAATCTTTGATTACCTTTTTACTCTCATTTCTATAGACGTCGTTTGCTCCAGCGATGATCACTGCGTAGTCCTTTGCAGTAAGGGACGCACACTCTCCTATCATCCCGTTCGTGACTTCTGCAATCTGAGCTCCTGGCTTCACTGTCGAAGTGACCTCCATTTCTCGGCTTCTCTCCAAAACGCTTGCTGCTACATCTCGCCCGTGGCTATCCGCAAATATCCGCATCTTCCTGGATTTTCTCTTTATCACTTTCTTCTTTTCTTCTTGAGGAAAGTCATCATTTTCTTCGACAAGCACTCCAAATGAATTTGAGACGGGAATTTCAGTTACATGTACTCCATTTATAGGCCTAGGCTTATTCAATCTTACCTTACCAGCAATCACTGTCGACCAAGTTTCCTTGCTTTCCTCTCTGTTTCCTTTTAATTTATTCAACTCTTCCATTAACTTAGCAATATCTTCCTTTAGCAGCTTTATAATATCCTCTTTGCTTCGTCCATCACTGGTTATTCTGCTTCCTAAGTAACAGAAGTCTCTTACTTCCTTCAGCTTTTCACCTGCCAATTTGATCTCCATAGAGGTTTCTGATTTATTTCGGCTGCATTCCAGTATTTTTGTTTTACATTTATTTATTTTCATCATGAATTCTTTCCGTAAGACGGAGTCCATACCATTCAAAAACTCATTCAAATCCTCAGGCTTGTCGGCCAAAATGACGATGTCATCAGCAAATCTCAGAGTTGAAATTATTTCTCCTTGAATCTTCACTCCCACTTTAAATTTTTCTCTAATTTCCTTCATTGCTTGTTCAATGTAAAGATTGAAAAGTATGGGTGATAAGTTGCAGCCTTGCCTTACACCTTTCTGAATACCAGCTTCTCTCTCATGTCCTTCAACTCGAATGACTGCTGTCTGGTTTCTGTACAGATTGTATATCACCCTCCTATCCCTGTACTTTATTCCAATCGATTTCAAAATGCCAAACAATTTAGTCCAATCAACGTTATCAAAAGCCTTTTCTAAGTCTACAAAAGCCATGAACGTTCTCTTATCTTTCCTTATTCTACCTTCCAAAATCAGCCTAAGACTTAGTACAGCTTCCCTTGTTCCTACATTTCTCCTGAAACCAAACTGGTCTTCACCCAACTCCGTTTCTATCTGGCTTTCAATCCTCTTGTAAATTATTCTAGACAGGATTTTTGAAGCATGAGTAATCAAGCTGATTGTACGGTAATCTCCACATCTGTCAGCTCCCACTTTCTTTGGTATAGGGATGATTACATTCTTCTTCAAATCAGGGGGTACCTCACCTGTCTCATAAATCCTACACACCAAGTGAAATAACCTGATCAGACCTTCATCTCCTATGCAGCGTAGCAACTCAATCGGTATATCATCTATGCCTGGTGCTTTGTTCCTGCTTAAGTCTTCCAAAGCTCTATCAAATTCTGATCTCAATATTAAATCTCCTTTCGCATCCTCATCAATTTCCTCCTCCCTTTCCATTACATGATTCTCAATCTCCTTTCCCTTATACAAACTCTCTATGTAAGCTTTCCATCTCTCAACCTTTTCTTCCCTATCTGTTAGAGGCTTTCCATTTGTGTCCTTTATATTACAGCACTTAGTCTTCTTTTCCCCAAAAGTATTCTTAATCCTTCGATAAGCTGTGTCTACTTTTCCTAATTTCAGACAATTTTCTATACCTGCACATTTCTCTTTCAACCATTCTTCTTTCGCTTCCTTGCACTTCTTGTTAACCTCATTTCTCAGACGTCTGTATTCTGCTTTCCCCTTTTCATCTCTTACATTCTTGTGTTTCCGCCTTTCATCCATCAATTCTAGTATATCCTGAGTGATCCACGGTTTTCTACCTATTCTTTCTTTCCTACCAATGTTTTCTTCTGCGGATTTTGTTATTTCATTCTTCAAAAGTGCCCATTCGTCTGCAATTGAAGTTTGTTTAGGGTTTTTCATTAGTCCTTCCTTTATACTCTTCTTGAATCTTTCGTTTACATCCTTCTCTTTCAGTCTGTCTATTGCCCACCTTTTTGGCTTTTGACTTTTCTTCAGTTTCTTCAACTTTAATCTGCATTTCATTACAACCAGATTGTGATCAGAGTTTATGTCAGCACCAGGATATGTTTTACAATCCAAAATCTGGTTTCGAAACCTCTGCTTGACCATAATGAAGTCGATTTGGTAACGCCCTGTATCTCCTGGTCTCATCCATGTGTATATTCTTCTATTGTGGTTATTGAATAAGGTGTTAGCTATGACCAATTCATGCTCGGTGCAGAATTCTACCAGCCTGCTTCCTCGATCATTCCTTTCACCTAATCCGAAATCTCCTACTATCTTCTCTTCTCTCCCTTTTCCTACCACAGCATTCCAATCTCCCATTACTATAACATTTTCATCACCCTTGATATACCTCAGAATTTCGTCTATTTCTTCATAGACCTTTTCAACATCCTCATCATCAGCTTGACTGGTAGGCATATAGACTTGTACCACTGTGGTGCAGGTAGGTTTAGTATTGATTTTTGCTACAATAATCCGTTCACTATATTGCTCATAATATTCCACCCGCTGTCCAAGTTTCCTACTCAATATGAGGCCAACCCCTGCTTGGCCATTGTTTGATTTAGTGCTAATGACCCTATAGTCTCCTGACCAAAAGTCCTGTTCTTCCTGCCAGCGCATTTCACTAATCCCAACCAAATCCAACCTCAACCTATCCATTTCCCTTTCTAAGTTTTCTAACCTTCCACTTCCTAGCAGACTTCTAACATTCCACGCTCCGATCCGTAGAATGTCAGATTTCCTCTTTGTCACTTCTGTGATGTTAACCCCCTCTCGAGTAGTCCCCACCCGGAGATCCGAACGGGGGACTAGTTTACCTCCGGATTGAAATTTTACAAGGGAGGAGGCCATCATCACATGTAATTATGCACAGAGAGGTGCATATCCTCGGGAATAGCATACGGCTGTAGTTTCCCGTTGCTTTCAGCCGTGCAGCAGGACGCAGGGTAGCCATTATTTGGCTTATATTATCAATATCTTAACCGTCTATATGCATCTTTTAAAACATTTTAGCAATTCATAAGTTACTGTCATCATTGCTAATGCTGTAATCTGTCATGTTTATTTATGCAGCATGAGGAATTAGGAAACATTGGTAGGATTGGTATATTGAGTGGAGATATATCAGGATAAAATGCAACTGTGTCATGGAAACCTAAGATGTATTTTTATTTCTCAACTTTATTTTCTGTTGACTCCAATACAGCCTACCACCAGGGGAAAAAACTAGTTTTCTTTGCGTATGGCTTTTAGTGCCGGCAGTGTCCGAGGAGAGGTTCGGCTCGCCAGAGTTTGTAGCTGCTTTGAAGTGGACACCCATGGGGTGAGCTACAAGTACCGTCGCGTGTGAAGAAAGAAAAAAAATAGGGTTGTCTGGGGAGAAAAGTTTGAATGTAAGGACAAGGAGATGGAAGGTAGCGGCTGTTGCCTATAGTTAGGGACCAACCCCGGCATTTGCCTGGAAGGAAGATGGGAAACCACAGAAGACCATCTTCATGGTTGCCGGCGGGGGATTCGAACCTCCTCGCCTCCCGGATGTGAGCGGCTGCCTGCAACCATGCCGTAACGACCACGGCTAACTCACCCGGTAACTTGTTGGTGATGTTTAATGAGAGCAAATCTTGAAACACTGTGATTTAAGTGGTTGGTATCAAAAGTTGTATAGGAAAAATGAAAATGTGAAGTCGCGCCCAAGTTTACGAAGCCTTGCCAGACTCAGCTGAAAGTATCTTCGATGCAAATCAAGTCTCAATAGTTAAAACTTTAGGACGACCTTTGACATGAGCACTATGATAGGCCTACATTTAGGATCGACATAGCATGCAGTAGGTCTTATGCTACTGTATGCACCTGGGCATGTTTTTAAAAAACTCAGCCTGCAGGTTAATAAGGTAGAGTATTACTATAAATCTATCTCAAGCAATTCCAAGAAGTTACCAGACTGAGAAACTACATATGAATATTTAAAAAAAAGGGTGGCAGTGCAAACTGCACCTTTAATCCTTGCTTCATTAGTTAAACCATAATATTTGTACATAAATACAGTAAGGACTTCACATTACAAACGGCCACTTAAATTATATGCCCTAGGCATAACCTACAAATTGCATGTCATGAAATTGGTAAATATATTCAGACAGCAACATCAATACGCAATGGTCAATAATGTAGTTTTATAGTGCACAAAAGGTTATTGTACAGAATGTATTTCGAACTGATGAATAAAACTGGTGGAAACGACAGCCAATTGATTTACATCAAAAGTAGTAGAAACTTTCAGTTGATCAGCAAGAGTGTTGATTTGTACTTTTATTTTCACAAATTTTAATGAACAGTGTCACGCTGCAATTGAAATATAAACGTACATACAATTCCTCATCAATAAATGATTTGCACTTCATACTGTCATGAACTGGAGTAGATTTCTAGCAATTTATTTGATGTAGAAATCTATTCCTCTCGCCACCATGTTGGTGATAATTGTAAACAAACCAGTGGGCAGCCAATGGCTGGTAATAATTGCCAGCCAATAACAAGCCAGGATGACGCGGGTCATAATTCGCGCTTCACTCTCATTGCGTTTTAACCTTTGAACTCCAGGTAATACTGGAATGCCGACTGTATGGGAGCAAAGTGCGGCTTCAGGTGCGACTAGTTACAGCTGGTAGTGCACGTCAAGGAGGAGAGTTTGACGTATACGAACGCAAGGATGATGTACGTACTTACGACGAGATACAAGTAAAAGAGATACTTTTGAACATTTAGGCGAACGGTAAACTGAACGGAACATACGCTGAAATACATATTTCAAAATATCATAGTAATTTGATACTTAAAATGGCTAGGAATATACGCCAACATAAAATATTATATTGCAGCCTGATTGTTCATCATTTTAACCCTTAGATCAAAGGCAGCATACACAATAACTATAGGCCTACTGGCAAAAAATACAAGCCATATGTATTTTAAAATAAAATAAGGTTAGACAGGGAATGACTAAGAATAAAGAACAAAAGGCATGGTCATTTGTATTCAACATTTTTATTAACTCAAAGGCAGCATTCATATATGTGTGAATATGCATAAGCCTACAACTAAACAATTAAATTGATGCTTATTGAACAAAAATACATACTTTATTTATGCAAAACAACCACATGTTCAATATTCTTAAAGGCAATGGTGCATGTTGCTCAGCGGTCAAGCTATTCGCCTCACACCAAGGTGGACCAGGTTCGATTACCGGCCATTGCATGTGAGCTTTTCGAAGTGAAATGCCATGTCCTGTGGTTCGGATTCCACGTAAAATGGAGGTCCCTTGGCTCATGATCACAAGATTAACGGTCACGTAAAACTACAAGCTTCTTTTTCTTCAAAACAGGTCGAAGCTTAGACCTCACATAAGTCATACAGCAAACGAACAGGGTCCTCCAGGAAAGATCCCTTAGACCAGTGGCGGCTGGTGCAGAAAAACAGTTGTGTGCTGTAACCCACACCCCCTTCAAAATATAAAAATAGAAACATAATTATAATTTTTATAGTGCATCGATTAACAAAATGTGACTATAGAACAAATAAGTTGCGATTTAAAGACCTTCTGGCGGGAACAGCTGATGCCTTTCTCTAATATTATCCCCCGTTTGCTTTGAGCGACTCCCTCTTAAAACTTGACGTTACAGACAGTTAGGAACAGGGCTCCGAGTAAAAGCCGAAGTTAAACGATTGACTACGCGTCACCACATGGTAGCTTTACGATTGGTTACAAAGTGAGAAGGTTATTATCCTCATTGTTTCCAAATAAATCATGTGATTGTGCCAGAGCTTATCTATATTTAGGACACTTTACTAAATGTAAAATACTGTTGTGTATTATTCAACATATATTCTCAGAATACATTACATTGGAGTACCTCAATTTTCTGCACATTGAACGTCGCCCTGTTGGTCTAGGGGTATGATTCCTGCTTCTGGTGCGAGACGTCACGGGTTCAAACCCGGGAATTGCCAAGCATTTCTACTTTTGTTTTACCTCTGGAAAAGATTCAAAAAGTGTATAAAAGAACCTTAGGAAGGTTTTTTTCGTGCGAGACTTGTACTTACTGTGTGCCAGTAATATAAATACATAGTTTGAGGTCACACGCTATTTTATCATTTCAAATGATCTTGTCGACTTCATCGTTATGCTTTGGTCTACCGTTATGCGTTAAGGTTACGGTGTGTATGACGTCATCATGTTCAGTGCATATGCACCGAGTCTGAGTTTACTCCTGGAGTCTGGCGTTATGCGATACGGAAACGGCGAGTGCGTGACGTCATCCAGCAGAGTGCACCACCCGCTCTCCGTTCCCCGCGCGGGAAACCTATGTTAATGGGTAATTGAGTCTGTTGAAAGAGTCCTGGGCTTCGAGCGTAGCAGAAGCCCTCCTGAGCCTTTCTAACATGTGTAGCATTTGTAGCATGCGTCATTTGAAATGATATAAAGTCTAGTCTCTCAGACTGACTTTATCTTTTTTTATTTTTCTTAGTCGCTTTACCCTCCAGGATGGCTTTTTCCTCGGACTCTGCGGGGGATCCCACCATTACCGCCGCCTGGGCACTGTCCTGGAGCTTGAAACACCTGGACGGAGGATAAAACTGGGGAGGTGGGACCAGCACCTCGCTCAGGTGGCCTCATCTGCAAAGTGAACATGGGCCTCATGAGGGATGGAAAGTGAGGGGAAGATTGGGAGGGATAGGCAAGGAAGAGGCAAGGAAGGTGGCCCCACCTCCCCAGTGGTATCCCCCAACCAGGTGTTTCAAGCTCCAGTTCACTGCCCTGGCAGCGGTTATGGTGGGATCCCCCGCTGAGTCCAAGGGAGGGTAGCGGCTTTGGTGGCGTAGTTGGTACATGCTGTTCTTCTATGCCCAAGATCGCGGGTTCAAATCCGGCCGAAGCCGTCAGATTTTTTAACAGCGTTAAGAAACCTCAGTATGCCTTTCTTCGGAAGGGAAGTAAAGCCGGCGGTCCCATGTCATAGATTTATGGCATGTTAAAGAACCTTCCAGTAATTAAACCTGTGTGAAGCTAAATTATAGGTTAACAATTTGGATAACGCCCTTAGGTTCCAACGTTCGTTGCCAGGAGCCGACTGCGGTGGTGTCTAGTAACCAAGTTCTGAACCACTAGTTGTTGATGGTGGCGTTTGGCGGCGAAAGTAGGAGCTACTTGAAAAAAAAATCAATGTCTGCAGTCCTTGTTTGAATTTAAAACAAATAACACACAATAATACAGCCATCACAATTAACACCAGTTATCAGACAGATTCTACACCCACCCAAAGTACACGGGGCTACATGACCGCGTTGTCACAGTTCCTAAACTGAGGAATCAACCAACCAACCAACCAACCTAAGTCCGAGGGAAAAGCCCACCTGGAGGGTAAACCGTCGAAAAAACAAGATGTTCAGTAAAGAACATATAGCCTACTTTCTCCTAAATGCATGGGTATTGTTATAACTCTTTGTCCTTTTCAAGGAGTATAATTGAATGTTGGTTGTAGTAGCTTGTTGAAATACAACGTGTTATAGGCATATTAAACATGAATATGAGGTGCCCTTTGCTAGTGCTACCTCTGTAAAAAAAAATCATTCAATTCGGTTTCACCGTGTTTGAATTGATATGGGGAATGGATTTGCACATATACATGACCGCTATTCGCAAACTATTGGGCTGATGACCTTGTAGTCAGTCATAAGATGCTTTCCACAAAAAGGCATGTTGTTGCAAAATCTGGTAGGGATCAAATTATTAGGATGGTCGTAATTTGATTTAAGCTTTTAACATTTGGGTGGCCATCATTCCGTTTCTGTCAAGATGGCGGCGATATAAAACATGACACTGAGGTGCCCTTTGCTAGTGCTACCTCTGTACCAAATTTCGTTCAATTAAGTTTCACTGTGTTCGAATTAATAGGGGGAATCGATTTTGACACAAAGATGGCCGCCATCCGCAAACTATTAGGCTAAAGACCTATTAGATTGGTCAAAGGATGCTTCCTCCATAAAGGTATGTTGTTGCAAAATTTGGTAGAGATCGGATGATTATGTTAGTCGTAATTTGATTTAATCTTTGAACATTTGTGTGGCCGCCATTACGTTTCTGTCAAGATGGCGGCGATATAAAACATGACACTGAGGTTCCCTTTGCTAGTACTACCACTGTACCAAATTTCGTTCCATTCGGTTTCACCGTGTTCGAATTAATAGGGGGAATCTATTTTCACACAAAGATGGCCGCCATACGAAAACTATTAGGCTGATGACCTATTAGTTTGGTCAAAGGATGCTCCCCTATAAAGGTAAGTTGTTGCAAAATTTGGTAGAGATCGGATGATTAGGTTAGTCGTAATTTGATTTATGCTTTGAACATTTGTGTGGCCGCCATTACGTTTCGGTCAAGATGGTGGCTATATAAAACATGACACTGAGGTGCCCTTTGCTAGTACTACCTCTGTACCAAATTTCGTTACATTCGGTTTCACCGTGTTCGAATTAATAGGGGGAATCTATTTTCACACAAAGATGGCTGCCATTCGCAAACTATTAGGCTGATGACCTATTAGTTTGGTCAAAGGATGCTGCCCCCATAAAGGTATGTTGTTGCAAAATTTGGTAGAGATCGGATGATTAGGTTAGTCGTAATTTGATTTAAGCTTTGAACATTTGTGTGGCCGCCATTACGTTTCCGTTAAGATGGCGGCGATATAAAACATGACACTGAGTGAGGTGTCCTTTGCTAGTGCTACCTTTGTACCAAATTTTGTTCAATTCGCGTTCACCGTGTTCGAATTGATAGGGGAGGGACAGACATTCGGAGTACACACACTCACACACACAGACTCACACACACACACACACACACACACAGAGACTCACACACACACACACACATACACACACACAGACAGACACACTTTTTTTCGCCCTGTGTTGATCTCATAAGTCTACTTTCATTTTTTGCAAAAATCGAAAGTAGGCTAAAAAATGAAGCGTTTACCTCAAACTATGTATTTATATTACCGGTATAAGTACAAGTCTCGCACAAAAAAAGAACGTTCCTAAGGTTCATTATATACTTTTGAATCTTTTCAAGAGATAAAACAAAAGTAAAAATGCAGGGCACTTCCGGGGCCTGAACCCGTGACCTCGCGCACCCGAAGCAGGAATTATACCCCTAGACCAACTGGCCGACGTGCAATAAGCAGAAAATGGAGATACTTAAATGTAATGTATTCTGAGACTATGATAATGTTAAATATTACACTACAGTATTATACATTTAGTAAAGTGTCGTAAATATAGACAAGCTCTGGCACAATCACATGCTTTATTTTGTTGATGTGTTGTATGTAATAATATTGGCCGTATACAAATAAGCTAAATAAGCTTCTCACTTCGTAACCAATCGTAAAGCTACCATGTGGTGACGCGAAGTCAATCGTTTAACTTCGGCTTTCACTCGGAGCCCTGTTCCTAACTGTCTGTAACGTCAAGTCTCTTAAATGCTACCGCAGACTCTAGAGGGGGCCACCTGCCGCGTTCTCATTTCGTGTGACCAGTGCTGCCTCTCTGTGTTTGAGCGAGGAACCGCTGTGATGTCTTGGCTCTGGACACAGATTACCTACTACCAGGGGGTGTCAACCAGATAGGGATCATTTGGCACCATCGGTGTAGTAGCACGTGCCAGTCGTATGGAGCGCTGTATATCGTGAATATCGTGTTGCCAACATATGCATGATACAACGTTGTAATTAAATTGCAAACATATCACTATATTTAGTCAATAAATATACACATAATTCCTAATTGACATTTCCTTGCAATTATCTTGCTCACAGACGATAATTACGGCACTTATCATTAAATAAACATTATTTCTACTGGGTTGGCGGCACTGACCATGCCATGGCGGCTCTGTTGATGTGTTGTATGTAATAATATTGGCCGTATACAAATAAGCTAAATAAGCTAATGTTGTGTTCTATCTCATCTTTCTTATATCAAATTGTCTTCGTGGTAATGAGAAGTGAACAGTTCTTCTTCTGCTACGCCAAGTAAGTACGCTTATTTTAAGAATTTAAGTAAAAACGTGTTTCTGCGTGTGCAAAATATACCGTAGCCTAGTTTTGAATTTATATTAGACGCAGTGTACAGGTGACATTCCACTTGACATATTAATTAACTTTCACTATTATTTATCCCACAGGTAGGCCTACCAAATTCTGGGAACAAACAAATCGTAAATTGCTGTTCTCGAAATAGCAGAGGAATGTGGCAATTAGGCCTACTCACCTTAGAAATGACCAGGTAAGAGTCTATGTTTCCGTAATGTTTTCAACTTGATTACATCTTGCAGAGATACGTCCAGTACCATGAGCCTATTGCATATGTGTACTGAAGTTCTTGAGGTGTGTTAATAATTCATTTTACATTGCGGTAGATTAAAAATGTCATGATTCTTGACAACGTGTCGAAGCTTTAATATTTTCCCCTTCCTTGAATTTCAAATTATTATTGGTACCGTATTCAAAAAAGATCAGTTTTTGTACATGTTAGCTACTGGTGCTGTGGCAATTCAATTGTAACCTATTCAATTGGTAGAATAGGTAGTAATGGCATTACTGATGTAGAACTGTAATGTTCTGCGACCCAAATACCATTCAAATGCACCTGTCCTCCTCTAATAAGCCAAGAACAAACAAATGTGTAGATGTGTTTCCTTGCATATTCATGCTGTGGGCACTTTGTATTTATTTTTGTAGATACACAGGAAAATAAGCTGTACGGTTTATATTATGGTAGGAATGCAGTGTTTGGGCTGGGTGTTCAGTTGGTCGAATTGGTAGTAATGGCAATACTGATGTAGGACTGTAATTACAGGTTATTAAAACTTAACATTCACCCCCATGGTCTAATAGGTTTAAAGGCCTAGGATCATATAGTCTTACCAATGTGTAACTATATACATTAAGTTAATGTGTTCTTGTCCCGTGGAACGAGGTCCAACGTGAATATACTTTTGCTAAGTCATGGTGCTAAAGTAGTCGACTCGTGTAATGTTCTGCGACCCAAATACCATTCAAATGCACCTGTCCTCCTCTAATAAGCCGAGAACAAACAAATGTGTAGATGTGTTTCCTTGCATATTCATGCTATGGGCACTTTGTATTTATTTTTGTAGATACACAGGAAAATAATCTGTACGGTTTATGTTATGGTAGGAATGCAGTGTTTGGGCTGGGTGTTCAGTTGGTCGAATTGGTAGTAATGGCAATACTGATGTAGGACTGTAATTACAGGTTATTAAAACTTAACATTCACCCCCATGGTCTAATAGGTTTAAAGGCCTAGGATCATATAGTCTTGCCAATGTGTAACTATATACATTAAGTTACTGTGTTCTTGTCCTGTGGAACGAAGTCCAACGTGAATATACTTTTGCTAAGTCATGGTGCTAAAGTAGTCGACTCGTGTAATGTTCTGCGACCCAAATACCATTCAAATGCACCTGTCCTCCTCTAATAAGCCAAGAACAAACAAATGTGTAGATGTGTTTCCTTGCATATTCATGCTATGGGCACTTTGTATTTATTTTTGTGGATACACAGGAAAATAGGCTGTACGGTTTATGTTATGGTAGGAAGCAGTGTTTGGGCTGGGTGTTCAGTTGGTCGAATTGGTAGTAATGGCAATACTGATGTAGGACTGTAATTACAGGTTATTAAAACTTAACATTCACCCCCATGGTCTAATAGGTTTAATGGCCTAGGATCATATAGTCTTACCAATGTGTAACTATATATATTAAGTTAATGTGTTCTTGTCCTGTGGAACGAAGTCCAACGTGAATATACTTTTGCTAAGTCATGGTGCTAAAGTAGTCGACTCGTGTAATGTTCTGCTACCCAAATACCATTCAAATGCACCTGTCCTCTTCTAATAAGCCAAGAACAAACAAATGTGTAGATGTTTTTCCTTCCATATTCATGCTATGGGCACTTTGTATTTATTTTTGTAGATACACAGAAAAATAAGCTGTACGGTTTATGTTATGGTAGGAATGCATTGTTTAGGCTGGGTGTTCAGTTGGTCGAATTGGTACGGTAGTAATGGCAATACTGATGTAGGACTGTAATTACAGGTTATTAAAACTTAACATTAACCCCCATGATCTAATAGGTTTAATGGCCTAGGATCATATTATAGTCTTACCAATGTGTAACTATATACATTGTGTTCTTGTCCTGTGGATCTAAGTCCAACGTGAAAATCCAATAAAACCTTGGAACCATTGGCCCGATAACCCCACCCTTATCTGCCAATTTTTATTTTATACTCTTGGTAAGTTAATAAGTGTTAGGTTCTGTCGATGATATTCTGTAACAGTGAGATAGATACAAGACAAATATAATTGATTTATTGTATGCCAATGTATTGGTTGATATACCTATAGGTAGTATTTTATTCCCACACGTTATTTACAATATTTTTCAACACGTAGGATGCCAATGTCTAAGCTTACATGGAGGGATTTTTTCATCAATTGATTCTGTAATAAGACCACCTTGTGGTGTGGTTGCTGCCACTCCTGAGGTCCTGGGCTAGTTTCCAAGCTTGATTAAGTAATATAATTCTGGTCTGACTGTTGGAACGGCGCACACTCATCTTTGTGAGGCAGAACTGAGAAGAGGTAGGTTCGATTCTCACCTCGGCCATCCAAGAAGTGGTTTTCCAAGGTTTCCTCACTTCCACTCCAGGCTAACGCTGGGATGGTTCCCAACTTAAGGCTACGGCTGCCTCCTTTCCAGTCCTCACCTGAATTACAGGAAGTATACACACTACTACAGATACCACAATAACACAGATTATCATACAAATCATATACTCCCCAGGGGCTCACATCTAGTGGGATGTGGGTTGGCAACCACGGGCCCCCAGCTGAGTCCCGCATTGCTTCCACTTACTTGTGCCGGACTCCTCTCTGTCTTCTTTCCTGTCGACCTCACTTGGTCAACTCTTGTTCTCTTCCGACCCCGACGGTATTAGGGTATCCAAGGCCTAGGGAGTCTATTCCTTTCCCGCCTTAATTGGCCCTCGTCTCATATTTTCTGATGCCCTCCTCCTGCGAGGGGTCAGCCTTCTTTTTCGTTTCTTGTTATCTCCTGCCTTCTGCTCAAGGATCTCAAGGGGCAGGGTGTATGTAGCCCCACCACCTTTGGTGCGCCCTGGATATTGCTACACCCTCAGGGGCTCACGGCTGGTGAGTTCGGGAGATGGCGACCCCGAGGGATTCCTGAGCTGGGTCCGGTTTTCCTCTTTTTTCCATTGCCTCTGGGGCCTTTCGTGGCTCTCCTTCCTTCCAAGTCCCTCGATCCTAATTCTTCGAGGGTTTGAGGGCATTTCTTTTCCTCCTGTCCTTTGTTTGCCTTATTCTACTTTTGTTTTCCATTTCTTCTTCCAGTAGCCTATATAAGTTTGTAGTTAGTTTCAGTTATAGTTTACATTTGATTTTCATCTTCACGATCACCCAAACCATTAGGGGCCGATAACCAAGATGTTAGGCTCGTTAAAACAACAAATATCATCATCAACAAATCATACACACTTCCAAATGCATGGGACTAAATGAATATGTTATCGAAAGCCCTAAATGAATTAATATCAAAAATACAATGATTCTTTTAAAATGTAGTTAACTTACAGTAGGTGCAAACATACACATGTCAGCAAATTCAAGTTCCCCGTTTCAAGCATTAAGTTACACATTTATTAAGTTTACTGTTTCAACATACACACTGGTATGTGTTGTAGGGATTTGCGGTTCATCGGTGTCAGCCATTACATCAAGGAGGAACTAGGTCCATTATTATGTGCTGGTCCCTACTGTTATACTTTGGCAAGAAAGAAGAAAGGAACATGCCTCAACACATACTTTTAGGAGGACCAGATTTGATTACTGTATTTTTGCTAAGTTTGATCTTGGCTCTTGCTGTTATCTTCTCTTCATTGACAACTTTTTAAATAAAACATGATGAATTCTAGCAGTATTGAGTGTTTTTCTTGTTTTTCATTGATAGTCCTATTTCTCCTTTCCCCTTAACAGCACGTAATGGAATGTACTGTATTAGTGTGCGATGTTAATTTTTGATGTAGCCTACTTACTGCATTTCACCCTTCAAAATTTTTAACTGGATATATTTTAAAGGGCATATGAAATGAACTACTGTATAGAAATTTTGTGATAGCCAATTCTTTTTCTGTCCCCTAATGTATTTGGCACTAATTACACTAACAATTCTAGTGTGATGAGGATCTGGTTACACCACCTGATTCCTTAGCATTCTCTCTTAAAATTTTACTGTTATTGCTAACAGCATCAAGCATTTTAAAATATGAATTTTCTCCCTTCCCAGTACTTTTCCTTTGTAATTTTTTCTAATAACTAATTGGTTATAGGCCTAATTGGGCCATTTTTTAAGCTGAGTAATAATATGCTGCAGGCCTTGTAGTAGCCTAATTTTTGTCACCAATGCAATATGCTCCATTTGCAACTGAAAGAAATTTAAACATGTATATTAGTGATGAGGTTATGTTCTAAATGCTGTGATTGTTCATTTCAAAGTTCTGGAATTCACAATTTCCCACTTTGTTATTATTTTTATTAACTTTTTCTGTTATTGGTATTTTGAATGTGATTTATTACTTGTACATCATATTATTATCTCCACACTTAAAGACGTGCCATAAGTATAGGGAGATTGTGATTTTCGGAACATTGAAGTGGGCTGAGCATTTAGGACGGGAACATTTAGCGGAACGAGGGGAAGGGGCAGGGAGGAGGGGAGGGGGCGGGAGGGTTAGTGTTTACGAGATCTGCTCATAGGTGGCGCTACCGGTCGACATGTTGCTAGTACATCAGTCAACCACCAGACAGCGCTGAAGTCTTAGGTACCAAGAATTAGCATGGCTGTTGGCCATCTGTAGTAGTAGGTAATCTGTGCCTGGGAATTGTGAATTCCAGAACTTTGAAATGAACAATCACAGCATTTAGAACATAACCTCATCGCTAATATACATGTTTAAATTTCTTTCAGTTGCAATTTGAGCATATTGCATTGGTGACAAAAATTAGGCTACTAAAAGGCCTGCAGCATATTATTACTCAGCTTAAAAATGGCCCAATTAGGCCTATAACCAATTAGTTATTAGAAAAAACTACAAAGGAAAAGTACTGGGAAGGGAGAAAATTCATATTTTAAAATGCTTGATGCTGTTAGCAATAACAGTAAAATTTAAAGAGAGAATGCTAAGGAATCAGGTGGTGTAACCAGATCCTCATCACACTAGAATTGTTAGTGTAATTAGTGCCAAATACATTAGGGGACAGAAAAAGAATTGGATATCACAAAATTTCTATACAGTAGTTCATTTCATATGCCCTTTAAAATATATCCAGTTAAAAATTTTGAAGGGTGAAATGCAGTAAGTAGGCTACATCAAAAATTAACATCACACATTAATACAGTACATTCCATTACGTGCTGTTAAGGGGAAAGGAGAAATAGGACTATCAATGAAAAACAAGAAAAACACTCAATACTGCTAGAATTCATCATGTTTTATTTAAAAAGTTGTCAATGAAGAGAAGATAACAGCAAGAGCCAAGATCAAACTTAGCAAAAATACAGTAATCAAATCTGGTCCTCCTAAAAGTATGTGTTGAGGCATGTTCCTTTCTTCTTTCTTGCCAAAGTATAACAGTAGGGACCAGCACATAATAATGGACCTAGTTCCTCCTTGATGTAATGGCTGACACCGATGAACCGCAAATTCCTACAACACATACCAGTGTGTATGATGAAACAGTAAACTTAATAAATGTGTAACTTAATGCTTGAAACGGGGAACTTGAATTTGCTGACATGTTGTAACCGAATTTATTCAGTTACAGTAGCTCACCCTCGGGTTTTGCTTCGTGCATTTAGTTTGGGGTATTTTATTCATATCTTATTATATTGGGTTAATGTGGGGTTGCAGAGGTGATTTTTATTGTGCCTGTGTGTTTTTGTGTGGACGGATTCATTTTTGGATGGTCCGGACAACCTAGGATCACTGTTTATTAATTATCGGTTTTTGGATATTTGATATTATAAAATACGGGGTTTATTGAGATTTATTACGTTTTGGGAACAGGGATATAAAAGACTGTATTATTACCTGTAGTAGAAGCATTATTTCATTTTGGTTTGGGGTTAATGTGTTTATTTTAACTAGAAATGTTAAAAGTTTCTATTGCTGGCTGTACTATAGGTACACGAGTCAAAATTTTCGAAGGCTGGAAGTTGGGGCATATGGAAAAGTTAAACGGTAATTTGACTTATTTGTGTCAAGCCAGGAAATGCCTGGGCTAAGAATAGCCTTAACTCTGATGACCCGGCGTAGGAAAAGTACTCAGTGAAGTTAGTGTGCGCTCAGCAGAATTACGATCGTCAAATGTTCCGATGTTGCCACGAATATCCGCTTGGAGTGGGCGCGCGCCAATGGAGTTCCGGCAGGCAAAAGGACAGGACTGTGTGGAAGGATATTGCTTCATGTGTGTTTAAAATGGCGTGTTTGATGCTGTTACGATGTCTTCTGGCGAATCAGGGTCGTGCTATGTCATAGTGCGGTAACCAACAGCAAAGGCAGTTATAAGCCTCCTCTGAGCTTCGGCTATTGTACCATGGGTTGTTGGTGCAAATCACGCCCGAAGGACGATTATAACACATGATATACATCTAGGCCTAACAAGCTAATTGTGGTCCACGTGTTGGAAAGTGGTGGCGAGCGACTTATCGTGGATCGAGCAAAAAGACCGTGGAACAACGCTATAATCGCCGACTGTTGGAACTTGTGCACACTTTCCGTACAAACTACAAAAGTGTAAAATTGATAGGAGGCTGAATGCCTGGGGTCAAACTGACCTGAAGTGTTGTTGCTCTAAGAGCGTAGAAGCAGTGAACAAAAGGTACTGTACAAAGTTTTATTGCAAGTGTATTTTGTGTTGTATATTTTTGTACATATGTGTTAGAACAGCCAATAGGTTATTTCGTTAAATTCATGTGTGTTTATATTCCTGTCTTGTATGAACCTGGTACATCAGCAAACGCATGCCAAATGCCCTACTCCTGGGGGAAAGAGTTTTCATAGTCGGGGCAACAGCTTTATATTTATTTCTATTTTATTCAGGAAGACCCATATGGTCAACCTTGGCGCCCATTAAAAGTCGGGAAGTAACGTTAAAATCACTTGTGGCCTGTATTTAAAGGCAGTAAATTCTGTAGGTTTGTAATAAATGAGGGTAGTTAAAGTTAAATCAACTCCAGCGAGGAGGTTGAGAGAGTTTCAGTGGCACCCAACGTGAGGCCTTAGACATGCTGATGTGTACCAGGACACAGGAATTAAACTGTAGGCATATTTGCATAATTTCACGTATTTCAATTAGGGATGGCTACGTTAGAGCCAGGATGCAATTCTGCTTTGTTGGTGGACGGTGCTGGTGAGCGGCAGAATCAGGCAGGGGCTGATAGGCAATTTGCTGTAGGGATGGGGGAAAACAGTAGAGTCAGGGGAGATTTGCCAGGCAAGGGGGGAAATGAATTAAGTATGATGGACATGTTGGAGAAGCTCCTGTGTCGTAGTAACAGTTCCGTGGAGAGGATAACCAGTCAAATGTCCTCCCAGATGAAGGAAATATCAGCAAAGATAGATGAGGTCAAAGAGCAGGTGACTATCCTAGACAGCAGTGTTACTCGCCAGTTTAGTGAAGTCAGAGTAGAAATCACTAATCTGGAAATTAAGCTAGGTGGTCAGATTGCTGTTCAGGAAGAGAGCGTAGACTCGGAAGTAGATGAGTTGGATGCTCAACAAGTGATGTTGGCAGGGGAGATTTCTAGCCAGACACTGGAGACTAGCCAGAAATTTCCCAGGGTAGATAGGAAGTTGGGAGAGCAGAAAGTGGAAATTGTAGGCATTGTGGAAGAGAACGTTGTGGTTAGTGATGCCAGTGCTGGGAGAGTGGAGAAGGATGAGAGCGCTGAAGTTAGTGGGGAGAGTGCTGGGAGAGTGGAGATGCTTGAGAGTGCTGAATTTAGTGAGGAGAGCGGTGAGGTAGTGGAGATAGATGAGCGAGTCGAGATTAGGTTGCTAGGGAATGGTATGAAGAAGGTAGATGAGAATATTAGCCAGGTTAGCGAGATAGTGACTAGTATGGAGGAAGATACTGTAGGTAGAATTCTACGTGGTCAACATTTGGAACTAGGAGGGAGTGGCGGTTTTGTTAGAAAGGTAGTATGTAATTTCTCTGATGACATTAGGACTGCAGTGTGTGTGCAGGAGATAGTCGCTATTACAGGCATAGAGAGGTCACTTGGAAGGTTAGGTACCTTGAGAAAGACAGGTAGGCAACGTCAGAGAAATGGGGGTAATCGTAGGGAAGGAAATTATAATCAGAGGAGAGAGAAGAACTGGGATCCAGGTAGGGGAGATAGGTACATGTGGTATAAGGATCATGGGAGAGGAAGAAATAACAATGTGTGTCAGGGGTACGGGAAAAACAATCAACCGGGGAACAGACCACGTGAGGTAGAGCAGGCGAATAGGGGGCGCGGCATGGAAAGGCAGGTTGAGAGAAGCAATAGGCCAGGAAGTTTAAACTTCGCCAGGACTCACTATATGGAGCAGGGGGAGAGTCCTTGCATAGTATTCCTGCTCACGCTCTGGAAGAGAAACATAATTTAGAGTATAATGTCAATGTAGGATCTGATAGGTTAGGAGACCAGAGCTGTAAATTAGGTTACAGTAAGGCGCAAGTGAAGTTTGGGTGGAGTGAGCAACAGGATTGGGTTAGGTTAGATTATCAGGTTGGTGGTAGAGATTTTGTTAGTGTCGTTGGATGCATTCAGGTGATAAAAGAGGTTTCTGAGGAGGAAGAATTAGGTGTCGGCATGGTATCAAGTTGTATTTTGGTCATGAGAGATGATCATGTGTTGAGTGATGATGATCACTGTGTGGAGGCAGTTGTTAAAGATACCATGTTGGACGAGGGTCAGAAGTCAGAGGTGTTTGACGTTCTGAGGGAACACAGGGAGGTGTTCTCGGGGAAACCTGGATGTACTCACGGCTACGGGCAGAGTTTTGACATCGCAGATAGGTCTGGCTTGAGCGGTCCTAGGTACCCTATAGCTCATTCTTACATGGAAGGTGTTGTTGAGGTGATTGGTCAGATGCTTTTTGAGGTTATATTTGAGATTAGTAACAGTCTGTCTGTTAGTCTTCTTGTGGTGGTGACCATGTGGTATGGTACCATTAGGTTATGTTTGGAGGGCGTGGCAGTCAGTAGTTTGCAGGAAGGATTTCTTTTTGTGTGTGTCGCAGGATTTTGGGATTTTCAACCGGGGAAGCTGTACCCTAAGAGATTAAATAAATTTAGGATTATTGTAATTGTAGGTAAGATGGTTTTGAAACAGCAGGGAAGGGAGGGGGTAAAGATTAAGATAGGTGATCTGGTGGTGTTGCGAGCTGAGCGTCTGCTGTCGATAGAACAGAGTTGCATTCTTGAGGTTTTTCATTCGGGTCCAGTTGCTATAGACCGCAGAGTAGGTGCATGTGCCTACAGCTTGATTTCCAACGATGACAAGGTCCTAGGTACATATAACGTTGCTTACCTCAAGCTATATGTCACCTAGAGATCTTGCTCACGATGACAAGACAGTAGTACTAGTGTATTTGTGTGAGGGACAAGGATAAATCTATAGCCTTGTAGTTTAGAGATTGATCCTTGTGGGGGCGTCTGTAACCGAATTTATTCAGTTACAGTAGCTCACCCTCGGGTTTTGCTTCGTGCATTTAGTTTGGGGTATTTTATTCATATCTTATTATATTGGGTTAATGTGGGGTTGCAGAGGTGATTTTTATTGTGCCTGTGTGTTTTTGTGTGGACGGATTCATTTTTGGATGGTCCGGACAACCTAGGATCACTGTTTATTAATTATCGGTTTTTGGATATTTGATATTATAAAATACGGGGTTTATTGAGATTTATTACGTTTTGGGAACAGGGATATAAAAGACTGTATTATTACCTGTAGTAGAAGCATTATTTCATTTTGGTTTGGGGTTAATGTGTTTATTTTAACTAGAAATGTTAAAAGTTTCTATTGCTGGCTGTACTATAGGTACACGAGTCAAAATTTTCGAAGGCTGGAAGTTGGGGCATATGGAAAAGTTAAACGGTAATTTGACTTATTTGTGTCAAGCCAGGAAATGCCTGGGCTAAGAATAGCCTTAACTCTGATGACCCGGCGTAGGAAAAGTACTCAGTGAAGTTAGTGTGCGCTCAGCAGAATTACGATCGTCAAATGTTCCGATGTTGCCACGAATATCCGCTTGGAGTGGGCGCGCGCCAATGGAGTTCCGGCAGGCAAAAGGACAGGACTGTGTGGAAGGATATTGCTTCATGTGTGTTTAAAATGGCGTGTTTGATGCTGTTACGATGTCTTCTGGCGAATCAGGGTCGTGCTATGTCATAGTGCGGTAACCAACAGCAAAGGCAGTTATAAGCCTCCTCTGAGCTTCGGCTATTGTACCATGGGTTGTTGGTGCAAATCACGCCCGAAGGACGATTATAACACATGATATACATCTAGGCCTAACAAGCTAATTGTGGTCCACGTGTTGGAAAGTGGTGGCGAGCGACTTATCGTGGATCGAGCAAAAAGACCGTGGAACAACGCTATAATCGCCGACTGTTGGAACTTGTGCACACTTTCCGTACAAACTACAAAAGTGTAAAATTGATAGGAGGCTGAATGCCTGGGGTCAAACTGACCTGAAGTGTTGTTGCTCTAAGAGCGTAGAAGCAGTGAACAAAAGGTACTGTACAAAGTTTTATTGCAAGTGTATTTTGTGTTGTATATTTTTGTACATATGTGTTAGAACAGCCAATAGGTTATTTCGTTAAATTCATGTGTGTTTATATTCCTGTCTTGTATGAACCTGGTACATCAGCAAACGCATGCCAAATGCCCTACTCCTGGGGGAAAGAGTTTTCATAGTCGGGGCAACAGCTTTATATTTATTTCTATTTTATTCAGGAAGACCCATATGGTCAACCTTGGCGCCCATTAAAAGTCGGGAAGTAACGTTAAAATCACTTGTGGCCTGTATTTAAAGGCAGTAAATTCTGTAGGTTTGTAATAAATGAGGGTAGTTAAAGTTAAATCAACTCCAGCGAGGAGGTGAGAGTGTTACAATGTGTATGTTTGCACCTACTGTAAGTTAACTACATTTTAAAAGAATCATTGTATTTTTGATATTAATTCATTTAGGGCTTTCGATAACATATTCATTTAGCCCCATGTATTTGGAAGTGTGTATGATTTGTTGATGATGATATTTGTTGTTTTAACGAGCCTAACATCTTGGTTATCGGCCCCTAATGGTTTGGGTGATCGTGAAGATGAAAATCAAATGTAAACTATAACTGAAACTAACTACAAACTTATATAGGCTACTAGAAGAAGAAATGGAAAACAAAAGTAGAATAAGGCAAACAAAGGACAGGAGGAAAAGAAATGCCCTCAAACCCTCGAAGAATTAGGATCGAGGGACTTGGAAGGAAGGAGAGCCACGAAAGGCCCAAGAGGCAATGGAAAAAAGGGGAAAAACCGGACCCAGCTCAGGAATCCCTCGGGGTCGCCATCTCCCGAACTCACCAGCCGTGAGCCCCTGAGGGTGTAGCAATATCCAGGGCGCACCAAAGGTGGTGGGGCTACATACACCCTGCCCCTTGAGAGCCTTGAGCAGAAGGCAGGAGATAACAAGAAAAGAAAAAGAAAGCTGACCCATCGCAGGAGGAGGGCATCAGAAAAGATGAGACGAGGGCCAATTAAGGCGGGAAAGGAATAGACTCCCTAGGCCTTGGATACCCTAATACCGTCGGGGTCGGAAGAGAACAAGAGTTGACCAAGTGAGGTCGACAGGAAAGAAGACAGAGAGGAGCCCGGCACAAGTAAGTGGAAGCAATGCGGGACTCAGCTGGGGCCCCGTGGTCGCCAACCCACGTCCCACTAGATGTGAGCCCCTGGGGGAGTGTATGATTTGTATGATAATCTGTGTTATTGTGGTATCTGTAGTAGTGTGTATACTTCCTGTAATTCAGGTGAGGACTGGAAATGAGGCAGCCGTAGCCTTAAGTTGGGAACCATCCCAGCGTTAGCCTGGAGTGGAAGTGGGGAAACCTTGGAAAACCACTTCTTGGATGGCCGAGGTGAGAATCGAACCTACCTCTTCTCAGTTCTGCCTCACAAAGATGAGTGTGCGCCGTTCCAACAGTCAGACCAGAATTATATTACTTAATCAAGCTTGGAAACTAGCCCAGGACCTCAGGAGTGGCAGCAACCACACCACAAGGTGGTCTTATTACAGAATCAATTGATGAAAAAATCCCTCCATGTAAGCTTAGACATTGGCATCCTACGTGTTGAAAAATATTGTAAATAACGTGTGGGAATAAAATACTACCTATAGGTATATCAACCATTACATTGGCATACAATAAATCAATTATATTTGTCTTGTATCTATCTCACTGTTACAGAATATCATCGACAGAACCTAACACTTATTAACTTACCAAGAGTATAAAATAAAAATTGGCAGATAAGGGTGGGGTTATCGGGCCAATGGTTCCAAGGTTTTATTGGATTTTCACGTTGGACTTAGATCCACAGGACAAGAACACAATGTATATAGTTACACATTGGTAAGATTATAATATGATCCTAGGCGATTAAACCTATTAGATCATGGGGGTTAATGTTAAGTTTTAATAACCTGTAATTACAGTCCTACATCAGTATTGCCATTACTACCGTACCAATTCGACCAACTGAACACCCAGCCTAAACAATGCATTCCTACCATAACATAAACCGTACAGCTTATTTTCCTGTGTATCCACAAAAATAAATACAAAGTGCCCATAGCATGAATATGCAAGGAAACACATCTACACATTTGTTTTTTCTTGGCTTATTAGAGGAGGACAGGTGCATTTGAATGGTATTTGGGTCGCAGAACATTACACGAGTCGACTACTTTAGCACCATGACTTAGCAAAAGTATATTCACGTTGGACTTCGTTCCACAGGACAAGAACACATTAACTTAATGTATATAGTTACACATTGGTAAGACTATATGATCCTAGGCCTTTAAACCTATTAGACCATGGGGGTGAATGTTAAGTTTTAATAACCTGTAATTACAGTCCTACATTAGTATTGCCATTACTACCAATTCGACCAACTGAACACCCAGCCCAAACACTGCATTCCTACCATAACATAAACCGTACAGCTTATTTTCCTGTGTATCTACAAAAATAAATACAAAGTGCCCATAGCATGAATATGCAAGGAAACACATCTACACTTTGGGGCAAGAAAACCTTGACAGAGCAGTTTAATGTGGAGAAGGAGGTCATTTCTTCTCCAGGTGGCAGTATACTAGAGCTAGAGAAAGCTAGAGTTACTAGAAGTAAAGCTACCGCCAGCGAAGAGGGTAGGGGTAAAAAATAACTTAACTGGAATATTGCTAGCGTAAATATAGAGGGGTTTTTAAATAAGAGAGGGAACGATGTAGTTTTGACCCTAATAGAAGATATGCAGATTGTAGGATTTGTTGAGAGTTGGCTCCCTGTAGGTTGCGAGGTTAAAATAGATGGCTTCAATATATATACAAAACCTAAGATTATGAAAGCTCGCACTGGTAGGTTCCCAGGGGGAATTGTTGTTTTAATTAAAGAAGAGGTGAGGGAATTATCAGAATTTATTAGTTCAGAACTGGAAGAAGTAGTGTGGGTAAAAGCAGATATTGGGGGAGGGGGAAAGGAACGGTATGTTTCGGCTTTGTCTACAACCCTCCGGAGAATTCCCCGTATGCAAGAGAAAGCTTTTTCGATGAGTTAGCTATTGAAATAAATATATATATATATATATATATATATATATATATATATATATGAAGAGGCAGAGATTGTGCTTTTAGGGGACTTCAATGAGAGGGTTGCTGACAGAAAGCCCCTTTACAGCAAGGGGGTTGCCGAGGCCGTATGTGGGGATAGGCACAGCAAAGACAAGGAATGTAACAAGAACGGAGAAAAGATTTTGGAACTATGTGGTGCAGAAGAGCTATATATATTAAATGGTGTCTGTGTGGGGGATGAAGAAGGTAACCTGACGTATATAACAGAGATAGGAGGAAATGTAATAGATTTAGCAATATGTTCCAGAGGAGCACTAGCCCTAATTAAGAGGTTCACTGTTGAAGAATGGGGGAATCACACCACCTACCAATTGTCGTCAACATGCAGGGAGCGGTGACAAAATCAAAATCAAAAGGGAACCCACAAGTTAAAGCTATAGAGAGAAAAGTGAATAGATTCAGATGGAGGGAGGAAAACTGCAGAGAGTTCCAGAACTACTTCCAAGGAGAAAATTTTGAGCTGATAAAGGTAGGAATAAGTTTAATGATCAGTAATGATGAAATTGAAGGGGTAATACGTATGCTTGAGAATGCAATTATGATTGCCGGGCGGAAATTGCGCGTGAAGGCTAGGGGAAAATTAGGGAGAATTAAAGGATGGTACGATGAATCTTGTAAAAGGAAGAAAACCGAAGTTATTAGGGCACTGAAGTTATACAAGAGAGGAGGGGATGATACGATGAGAGTAGAATTTTGTCGTCTAAGGAAAGAATATAGGGAACTGCTCAGTAAAATGAAAGATGAATGGCAGGGTAAGGAAGCAACAGCACTAAATAAGGATTCTAAAGCTAACGACTGTAGCAAAGTGTGGAGCAGGATAAATTCTTACTGTAGGGGGAGCAGAAGTGGTGGGGGGAGCTCTATTAGTGATGAAATATGGATTGCATATTATGAGAATCTGTTAAATGCTGAAGATAATTGGAGGAAGAGGGATGAGTTTGGCGTCCCGAGGGGGCTGGAGGCCACTCTGCCTATGCTGGACCAAGTCATATCGATAGAGGAAATTAAGGAAGTAATGACAAAAAGTAAAGGAGGAAAGTCAGGTGCTATTTCGGGGATAACAAATGAATTTTGGCAAGAGTTGAGTAACAATAGGTTCATGATGGACAGCTTGGTAAAAATCTTTAACAAAATCTTTGAAGGAGGTAGATTTCCAAGGGCGTGGCAGGAGGGGATAATTTGTCCAATACATAAGAAGCGTGGGGACAAACTAGACCCAGGCAACTATAGAGGCATAACTTTGCTTGATAATTTGAGCAAAATGTACACCGGGGTCTTATCCAAGCGTTTAATAGCATGGGCAGAGGGCTGTTCGGTGTTCTCGAGACTCCAGACAGGGTTCAGAAAAGGAATGAGGACCAGTGACAATATAATGGTGGTTAAAACGGTGATGGACAAGTACATAAGAAGAAAAAGAGGTAAGCTGTATATCACAGCTATTGATTTGGAGAAGGCGTTTGATTCAGTGAGCAGGGGAGCTGTCATGGCTAAACTGGAAAAAATCGGGGTGTCACATAAAATGATACGAGCAATTGAGAATGTGTATTCCGAAGTGAAATGTGCAATTAAAACTAAAGATGATGTAATTGTAGGAGAGATAACGTCTAATATAGGACTAAAACAGGGATGCAAATTATCCCCGGTGCTTTTTTGTGCTATTTATCAACGATATTTTCGAGTCAAAGGGCTTTGAGCAACGGTCCAACCCTTGCTTGGACAGTTAAGATATCCCGGGCCTAGCTTTCGCTGATGACATCCTTCTGCTTGCTCTAACACCCTATAATATGCAATATAGTATTGACGAGATTGTGAGATACTGTGAGGACTGGAACTTAAAAATTAACCCGAGTATGGTCTGCAAAAAGGGAGTTAAACTGGCTAAGAATGAAAAGTGGGTCATGTATGGGTCTCAGTTAGAGACGGTGAAAAAACTTGAGTATCTAGGGACGATAATGGCGAGTAATGGTAAATGGACCGAACAAATTAAAAGGGCAAAATCGAAAGGGCTAGCGGCATTGGCGAATGTTAAAGTGTTAGAGCGTAGGTTACCGAATCTTGACTACAAAGTGTATAAGAAT
Source organism: Meconema thalassinum (assembly GCA_946902985.2). Lineage (NCBI taxonomy): Eukaryota > Metazoa > Arthropoda > Insecta > Orthoptera > Tettigoniidae > Meconema > Meconema thalassinum. The sequence goes on from OX336390.1 coordinate 650,965,098, forward strand.
GTGTTCAACGCACTCATCGTTTCAAGAGCACTCTATGGAGTGGAAGTATGGGGTTTAGAGGAAGGAACGAAAACCCTGGACAGTATTGTAAGTAGGTTTGCCAAGATAATTTTGGGGCTACCTAGTTGCACGGCGAATTGTGGAGCGAGAATGTTGTGTGAGGATGTAAGCATTAGACAACATATCATAAAAAGTGTCATAAAGTCTTGGATTCGTTTAAAAGCAGGTGGAGGGGGGAAATGCTTAAGATAGCCTACCTGCACCAAATGAAGCATCAGCAAGAGGGCTACTGGGTGGACGGGGTAAGAAGTGTACTGGAAAGATTAGGAATGGGTTATCTATGGGATAGGGACTTACAAAGAGAGGAAGGTAGGGTGTGTAAAAAAGTGTGCAGAAGGGTTAATGACGTAGAGTTGCAGGTGCTAAGAGAAGAGTGCACCAGTAGGAGAACCTTAACGGAGTTCTGCGAAATAAGGAACTTTATGAGCATAAAGCCTCAATGCCTAATGAAAAGAGAAATGAGAGGGATAATTTGGAGGTTAATGGGGGTGTATAAGAACAAAGCGTTGAGAGAAGTAGGAAAAGAGGACATTCGCCTGTTTTGGGGGAAGGTTATGGGTGCGGCGCACCTGATCAGGGAATGCAAGGAAATTAAAATGATAAGAGCAAAGTTTGTAGACAAAGCAGATCTAAACAGAATAGAAAATGAAAATGAGTATCACACTTGAATTAAATTACTAAAAAGGGAATGGGGGAAAGCAGGTCAATTAGTAAAATATTTTAATGCCATCAGGGCAATGTGGAATAAGAAAGCGTCGGATGAGATTCAGAACAAAGATGCATGTAAATTAAACATTCAAGTACAGGAGATGGCTTCCTAAGCTATAAATCTTGTTAAAGCCTAGGAGAGCCTATCTGTACTAACTAGGTAGCCTATACGATTACTACCGTACAGCCACATATTGCTGTCTGTAGATTTTTCCTGTGAGTTTGATGGGTTTTTTTCCTTACCACAAAACTTATCAGACTCTTACAGTCAGTAAGGGCTCGATAGGGAAATAAAAGTAATTCTCTCTGTGAGGTGTCTCCCATGGAGAACTGTCAAAAAATGAAGAACACTGTGTCCACATTTATGATTAAGAAAGAACTTTGTGCAGTTTCCATCAGAAAAGTTGCCCAGTGATATTGTGAATGAAGATAACTACTGCAAAGCATTATTAAGTTTTGAAATAACAAGGAAGCTATGAAATGCCGAATGGACATTTGGTTTAATTATCTAACGCCATACTGTAAATTTATGTTATCTATGTGTTTATTGTCTGTATGTCACGATATGACTCTCTGAGTTAAAGTGACAATTAACAAGTAGATTTGGTTTAAATAAATAAATAAATAAATGAAACACATCTACACATTTGTTTTATTGTTGGCTTATTAGAGGAGGACAGGTGCATTTGAATGGTATTTGGGTCGCAGAACATTACAGTTCTACATCAGTAATGGCATTACTACCTATTCTACCAATTGAATAGGTCACAATTGAATTGCCACAGCAGCTGTAGCTAACATGTACAAGAACTGATCTTTTTTGAATACGGTACCAATAATAATTTGAAATTCAAGGAAGGGGAAAATATTAAAGCTTCGACACGTTGTCAAGAATCATGACATTTTTAATCTACCGCAATGTAAAATGAATTATTAACACACCTCAAGAACTTCAGTACACATATGCAATATGCTCATGGTACTGGACGTATCTCTGCAAGATGTAATCAAGTTGAAAACATTACGGAAACATAGACTCTTACCTGGTCATTTCTAAGGTGAGTAGGCCTAATTGCCACATTCCTCTGCTATTTCGAGAACAGCAATTTACGATTTGTTTGTTCCCAGAATTTGGTAGGCCTACCTGTGGGATAAATAATAGTGAAAGTTAATTAATATGTCAAGTGGAATGTCACCTGTACACTGCGTCTAATATAACTTCAAAACTAGGCTACGGTATATTTTGCACTCGCAGAAACACGTTTTTACTTAAATTCTTAAAATAAGCGTACTTACTTGGCGTAGCAGAAGAAGAACTGTTCACTTCTCATTACCACGAAGACAATTTGATATAAGATAGATGAGATAGAACACAACATTAGCTTATTTAGCTTATTTGTATACGGCCAATATTATTACATACAACACATCAACAGAGCCGCCATGGCATGGTCAGTGCCGCCAACCCAGTAGAAATATTGTTTATTTAATGATAAGTGCCGTAATTATCGTCTGTGAGCAAGATAATTGCAAGGAAATGTCAATTAGGAATTATGTGTATATTTATTGACTAAATATAGTGATATGTTTGCAATTTAATTACAACGTTGTATCATGCATATGTTGGCAACACGATATTCACGATATACAGCGCTCCATACGACTGGCACGTGCTACTACACCGATGGTGCCAAATGATCCCTATCTGGTTGACACCCCCTGGCTCTGGACTTGGCTGTTGTCCCAACAGCACAACGGAAATGTTGGGCACGCATGCGCAAAAGGTAGAGTTCATGTTTGCTGGCAATAAACGTAGAAATTCCTGCTGAGCTGCGATCTGCACAGCCAGTGTCGTTTGAGAGTTGATATATCTCCTATTCTTTGGCTGACGTCTTTTTAATGTGCTGTATTTGATATTAGAGAGAGACATCAGCTGTTCCCGTCAGAAGGTCTTTTAATCTCGCAACTTATTTATTTTCTAATAAAACAATGTGCTGCAGCACTTCAGCACATCAAGTGGAGCCGCCCCTGCCTTAGACTAAGCCGAATTCTTTTTATAGTCTCCAAGACTGACATAATAAAAGTATACTGGAAAATGTGAAATTTTATGCCTATGCTGATGAAAATGTAACAGTAAATATTAGGCCTAGGTCCACATACTTCAACTTGTAGGCTACTTGTTGTTCAATAACTCTCGGTCTTTTCTTGGGTGGCTGAAGCAGGTGCTGATTGAAAATTGCATGTACCGTACCGCATCATCTTTAAGCAGTGGTTTGTTTCTATTTGAATGAAACAAGTAGCATGATTTATAAAAATGTTCACAGCTATAACCCATTTCTTTAATACATCTGGATGTTTCCATGGAAATCTGTGATATTAGCTAGGCCTAGGTTATAATTCTGTGGCTAATAACTTATAACCTATAATAGGGCCTACGTGTATTTTGGGATATGCTATTTAGGCCTATTGTGTCAAAATTTGATGTAAGACGTATCCATAAACGCAGAATAGGCTACTTCATTACAAATCTCAATTCGAAAATAAAGTAGACTGTAAACCTACCGTATTAGGGTGTGTTTCTATCTCCCAAAATTTTAATAATGGCACCCCGTGGCGTTAACGAACAGCTGATTCCTCACCTCAAGTTGAAACGCAATGAGAGTGAAACGCGAATTATGATCCGCGTCATCCTGGCAATTATTACCAGCCATTGGCTGCCCGCGGGTTTGTTGACAATTATCAGCATCATGGCGGCGAGAGGAATAGATTTCTACATCAATTAAATTGCTAGAAATCTATTCCAGTTCATGACAGTATGAAGTGCAAATCACGTATCGATGAGGAATTGTATGTACGTTTATATTTAAATTGAAGCGTGACACTGTTCATCAAAATTTGTGAAAATAAAAGTACAAATCAACACTCTTGCCAATCAACTGAAAGTTTCTACTACTTGGGATGTAAATCAATTGGCTGTCGTTTCCACCAGTTTTATTCATCAGTTCGAAATACATTCAGTACAATAACCTTTTGTGCACTATAAAACTACATTATAGACCATTTATAGATAATTTCAGCTGCATATTGATGTTGCTGTCTGCTTATATTTACCAATTTCATGACATGTAATTTGTAGGTTATGCCTAATAAGGCATATAATTTAAGTGGCCGTTTGTAATGTGAAGTCCTTACTGTATTTATGTATAAATATTATGGTTTAACTAATGAAGCAAGGATTAAAAGTGCAGTTTGCACTGCCTTTTTTTTTTTAAATATTGATATGTAGTTTCTCAGTCTTGTAACTTCTTGGATTTGCTTGAGATAGATTTATAGTAATATACTACCTTATTAACCTGCAGGCTGAGTTTTTTTTAAAACATGCCCAGGTGCATACAGTAGCATAAGACCTACTGCAAGCTATGTCGATCCTAAATGTAGGCCTATTATAGTGCTCATGTCAAAGGTCGTCCTAAAGTTTTAACTATTGAGACTTGATTTGCATCGAAGATAATTTCAGCTGAGTCTGGCAAGGCTTCATAAACTTGGGCGTGACTTCACATTTTCATTTTTCCTATACAGCTTTTGATACCAACCAAAAATCGCAGTGTTTCAAGATTTGCTCTCATTAAACATCACCAATACCTTTTTTTTTCCCTGGTGGTTGGCTGTGTTGGAGTCTACAGAAAATAAAGTTGAGAAATAAAAATACATCTTAGGTTTCCATGACACAGTTGCATTTTATCCTACTATATCTCCACTCAATATACCAATCCTACCAATGTTTCCTAATCCCTCATGCTGCATAAATAAACATGACAGATTACAGCATTAGCAATGATGACAGTAATTTATGAATTGCTAAAATGTTTTTAAAAGATGCATAGAAAGTGGCTTGATAAACCCTGTATCATCAATCCATTTAAACATTCCCACAGAGCTCTAATCAGAAGCTCATTTTATGTCCAACAGCCATGTAGAATAAACCTCCCTCCCAATAACTTGTAGGCCTGACCTGAACATAATCCATGTTAAGAGCTGTTTTTTGGTTCACAGGAAAACCTACCATTTAAAATCTTGCACATAGGCTACTAATCATATTATGGTGCAATTAACCATGGTAATTTTAAAAATCCTGGCTATCAACTACTGATTTAAATATTCCAGACATCTTTCTTAACTCCACTTTTACTGACAGCATGTAAGTCCTTACTACTGTCTTTCAAGCCATTGACCAGTTATTTTTTTTCATGACGAACTATTTTCGTAATTCCTCTCTATGTGAAATACAGTTGATGACAACTGCCTGGAAGACTCAGGTGTTTTTTCTTGTGTCGCTTCTCTGGTTGCCTACGACACTTCCTAATTATTAACAGAATGTTTCATTGAATTGTTGTATCCAATTGACCAACTGGTAATATATTATGGCTTGCTTTAATATTCCTATGATACACTTTTAGATCCCATACATTAATGAAATATACAACAACATAGGCTGACATGTTGAACCAATCTTCCATTCCCTAACACTCCCAACTAATGGGACATAAGCTACCTAGTGGCTGGGCTCACATTGCTTCCATCTTCATGTACCGTACTAGGTCTAGTAATACCATAGGTATTGTGTCTGTTTCTTCAACTCCGTCAAGGAAACTAATTCTGAACTAAGATCTGGAATGGGGTACACTGTCCCACGAGGGCAATCCAGGACAACTTGAATCATTCAAGTGATTTTTCTATTTCATTTTACCAACTAACCAGGTGCCTGGAAATGCTAGTGAAGGAGGCAGCTAAGTAGGCTAGCCTACTAGTATTCACCATTCAGTGAACAATCTCAGCGACTTGTCTATGCATAGGCCTATGACACAATTTTCAGAAATTGATACAGTAGTCACAGAACACTAATGATGCCCAGTACTCACAGCTTAGCATAGGACGGAGTGGATTCCAGCCACAGATTAACTTATGATCTGTCAACGGGTTTTCAAACAAATTGAGCACACACCCAAGTACAGGGGTCTTGACCATGATGTTCCAAGCCTCTAAATGAAACACTCCTCTTTAAGACTTTCTGGTCTTGCATCCATGGTCGATCAATATTCTCTTGATCTGTGTTCTCAAGTTTCTGATGGTTACGGACATTATTTTTATCCTGATAACTTCATATTTTAAGGGGTTGGGGTACATGCCCTATTCTTAATTAGTTCAGGATAAGATCATTGAATCCCCTTAAGAAAAATAGGGAACATCCATGTGTTATTTGACCATAGGAAAGGGAGAATTTAAAAAACTGAACCTCTAGGGACATTGATTTAGATGACTCCGAGTAAGTAGGCCAGATCAAAATGAACATTTTTCAGTGTTGCCTTTATAAAGTTTGATAACTTTCTACCGTTCAACAAGAATAGGCTTATATTGGATGGGAAATATTTTTATTATTTGCAGAGATTACAAGGATGACTTTTTGATGTATCATTATTTTGTTAAGCGAACATAAGTTCCAAGTCCATATCGTGTTGGAACCCATATTTCAGTGCTGCCTTAGTAAACGAAATATTCAATGTCTTTCAGTCGGTCAACACGGTTGCACTTAATGGTAATGAGCATTATTCCAAAAACCAGATAAAAAATTGTAGGCTACATGCAGACCTAACATGTCAAATCAATCATGCCTACAGGACAACAAAAATGCTCTATGAAAAACTATTAAAACCCCATAATGGTAGTCAAAAATAATCTCAAACCACCGCCACTATTTCGCGAAGGTGCAGAAAAATCTTAATAAAGTACAGCTATTCGTAATAGTTGGTACTGTTGTGTTAAACCGCTACTGAGTGATAGGCCCCGAAATATAACTATTTATCTTAATGTCTACAAGATAACGAGATTGCCAAAATCCACAATGCCACCTACAAATCTATAGAAGACAACACTAAAAATGGCTTATCTAATCCACAAGTCACCCACCCTTCACCAACATTAATATTTGTAATTTAAGTAACTTAGGTTATGTTAAATTGAGGTTAATGGCGGAATTGATTGCGGCTGTGTGGCGGGAAGGACCCAATAAGTGCTCAGCCTATCAGGGACGTTTTGATTGACGACCATGCTCGGAAAAATTTTAGATCGTTATGATTCACTCGCCTTCGTTAAGCCCCCACCCTAGGCCGTGGCAGCGAACAAAATGGCGGCTTAACGAACACGACGGGGTGCCATTATTAAAATGTTGGGAGATAGAAACACAGCCTTAAGGTCTGCGCACACCGGTGCGGGAACGGGAGCGGGAGCGGAAATGTCGCGAACATTTGCGCACTTGGCGGGATATGCATCCACTCAGACAGCTGCGTCACAACCCCGCACAGATGGCGAGATTGCTGCGTTACTGCAGGAGTACGCAGCTTGCTGCGTTTTCCCGCGTCCCGCATCCATTTAGCAATGGCGACGGAACTGTTAATAGAGTGTGTCAGGAAATATCCTGCCTTATATCAATAACATGAGTAATGAAGATTAAGAAATACGGTATAAGGAATAAAGATAAGCTCAGGGACGAAATAGGAAAGGAACTGCAAGTACCTGGTTAGCATCAATTTAAATAATATCACTCTTTGTTTCTGTGTTCATTTGTCACGTGGTGATTAACCTAAAGAAAACCGAACTGAACTACCCTAAAACTAAATATAAACTGCACTATCGCATCGTATCGCAGATAGCTTGGCAAACCTCTCTCACGATAGCTCCAACAGTTGTGAATCCAACACGAAAACTGTGGCCAATTGTCGAGAAAGAATCCCCAGTAGCCAAAAATCTAATAGCAATAGCAAGGCGAGATAGCTTGCCGATAATTGTTATATATTTTCCTTGTGTTGCACTTCACATCAGACGAATTCATTTTGGAACTGTTTCCGGCGCTGGTCAGAATACAAAGACGATTTCGCAGCGACTGCAGGTATCGTGTCAATCTCGCTCCCGTTCCCGCATCCCGCGCCGGTGTGCGTAGACCTTTAATGGAAAATACCATACATATAGTCTAGCGTTGCACAGAGGTACGGTACGTACGATCAAATATATGAAAAGAATCACGACAAATCCGCTGACTTGCATTCTAGAGTTCAATGGTATGTCAGTTTTTGGTGCGACTAGTTAGGCCTACGCCTGGTCGTGCACGTCAAGGAGGCGATGACCAGGAAGCAGTTTTCAGCGAGGGTTACAATGGGAGGAGTCGTTCCAGTAGTACCTACAGTTCAATGGTTTTAACTTGAGGTGACGAATCAACTGTTCGTTAACGCCACGGGGTGCCATTATTAAAATTTTGGGAGATAGAAACACACCCTAAGCGCGGATACTGCAGGCGTGAGAGAGGGGGAATGAAGAGGCCTAATTCTAGCTTTGTTGCGCGCAGGGCTGTACGTTTTGGCACAATGTAGTAAAAATATTTATTGTAATTTTATTATCGATAAAGCATTTTGATAAGGCAAGCCACATCATTGTGCGCACTTATCCTTAATAATAATAAGGCAAGCCAGGCTCTTGTGCCTATGCAATTTTAAAGAAATGTGCAGAAAATATAATAAATCCACTTACGCACTTAATAAACAGTTCAATTCTCTCAGGAACTTACCCGGATATTTTGAAGTTATCAAAAGTAATTCCAGTGCACAAAAACGGTTCAAAAGATGAATTAGATAACTATCGTCCTATTACCTTACCAACTGGTATTGCAAAAATTGTGGAAAAAATTATGTATAAGAGACTGATAAGTTTCATAGAAAAAAATAAAATATTATCAAACTCACAACATGGATTTAGAACGGAAAAATCTACACAGACAGCAATTTACGAATGTAGTAATAGTATACTGAAATTAATTGACAATAAGGAACATGTAACTGGCCTATTCTTGGATTTATCGAAAGCATTTGATGTAGTTGACCATAAAATCCTCCTTACCAAACTAAATCAATACGGTGTTAGAGGTCTAGCTAATAAATGGATAGAGTCTTACTTAACAAGGCGTAAACAAATAGTAAGCTTGAGACACAAGGATGATGGAACCAAATTACTTAATGAAACATTGTCCAATGAGGGAATTATTGAATTTGGAGTACCCCAGGGATCGGTTTTAGGCCCACTACTCTTTCTTCTATATATCAATGATATAACACAGAACGTTCATTCACATAAGGAAATTTTGTTTGCGGACGATACAACACTCGTAATAAAAGGTGAAACTAAACAGGTCATACAGCAGTCTGCTGACTCCGTTACAGGAGAGTTAACCAAATGGTCACAAGATAATCGCCTCATAATAAACTATAAAAAGACAGTATGTCTAAATTTCCACACTATACAGAATAGGAATCCTGCGATGCCCAATATAACATTAAATGGTCATCAAATAGAAAATAAATCAGAAATAAAGTTTTTAGGACTATGGATACAACAAGACTTGAAATGGAATAAACATATACAATATCTGAATACTAAACTGAACTCGATGTGCTTTGCGTTACGTATTTTGAAAACCTGCACTAGCATGCACACATTAAGAAATACTTATTTTGCTTATTTCCATTCATACTTAAGATATGGGATCATATTTTGGGGTATGTCGCCAGATGTACTAAGCACGTTTAGGATACAAAAGAGAGCGATTAGAATTATGGCAAATGTAAACTCTAGAGAATCATGTAGACCTCTGTTTAAAGATTTAAACATTCTCCCACTGCCCTGCATATATATCTTTGAAAGTATTATGTTTTTTAAAAAGAATTTAATGAATAAAGATGTTTTTCTTAAAACAAACAATGATGTTCATAGGCATAACACAAGACAAAATCAAAACATTCATATTTCACACACACACACAAGCATATATCAAAAAGGAACTTTTCACACTGGAGTTAAATTATACAATAAACTACCCCAGTATATAAAACTGGCCCCAAAAATAAAAACCTTTGATAGAATGTTGAAAGCTTATCTGCAGTGCCATTGTTTTTACTCAGTAGTTGAATATTTTAGCGTATAGGAGTGATGGAATCTATAACTATATTTTACTTTTTTAATTTAATTTTAATACCTAGCTGTATGTTGTTGTATTTATAGAATTAAGTTTTCATATTATGATAATAGAGTGAGGTGTAAATAGTTGTGCAATAAGATTGTATCTATTAAGATTTGCTATTATAATAAGTTATAAATAGTTATAATCTTAGTAATATATACCTGTTAGTTCTTTTATTTTATGCATGTAAATTCTGACGTGTCCTATATCAAAAATGTATTGAATGCATGTATTTGATCAAATGGAATTAATAAAAATCTATCTATCTATCTATCTAAAGATTCCGCCACCGGTGCCCCTATGCTGTCTGGGCCCCTAGGTCGGGGCCTTGTAGGCCTAGGCAAAAATCCGGTACTGATCATACGATAAATAAATAAATCACGCTGCCATGGAATAATATAAGTTTCCCAAGGACTAACAAAATACGGAAAGCCCCTAAAATCTAGTGACAAACGATGTTGGTGACAAAAGTTCGGGCCCAAACACAAGAATAATTATTTAACGGTCAGAAGCGTGCATTGGAGTTTCTTACGCCTGGACGTGAAGGAGAAGAAGTACAAGCAGAAGTACATGAACATGTCATCTGCATGACATTTGATGTAATATGTAATTATGTATGTGTGACATTTTATTGTGCCTTTTGACGCCAATCCCCGGCCTGTGACCTGAATGGGGCGTTGAATTAATCAAAATGTGAGATACTGCACTGCGTCTCTCAGACTTTTGACATGTCATGCGTAGGAAAGTACTAATAAACTCTCCTGAACCTGATTGCTTACATTGATCGACTGTGACTGATCTTCACTAAGCAAATTCGCTGTATTCGAATCAGTCTTTTGGATGACATTAAAGTCTCTCCGGGTTATTGGTAGTAAAATTGTGTACCGAACTGACATAATTCACCGTTGTTAATGCCTTAAATTGAAAGTGTTCATCGTAGACCTGTATAAACTAAGCCTGTAACCTAACATTGTGTGGTGTTTATTTCGTGAAAATGCCTCTATTTGGAAAGAAACCCGTGCAGAACAAAGGCGTCGATTACAAAGCCCGGCTGGAACATAAACTGTATCTGGTTAGTAGAATTTATTTACTGTTTAAGTTCACATTCGAAGTATGACGTTAGACATTGCTTAGAATTAGTTTATAAGATGAAAGTTTAATGAAAATGATGTGTTGAGCCATATCTTAACTCCAGATATTGTGATGCATTTCTTGGCGTATTCACATACTATTCTAGCGACGTGAACTACGAGCTGTCAGCGGTGTGACACATCTGTTGACCCGACCGTGGTGGTACAGTCATTAAAGCTTGACAACAGCTACTTTTGGCTTTTACACTTTTACATGTTAGTTTATTGAAAATGTATGATTCATGATTCATATACCTTTCTGGGAGTCATTAGAAATTGAAATTACTGTCGATTGTCACTGCTGCACGGGAAATATTTGTTTTATTATGTATATAAATGTTTTTATTTCTTGCTCATTTAACGACTGCAACCATGTTTGGTGCACTCACATTGACGTCATATCATGCCCTGTCACTGTTGCCAGCATGTTTGATACAAAATGCACCAGAACTAAAATGGGTGTCTAGACTAAATCATTGGTCACTACTTGGTTAGACGACTGTCTGGGCAAAACCATTGGTCTGGACTAAATCATTGGCTACTACTTGGTTAGATGACTGGCCGAAAATTACTGATTGCGATACAAGCAAGGGGGTCTGAGGCATAAGCCTCAGGTTAGGTTTATTTTGTATGTAGAATAGTATTCACCATTGTAATAAAACTTGGCGCACTTTCACATTAACTTGATGGCACTCGTTTATTTTCCATATGTGAAATAGTACCGAATGCGTGGGGTTAGCAGTACTGTACATGTTGTTAAAAATGGCTGAGTTAGCTGGAATTTCATGTATATAAGTCGTGATCATATTTGGGATAGTGGGTGGGTTATAGACATCGGAGGATTAAACATCTATTTCTACATCATCTCGATATTTTTTTTGACTACTATTAATTCAGGTAGCCTATTTTTTCTAATTTCAGTACTTAAAGAATTTTTTCCCATTAAGTAGCTGTTGTCAAGTTCTACTGTACAGTCTGTGCTGTATTGTGCCACGAGCATGAACGGAGTGTTGGGTATTGTAACTTAGTTCCAGGAATTAGAATGTTGGGCTCTCGTGTAGTATACGTTGCCCGTTTTGAAAGAGCGTTATTTTACTTAGTAGCGCTCTGAAAATGGTTTGTAATTACTCTGCCACGTTATTTAAGCCATTTGCCATTAACAAACACCGCGTAAACACTTCCAAAATAAGGAAATTGTCAACATTAACTTTCAAGTAATAAACTTATCAAAAAGCACGTCGCCATGTTTGATTATGTAATGCTGCCAACTTACTGATTGTAATACTAGGCAAAACCATTGGCCTGGATAAAGATTATTGATGCGTGACTACCCCCACTGTGCATGACAAAAAACAGGGGTGTTTATATTAGCCTAACGCTGCCCACGGGCCGCGCTACCTAACCTAATTGGCCTGGACGAAAACCATTGGTCTGGATGAAAATATTGGTCTTGAAACAATAATGTTGGCACTCTGAAAAAATACAGTACTACTCTCTAGCGATAAAATATTCAACTCCTGTATATTAGTAGCATTGGCCATTTCTATAGAAAATTTTTCGGATTTGAATGGCATGAGTCCCGAATTTTGATGACCTTAATGTTGAAAAATGGGTAGCGATGAATGAACGTAGAACGAGCAATAACATTCTCTATAATACATGAATTAGCCATAATACCTTATGAAACGATGAGAAATAAATCGGGGAACGATGTTTTAATAGATGTTTCCTCCGCCGTCTGTGACCCACCCAGCCATCCCAGTAGGATCACGACTTATATAGCGAAAATTACAGCTGTGGGTGCCATTGTCCATATCAATCATCATCGGTTATGAGTATTCGGGTCGCTTCGTTAGCCCCGCTGGTCTGTCTGTAAGCGCTAGTATCATCAACACAGTACTCCCAACTTCGCCCTTACGGTACTATATAAAACAATGAAGTGCCCAGTTCATTCTCTAGTGCGCATCATTTGTGTGCAGCGCTCAGTTCATTTGATAGTGCGCTGAATTGAATAATTTATTCACTATGGATTGTAGAAGTTGCCTGATAACAAACAGTAACTTCATTTGGCAATTCTATGATCATTGTAAGAAGTTGCTGAAGCTATTGCATTTTAGTACCAAAAGCACTACAGTGCACGAAATGGCATCACGAAGTGGAAGTTAGGTGGATAGAACATAACCTATCTGTAACCTGCAAGAAGAGGATACCCGGATGTCAAGGCCGCACCCAAACCAGACCATTCTAACCTTCGTTTTGTCCAATCCAATGATTTTTGACAATGGTTACAGCCTAACGTGCCCAGATCAATGGTTTTGTCAACTGTGCCCCGGTAGCTGCGCATGGCCAGGGCCGTACCTACACCCGGCCATTCTAACCTTCGTTTTGTCCAATCCAATGGTTATTGACAATGGTTACAGCCTAACAGGCCCAGATTAATAATTTTTGACAATGGTTACAGCCTAATGCGGATGAATGTTTTTTTTTTTTAATCTTTCACAGTGATTTTGTATCCCACTTCTTTTTATCAACATTTTGTATCTCACATGTTGGCAACAATGTGTGGGCCTCGGTGCGTGCCGCTAGATCGCGCCTTGTTGATAGTTGAACGCTGTCAGAACAAGGCAGCCCTTTTTAAAAGAACAATAAATAAAAAGACATACCGTATTTATGTACTTAAGCACATACATAATGTTCAGTATTGACTAGGGTTCCTAATTTCAATAATATCGCCCAGAAGATGAAACAAGGACAAAAGGTATGTAAAAGATTTTGTATCCCACTTCTTTTTATCAACATTTTGTATCTCACATGTTGGCAACAATGTGTGGGCCTCGGTGCGTGCCGCTAGATCGCGCCTTGTTGATAGTTGAACGCTGTCAGAACAAGGCAGCCCTTTTTAAAAGAACAATAAATAAAAAGACATACCGTATTTATGTACTTAAGCACATACATAATGTTCAGTATTGACTAGGGTTCCTAATTTCAATAATATCGCCCAGAAGATGAAACAAGGACAAAAGGTATGTAAAAGTCACATTAATGTCTGCTGCAAGTGTATAAGCTGCGTTACACTCTCATTCAGAATTAACTTAATTAAAAATGCAGGCAGTCATGTAGATGGAAGATAGAGAATAACATTTTTGACCTAAATGGGGCTTGAACCTGATATTTGAATTCTTTAACTTCCATCTAGATGGATTACACTACTTGTGTGTAGTGGTGTAAAATTTCTGGGCATTTATAAGTTGGGTCTTTAAAAACATATTCATAATGCAACGCTTATATATATATATATTGTTTTAGCCATATACAGGGTCTTTCATATAAAGTAAGAACGGCGAGCGGTGGTTTTGTCATTTGCTGCTGAAGCCGGCTTGGCCGAGCTTGTGACGCACCACGGCCCCCTGCTGTAGTATTGAAAGAGCGCGCATAGCACAAACTTGACCTTGCAATAAGCGTGCAGGTGTTGTCAGTCACCAGTCTGAACCTCGGCTGCTAACATGTTGAGACAGTTATCATTGCAACATCGTACTTTTGTATGTAAAATTTATTTTAATTACGATTCGGCTCGGCGGGTACGTGATGCATTTGTTCATCAATTTCCTGATGACGTGCCACCTTCACTAGCACAGATTCACGTAATTGTAAACAACTTTGTCACTACTGGTTCAGTGCTCAATAAAAAACACAAAATAAAAAATCAGAAAAAATACAGTGGCATGACTCACTCGCGTCAGCCAAAATGTGGTTACCAGATACAATGCCTGTATAACCCAGGAAGGACGACACTTCCAGCAACTTTTATAAGGTAATATTTCATAGAGGATTGTACACACGCTTAGAGCAGGGGGGCCGTGGTGCGTCACAAGCTCGGTCAAGGCCACCGCACTAGCGGATAACAAACCCGCCGCTTGGCGTTCTTACTTTATATGAAAGACCCTGTATGTATCTATATATAGGCTTATGTATTCTATATATTTATCCATACAAACAGGTATATATACCGGGTGATTCACCTAAAACTTGCACTGTAAATATTTCTGAAATGGAAGGTGATATTGATATGCGGTTTTAACCTAATGAAATTGTAACCAAGGGCTCGGTAGCTGATACACTGATTTTTATAATTTTTAGAAAGTGGTTTTATTTACAACAATTACAATTTTTTAAATGGAACAATACTCATTGACATTAAAAAAATAAAAGTAGAACACATTAGAATTCCAATGGTGTCTTTTGCACGATTCTAGTGCAAGTAGTTTACGAGATATTGTTATTTGTACACAATGGGACAATGCCTAGGACAAACTAAAGAAAAACAAATGTGAATGAAGTAATTCTGTGGTTTCTGACAAGTACAGTGTACCCTCAAAGCTTATGTTCAAAATGACGACCACCAGCCTCAATACAAGCTTCCAGTCTGCTATGTAAAGATTGCTGCACACGTTCTAGCATTTCAGAGGAAATTTCAGCGCAGGCAGCAGTAATACGCCGTTTCATATCATCTGGTGTAGTTGGTATGTCCTTGTAGACAGTGTCTTTTAGCTTCCCCCATAGAAAAAAGTCTAAAGGAGTCAAATCTGGTGAACGGGCCGGCCAAAGTACAGGTCCCCTTCGTCCAATCCAACGATTTGGAAACAATCCGTGAAGATAATCTGTAGTAATTCGTGCACTATGGGCCGGACAGCCATCATGTTGATACCACAGGTTCCTCCTAGTCTGAAGCGGAACGTCTTCTAACATCTGTGGAAGATGGTCTGTTAGGAGGTTGAGGTACTTGCACGAATTCAGTGTTCCTTCTACGAAAAAGGGACCTATGATGTGATGGTTCACTATTCCACACCAGACGTTTACACTCCATGGACGCTGTCGTTCTACTTGACGCAGCCAACGGGGATTTTCAACAGACCAATAGTGCATGTTTCTAAGATTGACTTGGCCATGATTAGAAAATGTTGCTTCATCAGTAAACAAGATACATGACGAATCTGGAGTATCACGTCTTAATGCCCATGTACAAAAGTTAACACGATTCTCAAAATCATTACCATGCAGCACTTGATGGAGAGAGATGTGATACGGATGGAACTTATGACGATGGAGAATGCGTAGTACACTTGCCTGACTCATGCCGCTTCCATGTGCAATTGCATGGGAACTTATTTGTGGATCTACTGCAACAGCAGCCAGAAACTTAATTTCTCCCTCTTCTCCAGTCACTTGTTTGTCTCTGTTACGTTTTCTAGGCGTTATACTACCACTTTCACGTAATTGATTGAAAAGGTTCACAAATAATTGCCGAGATGGTTGACGTCTAATGGGATATGTTTCCGCGTACACGGTACAAGAACGAACGGCATTCTTCCTACATTCGCCATAAACCATGAGCATGTCGGCTTTTTCTGCAATGGTAAATCTCATCCTGCAAGCACGTCCTACTACTTGAAGTATCACACAATAACTGACTGGAAAGTCGCAGTGCACTCAGTGTACACAAACCACAACCTCGACAAACATAACAACATCGTAACCTCGCCACTAAGCACTTGGTTGTTAGTGCGTACAATTTTCGAATAACAGTAAATATCTCGTAAACTACTTGCACTAGAATCGTGCACAAAACACCATTGGTATTCTAATTTGTTCTACTTTTATTTTTTTAATGCCAATGGGTATTGTTCCATTTAAAAAATTGTAATTGTTGTAAATAAAACCACTTTCTAAAAATTATAAATATCAGTGTATCAGCTACAAATACGAACCCTTGGTAACAATTTCATTAGGTTAAAACCGCCTATCAATATCACCTTCCATTTCAGAAATATTTACAGTGCAAGTTTTAGGTGAATCACCCTGTGTATATATATATATATATATATATATGCAGGGCTAGATTTGTGACGGTACGCACCGATAAGCCGTCCAGAAACCTCTGGTCGGGGGAAAAGTCGAATCAAAATTAGATTGCTATTTTGTCCACTGATTCATTTTTAAAGGTTTTCAGAAGAGAGTAAAAATATTGTTTTTAGAACTCTATATTTCAATATTACATAAAGCCCCCCCTCCCATCACCACCCGGTAGCTCACAGTACCGGAACCTCTGTTTTTACAAATCAAGCACTGAACATATGAGGTGTCTAGTTTCAAACACGGCCAAGTCCATTTTTTACAAAAAATGAGATTTTTGTCAATATGGAATCTCCTGTGAAGAAGGGATATGACATGGTGAAATTGGGTTTCAAAGCCGGCCAAAAGCAGCTTTATATAGCTGTTAAAAATAGCAGTGAGTTTCAATAAATGGCCATGTCCAATGTCATGAGTTTCAAATCCGGCCAAGTCCATCTTTAGCCAATGAGGAAGCATGTATCCATCATGTGACTTAATGACCAGCATTGTTTTCAACATGGCTGACATTCAGTTGTTGCTGAAGTTGTGAAGTAGCAAATTTGGCCTAATTTAGTGCAAATAACGGTATAAATCTTAGTGTGGTTTGCTCTTTCTTAACCGGTTATGATGGAAACAGGAGAACCGCGTTCCAGGAAGCACCAGTGAAACCCTTTGTCTTGGAAACGATCAAGAGAGAAGGAGGAAAGGTCAGTACATAATGGGAACAATATAACATGTTTTATTTAAAGTCTCCATCATATATTTTGAAGGCACGATAATTTTTAATGGGTAGGTTTTAAACTTTAGAGAATAAACTTTCAATCCTTTCAAACGAAAGTTCTTTCCACTGTTGTTTCTTAGTATAAATCGGCAACAAAGTAAGTCTAGATTGTCTTCGACATACCAAACATAATCTAGTATTAACAGCTGTATTGCCAGGTATGATTTTACCCATTGTTTACAATTCGTGCAGTATTATCGTATAGGATAATAGTAACAATATTTTTCACCGCTTTCAGATATTCTGCAAAATGCTTACCTGTTTACCCAACCTGTAACCATAAAGGAAAAAAGAAAACATGCAGATTACTGAAAATGAAAGACATTCAGAATTTCCATCACAAATTTTACTCATGCCGCACCAAATCGGTTCAAGATGTATTTATTTTGAAGTATTGCCGCAGCAGTATACCTACACGACGACGCAGTAGAAGCAATGTGCGCCCAGAGAAAGGAATAACAGTACAATACAACATTGTTAATCAGGTTGGAGTTCTACATTCTGTGTGTCGGAAAACTTTTCTGTCAACATTGGGGATTACAAAACACAGGGTCATGGGTGTATTTCAACGTTTCCAAAGGGATGGAGTTCCCATTCCTGTTGAGACTAGAGGTGGCGACAGAAGGTCCAAGGCATATGCTAGAACATCATCTTCAGTTGTAAACTTCATCAGTAAATTTAAAGCTGTTGAGTCCCATTATTGTCGAGCAAACAGTGAGCGTGTGTATCTTGACTGCAGTTTAAATATTAAGAAAATGTGGAGGATGTACAACCAAGGAGTAGCTGCAGATCTTAAGGTGAAAGACTCCTACTTCCGTCAAATTTTCAATACTCGTTTTAACATCAGTTTCAAAACTCCTTCAACTGATGTGTGCTCAAAATGTATTGAGTTATTTGAGAAATTAAAACGAACGACTAGTGCCAACGAGAGAAATGAGTTAATGATAGAAAAGAGAGTGCACAAACTGAGGTACAACCAATTTTACGATATGTAGAGAGAGGAAAAACCAGGGCTCTTGACTATTTCATTTGACTGCCAGAAAAACCTTGTCCTTCCTAAAGTTTGCGATCAAAGTGCATACTATAGCAGGCAGTTGTACTGCTATAACTTCACGACAGTAAAAGGTTCATCACGTTCTAAAATGCCAAAGGAAAATGTATAAATATACACCTGGTGTGAAGTTGATAGGCCTAAAGCATCCAATGAAATAGTGTCTGCAGTGTACAATGAACTTCAAACAAGTGATTTGCTTGGCGTCGACACCATACGACTGGTAGCAGATGGGTGTGCAGGCCAGAATAAAAACATTGCTTTGTTAACAATGTGTAGTAAATGGCTACTAGATTCTCCACCTGATATAAAATCGGTTCAGATTATCTTTCCGGTTGTAGGACATTCTTTCCTACCACCAGACAGGGTATTTGGACGTATCGAGAAGGAGTTAAGAGGAAGTGAAACAATATTGAACCCAAGAGAGTACCACAACATCTTCCAGAAGCATGGTTTGGTGAAGATTCTGGGGGCAAGTTGGAATGTGTATGACTGGAAAGGAGAAGCCTTAAGTGTCATGAAGCCAACCTCAGCTCTGCATTTCAAATTATCCCACTGCAAGAGATTCTATTTAAGACGAAGTAAAAAAAGTGGCAATATTCTAGTGAAAGGTGAAGAATTCTACCGTGCTGATATTGGGCTGGAGAAAAGTATAACCAAGAAACAGAAATCAGTGTCTCTTGTGAATCCAAAACAACTGCCAATAGGGATACCTATTAAACAAGAAAAGAAAACAGATGTGGACAGTCTTCTTACAAAACACTTTGGTGCTGATTGGAAGAATGTGGATGCTTTACAATGGTATAGGGTTGTGTTCGAGAGAGATCATGGTAGTGAAAAGGTGAATGAGGAAACTGTTTGTGAGACACGTCATCATGATGCTCCAATTATTTAAATTAAATTATGTTGTGCTGTATTAAGTTGTTTTACTAAAAAACTGTCAAGATTGTGATGGTGTGAATTTATATTATTGACAGTTTCTGGATTGGTGGATAATGTAGTGATGCTTGTCTGTGCTGTTCCATTATAATGGGTACATATCATTAAAGAATTTGCATCAAAACCGGCCAAGTCCACTTATGTGAGTTTCAAACGTGGCCAAGTCCAACAATGAGTTTCAAAAGTGGGCAAGTCCATTCTGTTTTAATAAATATCTCCACAATTACAACATTGTTTTCCTATAAAATGGGTTGTGAAAGCTCCAAATAATGTAAACTAAAAAACTAGAATACACTAATGGCCCCAAAATGGACTGAAACATATGCATTAGTTTTCTTGCCCTCCTGAAAAAATTACGTTGATGGACTTGGCCATGTTTGAAACTAGACACCTCATATGTACCAGTATACAGTATACATTTTTAATAGCCTATACAAAATTATGTAATTTATATTGATGGAAAAGTAGTTTAGTAGTCCTAATATTTTTCTATAGCCTCTCAACTCGAGTGGATTTTTATACATAATAATTATGCGTATGCCTATGAATGTTGATTGTGTAATTGGAGGAAAAAATTCACTTAAGTTAACACATCAACACATCTTTATAATTTTTAACGAGTTTGATATTTTACTGACAAATGACTAATACTGAATACATAACTTAATTTATGTTATTACATTAACTGTATAAGTTAAAAATGAAACAAATGAGGACATAAGCTACAGTACATATATTTAAATATGAAATTAATAATAAATGAATATTTTGTGTTCTTGGGTATCTTAACCACTGTCTTCTGTTTCTGTATCCTCTTCATCACTTTTTCGTAATGTCTATTATTCAGGTCCTTATTGACGTAACTATAACTTTGAAAGAATAATAGATTTTCCGCCTTCAATACTGTTTATTTCTATTACTTACAGGGACTAGTTTCGGGGGTAAATACTCCCCCTTCCTCAGCCTGTCCAACAAAACTTCACAATGGAAAAACTTTCCATGTACAAGCTCATACAAAACACGTTACCCCCGAAACTAGTCCCTGTAACTAATAGAAATAAACAGTATTGAAGGCAGAAAATCTATTATTCTTTCAAAGTTATCATCTCTTTTTTCTATTGAACTTTCAAGTAGTTCTGGCTCAGATTCTTCTGACAGTTCTGATTCTGAATCTTCCTTTAGGCCTATAATTCGTTCTGGGTGCTGGGGTTTCTTCTCCTTGTTCTGGATTACTCTGACGAGTTACTCTTCAGTTATTTTATCGGGCTTATGCGTAGATGTTCCATTCTTTCCATTCATCAGCTTCCAATTGTAGGCTAGATAAGTCAACTTGGCAGCCCTCTCAGATGTAAGTCTGTTTCTTTTTTTACTATGACTCCAACCAAAAGTGCTAAACGTCCGCTCTGTGACAGCAGATGTAACAGGTGCCTAACTCGGTAATACAATGTTTTATTCAAACCAGATACACTATACTTAATTCCCATTTAGATGTTATTGACAACATTGACACAGGATAATTGAGGCGCCTAGAATCAAAACCCGCCAAATCTATATTTTATGAAAATTGTGATAAGCGTTGTTTCTTATAGCTTTTGCTGCGCTGAATTCATTAAAACTATTATTTTGTCACAAAACCCTCCACATCCTACTGTAAAACGAAGTCAAAGTTGAGGCTTAGTTGCAATATCCGCCAACTCCAAAGACAGTTTCGCCATTTTTGGTTACAAAACCCGCCACATCCACATCAGCCAATAGGAGCACCCAGTTCCGCCATCTTACCTTCCATGATGCTTTGCGAAGTGTTTACTCTTCGCCTACCAGCATTAGTGAGAGAACATACCCCTGCCTGACGTGATCAGAATGGTTTATGTTGTTATAGCCTACTTTTCCGATAATAATAATTTGTTTTGGATAATTTTGACAAAGAACAAGAAGAACAATAACATTTTGGTCCGGGGTGAAGTTTTTCACAGAACTGACATTTGCGAACAAAAACGTGTCACGAAACCTGATTTTGATATGACTCACGTACGGCCAGAAGACATAAACAGAGGGATTGTCCTTCAGGCACAATAAGTGAAAGATGTTTCGAGACTGCTTTCGAAGCATTTTGGAAAAAGATGGAGGGAAAATGAAGAGCTGCAGCTGTATTGCAATCTGTAAAGTCGTAGCAAACACGAAGGGAATGATGAATATTGAGAATGAGACAGAAACAGACATTGTGTAGCTAGAACTTCCAGTAAAGAATGTGATTTAATAGTTGAATTACGATAGTTTTGTCTCTTAAGAACCTGGACCATATGAATTGAACATGAATTTAATTTGATGTTTTCCTTATTATTATTATTATTCAGTACTGTACAGTATTATCACGCTTTCACGAATTGATTGCCGGCGGTGGAGATGGGAACTATTCTTTATGTACTTGTGTCACACGTCAGCCTGCTTCGTTGACGGGTACTGTTACGCGAGTAGGATATGAATCAGCTCCAGTACCCTCAGAGTAAGAGTTTTCCAAATGTAAGAGTTTTCCAAATGTCCTGTAAGAGTTTTCCAAATGTCCAAATTGTAGATGTAAGTAAATTAGACAGGAAGTTCCACACTCGGCATGGCCTACACTTAAATAGATTAGGAAAAGAGTATCTTAGTGATGAAATCTGCAAAATTGTAAATTCAAATGGTAAGAATAATTCAACAGTAATATCATTAGAGTGGAAGCAGGGAAACTGGTAGAAGAAGCCAAACGTGAGGTTTGGCATTCACATCTTTTGAAGTCAAATTTAACGGAGTGCAACAATGGTATTTCGGATTTGTCTAGCAACAATAATAATAACAATTATGATAATAATAATGTAAATAAATCACCAACACAAGCTTGCAAAAGTAACAAATTTAAAATTTACCACCAGAATGTCCAGTCTCTTTATAATAAAATTGATTACATAAATCTAATGCTTAAAAATGAACTTAAAGACATCTCAGCACTATGTATTTCAGAACATTGGCTGAAAGAGGAACAACTCGAATTAATTCAATTCCCAGGGTTTATACAAGCTAGTAAATACTCTAGATCTAATATTAGCCATGGTGGTACTTGCATCTTCTTAAGAAATAATTTAGATCATGAACAGATAACAGCTTATGATTATCTAATTATGGAACAGGATTTTGAATTCTCTGCCGTAAAAATTCAGCAGTTTAAGTTAATAATTGTATGCGTATACCGTTCTCCGTCAGGAAAGTTTCCTCTATTTATAGATAAACTAGAATTGTTACTCAATAACATGAGCAAAGTAAATTTCGATATAATAATTTGTGGGGATGTAAATGTGGATTTCTTAAAACTTGATAGAAATTGTGAATTATTAAACCAGTTACTAATTTCCTATGGACTGAAACCTACAGTAAATACACCAACAAGAATAACAAAATTTAGTAAAACCACTCCTGATCAAATTTTTATAAATACAGATAAATATCACCATTCAATAGAAGTCTATTGTCCGGGTTTTAGTGACCACCATGGACAAATACTGAGTTTTGAAGTATCCGAAGTAATCAATAATAATGATAATGGAGTAAAATCAAAGTGCAGGTCATTCACTGAATCAAATGTTACATATTTCAATGACTTATTAAATAAGGAAACATGGTCAGAAATTTATGAACTAGAAAATGTAAATGATAAATTTAATGCATTTAACAGTACCCTAAAACACTATTTTGAAATAGCATTCCCCTTTAAACGAAGAACTGTTCAAAATAACAAAACTAGCAATTGGATAACAACAGGGATTATAAATTCATGTCAAAGAAAGAAATTTCTACACAAATTATATAAACAATACCACACAACACCTGAATTCAATTTATACTACAAAAAATACACTAGCATATTAAATAAGGTAATAAGACTAGCAAAGAAAATGCATAATGATAATTTTATTTCCCAATCATCTAATAAAAACAGGGCTATGTGGTCTGTAATAAAGAAAGAAACTGGAAAATCTGCTAAAATACAAAGGAACATTACACTGACCAGAAATAATAAAGTGATTAATAATCCAGAGGAAATAGCAAACACTTTTAATGACTATTTTCTGGAAATTCCGCAAAAATTATTAAATAAATCACAGGTAAATACACTAAATTCTAATAATAAAATAAATATATGCAGTGATTCTTTATTTATAAATCATGTCACAAGTGAAGAGGTAAGAATAGTTATAAAAGAGCTAAAAAATAAATTCTGTGCTGGCATTGATGGCATCCCTGATGCAATTTTAAAGAAATGTGCAGAAAATATAATAAATCCACTTACGCACTTAATAAACAGTTCAATTCTCTCAGGAACTTACCCGGATATTTTGAAGTTATCAAAAGTAATTCCAGTGCACAAAAATGGTTCAAAAGATGAATTAGATAACTATCGTCCTATTACCTTACCAACTGGTATTGCAAAAATTGTGGAAAAAATTATGTATAAGAGACTGATAAGTTTCATAGAAAAAAATAAAATATTATCAAACTCACAACATGGATTTAGAACGGAAAAATCTACACAGACAGCAATTTACGAATGTAGTAATAGTATACTGAAATTAATTGACAATAAGGAACATGTAACTGGCCTATTCTTGGATTTATCGAAAGCATTTGATGTAGTTGACCATAAAATCCTCCTTACCAAACTAAATCAATATGGTGTTAGAGGTCTAGCTAATAAATGGATAGAGTCTTACTTAACAAGGCGTAAACAAATAGTAAGCTTGAGACACAAGGATGATGGAACCAAATTACTTAATGAAACATTGTCCAATGAGGGAATTATTGAATTTGGAGTACCCCAGGGATCGGTTTTGGGCCCACTACTCTTTCTTCTATATATCAATGATATAACACAGAACGTTCATTCACATAAGGAAATTTTGTTTGCGGACGATACAACACTCGTAATAAAAGGTGAAACTAAACAGGTCATACAGCAGTCTGCTGACTCCGTTACAGGAGAGTTAACCAAATGGTCACAAGATAATCGCCTCATAATAAACTATAAAAAGACAGTATGTCTAAATTTCCACACTATACAGAATAGGAATCCTGCGATGCCCAATATAACATTAAATGGTCATCAAATAGAAAATAAATCAGAAACAAAGTTTTTAGGACTATGGATACAACAAGACTTGAAATGGAATAAACATATACAATATCTGAATACTAAACTGAACTCGATGTGCTTTGCGTTACGTATTTTGAAAACCTGCACTAGCATGCACACATTAAGAAATACTTATTTTGCTTATTTCCATTCATACTTAAGATATGGGATCATATTTTGGGGTATGTCGCCAGATGTACTAAGCACGTTTAGGATACAAAAGAGAGCGATTAGAATTATGGCAAATGTACACTCTAGAGAATCATGTAGACCTCTGTTTAAAGATTTAAACATTCTCCCACTGCCCTGCATATATATCTTTGAAAGTATTATGTTTTTTAAAAAGAATTTAATGAATAAAGATGTTTTTCTTAAAACAAACAATGATGTTCATAGGCATAACACAAGACAAAATCAAAACATTCATATTTCACACACACACACAAGCATATATCAAAAAGGAACTTTTCACACTGGAGTTAAATTATACAATAAACTACCCCAGTATATAAAACTGGCCCCAAAAATAAAAACCTTTGATAGAATGTTGAAAGCTTATCTGCAGTGCCATTGTTTTTACTCAGTAGTTGAATATTTTAGCGTATAGGAGTGATGGAATCTATAACTATATTTTACTTTTTTAATTTAATTTTAATACCTAGCTGTATGTTGTTGTATTTATAGAATTAAGTTTTCATATTATGATAATAGAGTGAGGTGTAAATAGTTGTGCAATAAGATTGTATCTATTAAGATTTGCTATTATAATAAGTTATAAATAGTTTTAATCTTAGTAATATATACCTGTTAGTTCTTTTATTTTATGCATGTAAATTCTGACGTGTCCTATATCAAAAATGTATTGAATGCATGTATTTGATCAAATGGAATTAATAAAAATCTATCTATCTATCTATCTATCAGATATCGTTTAACTGCCCATGGTGGCATGAGCTACTGTGACGCTTATCTGACGCAATGCAGCTCGACCAATGTGCAGACTGCACTCTGTCATCGTTGTGTCCTCCGCTTCGCGCCGTGGGGCTCATGCTACAATAAACATAAATGCTGGCACAGCCACGCTTAGCGGCAATCGAATCTTGAATGGGTAATATTAGTTTTCTTTTTCTGTTTATTCTTACTAGCCAATGATCTTTGTGCTAATGAAGCACAAAATTGGTACGATTTTTTATTTTATAACCTAAATTTAGTTAACTTTCTTTCAAAATATTAATTTCTTAGTAAAGTTTACGCAGTTTCTACAATCTCTTCACAACTTCAAATTTATTAGGGCTCTTTGGTATCAAAACCTGCCAAATCCAAATCTTAGTAACAAACCCCGACAAATCCGAATTATTGCTTTATATTTTTATTAATAAATTTTTAACTATCTCGGGGATCATCTTCGTACTTCGTCACTGTTTTAATAAATATTAATTCATTTTTTAGTGAAAAAAGTATTTCATTTTGGGCATTGGTTTGTTTGTGGCAGTTTTTGCCACTTTGCCAAAAAAGTGATGACATGGATTTGGAGGGTTTTGATTCTAGGCACCTCAATTAAATTATTACTAGTTGATACCCATCAAAACATGGCGGTCATTGGGAAAATACTGAAGGATTCTCTTATACAGCATGCATTTTTTGAACGATTATTTGTTGACACTGTTGCAACTTCATGGGCGTCGAAAATCGACTTCGCAACATATAACTGGCCATGACTGAAACCTTGATGAGGCAAATAGAGACCTATATGTTCCATAGCTTCCCCTTGAGCTTTATTGATTGTGATAAAATACGCCAAGCGAATTGGAAATTAGAAAATTGAAGTGTATTATCGGAAGATGCTAAGTCAAGTCGAAGGATTATAGCTCTCTGCCCATTAAGTGATTTGCCTCCACATATACTTACTCTAAAACTTAACAATATTTCCCCCCTTTTTAAGTGTCATAGACAAAGATCTCAGTAAGACGTGTCGGGATCCGCAATTTCTCTGGTGGAATAGAACCATTGTGCGCAAGCACTGGAGAGACAAATATTACATTTTTCTTTCATAATTTAAAACTACACTCTAACATATATTTTCCTTTTAAAGACACTCTGCAAATCTACATTCTAAGAACTTGCGTTAGAATGTATTACAAAGTCAATCGGTTAAGACATTATATCAATCTCGCGGTAACAAAAATCAGCTTAGTGTTTTAAATACCATACACTAGGGCGCCCGTGCTGCTCCGCAGCATTATTTTTGAGCATTGGAATTAAAAAATTATGACATTATGTAATAGTTTATAACATTTATTTTACAATACTTCCTTCCAGACAATGTTCGCTGTGCGTCGACCCTTGGGTTTAATTTCTACTTTTACATCCTTAAATGATTTTCCTCGGGATAGGGCAACATACAACTTTCCATGGCCTAAAACAGGATCAGGCAAGTAGATTCCAACTCGATGAAGCATTTGACCCTGCGTTTTGTTGATTGTAATACAAAACGCTTGTGTAAGAGGAAATTGCCGTCATTGTAGTGTCAGGTCATGACAAATTTACGTGAGGTAGCAGTATTTGTTCCCCACTATTCACACCAGTCGTCGTACATTTTTCAATCTATTAGCCTCGTCCCGTTCAGTAATCTCTTAGTTGCATTGACATTCCTAATTAGCATCACAATAGAACCTTCTTTCAAAGTCAGCACATGGGGAGGTAGACCACTCATCTGAAGCCTGTTCAAAAATTCAGTGGGAAAATGCAAAACTTCAATTTTCTTCTTCAGTTACCAATGTATTCACACTCGTGTAAATCTAGAAGTTCCTGGAAGTAGAGCTGAAACTACCCTATTAATTTCATGGCAATGTTCATTTTTCGGTGCAAGAAAATGAAAAATGAGAAGTAATATTGAATGTCCACTCATAACTTTCCTCAGAATCAGCCGATTTGAATAGTTAAGAGCTCGAATGAAAGGGCGTGATCAACCGAGTGTTCTTAGATTAAAACGACCTGCGTACCTCAATTAAAACCAAAGATATGATTGTTTAAATGAGAAAAAAAGTTGGAAAAAGTTCAAGAAATCAAATAATTTGAAGAAGGCGGAAGTTAAGTGATTTGTAACACTTGATAACAAATCCGTGCATGAATACCTTTCATTTAAAAAAGGAATGAAGGTAATCGACCGGATAGAATGGCAGGACAGACTCGGTTAAGTTTTCATAAATATTTCTAATATTCGCTTCGCCACTCATAACTTTCCTCAGAATCAAACAATTTAAATATTTAATTCCTCAAAAGATAGAACTTGATCCACTGAGTGCTCTTAGACCAATATGAACTGTGTAACTCAATTATAACCAAAGATATGATTGCTACTATGAAAAAAAGAAAGTTTAAAAAATGAGATGTAATATCGAATGTCCACTCATAACTTTCCTCAGAATCGGCCGATTTGAATAGTTAAGAGCTCAAATGAAAGCGCTTGAGTGTTCTTAGACCAAAACGCTCTGCGTACCTCAATTAGAACCAAAGATATGATTGCTTCAAAGTTGGAATAAGTTGAAAAAATCAAATGATTTGAGGAAGACGGAAGTTAAGTGATTTGTAATACTTGATAACATAGCTGTGCATTTAAAAGACGAATGAAGAAAATCGAACGGATAGAATGGCCGGACGGACTCGGATAAGTTTTCATAAATATTTTTAATATATAGATATTCGGGACCCTCTTTAATTCTCATAAACAAGGATATCAGTAAGACGCGGTGGGATGCGAAATACGCTCGTGTAAAAAAAAAGCCATTGTGCGCAAGTGCGGAGGCGACAAATATTGTATCTTTCTTAATTAAAGAGAATTCGTTACATTAGGGGAATTTTAAAAGTTAAGTATGATTTGTCTGCGTAAAGTCAATATCAAGAGAGATGAATTGTGGTGTTTGAAGCCATATTTTCAGTGTTGCCTTAGTAAACAAGAGTTTAGTGCTTTTCAGTCGGTCAACACGAATGTACCCAAAAGAGATGGGTTATGCCCTAATCCTGAAATAAATTACATGTTTCATTAATCTCATGTAATTTATTTCAGGATTAGGGCATAACCCATCTCTTTTGGGTACATTCGTGTTGACCGACTGAAAAGCACTAAACTCTTGTTTAAGAGAGATGAATACGGAAATAAAAAAATATATCGGAGGTGGGGATCGAACACCTCCCATTTTACGATGCACAAATTCAGAGTTCGCAACGCATCCACTGAGATACCAAATCACTGGTCGTATGGTGCAATATTAAGTTAAGTAAGCATTATACACATTCAACAGTCAGTATAAGTTCTTCTACATTTCCTGTCTTTTATAATACTATTCCGGTTTATATCGGGGTATCTTCATAATCAATATTCCCGCCCTTTATTATTCTTGTAAATAACTATTACATTAAAACGCGGGGGTCATCCGCCATGTCTGTCATTAACCGAGGTGATTCTGCGCATGCGCTTGAGCCAATAATTTTGCAGTTTTGTTTATAAATTTATAAACAACTAGGTGAAATCCGTCGAAAGATGACGGACAATGGAAAACAAAATTACTGAAGAAGCTTATTATATAAGTTACATTCTTTGTACGATTACATTTTAGCACTATTGCAACTTCAAGGGCGTCAAAAGATAGCACTCTCAGAATTGCAACATATTGCTGGTCATGACTGAAAACGTGATGAGGTAAATAGTCCAATACATTCAAGAGTTTCTCCTTGAGCTTGATTGTGATAAAGTAGGCCAAGCGAATAGGACATTGTTGCCTATTAAAAGAAAATGTACTGTACCTGCAAGTGTTTTATCGGAAGGTGTTAAATCAAGTCGTAGGATTTGAGCTCTCTGCCTAATATTACTGCACATATTATATCCGAATCCAAGCAATTTCTTACATATTTCTTACAATTAATATATTACCATATATGAGTCCTTGGGAAACGTTCAGATTTCTAAGGAGCATAACTATGGCTCAAACGATCGGAGTATGTGGAGGCGAATCACTTAATTCCAAGGAATTGAAAAATTCAATAATAGGGAAATGAAGTAGCTGGCTTTCATCTTCAGTATCCAATCTTTTAACGCTGATGTATGTGTTTGAACTACTGGATATAAGTTCAATGACTTTTAAATTAATATCATTACATTGTTGCAGCTTGGCAAATATTTTATATTCCAGCAGATCAATTTTACCCTCACAACAGTAAAGACCAAAGTAACCACGCGTAGATTTTACGCAAGAGAAATACAATGTAGAACAATGTTTACGTTTGATCGTCAAAGACCTTACAGTACACTGTACTGCATAATATCTGGAATTGTTTCTGAAATGGCCTATTTATATTGAATTTTAAATGTGGCTTCGTATTATTCGATAACACTATAGTGTCCTGCAATCAGGGAAGTATTTCCCACTAGGCACACTAGGCACATGCCTAGGGGCGGCATGGCCTGGGGGGCGGCACAGCCTGACGTCCAACGGGCGCCGCGGCATCGGGTGAATTGCCGTGCCAAGCGTAGGGCGCAGTGACCGAGAATGGCAGTCAAAGGGAGCTTACTTTGCATTTTCTCACGTAAATTTGAAATCTAAATACACTTCATAAACTAAAAAAAAAAATCTCTTTTACAAGTCAAGTGTGAAGTTTTGTTTTATTTAATATGGGTATATTTTATGCCGGTAGTCAACAGACTGGCAACACTGCCGGTCAGTGGGGATACAGCAGACTGTCAAAGCTAGTGTATTATAAGTCTGAATTACCAATAAAGCTCGCTGACAGCTGTCAAAGCTAGCACGTGGGGAAATGCTGCGTTGCCACTGAGGCAGATCATGACGCATAATATTCCAAGAGGCTTGCAGGAAGACACAAATACTGTGGAAGTTAGCCCCCCCCCCTCCTGCCTGGCGGTCTAATGACCGTGACGAGTGAAGACACACTGAGTCAAACCATGTGCTTATTGCTGTGTCGGCATACATTGCAACATTGTTCACTGTTGGCGCCATGGAGACCGTTACCCCTCTCGTCTCCCCTCCTCCCTCACCTCACCCATCAAGCGTATGACAGCTTTCACCGAGCATCTTTTGTAAATCAGATCATACTCGTTCGCTTAACGTCTTCACGTTCAGTTGTTATCCTTACCAAGTCGTTCACATTGCCACATTGCTTAGATAAAGTAAGTGTGTTATAATTTTATTTTTATATAATGTTGAACTAAAAAGTACCAATGAGTGAAAAACGTCGGAAGCTTAGTGGTTCAGGTTACCGCAAAATCGCAAGTGAAAAACGTGAAAAAGAAACTAACTTTTTGAAAAATATTAAGACGGTTGACAGTTTTTTTAAACCTCTTGAAAAATCCAACGAGAGTGGAGTGAGTGGAGAAGGCTGCTCATCTTGGGAACAGTACAATGTCACCGAAAGTGGTTCAAACAATGAAAATAATGATCAAGCAACAAGTGCCCCTGAAACGGATAATTTTATATTGAGTGGTGGAAATATTACCCCCAAATGTAAAAATATACATTTACGCAGACGATATGGCTCTAGTTTCAACCAGTGAAAAGCATTTACAGCAGGCGTTTGACAGAGTTGCGGAGTGGGCGGAAGAGAATGAACTCTATCTCAATGAAAGGAAAACAGTTGCAATGACTTTCAGAAAAGGGGGAAGAGGAGCGACAATTCTCTACAAAAATAGACCGCTGGAATGTGTTACGCACTTCAAGTATCTGGGGGTGACGTTCCAGACTCACGGAAACGTCTTCACTATTCACATCAAGGACGGAACAAACGCGGCTATAAAGGCCATGAGTGACATACGACTTCTCCGAACACTGTCATTACAGACAGCGATGAGACTTTTCTCGCTGAAGATCATTCCTGTAGTTGCATATGGTTTGGAAAGTATTTGGCATCACTTTAAGTATAAGCACCTCGTAGAGTTGGAGAAGGTGAAAGCTACCTACCTGAAAAGGGTAATGTGTCTTTCGAAATTCACTCTTTCTCAGTTGGTGTATGAACTCGCGAAAGAGCCTCCTTTTGTTGAAGACCTCAGATTACAGCTGCTCCTGCCATCTACATCTGGTTATGAGAGACTAATGCAGGAAATGAAGTTAAAGAGAGGAAGCATATGGCAGAAATTTTATATCACGGATGCGATGACATCGCGGGATTGGACGAGGGGTTTCTATGAGATGAGACACTTGATAACCAGATTCGCGGTGCATGGATTCCACTTCAGGGTGTGTGCAAACAAAATGTAACATCAGCCGGATTGCTGGTGCGTGTGTGCCCTCTGCGGCGAAGCGTGTGACAGATATCATGTAATGCAGTGTGATCAGAGGAAGTTGTCTCTGTCACAGTTTTGTACTAATGATAAGTAATTAATGATGATGATGATGATGATGTTCGAGGAAAAGATAAGTCATGTCTAATTCAATTGCATATTTTGTGCTCTTATACATTTATTATATTGAGTGGTGATAACGAACGTAGTTCCGACAGTACACAAATAATTAAAAGTTCAAATGATTCCGTTTCACAACAAACTGATATAAATTTTACTGTTAGTGACGACCCCATTGAGTGGAAAATAAATGACACCACGATCGAAGTATTATTACACAGAGGAATCAATCAGTATAAAGATTGTGATTTTAAAAACTCTAAAAGGGATTTTGGCAATAAAACCATATATTTAAATAAACAAATCTTTAGTAGGAAATTACAAAATGGAGAACTCATTTCAAGAGATTACTTGGTGTATTCAAAAGGTACAGGTTCGGTATTTTGCGCTTCCTGCAGATTATTTGGCTTCCAGAAGACGTGTTCTAAACTAGCCAGTGAAGGTGTTTCGGATTGGAAAAATAAGCGATTTTGTCTGCACATGAAAGCTCACAAGAACACATCAATTCTGAACTGGCACTTTTGACCCGCAGGAAAAGAATTGGAATGCTAGACAGTCAATACGATTCCATCGTCGAAACTGAAAGGAAGTATTGGAAACACGTTTTGGAAAGAGTGTTCGCTGTGGTGAAAAAGCTGGCAAGCCGAGGACGTCCGTTTCGAGGAGCTGATGAAACATTTGGGTCTCGACACAATGGGGATTACATGATGTCACTGGAATTAGTAGGGGAATTCGATCCTTTTCTCGCTGAACACATACGTAAATTTGGTAATCCAGGTTCAGGGAAAACCTCCTATCTGTCTTCATTTATTTGCATTGAGGTAATTGTACTGTTAGCCTCTAAAGTTAGAGATATCATAATCAGTGAAGTGAAACAAGCAAAGTGTTCCTTTCTCTCTCGGAACGATTCCTGGTACCATGCGGTAGCCAGGAGATGCTCGCTGGTTATGGTGTTCGGTTTAGCAGAATTCAAAAATAATACGTTACACACACACATATATATTTAAACTATATATTTACACATATTAAACAACAAAATACACTGGCTGTAGCCGTGATGGCCACGATTTAGTTCGTTCTCTTTCAAGCCGCGCCATGCTTGATCTGATGTCAGTCGGCCATGTGCTGCATGCTTCGAGCAGACTGGAGTCGCGCCAGGTCACATGATCACGCGGCCGGCCGACAAACCCAGCGACAGAGCGCCAAGGAAGTGCTGCCAAGAGCAACGCAGCGGAGCACTGAGTAACTACCAACATACCGCCACACCTAAATGTATCACATTTAACAACTGTCAGAAAATGATTGATTTACATGAATCAACAGTAGTAAATTAAAGTTCTTTCACCACCAGTCCGTATGGATCGCCGAATACAAAACACACACAAACCCCAACCAAAACAACATAGGAACAAAAATGCACAACCTATAGTAATGACAATGAAATGAACATGTTAAATCATACAATAAGAAGGTTCAACACTATACACAAACAAGAAAGTACACTGGTCAAAAATGAACTCTTGCGACACAAGAATAAAGTAATTAACTGAATCACAAGATGACACTGAAAGTAATTGCACATATCAGTCTTGAATTGGCAATGGACATAGTTTATGTACAGAACGCTTCAAAATTCCACTGCTGGTACGAATGGTGACTGCACGCACTCGTCCATCCTTCCCAGGATATGTTTCCTTGACCGTTGCAAGCCTCCAAGAAAGAGGAGGAGTGTTGTCGTCCTTAACCAACACGACAGTTCCAGGCTGAAGGTTAGGCTGACTCGTCAACCATTTCTGCCGCTGTTGCAAGCTATTAAGCTAGTCATTAGACCATTGTCTCCAAAACTTCTGCTGCAGCGCTTGAATGTAGCGCCATCTGGAAGTATAACAGTGCACACCATCTCTAAGGTCAGGTTCAGGGAAGGATAACAGGGGAGCACCTATTAGAAAGTGGCCAGGAGTTAAGTATGATGGTTCATCAGGGTCGTCCGATAGACTAACGAGCGGTCGTGAGTTCAGGCATGCTTCTATTTGGCAAAGTAGGGTGTACATCTCGTCATACGTCAAGCAGGCATTGCCAGCTGTTCTTCTTAAATGGTGTTTCATGGATTTAACTCCAGCTTCCCACAAACCACCGAAGTGTGGCGAATCAGGAGGAATGAAATGCCAAGTGAATCCTTCTCGGGCTGCGTTGTTCAGCATTTCTATCTTCCACTGCTCGGACTGGTGCACTCTCAACAATTCATTTCTAGCCCCTACAAAGTTAGTAGCATTATCACTGTATAGATTTGCACACCTTCCCCTCCTGGCTGCAAATCTCCGTAAGGCGGCGATGAAAGCCTGTGTAGTCAAGTCACGAACCAATTCCAAGTGTATCGCCTTGGTGCAAAGGCAAACGAACAACGCTACATAGCATTTTACCTTGACCTTGCTCCTGGTTGCACCCTGTTTAATGTACAGCGGGCCAGCGTAGTCAACTCCCGTGTTCAAGAATGGCCGTGATGGAGTCACTCGAGGCGATGGTAGCTGACCCATGAGTTGAGTGGCTGTAGTGGCTCGTAGTCTAAAACACTTCAAACACTTGTGAATGACAGTCCGTATCACTTTCTTTATGCTTACTATCCAATATCTGGACCTAAGTGAAGCCGTTACATGATTAGCACCAGCATGCAGCAGACGAACATGCTCATCAGCCATAATCAACTGGGTTACATTGTGACGCTGAGGTAATATGATCTGGTGCCTTTCTGCAAATGGTTTCAACGAGTTTTGTAGGCGACCACCTACTCGTAATAAGTCGTTCCCGTCTAAGAAGGGGTTCAGATTTTTTATTGCACTTTGCTGTGAAACTGATGAGTTTGACTTCAACTCGCCTATTTCCCGTGCGAATGTCACACGCTGAGCAAGCTTGATACACGTCTGAAGGCCAGTCTCAAGCTCTTCTGCAGATAGTGGTCCCGTTTTTCTTACGTTGTGTCTTCTGGAATTGAACATAAATCTGTTGCAATAAGCCATTACTCTCTGTAGGCGACGGAGGGATGAGAACCTCGTCGTGATTTCGTCTGATGGAGTAGCACTAACTAGACATTGTACCGTATCCCTTCTTTCTGGAAGTTCACCTGCAGAGTCCTTCGAGTCCCTAGTGGGCCAGCTACTTAAATCTTGTAGTAACCATGCTGGACCATGCCACCACTGTTGATTACACCGCAGGCTGAGTGGACCTTCTCCCCTTGAAAGAATATCGGAAGGGTTATCTTCTGACATCACATGACCCCACTTGGCTCTTCCAGTCAATTGCTGTATCTCGGAGACACGGTTGGCGACGAACGTTTTCCATTTTGTTGGTTCAGCTGCAAGCCACGATAGTACAATTGTCGAGTCAGTCCACAAGAACATGTGGTCAATTTTCAGGTTTAAGGTGTTGGTAGTCTTATCAACCAGACGTGCCAACAAAAGAGCTCCACACAGTTCTAACCTAGGTAAGGACTGTTGTTTCAGAGGAGCCACTCTGGATTTTGAACATACCAACTTTACTGAAACTTCCCCGAGTTGGTTGGTGCTTCGAATGTAAACACACGCTCCATAGGCCCGTTCAGAAGCGTCTGAGAAACCATGAACTTGTATGAGGATCACCCTTCCCGCAGAGAGAATCAACCTGTCGACATGAATGTTATTTAGA
The DNA here is from genome assembly GCA_946902985.2 of Meconema thalassinum. Classification (NCBI taxonomy): domain Eukaryota; kingdom Metazoa; phylum Arthropoda; class Insecta; order Orthoptera; family Tettigoniidae; genus Meconema; species Meconema thalassinum. Next base: position 651,000,964 of record OX336390.1, read on the forward strand.
GCTGGAAGATCAGTGAAGATTTCGATCCAGCCTTCAAGTAACGGAGATGGTAGTGGTTCATCCCATCCTAATTTTTCTTGCCATAATTGTTGCATGAAAATTTTACACCTCACAATTACTGGTCCTATCAGCCCGAGGGGATCAAATATAGAAGCTATAATTGAAAGTACCTTCCGTTTTGTGGGCCTTCCACTGTTCTCCTTGATGTGGACCTCAAACTGGAACTTGTCAAGAAAGGGATGCCATAGTAATCCTAGCGTTCGGATGTTGTCTTCCTTATCAAATCGTAGTGGTAACTGTGATTCTCGGAGTTCTTTAGGTATAGTCTCAAGTACAGCCGCGTGATTCGACGTCCACTTGCGGAGCGGGAACCCTCCTCGTTGCAGCAACTCTTGAAGTTCTCCTCGTAGCTGTATAGCATTTTCCACAGTGTCGCTACCACACAATACTTCGTCCATGTAAAAATCCCGTTTCAATACGCAAGATGCTGTAGGAAACACATGTGCTTCTTCTTCAGCCAGCTGGGTTAGACATCTTGTGGCTAGGAAGGACGCTGAAGAAGTACCGTATGTTACAGTCTTTAGTTGGTATGTGCGTAGAAGCTCAGATGGATGTTTTCGCCACAGTATGCGCTGTAAGTTAACATCTTCGTCGTCTACTCTGATCTGACGGTACATTTTTGTAACGTCTGCCGTCATCGCAATCTGATGAGTACGAAACCTTGTCACAATTGATAGCAGATCTTGTTGAACGGTAGGTCCCACCGCCAGAGTGTCATTAAGTGAAACGCCGTCGTCAGTTTTGCAGGAAGCATCGAATACAACTCGTGTTTTAGTAGTGGTACTCTCAGCCTTCAATACTGCATGATGAGGGAGATAGCAGCATGCTTCTTCGTCCTTGCTTATATCTGGAACCAACTTCATATGACCCAGGATCTCATACTCCTCCATGAATCTCACGTAATCTGCACGCAGATCAGGTCTCTTCTCGAATCTCTGTTCCAGTAGTCTGAATCGTTTCTCCGCTATTTTGTAAGATTTTCCAAGTTGTGGACTTTCTTCCCTTGTAGGTAATCTTACACTGAAACGACCGCTGTCGTCCCGCTTGGTGTGAGTTGTGAAATGCTCCTCGCAATACTGCTCTTCCTTGGTTAAGTTGGTTCTTCTAGTTGTCACTTCTTCTATCGACCAGAATTTTTCCATCTTCCTGTCGAGGTCATCGTCCTGTCTAAGGAAAAATGATGAAGTGGGTGGTGCTTCCGACTTCTTACTGGTCCGATCCTGGGATTTTATGGGACCCGACAGTATCCATCCCAGGGCGGTATTCTTCAAAATGGGTAATTCATCGCAATTTTTCCGCCACCCTTCTCGCAACAGCTGCATGAAAATCTCTGCACCGATGAGCATATCTACTGATCCTGGCTCGTTGAAGTGAGGATCCGCTAATGTGATATCTTTAGGTAGGTTCCACGATTTGCAATCAACATAGTTTGCTGGAATATTGCCTGTTATGTGAGGGAGTATAGAACATGTGATAACAGTTTCAAAATTGGACACGTTAGAACTGATACGAACATCAACACTTTGAGATGCAGTGACCGCAGTGTTATTTATACCACTAATTGGAATACAGCTTCTGTGTCGTTGCAACTTAAGCTTACTTGCAAGTGACTCAGTTATAAAATGGGACTGTGATCCATTGTCGAGTAGCGCTCGGCACTGGTGAACTCTACCATTGTTGTCTGCCACTCCTATTACTGCAGTAGACAGCATTATTTGTGACTGTGGCTTGAATTTAAGTGTGCAGTAACTTGCCTTACTATGCCCTCCTTCGTCTTCTCGAATACCTCTACCAGCTAGGGCATCCCTGTCTGTAGTCGTTTGACTGCTTGTGGGACTGTCGAAATGAATTAGGGTATGATGTCTGCCTTGGCATCTCTTACACCTATCAGATTTGCATATGCTGACATTATGATGTCTAAAACAGTTAAAGCACAGACCCTTCCTTTTGACAAAATCATACCGTTGTCTTACGCTAGCCTTCAGAAAACCCTCACACCGATGTACCGGGTGATCTGCATCACAAAAATCACACTTCCCCCTTGTAGATACGTAGGAGCTAATTCGACCTGGATTGTCATTGTTCCTCACATGTTGATTCTTGGGTGGATTTGCTGTGTTCCCCCTTTGTTCCCGTGTTGCCATCATTAGCTCCAACACTTGTGCCCTCTCTTCCAAAAACGTGGATACCTCAGTGAGTCTTGGAAAATTATCGCTGGGAGCCTTCATTTCATACTCTTTACGGGTAGCGGGATCTAACTTATCTAACATCAGCTGCTGAAGTAAGACTTCATGAAGTGGCACTGAAAGGTTGAGATTTTGAATAGCATTCAAATTGCTTACTAAGTGGTTGTTCAGTTTCCTAAGATCAGATGCTGTGTCTTTGTGACAATTAGGTAACGACAACAGAGCCTTGATGTGTTGTGTTGCTATCAATTTTCTGTTGTTGTACCTCTTGCACACGATTTCCCAAGCTACTGGAAAGTTAGGGTTAGAAATAGGAATATTTTGAATCAGTTGGTGAGGTTCACCCTTAAGTGCGGACAGTAGATAGTGGAAACGTTGGATGTTTGATAGTTTTAAATTATCAACAATTAATGCCTGAAAGGTGTCCTGGAAATGTGTCCACGTCTCATATTGACCATGAAATGTAGGGAGGTTAATGACGGGCAATCGTACCTCCAAGGAAGCCTGCTGTGAATTACCGTACGAATGCTGAGATAATTGATCGTTATTCTGCTCTGAAGTTATGCTCCGATCTATTAGTGTGGTCATTTTGGCTTCTAAATCAAAATAGTTTTCTTCGAATTGTTCCCTATCCTGTTCATGGGTTTCAGTATTTTCGTCGTCATTAATTTCAAGCTTACATTGGACATGCTTATATTCTTCCCAGAGTGAAGGCAATTGCTTCAGCCTGCTACGTAATGTATTAATATCGGAGCCTGCCACAAACTTGTCTACATATTTACTGATACGTGTCAGTGATCCTTTAATCACCGCTCGTTGTTTCACCAACAGGTTTTTCTCACTAGACTCCATGATAAGTTAGGAAAAGGAAAGAAATAAAAGGATTGACTGACCTCGGTATACTGCTATGATGTGCACTTATCTTATAATCCTTTGTGTCCTCCCCATCGTGTACAGCATCCCGCCGAGATGATGTTGCACGTGCTCCAATATTCTCGCCACAGGATGTCCGCACTCGGAAAGTATATTCAAATGCACCGGAGGACCACGTAATATTTTAGCATTACGACACTTTCACAAATCCGGCCCGGTCTGACCATGTTCCTTTCTCTCTCGGAACGATTCCTGGTACCATGCGGTAGCCAGGAGATGCTCGCTGGTTATGGTGTTCGGTTTAGCAGAATTCAAAAATAATACGTTACACACACACATATATATTTAAACTATATATTTACACATATTAAACAACAAAATACACTGGCTGTAGCCGTGATGGCCACGATTTAGTTCGTTCTCTTTTTTAGCCGCGCCATGCTTGATCTGATGTCAGTCGGCCATGTGCTGCATGCTTCGAGCAGACTGGAGTCGCGCCAGGTCACATGATCACGCGGCCGGCCGACAAACCCAGCGACAGAGCGCCAAGGAAGTGCTGCCAAGAGCAACGCAGCGGAGCACTGAGTAACTACCAACACAAAGTATTACTCCATAACAGTGGATTCAACGCCTGACATAAGTCACACTGATCAGCTGTCATTTGTTTTGAGGTTTGTACAAGAAAATTGCAATCCTGTTGAACGCTTTCTCATGTTTTTGTCGAATACTGGGCACAAATCCGAAGACTTAGCCAATGCTGTTATGGCTGTTTTAAGATCAAATGCCATCAATCTATCCGACTGTAGAGAGCAATCATACGATAATGCTAGCAACATGTCAGGCCTGTATAGTGGCTTACAAGCTAAAATAAAGGATGAAAATCCCAAAGCACTGTTTGTTCCTTGTTCGGCACATTCACTTAACCTTGTAGGTACGTGTGCTGCACTGTTGTCCAGAAGCACGCGCTTTCTTTAACCTTATACAAAACGTTTACAACTTTTTTTATTGCATCTACTAAGAGATGGGATATTCTAGTTACCTTTAGTCAACCTGAAAGTAAAACTCCTAAGTGTTTGTCTGAAACAAGGAGGAGTGCTCGTGAAAGTGCATGTAAAGGGCTCTGTGAAAACTTAGACGGTGTTATGCTGGCTTTAAAGGACTATGAAGAGAACACTAATGAGAAGCCGTTGGTAAGAAGTGAAGCTACGGGACTTTTGAGATCATTGAATAGGCTGGAAACGGTATTCATGATGGAACTTTGGAGTGATATATTGGACAGGTTTGAACAAGTTAGCCAAACTCTTCAGAAAATAGAAACGTCCATAGAAAGAGTTGTGAGACTGTATGATTCTTTAGTCCTTTTTATTGATTCTCTCCGAGACATGTTCGCCGTATATGAAGAAAGGGCTAAAAAACGATGTGATTTGGACTATGAGACTCGCTACAAACGTCAAAAAAAGAGAAAATTCCAGGCTGACGAAAACAAAGAAACTGAAATACTTCTTGAAGGACGTGACAAATTTAGAGTTGAGACATTCTATGTAGTTCTCGACCAACTAAAAACTGAGTTGCAGAAGCGGAAAAACGCATATGGTGAAATAGCAGACAAGTTTTCAGTTTTTAACGATCTGTCCTCAACTGAAACAATACCGACAATAGTGGCTACGCTGGCTAAAGCGCAGTGGTCGGTCATGGGGCCAAGCTCTCTGCTGACTCGGTAGACGCGTGGGTTCGAGCCCCACCGTCGGCCGTCCTTGAAATGGTTTTCCGTGGTTTCCCATTTTCAACACCAGGCAAATGCTGGGACGGTACCTTCTGACAGGCCACGGCCGCTTCCTTCCTCATCCTTCTCCAATTTCATTCACCTTAATCAATTCCATCTCTCATCCTGATGCGCAGGTCGCCCACGGGCGTCGACTAGAATGACCTGCACTAGGTCTCTGAGGAGACCACACGAAAAAAAAAAAAAAAACTGAAACAATAATAGAGCGTGCAAACTAACTTCAGTCATTGTATGCCAATGATCTAGAAAAGTCATTTTCAAATGAATGTGTACATTTTTCTTGTCTGTTGATGAGTAGTGGAATTAGAAACAACCCACTCGTCATGATGAAATATATTAGAGAAGAACAACTCCAATCAACATTCCCCAACATTGATATAGCTCTTCGTATGTATTTGTGCACAGCTGTTTCCAACTGCTCAGCGGAACGTTCATTTTCTGTCTTAAAAATAATAAAGTCCTGTCTTAGATCAAGGATGAATGAAGACAAATTAAACTCTTTGGCTATTCTACACATCGAGGCTGAACTTTTGAACAGTGACAAGATGAAAGTTGAAGATCTAATAGAGGAGTTCTCAATTATGAAATCCAGGAGAAAATCTATGTAAATAAAAAACGCCGCTGGTGCAGATGTACTGTATTGATGCATAAGATATGTGTATTGATTTGCTAGTTTTTAACATCTAATTTTGTTCTTAACTACGAACATTGAATTATGTTTTTAAAAATTGTAAAATCCTTAATAGACTTGATGTATCATTTATTGTAGCTGATACAAAGACTTAACAATCACTTTAAAACTTTATCAAAGTGTAAAGGAAACTTTTCTATTGAGTAAATTTAGCCTATTGGAAATATGCCAGTTTCTAAGAATATTCTTAATTCTTATGTAATTAAATCAATCTTTGATCAATAACTTTCAGTTTTTATTAACATTAACCCCACAATTTAGATTACGTTTTTTATAATCAATCTGCTTTATATACAATCAATAATGTCTAATATTAAAATGACGTGCAAGATTTATCCTATACTCAGCCTTCCAGTGGGGCTTACCCTTACTCGGACACAAATAAAGCCAACCGGCCGTTGAATTAGATGATACATTAGCCGGTCGGCTGCATTTGTGTGCGTGCGTGAGTTACGGATCACTCTCAGGTACCACCTCCACCCCTGGACGACCAACGTGGGAGGGGGTCAGAATGTGCCTAGGGGCGGCAGATATGTAAATCCGTCCCTGCCTGCAATAACAGAGCCGCTAAATATTAAATGGCAAATAATACTTCCATTGCCGAAATCAACTGCGTAGTTAGACTCTGTACTCTAAACAAATAATCATTAAACAATTGTCTTATACAATGAAGTTCAACATGCCCGTCCAGAGAGTTTCATACTCAAGTTGGTTGGTGAGGAGAATGCGATGAGACTGATCGCTTAAAATAAATTCCTTATAATTGTTCCTGCCAGCGAAATTTTTTGCAATAGCTTGAAAACGCAGCTCAGAATGACGTTCTTCATTTTGTTATAAACAGTACGAAACTGCTCTAAATAAGCAATTTCCATCACCTGTTATAGGTTATGGCAGTACATTTTGCGGGGGAACATACAATGACTTCGCCAACTACTGGAATGACCATAGGCCTATACTCGATACTCACATCGGCAGTCACGCTAATGGAGGCAGTTTTTGAATTCTATGTCCCGTGCATGTCAAAAATCGTATTAACACATGGAAGCTAGTGATGTAAAATACCCAGGTATTTATAAATCGGGGTAAATACCCAGGGTATATACTCGGGTAAATACCCAATTTGGGTAAATACCCGGGTATTTTAGATTTTTCATAAAAATCCTGTGTCGTGGTAAGTTGAACCTTAAAAACGGGTACCGGTATGTAGTGATGTAAAATACCCAGATATTTATAAACCGGGGTAAATACCCAGGGTAAATGCCCAATTTGCGTAAATACCCAGGTATTTTAGATTTTTCATTGAAAATCCTGTGTCGTGGTAAGTCGAACCTTAAACTATGCAAACTATTCTACATTAACTTTTTAGAAATGTAACAACATTAGATAGTTAATAAAATTAAATTTACTTAGAATTGGGACTTACAAACAGAATTAGAATTGGGAATTAGATCAGAAGATAAAATTCAATAGTTATAACCTGAAAAACTCAGGGTTTGAACTAGGCTTTTTTTGCAAACATTGAGATAAAAGTTGGGGGAAATTTATTCAGAGCATTGGCCAAGTTCTACAAAAGGTGTAATGGACAGTTTTTCAGAACAGTTTTTAAAAGCATCTCTACTTAGTAAAAAACTAAGTCCCTGATTCTTGGATGTCACGGGTAATCTCGAGAACCTTTGGATATATTTTGATGCGGGTTTCACAATTCTGTAAAGGATATCTCGAGGATGATTTCTGTAGAAAATAATTTATTTATGATCAAAGGAAGCAGAGCAGTAATGATTTCAGTGAAAAAATAAACAAAAAAAAACTTGGCGTCTGAGTGCTTTTTAAGTTTATTTTGGGCAAACCGTTTAACTCATCTAAATACTATGAGTGTAAGAATTGTTCAGCATGAAAAGTTCAACATAAAATCCAGGAGAGCATATCTCTATCTTCAATACATCGCCCACGATAAGTATTTTTACGTTTTCATTTCTTCCAACCATGTCCATTCTAATATTGAGGCGACAGTTTACGAGCTAGCTAAGGGCGAGTTTATCACCCCTGTTACAGCCTAACTAGCGGGCAAACCTATTACCCCAGATACAGCCATCAGCAAAACGTCGAGTCGTGTTGAGTTAAGACTTCAGAGAAGGCTGGTTGTGTTTGGAGTTACCCTGGAAGTTCAACAAGGTTTTTCTTCATTTCGCCTGTGAACTTTCCTTTCCACAAAATACACAGTCAAGTTAAGATTGGACGGAAGAGGGATTTGTGTTTCATGCAACTCGCCATTCCCTGGAAGTGCAACTCGACTTATCTTCATTTCGTCTGTGAACTTTTTCTTCTGCAAAATACACAGTCAATTTAAGTTTGGACGGAAGGCGGATTTGTGTTTCAAGCACCTCGCCATTCTTAAATTACATCTGACAAGAATTCGTTATAATGAATAGTCCAGTCAGTGATGTTAAGCCATCATGCCGAGATGTAAAATGGATATAGGTCATAGTTCATTGACATCGCAAAATAAAAAAGTGCTTATCACGTAACAATGAAACAGAGCAACAAATAATTTCTAGATTGCCACAAGAGAAACAAAGCCTTCGTTCTCGGCACCTTCAAACCGTTGCTCAATAAGAACACAGTCTGAACCACGATCAGAAACAAGCTTATAACACTAAGAGGGAAGGTAAGATATTTTTTCTCGATGCCCCTGTAGGCACAGGCAAAACATTCTTGATTTATGTGTTGCTCGCCAAAGTGAGGTCTGGTGGTAATATTGCTCTTGCCGTCGCATCATCTGGAATTGCAGCCACTCTTTTGGAAGGAGGAAGAACAGCACATGCAACATTTAAACTTCCTCTGAAAGTCAGCAGTAATGATGGAAATGTATGTAATAAGTTTATTTCAAAACAAAGTAACACTGCCAGTGTAATCCAAAATTGTTCTTTAGTTGTATGGGATGAGGCTACAATGTCGCACAAAATTTCCGTTGAAGCTGTAGACAGGACCTTGCGTGATCTAAGTAATCGGAACACACCTATGGGTGGCTGCACAGTTTTGTTCGCCGCAGATTTTCGTCAAATCTTACCAGTTGTCACCAGAGGAACGAGAGCCGACGAAGTGAACGCTTCATTAAAAATATCTTACATCTGGCCAGATATAACAAATTGGCACTCAAAACTAACATGAGAGTAGGCTACTCTTATCTTCAGAAGATAATAGTTTGTTTGCTAATTTGTTACTTAGAGTCGGAAATGGAGATTTACCGGTCATTGACGGGAGAATTACCCTCAGTGACGATTTCTGTGCTTTAGTAAGCAGTATTCAAGAATTGATTGATAGCGTTTATCCTCAAATCCATGGCCTATCTAACAAGTCTCATTCATGGTTTAATGAAAGAGCAATATTATCGCCGACAAACGAACAAGTTGTGAAAACTAATGACTTGGTGTTCTCCAAATTCACTGCCCAGGCTCTAGTATATTACTCAGTAGGCTAGACGCAGTAGTCGATAGTGAAGAAGCTGTTCATTACCATACAGAATTCCTAAATTCTTTATTTCCTTCTGGCTTGCCACCACACAAGCTTATTTTAAAAGTAGGAGTGCCTATTATATTGCTACGTAATTTACAACCACCAAAGTTATGCAATGGGACACGGTTGGTAGTGAAAACTTTGAAAATCTGTTTCATTGAATCAACTATCTTAACTAGCTGTGGTACAGGAGAAACGGTCTTAGTACCCAGAATCCCTATGATTCCTTCAGATTTGCCTTATCGTTTCAAACGAGTACAATTTCCAGTACGAGTCTGCTTTGGCATGACTATAAACAAAGCACAGGATCAGACACTTAGCGTGACTGGAGTTGATCTTAATGGAGAATGTTTTTCTCATGGACAGCTTTACGTGGCTCTATCGCTTGTTACATCAAACCGAAATCTTTTCGTGTTCACTGCTGGAGGGAAAACGACTAATGTCGTATACAAGGATATTTTATAAGACCGCCGTTAGAAGTAGACCATCACCTTGCATTCATAACTGTTCGCGGGCGAAGCCGGGGTTGGTTGCTAGTTCATATATAAAATAAATAATCAAATAACCAAAAAAGGCTAGTAAATAGTAAATAGAAAATCAAACAAAGAATAGAAAATGAGAGGGAAGTACAGTGTCAGTTTGAATTCTGGGTAGGATGAGCTAAGCAGTGTTGCCAACCCATATGCTAGCTGGCATACAGTACATCTTCACCCATTATAGAGCCCACATACTACAAAAACTTCCTGACATGCATTTGTGTTATTTAGAGTATGATTAAAAAAAATAATATTTCTTTAATATTTAAAATTGAATGAAAAATAACTTAAAAGCACTTTTACTAAGCATTTTTTTTTCAAATGTAGTTTCTATTGAATAGATTTTATTACCTTTTGAGTTTTGGCATACACTTGCAATTACTATGCAAATAGCTTACTCTTATTACTACAAAAGTAGCTTTTCCCTCCCACATCTTTGTTGCTCATTTCCAGTATCGTAATAAAACTCGACCTTCTCAATATCTTGGTATTTATGAAAAATTTAAAACACAAAACAACCAAAAGGTTTTACTCAATATCTTACTTTGGTTTAAGGAAAAGAAAAAAAAACCAATTAAAGACAAGGTTACAGTGTCAAAACATAACATATAAATACCCAAAAGTACCTGGACATCCATTTTCCTTTTTTTTTTTTAGTATGGAAGGATCAATATTGTTCCTGATTTCAATTTAAGGCATCAAATACCTGTGTTTCAGTCCTTGTTTGTCCAACACTTCATCAACACGTCAAAAAGTGTTGTACAAAGCTCAAAAACTGAAAATACCCTCATTTCGGGTATTTATAAGACCAATGGGTAAATACCCAATTTATATTTACCTTCCCACTGGGTATTTACCCGTCCCACATCACTACCGGTATGCAAACTATTCTACATTAACTTTTTAGAATTGTAATAACATTAGATACCGGTAGTTAATCAAATGAAATATTATTAGAATTGGGACTTAAAAACACAATTAGAATTGAGAATTAGATCGGGGGATATAAACTAACAACTACACTATACTGAAAAAGTTATGTTAAGTACAGTAGGCATCAAACAAAGAATAGAAAATGGGAGGGAAGTACGGTGTCAGTTTGAATTCTGGGTAGGATGAGCGGAGCAGTGTTGCCAACCCATATGCTTGCTGGCATACATCTTCACCCATTTAGGACCCACATACTACAAAAACTTCCTGACATGCATTTATATTATTTAGAGTATGATTTTTTTTTTTTTTTCATATTTAAAATTGAATGAAAAATAACTCAAAGCACTTGTACTAAGCATTTTTTTTTCCAGATGTCCCTTCTATTGAATATATTTTACTACCTTTTGAGTTTTGGCATACACATTTCAATTAATATGCATATAGCCTACTCATATTACTACAAAAGTAGCTTTTCCCTCCCACGTCTTTGTTGCTCATTTCCAGTATCGTAATAAAACTCGACCTTCTCAATATCTTGGTCATCATCATCATCATTTCCCCTTATCCAGCTCCTGCCGGGTCGGGGTATATATGGCACTTCTCCACTTTCCTCTTTCCTTCCACAATTATTCTTCCACGATCTTGTCCCAGTCCAGATTTCTTTTTCTCACGTTGTTCTTCACTGAATCGATCCACCTTGCTCTCTTACCCTTGCACTTGGCCTCCACCATCTGTCTTGGTATTCTATGTTCCTCCATCCTCTTTACATGTCCAAACCACCTTAGTTTATTCTTCTCAATTCTCTCATTTAGTTTTCCCATCCCAACTTCCTTCCTAACATCTTCATTCTTCACTCTGTCTTTCCTTGTCTTACCTATCATACTTCTTAGGAATTTCATTTCACTGGCTTGGATTCTACTCTCTTGGTATTTATTAAAAATTTAAAACACAAAACAACCAAAAGGTTTTATCCAATATTTTACTTTAATTTAAAGAAAAAACACACTTAAAGACAAGGTTACAGTGCCAAAACATATAATTACCCAAAAATACCCGTTCGTCCATTTTCCTTTTCTTTTAGTTTTGAAGGATCAATATTGTTCCTGATTTCAATTTAAGGCATGAAATACCTATGTTTCAGTCCTTGTTTGTCCAACACTTCATCAACACATTAAGAAGTGTGTACAAAGCTAAATAAACTGAAAATACCCTCATTTTGGGTATTTAAATGACCACTGGTTATATACCCGGGTAAATACCCAATTTATATTTACCTTCCCACTGGGTATTTACCCGGCCCACATCACTAATGGAAGCCCACCCATTCTTGGCTATCGCCTTGGAGACACGGTGTAACGGTTTCTTTAGCCCTCACTTTTGCGTGACAAATGTAATGCTTCTACTGGCCCTGCCTTGCACTTTGAAATATTTACTCTGCCTAAGGTATGTTGTTTTAATGGGCGCCAAGACCTCAACGCTATGTTGAAATCTAAATTTATATTTAACAACACCTAGCTCTGGTAGAACACCTTCAAGAATCTATTCACCCAGATCGTGGTATGATTTGATCATTAACCCAACAAACAATTGTATCAGGAGAAGGAATTGGTCTATATCTAATGCTACCTACTGAAAGCAAAGATTGCATGGTTAAAAGAAATGAATTTATTATATAAAACCAGTATGGCAAAATTAATAGTAATAATAATATATTCTGAATTTAAATTGGAGCGTTGCGATTTGAATATTACCTAGAAAATTACGTGAAAACGGAGTCGGATAAATTACTGATTTTACTCTTATTCCCAAGCTATGAAGTTACTGAAATACTGAAAAAAAAAAGACGAGAGATTACGTAGTTCTGAGTCATTCGCGCTTACCACTGGAAATTGCCGAAGCATTTCCCTCGTACTGGATGTTGAAGAGAGCTTCCCACAGCCTCCTGGACGTCGTCATCTTCTTCGTTAGTTGATGAGATACTTGTAGATATGATAACTTTATGTTTCGAACATCGAAGCCAATCACACGTACAACCACACTGGTTAAGTTTTACAAAGATAGTCGTCCAGCCTCCACGGCGCGCAAACCATATATGCACTCGTCGCCTCCCCTCTCTGGACCCGGCTTCTTCTCGCCCGCTCTCCTCTGATTGGCTGAGCCACCACGCGCTACCCCCCTTCTCAGGGTCATTACACTCGGCGCGAGGATGATGTCGATTACCGTTCCAGACTATTTCGCCTTTTCTTGAAGCAGCAACGCAGGCTTGCGTCATGCTTCTTGACAAGAATAAGCCTGTAGCCGAATTCCCCGTGACTCATCTCTCTCATAATACCCTAACTGACAAAACTCCGTAAAATTCCGTAATCATATAATTTTCTATTATAATGTTGTTCGTAATAATTTGCTTGATAGTGTTTTCTATGACATAGAAAACCTATCTGTATGCTTATAATTTTATAAAAATGGTCCAAAAAATACCTTAATAATAATAAGTTAATAATAATAATAAATTAACATGAAAACTTCTCTTGGCTGAACAATTTGCCGCGTAAATAAATATAGACTGGCTTCCTACTGACTTATGCCAGTGGCATAAAAACCCCTCGAAAAACACGTTACATATTCGCCTCGGATCATTGGATGATTTACCGTGACGACGGTCCATTATCCGATTATCCCAGACACGTTAATAAACCCCATCCAAAATACATATTACATAAATGATATCACCCTAAATTACATATATATACACTCATAACTTTTCTTTACGCACTTTGCGTCAAAGTTTGTTGTCACTATGGATTGCACTTTGCAACCAGTCCAATGTTTTTCATATAGAATAATGTTCCACGGATATTTCCGCCTCTCAAATTTCTCTATGTTGGAAAAATAGACATAAATAATGTGTGAGCACTATGTATATAAGATGTCACATCACACGCATCAAAGGTGTTGTGATATATTTATCACCACAGAACTTCCTAATTTCACTGGAGGTCCCTTCGTTATGATGAAATTTAATCTCACTGATCTCACTAAGCACACGATCACCCTATTGTGGCAGCGCATCGCGACCATAATATTTAATCTCTCTTCATAATAGACGAAATTAATATTGACTTCTGAAAAAAAAAAACAGTAAATGCGCATTACATATAACACCAAATATTTCTGTGCCGTAATCGCCCTGTCTTCTTAAGTTCCCGTAGACCATATTCTACTTAATACTAGTTCTCAACACAGACCAGTTCTCCTCACACAAATAATTCCATTGTACAAATTACCTTAAATTACACCCTTACAAATCTTACATGGCGAGGCCGTAAACAGAAATCACGTGTGCTGTTATGTATGAGTTTCATGAAGGACTGTCTCGCCTTCTGATGACCCATCTTTTGTCTCGTGGACGCCTTAAGCAAAAATACCCTGTTCAAGCGCTCACCCATCTCTTGGAGACAAATGGGAATTCACCAGCTCTACCAAATTCTGGCCTTGGTGTATCGAGACATTTTAGTGCTCAAGAGCATCCGACAATCCCGTCATATTTCCCTGTACCTTAAAAACTCTCATTTACTTACATACTACCCCCCTGTGTGACTTCTGATACGCCTGCCTGGAAGACCAGATCTTCCACGCACCAAATATCACACTTACTCATTTGATAGGCTGGCTCGCCAGCTAAACACACTTGTTTTATGACACATACTTTCGTAGACTATGTATATTATACGTCCCGTATAATCTGTTTCCCTTACTATCCTCCAGCACATATGCTGTTTTGCCAATTCGTTTGGAGACTATAAATGGGCCCTCGTAGAGATAAAAGAACTTGGACATGACTTTCTCTAGCTTATTTGACTGTTTCGGCACAGCAAGTAAGACTCTGTCTCCCGGCTCGAATAGGTCAAATTTAGTTTCTTTTTGTTAGCGAATTCTCTTTTGTGCTGACTTAGATAAATTCTGTTTCGCCAACTGAACAATGTAATCCATCCCCGGTTGCTTACCCTCATTTAAACCCAACACCCTCGCTAGTTCATTTTGTGGTCTTTTTTCGAAGTGAACTTCGTATGGCGTCAATTTCGTGCTCTCATGCTGGACAGAATTCAGCCAAGTCTCGACCTTGGAAAGATGTCCAACCCAGGCCGTATGCTTGTCATGCACTAGAGTCCGAAAAAGACGAGCCACTTCCCTTAATGGACGCTCTGCAGAATTACCCTGAGGGTACCTTACAGAGGAATGAACGTGTGTTATACCAGCTTCCTGCATACTGGTTCTCCATTTCTTTGCAGTAAACTGTGGTCCACTGTCAGATAGTATCCTGAGAGGAATGCCAAACTCAGGTACATACTTATTAATGATCAGACGGCTACACGCTAGTCCCGTGGCTTTCCTTAGCGGATATAGCTTGACAGACTTACTAAAAGCGTCAATAACTATAAAAATGTACTCGTAACCGTACTGTCCTTTAACGATCGGGCCAAATAAATCCACACACAGTAGTTCGCCGGGACTACTGGTGAGAACTGCAGATCTCTCCCCCACTAAATATTTTACTGGATATTTACTCCTTTGACAGGTGTCACACTTAGCTAAAATCCTCCTAACATCCCTTCCCATTTTACTCCAAATGAAGTCACGACCAATTTCATAGAAGACCTTGGCAGCACCAAAGTGTCCTAATTCCCTATGAAAAAAAAATCCACAGCCTGCTTCCAGTCTCCGACCGGGTCAGGAATGGAATGAATGAAGCCCCCATCTAGCGGCGAGGATATGAACTGTGCCGGCTGCCGAGGCCTGACGCACTCCTCTGGGGCAATGATTAAATGAATGACAGATGAAATGAAATGATAGTGGAGAGTGTTGCTGGAATGAAATGTTGACAGGGAAAACCGGAGTACCCGGAGAAAAACCTGTCTGCCTCCGTTTTGTCCAGCACAGATCTCACATGGAGTGACCGGGATTTGAACCACGGACCCAGCGGTGAGAGGCCAGCGTGCTGCCGCCTAAGCCACGGAGGCTTCCTACTAAATACATTCTAAATTTCCCTAAACTGAAAACAATACCTAAAAGCTCTTAACTCAGTAATCGTGTATCTTTTCTCTGCTGCTGTCAGTCCTCGCGAGGCTAAAGATACAATGCACAGATTACCCTCATCATCTTTCTGACATAATACTCTAGCAATGCCTATGTGTGAAGCATCTGTCATAACCACATATTCCTTATCTTTCAAAGGATATTTCAGCACTACAGCTTTCTCAAAACCTTCTTTCAGTGCTCTAAAAGCCTGATCATGCTTGGACTCCCATCTCCACCGAGTCCCACTTTTAAGCAATTCCCTGAATGGTTCTACCAACCCTGAGTATTTAAGAACGAACCTCCTGAAAAAGTTGCAAATTCCCAGGTATGTTTTTAACTGTTTAACATTCTGTGGCACCTCTGCGTTAAGTATCTTATTAACCCTACTTTCTTCTGGTGTTACACCTCTACTCGACACTCTATGACCTAAAAAAGTCACTTCTGACTGACAGAATGACGACTTAGACAGCTTCAAAGTGAACCCTGCCTGATCTAACTTCTGAAAAACTATATCTAAATGACGTATATGCTCCTCAAAACTGCGTGAACTAATTACCATATCATCAATGTAATTGGTTACAAACTCTCCTGTGTCATCCCCTAATGCGATGTTTAAAGCCCTAATTAAAGCTGCTGAACTACTCCTTAACCCATAAGGTGTTCTACAAAATTGATAAAGGTTATATTTATGACTAAAAGCTGTAAATGGTCTATCCTCGTACATAAGTGGCACTTGCCAAAAACTGGAACTCAAATCTACACAAGTGAAATACTTCTTCCCCTCAAATGTTTGCATTAATTCCTCTATTGACATAGATTTCAGCTGATCTGAACTAATTCTACTGTTAACCAAACGAGCGTCTAAACAAATACGAACTGTGCCGTCGACCTTGGGTACCGTGATCAAAGAATTAACATATGGACTGTTAGAGTGCTCAATAATCCCATCTTCAAGCATTTGGTTAATTTGTGCCTCAACTGCACTCTGATAAGCGAAAGGTACAGGATATCTATGTCCTGTGAATACTGACCTATCAATAACGTTCAATGAATGTGTATAGCAATTGGCCATACCAATGCGATCCTCAAAAACTCTCCTATTACACAATAACACATCATAGAGCCGAACACATTGTTCCACCTCTATATTTCACTGAAATGCAACATCACGTAACGAGTCCTCTAGACTACCGTTCGTAATCACACTGCCCACAAAACTTGGAGAACCCCGCTCTACGGCTGGCAATATCTCATTTAAAGTACAAATTACACCTACAACACTACTTCTCTGAATATGGTCATTGAACGCTACTTCTACCTCAGAATCTCCCCATTTAAATTTCAAACTCCCTACATCATAACATAAGTTACCAGACACTCTACTTAGCCACTCTGAACCCAAGATAACACTGAATACTAAATTTGGAATTACAAGGCAAATCTGCTTCTCTACATGATTATTAATTTTAATGTCTACTAACACTTGCTTAGAAATTACTTTAGACCTCTTCCCAGCAGCTGTGATAACAAAAGTGCTTTTAATTGGCATCTCCTCAAAATTTACTCCAGTTCCTTTCATTTTTATCATAAAATGCACAACTTATGCAACTCTTCATACAACCACTATCAATTAAAATATCTGTGTACTCCTCGGACACGTTAAATTTAACTACGGGGCTCTTACTGATCACCTCCTGAATAATACCTTCATCATTTAGTTCACGTAATAATTCATTTCTTACATTTAGGTCATAGGGTTCCTGTATAAGTGTATGGACAGGGCATGTTACAGACTGAGATTCTGACCTTACATCGCAGCCTGGTTCGTGTTTAAAGCATTACTACCGCTTGGTGTAGTACTACTCACTACTGCACTGGTCTGGTTGTTCTGGGTTGTATTAACGGTATCTCTCTGTCCGTTATTACCATTGGGCTGATTCCCTCCTTGACCCCTGTTCTGGTTATAATTATTATTATTATTATACCTCCCTTGGTTACCCCTAAAATCATTATTTCGGCCTTGATTTCCCCTGAAATCATTATTTCTACCTTGGTAGTTCGTACCATACCCATTTCCTCTGTACTGGTTTTGCTGATTATTATTATTATTATTTTGGTTCCCCCTATTTTGAACGCTGGCACCTTCGCCACTGTTCCCTTGAACTTCCTGATTCCTATTCTCATTAGGCCTGTTATTATTGTTACCCTGGTTCCTACCGAAATTCTCCTCGTAACCACCTCTTCCCAGAGCATCGAATGTACTCAATAAATTTTCCACTTGTGAAATACATTTAACATTTTGGATACAGGCAGCTTCCTTGATTCTATATGGTAAATGTCTTAGTAATAGCCTGACTACATCACTTTCCTCCTTCGAACCATCCAGATATTTACACGTCAATACCTGTCCTAAAAAGTACTCGGTCATAGTGTAGTTTCCTCTCGGGTTATATTTCCCACACACAATTCCCTCACGATGCTGAGACTGAATTACCTCATTCCAAAATTTCTCACAAAATTTAACTTTAAAATCTGAAATATTCTCGAAATTGTCTCTGTAGACAGCAAACCAGTTTCTTGTCTCCCCTACAAACGCTTGCTCTAAAATTTCAACTACCTGGCACCACTCAATACTACCATCTTCCAACCTCTCCCCAAATGTATTTTCTATTGTGTTCATGAACTCCATTGGACAACCCTGCCGATTACTAAATTTCTCTAGTTCTATTTCCCTGTGTGTGCTATTCACATAAACTGGCCTACTCTGACTATTTTCCTGCCTAATTCTAGCTTTCAACTTCTGTTCTAATTCAGCAATTTTCTCCTCAGCTTTCCTTTCAATATTAGTTACAGTTAACCTAATGCTCCCTTCCGATGCTTTAACTTTACCACTTAATTTAGCTTGTTTCTCATTAATCTCATTAATGCTTTCCTTATTCCTCTCCCTTAAATCATTAACTTCAGTGATTATTTCTGCATGAACTTTATCAATTCTTCCCCCCAGCTGTTCTTTAACCTCTTTAGTTGCTACCTGAATTTTGTCAATTTCTCCCCCCAATTGCTTTTTGACCTGCTGTGTTTCAAGTTGCACTAGTTCTTTTAAATTTTCAGCCTGTCTACTGATTCTAATTTCTAACTCCTCCTGTACTTTTCCTAATTTTCTGTCTACATCTGCAATAATCTCTTTAGCTTTTTCTTCCATCACCCTTCTGATTTCTCCTCTAATCTGCTCAAATTTCTTATCTAATTTTAGATTTTTCTCTTCAAATTTCTCATTTAATTTATTGCTCACTTCCTTACTGCTCTGTTCCAATTTAGCGTTTAAAGCTTCAGTACTCTCTTTATTTTCCCTACTATTTTGTTCAAGTTTAGCGTTTAAACTATCGCTCAATTCCCTATTACTCTCTTTATTTTCCCTACTATTTTGTTCGAGTCTAGCGTTTAAAGCGTCTGTACTTATTTTATTTTGTTGCATAAACTGAAGAAGCAAACTCTCTAACCCTGCTTGACTGTTTTGATTACTTCCCTCAGTATCGGGATTTACCTCCGACATCCCTGTACTGCTTTCATTTCCAAGACTAGCCATACTGCTCGTATCTTCACTATCCAACTGGTGACCACTACGCAACTTCATCTCTTCCTCAGCACTACCCATGCTGATACACACCGATAAATGAAAAACCCCCAAAATACAGGCACAGAAATATATACCCTTCTCCTTCCACAAATGTTATTAGGTTTTCAGCCCCAAGTTGGTAGCGACAAGTGTAACGGTTTCTTTAGCCCTCACTTTTGCGTGACAAATGTAATGCTTCTACTGGCCCTGCCTTGCACTTTGAAATATTTACTCTGCCTAAGGTATGTTGTTTTAATGGGCGCCAAGACCTCAACGCTATGTTGAAATCTAAATTTATATTTAACAACACCTAGCTCTGGTAGAACACCTTCAAGAATCTATTCACTCAGATCGTGGTATGATTTGATCATTAACCCAACACCGACAACAGTGGCTACGCGGGCTAAAGCGCCGCGTTAGGTCATGGGGCCAAGCTCTCTGCTGACTCGGTAGACGCATGGGTTCGAGCACCACCGTCGGCTGTCCTTGAAATGGTTTTCCGTGGTTTCCCATTTTCAACACCAGGCAAATGCTGGGACGGTACCTTCTGATAGGCCACGGCCGCTTCCTTCCACATCCTTGTTCAGTTTCATTCATCTTCATCCGTTCCATCTCTCATCCCGACGCGCAGGTCGCCCACGGGCGTCGAATAGAAAGACCTGCACTCGGTCTCTGTGGAGGCCACACGAAAAAAAAAAAAACCAACAAACAATTGTATCAGGAGAAGGAATTGGTCTATATCTAATGCTACCTACTGAAAGCAAAGATTGCATGGTTAAAAGAAATGAATTTATTATATAAAACAAGTATGGCAAAATTAATAATAATAATAATAATATATTCTGAATTTAAATTGGAGCGTTGCGATTTGAATATTACCGCTAGAAAATTACGTGAAAACGGAGTCGGATAAATTACTGATTTTACTCTTATTCCCAAGCTATGAAGTTACTGAAATACTGAAAATGAAAAAAAAAAAAAAAAAAGACGAGAGAATACGTAGTTCTGAGTCATTCGCGCTTACCACTGGAAATTGCCGAAGCATTTCCCTCGTACTGGATGTTGAAGAGAGCTTCCCACAGCCTCCTGGACGTCGTCATCTTCTTCGTTAGTTGATGAGATACGTGTAGATATGATAACTTTATGGTCCGAACATCGTAGCCAATCACACGTACAACCACACTGGTTAAGTTTTACAAAGATAGTCGTCCAGCCTCCACGGCGCTCAAACCATATATGCACTCGTCGCCTCCCCTCTCTGGACCCGGCTTCTTCTCGCCCGCTCTCCTCTGATTGGCTGAGCCACCACGCGCTACCCCCCTCCTCAGGGTCATTACACTCGGTGCGAGGATGATGTCGATTACCGTTCCAGACTATTTCGCCTTTTCTTGAAGCAGCAACCCAGGCTTGCGTCATGCTTCTTGACAAGAATAAGCCTGTAGCCGAATTCCCCGTGACTCATCTCTCTCATAATACCCTAACTGACATAACTCCGTAAAATTCCGTAATCATATAATTTTCTATGATAATGTTGTTCGTAATAATTTGCTTGATAGTGTTTTCTTTGACATAGAAAACCTATCTGTATGCTTATAATTTTATAAAAATGCTCCAAAAAATACCTTAATAATAATAAGTTAATAATAATAATAATAAATTAACATGAAAACTTCTCTTGGCTGAACAATTTGCCGCGTAAATAAATATAGAATGGCTTCCTACTGGCTTATGTCAGTGGCATAAAATCCCCTCGAAAAACACGTTACAACGGGTTACATTTCCTGCTCTGCCAAGAAATTTAATTCTGGTCTGAGGGCAAAAACGGGGCACATTCAGTCTCTTGAGGTATAACTAAGAAGAGGAAGGTTTAATTCCCACCTCGGCAATCTTGGATGTGGTTTTGCGTGGTTTCCCACTTCCACTCAAGGCACTAACCGGGATGGTTCCTAACTTAAGGCCTTGGCCGTCTCCTTGCCATTTCCCACCTTAATTACAAATACACACAGTAATGCAGCCATCACAATAACACAAGTTATCAGAGATAATTTTACACATACACACCAAAGTAAACTGGGCTGAGTGACCACGATGTCGGAGCCCGTCAAACGAATTATGTTTGCCAAGTGTCTCTCATGGCGAAAGCAATTGTGGACACGCGCGAGTGCCTGGAAAGCTACTTTTTTCTTTAATAATTTAAGAGTATATCGACGATGCATAATTATAACTTTTAGTCTAGGGCGCTAATAACTTGACCACCGAAGCATTGGGAAGAAATTGCAATATTAAGGTACATAAACAACATAGCCTACACATTCAACTGTCAGTTAATGTTCTTCAACATTTCCCTTCTTAAATATTCCCCTCCTTTATAATTCTCCATCACGTGAAAACGTGTTTTAAATATATCGATGCAATGGTGTTGCCATCTGTTGTCAGTTACTGGAACTATATGAGCGAGGTACTGCAATCTGTTGTCAGTTACTGGAACTGATTGCAGATATTCAAACGGCGTATTGAGGACAACAGTTTGCTCTTTTGATCACATGCTGTCATGCAATGGTAAAACGGAAATAAAACGTATTGAGAGGGAATGTAGAAATATGTATCTTTAACTGACATAAAACGTTACTAATACTCCTTGATAAAACAATATTTAACTATCACATGAAATCGCACCATGTCTCGTGTTTTAAATATATCGATTCAATGGTGCTGCCATCTGCTATCAGTTACTGGAACTATATGGGCGATGTACGGCCATCTGTTGTCAGTAATAGGAACTGATTGCAGATATTCAAACGGCGTATTGAGGAAAGTAGTTTGCTCCTTTGATCACATGCTGTAATGCAATGGTAAAACGGAAATAAAACGTATTGAGAGGGAATGTAGAAATATGTATCTTTAACAGACATAAAACCTTACTAATACTCCTTGATTAAACAATATTTCAGTGGTAAAAAAAAACTGGTGAGAGCTGGGATCGAACCGGTGCTCCTTGGAACCACAGCCTGTTGCCTTAACTTCATAGCTACTCGCGCACTCTTGATCAGCAGAAGACGCAACCATTCACTATATTCAAAAGCCGCTGTCTGAAGGAAATAATCCATTTCATTATCCAAAAATATCAATGTTGCACATTCGTATACGTTCATACTGTTATTATATTTTATTGTCAGAACTTGGTTAATGTACGTTTTCAATTACATGGAAGCTTATTAAATAACTTACATTTTAATGGACTTCTCATCGCCATTTTGTCATGAGCCCAGGCGGATTGTGCGCATGCGTGAGGGAATGGACTTCTCATCGCCATTTTGTCATGAGCCCAGGCGGATTGTGCGCATGCGTGAGGGGAAAGAATTCTGCTATTTTCTATATTAATTTAAAAATATACCGTAATATATTTGTTTATTTTAGAGACACTCTGGAAATCTAGAGGCCAAGAGCTTTCGTTAGAGTGCTCTACGAAGTAAATCGGTTCTGTCGTTCTCTCAATCTCGTGGTAACAAAAATCAGCTTACTGTTTTAAATATATAGATATTCGGGACCCTCTTTAGTTCTCATAAACAAAGATTTCAGTAAGACGTGGTGGGATGCGACATTTCGCTCGTATAAAAAAAGCCATTGTGCGCAAGTGCGGGGGGCGACAAATATACTATTTTTCTTTTGAAAGAGAATTCGTTACATTAGGGGAATTTTAAAAGTTAAGTATGAATTGACTACGTACAACCAATATCAAGAGAGAAGAATACGGAAATAAAAAATACATATGAGGTGGGGATCGAACACCTCCCATTTTACGATGCACAAATTCAGAGTTCGCAACACATCCACTGAGCTACCAAGTCACTGGTCATATGGCGCAATATTAACACTCAACAGTCAGTATAAGTTCTTCTTCATTTCCTGTCTTTTATAATACTATTCCGGTTTATATCGTGGAATCTTCATAATCAATATTCCCGTCCTTTATCATTCTTGTAAATAACTAGTACATTAAAACGCGGTGGACATCCGCCATGTCTTTCATTAACCAAGGTGATTCTGCGCATGCGCCTGAGCCAATAATTTACAGCTTTGTTTATAAGTTTAAAAATATATGGTAACATATTTGTTTATTTTAAAGACACTCTGCAAATCTACAGGCCTAGAACTTTGAACAGATTACTCTACGAAGTGAATCGGTTTTACCATACCCTCAATCTCATCGTTACAAAAATCAGCTTAGTGTTTTAAATATATAGATAGAAGGTAGATAGACTGTATCAAAAGATAATTCAGTCGAAACCCATCAAAACATGACGGTCGATGGGAGAATATTTACTGAGGAATTTTCTTATATATATTCTTTGTACGATTACTTTTAGGCACTGTTGAAACTTTAAGGGCGTCAAAAGATTGCACTCTCGACGTTGCAACATACTGCTGACCACAACTGAAAACTTGATGAGGTAAATTGAGACTATACGTTCCAGAGTTTCCCCTTGAGTATTGATTGTGATAAAGTATGCCAAGCGAATTGGAAAATGTTGCCTCTTAAAGGAAAATGGTAGTGTTTTTTTCGGATGGTGTTAAATCAAGTCGAAGGATTAGACCCCTCTGCCTAAATTTAACTGCACTTATTATTTCCAAATCCAATTAATATGGTTGCATTTGAGCCTTGGGAAACGTTCAGATTTCTAAGGAGCATAACTGTGAGTCAAGCGTTTGGACTATGTGGAGGCATTTCATTTAATTCCAAGAAATTCAAGAATTATGTAGGAAACTGAAATAAACGTAGGTAGGTTTTAATTTTCGTCATCAAGTTTTCAGTCTTGGCCAGCAGTATGTTGCACTGTCGAGAGTGCAATCTTTCATCTTCAGTATTTGATCTGTTAATGCTGGTGTCTGCTGTTTTTGAAGTAAGTTACTGGATAGAAGGTTGACTTATAAGTTGATTTCAATACATTGTTAATTTTTTGGTGTAAGAATTCCTCAGTATGCCTTCCTTCGGAGGGAAAGTAAATCCGGCGGTCCTATGCCTTAGCTTTATGACATGAAAAAGAATCTTCCACTAACAACAGTACATTTGTGTGAAGCCAAAATTTGTAGGTTAGATTATTTTGATAACGCTATATTAGTTCCAAAGTTCGTCGCCAGGTGCTGGCTGTGATGACATCTAGTAGCCAAGTCTGCAGCTAGATGTCGTGGACGGTAGCATTTGGTAGCAAAAGTAGGAACTACTGTACCTGAAAATTTGATCGTCTGCACTCCTTACCTGAATCACAGATAACACACACTAATACAGCCATCACAATTATTAATACCGGTTATCAGACAGAGTCAACACATACACCCAATGTACACGGCGCTACATGACCGCATTGTCGCAGCCCCTAAACTAAGGAACCAACCAACCGTTAGTATTAGAATGCAAACTTTCGAGACATTTATTATATTCTTCGCAGAAGTAAATGTTTCAGTCACGATATCCTCATGCGTTGCAAGCTTGGCTGGTAATTCAGTAACACTTGATTATCACCATCCATAGAGAAGTAGTCGCCGTTAACATGCAGCATAAAATCAGAAAATTCCATTTCACCTGGTTTCAATCACGTGTTTTTATGTAAGTGGCGTATTTTGGAGAAGGGCCAGAGAGAAGAGTATTTAATATAATTGAATAACTGTTTGGCGAGAAGCGTGCGACAGACCTGAAGTCTCCATGAAAAATAACTTTCCCACAAAAAGGAATAATGTCGTTACGTATCTTTAAGAAGTAGGTTCTCGCACATTAATGAATGAATATTTGCCATTGGGGCTCCATCCCAAATTATGAGCCGAGCTAATCGAATAACGCCAACTGGATTTTGATATGCTCTTGCAAAAAATTGTTTTGAAAGAATTCACTTGATTTGCAGATCTGAGTCGATTAGCTTCTGGATAATCTAATATATAAAACTGGCCCCAAGAACCGTCGCTTATAATTTTGGAATATAACGAAGAAATGCGATGATGTGCAATTACATACATTTTAAAACAATATGGACCGTATGCATGTGGCACAGTAACATTGGTACCGGTACCAAATGAAACGAATTTCATAGCATTGTTGTACTGCCGATTATTATCTCTGAAATTCCTTGAGATATCATTTCCAGTGAAAAATTGTTGCAGCCTGTCTAATATTTTATATTTAGTCACATCAATTTTACCATTACAACAGCAAGGTCAAAGTAACCAAGCGTAGATTTCTTGCAAGAGAATTATACAGTGCAGAACAATGTTTACATTTGTCCATTAAGGACCCTGCACTGTATAGCATATTATCTTGAATTGCTTCTGAAATTGCATATTTATATTGGATTTTAAAAGTGGCTTTGTATTTTTCTCCGATTTCTCATTTCTTTTGCGGCTAATGTTCTTTTTCGTCAAATGGGTTTATTTATAGTAGCATTTCTCCCCAAATTAACGTCATATTCAAAAACACTATAGTGGCCTGCATCAATGCAGCCGCCAAATATTAAGTTAAATGGCAAATAATACTATTATTGAAAAAATCAACAGCATGGTTAGATTTATTGTTATGTACTCTAAACAAATAATCAATAAACAATAATATTCACTGATACTATGAAGTTCAGAGACTTTCATTCTCAAGTTGGATGCTGATGAAAATTCGATGAGACTGATCGCCAATAATAAAATCCTTATAATTATCCCTGCCAGCAACAATTTTTGCAGTTTGCTTGCAAACGCAGCTTAAGATGAAGTTCATCATTTTGAAATAAACAGCACGAAACTGCTCTAAATAAGCAATTTCCATCACCTGTTGTAGGTACAATCCTTTGCATTTCCATGACAGTAAATTATGTAAGGGAGCATAAAATCAGTTCGCCAACTACTGGAATGAGCATAGACTCACTTCGCCAGCCACCGTAATGGAGGGAGTTTTAGAATTATAAATGTTCAGTGCATGTCAAAAATCATATTAACACAGGGAAACTCACTCATAAGACTACATTCTGATCTATCACCCCGGATTACGGGTTCGATCCCTTCTCTGCCAAGAAATGTAATTCTGTTCTGAGGGCTGGAACGGGGTGCACTCTTGAGGCAAAATTAAGAATAGCAAGGTTTGATTCCCACCTCAGTAATCTTGGATGTGGTTTTCCGTGGTTTCCCATTTCAACTCCAGGCAAATACCGGGATAGTTCCTAACTTAAAGTCTCGGTCGTCAACTCCCCATTCCCCACCTTAATTACAAATGCACACATCAATATGGCCATTACAATAACATAGGTTATCAGAGAACATTTTATACACACACACACAAAGTAGACGGGGCTGAGTGACCACGATGTCTGAATCCATCAAATGAATTATGTTCACCAATTGTCTCTCATGGCGGAAGCGATTGTGGTCATTTTAATTTAATAATTTAAAAGTATATGGCAACGTAAATCGTGGGGAATTCCTTACTTTGAATAATAAAAGTAAAATGTGTTTACACAATGGAATACCGACAACAAGAAGGAATAATTGGGAAATAAAAACTCATGTCTGAGGTGGGATTCGAAATCCCTCGATGATGCATAATGAAATTCGTAAACTTTAACGCTGGCCCTGAGCCACCCAGACAATAGAAAGAAAGTGCAATATTAAGGTACTCAAACAGCATGAACACTCAACCGACTGTTGAAGTTCTTCATAACATCCCTTATTTTATAATTCTATTTCAATGTATATTGTGGAAGCAGCATAACCAATATTCGGGACCCTCTTTAATTCTCATAAACAAAGATATCAGTAAGATGCGGTGGGATGCGACATTTCGCTCGTGTAAAAAAAAAAGCCATTGTGCGCAAGCGCGGGGGCGACAAAAATTATATTTTTCTTTATTAAAGAGAATTCGTTACATTAGGGGAATTTTAAAATTTAAGTATGGTTTGTCTACGACTCGACGTAATATCAATATCAAGAGAGAAGAATACGGAAATAAAAAAAGATATCGGAGGTGGGGATCGAACACCTCCCATTTTACGATGCACAAATTCAGAGTTCGCAACGCATCCACTGAGATACCAAATCACTGGTCATATGGCGCAGTATTAAGTTAGGTAAGCATTATACACACTCAACAGTCAGTATAAGTTCTTCTACATTTCCTGTCTTTTATAATACTATTCCGGGTTATATCGTGGAAACTTCATAATCAATATTCCCGTCCTTTATAATTCTTATAAATAACTATTACATTAAAACGCGGTGGCCATCCGCCATGTCTGTCATTACCCAAGGTCATTCTGCGCATGCGCTTGAGCCAATCATTTTGCAGTTTTGTTTATAAATGTAAAAATATATGGTAACATATTTCTTTATTTTAAAGACACTCTGCAAATCTACAGGCCTAGAGCTTTCGACAGATTGCTCTACGAAGTGAATCGGTTCTACCGTTCCCTTAATCTCGTCGTTACAAACATCAGTTTAGTGTTTTAAATATATAGATTAGCAATTTTCGGGCATTACTAGTTTATCCATGAAATGTACCTTTGAGTAATGGGTTTTATTATGTTTTAGAAGCTCTAGTAACAATCACAAGTAGTAAAAAGTAAAAAAAAAAAAAAAAAAAAAACACCGTTTTTTTAATGCCCATTTTGTAATCGTGCCTAGCAACTCTTCCTCCTCTACGGAAGACCATTTGCAGTGTTTTAATCCTGTTTATTTGTAGGTTATTTTCCTCAGCCCATGTTGCAAGTCTAGTGAAACTTTCCTGAAACTTTTCTTTACTTAGCATTCATGATGTTACGCTTCAGTCAAATCTCTATTTGGGAAAATATTGCCAATTTTTTCTAAGGTACATTATCGTGTTGGAAGCCATTTTTCAGTGTTGCCTTGGTAATAAAATTTTATGTTTTTCAGTTGATCAATACAATTGTACCCAATTGGTGTTTCCCTAATCCTGAAAAAATATTTTTTTTACATGAGTATTTATTAATCTTATGTACATTTTATTCAGGATTAGGGCGACGCCCATTAAAATTAGGTACAATCATGTTGACAGACTGAAAAAACATTAAATTTAATTTCTAAGCTATATTCTGAAACTTTTCATTTATACTTCTCGCTATGTGGAGCAACTAGGAAGGCCCAACCACTACTAGAGGGAAGATGAAGTAGGAAAATTGAAATAGGTTTGGGAGAATAAAGGGAGAGTCCCACATTTATTTAATAATAACACAAAAGATTCAAAAACGTAGAGGGAAAAACTCTTAAGAAACAAACGTTCCAAAATATTGTAACAGCCCTCGAGTTTTTGCAATCAATGAAAAAGTTTGGGAATATAACAAAAACGTCCATTACCTATTCATTGACTTCCAAAAGGCCTACGACTCAGTCCACAGAGAAACGGTGTGGGAAATCATGGCAGAAATTACTTTCCTCCAAACTTCTGACCAGGTAAACAAAACTAAAACTTTACTGTAATTTCTGCAGTTACGTTTATCTCCCTTCTTATGTATTGGAACAATAGTTGCTTCCTTACATTCATCCGGTATTTGTTCCTCGCGCCATATTTTCAGGATAAGTTTATGCAGTTTTTCATGAAGCTTCTCTCCCCCATATTTCAGCAATTCAACTGGTATACCGTTATGAGAACAGGGATAAAAAATACTGTATTTACTTATTGTCTCAAGTAGAGTCATTATTTCATTTTGGTTTGGGGTTAATTTGACTATTTTAATCGACTAATGTTACAAGTTTTGATAACTAACTGTACTATAAGGTACAGACGAATCATAATTGTGGGTACTGAAAGTTGCACATGAGAGAAACGTAAGCAATAATTCTAGTTGTTTGTGTCGAGCCAGGAAATACCTGGGTTATTAATAGCATGAACTGAGATTAACTTTCCGTAGGAAGAGTACTGAGTGAAGTTCGGGGTCATTCGGGTCCGCTTGTGAACGATTGCATGTATTACGATCGTCATCCGTTCATATGTTGTCTGAAATATCTCCCCCCTGTGGGTGGGGTGTTTATAATACACCCACGGTATCCCCTGCCTGTCGTAAGAGACGACTACAAGGGGAGACCTTGGCTATACTTAAGGACTCCGCGTTGGTTTGTGAATTGGACCCCCAGTGGGTGGGGGGAAGCGAATACATGCACGGTAATGCCTGCCAGTCGTAAACGGCGACTAAAAGGGTTTCTCGGATCGGTCCTCTTTCGAGGGCTTGACAGTCAGCTCTAAAAGACATACATCCGTGCGGTATAACTCTCATTAGGTTATATCGCACTTCTTTCCGTTAATGCTTTCAGGGTCTGGCAACCAACATTTCTATATGTGCGTGTTGTTAGGGGATGGGCCACTTACGCTTGCGACTACGCTCGAAAGCCTGTCCAATCTTGGCCGCGCCGACAGGCGGGTGCGCCATGTATCCCTGCAGTAGTATCCGCCTGACTACGCAGGTCCCTGCACATCCGAATGTCAGAGCTGTAAAATCCAGTATATGCCAAGGGGGTGCATGCCGATACGGCATCGTAAAACATCGGACCCCCGGGCAATGCCTTCCAAGCTAGGCGGGCCTTGCCCTGGCTGGGTAGCGCCTACTGTGACGGCCCGTGATCGGATGCCGGTGGCATTCGGGGAGGATGATCTGGCTATGGGTTCTAAAAGAAAAATCCCCAAACAGGGTGGTTCTGCACCCAAGTCTTAACTTTCGATTCCCTATGGGGATCAACCCCCTGGGAACAATCTGTACGTGAAAATCTGGGTGCTAACACCCCCAAGTTTCTGGTAGCGACCAGAACAGATGGGGGTGATTTCAAGCTGGTAAAGAGTATTTTGTTTTCTCGCCACAAAGAAGGTGTCTATGGTGAGCTTGAGAAAGTACAAAAGATGAGGAACGGTAGCTTGTTGCTCAAGACTAGGACTGGTGAGCAAGTTGAACAACTTCTGCAATGTAACCACTTTGGCGAGATCCCTGTCAAAATGGAAAAGCACACGTCACTGAATCTGGTCCGAGGAGTTATTTTCCAGCGGGACCTGATTCTGAACACTGACGAGGAGCTCAAGGAGGGTATGCAGCACCGTCACGTGACTGATGTCCGGCGCATTACGCGCAAGGTCAATGGTCAAATCGTGGATACTGGTGCTTTCATCATTTCCTTTGAGCTTTCGGTGCTCCCGGAGAAAGTCAAGGTAACAAGTTACCGTTGTGACGTACGGCCTTACATCCCTCCACCAATGAGGTGATATAACTGCCAGAAGTTCGGGCACATGTTATCCCGATGCTCGAGCCCTGCAATCTGCGGAACATGCGGAGGGTAGCACACGAAGCGGAAGGGTGCACAACACCATATCAGTGCACTCATTGCTCTGGATTTCATTCTCCTCGGGACAGGAACTGTCCTGTCTTCCAGAGTGAGAAGAAAATCCAGGAGATCAAAACCCTGGATGGTCTCACCTACCAGGAGGCCCGCAAAAAGTACCATACCACGATTGCCCCTACTCCAACGATTGATTATAGCATTATAATCCCAAATTTGGTCCCGGCTACCTCATCTTTTGTCCCAGCTATGAAACCTTCAAATGTACCACCGTCCATCTTGAAACCCACACCCCAGAATCGAAACAACAGCCCGAAGGTGATTTCTACCCCACCTTCGGCCACAAAGAAGGCTGTGCGAGCGAAGGCTGCTTTGTCCGCACAGCAGGGGAGGAAGTTGAAGGATTCCTCCCCGCTCAAACGGTCGGCAAAAGCTGCGCCGAAGCCGGCCGAAGCGGCCTCGTCGACCAGGGTCAGGAGTTCGCCTCCTGACTAGTGATGTAAAATACCCAGGTATTTATAAATCAGGGTAAATACCCCAGGTATATACTCGGGTGAATACCCAATTTGGGAAATACCCGGGTATTTTAGATTTTTCATCAAAAATCCTGTGTCATGGTAAGTTGAACCTTAAAAAACGGTACCTTTATGCGAACTATCCTACATTAACTTTTTAGAAATGTAACAACATTAGATAGTTAATCAAATTTAATTTAATTAGAATTGGGACTTTAAAACAGAATTAGAATTGGAAATTAGATCAGGAGATATAAACTAACAACTCCACTACACTGAAAAAGTTAGGTTAAGTACAGTAGGCATCAAACAAAGAATAGAAAATGGGAGGGAAGTACAGTGTCAGTTTGAATTCTGGGTAGGATGAGCAGAGCAGTGTTACCGACTCAAATGCTTGCTGGCATACATTTTCACCCATTATAGAGCCCACATACTACAAAACCTTCCTGACAACCATTTATATTATTTAGAGTATGATCTAAAAAATTAATACTTTTTTAATATTTAAAATTTAAAAATAACTTAAAGCATTCTTACTAATCTTTTTTTTAATGTCCTTTCTATTGAATATATTTTATTACCTTTTGAGTTTTGGCATACACATTTCAATTAATATGCATATAGCCTACTCATATTACTACAAAAGTAGCTTTTCCCCTCCGACATCTTTGTTGCTCATTTCCAGTCAACTTACCGTAATAAAACTCAACCTTCCCAATATCTTTGTATTTATTAAAAATTTAAACAACCAAAAGGTTTTATCTAATATTTTACTTTAGTTTGAGGAAAAAACACACTTAAAGACAAGGTTACAGTGCCAATTTAACATATAAATACCCGGATGTCCATTTTCCTTTTCTTTTAGTTTTGAAGGATCAATATTGTTCCTGATTTCAATTTAAGGCATGAAATACCTGTGTTTCAGTCCTTGTTTGTCCAACACTTCATCAACACAACAAAAAGTGTTGTACAAAGCTCAAAAAACTGAAAATACCCTCATTTTTGGTATTTAAATGACCACTGGGTATATACCCGGGTAAATACCCAATTTATATTTACCTTCCCACTGGGTATTTACCCGGCCCACATCACTACTCCTGACCCGTCTAAATATCTTAAAGAGGTGGGAAAGAAGGGAGCCCGCACTACGCGTTCCCTTACTCCTCCAAAAAGGGGAAGCCATCCGCCCCACCAGCTGCGGATGCTCATTGCACAATACGCAGCGAGTATAGTCTGCCTGCAGGAAGCTAACCTCCGGCCTGATCACGAGACTGTTCTGAGAGGTTTCCGACTGTACTCTCAGGAGCGACAAGATGCCGCCCGAGCTTCCGGGGGCGTTTGCACCTTCGTTCGCTCTGACTGCTATAGTGAAGAGTTTCCACTCACCACTGATCTGGAAGCTATTGCAGTTCGCGTGTCATTGCCTGTTATGACAACAATTTGTAACGTGTACCTTCCACCGAACAACCAGATCCTTGATATTAATGACGTCTTTGATCTTGTCGATCAACTTCCAGCCCCTTTCCTACTCGTGGGTGATTTCAACTCCCATCACCCCCAATGGGGATCACCATCTTCCTGCCCCAGAGGAAGGGACGTAGAGGGCTTAATTCAAGGGTTGGATTTATCGATATTAAATACAGGGGAAGCCACCCATTTTAGCATAGCGCATGGCACGTACTCGCACATTGACCTGAGTGTGTGTAGCCGTGCGCTGGTTCCCCTGTTGGGTTGGTATGTACACGATGACCTCTGTGACAGTGACCATTTTCCGATAATTCTTACTCTTCTTAACCAGAAACCCGTGGAGTTCCCAGTCGTTGGGTCCTAAAACGGGCCAATTGGCCATCGTTTACCGAACGCGCTGTGTTCGTTGATCTTGGTTGCCGGAGCGTCGATGACGAGGTACAGCACATCACCGATGTGCTTCTTGCTGCCACCGAGGAGTCCATTCCATCATTTTCTGGAACTGATCATCATCATCATCATCATTTTCCATCTCCAGTTTCCCGGGTGTGGCGAACAAGCGCTCTCCGTCTTGTCCGATCTTGGTACACCATTTGTTCTTGGACATCGTCCCAGTTGAAACCATTCTTCTCCACCTCTGATCGAACTGTCTATCCATCGTCTCCTCAGTCTTCCTCTTGGTCTCTTCCCTCCGACATCCAGGTTGAAGTACTTCTTAGCTGTTCTTGAGCTATCCTTCCTCATTACATGGCCATACCGCTGAAGTCTGCGTTTCCCCAGAAAGTTGGTAACAGGGACCCTGATGCCAGCTGTTGCTCTGTGTACCTCATTTCTGATTTTCTCTCTCCTGGTACTTTGGTTCATAGTCCTAATAAATCTCATTTCTGTGGCATGAATTCTACTGTAATCCTTACTTAGCAATGTACATGTTTCCATACCATAAGTAAGGATTGGAACAAAGTAGGTGTGATACAACGTTGCCTTGGCTGTCAAGGGTATGTTTCTGTCCCAAAGTAAGTGCCGAACTTGGTTATAGAAATGTGATGCTTTCAATGTTCTATTTAGAATTTCTTGTTTGAGGGTGTTATCCTTGGAGACCATACTTCCAAGATACTAGTTTTGCTCCCTCCAAATATATGTTTGAACTTTTTCTCTCTCTGCTAATGGTCATTTCAACAGTCTTGGCCTTGCTGATCTTCAGGCTAAATTCTTTAAATTTGTTGTTCCAAGCAGTCAGTCTCTCCAGTACTTCCACTTCTGTTTCTCCCCATAAGACCACGTCATCTGAAAATACCAAAGCTTGTGATTCATTTGCAGTTTCTTGAATAGAATTTAAAATTTTGTCCATAACAGTGACATACAATAGTGGTGACAAGGCACTTCCTTGCTGGATTCCCCTTTTTGTCTGAAACCATTCAGAACGACGATTTCCTATTTGGGCACAACTATAACAACTCCGATATAACATCCTTATTTTGTCAACCAAGTAGTAGGGCACTTTTAAGGCTTCAAGTCATTTCCAGATCTTATTACGGGGAACACTATCGAAGGCCTTTTCAATGTCCAAAAACACCATCACAAGATCCTTTCCACGTTCCCAATATTTCTCAGCCAAAATCCTTACAGCAAAAATGAGATCAACAGTGCTTCGACCTTTCCTGAAACCAAGCTGTTCTTCTTCTAATAAGGGTTCAACTATCTTCCTCAATCTGTTTTCTAAGATCTTTACCAACAACTTCTGAATATGCGATAGCAGAGTAATGCCCCTGTAGTTTCCACACATCTTGCGGATTCCCTTTTTGAACAGTGTGATGATGATTCCTCTCGTCCAGTCATCTGGAATACTATTCTCCTCCCAGATGACTGACAGTACTCTGAAAGTCCATTGTAGGCAGGTGTTCCAGCGGCCTTTATCATATCTGAGGATAAATCGTCAAACCCTGGAGACTTTCCATTTCGCATGTTCTTCAGTGCCATCTCTACTTCCAGCCATGTTAAAGGTTGTTACTTACTTACTTAATTCCTGCTGCTCCTTCCGGAGCATAGGGCCTTGGCGAAATTTCTCCACGCAGTACGGTTCCTGGCCATTCTCTTCACTTGACTCCAGTTCTTGTCCATCTCTGCAATTTCATTTTAGGTCGACCTCTCTTCCTGGCGCCTTGAGGATTCCAGTCTAGCGCCGCCCTCTCAACAGCTCCGTCCGGCTTCCTTAGTATGTGACCAATCCAGCGCCATTTCCTCTCCTTGATCTGGTTGCTAATCGGTTGTTGATTGGTGATGGTCCAAAGATCTTCATTTGAGATTATGTCCGGCCACCTCACATTCATGATGCGACGCAGACATCTGTTAATGAACACCTGTAGCTGGTTGTTGATTGGTTTTGTGACTTTCCATGTTTCACAGCCATAGAGATGAATCGACTTTACGTTGCTACTGAAAAGGCGGAGCTTGGTCTTCCTGGAAATGTTCTATTTCTCCAGATGGGGTAGAGCTGGACAAAGGCACCATTTGCCTTCCTGATACGGCTTCGATCATCTTCCTCTGCTCCCCCATCATTTGTGACTATACTTCCAAGGTAGAGGAAGGACTCAACTCGCTCAATTTCCTTTCCGTTGACTGTCAAGCTAGTCGTGACGTCAGAATTTATCCTCATCTCTTTGGTCTTTTTGGTGTTGATCATCAGTCCTGCACGTTCTGCTTCTCTCTGCAACCTCCCCAGCTTATCTTCTATGTCTCTGTACCGTTGTGCCATAAGACAAATGTCGTCTGCGAAATCCAGATCTTCAAGCCTGTCATTTATACCCCATTGAATACCCCTCTTCCGTCGTCCTCCCATTACCTTCTTCATCACACTATCCAGGACCAACAGGAACAGAGTGGGGGAAAGGACACACCCTTGTCTCACTCCGGAACTGGTCTTTATCTTTTCTGTTAATTTGCCTTCGTGTAGAACCTGGCACTCATACCCTTCGTACATCTCTTCCATGATTCTGATGATCTTTGTTGGAATTTTATATTCCTCGAGGGTCTTCCACATGATTCTTTGGTTTACGGAGTCGAAAGCTTTCTCGAAGTCAACAAATGTGAGGTAAAGGGTATTCCGCCACTCCACACTCTGCTCCAGGATGATTCGGAGGGTGTTGATGAGATCCACACAGCTGCGATGTTGTCGAAATCCAGCCTGTTCCTTCCGAAGCCTTTTTTCTACGCAGTCTTTTATACGATTCAGGATGACTCTCGCCAGCACTTTGCTTGGAATGGACAGCAAAGTGATACCCCTCCAGTTGTTACAGTTTGTGGTGTCCCCTTTCTTCGGTAACTTGACTATCAACCCCTTCGTCCAGTCGGTTGGTATTTTCTCCTCCTTCCAGATCTTCTCCAAGAGCGGATGCAGCAGATTGATCGTAATATCCATGTCTGCTTTCAATACTTCCGCTGGGATATTATCCAGACCTGGTGCCTTCCCGCACTTCATCTGCTTCAACGCTGTCCGTATTTCGCCCCGAGTTGGGGAGTCAAGGCTGATGCTTGGGTCACTTTCTGCTTCCTCTTCATCTTCTCCTCGCTGCTTACTTTCTGGTCCTCTATCTCTATTAAGAATTTCCGCAAAGTGTTCTCTCCATCTAGTCAGCTGCTGTTCACACGTCGTGAGGATCTCGCCCGTCTTGCTCTTCACAGGCCTAGTTATATTAAAACCTTTCTTCGAAAGCATCTTTGTGATGCCATAGAGCTCCTTAACGCCCCCCCCCCCCCCTTCTTGCCGCTTATTCTGCTTTCTCCTCCTGCTCATCAATCCACCTCCTATGATCCTTCCGCACACTCCTCTTTACCTTTCTGTTTGCTGTTGAATACTTTGCTTGTGTGAGAGCCTTCTGCTGCCTAGTCTTGCAGGTGTTGAGCTTGGCCTTAATCTCTTTCCTATAATATTTCTTGTCCCAGGTCTGATCGGATATCCATTCTTTCCGCAGGCAGTTCTTGTACCCGAGCTGCATCTCACTGGTTTCCACGAAGATTCTTTACCTCGCTCCACACAGTCTCCACATCCTTCTCTGTCTCGGAGTCCAACACCTGGAATTTATTTCTGAGCTCCAGTTTAAATTGGTCCAATCTCTGCTGGTTCTTAAGCTTGCCCACATCAAACTTGCTGTGCCGAGTGTTAAACTTTCGGCGGACTGCCACGATCTTCATGCGGATGTTGGCAACCACTAGATGATGGTCACTACCAACATCCGCTCCTCTCTTGTTCCTAACATCTTCCAAGCTTCTTCTGAACCTCCTGCTCACCGCGATGTGATCAATTTGATTTTCTGTGACTTGATCAGGAGACACCCAGGTGACCTTGTGGCACCGCCTATGAGGAAACACCGTGCCACCCATCACCAAATCCTGACTGGCGCAATATTCCGTAAATTTCTCCCCATTGTCATTCATCTCACCAAGGCCATGTTTACCCATGATCTGCTCCAACCCCTCATTGTTTGAGCCCACCTTCGCGTTGTAATCTCCCATAACAATGAGAATGTCCTTCTTAGTTGTTTGTCTTGTGGCATCTCGCAGCATTTGGTAGAATTCTTTCTTCTTTTCTGGCTCCGATTGTTCTGTAGGCGCATAGCATTGGATGATGATCACATTCCTGATCTTTGTCTTGAACCTAGCAAACATGAGCCTACTAGAAATTGGCTTCCACTCCATAAGGCTTCTCTTTGCATTTCTGTTGAGCAGCAACCCCACTCCATCCCTGTGTTCTTCATCATCTCCCCCAGAATAGAGAAATGTAATTCCATCTGTTGTCTGTATTTCACCAAATCCTGGCCACCTCACCTCACTCAATCCTAGGATATCCAGCCCATAGTTCTTCATCTCCCGTGTGACTTGTTTCAGTCTGGTTTTCTCCATCAAGGTCCTCACATTCCAGAAACCGATTTTCGTAGTCCTCTTCATGCCAAAAGTCGTAATCAGGTTATCCGTCCGGTTTTGTAATTTCGCTTCAGTTTCAGTAATCAGTTTATTTAAGAGGAGCGAGTGATTAACCCACTACCTCCGAGTGCCTTGGAGGGGCTGCCACCTTAAGCCTGAGGCACCAGGCTGATTTTCTGTCAGGGTTTCTTCCCTTAGCCTTTGAAGAACCAACTCCTAACTACAAGGCAGCAGTTGTTTCACCAGAGCCCCGTTAGCCGTAATTTCTTCAGGGTT
Organism: Meconema thalassinum; assembly: GCA_946902985.2. Lineage (NCBI taxonomy): Eukaryota > Metazoa > Arthropoda > Insecta > Orthoptera > Tettigoniidae > Meconema > Meconema thalassinum. Next base: position 651,038,710 of record OX336390.1, read on the forward strand.
CCTGTAGGGCCTTCACAGCTACCGTAGCGGTCTTGAGGCACACAAAGTCCCCACTGTACTTCACCCCTACAGGCAATCCCCTACTTCATTACGCTGCCCATCTCCCACGACGAGGACGAGGGGTTGGATTTGTGGGAGACAAACACAACGCAAAGGCTCACCAGTGGGATTCGATCCAGTGATCCCGCGCTTACGAAGCAGTGCTCTTACCCCTGCACCACGCGCTTGTTTGTTGGTCCTCATGAATTTTTTCAACTGTGCCATCACTAACATTACTGTTGTCAACACCACCATTCAGCAGCATGCTGAAATGCTTCCTCATTTCCTTTCTAACTTCGAGGTTTGTTTTTAACAACTTTCCATCATCAGTTTCCAGAGCAACAATATTAGTATGCTCACACCTTTTATTCTTGACCACCCTATACAGTAGTTTTTTATTGCCTTGGCCTTCCTCCTTTAACCTGGTGGTAAAGTCAACCCAGCATTTATCCTTCTCTTCCTGGACCAGTCTTTTAACAGCCAGCTTCTTATTCCGATATTCCTGAGACAGATGTTCAATTGCAGTGCCATTACGTACATGTCCAGTTTGTTGTTTTTCTCCGTCTAATTTCTTCTTTATGATATTTCTTTCTTTTATTGCAGTCTTGACCCTATCATTCCACCATGGTGTTTCCTTTTCTCTCTGTGTAGCACTTGTTTTACCACAGATTTCAACAGCCTGTGTAACAAAAGTGTCTTTGTAGAGCTTCCATTCTTCCTCCACCCCAAGTTTTTCTGTTTTGGCTATCTTATTCATGATCCTTTCTTGGTACTCCTGTTTATTTCCCGAGTCTCTGAACAGCCAAGTCTTAATCTTTCTCATTTTTGTGTGTTTGACTGTTGGTACACATACATTCTTCAGCTCTGCAATGAGTTGTCTATAATCACTGTCAAGACATTCACTTGGAATAACTTGAACATTAGTTACAGACTGGTTAGCTTGTTGGTCTGTTATTATATAATCAGTCACAGTTTTAAGCTGTCCATTCCAACTATATCGAGTAATTTTGTGACTCTCTGGAACTCCTCGTCGCAAACTCGTCCCCTGGTGGACTGAGGATATTGCAGCGGCAATAAGAGACCGTCGTCGAGCTCATAAGCACTATCGTCGGCGTCCAACCATGACCAATTTGTGGCGTTTAAGAAATTTCGTGCCAAGACACGGATTCTTATTCGCCAGAGTAAGAAACAATCCTGGGAACGGTATGTGTCGTCTATTACGGCACATACCCCCTCCTCTCAAGTGTGGACTAAACTACGACGCATTTCGGGAATTCAGACATCTTCTACTGTACCGGGAATTTCCATTGATAATGAATTGGTTACAGATCCTTACTGCGTTGCAAACCCTCTTGCATCGTATTTTGCGGATATATCTGGTTCCGATAACAATGATCCACATTTCATGGCTCTGAGGCGCGAGGCAGAACGTTCCCACCTCAGTTTTGCTTGCCGCGCTTCGGAGGAGTACAACGTGCCCTTTACGGAGTGGGAACTCCGCGGAGCGCTGGCGCTCTGCAAGGACACGTCTCCCGGCCCGGATAATATTCACAACCAGATGCTTAAACTCCTTAACGATGAGAGCATTCGTTAATCGTGTTTAATCGTATCTGGTTGGAAGGTGTGTTTCCAGTGCAATGGCAGGAAGGTATAATTATACCTATCCTGAAGCCCGATAAGGATCCCAATTTGATAGGGAGTTACAGACCTATTTGTCTCACAAACGGCCTGTGCAAGCTCTTTGAGAGGATGGTCAATTGGCGACTGGTGTGGGTCCTGGAGAAACGAGGACTTCTGTCTGAATACCAGTGTGGTTTCAGGGCGTCGCGGTGTACCAACGACCATCTGGTACGTCTGGAGACCGCCATACAGGACGCTTTTCTCCGGAGACTGCACCTAATCGCTGTTTTCTTTGACCTTGAGAAGGCCTATGGCACCACTTGGGGTTACGGCATCCTCTCTACCCTGCATCAATGGAAATTCCGAGGTAACTTGCCGGTCTTTATTGCGAATTTTCTGTCCCATCGCCTATTCCGTGTCCGAATAGGGGGGGGGGGGCATATTCGCAATTTCATGTACAGGAAAACTGAGTCCTACAGGGATCGGTGCTTAGCCTAACATTATTTGCTATTGCCATAAACGGTATAGTCGCTGCTGCTGGTCCAGCAGTGGTACCATCGCTATATGTAGACGACTTCGCTCTACATTATAGTGCGCAAAATATGGCGGTCGCTGAACGACAGCTACTACAAGCTATTCGGAGAGTGGAACGCTGGACACTAGAGCATGGCTTTCTGTTCTCAACCGCTAAGACCTCGGTTGTCCGTTTCTGCCGAAAGCGCACTCTCCATCCTCATCTTGAGCTTTATCTGGGCAATGTAGCTTTGCCTGTTGTTGCTACGTACCGGTTCCTTGGGATCCTTTTCGATCAGAAGTTAACGTGGAAGCCACACGTGCGGTGTTTGAAAACTGCCTGTGCTAAGAAAGTCAACATGTTGCGGTTTCTTAGCGGCACATCGTGGGGGGCGGACCGCACGGTGCTCCTACGTTTCTATAAGGCACTTATTTTATCTAGATTAGATTATGGCAGTGTAGCATATGGTTCGGCCCGTGAGTCAGTGCTTGTTAAACTCGACAGCGTCCATCACGGCGGTGTGAGGCTGGCGACGGGAGCCTTTCGGACGAGCCCAGTCGTCAGCTTGCTCGCCGAGGTTGGCGTACCTCCTTTTCCTTTACACCTGAGGCGCCAACAAGTACTGCTGACCTATGCTGCAACTATTCGACAGATGCCACTTCATCCAAGCTATCCAAGTTTGTTTACCAATCCGAATCGTCGGCTGTATGATGCGCTCGCCCGAGCCACTCAGCCGGCGGGGATTCTCTTGGATGACTCTACCGGCAGTATTGATTTCCTTCTGTCTCCTGTATCGTCCGAGTACCTAGCAAGCCCCTCCGTGGATGGTCTCTCGCCCTGATATCATCCTGGATCTGCACACCGGCCCCAAGTCGGACACGGACTCCTCCGTCCATCGGAGGCTGTTCCAGTCCGTGGTGAGCCGGTATTCTGGATCAGGGCTTCTGTTCACGGACGGTTCGAGGGTAAACGAGAAAGTAGGCTGTGCATTTGTGGTTGAGGATCGTCGGTTTCTCTTTTCACTTCCCGAGGCATGTGGCGTGTACACAGCGGAGCTCTATACCATCGTAGAGGCTCTGCGGTACAAGTTATCAGACGATCACCAGCACTTTCTTGTGTGTACTGACTCTCTGAGTGCGCTGCAAGCGATCGATGTGTGTTTCCTGAAGCACCCGCTGGTCCAGTATGTGCACGACCTGCTCGTCAGTCCGTGCAACGCTGGAACCGGGGTGACCTTTGTGTGGCTTCCTAGCCACATGGGTATTGCGGAAAACGAGCTTGCTTATCAGGCGGCGAGAGAGGCAGTTGCACTGCCCTCGCTGCTGTACAAGGTGCCTTCTAGTGATGTGCGCTCTCACTTGCGACATTCGATCCTGTCGCATTGGGAGAAAGCGTGGCGTGCCACGCCTCCACCCAACAAACTGAGAGGCATCAAGGAGACAACGAAGGTGTGGAAATTTTCCTTCCGATCTCTCTGGAAGGAAGCTGTGGTACTCTGTCGACTCCAATCGGCCATGGGATTGCTACGCACTCCCACTTGCTAAAGAGAGAAGACCCCCCCCCCCTGTGTGTTCTTGCGGCGCCCACCTAACCGTGGCACACATTTTCTTGGAGAGTGTGGATCTGGCCGATCTGCGAAGGACTCTGCCTACTACCCTCTCCCTTATTCTCCGTGATGACGAGCCGTCAGTAGACCTCGTCATTCGGTTCATGAGGGAGAGTGATTACTTTTTAAAGTTTTAATGTAAGTTAAGAATTTTAATTCAGGTTAAGTCTGTTTTATGTTTTTTATTGCGTTCACCTATTTTATTGTTCACTATGCCTTATTTGTTGTATTGTTTTTTACCATCCGCCTTTTATTCTTTTTATTCAAATAAGGCATAATTGTTGGGGCTCACTGTCTGTTTTATATAAACCATTTTCGTTTCATCCATGGCAGTGAGCTGTTTTTATCATCATCCGTTCATTTCACGCCATTCCATTTCATTAGGGGCCGATAACCTCGATGTTAGGCCCCTTAAAACAACAATTATCATCATTATCATCATCATCATCATCTTAAATATCTGCTTGGAGCAGGCATGCGCAACATCGTTTGCTGGACAAAGTTCAGCTTTGTGTGTAAGGTTATATTCATACGCCAAGTGTTCATAATGGCGTGTTTAGTGCTCTTACGATGTCTTCTTGCGAATCAGGGTCGTTCACTTTCCATGGTGCGGTAACGAACAACAATGACAGTTATAGTTCTCCTCTGAGCCTTCGGCTATTGGTAACTACGTTATTTCAGGGTCGTTCACTTGCCATGGTGCGGTAACAACAGCAAAGACATAGTTCTCCTCTGAGCCTTCGGCTATTGGTAATTACATTATTTCAGGGTCAATTACTTGCCATCGTGCGATGACGAACAGCAAAGACATTTATAGTTCTCCTCTGAGCCTTTGGCTATTTGTAACTACATTATTTCAGTGTCCTTAAGCGATTCAGGGTTGTTCACTTACCACGGTGCAGTAACGAACAGATGGGACTTCTATAAGTTTTCACTGAGCTTCGGCTATTGAAACTTACATTATGTATGGTTCTGTTCAAATTCCATGGGTTGTTGGTGCAAATCGTGCCTGAAGGACGAGTAAAACACATGACTGTACAGCTGAGCCTAACAGGCTATTTTTGGTCTTCATGGAGGCGAGTGGTGGGAAGTAATAATGGTGGATCGAGCAGATGGGGAGTGAGAAACAACAATGTGATACAGTATGACGAGTGTTAATTTTCAGTACAAACAGTACCAGTGTTAAGATAGGAGGTCGATATGCCTGGGGTCACAAAAGCGGACCAGAAGTGTTTGTAGCTCTCTGTATCGTAAATTCAGTGAACAAGGTACTCTTACATAATTCATATCAAAGGGTATTTCTATGTATATAAATGTATATGTTTGCAGTCAGAAAATATAGTGTTTTAATTGAAGCGTATTAATTACTGGCTTGCATGATCCTGGTACATCAGCAGAACGCATGTATAAAGCCCCACACCTGGGATAAGAGTTCTCAATGTCGGGAAAATCAGTTATTTAGTTTATTCGGGAAGACCCATATGGTCAACCCTGGCGCCCAATTTAAGTCGGGTTGGTAACAGTAAATTCACTTGTGGCCTGAATCTGAAGCCAGTGAATTCAGTAGGTTTGTTTTTCAGGGGATATTAAATTTAATCAACTCCAGTGAGTTGTGTGAGTGTTTCAATATCTCCTTCTTCGCGAATGGATCATTTAGGACCACGCGGAATCAACATTTTGCAAGCTTTCTTCCTTGCCCAATAGTTCTTCATTTTCACTGATTGTTGTAATATTTTTTCCTCCATCCAGATACGACGTGTTGGTGTCTTCCTATCTTCCTCAAATCCCCTTGTGTGTACAATTTTTCTTATTACATCTCTATCCTGAAGATTCAGTCTTTCTCCACTTGTCTATACCATTTTGATCTCGTGCGTTTGATTTGTAGAAATTTGTGTATTCAAAGTAAGACTAGTATGCTTCATTCTTTCTAAAAAATTGAATTCGGCGCAGTCTCATTTTTGATATATATCCAGAATAGTTTATAAAACGGTAGGAGTCCTCCATGGCCAGTTACAATCTGAACAAATCCTATTAACTATTCACAAAGGGAATGCAACTTTTGCATTAATGAGTAAGCCAAGAGCTTCACTATAAAAGATGAGGTTACTGTTGTGCCGAACACACAAGCAAAATAGCATACAAGAAATAATGCTAATACAAAGAAGTTAAGACGGCTAAACACAGCCTAGACGAGATTTAAACAAGCAGCACTCAAGAGAGAAAACGAAAGTCGGGAGAAGGTAAAAAATTGCAGAAGCTAGTGTCCACATGAAATAGACACAGCAATAGCATTTGCAAGTAGGCAATTGAATTTAATAATAACTGTGATAAGAACCGCAAGTGCCACCACAAGATTCAACTTAAAACAAATGTTCTTGTTAGAGCACAACAGTAACAAATATACAAGTGTACTTGGAGGATCGCGAAGTTGATCTTTAACAAAGTTTGACCATAAAATAGTGTGCAATTAAGCAAAATTATTTGTCAATAGTGAGTAACAGTAATTTGCAATGGTTAGAATAGAGAATAGAACCACAAAAGTAAAGTATTTAAGAATGTGAGTGCACAATTGGACTAAGCAGTATCCAGTATACAAAACTGAGATTCTTGAATGGATAAGAATGAGCTTACAAATCTGGGCTCAGCATTATTCAGTACACAAGTCTGAGATACTGGAATGGATAAAAATGAGCTTACAAATCTGGGCTCAGCAGTATTCAGTACACAAAACTGAGATACTGGAATGTATAAGAATGAACCTACAAATCTGGGCTCTTATAAAATGGAACATGATAAAAATGGTTAAAAGCTCCAACGTATTTCAAGTTGGACAAAGAGAAGTGGTTATAAAAAAATACCACTAAAAAGTGAGCTTATACAGAATTGCTGGGGAATGAGACATTTACAAGAATGGGGAAGCCTTTCTCACAAGGAACTTCAAATGTTACAAAATAAAAAATAAAAAAATCAAAGATTAATTACCGGTAATGCAATGACATGACCGGGTAATTCGTTTAATGGGACGAGCGGGAAAGAAAGATTGAATTCACTAAGAGAGTCTGTCCTTTAGATGGGCACACTGCACTTGAAAGTTGGTGTATTGGAAATATCACTTTGTAACAGGAATAATTATTTCCACAGTTCCAGTTTTAATTTTGATCTCAAGGTTGGATCAATCTTGGTAAAGCTAAAATTCCCACGACGAGCCAGTTACTATCTGTTGACACAGTAAATTTGGGCAAGGTCAAAATCCCACGGTGTGGATAAGCATAGAACCCATTATAAAGTGAATTAGGCATTAAAAATATCTCACAGTGAGCCCAACAATTTGCCAGAATATTTCCAAATCGAGCAATGGAGAAGAATTCCACGTAGGGAGCCACTTGTGTTAATGAGACCCTTGAGAATGCGTTCCCCGTCCCGCAGGAAGAAAATGTGATAGACAGTTAAAAAGTTCAGGTCGAAGTCAAAAGTGCCCCATTTAACTGGTTTGAAGATACACTAATTACAGTACTTATCTCATTTGTTTATTGCAGAGAGCTCGTAGACAGAGCTAGATTGCCACCGGAATCACAATATCATGTTGTGAGATGAAGTTTCAATAACCCATGAAGAATGTCCGATTCTATGCGGGTGCCGCCAAGTGGAGCGTAGCCACCAGTGATGAGGTGAGCACAGACTGAGAGAGTGTCATGACGTGCGAGCGACAGACAGGGCAAGAGGAAGGGAAGCACAGAGTAACGAACATAACAAAACAAATTATATGCACTGTACAAACAATTTTCTTCATTCTAAAGTCTAAGAACGCCGCTCGTGCCAAAACGATGAGAGCATGTCCATGAAGTAGTTCAAGGTGATGACGTAAGATGGAGCTAGGCGGTCCCAAGGTTTATTGAGTATAGTTGAAGGCATTAGAAGTTACATAATAACAAATACACTGTTAACAAACTAAAGGAACAGTAAATACTGAGTACAAAACCAAAAAAACTTTACAAGAAAATAGAGACTCGCTGTTAGCGGTTTTAAGAGAACCAAAACTGAGGAAATAAAGAAAGAGTAAAAAATCCCAACAAGGGGGGGATACCGTAATTGGTATATTTTAGGAATGTACCAAATTGGGGAAGGGTACCACCAACAGAGAGTTCTAGGGTGAAAATTAAGAGGCGAGTGGTAAGGGGGATAACATAGAAATTGGTCTTACAACATGACCGTTACAAGTGAAAATCTTCACCACTTGCGTCACATTTAAAAATTATCCCACAAACCCGTCATCAGATCGAATCCAAATTTTAACACAATATACTTTGAAATGTTGTATAACTGGTTTATTAATTTCAAAATGGTGTGTGTCCAAGAAACAAAGTTATCATTTTTGTAAGGTAACTTTTTCTCGGCTCGGGCTGGTTGGAAAATGTAGTTCTTGGTCGCGTTGTAATCCTCATACATCAAAAGGTTATGCTGTATGACTGTGAAATACGTAAATTAATTCACTTATTTTATATCGGTTTGTATTTGTATGGGAAAATAAGACATCGTTTAGCAGCTAGCCGATACAGAGAACGCTGTACAGTGTTGCCGAGTAGGAGCCATCTCTTCCGAGCGAGGCGCGCCATGGCGCGTGATGTACTCCCATCCGTGCATCTTATTGCTCCTTTACGAGCACTTAAAGGAGTGCGAACTTTCTTTACCTGCATGGAAAGGTTCCGGGTGTGACCCTTCTTGGGTCCTCTTCTAATTGGTGGCAATGTTGACTCCAGTGCTTTTCTTTGTCGTTCCTTGCAGATTGTTGAAAATCCACATTCAGCTGCCTAACGGGATATCTGTTACAATTAGCCTTGGCCGATCTCCTTTGATCTGCAATCTGTATGGTATGTGCAGAGAGCTATTTAAGACGCTTCTCTGGTTTCTTGTATGGTACGTGTTCATGTGCTGATGAAGTAATGATGGATTCTATTTCTTGCCACAGCTCATCAGGATACTTTTCATCAGTCTAAAGCAATTCAAATCTATTTGTAAGCTGAATGGACTATGAAGTTGGGGCATTAGAGACATCATATTTTCGTGGAGGAACAAGCTTCTTAATTTTGGCAGCAAATAGTTGTTGATCTGAGCCACAGTCTGCACCAGGAAAAGTTTTTCCAGAATGGATGGAGCTACTCCAGCATTGGCTACATAAAATATAATCTATCGGGTCCAGGTATACAGCCGACGTTTAGGTTGTTTGATCCAGGTGTTCATGATTCTAAATTGATTTGCCATGCAGAACTGGAACAGTCGGTCACCAGCATCATTACGCCCCCCTAGTCCAAAGCCACCAATGATGCTGAGATCTCCTTGTGTCCCTATTTTCACATTGAAGTCACCGATGATATAAATTATATCCTTTTTAGGCATCTGATGTAAATGTTCTTCTAATATAGAATAAAAGGATTCAATTTCATCCCCTCAAGCCACTGACGTTGGAGCATAGACTTGTAAAATAGTGATACTGAGTGGTTTCCCTCGTAAACGGATGGCTAAAATGCGGTCACTGACCACTGTGTAACTTTCCACCATTGCTGCAATTTCCTTGTTTGCAATGAAGGCTACACCATTCTGCTTTCTGTTGTCATTTCCGGAAAAATAAACTGTGAAGTCATCCGACTTGAAGAAGGCATTCCCTGTCCAATGCAGCTCACTATTACCAAGCAGATCAATGTTTAATATGATAATTTCATTCTTAACTATGTCAAGTTTCTCTTGACTCATTCCTCTAACATTCCAAGTTGCGTATGATGGGTTGTCATACAGCGCAGATCCTTCCTTTAATCTGGGACAACATCGGCAAGTGGGCCTCCAGAAGAATTAACCCCATTCGCATCATTCACTCCCAGATTATTTGTAAGTGACCGTTGCTCATCCCTAGTAGCATATTCGGTACTTCCTGCCTTGGGGGTCCTACCATTGGGTACCATACGTGAAACAACTGAAGGACTTTCCATAGAATTTTCTTGGTAACAATACAGGAGTGGTTTACCATTACCATTGCGCAGACATAATGTCCTTACCGTTGACACCTAGGTGCCCATCCGCCTCAGACAGTTACCTATACTGCTGCTGCCCAGCATAGGCGGCAGCCGCTCTTAACATGGAGAACAGATGCTGCTTTATGAATTCAGGTGTCATTTCCTCCATCCTGGGGACCATCACCCCATCTAAAGGGACTCGTCATCGGCGGCGGCTGTATCTCGATTCCGAGTACACATACTTCTTCCTGCATAGAGCTTTTTAAACCAGCTTGTGGATGTGTTGCTGATGACTAAACAGGCCAATCCTGGCTTAAAACATGCGCCCGCATAAATTGCACTGAATGGTTGGGGGAGGGCGGGATGTAATTGACGAAGCTGTCTTGCTTGTTGCTTGGCTGCGACGTTCTTCTTCAAATAAGTTGACAGCGGTCGTTGTAATGTTCCGCCACAGTAAACGGTCCGCAGCAGATGTTTCCCATGAGTGGATATGTATACCAGTCGTCGTCATGATGTGTTTTAGCTGGTCTTTAAAACGCTTCAGAGGGGCCCCATGAGGTCTAGTGCCGGAGCAAATTTCACCATAAAGGAATTGACCTGAAAGCCTGGTATCACTCATACGGTGAACATGGCCTAACCATCTCAGTTGATGAGCGATGATGATTGCCTCAATGCTATTGAGATGCGCTTTCTCGAGAACTGCAACGTTGGTCACGTAGTCCTCCCACTTGATATTCAAGATGTATCTCGTCTTTTGGTGGAAGCGCTTAAGTTTCTTGATATCACGGCGATAAGAGTGTCCAAGTTTCACAGCCATACAGTAGCGTTGAGATGACAACAGCTTTGTACACCATGAGTTTGGTATGCATTTTTAGGTCGTTATTCATGAAGACTCTGTGCATTAAACGGCCAAATGCTGCATGGGCAGTGGAGCAATTGGAAATCCAAAATTACCTTAAGGGAAGATGAGGATTGAGGAAGAACGTCAGGAGCGAAAGAAATAAGATTAGGAGCAAGGGACTGACCCCATAAAACAGATTTTATTCACATATGTAACAATAACAAACAATGAAGTTAGGACTGAAGGTATAAAGGAAATTAAGTTGAAACGATCCTGGCTAAGTGGTCCCAAGTGCAGGGAGAGCTCGTAGCTCGTTTACAAATGTAAGATTTATTTTTATTCATTATTGATCACAAACGATCAATTGGTAGATAGCAATGCAAGCTAGAGTATATCACTCGGAACAGCATGCTAGTGTTAGTAAAAAGAGAGAAATTAAAAAAGTACAAGAAAAGAAAGGTGATAAACACCAAACTCCACGTGGCGCATAAACTAATTGCAGCCAAGAGGAAATTGAAAAAGGATACCTATAATTCCAATTGTTACTGAAATTGATTGAAGAAACTCGAACAAGAATCAAAATCACAGAGGAGGGAGCAGGAGACGCCCGTGGCATCTATAGAAAAATTATAGTTAAGTGTAAATGTAAAAGGAGAACAATTGTCGTGCTCAAAGTATACTAAACTTTTACCCAGTAGGGTGCTGATTACAAGTTAAGCGAAGGAGTGATCAAACCATACCTTAATTAGGCAAAACCACAATCAGTAAGTATAAATTGACATGACCAGGTAATAATTTCCTCGACTAGGAAGTAGGCGGAGCGAACTGTTCCCGCATTTAACAATTTAATAGGATTATTAGAACAAACTTTATGAAAAATATCAAAAGAAGTTTCGCTTTGAACACAACAAATGAAAATATTTTTTTGTGCAAAGTGCATGACGTATTTGCGATTGCTTCAGTGAATGAAGAAAGTAGCATAAAAAGGGTGGTTGACGGCAATGCTAAACATAGAATACTCTTCGAGTAATAATGATCTAGCGCCATGAAATGCCTGCAGCAGGCGGACGTGGCCCGATGCCTGGAAATTGAGTGTATCTCACAATGAGAACAATTTTGTAATAAAATGATATACTGCCCCTCATTGGGCTACCATTGTAATAAATATAAAATCCTCCAAGCTTGCCATTGTAATAATTAATATGATATACTGTCCCTACATCGGGCGACACTTGTAATAAATATGATACTTTCCCCTGTAGTGGTCTGAGTCAACCAACAACATGCCTCACAGATGGGCGTTATTGTAACTAAATATGATACTGGTAAACTTCTCTTTCTTCTAATAATATTCGCTCCACTGTTGGGCGTTCATTGTAACTATTCTGTTCCAATATTGATATTTAAATCGATTTACTTATCTTCTTACTTATTGGTACGTCCTTCATCTAGCAACACGCTGGTACGTCATTGTAATAAATATAAAATAATCCGAGCTAGCCACCTCAGGATAGTGGGGCTATAATACTAGCTTAAATGACATCACACAAAGACTCAGTACCGACTTCACAAAAACACACATTTATTAATAAAAACAAGCTTTCATAACCTGGATCTCACACCCAATATCAACAACAACTTGCATTCTTTACTACTCATGAATTCTTCTTTTCTTCTGCTCTTTTCTTTTCTTTTCTTTTCTGGTCGTTCTCTGACCATCAAAAACTATCAATACATTTTTATCAGACTACCTGCATCTCTTGTACAATATCAGCATCCACTACAACCATCACTCCTCTCTCTCAAAACCAACTGCCAGACCCTCAAAACAAACATGTCATAATTCTCAACCCCCAACACCAATCTATAGACCTCAGAGCACAATCATTCCCACACCACATTTTCATCACGAGCCCCTCCATTCTGCGTGGCATCCTAACTATCAATAGTATCCCCATGGAAACCTTGCCCTAAGATCAAAGCAAACCTTGCCATTAGCCAAAGCCACCTACCAGCAATAGCCAGATCACCACCAAGAATCTCTATGGCACTGAACACACACGATTCTCCAAGGAGCTGCACCAATAATTGGCCATGGCTGGCAACCTGATAAAACAAAAAATAAATAAATACTACCAACAAAACAAACTAGAAGCAGTCTCTGTAACCTACTATAAAGTTCGGTTACAATTTTAATTGCTTTTAAAAATGATAATGTTTGGGAACAATATTAGAAGTGATTAAAAGGCCTAAGACCTATCTCTACCTAGTATAAAACTAAGTCCCCGATTCTTGGATGTTACGGGTAAACTCGAGAACCACTGGATGGATTTTGATGTGGTTTTCACCATTCTGTAAATGATATCTCGAGGATGATTTCTGTAGAAAATAATTTATTTATGATCAAAGGAAGCCGAGCAGTAACGATTTCGGTGGAGAAGTCGAAAAAAAAACCTGGCGTCCGAGCGCTTTGTAAGCTTACGCTGGGCACACCGTTAAAAATATCTAAATACTATAAGTGTAAGAATTGTTCAGCATGAAAAGTTCTACAAAAAAGTATGTGAGAGCATTATGTCTATCTTCAATACATCGCCCACTATAAGTGTTTTTACGTTTTAATTTATTCCGACCATGCCCATTCAACTACCGAGGCGACAGTTTACGAGCTAGCTAAGGGCGAGTCTATCATCCCGTTTACAGCCTAGCGCGGGCGAACCTATTGCCCCATATACAGCCAGAAGCAAACCGTCGAGTCGTGTTGAGTTAATACTTCTGAGAAGGGTGGTTGTATTTGGAGTTTCTCTGGAAATGCAACTCGGATTTTCTTCATTTCGCCTGTGAAACACAGTCAAGATTGGACGGAAGGGGGATTTGAGTTTCATTCACCTCGCCATTCCTTGGAAGTGCAACTCTCATTTCGCCTGTGAAATTTTCGTTCCGCAAAATTCACGGTCAATTTAAGATTGGACGGAAGGGGGATTATATTATACTATATTAAATTATACTGTTTGGCGTATAATCTCTACTTAGTATAAAACCAAGTCCCCGATTCTTGGATGTCAAGGGTAATCTCGAGAACCACTGTAAGTTATGTATTTTGATGCGGTTTTCACCATTCTGTAAAGGATACCTCGAGGAAGGTTTCAGTAGAAAATAATTTATTTATGATCAAAGGAAGCCAAGCAGTAACGATTTCAGAGAAAAGGTCGAAAAGAATCCGGGCGTCCGTGCGCTTTTTAAGGTTACGCTGGGCAAACCGTTAAAAATATCAATATACAATGAGTGTAAGAATTGTTCAGCATGAAAAGTTCTACAAAAACGTATGCGAGAGCACATCTTTATATTCAATACAGCCCAGGCAAATTAGACATATGCTTCCCGAAAAATCGTCCAAAGCTGGAATGTTTTTAATACATTTTGGGAGTCTCAAATAAGAGTCCTGTGAGTTTGCGACGGGTTCTGACTTCTGCTTAATTTTTGGGAGCCAAAATACCGCGAAATTTTTGCACTTTTTTCAGTTGTTTGCTTATAACTTCTAAACGACGCATCCTACAGAAAAGTTTCCTCGTAAAGTGTTTAAAGAACATTGCATTTTGCGTAGAATGGTTTTTAGTCCGTCAAAATCGATCCAGTAGTTTAGCCGCAATCGATTTCTGAAGTTGGGCCATGTTTTACAAGTTGGCTAAAAAGTTAATTCAGCCCTTTGAATGGATCATATTATGAATCATTTGATGATGTTTTAGTGAATGAAAATCATCTGGGCGGATGCAGAATGGGGGAAGGGGCGAGGATGGACACGGCCTCTCTTTGAAATTTCAAGTCTAATCCTTATTTGTAATAAAATATTATATATTAATTGTTCTGGGGTTTCAGAAATTCTAGGATTCGTGCCTCCCCTCCTATTGGATCCGCACTTGGACACTCCTAAATGATGTTATGTGGTTTCAAAATATAAGAAGGCATTATTTTAATGTTTTATTGAATGTAACAAAAGATGTATACTTAAGATGTTTACGTAGACGATAACGATATAAATTATGTACAGAAAGATGTATTAGTTGTGTAAATGAAATATCATAATGTGAAAGATGTACAAGGTACTCATGTTGACGATTTCTTTCGCCGTTTAGGAGATAACCTTGGCTCTTCGCCGATCACGTCATCTAGCTCCTCATCCTCGGAATATTGAGAATGAGGATTCATTTCTTGCTCTTTTTCGATGATATCAATCTCCTCGTCACATTGGGTGGGATCCAGTATAATATCCTTGTCTTCAGAGATGGAATTGAGGCATGTGTGCCCTTGGCAGGTCATGCAGGTGGTGGTGTATTTTACCCCTGCCGTCCTACAGGAACAAGCTGCTTTGCACCCTTCTTTTACATGCGCACGATATGGAGTTTAGGAGTTCTTGTGGAGCCGGTGGATCAGTCGTTGTGATGGGAGTTAAGCCATTGGTGGTTATTTTCCATCCACATCTCTCTGGATCTAGTGCATTACTCCTCCATACCTGCACCTGTAAATAAGCTCTGAAGGAGTGCTGGCGAGCAGCCGCTTCTGCAGGAAGTAAGGACGCCAGGTTGAAATTCTTTTTTGAAAGCGATCTCTGGAAGAGATCAAACCTGACTTGATTGAGGGACTTACTGCTGCCACCCGTGTACAGGTTTTTTATGATGTGAATACCTGCATTTGCAACTTGGTCAGGGGTTGAGATCGGGTCAAGAAAAATAGAGGCCTGATGAAAGAGGTTTTGGTCTGCCATGAATTTCTTGATTAATTTTATTTGCCCCTGGCCGAAGAATGTGGATGTGGTGTCGCACCCCGTGAAGGCATGTCTTCAGGCAGCTGGCAATTGCTCGGACTGTAAACGACAGTTTCCTTGTTCTGTTTCCCGGGTTTGATGAGGAACACGTTGGAGATGGGCTTTTCAAAACAGCAACATGAAAAGTGAGCATGACCAACGGATCGGTGTCTTCTCCCATTATGAAAACATTGCCTCCTTCCATAGACCTCTTCATTGCTGTGCTCGCAATCAGAGAATCTGCATCTTCAACGGCTTGTTTCACGTGAATGCCCGCGTCCGTCAGTTTGCTTGTCAGAATCGATATGAGACGTTCCTTGTTGTGATCATTCAACAAGAAACGATCTTTGGGCATTGTGGCCTTGGTATTTTCCTGGAATATAACCGACGAATATGACATAACACGGGCTCTTCGAGCTCTTTCAGCTGACTTTATACTCTTCTCGGCCACATCCTCTGGGTACCCATCGAAAACTAGGGCGATACTGTCAGACTTGTAGTTGAATTTCACGTAATTTACGTACTTCTGAATGATATTGTAAAACTGTTCTCCGCTGTTCCACACAACTCTCTGCAGGAGAAAACCACCATCCACTACGTAGTCTGCATTCACAGTGTGTCAGTACTGTAGTTAGTAAATAGCCGTTTCCCTATTCATTATTATCATTATCATTACAGAAAAATGACCTGAACGTTACGTCAATTATACTGTAGATCACCCCCACTACCACCACCACCACCACAAGAAGTTATATATTTCTTTTTCTGTTAGGTTTAATATCATTTGCCAGTTCTGTAGTAGTATTCATCATCATCCATAAAACAAATAAATCCACCGGGTGAAGCCGGGCACTACTGCTAGTTAGTTTAATAATAATTATAATAATATACACCTCAAATCATGTAGTAATATATGTACCTTTCCTACACTTTCGTGTACTATTACAGACGTTTGCTGCGCCAACCACTTGTCGTGGCTATCCATCCTCTTGCTGGCATCAATAAAGGTTTTCAGAGCCCTTTCCTTAATTGTGCCTCTTTCATCGTCCCAATTGACATCATCACCACAAATAAAACACCTCATGCTTGCCATTTCTAGAAGTCAGTATAAAAACAACTTATTGCACGAAACGGAGGCGATGTCGTCGTATAACACACGAAAACTTTACATTTTTAACAACTGAATCCGGCTGAACACTGATTGCACTGGTATAAATTGAAGAAGGGAGACGTCCCGTTATGTGAGGCTCCGTAGGGTATGAAGGGAAACTAACGAAGGGATTAGAGGGGGAGAGAGAACAAAGGGACAGGTGGCTGCTCTTGGGTTGTCAAGGCCAAGTGGGGGAACCGGGCCAACCCGGATTTGCTCCTTTGCCACTTCGAAAACTGCAGGATTGGAAAAGAAAATTACATGAGACATGAGAGATGTTATAAATGGCCCAGCTCAAAAAATCGATTGCGGCTAAACGCGTGGGCCGATTGCGATAATCTAAAAACCATTCGATGCAGAATTTACTGCTCTTAAAAAAGCTTCGAATACAATTTTCTATAGGATGCGTTGTTTAGGAGTTTTAAGCGAACAACTAAACAAAGAATCAACTTTTTAATCAAGTTGGTAAAAATGGCCTAAATTCAGAAATCGATTGTGGCTAAACGTCTGGGCTGATTTAGATGGACTAAAAACCATTCGACGCAGAATTTAATGTTCTTTAAAAACGTTG
This sequence comes from Meconema thalassinum, assembly GCA_946902985.2. Classification (NCBI taxonomy): domain Eukaryota; kingdom Metazoa; phylum Arthropoda; class Insecta; order Orthoptera; family Tettigoniidae; genus Meconema; species Meconema thalassinum. Next base: position 651,055,854 of record OX336390.1, read on the forward strand.
CGAAGAAACTGTTCTGTAGAATGCGTCGTTTAGAAGTTATAAGCAAACAACTGAAAAAAGTGTGAAAATTGCGCGGTTTTTTGACTCCCAAAAATTAAGCAGAAGTCATAATCCGTCGCAAACTCACAAGACTCTTATTTGGGACCCCCAAAAGGTATTAAAACGCATTCCAGCTTTGGACGATTTTTCGGGAAGCACGGCCTTTTTTTGGTCTATTTTGCCTGGGCTAATATATCGCCCACTATAAGTGTTTTTAGATTGGACGGAAGGGGGATTTGTGTTTCATGCACATTCTTAAATTACGTCTGACAAGAATTTGTTGCACTTGCATCTCCATGATAATATAGTTAATAGTCCAGTCAGTGATTTTAACCCATTATGCCGAGACGTAAAACGGATATAGATCGTAGTTCATTGACATCGTAAAGAAGCGCTTATCACGTAATGCATTCACAACTGTTCCCGGGCGAAGCCGGGCCGGGTTGCTAGTAAAATATAAAATAGCTAAGATAAAGTCTACAAAACTTATGTATCGGATTAGTTTCTTACGCTAGTAGATTAAATGACTTGAATTTTACTGACTAGAATGATTTCGTACATTGTATAGCATGAAAGAGACTTAGAGTAACTTTACAACAAGGATTAATCAAATTTGGGCTCAGCAGGCGCTTAAGTATAAAATGAGTACAGAGATGATAGTTAAAAGGAGGGATATAACCGCCGGGTTATTTAAGCATAATTAATTATGTGTGACATTCAAAACTTGGGAGGGAGTCTAACAGACTAAGCCTCATAGAGAGAGAAAAAAAATAAACAAACAAGTTAGTAAAGTGTTAGTAACAGGAAAATGGGGATAGAGAAATTAGGAGGATTGTCTGGCGATGCCACCCGAATAAGCGAACACTGGTTGTAACACTAAAAGTTTTAGTAGAATTATCATCTGTTTAGAAAGGTAATAGTTCAATGGAGAGAGTTTTACGATGATAGTTGAAGTAATTACAGTTCTAGTAAAGTTTACTATAAGCTATAAGTTTGACTGTTACACATGACGTCACAAAATTCAAACCGAAGTAGATGTTACTAGATCCTTAAGTATGGAGTTTTTTAGTCTATTGTAGTTTAGTTCATATTTCACAGTGGCTAGGCTATGCAATTACAATTGACACAAGTTAAAATCCATCGATGCCCAATTCGAATGGGTTAGCAGAGGTGATGTGAAGATCCCATGAATTTTACTGGTTTTCAGTTTACAAGGTTACAAGAAATTCCCACGTTGGCCCGAACATATTTATAGCATTTAGCAGTGAAAATCCCTCGGTGGAAAATGATATCAAGACAAGTACGGCATTATCAGTAAAATGTGCTTCTTCTTAAATTGGTAACTTGCCTGGTAATTAAAATACACTGAAGAAAATGGAAATTGCAACACCATGAAGGCATTTGTCGTTTGTGTTGATTTTCAAGATATGGAATGATGCCATGTAGGTATGTAAACGATCAAAGTTTCAGACCCATTGGATTGTTGCTACAGGTCTCTCCACGTGATTGGTCGCGGAATAATCAACTCCAGTATACGGACTCTGGTGTAGCGTAGTTGACCTGCAGTCTGTGCAGTGATGTGTTCCCCGTCAAACATGTCTCGACGACAGAGAAGAGCACGCACAACAACTGTCGCCGTTTGAGAGGGCTCGGATAATTGGGCTGTGTGAGGCTGGATTAACACTAAAGACTGTCGCTACACGTGTTGGCAGACATGCATCTACGGTACAACGTGTATGGCAGCAGTGGTCAAATGAAGGTTCCCACACTCGTAGACCTGGCACAGGCCCAGCGCGACTACAACTGTGAGAGAGGATCGCCGCATCATTCGGATGGCCCGGATGAAACCCCATGCAACAGCAGCACAAATTTGAGCAGCTGTGGCACCCCACGTTACACAACAAACAGTTGGTAATCGCCTGCGTGCAGCTGGCTTACGATCCCGTGTCCCTGCAGAAGGTGTTCCATTGAACCCACAACAGCGACCTGTAAGGCTGGCCTGGTGTCGAGAACGATCGACGTGGGTTGACGAATGGCATAGGGTCGTCTTTAGTGATGAATCGCTCTTCTGTCTTGCCCGCAGTGATCGCCGGAATCGTGTGCGCCGACGTACCGGGGAGAGGGGCCGCCCAGACCATATTGTCGAGAGGCACACCGGGCCAACACCAAGCATTATGGTCTGGGGAGCTATTGGCTTTAATGTGAAATCACAATTAGTGCTTGTTGAGGGCACTATGACTGCTCGACAATACGTTGATAGGGTACTCAATCCAGTGGTTGTCCCTATGATGGCGAACATTGCTAATGGGATGTTTCAGCAAGACAATGCCCGGGTTCACACTGCACGCATCTCCAGAGAAGCTCTCCACGACATCACAACCTTAGAATGGCCCGCCAGATCCCTGGACCTCAGTCCTATTGAGCATGTGTGGGACATGATGGGTCGACAACTGGCCAACCGTTCTCAGCCACCCACAACTCTGGAACAACTGACCCGTGCAGTGCAGCAAGCATGGGCCACAATTCCTCAGGAAGCGATCCAGGGGCTTATTGACTCCATGCCTCGCCGAATCCATCAATGTATTGCAGCTCGTGGTGGGCACATCCTGCATTGATTGTTGTCCAAACTTGCGGTCAGAGGGATCTGAAAGTGTAATCATCGAATCACAACCGAACACTCGTCATGCATGTTCAATTGCAGCAATGTAGAACCACTCCTTCTGGGTGTTGCAATTTCCATTTTCGTCAGTGTACGACGAGAAGATTTAAAACAGCACCAAGCCGTAATAAAAGAGATGTATAAAATACTTAGCTTATAATGTTGAGTTGAAGCCTGCGAGTGCTAGACGCACGACCTGCACAAAATGTCGGACAATAGCACTTGCCTCTGATGGGGTAAACGAGAGCTTTCATGCTCGGTTGATACTGACAGACGAGTAAGCACACACGAGGGACTACGGTCAGCGGAAGCAAAGAGGTGAGGGGAACGGAAAAGGGAATGACGTAAGAGGTACCAACATCAAAAGAACTATGCATTATACAAAGTTTAAATCTTAGGAAGACCCCAAGATAAAAAGTGTTGATTCAAGGAAGATGTAAAAGCGAGACTGATGTCCTCTGGTGGCGATGTGTTGAACGGACTCTTGAGGCGAAAAGAATCCAACAACTTCGGCGGCCTGCTGTAAGGAGCGCTACAGATAGATGTTATGCAAAGAGAAGACATCGCAAACCTGGAACATACTTTCAAATACATAAGAGAAATGCACAAAAGAAAAACATAAACAAGTGTGTTAGTGGTTTACATGGAAAGGAAGAAAATCAAAGAGAACCCAATGTGGGTGAAAATTACTAAACCTGGGAACGTATCTTCAGAAGGAATATACCAGGCAGCCCCAATTCTTTTGTCAACATCCTGTTCGCAGGTGCACCGTTTAGACAAGATGCTACCAAGATATGAAAAATGATCGACCTGCTCCAGTGTTGTGTCTAAGATGGAGATATTGAACTCAGGAAGAGGTAATCCTGGGGCAGGTTGTGCAAGTAACTTAGTTTTCTTTGCATTGATGGTAAGACCAAAGTGATCACACGCAGTGCTAAAGCAATTGACCGATTGTTGAAGCTCTGCAGGTGTCGGAGCAGGAGATGCGGTGTCATCGGCATACTGCAGTTCTGTCACCCGGGTAACTTGGGTATGTCTCTGTGAACGAAATCTTGCCAGATTGAAAAGGCCTCCATCGAAGCGAAACTTAATCTCTATGCCTAGGTTGTTGGAAGATGATTCATACATCATGGCACCATGTACAATGCAAAGAGTGTTGGAGCAAGCACACAGCCTTGTTTCAAACTGTGAGTGATTGGAAACGGATCGGATACAGAGTTACCGTGAAGAACCTTCCCAGACATTCCACAATGAAGAGCTTGAACTAATTCCACATAGCGATCCTGACATCCAAAGTGCGCTAATACTTTCCACATAGCAGATCTCGGTACTGAATCAAAGGCTTTTTCCAGGTCATAGAAAACTAAATACAGAGGCTCCTGTTGCTCTCTGCGGAGTTGTCTGGCACAGATTATCATGTCTGTTGTGCCCCTGGAGGTTCGGAAACCATATTGAGACTCGTGCAAAATCCTCTCCGAGATATTTTGGAGCTGGCCTCGTAGAATTCTTGCGAGAACTTTACCTGCAATGGATAATGGCGATATACCACGGTAGTTCCCACATACACTACGATCGCCTTTCTTGAAGATAGTGATGATGGTAGCATTCTTCAAGTCGCCAGGTACTTCTCGAGTTTCCCAAATTAAGAGGATAAGTGTAAAAAGTAGAGTCTTCAAAGCCATACCTCCACTTTGTAACAACTCCGGAGGAATGTTAGCAGGACCAGGAGCCTTTCTTGGCTTTAGTTGATTTAGCGCTTTGGTAAAATCTCGGAATGTCGGCGGAACCACCATCTATGGTTGTTGGGACTGCTGAGGGACGTTGCGAAGAAAGTCCTCGGCAACATTGGAGGTGTGATTTAGAAGTGCAGAGAAATGTTCCTTCCAACGTTCCAAAATTTGTCCTTGATCAGTTAAAATGGCGGAATTTTCAGCAGTTTTCAATGTACCTGATGATGAACGGATTGGGCCATATACTTCCTTTATGCCTGCATAGGAGTTTTTCAGGTCACGGGTATCAGATAGTCTTTGCAGTTCTTCAGCTTTTCGCTGCCTCCAGTTGTTCTTGATTTCCCTGATTTGTGCCTGACATTTCCCCTTAAGTTGCATGAAATGTGTATTTTTCACACTGGAAGACGGATCTTGAAGAGAGGATAGATGGGCTTACGTTTGGCATTGATCACACACACAATTTCATCATTATTTTTATCAAACCAGTCTTGTCTTTTGTTCTTCAAAAAACCAATATTGTTTCCTCAGCTGACTCAGTGATGACCTTCTGAAGCGTGGCCCATTCCTGTACTACACTTTTTGTGCTAACTGGATGACTAGCCAGCTTATTTGCGATTTCATTTCTCTAATCTGTAGCAATTGATTTGACTTGGAGTTTAGAAATGTCAAATTTCCGTCTGGACAGGTTGTGGATGGATCGTTTTGGTTTGCGGCAGATTGAGATCCTCAACCGGTAAAAAAAAGGAGCTTATGATCTGTCCAACAGTCATCGACATTTCTTGCTGTCCTGGTGACAAGGATGTCTCTTTATTACATTGCCTGGTGATGATATAGTCAAGGATGTACCAGTGCTTCGAGCGAGGATGCATCCAAGTGGTTTTGTAGCGATTCGGCAGGCGGAACTGAGTGTTGGTAATAAAGACTTGATGTTCAGCACATAGACCAAGGAGTAATAGACCATTGGCATTGCAGTTGCCAAGTCCTTGTTTGCCCATCACATTGTTCCATAATTGATGATCTTCACCGACTCTGGCGTTGAAATTGCCAAGCATTAAGAACTTGTCTCTAGGTTGTACTTTGGTGATGATTGTGCTCAGCAGGTTGTAGAATTAGTCTTTAACTTCTATATCAGCATCCAAGGTGGGAGCATATGCAGAGATAAGAGTCATAAAATGACCCATGGAGAGTGGGATTCGGAGGGTCATAATTCTTTCGCTGACAGCAGTTGGAGTTAGCTGGTGATCATTCACCAGTGTGGTCTTGATAGAGAAACCAACACCATGTACACGGCGCTCTCCCTCATCTTTTCCCTTCCAGAATATGGTGTAACCTGAACTGAACTGTGTAATTTTACCTTTGCTAGGCAATCTGGTTTCACTTAAGGCAGCAATATCTATGTTCATTCGACCAAGATCATGGGTGACTAGTGCTGTTCTTCTCTCAGGCCTGTTATTGTCCTTCAAATCAAGCAACGTTCGAACATTCCAGGATCCCAAGATCCTAAAATTTAGTAATTTTTGTAAAATTTGTAAGAAATTTTTGTTTTACAAAATTCTGTGCCGCCTAAATCCATACACTACTATCGCCCGCAAAGGGTTAATAGTCTATTAAAAAATTAAGTCAAATAAATAAATTGCATTCCTTGAAAAAAAAAAGTCTAAAATATTCTTAAAAACTCAGTCCTAAAGGGACTAATACTAATGCAATAATAATAATAGTAATAACAGATAGAAGTACTCCAAGAGTGCACCGAAAAAGTAGGACTACAGATCTCGTTCCAAAAGACAGAGTTTTTCTGTACGAAATTCGACATACAGAATTCAAACACGAAATATGGCAAGATCAATAGAGTCGCCCACTTTAAATACCTGGGTGAAGTGCTTGAACCGACGGGAAAAGAGAAAATCGCGCAGAACACTAGGTTAATGAAAAAGAAGAGAGCCTTATACAAGACACAGAGTGTCTACAACAAAAAATGTCTGTCCACAATCACTAAACTTCGTCATTACAACACGGTTATTAAACCTGAGGTGCTTTATGCTAGTGAGACGTTGACGTTACACACTAAGGGCGACTTGGAAAAATTCCTCACAGAGGAAAGAAAAATAATAAGGAAAATAATTGGACCAAAGCACACAGATGAAGGATACAGGCTTCACTCCAGAGACACCACAGAGAAATTGTCCAACCTCGCAGCAGACATCAGAAAGAGGCGACTAAAATTTTACGGCCACATCAGCAGACTCCCACAAACCAGACTCACCAACAAAATTCTTAGATACATACAGCGGCTAAAAATTACTACACCCTGGATGATGCAAGTCAAAATTGATCTAGTAAAAGCACAGGTCGACCCAGAAGAAGTCATAGACAAAAGCGTATTTAGACACAAAGTATACCAGTGGGAAGTGTTGTCAGAGAGAGCTGCACCTACAGCCCAAAGACCAAAGTGGACCGAAGAAAGGAAGAGGGCCTTTAGTGCACGAATGAAAGAGTACTGGAAAGACAGGAAGAACAAAAAGTCATGATTGCTTCGCGTGGTCTAATAGGCCTGTAACGTGTAAAATAAATAAATAAATAAATAATAATAGTAATAATAATAATTTGATAAAATAGTGTCAAAGTCTACTGCGAATGGACCCATCTTTGAAGAGGTTGGAAGACAATAGAACAATTGGAGTGTCTGTTTGTCAATTGAAGAACGGCATAAGGGACACTGTAATTTACGATCTCATATTGTGCTGCTCACTGTATGTCTATTCCTTACTATTCCATTTCTACGGGTTTGGGATTGGAATGCGATGAATATTTATGTGGTGAATGGTTTTTACGGCCGGATACCCTTCCTGACACAGACCTCAAAGATTAGGTAATGCAAGATGAAATGCATGAAGATAAGTGAAACTGAACAAGGAGTTAGAAGGAAGCAATCGTGGCCTATTAGATGGTATTATCCTGGCATTTGCCGGGGTTGAAAATTGGATACCACGGAAACCTAATTCAAGGATGGCCGACGGTGGGATTCGAACCCCCTTGTCTATTCAGTCCGGAACAGCAGGGTTCATGGTCTTATGTCTTAGCACGGTCGGTATTGCACTGCTCGCTGTTAGGAAATGTATGTACAAGGAAATACTTTGAATGAGTTTTAGTGTTTTTGTAAAAAAAAAAAAAAGATAAATTGAATGATACGTAAATACGTGATTTATAAAATAAAGCTATATTATTCACAACATTTAGAAATCACTCTAAATTGCAGTCATTATGAAACAGATTCCTCAAAACTCTTGTTGCGTGTGGTACACTGTGGAACACTTTTTGTTTGTCTCCGTGTAATTTAGTTTCATAAAAAATATCTTCAATCACTTCATCATCAAAAAACAAGTAAAATAATTCCACGGGGTGTGTATCTACATCAAAACTCGTTGGTAATATTGGCCCTTGATCAATATTCTGTATGGGGACGCTATTTGTGGGTCCACGATCCCTTATCCAGTTATCTGTTCCCTCACCAGCTGTGTCCCTTATGTCGTTGTTGCTCTCAGATGAGCTGTAGGAAGAATTTTCCATTTCAGAGTCACTAAAACTAAAATCTGACAAATCTTTATCTGATTAATCAAGTATTGACACTATCTCAACATCACTACCTAGTTTTTCTAATGCCATTATATCCAAAAACTGTGAAAATACGGCAAATACCACGACATGAAAATACTGCGTCATGCAACATACGTAATTATCAGCTGTCACTACCAGGAAAAAAAATCTTACCGATATGCTGAGGGGAATTTCCCACACGAGTAAGGTTGAAATCACTGCCAGCTGGATCGCATCCCTCCTGGCTGCTTTAGACTGCCTGCCCAGTCAACGATTACAGCATTGGTTTATGCGTACAACCTCGTTTCCAAATATAGACGCTAAGAGCAGCACCAACCCGCTGTAATCGCCACTTTTTCAAGTCACTATTTCAGACATTTGTTTTGTATTGATGTTGATGGCGTCAATAATAGCCTGTTCTTTATTCGGTGTTAACTGTATTCCAGAAGCATAACTTTTCTGGGATTTCTTGGGCACATTGTTGGTAGAACTGTCGGTAAGGTTAGGTATGGTCTGACTTCCTTGGTAAGAAGCCATTGCTTTGAGCTTAGCCTCCAATAATAAAAAAAAAGCCTGTCCAATGGCCTCTGGGAGCTGTCCCCCTGCAGATGCTATCTTTGCCGCTAGAGGCGCTGCATACCCTCCACATGATCCGTTCACTTGGCGGTATTTACACACATTGTACCAGCTGAAATAAGGCCACTTTATTAAGATGATATACTGTTGCGTGCCGTTTTGTAAACAAGGCTCTAGAAATAATGTTCCTGGAACGAGTTTTCATGAATTTCCTAGTCGAGAGCCGACAAAGAAATTATGGATTAAAGCAATAAGCAGACAAGGTATGTAGCATAAGTCGACCATGTGACTGAAAATTAGGTTACTTTCTATTATTGCTCTAGTTCTGATGATGATGATGATGATAATCTCCTGACCATCTTGTCGTGTAGAGGCTAGCATTCTTGTCTGTCGGCCCAGAGGTCCGGGTTGGATTCCCGGTTCTGACAAGAAATTTAACTCAGGTCTGAGGGCTGGAACGGGGAACACTCAACTTCATGACGTAAAACCGAGATGAGGTGGGTTCAATTCCCATCTCATCCATCCTGGAAGTGATTTTCCGTGGTTTCCTACCTCTACTCCAGACAAATGCCCGGATTGTTCCTAATTTAAGGCCACGGCCACCTACTTCCCAATCATCACCTGAATTACAAATACACCCACTACTATAGACACCTCAATTGCACAGGTAATCACACAGATTCTACAATACCCAAGTACACGGTGCTAAATGACCAATATGTCCAAGCCCCACTAATGATAGAACAACAAACAATATAATAATCTTCTGTTTCTATTGTGTAGCTGATACCAAGGATAAGTTATGGAACCCTAATGACCGCTCCGTTGTGTGCAGTAATCACTTCATCGAATGTGACTACAGACCAGAATTAAAGGTAAAGCGGTTGAAACCTGATGCGGTGTCCAGCGTTTTCAGTGATTACTCACCAAGTAAGAAATTTAAACTGTCAGTGCCAAGAAGAAATATTGTCAAATCAATTGTATCATTAAAATGTACAAAATCCCCCAAGGCAGGCTTTGTTGCGGTTGAATCTTGTGCTTTGGATGGTGTCCCCCCACCTGCCATCTGAAATGTTAATGATTTAGTCAAGAAAGATGCGTCTACACAAACAAAAGTAATTATGAGACAATTGAACTCACGGAATAGGATACCGGTACTACGAACACTGCGTAGGTCACTAAGGCGTGCAAGACAAAAAAATATCTGCACTTAAAGGTCGTCAAGAGCAACTCAAGCAACGAATCAGCAGGCTAGAGAAAAATATGGTTGACTATAATTTGGACGCAATTGAGGTTTCGAGTGCTGAAGGAAATTTAAAAGTAAAATTTCTACAAGAACAGCTTAAAGTATTTCTACAGAAGAAGCCTAGATGGAGTGACCAAGTAGCGAACTGTTAAGCGTGCCTTCTAAATCTACCATCAAACGTTATGTTGGAAGCACTACTGGTGTAATGGTGTCAAGTTTAATAGTGAAGAGACTCCACGAAGAAGCAAAATTTACTGAGGGAATAAATACATTTGCTCAGTTATTGTAGATGAGATGGCTATCCAACCACGCGCGCTTTACTGTAAAGCAGCTGATTTATTTATTATTTATCGTATGATGAAAGGAGGAATATGTACAAAAATATATACAACAAGATACACATGATCTCATGTTTGTAAAATTAGAGTTCAATTAAATTAAATTAAATCTGTGCTTGTGTAGTGTATAATTATGCTGTTACATGCCATCAGAAATGATAATGCTTATAGTACCAGATTTTGGAATATTCCTCTTTGTATTTTGCAGTCTTGTTTCTTTTTATACCTTGTGAGTTATGATGTATGTTTTCTGACACGATTAAATAATAAATAAATAAATTTTAAGCTGTTGAATCCAATCGATGGCTTCTTGATTAAGCTGGTGGAGTTCTTGTATTGTCTCTTTGAATGCTCTGAGAGGACATTCGAAAGCTACGTGGTCCATAGTTTGCCGATCTTCTCCACAGTCACATTCAGGGGAGGACTTTCAGCCCCATTGATTCAGTATCGCTGCACCTGCCTTGGCCCGTTCTTATCCGGTTCAGTGTGCACCATTGACGTCGAGGTAAACGAAAACCTGCAGGTCACAATTAGGTGGTGATGTGTCAGGGAAGTTTGTTCCTGCCATTGATTGTTCCAGGCATCTAGAATGTTGAAGTGATTATCCTGCAGGTTGACTGCTGTTCGCCATGATGGTTGTCTGGACTTCAATCGCTGCGGTCAAGGTACTGCGAGCTCATAGAGTGTATTGGCAGCGATGGGTTGTTTTCAATTCTCTTCCATGTGTTCAGCAATGATTGAAGTCTTCTCAGGGGTGGAGGTAGAATGTTAGAACCGGAAGCCAATGTGTGTTTGTGGATCGCATGCATCCTGTGATGAGGCGCATTGCTTGATTGAGTTGTGTGTCAATAATTTTGGTGTGGGCACTGTTAAGCCAGGTAGAGCAGCAATATTCTGCAACTGAGTATGTAAGAGCTAGGGCTGTGGATCTCAGAACTGTTGCGTTGGCACCCCAGGAGGTCCCTGTTAGTAGCAGCTGATTAAGTACAGATACTTGTGTCAATGGGTGGACTGGAAAAAGATTTAGGCCTAGAAAAAGAAATCGCAACAAAACTGCGGTGCTTTGTGTTCGTTGACTTGCTTCGCATTTTAAAATTCATGTGGCATACTTTTTTACTCGGGACCTAAAAGCTGAAGTACTTCATCAACTTACTATTGAAGTTATTGATCAAGTGGAAAAGGCATCATTTATTGTTGTACGTGTGGTGGCAGATAATCATTCTACAAATGTGAAATTATTCCGCTTACTTTCTGGGGGTAGCACACCTCTACCTGTGGTGCCACTTCCCTTGGACAGTTCACGCAATTTATTTCTGTCTTATGACCAATGCCATATATTGAAAACTTTAAGGAATTGATTACTGGACGTGAAGAAGCAGTTAGTTAAGGATGGGAAACCCATATCTGGTTGGTTCATCAGAAAGTTGTACGACCTGCAAAAGGATTTGAAAGTGAAACTAGTTAGAAGACTGACACACAAACATATCTACCCGACAACCTTTGAGAAAATGCATGTGGGCAGAGCTGTCGATATTTTCTCTTCGGATGTTATTTCAGCCCTTGAGTTCTTGAGGCAATCAATGTTAAGAACACTTTGCAGCATATACACTCTAGGAATGAAGACGCAATGCATTTCTTCTCAGTTGACGATGAAAGACTCGAATGCCCGGAGAATGACTTCACTCCCTATCTGGAACTCTGGAAGAAAGCATCAGCAAATCCGGTGGAATTCATAAGTTAAGAAACTTATGAAGCAGTTTGTCTGACGACAAAATCTGCCATACTCTGTGTCAAGTACCTGCTTGAAAATGGCTTTCATTTCGTATTAACCAGGAAATTTTCTTCTGATGAAGTAGAAAGCTTGCTCAGTTGCATCAGACAGTTTGGAGGTAGCAACGACCAAACCAACGCTGCAAGTGTTACACAGGCCCTGCATAAAATTCTGACTACTGGGCTCGTAAGTGCATCTCTCACGGGAAATGTAGCACCTGAATCTGCCTGTAGTGACTGGATGGTAACACGTAACTCAACCGGGAGACGCACGAGCACAACGATTCATGCAGATCAATCGGCAACAAAGAATACAGAGTTAGCAAGAAAATGTCAAACACAATTAGAAAGCATCGCAAATGAAGCTGACGGGGTGCCATGTGTTTCTATGACGAGTGCTGCAATGGCCTATATTGGAGGGTATTTGGTACGAACTGTCGAAGACCATGTATCATGTCAATAGAGCCTTGATAAATTTAGTAGTATCCAGAGTCAATCCCCAGTGATGCCACTTATAAAATTCAAAGACAGAGGAGGTCTCCGATATCCTAAGCCAGGTTTTGTTTCGCTGCTGATGAGACTGGAAGAAGTAACGGACGAAATGATATCGGTTACGCTGGGCAGTCCAAGATTAGCTTAAACATTGACCACAAAACTGTTGCCACATGTTGCTAAAACACCTATTCTACAATGTGGAGTGAGTGATCACCCTGAGGAACTGAGCAAGTTAATATTGCAGAAGTTTCTGCGCTCCTCTGTCACTAACTACACCAATGACATGACAGATGAGTTTCGCCGAGACTACTTCTTGAGAAGAAGAACAAATTATGAGAAAAGAGAATCAAGAAAAATTGTTAAAATCGTTCCTTTTCACTGAACCCCTAGGTCTATGGGACGCCAGTAAAGGTATTCAGTGCAACCGTACCGTACTCTTGTGCAAATCAGACATTAGTTTCGTTAGTTGTGCGTGCTAAATAGGGAAATCCGAAGATGAGACGAACTCCTACTAGTAAAATATGATCATCACTTATATTTTACTCCATTCTACTCAACAACGTATGTTCATGTAGCCTACTGCAAACATAGTCTATATATTAATTTATGCTGGTATTACCTTGCGATAGCAGAACTCCTACTAGTAAAATATGATCATCACTTATATTTTACTCCATTCTACTCAACAACGTATGTTCATGTAGCCTACTGCAAACATAGTCTATATATTAATTTATGCTGGTATTACCTTGCGATAGCAATGTCATTACATGCTAATGTTGGGTGGGGAATCAGCGCTGCAGTGGTCAATACGCGCACTGCTAGGAGGACACTGTTGTTGCAGAGAACGCCGCGATTGAGTAGGCTTTCTATTATTGGAGGCTAAGCTTTGAGTGTGAAAGGGTTTAGAGCCTCGCTGAATTACGATGTTCAACTGTTTGTTGTTTGTTTTCCGCGAAGTTGTGTTCTGGATTTTAGAATGCCGTACTGCTGCGTGCTCTTTTGTAAATCAGAAATGAAATCTGCAATTGATATATATCTTGTACGCCTCCAAGTGTTGAATGGGCAGGCAGTTTAAAGCAGCCAGGAGGGACGCGATGAAGCTGGCAGTGAAAAAGCCGCGGTGATCACAGTGGGTTGGTGCTGCAACCTATCTTGTACGCCTCTGAGCGTTGAATGGGCAGGCAGTCTAAAACAGCCAGGAGGGATGCGATCCAGCTGGCATACATATATGGTTCCGTCCTTGGTGGACAAAAAGTAGAGCATATATATGTGGTTCTGCCCGCCGAAGGTTAATAAGTTTTTTAAGATGTATAATAATGGTTAGTACAGGGTCTTTATATTTGCTTGGCTAGGACATTCTCGCTCACGCGCTCCGCCAGTGACGGCTCAGTGGCCGGCTGCCGCGCGCGCGTATAGTAACCGTACGTTATTGTTTTAGGGTTATGGTGGAGTTTGAGGGGCGAGGTGTATTCACACTAAGGATGTATAGTTTTAATAACGAACTTTTTCCTTCCATATATATATATACAGAGAGATTAGTTTGGATGCATCGGAGACCCTCGCTAGCCCGCTCGCCCGTGGCGCGAGCCTGTCTCCCGCCACGTGCTTTGCCGTTATGCGGCGCCCCGCGGCACTGAGTCATTGAGTATAGGAATTTGTACTTAAATTTATAATATATGTGATCCTTGACCAATTTTTTGACGAGCTGACAGAATTGCGCCGCGGGCGAGTGGGCTAGCGAGGGTCTCCGATACATCCAAACTAATCTCTCTGTGAGGGTGCGCAAATGCGAGGGAGCCGTGTCAGTATATTTACTGGCACGTTAAAGATTCCCTTCGGGTCGAAATTCCGGCACCCCGGCGGCTCTAAAAGCCTCAGTAGTTAACAGGGACGTAAAACCAATAACATTATTACTATTATTATTATTATTATTTTCTATTATGAGACCTAAGTGAACATTAAAATAATGAACATGCTATTAGTAATAGATAATCTTATGGCATTGTATTGCATGTTCGGTTGATATTTCTTTGAAAATATCACTGAAATTGTGCTGATGTAAGCTTTCACGGCTTCATTAGTTTGAATGACTTAATTGGGGCGTAGGCCTATAACCTATGCAAATTAGTACTAATGGGGGCGTGGTGGCGCAGCGGTCAAGCTGTTGGCCTCTCACCAAGGTGGACCGGGTTCTATTCCCGGTCAATGCATGTGCGATTTTCGAAGTGAAATGCCATGTCCTGAGGTTCGGTTTCCACGTAAAAAGGAGGTCCTGTGGCTCACGATCGCATGATTAATGGTCACGTAAAACTAAAAGCCTCCTTCTTTTTTTTTAATCTACTGTAGTACTAACAATTCCGGCGTGTAGTGCATCAGTGGAAAGAATGTTTTCTACCATGAAACGTATAAAAACCTTCAACTGAAACCCAATGCATCAAGAAAGACTTTCACATATCGCACTTCTTTCCATTGAAAATGTGTTATTGTGCAGCCTTCAGGGCAACACTGATTTTCACGACCATGTAATTGATGAATTCGCTAAGAGGGAGAGAAGATGGAACTTCGCTACAAATGATCCGCCAAGGTACAGTAAATAGTGGCATTAATTAATTTTGTACAAATGAGAACTTGATAGACCCTACCTACCGTAATAACCAAATATTTTTTAAAATAATGTGATAGGTCTTTAAAATATTATTCTTATACGGATGTCTCTCTCTATTCATTTAGTCGATTCCGACTCTCCGTGACCCCATGTACTAGACTACGCCAATTTCTCCTGTCCTGCACTGCCTCTCGAAGATTTTCCAAGCTGGAATTTAGTGCTTCTGTGATGCCATCCATCCATCTCATTCTTTGCCTCCCTCTTCTTCTTGTGCCTTCTATCTTCCCCAGCATTAAGGTCTTCTCTAATGAATTATGTCTTCTCATGATGTGTCCAAAGTAGCCCAGTTTTTGTTTCAGGATTAAGCCCTCCAAGGAACAAGCTGGTTTAATTTGCTATAAAACTGACTTATTGGTTCTCTTCGCAGTCCATGGAACTCTTAAGAACTCTTCTCCAACACCATAATTCGAAGGAATCTATTCTACGGCGTTCAGCTTTTCTTATGGTCCAGGTCTCACATCCGTACATCACAACTGGAAAAACCATAGCCCTTATTATACGGCTCTTTGTTGTTAAGGTTAGGTCTCTACTCCTTAAGATATTGTCCAGATTTGAAAATGCCTGTATACCAAGTAGCAATCGTCTTTTGATCTCATGACTGCAGTCACCATCGGCAGAAATCTGTGAGCCAAGATAGTTAAAAACAGAGACTATCTCCATGTTTTATCCTCCTACTTGCCATTAATTGACAGTTGTAGTTGTCATAATTTTTGTTTTCTTGACATTCAACATTAGTCCAGCCTTTGAACTTTCTTCTTTCACTTTCAGTAAGAGATTTTTTAAATCTTCTTCAGTTTCAGCCATCAGGATTGTATCATCTGCATATCTCAGGTTGTTTATACGGATGTACATACATTTAAAATTATATCCTTTACAACTACTCTTTGAATATAATTTGAATGATAATCAGAGCAACTTTTCGGGTCGATGGGTCACTCTGAAGATTCCAACGCACTGTACACTCCAACACAATAATATCAACAGTAGTTACGGTATACTAAATTTTGCTAATTGCACTAAAAAACAGAGTTGTGAGTTAACCGGACGAAAAAGAATTTCAACTACCGCGCCCATCAAAGGTCGGGTCTGATGGTCAGATGGAGGGTAGGCAAGGAGTGGGTGGGGACTGGAGAGGCGCGCCAAATAATTTTAAGCAGTGCTGGCGTTCCATGCTCACTAGGGTAAGCCGCCCGAATCGAAGCAGACCCTGCTACCCGCTTTGACTTGTCTCGACGACAGCCCTGGGGCTATGGAACGTCACACCCCCTGTCTTAGCCAATCAAGGACGACCTGGCGTTCTTGGTGTACCACTCCATCGGCCATAGCAGTGTTCCGGGCCAGAAGGCTCCTGAAGATAAACAAGCCGTTGTCATAGCACCCGGCCGCACTCATTCTTCTTTCTCTCCAAAGTAGTACTGGCTGATCGTGGAGAACTGGGGTAGAGAACAAGGAACGTCATTCAAAGCGGCGTTTTTGCATTTGCTTGCTCGTTAGAAAGTGATATATACTTTATTCTTATGAGAATATGCTAGGTAAGCGGTGCTTACCCCGTGGTATTGGAGAAAACGCCACTGCTTTTATGTAACAAAATGCGAAGTAGGAAATGCTATCTCATCTTTTATGTCTTGTGCATTTCTCCTTTACAAATAATAACATATACTAATAACCTTTCAGCTCCATTTGATTCAGAGTTTTTTTCTGTAGGGTTTCCAGTTAACTTTAGAGACAATGCCTCTGAAAAACATTTTTTATTATCTACTTCAGGATGTTAATTGTTCTTGCTGGGATAGAAAGTTGGGGAGAGGGGATGGTTGACTTCTCTTCTTTGCTTGAGTATAAAACAATGGATTAACCGGTCAATGATGGGTATGACTGCTAATTTTATATACAATTATGTATATCTGAATCATTTCTTTATATTCTGTAAGACCACCAAAGACTTAATTGATGGGATCATCTTGGCCACAGATTGGCTTGTGGCTTCTCCTAGATGATCAGTTTACTGTTTACCGTACATAATACTTAACAGTACTGTTCATACGTTTTTGTAAATTCAATTTTAAAATGAGTTACAGTGTTAACTTATCATCATATGCATTATTTCAGTAGTATAGATCCCTCCTGCAGCGCTCACAAGCGACCGATCATAACAAATGAGCATTCAAATGAAAGAGAATAGACAATAGCAGTGACGAATCGCACTCTAATTTCATAAATATCTCTAATTTCTTAAAAGAATACTTTAAAGAAATGTACGAAGAGTGCGATTTGCAGATACTGTTGCTGTAGGAAGATAAGCTCCATACTTGCTGTCCATTTCACATTTTGGCCACTGTGACGCCTGTTTCATGTCATTTTAACATTCCGAGGTCTTTCCTTTATCATTTTGCATGGATTTAAGAAACAGTAAATCAAAGGAATGAGTTCTCAAATCGTATAATTTCATAAATATTGAATAACCGGTGAATTTTATGATGATCCAATTTTCAGTAATGGCCTTCGTAAGTTAGGGAACGTAGAACTTGGATTTCTAACTGAAATGTAAATAGTGTTCTATAATCTTGTGGTTGAAATAAAAACATAACCTCTCTCCTTAAGTCTCTCATTATTAGGGACCCGACATTTATGCACTATAAACGATTAAAATATGCATGCAATTATGCACTAAAAATGTAGAAAATATGCATTAAAAATTGAAAAAAAATGTACTTAACAATAATCCAATCTTATTCATTCTACTTTCCCTCCCTTGCCGTAATATGCGCAGTCGTTTTTGCATGTTGCTCAAGTTGAAATTTCTTTTCAAATTTCACTTCCGTCGAGCACATTTGACAATAGACGGACGACAACGCCATCAGTTGAATAATCCACTATTACCTGACACCCACTGTTGTAATAAATACTTTCTGCTGCTCTTCTCTTTGGCATTTTGAGTTAAGGATATGTAGACTAAGAATAAACTAACACATTAACTGAAGAAACTCCTTACATAACTAACCCTGGGTTACTGGCTGCCGAGATGGTGAAAGGAATGTCCCACCCCATTCCTACCTTGAAATAGCCAAGCAGCATGCTTGCGTAAAATACTGTTGTCTCGTTATCTGTTGCTCAGAAAGTTGCTTACGAGGGATATCATCACACAGGCGTAACCAATTTTGTTCAAGATGTTTTAAATTATACTTGATTTCAAATGTATATGCTAAAATATGCTGTTACGTCCAGAATATGCAATAAATCCAATACAACCACAAAATATGCATTTGCATATGCGCACATGCATTTCCGAAAAATCCAGTCCCTACTCATTATAAATCGATTGGGGAAAGAGTGGTTTATGAACATGCGAAATTTCTCGCATGGGTCCGCTAGTTTGCCTTATTTGCACAGCAATGGTAACAACAAAGGTTGTCCTTTATTTTACGTAGATACAATCTTCTCAGTAAGTTAAACAATACAGTCATTTAGACTTTCACGGCCCGTGTTATTATTCATAATGTTGAATTTTGGGCTTATGCCGTGTTTTATTATACTGTACTAATATTCGACGCGTTTCGAAAGAAACCATGTCTTTCATCGTCAGGAATAATCTGGAATACGACAATGTTGCTAAGAGAAAGCAACGAAGAACATATAGAAGGTGCCCAAAGATGGACGCCATTATAGCCCCATGTTAGGGACAACGGAAAGCAGCAGTGAATTACTTTCTCAGGGTTCTGATAATAGGTAGCCAGGATTCACTGAGATTGTAGCCGGTGTCGCGGTTGAAATTATCTGGGTGTTGACGTATTTCAACCGCCTCCCTGATGATTCTGGGACGATATTGCTTTATACGGGCAAGAACATCCACTCCTTGGAACATGACATCATGGCCAGGTGTTAAAGCATGATTGGCAACAGCTGATTTATCAGGTTGAATGAGCCTGATACATCTATTATGTTCCTTAATGCGAGTGCATATTGTTCTCGAAGTCTGCCCGATGTAAACCTTGCCACAAGTACAGGGAACTCTGTAGATACCCGGTTGTTGCAATTTAGGCAAACTGTCCTTGGTTGGTCGCAGGAGTTGCCTAATCTTAACAGAAGTTCCAAATACAGTCCGTATGTTATACCGACGTAGGATTTTAGCAATACGATCCGTTGTGTTATGTATGTACGGAAGGTAAGCAGTTCCTCTTACATCTCTTTTCTCAACTGACGTCCTATTATTATTTGTTGGTTTCAGAACCGTAGAAATCAAAGCCTTGCTATAACCGTTGCTCTCAAAGGTGGTTCGCAGGGTGTTAATTTCTTCTTGTAAAGAAGACACTTCACAAATCCTCCTAGCCCTGGTAGTTAGAGTTGTAAGGATACCATGTTTCTGGGCAGGGTGATGGTGAGAACTTGCGTGGAGATATCTATTGGTGTGTGTTGGCTTACGAAAAACGCTGTGTCCTAAAGATCCATCCTCTTTCTTGGTGACGAGAACATCTAAAAAAGGTATTTTGCCGTCAGATTCCTTTTCCATGGTGAAACAAATAGAAGGGTGCTGGAGATTAAGGTGATCCAGGAAATGGCTAAGATTTTCCTCACCTTCCGTCCAAACAACGAACGTGTCATCCACATAACGCCACCAGATCTTCGGTTTGAAAGGAGCCGACGACAAAGCTTTCTCTTCAAAGTTCTCCATGAAGAAATTAGCCACAACAGGAGAGAGAGGACTACCCATGGCCACACCATCAGTCTGCTCATAAAAATTCCCATTCCATAGAAAGTAGGAGGAGGTCATGCAGTGATAAAAAAGTCTTGTGATGTCTTCAGGAAAAAAGCCATTAATGAGAGACATAACACCATCAATAGGTACTCTCGTAAACAGAGACACCACGTCGAGACTCGCTGGAATATCACCCGGCTGAAGTGTTATAGCTTTTAACTTTTCCACGAAGTGTGTGGAATCCTTAATATATGAAGGCGTGTTACCCAGAAGCGGCTGAAGTAGTCTACCTAAGTATTTGGAAAGGGCATATGTAGGAGAACCAATCGTACTAACAATAGGTCTAAGAGGAACATCTTCCTTATGTATTTTAGGAAGACCATAGAGTCTCGGAGGAATAGCATCCCCTGGAAGGAGAGTCTTCGCTGCATCCGCTGGAATAGATGATTGCTTGATCAATTTGACGGTGACATTTGAGTAGCGAGTAGTAGGATCACGACTATTAATCCTATATACAGGATCTGATAACAAAGACGAGATCTTGGAATCATAATCAACCTTATCCAATACCACTGTCGCGTTACCCTTGTCAGCGGGGAGAACGATAATATCAGAATCGTCCCTTAGATCTTTAAGTGCCCGGCTTTCGCCTTGTTTTAAGTTGGTGTTAGGTGGCTTAGCGGTCTTGAGAACTCGGGAACATTCTTGCCTGGCTTCCTCGGCCTCTTCAGGTGTGAGGTGATGTACCGAGGATTCTACGGATGTAATAAGTTCTTCAATAGGAATTCTTCTAGGCGCTACAGCAAAATTGAGACCTTTAGCGAGAACTGCCTGTTGGGTATCACTTAGGGGCTTGCTGGACAAATTTACGACAACCTTGTTAGCATCAAGTCTAATGGCTTGAGATTTCTGCAACTGATATAACCTATCATATTTGGAAATATGTCTGTCCCTCACCTGATCTAGAACGCTGTTAGCTTGCACTGAAGAAATACGATCAAAGATCTTCCATAATTCCTCACTTACTAAGTTTGAGAGGCGTCCCAGAATCATCAGGGAGGCGGTTGAAATACGTAAACACCCAGATAATTTCAACCGCGACACCGGCTACAATCTCAGTGAATCCTGGCTACCTATTATCAGAACCCTGAGAAAGTAATTCACTGCTGCTTTCCGTTGTCCCTAACATGGGGCTATAATGGCGTCCATCTTTGGGCACCTTCTATATGTTCTTCGTTGCTTTCTCTTAGCAACATTGTCGTATTCCAGATTATTCCTGACGATGAAAGACATGGTTTCTTTCGAAACGCGTCGAATATTAGTATAATAAAACACGGCATAAGCCCAAAATTCAACATTATGAATAATAACACGGGCCGTGAAAGTCTAAATGACAATATTAGAAACCTCTATGGGGAGGATATTTTCCGACTGATGTCTAGATTTAGTAGGTTACGACGCAAGAAGGTGTGTCTAATCTCTTCACTCGCTTTTCTCCTAAGATGCCGGGATCATGATATTCTACCGAGTTTTGTTATGTTGAAGCATTCCTTCAGAACACCTAAGGCAACGAGAATCTATCGTCGTGCAAGCAAGGCGTTATTGATAGAGAGGTTACAGCATACTCGTAAGCAGTTGGATTTTATTTCGAGGGAGTTACTACAGCTACATCTACGCCTCTCAAACTTAGTAAGTGAGGAATTATGGAAGATCTTTGATCGTATTTCTTCAGTGCAAGCTAACAGCGTTCTAGATCAGGTGAGGGACAGACATATTTCCAAATATGATAGGTTATATCAGTTGCAGAAATCTCAAGCCATTAGACTTGATGCTAACAAGGTTGTCGTAAATTTGTCCAGCAAGCCCCTAAGTGATACCCAACAGGCAGTTCTCGCTAAAGGTCTCAATTTTGCTGTAGCGCCTAGAAGAATTCCTATTGAAGAACTTATTACATCCGTAGAATCCTCGGTACATCACCTCACACCTGAAGAGGCCGAGGAAGCCAGGCAAGAATGTTCCCGAGTTCTCAAGACCGCTAAGCCACCTAACACCAACTTAAAACAAGGCGAAAGCCGGGCACTTTAAGATCTAAGGGACGATTCTGATATTATCGTTCTCCCCGCTGACAAGGGTAACGCGACAGTGGTATTGGATAAGGTTGATTATGATTCCAAGATCTCGTCTTTGTTATCAGATCCTGTATATAGGATTAATAGTCGTGATCCTACTACTCGCTACTCAAATGTCACCGTCAAATTGATCAAGCAATCATCTATTCCAGCGGATGCAGCGAAGACTCTCCTTCCAGGGGATGCTATTCCTCCGAGACTCTATGGTCTTCCTAAAATACATAAGGAAGATGTTCCTCTTAGACCTATTGTTAGTACGATTGGTTCTCCTACATATGCCCTTTCCAAATACTTAGGTAGACTACTTCAGCCGCTTCTGGGTAACACGCCTTCATATATTAAGGATTCCACACACTTCGTGGAAAAGTTAAAAGCTATAACACTTCATCCGGGTGATATTCTAGTGAGTCTCGACGTGGTGTCTCTGTTTACGAGAGTACCTATTGATGGTGTTATGTCTCTCATTAATGGCTTTTTTCCTGAAGACATCACAAGACTTTTTTATCACTGCATGACCTCCTCCTACTTTCTATGGAATGGGAATTTTTATGAGCAGACTGATGGTGTGGCCATGGGTAGTCCTCTCTCTCCTGTTGTGGCTAATTTCTTCATGGAGAACTTTGAAGAGAAAGCTTTGTCGTCGGCTCCTTTCAAACCGAAGATCTGGTGGCGTTATGTGGATGACACGTTCGTTGTTTGGACGGAAGGTGAGGAAAATCTTAGCCATTTCCTGGATCACCTTAATCTCCAGCACCCTTCTATTTGTTTCACCATGGAAAAGGAATCTGACGGCAAAATACCTTTTTTAGATGTTCTCGTCACCAAGAAAGAGGATGGATCTTTAGGACACAGCGTTTTTCGTAAGCCAACACACACCAATAGATGTCTCCACGCAAGTTCTCACCATCACCCTGCCCAGAAACATGGTATCCTTACAACTCTAACTACCAGGGCTAGGAGGATTTGTGAAGTGTCTTCTTTACAAGAAGAAATTAACACCCTGCGAACCACCTTTGAGAGCAACGGTTAATAGCAAGGCTTTGATTTCTACGGTTCTGAAACCAACAAATAATAATAGGACGTCAGTTGAGAAAAGAGATGTAAGAGGAACTGCTTA
Organism: Meconema thalassinum; assembly: GCA_946902985.2. Lineage (NCBI taxonomy): Eukaryota > Metazoa > Arthropoda > Insecta > Orthoptera > Tettigoniidae > Meconema > Meconema thalassinum. The sequence continues at coordinate 651,078,905 of OX336390.1, forward strand.
CCTTCCGTACATACATAACACAACGGATCGTATTGCTAAAATCCTACGTCGGTACAACATACGGACTGTATTTGGAACTTCTGTTAAGATTAGGCAACTCCTGCGACCAACTAAGGACAGTTTGCCTAAATTGCAACAACCGGGTATCTACAGAGTTCCCTGTACTTGTGGCAAGGTTTACATCGGGCAGACTTCGAGAACAATATGCACTCGCATTAAGGAACATAATAGATGTATCAGGCTCATTCAACCTGATAAATCAGCTGTTGCCGATCATGCTTTAACACCTGGCCATGATGTCATGTTCCAAGGAGTGGATGTTCTTGCCCGTATAAAGCAATATCGTCCCAGAATCATCAGGGAGGCGGTTGAAATACGTAAACACCCAGATAATTTCAACCGCGACACCGGCTACAATCTCAGTGAATCCTGGCTACCTATTATCAGAACCCTGAGAAAGTAATTCACTGCTGCTTTCCGTTGTCCCTAACATGGGGCTATAATGGCGTCCATCTTTGGGCACCTACTATATGTTCTTCGTTGCTTTCTCTTAGCAACATTGTCGTATTCCAGATTATTCCTGACGATGAAATACATGGTTCGTTCGAAACGCGTCGAATATTAGTATAATAAAACACGGCATAAGCCCAAAATTCAACATTATGAATAATTAAACAATACAGTTGAACCTGACTTATACGTATATCAAGGGGAAGAGAAAAGACTACTTGTAACTCAGAATTACTTAGAATTCATACTTACACAACACATGGGATATTTACTGAAAAACCAATGGAATAGACCTACATGTGTAAATCCTAGCAAACAATACGTACATTAAGACAGAAAATACAGTACTGTATTATTTTGAACTTGGTCCAGCCTTAAAGAAATCAAATAGTTTGGCTTGTTTCACTTTTCTTGCATTAAGTGTATAAACCTCCTTTTGCAAACGTAGTAATGAATTCAAAGCATTTTCACTAAAACTTTTTGCACTGATGTAACGCCTACACACATAGATTGCACTTAACACTTCACTTAGTTCAGGTGTTTCAAGATTCAAGTTGTCATCCCCATCTCCATCACTGTCACTATCGCCTGTAGCTGGCCCGTTACCGCCGCGTTGTTGGCATACATCGGCAATAATCTCTTCATCCCGTTGTTCCCCACAATACAGCCAGATTATCATCGAAATGCACAAAAGTATCAAAATCTGCACCCTCCGGTACCGTTAGCTCATTGCCAGACATAATATCGTCCCCATAATCATCATTAGAGGCAGCCTCTTCCAGTAATACACCAGCTTTGCGTAAACAGTTACTGATTGTGGAGGATGATACCTTTTTGACTCATAGACTGATACCTGCTTCCAGGCAGCCGAAATAAAGTCCATGGCTTGCAGTAAATAATTAAAGGAGAGAGTTTCATCTCCTACATCACTCAGTCTTATTAAATATTGAACCAGCATTCTTTTATAATACTTCTTACTTCTTTGGCCACACGAACCGAAGTTGGTTCATTGCTTCACTCTTTAGCCTCTTCCATTGGTCTCTGTTGCTAGCCATGTTCTCGTTGGCTCCCAGTGTCTCCAGGTCTTTCTTGACTCCATCCATCCACCTCAGTTTTGGTCTACCCAGGGGTCTCGTACCTTGTGGCTTCCCTTCTAGCACTGTCTTCACCATTTTCTCTTCTCTTCTCAGGACATGTCCCAGCCATTCAATTCTTCTGCTCTTTATTACAGCTGTCACATCAGGTTCATTAAACAGCGTGTGGATTTCAATATTTTTTCTTTTTCTAAAGATTCCATTTTTAGATACTGGCCCAAAAACGTTTCTTAATACCTTGTTTTCAAAAGTTATAATTTTTCTCTCCATTTTCTTGCTCAGTGTCCATGTTTCCGCCCCATACATTAATACTGGTCGCACGATTGTCTTGTAAATGCGGAGTTTTGTTGTTTTCGTTAATAGCCTGCTGGTAAATAGTTTATTCATTGAAAAGAGACACCTCTCTGCAGATTTTAGCCGGTTCATTACTTCCTCCTCCATGTTATTTTTGGCATTGACTGTACTCCCTAGGTATTTGAAAGACCTAGTCTTCCTAAATTCCATATCTTCTATTGCCAGTACTCCCTCTGTTTCCTCTTCATTGTTTCTGGTTACAATCATATACTCTGTCTTATCTTGATTGATCCTCAGACCCACTCTTTGTGCTTTTTCTATTAGAACTTTAGCTGTTATTAGCCTACTTTTCACATTTTGCAAAAATGAGGAAAAAGTAATGAAAAGAGTTGATTTGAGGCGAGGAGATATATAAAAGGTTGGGCTAAGGATAGTACGAGGATAGAAATGGACTGTATGTATAGAACACGAGGTAGGTAGCCGATTCATATCACTGGATCTCTGTGGGATTATTACTACATTATATTTACACAACTTAAATAAACACGTCATACACGATAAGACAACACTCCCTACACATATTTACACACACAAGAAGCACTGAATGTAGGTGTTTGTTACACCGACTACGCCATTGTCTAACATCACGCAACCGACCGTTACCGCTCTTACTCAGAGACACACTGTCTTACTCTCCCCCCGGCAGGGAACAACTTAGCAGGTATGCTGCCCCCTACAGCGAGCAATGGAGTTACGAGCACTGTCCTACTCTGACATCTGGTGAGGGCTTGCTAAACTTGAAGTAAGCAAGATACAATGTTCAAACATGCCGCCCGCCAAAAAAGGGTTAAACACTTTTTTCAAACACAATGTAAAATAAATAAACAAACAAACATGAAGATAAATACAAAACAAGACACACTACGTTCAGATATCGTCGCCTTCAGAAGTGGGGAGAGGACAAAGTTTTGTAATTGGCCTTTTGAATACTCCAGCAGAGGTACGGATCGTGGCGACTCGTACTAGTCCATCAGCGGCAGGGTGGACCTGATCGATCACTGCGAGCTTCCAGCACAGTGGGGGGACGTTGTCTTCCTTGACGATCACTAATGTGCCTGGCTGCACATTATTGCTTGGTAGTGTCCATTTACTCCTCTGCTGCAAGTGGGAGAGGTAGTCTGCTGACCACGCCTTCCAGAATCCTTGGAGCTGCCGTTGCAGTTGCTGCCATCTAGAGAGTACATTGAGGCGTACATTACTCAGATCTGGTTCGGGAAGGGTAGTGATAGGTCTTCCAATTAGAAAGTGACCTGGGGTGATAGCCATTATGTCGTCGGGATCATCGGCTAGGGGGACTAGAGGCCTAGAGTTTAGACATGCTTCGATTTGTGTTGTGAGTGTTGCCAGTTCTTCAAAGGTATGGTATGCCGTGCCCATCACTCGTCGAAGATGATGTTTGAATGACTTGACGCCAGCCTCCCAAATACCTCCAAAGTGCGGAGCCTGTGGCGGAATGAAGTGCCACTGAATGCCTTCAGTGCTAGCGAAATTTGAGATCTCTCGTTGGTGATGTTCTTCGTCGAACAATCTCTGCAGTTCCCGAAGTTCCTTGTCTGCGCCTACGAAGTTTCTGCCGTTGTCCGAATATATGTGCGCAGGTCTTCCTCGTCGTGAGATAAAGCGTTTGAGAGCAGCAAGAAAGGCTTGGGTAGTCATGCTGCTAACAATTTCCAGGTGAATAGCCCTAGTAGCCATACATACAAAAATTGATACGTAACATTTAACACTTGCGCTGTTTTTACGAGATCCTGATTTTATGTACAGTGGGCCAGCGTAATCAATCCCACAGTGAACAAATGGATTGGCAGGTGATGCTCTGTAGTTCGGCAACTGACCCATTAGTTGCTGGGCATTTTTTGCCTTGAGCTTGTGGCAGATGAGACAATGGTGTATTATCTTCCGAATGGTATTCCTTCCATTTGGTATCCAGTATTGCTGGCGAAGAGAGGAGAGTAGCAGTTGGCACCCAGCATGTAACATTCGTCGATGTTCGTTCTCGATGATCAATTTAGTTAGATGGTGACTTGGGAGCAAGATTATTTGATGTTGTTGGTTGAAAGGGAGCTCCGATTGTTGTAATCTTCCACCAACTCGAAGAAGTCCTTGATCACAGAGGAATGGATTAAGGGGTATAAGCTTGCTCTTCTTACTAATTGCCCTTGTACTACGAATAGCATGAATCTCTGCACCATATGCTGATGCTTGGACGTTCCTGATACATGCATATAGTCCTGAACGTAACTCTTGAAGGTCTAATTCACCAGTCTTCCTTTCCGTATGACGAAGTTTGGCGTTAGCTGCAAATCTGAGGCAGTAAGCTGTCACTCTCTGCAGACGTGCAAGTTTAGAGAATCGCTGCATGAGCTCATCTTCACGTTGAACCGCCACGAGACTGACCACAGGTTTCCGCTGTTCTGGGATGTCCTGGGTATCCGCAGAAGGGGTTGAATTAGGCCATGATAGAGTGTCTTCCGCAAGCCACGGTGGTCCATTCCACCAAAGTGACTTAGCAATAAGGGCGTCTGGAGTGAGTCCCCGTGAAATCAGGTCGGCAGGATTGTCTCCTGAAGGGACGTGCTTCCAATCTGCAATCGATGTGCTGTCCTGAATCTCCGAAACTCTGTTGGCAATAAACGTTTTCCACCGTATGGGTGATGCTGCAATCCATGAAAGAACGATCGTCGAATCTGTCCACAAATGGATGCTGCTAATGGTCAAATTTAACACCGATGTTACCTTCTTGAGAAGACGAGCTAGCAGCAGTGCTCCACACAACTCGAGACGAGGAATGGAGACCCTTTTTAGTGGGGCGACCTTAGATTTAGCGCACAGTAGCCTTGTGATGCGCTCACCCTGTTGGTTTTCCGATCTTATGTAAATGCAACATCCGTATCCTTTCTCAGACGCATATGAAAAACCGTGCAGTTGAATGTTAGTGACAATGCCCTTCGTTAGCACTAGTCTGTCGATACGAATTCGGCTGACCAAAGGCAGCTGATTGTGTAGATGCTCCCAGCGCTGAAGCAGTTCTTTAGGTAGGTTCTCATCCCATCCTAAGCGAAGTTGCCAGAGTTGCTGCAGAAAATACTTGCAGGAGATGATGAATGGACCCATCAGTCCCAACGGATCGTATATTGATGCTATGACTGCAAGTACCTTTCTTTTTGTAACCGGTCCGTTGAAGTTAGTAATCCCGGTACCATTCACAATCTGCAGTTGATCGTTGGCAGGATGCCACAAGAGTCCTAACGTCTTAACGTTATTTCCGCTATCGAGTTGAAGGGGCAGCTGGGCTTCTCTGTATTCTGGAGGAATAGCTTCGAGTAGTTGTGGATGATTGGAGCACCATTTTCGAAGTTGGAAACCTCCCCTTTGAAGGAGATCGATGAGTTGTTCTTGAGTTCGCAGAGCTTTCTCGAGGGTTTCCGTCCCAGACATGCAGTCGTCCACATAGAAATCTCTCTGGAGAACTTCTGCTGCCTTGGGTAAGTTGCGCGCCTCCTCAATGGCGAGCTGCTGAAGGCACCTAGTTGCGAGGAAGGGTGCTGAAGCTGTTCCGTACGTGACAGTTTTTAGCCGGTAGTGTCTTATGTGTTCCTCCGGCGATCGGCGCCATACGATTCTCTGAAGGTTGCAGTCACGATTATCAACATTTACTTGTCGATACATCTGGCGAATGTCTGCTGTGAAGCACACTTGGTGAGTACGGAATCTTGTAATGATCGACCAGATATCTTGCTGGATGGTCGGCCCAATTCGGAGTATGTTGTTGAGTGATTTCCCGCTCGTAGTGGCGGCAGAAGCATCAAACACCACCCTCGTCTTCGTAGTAGAGCTTGCCTCTTTGAGGACTGGGTGATGGAGCATGTAATAGCTATGCTCATTAGGGTGCGACGTGTCGATAGCCTCCATGTGTCCCAGAGCTTCGTATTCCTCCAGAAAGTTCACGTAGTCATTCTTGAGTTGGGTGTTTCTACTTAATCGTCTCTCGAGATGATGAAGCCGCGACATGGCCAATGGGAGCGAGTCACCAAGCTCTGTAGAGTCCTCACGCAGTGGAAGCTGTACCGTGAATCTTCCGTCAGCGTCTCTCCTGGTGTTGGCAGTAAAATGTTTCTCACACTCCAGGTCGTCCTTCGATCTGATTGGCTTATTAATATCTTCTAATTCCCAGAAGCGTTGAACTAGATGTTCAAGGGAATTGTCACTCGTGGTGAAGAAGGACTGTACGGTCTGCGAAGGTGCTTCGGCCGTTCTGTCTAACTGAAAACGCCCTGCGAGAATCCACCCGAATTCTGTGTTCTGGAGGACAGGGTAGTCACCTCGTCTCACTTGTCTTTCCGGTCGAAGAAGCTGAAAGAATACCTCTGCACCAATCAGCATGTCAATTCGCCCAGGTTGGTTGAACGTCGAGTCGGCTAGAGGTAGCCCTTCGGGAATACCCCAGTCAGCGAAATCAATGTAAGATCCTGGGAGATCAGCGGAAATTCTTGGCAACACAGCACAGTTAATTTCTACTTGGTATTCGCTGTGCATGGAGTGAACATTAACGGTAGCACTGTGACGAGATTCTGTAGTAGCGTTGCTTATACCTTGTATTGGTATTCGGTTTCGAACCTTCCGTAAGCTGAGCCGTTCTGCACAGGCATTTGTGACGAAGTGTGCCTGGCTACATGAGTCTAGGAGCGCTCTACAAGTTTGCAGCTTTCCATAGCCATCACGTACCTTAACCAGAGCAGTGGAGAGTAGTATCTGGGTCTGAGGTTTTGCCTTTATCGAACAATACGTGGCTGAAACCGATTGTTGCTGGTTGACATCAGTGCCGCTGTGTCTTGCAGGTGTGGCTTCCTGCTGCATCCGCGTGACAGGTTTATTGGTTCGATGAAGTAGGGTGTGATGTTTCAGGCCGCATGAATAACAGGAGCCCGAAGAACAGTTGCCAACAATGTGTCCAGGCCTTAGACAATTTGAACACAATTTATGTTGTTTGACAAAGTCCATACGTTGTTGGATACTGCTGCCAGAAAAACCTAAACATTTGTATAGAGGATGAACACCATCACAAAATAAACAATTATTGCCAGTAGAGACATAAACCTGTCTTACTGGTTTAGAGTGTTTGATGTCAGTAACATGTCGTGGGTGGGAAGACACCACTGGTTTGGAGGTCTGATTTGAGTTGGTTAGTTCAAGGGCATGGCATCTGTCTTCTAAAAATCGACATAATTCATCTAGTCTTGCAAATTTCAATTTTGATGACGTCAGCTCCCATTGTTTTCTGCTGACCTCATCAACTTGTTGCAGAATCAACTGTGATACGAGCATTTCATGTAAAGGAATGCCAAGTTCAAGTGCCTCAATTGCATTCAGATTACTTGAAACTTGATTTAACAGTGATCGTATATCTGTGGATGACTCTTTGCTTACAGACGGAAGGTTTAAAAGTTTCTTAATGTGAGACGTTGCAATGAGCTTAGGGTTGTTGTACCTTTGACAGACTGTCTGCCATGCAATCTTGAAATTTGTGGTTGTTATGGGAAGATTCTTAATTTGTTCATGTGCTTCCCCTGTAAGTGAAGATAACAAATAATGATACCTTTGGATATCTTCAAGTGAGTCATTGTTTATGACCAGACTGGTAAACGTATCAGAAAAGTGTCGAAAATCAGTAATGTTACCCCCAAAAGATGGCAATTTAATAGTTGGCAGTGCGAGTTCTCTTTTGAATGGACCAGAGTGGGAATGAGTGGTACCACTGGAAAGGTTGCCTTGTCTCAACCTTGATTCTGCACTCTCTTCTATCAGTGTTGTTATTTTATCTACTACGTCATAGTACAATAATTCGAAACTGTCACGATCTTCACTATGATCCTCAGTTTCATCCTCCAGTTCTAACTTGTCTTGCGCATTGTCATACTTTTCTCTTATTCTGGGTAGATCGTCTAGTCTGACCTTAATTGCATTTATACTTGATCCTGATTTGAAGTTAACCACAAAGTTATACACGCGTGTGATGCTGGCTTTCGCTAGGCCTCTAGTTTTAACAAGGAGTTGTTTTTCTTTGGAATCCATGGTGGGAAGTAATAGGAATCAGAAACTGAGTATGTACTTACTGAAGCTGCGGTGTAGAATATCGAAGTTGGTCTGCGTGGCTGTCGTATAAACTCCGGCGCTGACAGGAGATTACTGGTTGCTGTAGACTGGAACCAAGATGACGACATACGAAGTGGATGGGGCAAACATGGCTGCCATCGGAAGCTGTAGTATTCCTTGCCGAGATGGTTGCTATCGGAAGCCGTTTATTCCTTGCCACGATGGCTGCTATCGGAAACAGTAGTATTCCTTGCCAACATGGCTGCTATGATGCTTCAGTCCCGCCAAAATACACGTGCTAATATCACATTAACGAAGATTCCACAGACATCCGGCCCGTCGAGGACCATGAAAAGAGTTGATTTGAGGCGAGGAGATATATAAAAGGTTGGGCTAAGGATAGTACGAGGATAGAAATGGACTGTATGTATAGAACACGAGGTAGGTAGCCGATTCATATCACTGGATCTCTGTGGGATTATTACTACATTATATTTACACAACTTAAATAAACACGTCATACACGATAAGACAACACTCCCTACACATATTTACACACACAAGAAACACTGAATGTAGGTGTTTGTTACACCGACTACGCCATTGTCTAACATCACGCAACCGACCGTTACCGCTCTTACTCAGAGACACACTGTCTTACTCTCCCCCCGGCAGGGAACAACTTAGCAGGTATGCTGCCCCCTACAGCGAGCAATGGAGTTACGAGCACTGTCCTACTCTGACATCTGGTGAGGGCTTGCTAAACTTGAAGTAAGCAAGATACAATGTTCAAACAAGTAATCTTATGAGATCGATCCGGGAAAATGTGTGTCTGTCTGTCTGTCCTTCTGTCTGTCTGTCTGGCTGTGTGTGTGTCCCCCCCTATCAACTCCTAAACGGCTAGAGCAATCGAAATAAAATTTGGTAGGAGTAAAGATCTATACCTGAATATCTCACGGCCATATTTGAAAATTATGTCAGTGCTACCAACTGCTAAAAAATCGCAATTGAAATTTGAGCTCCATGTTGGATATCTTGGAATGTATGAATGGGAGCTATTTCAAAATCGGCACACATATAGATAATAATATTGCAGTTTAATTTCCAGAAGGCCATACATGGCAGTGTTGCCAAAATGATTATAAGCCTACTGATAGGTCCGATATTTAAATGCATATAACTTCTACACTATCGATTGGAATTCAACCAAATTTCGTATGTTGTATGTGTACATAACCAGATATGACTGAACGTATTCTTATGAACCACCAGTGCTGTCAACTGTTAAAAAATGCTCTTAATTTCTATTATCCAAATATCAATATACATGAAAAGTATGCAAGACTACAGCTTTAAACTATGCACACGTATAGTACATGACATTTTATATTAATTTGGAGTAACTTATATACGTCAGTGCTACCAACATGATTCTAAGCCTGCTGAGAGGTCCAACTTTAAATACATGTAACTTCCATACTATCATTTGGATTTCAACCAAATTTCGTATGTGCTATGTGTACCATAACAGCTATGACTATGCGTATTTTTAAGAGCAACCAGGGCTGCCAACTGTTAATAAATGCTGTCTCTATTTTTGTTACGCTAATATCAATATATCAGAGAGAATGCAAGCCAATAGCTCTAAACTTTGCACACGTATAGTACCTGGCATTCTAGATTACTTTGGAGTAACTAATATACGTCAGTGCTGCCAACATGATTCTAAGCCTGCTGATAGGTCCAATTTTAAAATGCATGTAACTTCTATACTCACTAATGGATCATTCAAAATTGACACAACAATAAATCATATTATTTCTGATTATTTCTGACCAATACATGTATGTCATTGTTGCCAACATGATTTTACGCGCGCTGTTAGATGCAATGTTTAACTGCATGTAACGTCCATGCTATACATTGGACTTAACCAAATTTTGTATTCTGTACCTTAAGAGATGGAACTAAGAATATTTTCAGTCACCAGGGCTGCCAACTGTAGTTCTCTATTAGGCTACATTATACCAGGTATACAGTATTTCGAACTAATTAGAAATTTCGTTATTACCAACTAAATTTCGTCATTATTCTAGATAGATCCATATAGGTTAATCATTGGCATGGATCTTAAATTTTAAGAAAAGTAGGCTCTTTAGTTCGTCACGGAACTTCTTGTTTTTAGTTCCTCTTCCTCCTCCGCTAAAACCACAATGTCATCGGCAAACGCTAAGAGTTTCACTTCACCACCTACAATCGTACCTCTTCCAATCTAAGATGCTCTTTTTAGCGCTTTTTCCGAAACCAAGTTAAATAGGCTGGGCGATATGCAATCTCCCTGTTTGACACCCGTCTCCACAGTAAAACATTCAGATTCCCTGCCTTCAACTCTCACTTTACATTCCGTTTTCTCAATGCACATTCTTGTCAGCCCGATCAGTATCGAAGGTTTTCCCGATTCTTCCATTATCCTCCAGATGCTTTCTCTGTTGACACTATTATAGGCCTTTTTGAAGTCAATAAATAGGCAGTATACCTTCTTATCAAATTCCCACGTCTTTTCAATTATCTGTCTGAGTATGAATATTTGATATGTTGTTGACATACCTTTCCGAAAACCGGCCTGGTGTTCTTCAAGAGTTTCCTCTATGTATGGTAGTAGCCTATGTAAGAGAATGCGCGCAAGAATCTTGTATGAGCTACATAATAATGATATGCCCCTGTAATTCTCACACTTGGTTCTTTTTCCTTTCTTATACACACATCAAAAAAAGTTTTGCATCACCTCGGTTCCAAGAGTTCCGGAACCTTTAAATACAAAGGGAATAGAGATCAACACAAACAACATTTCAGCTCGTTTTATTGCTCATGAGACCCACACATTGCATGTTGTACCATCATACAGCTAGACTTTCAGCATTTGTGGTCCAGATTGCAGTACACACCACTACCTCTAATACCCAGTAGCACGTCCTCTTGCATTGATGCATGCCTGTATTCGTCGTGGCATACTATCCACAAGTTCATCAAGACACTGTTGGTCCAAATTGTCCCACTCCTCAACGACAATTCGGCGTAAATCTCTCAGAGTGGTTGGTGGGTCAAGACGTCCATAAACAGCCCTTTTCAACATATCCCAGGCATGTTCGATAGGGTTCATGTCTGGCGAACATGCTGGCCACTGTAGTCGAGCGATGTCGTTATCTTGAAGGAACGCATTCACAAGATGTGCACGATGAGGTCGAGAATTGTCGTCCATGAAGACAAATGCCTCTCCAATATTCTGCCGATATGGTTGCACTATGGGTCGGAGGATGTCATTCAGGTATCGTAAAGCCGTTTCGGAGCCTTCCATGACCACCAGTGGCGTACGTCGGCCCCACATAATGCCACCCCAAAACATCAGGGAACCACCACCTTGCTGCACTCGCTGGACAGTGTGTCTAAGACGTTCAGCCTGACCAGGGTGCCTCTAAACACGTCTCCGACGATTGTCTGGTTGAAGGCATATGCGACACTCATCGGTGAAGAGAACGTGATGCCAATTCCGTGGGGTCCATTCAGCATGTTGTTGGGCCCATCTGTACCGCGCTGCATGGTGTCGGGGTTGCAAAGCTGGACCTCGCCATGGACGTCGGGAGTGAAGTTGCGCATCATGCAGCCTATTGCGCACAGTTTGAGTTGAAACACGACGTCCTGTGGCTGAACGAAACGCATTATTCAACATGGTGGCATTGCTGTCAGGGTTCCTCCGAGCGGCAATCCGTAAGTAGCGGTCATCCACTACAGTAGTAGCCCTTGGGCGGCCTGAGCGAGGCCTGTCATCGACAGTTCCTGTATCTCTGTACCTCCTCCATGTCCGAACAACATCGCTTTGGTTCACTCTAGAACGCCTCTTGACACAAAGTAACAATGCGGACGCGATCGAACTGCGGTATTGACCTTCTAGGCATGGTAGAACTACAGACAACATGAGCAGCGTACCTTCGTCCTGGTGGAATGACTGGAACTGATCGGCTGTCGTACCCCCTCCGTCTAATAGGCCCTGCTCATGCATGGTTGTTTACATCTTTGAGCAGTTTTAGTGACATCTATGAACAGTCAAAGGGACTGTATCTTGGATACAATATACACAGTCAACGTCTATATGCCGGAGATCTGGGAACCGAGGTGATGCAAAACTTTTTTTGATGTGTGTATATTGGGCATATTACTGCTTGTTGCCATTCATTGGGCATCTTTTCATTTCTCCATACTTGCAGTATCAATCGATACAGTGCTTTTCTGCATGCTTCTCCACCTTGTTTTAGCAGTTCTATTGCCATGCCGTCGGTTCCTGGAGCTTTGCTGTTCTTCATTTGCTTTAGAGCTTCATCCATTTCCTTCATTGTAGGCTCCTCCATATTTGGTTGGGGTCCTTAATATGCCTTTGTTTCCTCAGTCACTTCTTTTCCCTCAGGGACATTCAACAATTCTTCAAAATAGTCCTTCCATATCGTCAAGCCCTCTTCTTGACCAGCCACCAAATCGACTTCATTATTTTCCATTGCTACGATTCTTGGTCTGTACCCCGTCTTGAAATACCTTGCATACCTATAGAATTCTCTTACACTGTTCTTGTTTCTGTCTTCTTCAGCTTTTTCCAGTTGCTTGTTGATGAACTGCCTCTTTTCTTTACGTATTACTTTCCTTGTTTCTCTCGCTGCCTCCACGTATTCTTCTCTGGATTGTGGGGTGTCGTTATCTAGCATCATCTGTTTGTACTTCTTTCTCTTTTTAATCGCCTCTTTGCACTCCTCACTGAACCATATCTTGTCCTGTCCTTTATTTTCTTTCTTCTTTAGGTGTTCCTTTCCAGTCTCAGTCACAATGGATTTGAATGTTTCCCAGCTGTTATCTTCCCCTTCCTCTTTCCTTTCTCCTTCTTCTAGCTCTTCCAGAACTTGAAAGCGATTTTGTAGCTTTAGCTGGTACTCACTTCGTATTTCCTGATTTTCCAGTAGGCTTACATCTATTTTGCCTTTTAGTGTGCCTGCTTTCGTCATCTTCTCTCGTGATATTCTTTGTTTCACTTTAATTAATACCAGATTGTGATCACTTCCCACTTCTGCTCCTCGTACTGCTCTGACATCCTCGATTCCACTTGCATGTCTTGAATCCACCAACACGTGGTCAATCTGGTTGGTATGTCGCCCTCCTGGAGCGTTCCACGTTCCTAGGTGAATCTTCTTGTGTGGGAACATTGTGCTGGCGATCTTCATGTCCTTTGCAGTTGCAAATGTTACCAGCCTTAATCCATTATCATTAGACTCTTTGTGTAGGGTGTGCACCTCTATTTGCAGTTTCAACACCAACTTTTGTGTTTGCGTCCCCTATCACCATTTTCATGTCGTATTGCGGCATCCCGTCGTATACTTGTCAACCATTTCATAAAAGCAGTCCTTTTCCTCGTCGTCCTTTTCTTCTGTAGGGGCATGTACTGCGAGGATGGACATGCTCTGAAACCTTCCCTTCATTCTCACGTAGCATAGACTTTCGCTGATTGTTTCATATTTAACCACAGCGTGCACTATTTTATTGTTGACTGCTATTCCTGTTCCAAGTTGCCCTTTTGTTCCTCCAGTCCCACTGTGAAATATAGTGTAGTTCTCTCCCTTCTGTATGCCTTCCTCTTTCCATATGATCTCCTGTAAGGCAACCACATCCATATTGTAATTGCACAACTCCTCATCCAATGCCTTCACTGCTCCTGGTGCATTCAGCGTTCTGATATTCCACGTCCCCATCCGCAAATGTTTGTATCGTAGTCCTTGTCCTTTGCCATGTCCGTCAACATATGAATCCATCTCCGAGGCTTGTTTTGAGTGTTTCGTAACATTCGTTTTTTAACAGGGTGGGTTGTCGGCCCGACGCCCAACCCCCAACCTGGAGGGCCAAGATTTGTGTAGGGTTTACTCCCATAGAGAGACTGGCTTCACTTTGTTTTACAGAGCTCCCTCTACCCATGGTTTTCTGTTAGGGTTTGCCTTCCCTTAGCCTTTGGGGTGCGATCCTATCTGCAAATCAGCAGGGGCAGCACTTATTTACTGGCGGTGCTTACTCGCCATGTCACAGGATCAGCATTGAGCTCGTATGGCATTTGTTGAGTGTATTCCTGCCATAGAATACCCTCCCACGCTCCCTTATCCTGCCGCCTCGGTCCGGGACTGCTTATTAGGGTTTCTCAGTATTCGCAGCTAACCCTCATATCTGAGGGCCATCCACTATCCGCCACCTGTGACCCGCCTGGTAGCTGAGGCTCGCAATGCACTTTGAAATTTGCAATGATGCCCAAATCAAGCGGTTGTAGAACACTAGTACAGTTAGGAGGGAAAATTTCCACTCGGACATTCTCCAGGTTGATGTGCTGCACATCTATCCATAAGAAGAAGGATCTTCTTCTGTTTCTTTTTCATTTTAATGTCCAGTTTTTTCAACCACTGTTCCATTAGAAGCATAGTCATCCAAGAATTTCTGTTGGATTCATATTCCGGAGGTTTTGTTTTCGCACCCTTAAAACACCTCGGATTCTTTGATTTTTCTATCATAAGTGGAGGAAGTTTGTCCGATCCATCTGCATTGGTCGCAAGAAGAGCTGTTACTCGAATTTTGCTTTTCTTCCCTCCGTGGCAGGAATCATCTTTTTCTGCTAATGTTTTATTAGGAAGGAGACTGTAGAATAAGCCGGTCTCATCACAGTTAAAGATGTTCGTAGGCTGGTAATCGCTTATGATACCCGGCAGAACCTTTTCTTTCCAGTGTTGACCGTGATGTCCACAGCTTTTGAGTCACCGCAAAATGTTCTCCGCGTGATTCCCTTACGATCTCTAAATCCTTGCAACCATCCTGACGAAGCCTTGAAATCAGCAGTGATACTCATCATTTTTGCTAAATCTATTGCCTTACCTTCAGCATGTCGCCACTAATTGGTAGAGCTGCAGCCCGCTTTTGCTGGAACCATGTGAAAAGTGCTTTCTCCAAATCTATGTACCCCCCTTCTTGCTGACGGCTGCGCTTTGTTGATTTCGAATCCAGTTTTAAAAACTCATCCAAAATAGTGTTTTTTTTTACTGATTGTACATAGCATGATAAGCAATTCCTACGTCTGAAGAAATTTGTTTTGTTTTGTGTGGATTAGCGTCCACTTCTCATATGAATTACTTTCTCATGTGGTGTATAACTTTTCCTTTTTGTGTTCTCCATGGCTAATCGAAAGCAACTGAATGACAAAACTACTGTTCAACAGTAAACATCAGATACCAGCACCGTGGACATTTTACTTGTCCATTGTTCCCACGAAAGAAATTCTCATATTCAATCAAAACACAGTTTTGCAGAGTGACATTGTTGAACCCTACTTACTGGCGGCGTAACAAAGGCCAACCGAGTGAGTTCCCTTCGCTCTCTATGTCGCTCCTCTTCTAGCTGCATCGTTTTTGATCTTCACAATGCCACTAAAGATTAAGTTACAAGCCGAGTCGGCGGTTTCAGCGCGGAAACAAAAGAAAATACATTTATGTAGATTAAGGCTTCCACGGCCCAGATTACTATTCAAATAATTCATGGTTTTTGCCGTGTGAAAATAAAATTAAATGCCACCAGACATTTCAAAGGAACCTTGCCTCCTTTTTCAATGGAATTAAACAATGTGGCCAAAGAAAGTATATCAATGAGATTACAAATTACTAGATAATTTCCTCTGTTCGTCACCAGAGAGTAGCTGCCAGAAATTACTGTGTGGAAATAACTGGCAGCTGCTCTCTGGTGACGAACAGAGGAATTTATCTATTTTTTTGTAATCTCATTGATATACTTTCTTTGGCCACGTTGTTTAATTCCATTGAAAAAGGAGGCAGGGTTCCTTCGAAACGTCTGGTGGTATTTAATTTTATTTTCACACGGCATTAGCCCAAAAACCATGAATTATTTGAAAATAAATTTGTATGAATATGAGAATTCTTTTCATGTGAACAATCTAGAACATGTCCCACCTGAGACAGAAACTCTGTGTTCTGTTTCAGCACCGAAATCCGACCTCTCTACCTCCGTCTATGCTGACAAAGAGGAAACTACATGATTACAGTACTGTAGTTTCTTTTATAACTGCACGTGCTCATTAAATTACAATTATACAAAACTCAGATGTATTTCACTGACACTTCATACGCATAACAAAATTCAAATTAACACGCTTTTAAATTACATTTCGCCGTGACCTAAAAGAAATTACGTACAAATACGAAATACGCAGAACAGAGTTACGTACAAAGCAGGTTCAACTGTAATTCCCTTTCCCAATAATAGTTGTTATGGTATTTTAATATTTTTGTATTGTTTTTTAAGATTGGTTGTCTTTTTTAAGGCTCGAGAGAATCCAGAACGTGTGTTTGATTTATCAGACTGTGGCCTAAAGGATGTGCCTGCTGGAATCTACTCTCTCTGCAAGGTGTTCAGAAAAGAGATCCTATATCTTCAGGTAATTTATGTTTAGTTAAGTTATTTGGTGTATTGATGTGGGCTTAACATGGGGTAGTATGGGTGAGTATCCATACATAAGTTAGGAAAGTAGCTAATAAAATAAACTTGTGTCGTTCGCTGGCCTGGTCGAAATTGACACCACTTGGGTGACTTGTTAACCATTCCATTACCTCAAACCAGAATTACATTACTTGGCAGCTCCGGGAATAAAACTTGGGCCTCCGGAGTGACAGCCAGCAATGTTACCACTACGTATCGGAAACAAACTGAGATAACCAGATAAGAGGGTGAGGTATCAGTAAACTCCTGGTTAACAGTATTGTGATTTAATTATATTATTATGTAATATTTACGTTCAAAATCATAAGAAGCGATCGGAGAGTATTGATGAAGAATTTAAAAAGAACAACTAGAGAATTCTACAAGATATTTCTTGAAGAGATTCATGGATATCAACCTCTGAACCTTCACTTCAAGGATACAGCAGGGGAATTAGTCACCAACAATAAAGACAACTGTCAGTTGCTTGCCAAATACTTTGAGGAACTTCTAAATTGTGAAGAACCAATAGAAAGATTAAGTTTCAAAGCACCACAACAGGTGAACCCTCCGTCAACTCCACCGACATTACAGCAAGTTGAAGTGTATATTGAACAACTTAAAAACAATAAGGCATCAGGTGAGGATGGGATACTACCTGAAATGAGGAAACTCGGTGGTAGAGTGGCAGCTGCAGCCCTCCATCAGGTTATCAATGATTGTTGGGAAAAAGGGGCAATACCAAATGATTGGAAAAAGCTATAATCCACCCTTTACATAAGAAAGTGGATAGGACAAATCCTAACAATTAAAGGCCATTTCCCTTCAGCCAATAGCTTACAAAATCTTTTCCAAGTCGTTGTTAAGCATTTTAATTGAACAAGCGGAGCACACTATTGGCGAGTATCAAGCCGGATTTAGGAAGGGTAGATCTTGTCCAGAACAAATTTTTAATCTTAAAACAATCCTTCGAATCAGAACAATACGTAATCTCAACACAGTGGTTACCTTTATTGATTTCCAATAAACTTATGATTCGATTGACTGTCAGACGCTTTTCTTAACACTACTGGAACCAGGCATTGCTGAAATTACTCGAAAACTGATTGAACAAACACTCACTGATACATCCTCAAGAGTTAAAGTTTTTGAATGAGATTTCAGACCCTTTCAGCATCAAAACTGGTGTGCGACAAGGTGATGTGCTTTCGCCAATGCTCTTTAATTTGGTATTAAACAAAGTTATGGGTGAATGGGAGACCTTTTACGAGAGAAGAGCATTGAAGGGATCCATTTGGGACAAGGCCGAGGGAGATTTGAAGTGAAATGTCTTGCCTTTGCGGATGATATAGCGATGATTTCAGAGAACAAACTTGAAGCACAAATAATGATTGAAACACTACATTCAATAGCAATTAAAACTGGTCTTACCATTTCATATAACAAAAATATATTGAATACAGTCATAATAAGGAAAAGTATTTACCAACACAATACGGTTAGATTCAAGAGTTGATAAATTTAAGTATTTGGGTGAATGGATCCAGTCAAATGGACTTGATAACTCAGCGTGCAAGGAGAGATTGAAGAAGATAGAATTTGCCTATAGGCTTACTCACACCCGTTACAACAAACGATCAATATCGTTCCAAGCAAAAATTAAACACTATGCAACTGTCATTAAGCCAGAGGTATTACATGGTTCTGAATGCTTAACATTGAATAAAAAAGGAAACTAAGTTGGACTAGAGAAAAAAGAAAGAAAAATACTTAAAAAAATATTGGGTCCCCAAAAGAATAAAGAAAATTGGTGGTTGAAGAGGAGAAATGAAGACCTTCACCGTCATATAGAAGAAATTACAGTTTCAATTAAAAAGAAAAGACTAAAATTTTATGGACATCTTTACAGGATGAACAGTAATCATCTCTCAAAGAAAATTTTTGATTACTTCTCTAAATTGAAAAACACTATAGGATGGCTGGAGGAGATACGATGGGTACTGGAACAACTGAAGATCACGGATGCTATCATCTTGGACAGGGAGGAATTTCGGCGACAGGTCCATTCAGCAGATGTTACACGTTTCAAAGTCCAACGACGGCCTACGAGGGGATGTCAGTGGAACAACGGCAGACTATTAGCCACCGAATTAAAAAGTTCTGGGAAGAAAAGGAAAGGAAAAATAATGTACCATTGTCTTAGATTCTAAGCGGTCTATAATTGGCCATAACCGGGTGAGTTAGCCGAGGTCGTTGCGGCATGACTGTTGGCAGTCGCTCACATCCGGGAGGCGAGGAGGTTCGAATCCCCCCGCCGGCAACCTTGAAGATGGTCTTCTGTGGTTTCCCATCTTCCTTCCAGGCAAATGCCGGGGTTGGTCCTTAACTATAGGCCACAGCCGCTACCTTCCAACTCCTCGACCCTCCCTTCCAACTTTCCTCCCCAACGGTACTTGTAGCTCACCCATTGGGTGTCCGTCTCGAAGCAGCTACAAAACTGGCGAGCCGAACATGTCCTCGGACACTCCCGGCACTAAAAGCCATACGAAAAAAAAAAAAAAAAAAAAAAAATTGGCCATATTAAGTAATATTGCATGTCTTCTTTATTTTCACCAATTTACCACAAAATGAAGATTGGATGTTAAAGAATATTAAATTTACAATTAAATAGGCAAAAACCAGAATGGCAGGGGTAAACAAAATTCAAATACACTGACCGGCAAAGAAAGTGGATTACTTGCCGAAAATGATATTTCAGTGCCAAATTATTATTATTATTAATCTTGATTGGTCACATTGGACCACTTAAGTCGTTCCACAATCACTTCTTCTTTGAAGGTAGTGTAACCGAACTTAATAGTAGGTTACAGAGACTGCTTCTAGTTTGTTGGTAGTATTTATTTATTTTTTGTTTTATCAGGTTGCCAGCTATGGTCGCCTCTTGTTGGAGAGACTTGGAGAATCTTGTGTGCTCAGTGCCATAGAGATTCTTGGTGGTTGTCGGCCAGTAGGTGGACCAGGTGGCTTTGGGAATGGCAAGGTCGCCATGGAGATGTTATTGATAGTGAGGATGCCATGCATAATGGGAGCTCTTTTTTTTTTAGAATGTGTTATGCTCTGTGGTATGTTGGTGAGGATTTGAAAAATAGATGTTACATCTAGTAAGAAAAACGACAGAAAGAAATGTTTAATAAAATGCAACCAGAAAAGAAAGGAGGAGAAGAATATTAAAATATAGTGAAGAGCCCCTTTTCCTCATGAAAATTGTTGTGGATACTGCACAAGAGATGCAGAGAATGGAAGCTTGCTTATATGTTGACAAACAAGGTATTGCTAGTTTTGATCGCCAGAGATCGACCAGAAGAGAGGAATTATTATTGTTATATGTGTGTCTAGTATTGGTTATAAATAAATAGTGTGTGAATTAGTGAAGTCGGTGTAAATGTTTTTTGTGGATTCATTTTTGGCGAGTGTATCGCCTCACTACCCTGAGGTGACAAGCTTTATAATAGTTACAATGGCGCCCAACGTGAAATCTCGAAGAATTCAATGAATCACACATAGGCAGGATTAGGGATGGGGGAAAATAGAAAAAATATTGAAGCTGAGGTGTTGGCAATGTCGGAGACGCTTCTGGTCCAATATGAGAGGAGGAATAAGATGGAGGAGAGGTTGACAAGCTTGATGAATGGCTTGGCAAGCCAGATGAATGGTATGGAGGTGAGATTGTAAGAGAAGCTGATGAGGTTTCGAGCATTTGTCAGAGATTATCCCAGACAGCCATATTACTAGCCAGGTCAGTGAAGTCAGTGTAGAAGCCACTAATTTGGAAAATAACCTAGGTGGTCAGATTGCTGTTCAGGAACAGAGCCACCCTGAAGTAGAGAAGTTGGAAAGGGAAATTTCGAGCCAGGCACTGGAGACCAGCCAGAAATTTACCAGGGCAGATAGGAAGTTGGAAGATCACAGAGTGGAGATCATATGCATTGTAGAAGAGAAAGTTGGGATAGTCAAATCTGAGTGTGTGTCTGTAAAGGAAGTGGAAGAGGAAGAGAAATGTGAAGTACGTGACGCTAGGTGGCGTAAAGAAAAAATGAAGAAGTGGAAAAGATAAGGCGAGGTTGTAGAGGTATATATTGGAGAGACCATAGCAGGTGAAGAAGAGAGAGCAGTTGCGGAGGTAGACACAGAAGTCGCCGCCAACGTAAGAGAAGAGGACGTCAAATGGAGGAGGAGAATAAAACTGAAGACAAGGAGGAAGATGAGATAGAAGATAACGTGAAGAGAAGCGTTGTAGGAGAAGGATTGGCAGGAGAACAAAGTGGAGGGAGAAATGGACCAGAAGGAAGGCAAAGAGAAGGAGTAGGAAGAAGGTGATACATCAGAAGAAGAAAAAAGAGAAGAAGATGAAAGGGATAAAGGGAAAGAGAAAAGATGAGAAGAAAGGAATTGCTGAGTGAGACAGTAAGGCAGATGAGGAAGAGAAGGAAAGAGAACAGGAAGGGAAGGTGAAGAAAAAGAAGGGAGAGGAGAGGGAGAGGCTGAAGGCAAGTGGCTGACGCCCAAGCAGAAGGCAGACCGTGCGTGTGCTCAGGCCCTGCTGCAGGCTTGCATGGCCCAAGGCATGGAGTTGCCTGTGGCGGGCGACTGCAAGCTTCCTCGACCCGGTACCAGGATACGGCCCAACAAGACCAAGCAGCAACAAGCCACTGCCGACCAAGAAGAACAGAAGGTGGAGGTGGAGATTGTGGACCAGGTTCCCCTGCCGTCAGAGGGCAGTACGGAACACAGAAAGGATGAGAGACAGGAGGATGTGAAGGACACCTGGGATACCGTAGAAATGGGAGAGGAAGTGCAGGAGGTGGACGATAGTGACGGTGAGGAAGTGGAAGGAAGTACTATGAAATCTGCGGTGCAAAAGAAGAGAGAGAAGAAGGAAAGGGAGAAGCAGAAGAAACTGGAACAGAAGAAGAAGGAGGTAGCCAAGAAAACTGAAGGAGCAGGTGTGACACAGCCGGCTCCAGCTGAAGTATATGAAGAAGCACCACTTAACTGAAGCAGGAGAAGCACCTGCAGAAGAGACGATGCGGAGGGAGATGACAAGAAAAAAGGAAGAAGACCGAAAGCTTAAGAGAAAGAAAATGGGAGGAAAATCTGATGATAGTGAAACACAGGACAAAGACCAAAGGAAGAAGAAAAAGAAAGGAAAATATGATGATACAGAATCAGAGGACACATACCAAGAGAAGAAAAGAAAGAGGATTTTGGATTCTCTTAATGATGATAATGATGAAGGAGATGATTATGATGACGGCACAGACAGGTCTGACGATTCTGCCGTTCCTTCTGACTATGATATTGTTGTCGGATTTTTCCGATGGAGCAAGAGTGTCTGATAGACTCGATGAGATAGTTACGTCTACTCTATCAGAAGAAAATATTTATGCTGGTGATTCTGGTGGACTTAGAATTATTGTTTGTGGCGATGATAGTTGACAGAATGGAAGGACTACATTGAAACTCTATTCGAAGACAACAGAAGTGTTGATCATGGTATTCGAACGGGCGATGGCATAGATATTACAAGAGCTGAAATTGAACATGCCATAATAATATCGAAGAGTGGAAAGGCTCCAGGTCCAGATGAATTGCACATTGAAATACTAAAGCTTCTCAAGGATGTACGATCTCTTTCCTTGCTGGTGGGTTTGTTCAATAACATCTATCGAAGTGGATACATACCACATGATTGGCTCAAATCAACTTTTATACCGGTACCGATTCCCAAAAAGACCAATGCAACGTGCTGCAATGACTATAGTGACCCGTTAATAAAATTAACTCTCATCCAAACCGTTCCGCGGGCGGTTGTTGGCGCAATCCTGACCTTCACTGTACCTATAATTGTCTGACTAAACTTGTATCACGGCTAACTTCCGCGAAGTTCTGTACTGTCGATGGCTCGCTTTAGTGGCAAATGTTTGTACCTCGGCGAGTCTCTGTCCGGTAGATGGCTCGACCTAGTGGCAAAAGTTGGAACTTAATTTTTGAAGTGTACGAAGCTTGCCGATCAGATCCGTTGGTGCCCGAACGAACATACATTGAATCACGCTCTATTGCCAATGTATGTATCCACAAGCTACCTTAAGAAACACTAACAGATAATAAATATCTAACCCTTCAAGAAATTTAAAAATAAATAATAACAAAGAGTAACTAGGGTATGTGTGTGGAACGGCTGGACAAATTACCATAACCGAGTTGTATTTATGTTGAGAGAAGAGCACTAAATCTAAGATTGAAGAAAACACGAAGCATGTTTCATAATATAAAATATAATTAAATGAAAGGACAATTTTACATGCATGTTTAAAAGATGAACATAATATAAAACATAAACATAAAGAAAACAAATTAATTAAAATTAAGAAGCAAGGAACCCACAATTGGGAAGGAGAAGTAAGTATTTACCCTTTTAATAACCGATGAACAAATTATATTCCAGATCAGTAGAATTAGATCTCAATAAAATGCATAAATATCCACGAAAATCTTCGAAGTAATGACAACGTCATAGCGTTTAGAGAATATTTCCTTCAAATACATTGAATATGTCTTTAAATCAATTAATTATT
The DNA here is from genome assembly GCA_946902985.2 of Meconema thalassinum. Lineage (NCBI taxonomy): Eukaryota > Metazoa > Arthropoda > Insecta > Orthoptera > Tettigoniidae > Meconema > Meconema thalassinum. The sequence goes on from OX336390.1 coordinate 651,102,147, forward strand.
CACGACCAACCTCAAATACGTGCGTACAGCAAGCAATTGCAATATGACTGACCACAACTCGACTGGAAAAATTACCCACATTGTTTCCAAGAGAAAACTGAAAAAATTAACAATCCCGAAGTTGTTTCCAGGCAACGGACGAAAGAATAAAATACATATAATAAGAAGTGATATATTAAACAGAGTCTATAAGAGACCATACTAAATGAGACGAGGAAAAGAAAATTAATTATTACGAAAATATTTTAAGGTTAGGGAAATTCCTCGCTCAACACAAAATGAGATCTGAACGTTACACAGCTCGGCACGTCAGAAATAAAAGATTAAACACAGCCCCTAAAATACATATAAATATATGTCTTACATCAGATTAAAAAATTAAGTTATTGGAACTTTCATTTCATGCTTAGGCCTACTCGGTTCTCCAAGCCAAGAGACTTGCCAATAGCAAAATATATGCCAACTACACTAAGATAATTATTCAACAGCTCAAGACTGCAACATAAAAATATGAAGAATAACACCAACACAGTATACTCGTACCGACGACCAATTCACCTTTGCAGGTCACAAATAGTTCCAATAACTTTTAACACATAACCAACCTTAATAGAGATGTACTCCTGTTGTAGCCAAACTTCATACATTACGTTTTCCTTCATGTCTACATATTTAACCCGATGATATAGATTTCCCCTCGGCGGACGGTAAATGTACATCACGTAGTGATGAAATAATATCGGGGAAAGGAGAAGATAATCCCCGTTTTACACCAGAGATTAGTTCTCTCATCTCTTCTTCTTGTAAGAATTCCTTCAACTTACTTTTGTTTTTGTCAACAAACGGAGACAATAGGAGTTCGTTCGGGCACCAACGGACCTGATCGGCAAGCTTCGTACACTTCAAAAATTAAGTTCCAACTTTTGCTACTAGGTCGAGCCATCTACCGGACAGAGACTCGCCGAGGTACAAACATGTCGAGGTACAAATATTTGCCACTAGAGCGAGCCATCGACAGTACCGAACCTCGCGGAAGTTAGCCGTGATACAAGTTTAGTCAGACAATTATAGGTACAGTGAAGGTCAGGATTGCGCCAACAACCGCCCGCGGAACGGTTTGGATGCGAGTTAATTTTATTAACGGGTCATATAGAATGATCAGTTTAATGAGTCATGCCCTGAAGTTATTCCTTAAAATCCTGCACTTAAGGTTGTATCATAAATGTGAGGAAAACATTGGTGGCACACAGTTTGGATTCAGGAGTGGTTTCGGAACTCGGAGGCATTGCTCAGTCTTCAGGTGTTGATTCAACGATGCCGTGATGTTCGTGTCGATGTTTACATGTGTTTCATCGATTATGAAAAAGCCTTTGACACTGTTCAACACGAGAAAATGATGAACATTTTATGTGACCTGGGACTAGATGGACGTGACATCCGATTAATTGGAAATCTGTACTGGAATCAACGTGCTGCTGTACGTGTTGATGGTCAGCTGTCTGAAGAAGTATCGATTATGAAGGGAGTTCGCCAAGGTTGCATTCTTTCTCCACTCCTCTTCAACATCTATTCTGAAAAGATTTTCCAAGATGCTCTTGATGGAATGTCTCAAGGAGTAGTAGTAAATGGATCTATCATTAATAACATCCGATATGCTGATGACACTGTCATCCTTGCAACAAGTATGGATGATCTACAAACACTACTGGATTCTATTTCTGAAGAGAGTAATGCCATGGGATTACATTTAAATGTACAAAAAACTAAGTGGATGGTTGTTAGTAGAAACAAAGATGAAATTCAGGGCATTCTTACACTTGGTAATGAAAGAATTGGAAGGGTTTCATCATATAAATATTTTGGATGTCAAATCAATGATAACTGGGACTTAAATCAAGAAATTCGCTGTAGAATTGAGCAGGCGAGTAGTTCTTTCATGAAAATGAGAAAAGTTTTGATCAGCCGTGATTTAAGTCTGTGATTACGCACCCGACTGCTTCGATGCTACGTTTTTAGTGTCCTGCTCTGTGGAGTTGAATCATAGACACTTACCGAGGTTTTAAGTAAGAAACTGACAGCATTTGAAATGTGGACGTATCGCAGGATTTTAAGGATATCATGGACAGCTAAAGTCACAAATGTGGAAGTACTGCGGCGTATGAAGAAAGACTTGGAAATTCTCAGTATGATCAAAAGGAGAAAACTAGAATACTTTGGTCATTTTATGCGCAACAACAAATACCACCTCTTGCAATTAATTATCCAAGGGAAGATTGATGGCATTAGGGGTCCAGGACGCAGACGAATATCCTGGCTGAAGAACTTAAGCCAGTGGTTTGGACTTAATACAGTGTCACTGTTTAGAACAGCAATGGACAAACAGCAGATCATGCTACTGATCGCCAATGTTCTTGGAGGACGAGGCACTTGAAGAAGAAGAAGATGATAGTGCCAATGGTCTTTCTGAAGATGATATCGGCATTGAAATGGAAGATGACGATGCCACTATTGGCAAAGATGATCCTGTTATTTTTTCTAAAGAAGATGATCAATATTTGTTTCACTTTGTATTTTGTTTTAGTCTGTGTATATTCCATGTATTCTTTTAAATTTATGTATTTGTTTCGAGGGTTGAGAGTGAATTTCTATTCTTCAGTTAGAAAGTCACTCTCAAGGGGGCGTTTCTATACCCGAACTTAATAGTAGGTTACAGAGACTGCTTCTAGTTTGTTGGTAGTATTTATTTATTTTTTGTTTGATCAGGTTGCCAGCCATGGCCGCCTGTTTGTGGAGCGCCATGGAAAATCTTGTGTGTTCAGTGCCATAGAGATTCTGGGTGGTGGTCGGCCAGTAGGTGGACCAGGTGGCTTTGGGAATGGCAAGGTCACTATGGAGATGTTATTGATAGTGAGGATGCCATGCGGAATGGGAGTTTTTTTTTTTTAGAATAATGGGTTGATGATAATATGTTATGCTCTGGGGTATGTTGGTGAGGATTCGAAAAATAGATGTTACATCTAGTAAGAAGAACGACAGAAAGAAAAGTTTAATAAAATGCAACCAGAAAAAAGAGGAGGAGAAGAATATTAAAATATAGTGAAGAGCCCCTTTTCCTCATGAAAATTGTTGTGGATACTGCACAACAGATGCAGAGAATGGAAGCTTGCTTATATGTTGACAAACAAGGTATTGCTAGTTTTGATCGCCAGATCAAGAGGAGAAAACTAGAATACTTTGGTCATTTTATGCGCAACAACAAATACCACCACCTCACTGAGGTGACAAGCTTTATAATAGTTACAGTAGTACTTCTTGGTTCTTGCGCTCTTTCCAGTACTTTTTCATTCTTTCAGAACGGGATTTTTCTCAACTCATATGATATCTCCATAGGCTTTCTATGTGTCATTTCTGCAGAAAATTTGTGAGTTTTAAGAATGGTGTTAATTTTATTTTTCTCCTCGGCATCTGTTACCTTGAGTCCAACTGCTTTGAGATCTTGTTGTATTTCTTGGATCCATTTTCCTCCAGTTTTCTTTCCTAGATTTCTCATCACTAGTTGGCGTACAATTCTGTTTTCTGGAAGCCGTAGATGTGAACAAAATATGAAATTCTTTTCCTCTTTATTGTGCTAGTGATTGGATCAATCTCACGATAGACAGTTTCATTTGGGAGAATCCTCCAGACTCCCTGAACCTGATGCTTTTTATTTGTGCACGTTCTAATGATTCTTCTTTCCGTTTTGAGGAGCTGATCAGTTCTTTGTTCATTTTTAATTTGGAACAGTGTTTCACAAGCATAAGTGTCTTCAGGGAGAGTTACAGTTTTATAATGTTGGATCTTAGTAGCTATTGATAGGCATTTTTTATTATATGTTGACCAGGTTAGAGATTGTGCCTTTTTCAATGTATTTGTTATATTTATCCAAGTTACTTTTTTGTTTAAGTTATGTGTGATAATTTCTCCAAGATATTTAAATTGAGGAACTAGGTTAATTTTATGATCATTTATATAGACTTTATTTATATCTAAGGGTTTCATAGGCATGATCTCAGTTTTTTTCAAAGGATATCTGTAATCCTATCTCTTGAGCAATTTCTTGGAGACTAGTGATCTGAGTACAAACCTCTTCCTTGTATAATGCTAAAAGAGCCAAGTCATCTGCAAATCCTAAGCAGTTTATTTTTATTGATGGTTTTGCTCCAATTTTGATCTTAAGAGGGTTTTCCTTTTGCCAAACCTTCATAATGTAATCAAGAGCCACATTGAAGAGCAGAGGGATAATCCGTCACCTAGTCTGAGACCGGTTTTTACTGTGAAAGCTGTTGATATTTCTCCCCTAAATTTAACTTTAGAATTTGTCTTTGTTAATGTTAATTCAATGATTTTTTATCAATTTAGGATGAAGACTGTATGATCTGAGGATTTTTAGCAGTGTCGTCTATGGATACTATATTAGGCTTTCTTGAAATATATAAAAGAAATAAAGAGTTGCTTATTTCTGTTTTTGTAATATTCCAAATATATAAAGTTTGTTTACAAATTCAACTTTTAGAGAAATATTGTGTTTATTTACTTCAACATTTTTTTTGGAGATAAACAAAAGAAGCATTAATTTCATAAGTGAAGTATTGATGCCATTTTTAGCCTATTTTCAATTTTGAAAAAAAATAGTCTTATGAGATCACCTTTTGTCCGTGTGTGTGTGTGTGCGTGTGTGTGTGTGTGTGAGGTGTGTGTGTGTGTGTGTGTGTGTCCCCTAATAAAATCTAAACGGCTGGAGCGATTTCAATGAAACTCGGTAAGTTTATAGCACTATTCCCGGCGACCTCGACCGTGCCCTTCAAATGTTGTTACGTCTCACCAATCCAACATGGCGGCTGTGCGAAATATTTCACTAGCATTCAATATCTCCGAAACTATTACCGATATCGCCCTGAAATTGTGTACGGTGATAAAAAAAACCTGGTGACTACAAAACCAACATGGCGGTCAAGCGAAATTGAGACTTTTAAATAGACATTTCTCGCGATTTAACTATCCAAACGTAATGAAACTTGGTACAGCAAATGTTTATACGCATTGTAATGCACTGGAGTCTAATTTAGTTAAATTGTTTACATAACCTCAAAATGGCGGCTGTGCGAAATATTTCACTGACATTCTACATCTCCGAAACTATTACAGATATCATCATGCAATTTTGTACGGTGATAGAGGGTACTGATACAAGTTTACCTATGTATATTTCATAAACCTGTGAAGTACAAAACGAACATGGCGACCAAGCGAATTTGAAATATTTTAATAGACTTTTCTCGTGATTTAACTCTCTGAGCGCAGTGAAATGTGGTACAGTAAATGATTTTGCAGATTGTAATGCACTGCCATCTAATTTAATTCAATTGTTTACATAACCTCAAGATGGCGGCTGTGCGAAATTTTAAAATTAAGTTTTTATTCTTGAGTCGTAATCATGCGATCGAAGTGAAAGTTTGAATAATGAAGCTGGGCAATAATTGTCCTTGAATGGTACATAACTCTATGGCCTATACATATAACAATCCTAAATGGCGAGCTTCCGAAATATTTAGACGGTTCTCAATATCTATGAATCTTTTACAGCAACCAAACTGATTTTTTTAAATGTTCATAGAGACTATGAACATATGTTCACCTATAGGACTTTCAGTAACCTGGTGAGCACAAATCCAACATGGCGGCGACGCGAAGTATAAATATTTAAATGGACGTTTCTCGCGAATTAACTATCCGAGTGCCGTGAAACGTTGCACGTTAAATGCTTATACAAATGTTGATCCACTGGCATGTAATTTATTTCAATTGTTCGCATAATCACAAGATGGCTGGTGTGCGTACTTTTAAAATCTCGTTTTTACTTCTTGTGTTCTAATCGTGCGATTGAAGTTTGAATACCACACGTAGACAATAATCTTAATGTAATAGTAAAAAATAAAAATCCATCCTGGCGACCATATGAAATATTTAGACGGTTCTCAATATCTACGAATCTGTTACAGCAATTAAACTGAAATTTTGTATGTTGATAGACACATTTAACATGAGCAGGATATATGAAAATAGGCTGTATGGTTCTTCACGGAACTACTTGTTTTAAATGTTGCTTGTATAAGCTATCAATTTATACTTTTCAGTAAGGTCAATTAGCTTTTTGCCCAATTTGCTTAGGCAGGGGTAACTTTTATAACACACTATTCCTGAAACAACAGTTGCATTGGTGCAGTATGTATTATCTCTGCTCAATTGTTATTTAGATTATTAATTATCTTGCTTGAACACCATCTATATTATTAATGCAATTTCAATTGATAGTACAGATTCAGATGTTCAAGGCATTACTGTACCTAGCCGAACCTCTTTAAGATGACCACCCCTCCAGAAGACCACTTTTAGAGGAATCTTTCGGTGGTTGGCTTAAAGAGGCATTATCAAAGGGCGTGAATACAGTTGAATAATCCAAACAATGACTATCAAATTGGGTAAAAAGCGTGTTGACTGTCTGAAAAGTATAAATTATTATTGTTGTTTGAGTCTTCAGTCTTTTGACTTGTTTTGATGCATCTCTCAATGCCTCCCTGTCCTGGGCTAATCATTTCATCTCTAAGCTACCACACCCTACATCTGAGGCAATCTGTTTAACATATTCTAACCTTGATCTACCTCTACAGTTCTTGTCCTCAACCCTTCCTTCCGTTACTAAGCTTACTATTCCTGGGTGTCTTAGTATGTGTCCTACCAACCTATCTCTTCTCTTCATTAGCAGTCGCCAGAAACATCTCTCCTCTCCCACTCATCTTCATACCTCTTCATTTGTAACCCTATCTACCCATATGATCTTCATCATTCTTCTGTAACACCACATTTCAAACGCTTCAATTCTCTTCTTTTCTGCTGCACCAATAGTCAAAGTTTCACTTCCATAGAGTGCCACGCTCCAGACAAAGGCTTTATTGTAAGTATAAATTAATTTCATGTTTAAATGTTTAACTTTTTTAATAAAATTTCAACACTTTTACCAATTTCCTGAGAAATTTTAAGTTTCTTTTTAATCCACTACTTTACTGTTATTGATGTTGTACATGACATGCCACCTTCATACGCACTATAGAAACCCACTAATATCAAGTGTTTTATCCCCTAGCTTCAATAACAGCTTGAAGATTTTGGAGCAAACTGAGGAGAAGATTCATGATCAATTCTTGAGGAACATATCTAAGGTGTTCCAAAGTACTAAAATCGTGGTGTCGAGCATTTTGCGCTAGCATATCCCACTTATTTCCAAATCTATCCATATTAATAGTGCATTTACGTACCTTAGAGAAACTATGTGATGATCTATGGTTTTCTTGACATACATCTCTGCTCCCCATTTTTCTCTACCTTGTTTTATGCCTGACAGGTCCTCTTTGTAATCTCCTACTTCCTCCTCACTGTCTCTCTCCCTTTATCTGAACTTCATTAATCTCTAGAATACCGGCCATAGTGGTTGAGAGTGCTAACGCACTAATTCGCTCCTCGCTGGCATTGGGGAAGCCTGGGTTCAAATCCAACCTTGGCTATAACGAAAATGTGGTTACCCATTTTTACCACCAGGTAAATGCCGGGACGGTTCCTTCCAATAGGTCCATGGCTGATTGATTTCCTTCCAAAATCCCTTCCCTGACCCATCCTGAAAATGAAATAAATGGCAATCGGCTGCATTAATAAAAATTATATTTATCTTTAGAATATCCAATCCCACGCAACTCGCTGACTCAGCTAGTTCTACTTTCTTCCTTCTGTATCTCCCCTCATTAATAATAGCACCCCATTGAATACCAGTTTGATTGCCTGTTTGCTTCCAAGGAGTCCCTGATCTGTCTGATGGGAGTGAGAACTCATCACTCCCATTGGTCTGAGGCTTGCTCAAGTCATTGTTAGCCAGTTTAGAAAGTACAAAAGAAGCAGGTTGCTAGCCTTACATAGAGCCCCATGAGTTTCACTAAATTAGTTTTTTCTTCATAGTTGTTGCAACCAACATTTTAAAATTAAGTGATTTTTAGTGTTTTTAGTGCCATTAAGGATAAACCAGTGCTGTATGACTTCAAATTTTGTATGGATTGAAGAAGAGCCATTAAAATGGCTTGAAACATCTACCAGTATTGATTTGTGTAACTTATGCATTGATTAGGGCGACCCTGATTTAATTGTAAAATAATACATTCCAAACTTGTTATTGAGCAAAGGCAAGTTTTACTCTATGAAATACATTTTGTTTTTTGAAATATTTTCATTCTCCTACCATCTCAGAATGGGAGAGAGATGTGCATTTTGCTTCAAATATGTTGTATTTTATTCTTGGTTGTTGTTTAATGATTTTGTTCTGTTTTTGTATAGGAGAATCTCCTCATGTCTTTAATGGGGGGTGGCAAAATGGAAGATTTGTCATTATTACGAGTCTTGGATCTTCACTCTAACATTTTGACTGTATTACCTGATGACATTCGGTATTTAAGGAATTTGAGGGTAAGTAGATTCTAAGGTGTTTTTTTTTTCTAATTTTTAAAATTGAATTAAGTTATATTTGAAAAGTTGTATGGCATAATTGAGTTTTTTCCCTTTTTATAAATTTTACTGTTTTGAGAAGAGATTTTAATTATTTTTTATGAGTACCGGTACTAATATTTTGTAGTTTTTGTATAAGGACAAGCAATAAAGTTTTTTTTTTTTCTCTCCACAAATTGGTCTTCTCGTCCTGTGCATTCAGAGATGAAACAGATCTGATGAGTGTCAGTTGTCTTGTTTTACCCCTTGTAGCCAGCTAGTTATGGGGTACAGTTCAACTTGGATGTTTGTGAGGACAGTTCAAACACGACTTCAGTGTAACACAGACCTGTATGTTTTACATGTTTTATGTCAGAATAAATTCTACTGCAGCAGGAAGAAACTTATTCCAGACCTTTGGTAGTGATGTAGTGAATAAATGTACAGTATAACAGTGGTAAATAAAAAAAGATTGTTTTTAATCTCTCAAGGATGCATTAAGTGCAGGAATCCCATAAGTTGTAGACAACAAGGCTGTAATGGCCAGAGGTGGGGAGCAATGGCAACTGTACAAGGTGGACCAATGGGTTCGACATGAATTGACTGCAAGCCTGAAGCCAACGGAAACACCAGTTTATCTTTGCAGTCTCATCTGGGAAGGATATCTTTCTGAAGAGATAGCTGAACTGTGATGAGAAATTGGCATCTGATGTTTGTCTTGCGGGTCCTAGCATGGGGATGCTACCTTTGTTCTTAACATCTCACTCAGGGTGTACCAAATTGTTGTGTGGTTAGGGAAAGCCTCAGGGCTTGTATACTCTTTCGTATTGCATTACTTTTAGTTTAATTGCTATTAATGTAGATTGTGAATTACTTGTGAAATATTTGTAGAAATTGTTTGTAACATTCACTTAATGCCAAGGTGTCAATTCCCTACGTGGAAAGCCTTCTGTGCCATATTAGTACCTCAATTTGTGTTTGATTCCATAAAGCATTTTAAGCTGTCACATTTTGTCACCCAATTCTCACTTAGAAAATACTTGTGATAATTCTTACCTCTGTTTTGTGAGTATTTCTCATACTGTCAGGTCTTAACACTGTTGTGCTGATGGTACTGTCCTTTAGCGCTTGTGGGTGAAAATTTGTCTTTGAATATTATTTCTTTGAGAACATTTCTTGCACCACTCTCCCGGCAACACCGCCAACAGGTTGTACCCTATATCTGGATGTTATAATACACGTCCAGTAGGCCTAATATCATAGTAGAAGCCCGATACACTGCAATCCGATATACCGCGGATTCGGATATATCGCGGATGAACTATGTCTCCCAAAATAAAATACTGTATCACTTATGAATGATTTTTGCACTCTCAGTGGTATTTTATAAACTTAAAATAAATCTGCTTGTACCCATTCATACTCTCAACCACCAAACCACTATTCTTTTATCCCCCACTTTTCCACTTTTTGCAGTATTATTTACTGTTGGAAACTTCAAGCTCTCTATACAATAACCAAAAGAGATGGACGTAATTAAACTCAATCTTTGGTTTGTCTTATCAACATACATACTGTATCAAGATTGTTGCTAGATCTCAGGTTAACATTGTGACGCAGTCAACAAAGTTACTATGCAATAGTGCTTGGCAATAATCGAAATGAGCACCACCATCATGTGGATCATAAATTATTCATTCATTGTCTAGATTTCTGTGTGCTTGTTGCGATGTCACAGAAAGGGAAAGCGTATTGTGTGAGTGATAAACTAAAAATTATTGATCGTGTGAAGAATGGCGAAACGAAAGTGAGTTTATCACGCGAGGTTATTGTTTGGTCAATTGAACCTCTTTCGGTTTGAATTTGCTTTAAGGCAAATATTCGTTACTAGACTTGAGGCTCTTGTACCCAAGTCTGGCTGCGTGGCTCAGGGGTAACGTTCTCGCTTGCTGAGCCCAAGGTTGCAGGTTCGAAACCTGGCGCAGTCAGCTGGAATTTGAGGGTGCGCAAATGCGAGGGAGCCGTGTCAGTACATTTACTGGCACGTTAAAGATCCCCTTCGGGACAAAATTCCGGCACCCCGGCGTCTCTAAAAGCCAGTGTAGTTAAAAGGGACGTAAAACCAATAACATTATTATTATTATTATTATTCTTGTACCCAACGGTACCTTGTAAATCTCTTTCTATCTCTTAGGGAGGGTGGGTGGGTTTAATAATCTAGTTAGTGTGTTTGTCGATTATTCGGGACTTGGCTGTTCGCTTCCGCAGAATTTACTCGCGAGATTTTTTTTTCTAACTTGGGGTGCTTGGCTTGCAAGAAGGTATAGCCGGTCATACTACGGGGCTCGTTGTGTGAGTCTCTCTTAAATGTAGTACACGGTGCCTCTACCAATTGTTTTGCCCTTTAATGGGGTAGAAATATGGGACGTGTGTGAAGGGTGGCGTGTCTCTAGGGGATGCGCGATCAAGTCGAGCCTGATCGGGTGATTTAAAGTGTTGGTCTAATCTCCGCAAGGAATAGAGAGTCTGAGTGTGTCGGGGAGGTGGACGAAGCTCTATGAATTAGCGATTAAAAGAAAGGGGTGATTCCTAAACAGAGGTAACGCCTAACCAGCAATGAGTAAGGTGCGCGCAATGGGCAGAGTTAGCAAATTGCTCATAGTGCAGTATGGCAGTCTTTTATCCAGTCCATATTCTACTATCTTTCCTTATCTTTTCCTACAACAGCATTCCAGTCTTCAGTTGCAATAACGTTCTGACATACATGAGGATTTCTTTCATGGTTCAAACCCGGCCGAAGTCGTCGGATGTTTTAAGAGCATTAGAAATCCCTCAGTATTCCTTCCTTTGGAGGGGAAGTAAAGCCGGTGGTTCCATGTCATAGATTTATGGCATGTAAAAGAACCTTCCACTAATTACACTTGTGTAAAGCTAAATTATAGGTTAGATTCTTAGCTTCCAACGTTTGTCGCCAGGAGCTGACTGTAGTGGCATCTAGTAACCAAGTTCAGAACTAGTTGTCATTGCTGGTGGCATTTGGTTGAAAAAGTAGGAACTACTTGAAAATTGAATGTCTGCAGTCCTTACTTGAATTAAAAACAAATAACACACACTAATACAGCCACCACAATTAACTCCGCTTATCAGACAGATCCTATACGCACACAATGTACACAGGGCTACATGACCGTGTTGTCGCAGCCCCTAAACCAAGGAACCAATCAATCTTTCATGTTTTTTCATGATTGGTTTCAATTTCTTCATCTGTTGAATGATAAAGCTTGTAGACTTTCTATCATTGTAATGCACATAGATTTGATTATGATTGTAGAGGTTAATTGTTCGCTGTGTTACTTATGTATCCTCCTTACCACGCTCTGTTCTAGGCTTAGTGCCACCGTGACATGGCACTGCCCTCTAAGAGAAAATGAATTATTCTTAGTCCTGGAAGATTAATTTTGAATGCCTACGTTTAATACCGGTATCTAATTATTTTCAAATTACTTAGTAGATTAAATATTCCGTCCGTAGATTATGATCATTGATTCCATCTTCGCCCCAGTGATATCTTGTGCCGCGGTCTTTACGGCACGGTTGACGCATGCACAGTCCAATTTACGATCTTTTTCTTAGTCTCTTCCGTCACTGGCTATGAGGAAGTAAGCTGAGCTCTGTGTCTCAAGGTAGTACAGAAAGTGAAGTGCAATGTCATCTATCGGTCTTTATGAGGTACTGGGTTATCGCTATGCCTATCTGTCACAAAGGGAGGAAGAAAAGAGGGTGTGGACCAATGGCCTGATTGGCTGGAAGTTAATTTGACACTCATTGGCTATTGGTAAGGGAGGGGGTGTTTGTTGACACAAACTGACAACTAATCGCTCTCGCATAAAAATATTAATTCTAGATTTCTCTTAAAGGGGACTCTGTATCCACCATTGAAATCTTAACTTGCCCCAATAAATAGTGAAAATAATAATGTGTATATTAATTCCTTATCTGGTAAAGTGAATAACTAAGTGAATTAATGAAAAAGAAAGAAAGTATGATCATGACTACGTGTGGCTTCACGGATTTATCTCGGTAGCTAAACATTTTTGGTGGATAAACCATCTGCACCTGTCAGGCCTGGGGGAAATCGCGTAAATTTCTGTATGTAGGCTATCTTCAGTTCTTTTTAACGGTTCGTGGTTATTTTTTGTGAGTGACAAGGAGTTAAAGAGTCAAACATTGAGTTTGTGTTGTAGGTTATTCGTAAGTGAATGGTTGAGTGCTGAAAACGTTTTTTTAAATATATTTTCTTATTGTAGGTATTGTGCCCGATCGGCGTGGTTATGTCGGCTAAGTCCTTGAAAAATAACAATAATCACATCCTGAATCTACAGCAAAATAAGTTAATTCAATCGTCGACAATGGGAAAGTGTTCAATTACATTTAATAGCATTAATAAAAATATCTAAGCTATGATGGTATCACTTCCAACATTTAACGTTATTTTAATTTAGTAAGCTAAGTCCTATTTTAAGTTAAACTGTAGGCGAGACGTGCTCATATCGAGAAAAAGAAAAGCTAGCTAGCTAGCACGACTTCTGTCCTAGCATAAAAAGGTCTTAACTAATACATACAAGGGTACATGAAAGGTGCATACAACAAGAAATAATTAAATAACACAACACTCCTATTTTTAATGTTTTATGCATGCCTACCTACACGAAAATAATGCTGTTCGCATTAAATCTTCATCTACTTGTGTTCATTACGGTGGCGAAAGCGTGGTTAAAACCACGACTCACATCACATGATTACTAATCGCCTGTGCCTCCAGATTGTCACAGCGATTACAATCGGTCGTCTCAACAAATCGTGTAAAAATAGTCCTAATGTGTCTAAGATACTTATTTGTCCGTTGAAGCGTGAAAGAACGTCGTTAACGAACCAAAATATCAAAATAAACAACCACAAAATAATTAAATTCCATTAATCAGGTTCCATTTTAGTCAAAGGATTATGCATCATGATTTTAAAATTCCATTATTAAATTAAATATTAATCCCTCATCGTGTATTCAAATAGATGTAGAACTCCATAACATGTGTTGACTAGGCGTAAACACTCTAGCCTTACCATCAAATACAGTATCATATGATAAAATAGTTCTCAGGTTGTACACGTTAGCGATCCACAAAACGCATCGTCCTAGTGATGTAACATAATGGCTCTAACCGCTCATTATCCATTTTGGTTGACTGGGCAAAAATGGCCTCATGTCACCTTCCTCCAATAACACAGCCTCGCTCTACTAGCGGGAATCCTCGTAGGAATAAAGCATCTACGGTAAAGGAATACACACAAAATAACATCACCCTACGTGATACAATCTCAGGTTATTCATAACTAACATGGAGTTTAACTGTTTCTACATTCAACAAATAAAATCATGACTGGAAATCTCTCTTGAAATATTATTATGAGAGTTGCATATGCATTGGTTATTCTGATATGACTAAAGTACAGCGTAAAATCGGATGCGGTTCTAACATTCTTCGAACTCAGGATTGGTATTAGTCGAAGCAAAGCCTTCTGGTCTACATTTAGTCGTCTCCTTATACTTACATGATCCTTGGTCGTCTCATAAATTGCAATCGTTTCAACTGTGCCGGGGCTCTGTCCTCACAAACACAAATACGTAGATTATAACAGGTTTCTGTTCGGTCGCATCACGCGTCCACTGCCTTCTAAATGTAGCAACTGTGACTGTACCAAGTCGTAAGGGATCGAACCCTCATTTGCTGGACATAAGATTTTGTTGAATCGAGTATATATTTTTATTTGACGCTTTGAGATGATGTATTACAATTTATTAGAGTGTATTAAGTGACGTGATTGATTTCGATTTAATTGGTTTGGTTATAAGATGTGAATTTATAGGAAGGACTCAAGTCAGGATTTTGTTCAATGTTATATTATATTTATTTGAGAGGCTGGAAATTGTACATACGTGAGACTATTACAAGTTGTTTACTTGAAACACTTCCTGGTAAGGAGTATTCTGAGCAAGGGTTTTACCCTGGCCGGGTAAACCCGGGTGACTCATGCAGGTAGAGCCTGAGTAGATTTGGCATCGATGTGTTGAGGGTGTGGTTTGGTGGAGTGATGTGTGATGTTTCCATTGGCTGAACCCATTGAAGGAAGGCAGTTTAACCACGAGTCTGGAGGGGAGGGCAAGTTTGACATAATGATCAGGCAGGCTGTCCTGAGGACTTACTTCTGACTTCTTACTTAGAATTTTGGGTAGGATGGTCGTGAGACCGAGTGACGTGTGGTAGAAGCCAGTCAGGGACTGCTATCTGATAGGATGTTTGGACTTAGTGAGAGGTGAGAGATCTTGTTTGGTTATGCTGGATCGTCTCAGGGAATTGAAGTATTTCTGGACAATGACAATATCGTGATTAGAGTTTCACACTGAGCCTCAGGTTACAATACATAGTTTCAGCACAGTTACCTATAAGCTGTCTGTCTCGAAAAGCGTAAAGTGTTGGAAACTCAAGCCTGTTTGCTAATATTCGAGGGCCATTTCAATTATTTTTATCTACGGTATACGAGTAAAATATGCCACGTATAATTAAATACAGCTGCGAATCAGGGTCTGAAATTCACCAAACAAATTCAGAGCTCTACTACAAAGTACAATATGCAAGTAAAGTGTTCAGCTCATACGAGTATGAAATTCTACATGGTTAACCTCGATAGTATTCAACATGTAAACGGGATACGTGTGAATAAGTTAGCTACAGTGACAGTAATTAGGATTGATTCTATGGGAATGCCCCAGAATCAGTAGATTAATTTTTCATGCCAGCCAGCCTTCATCGGTGAGTAACATGGTGCAACATCCAGAGTCCTTGAGTGTATGTCATATAGAGTATGCCAATGTATATATGATAGGGAAATTATTCGTCCAGTCTGTATTCGGCGAGGGTTCTGCCAAGTGTTATTTATGTCAGGTATCAAAATATATATTAATTTTTACCAGACATTTAGTGTTTTTATATTGTCCCCCCAGGGGCTCACATCTAGTGGGGCGTGGGTTGGCGACCACGGGACCCCAGCTGAGTCCGGCATTGCTTCCACTTACTTGTGCCGGGCTCCTCTGTTTTCTTTCCTGTCGACCTCACTTGGTCAACTCTTGTTCTCTTCCGACCCCGACGGTATTAGGGTATCCGAGGCCTAGGGAGTCTCTTCCTTTCCCGCCTTAATTGGCTCTTGTCTCATCTTTCCTGACACCCTCCTTCTGTGAGGGGTCAGCCTTCTTTTTCTTTTCCTTTTACCTCCTGCCTTGTGCTCAAGGCCCTTAAGGAGGCAGGGTGTATGTAACCCCACCACTTCTGGTGCACCCTAGATAATGCTACACCCTCAGGGGCTCACGGCTGGTGAGTTCGGGAGTTGGCGACCCCGAGGGATTCCTGAGCTGGGTCCGTTTTCCCCTTTTGTCCCTTCCCTTTGGGGCGGACCCTCTCCTCTCTCCCCTCCCCTCTCCTCTCTCCCCTCCCCTTTCCTCTCCAATCATCTCCTCTTTTCCTTATATTTCCTTTTCTCTTTCAGATTCCCGCACTGTTTTTGTTACTTGGTTCCCCGTGTATCTAAATTCCCTTTTAGCAATTTTTTTTCCTTGTAGGTATTTTTAATCTACGTTGCATTTTGTAAGTCTTTTCGATCTAGATTGCATTTTGTGAGTGTTTTTCAATCTCAATTGCATTTTGTAAGGATTGAGAATCTAAATTACTTTTTAGTAAGTCTTTCAATATCCGGGTCGGGGCTTTTGTGAGTATTTTGAATTTCAATTGCATTTTGTATTTTCAACCTACCCCGCTTTGTTCAAGTAGTTAAGTCTCAATTGCAATTTTGTGGGTATTTTGAATCTAAATTACATTTTGTAATTATTTTCAATCTAAATTGCATTTTGTAAGTATTGTCCATCCTAATGAGAAGTTTGAATCTACCATACATTTTGTAAGCAATTTCAATTGCATTTTGTATTTTCAACCTACCCCGCTTTGTTCAAGTAGTTAAGTCTCAATTGCAATTTTGTGGGTATTTTGAATCTCCTTTACATTTTGTGCGTATTTTCAATCTCATTTGCATTTTGTAAGTATTTTGATTTTACTTGCATTTTGTAGGTATTTCGACTTTACGTTGCATTTTATACGTATTTTGGACTTAACCTACATTTTGTGCGTATTTTTCAATCTATCCTTTTGTGAGTATTTTCGTTCGAAATTCCCTTATGTACGTATTACCGCTCTCCATTTGGTGAGTAGTTTCAACCTGAGTTCCTTTTTGTAAGTATTTTCCCTGCTACATAAGGCATAGTTGTTGGGGCTCACTGTCTATTTTATCTAAACCATTTTCGTTTCATCCATAGCAGTGAGTTGTTTTTTATCTTCATCCTTTCATTTCACGCCATTTCATTTCAACAGGGGCCGATAACCTCGATGTTAGGCCCCTTAAAACAACAATTATCATCATCATTATTTTTAGCCTATTTTCAATTTTGAAAAAATAGGCTTATGAGATCACCTTTTGTCCGTGTGTGGGTGCGCGCGCGCGCGCGCGTGTGTGTGTGTGTGTGTGTGTGTGTGTGTGTGTGTGTGTCCCCTAATAAAATCTAAACGGCAGGAGCGATTTCAATGAAACTCGGAAAGTTCATAGCACTATTCCCAGCGACCTCGACCGTGCCCTTCAAATTTTGTTACGACTCACCAATCCAACATGGCGGCTGTGCGAAATATTTCACCAGCATTCAATATCTCCGAAACTATTACCGATATTACCCTGACATTTTCTATGGTGATAGAGGGAACTACTATAAGTTCACTTATGTGACTTTTGAAAACCTGGTAACTACAAAACCAACATGGCGGCCAAGCGAATTTGCGACTTTTAAATAGACGTTTCTCGCGATTTGACCAACCAAACGCAATGTAACTTGGTACAGTATATGTTTATATACATTGTAATTCACCGACATCTAACTTCGTTCAATTGTTTACATAATCACAAGATGGCGGATGTACGAAATATTTCACCGGCATTCTATATCTCTGAAACTATTAGCGGTATCTCCCTAAAATTTTGTACGGAGATAAAGGGCACTACTGGAAGTCCATCTATATGATTTTCAAAAACCGGTTAACTACAAAACGAACATGGCGTCCAAGCGAATTTGAACATTTTAAATAGACCTTTCTCGCGATTTAATGTTCCAAGCGCACTGAAACCTGGTACAGGAAATATTTATACACATTGTAATCCACTGGTATCTAATTTAGTTCAATTGTTTACATAACCTCAAGATGGCGGCAGTGCGAATTTTAAAATTAAGTTTTTATTTCTTGTGATGTAAGTTAGTCATGCGATCGAAGTGAAAGTTTGAATAATGAACCTACAAATAATTTTCCTTTAATGGTACATGACTCTATGACCTATACATTTAACAATCCAACATGGCGACCATCCGAAATATTATACGATACTGAATATCTACGAATCTATTTTAGCAATCAAACTGCATTTTTTAATGTTCATAGGGGCTATGAACTTAAGTTCACCTATAGGACTTTAAATAACTTGGTGATCACAAATCCAACATGGCGGTGACGCGAATTATAAATATTCACATGGACGTTTCTCGCAATTTAACCATCCGCGTGCAGTGAAACTTGGTACAGTAAATCTTTATCCGAATGTTAATCCACTGGCATCTAATTTATTTCAATTGTTTCCATAACCTCAAGATGGTAGCTGTGAAAATTTTTAAAATCTCCTTGTTTTGTCTTGTGTCTTAATTATGCGATTGAAGTTTGAATACTACACGTTCACAATAATCTGCATGTAACAGTAAACTCTAGGACCTACATATATAAAATCCAACATGGCGACCATCCGAAATATTTAGTCGGTTCTCAATATCTACGAATCTATTACAGCAATCAAACTGAAATTGTGTATGTTGATAGTGGCAATTAACATAAGTAGGATATATGAAAATAGGCTGTATAGTTCTTCACGGAACTACTTGTTATATTGTGCGGTCACCGGTGTAGTTAGGTGTGAATATTTATTGCTGCTGTTTATATCGCACAGGTGTTTAACCCCCATGCACCCCGTACCTATATAAGTATTGAGAGGCGGGAAAGTTACACAACTATAATTATTTAGTTGGCTGTGCCAAACACACTTATAAAGTAACATTCTCATACCTTCCCAGCTGATCTCAAACAAACACATCGTACAATACTTTGTTATGCAGTGCACTCCTATGAGCAATTCCAAAGCTTATGGAAACATCGCAAGTATTCCAAACAACTTTAAAAATAAAGATAACACAGCGTGCTCCTCCACTACACTAAACTGATACGTTAATTTTACATTATTCTGCATACATGACTAGCTCAAGCCTCTTTAAACATAGTAAATAGTCAAACTTTATGACTAAAGATATTCCACTCATACTTGTTGGAATACAATAATAACAGACATCGTTTAACTAGAAATGCCGAACTCGCTGCTTCACTTGCAGTAGAAAAGAAATTATGAGATGCAGACAGATGAAAACTAAAGATATTCCACTCATATTCTGTGACATTAAATATTCATGTTGCCTCCTCGGACCTCTTCATACGAGGGCTGATCTAATATAAACGGGAATTTGAATGTACCGCCGCCGTTAGCAATAAATCTAAGACGGGACTTTGCCAGAATGTTGGTGCCTGAAGAAGGGGTTTGCGTGCACACGCACGGCAGGACAAGCGTCTGCAGACAACATCCTATTTTTCTGCTGCGGTACTTCGGCGTGACTCGGGTGAGTTCGTATTGATTCGTCGGTTGGCTGTAAACAGCTGTGAACACACGCGAGTTAACGGTTCTCGCTTCTTGATATAAACGCAATCTTGTGTAGAATGGCATTTTTTTAGCAGTTCGTTTTTTATATAAATTAAGGAGTTGTGTGGATATTGTTGTGCACTAAAAATAAGCATAATACTGTAATGAAAGCAGCAACGGCCAAAATATGCATATCAGTTTAAAAGTCGTAAATCAAATCTTCATCACTAGGCCTACGGTACTCCTTTTAAATGCAATGTTCTCGTGATTCTCATCGTACCATAGGCCTACCGTATCTATTTATTGAAATATGCCAAAGCGTAGACTTTATGTGGGGAAAGATTTAAAATTATAAATGAAAATGATTACTTCCATTACTGTACAAGTATTGTCATTAAATGCATATACAGTATAAGTGTTCTAACAGCATTAATACCGTAGGCTTTTATAAGATATATATAGCTATCTACGTTGTATAAACCTGCCCCTATCCAATATTTGAAAGAAGTCTACACCACTGGACATAATAGGCAACAATGTAGCATGCTGATTCAGTTATTGCAGCATCTACTGTCGACCAAAGCATTATGTGTACTCGAGTTTGAAGGTTGTTTGTGACGTAACCAATAGACATACATAAAATCCAATAACATCATTATTTTCGTCGTTCTATTTTACGTGAGTTCATGTAGGTTTGGAATTTTTAGTTTATATTTTAATATTTTTTATCGCAGTTGGAACACAAAAAGTGCCCGTTTTTAAGCGTGTTTCAACCATGCGTCACATTTAAGAATTATTATCTCACAAACCCTTCATTGTATCGAATCCAAATTTTAACACAAGATACATTGGAATGTTGTATAACTGGTTTATTAATTTCAAAATTTTGCGTGTCCAAGAAACAATGTTGCTATCATTTGTCTAAGGTAACGTTTTCTCGGCTTGGGGTGGTTGGAATATGTAGTTCTTGGTCGCGTTATATTCCGTATACATCAAAAAGTTATGCTGTATGACTTTAAATACGTAAATTAATTCACTTATTTTATATTGGTTTATATTTGAACGGGGAAATACGACCTCGCCTCGCTCGGCAGTGATGGGCTCCATCTCAGCAACGCTGTACAGCCTACCCCGGAGCGGCTGGCAGGTGAATCATGCCTTATTTCCACGAACAAATACAAACCGATATAAAATAAGTGAATTAATTTACGTATTTCCCAGTCATACAGCATAACTTATTGATGTATAAGGATTACAAGGCGAACAAGAGCTATATTTTCCAACCACCCCGAGCCGAGAAAACGTTACCTTACAAAAATGATAACAACTTTGTTTCTTGGACTCATAAAATGTTGAAATTAATAAACCAGTTATGCAACACTCCAATGTATATTGTGTTAAAATTTGCATTCGATCTGATGACGGGGTTTTGAGATAATAATTCTTAAATGTGACGCATGGTTGAAACACGCTTAAAAACGGGCACATTTTGTGTTCCAACTGCGATAAAAAATATTAAAATATAAATTAAAAATTCCAAACCTACATGAAATAACGTAAAATAGAACGGCGAAAATGATGTTATTGGATTTTATGTAGGTCTATTGGTTACTTCACAAACAACCTTCAAACTCGAGTGCACATAATACTTTGGTCGACAGTAGTATTCTAGTGTGATTAAAGAGGCCAACTGAAGCTTAGCAGCCTATTGTCTTAGAAAGAGTTAATACTAAAACATTTATCAACTGAATTGTTAATAATAGATCATCAAATGATGGGGCTCAGGAACAAGCCGCTCTCTCTTTCCACCTTCATCTTATTTAGCCTTTTTAAGTTTATTTGTGATTTATAACAGATAATCATGATAAAAATCTGAGTTCGGACAGGACTGAGATGTTCCTTCTCTTCCTATGCTTGGGTGCAGTATCATTACTGTCATTGCCAGTAGAAAATCTGCTTAGGTCTATCTGCCCTGCTGACCACTTCATGGTGTAGTAGCCGTTCTTGACTGTCACCCCCGAGGTCCGGGTTTGGTTCCCAGCTCTGTCAAGTTTGGGCTGGAATGGGGTACACTCAACTTTGAGGCAAAACTGAAAAGAGGAGGATTCAATTCCCATCTCAGCCATCCTGGAAGTGGTTTTCCATTGTTTCCCTACTGCTACTTTAGTTAATGCTGGGATGGTTCCTAACTTAAGGCCACAGCCACCTCCTTCCCAATCCTATCCTTTATTTACAAATATACATACTAGTACAGCCAGCACAATATCACAGGTTATCACATAAATTACTCACACGCAGATACATGGAGCTAACTCATGAGAAGGGAAGACCCACTTTGTACCTGTGGAGCCGTTTTCACCGTGGCCCACATTTTCACCGAGTGTGTGGATCTTGCTGACTTACGAAAAAACCTTGGTTTGCAGGTGACACTCAAACTTATATTAGCCGATGACGCGGTGGCTGCTGATCGCGTTATCCGCTTTATAAGTGAGAGTGGGTTAGGGCCAGCAATCTAAATTTTCCAGTATAAATTGACTCAACGACTTGTTCGTTTTTGAATGATAATGTTTTGTTTTTCCTTAATTTTTGTTTATTTTTATAGTTTTTATCTTTATTTAATTTTTTGTTTTTGTTTTATTAATTTATGGTCTTTTTAAATGTAGGTGTCCACCTCAAAATTTTAAATTCAATTCCAAAATTGTAATCTTTAATCTGTGTTAAGAGGGGCAGATTACCTCGTAGTTCCGCCCCTTAAAACAACAATAACTACTAACTATGACCACGATGTCACAGCCCCCCCCCCTGGGGGCAGATAACCTCGTAGTTCCGCCCCTTATAATAAAAATAACTAACTGTCACAGCCCCTAAAATAAGCAACAATAAAACAACTATCTAGTGGGGCGTGGTGGCGCAGCAGTCAAGCTGTTGTTCTCTCACCAAAGTGGAGCGGGTTCGATTCCCGGTCAATGCATATGAGATTTTCGAAATGAAATGCCATGTCCTGTAGTTCGGATTTCACATAAAACGGGGGTCCCGTGGCTCATGATCGAATGATTAACGGTCACGTAAAACTAAAAGTTTCCTTCCTTCTTAAAACAACTATCTGCCCTGCTGCAAAGGTAGTAAAGGTTTCTTTCCATACATATGACAGGCCCCTGATATTCATCAAGAAAAATAGTATGGTATACGTTAGCCTATCATCACCACATAACAGATTTTCTACTAGCAATGATGATACACTATTTTATTCATTTCTGCTATTTAATTTGAATAGTAATAATTTGTGGCCGCTGCAATATCTAGTTGATATAAAAGTACATCATGTTTTTCATATTTTGATAAGATTTGGTCAGTTAATTGATCCATTTCGCGACTGCATGTCTGTATTCTTTTGGATGGCCGTTGTAATATACCAGACTATGCTTGACAAAACTTATTCTTGAAGATATAATCAAAAATAGGAAGTATGGTTGTCTATGTTTTTATAAGTTCTGGATGGGAAATTTAAGCTACCATTCAAAGCTCTTTCCTACAAGATAAATGGAGAAAATATTTGCCATATCAAGCCCATATGGTTCATTCCAGAAGGAACTACAGTGCAATCAATATAAGAATTATACTCGACATCTATGGAATATTCTGTTGAATTATTGCATGACGAATAGAAGGACGTAGTGTGAGGACTCCGCCATTATAGCACGGTAGTTTGTGGTCCCGCCGCTACAAGCACTGCAAGCGATAATGTCCAACAACGTGCCCTGTTGTTGGGTCGAGCCGGGTCTTAGAAAAGTGCGTGAGAAGTTACTGTGTGAGATATTTGTGTGAATTAAATTGAATTTTCTTTGCATTCAGGTCTTAAATTCAGTTCATTGTGTCTTGTGTACATCAGCGTTTTGTGTTGTGAACTTCAAACATATTTCTTATGCGGCTTTGTTAATTTAATAGTTCAACATGCCGTACTGGTTTTTGCCTGGCTGTAAGTCAGGATATGGTAGAGTAGTTGACGATATACGATATTTTTCACCACCGAAGAATACAAATCAATTTGAAAAAATGGGCCAGAGCTATTCCACGAAAGGATACGGAGTTAACGCGAAGTATTAGAATTCGTCAAATTCATTTCTCTGATGATTTGATAGTAAAATCAGGTAATTTTATAGTGAATGGTGAAGAAGTGGAAATGTCTCGTGTGTGGTGGAAGTTACGACCTGGAGCAGTGCCTCATTTTCCCCCTAATTTACCGAAGTAGTGAGAATAAGTCCCGTAAAGCTCCCAACAGGAAAAAGAATCTCGACACCACCAGGACCTGATCGAGGCAAACAACAAGGCCATCGGAGTTGCTACATTCTGGAAATGATCGGACACGGAAATGAATGACCACCAGTAAAAGAAGATTGAAGATGGGAGTGGAGCAACGAATGAGGCATTAAAAGGTCAATCCAGTGTTGATAAGAATTTGGGTCATTCTAGTGTACTTACTGATGCTGAAAAGACTATAATATTGTTCAAAAGGCGCCTTAACAATGCTAACCGTAATTTAATTCGCGTTAGATCCTGCCTTAACTCAGCAAACTCGAGAATTAATTTGTTGGAGAAGCAGGTTCGAAATTCACAGGCATTTAATTACAAATATTACGATTACAGTGGCGGATCCAGGCCTTGCGAGGCCCTGGGCGATATGATAAGGTAGGGCCCACAACAATATAAAAAAAATCGAATCAAATGGAAAATAGTTTGGTAATAATAATAATAATAATAATAATAATAATAATAATAATAAAATAAAGAATAGTTACAATATTTTGAATACACTACAGTACATTATTTTAATAATATGAAAGAAACCTTTATGTCCCTTTGAATAAGATTATGTAAACAATGAAATATTAAAATATTATTATTGATTTAAGCCCACTACGGAGCGCTTATGACTAGTTCTTCGATGCTCTTTTCCGTTCCCAATATCTCTTGAGCCCTGCTGATAATTTCTCCTTTCTCTCCTGCGAAAGGGGCTTCCGACATTTAGAGACTCTAGGTGGTGGGATCCAAGATTCTACCATAGCACAAAATTTGGAACGATCTTCTACATCAAGGTCAGCAATTCCAGCCGAATCCAAGTCCTTTAGTACTTCATTAAGCCACAGGCTTCCAGTCTTGTAGCTTTTAACCAAGGAGAAGATCTTCTTGGTTAGCCTGTTGCTGTTCATTCGTTGTAGGTGCCCATAGAACTTGAGCCTCCTACGTCGCATACTGGTATTGGCTGATTCTAACTGTCGATACAGGTCAGAATTGGATTTCAAACGGTAGGTTCCATCTGGGAGCAATCTCGGGCCATGGATTTTCCTGAGGATACGTCTTTCGGCTTTCTCCAGGTCATCCATGGTGCCTTTTCTGTTCATCAAGAGGGTCTCTGCGGCATACAGAAACATTAAAATATTACTTTGCGACTTTTTTCCCGGCTGAAGTCTTCTATTATTTCACTGAAATCTTAACTTGCTAAACGGTCACGAGAGGTCATAGCTACACTGAAGAAAGGAATATGAATTATAAATTAGTTTGAAAAGTATACTTAATTAATTAAATGTAGAAACATCCATGGCGCGGGGCCCCTAGGACCGCGGAGCCCTGGGCGGTCGCCCTCCTCGCCCTCTCCTGGATCCGCCCCTGATAACGAACACCTTAGCAAGAAGGAAAAGATGATAATAGACACTATGCTCAAGAAATGCCAGGAAAAATCTCGCAATGGAATGAGGTACAGCAATGAATTCATTTTAGAGTGTTTATTGTTGAGAATAAAATCACCGAAAGGATTCCGTCATTGTCGGCGACATAATCTCTTGCCTCTGCCTTCAGAAAGTCACTTGAGAAAACTTTGTTAAGGACTAAAGTGCCCTTATGGAGTTAATGCGCATAGTATAAATGCTATTTCAGACTATTTTAAGGAAGAAAAGAATGATAATTCACGTTACGGTGTTGTAATTTTCGAAGAAGAAAAGCTAAGAGAAGAAATCGAGTTAAATAGCTTTTCTGATAAAGTAGATGGATTAGTTGATTTAGGTGAACACACACCTGACCTCCAGAATAACGTACTTGCAAATCACGCTCTAGTGTCCATGTTCGTACCTTTCATGCATATATTGGGTGCAGCCAGTTGCTGTTTATGCAAGCGGAAATGCTACTCCAGGGGACATTCTAGCAAAAATTCTAAGTCTAGGTGATTTTGCAGTTAGAAGAGGCTGGGGCGAGGGTGGCTGGCTTTACTTGTGATGGTAGTCAATCAAATAAAAAGGCCAGGAATTCGTTAGGAGTCAGTGGCAAGACGAGCTCTCTACAACCTCACATCCTTAATCCTGCAGATGTTACGAGAAAGATCTGGGCTTTCTCCGACTGTATATTCCAGGAATCTGTGTGTTCCGTAACATGTAATGAAGACCGTAGTTCTTATTTCCGTGAATTATATTTTCCAATGTGCCCTGCCATGCTATTTTAATTGTAACCGCTAATTACTTTTTAAAAGAGTATTAGTTACAAAGTAATTAGTTTCCCTTAGCACCATCCCTAAGACCAGCTGACCCCGGCTGTGTGGAACTTGTCCACTCTAGCGCTGCCTGGCGGGGCGCGCTTGAACTTCAGGAGTCATCTCACTTTCTCCTTCTATTCGTCATGATTATTGTTTTGATTTCCACACTATTAAGTCACTCATTTCCATCTTTCATGGTTTTCGTCTGGAGTTTTTCTGGAGTTAGGGACGAGATATTTGCGATTTACCGCGTCAGAACAGTCATCAGTGTCCAGGATTTTACCCGAGATGACGCGAACAAGAAGAGCGAGCATCAACGAGTTGATCCGAACTTGTCCGATACGTGCCGAATAGGAATCGGGCCAAGCAGCAGAAAAATAGGTGTTGTCTGCAGACGCTTGTCACGGCAGGAGCTGGGCTGCTTCAGTACGCTCAAGAGGTGCACGTGTCTGTTGCGCAACGCATCATTAACAGATTTCTCGCAAATGAGGGCACCAAACCTTCCGAAATGTTGAGACGGCTCCGCGCACAGTTTGGGGAAGAAATACTTTTGCAGACCTCGAGTGTATGAGTAGGCTAAAAAATG
This sequence comes from Meconema thalassinum, assembly GCA_946902985.2. Classification (NCBI taxonomy): domain Eukaryota; kingdom Metazoa; phylum Arthropoda; class Insecta; order Orthoptera; family Tettigoniidae; genus Meconema; species Meconema thalassinum. Next base: position 651,128,693 of record OX336390.1, read on the forward strand.
TGTAGCAGGAAGAGAAACAGTGGAAAATGAACCTCATGAATGGAGACCGCGAACAAGCATCACTGCAGACAATTGTTGCCATTCGTGACATTATTGAAGAAGATGGGCTAATAAAAATTTCGCAAATTGTGTTAGCCGTAGGAATAAGTTACGGAAGTGTTCAAACCATCATCCGAGATGAGCTCGATTTCAGAAAATTGTCTGCCAGGTGGGTTTCTCGTCTCCTCAACCAAGAACAAAAAACTTTACGCCAGGAAGTTTGTCAGAGGTCCTGCATCGCTACGAGGAGGAAGGAGGGGATTTGTTACGTCGAATTGTGACCTGTGATGACACTTGGGTGCATCATTACACCCCAGAGTCAAAGCAAGCAAGCAAGCAAGCATGGAGTGGCGGCGAAGAGACGAACAGGTCCGGTCAAAGCCAAAACACGCCCATCTGCTGAGAAGGTGCTTGCAACCGTTTTCTGGGACTCCGTGGGCGTTTTGCTGGTTGATTTTCTTCACGAACAAAGGACAATTAATGCAGCCTATTACTGTCGCCTTCTGGATGAAGCAAAAGCTGCGTATCGCAACAAGCGACGCCGGTAACCGATCCGAAACGTCATTCTTCTCCATGACAATGCAAGGCTGCATACTGCCGCGTTAGCGCGGGAAAAACTGGAGGAAATTCATTGGACACCTTTGGAACACTCTCCATACAGTCCAGATTTATCGCCTTGCGACTACCATTTGTTTGGACCATTTAAACAAGACCTAAGAGGACAGCGGTTCGATGATGATGCAAGTGTAGTGGCTCCTTTCACGTCCATCTTCTTTCTACCAGGACTGCATTAAAAACTTACCGATCCGATGGAGAAAATGTGTGTCGAAGGCAGGACACTATGCAGAAAAGTGATCTCTATATGTGTGTATTTTTTGATTGATTCAATAAATGTAAAAAAAAATAATTTCCATTTATATTTGATCTCCCTTCGTAGTTATTCCATAAATCATTACTGTACAAATGTTATCATCGGGTTATACTGCATGACCTGCGCAGTTCAAAGTTGTTGGGCAAGAATACTGTTATACTACTGTCGGCGCAGAAATTGTGTGCACCCGAGTTTGGAGATGAATAGCAACACAACCGAAAGGCCTACAGAAAAACAAGTGACATCACCTTTTTCCTTGTTTATTTCTGCCTTAATTGATGGTAAAGGCAGTTTTTAGGAACTTATTTTAATATCCTTTATGGCAGTCACAGTGGCGTAGCCAAGGGGGGGGGGTTAGAACCCCCATTGGAAAATCGGCAGGTTGTGATTTGTGTCTGTGGTGATGTACTGTTGTCGCCGCTCAACCCGGGTCCCCATTATTTGAGGCTACACACGTCTTCATGACAACGTATAACCACCACCACAGTCTACCTACAGATCGCGAAGCTTGGCTCATATTTTTCTACGGCCAGACAATAATGCTCGCATGCAGCCAGCAAGAATGTGCCGATTGCGCTATGTTGGTGTATGTTATTGTTGCTGGATTTACTGTATGTGAGCATTGTGTAAAGGTTATGTCTTTTATTTAACATGTGCTTTACAAGAGGAGATATGCAGTTCAATAAACAGCAATATTTCAGTGTTTCTAAGTAACCTATATGATCGCTTTTCAGTCGGTCAACACGAGTGTACGCTACCCAATTAGATCAGGTGGGCAGTGACAATTTATCTCCTAATGCCTGAAATAAAAATACATTAATCGTGTATACACTCAATAAAACACTTCTCACATAAAGGGGGGGGGGGGGGGGGGTGTATGTGAAGCGTTTTATTAAATGTATACATAATTATTGTGTTATGAATTACACAGTGAAATTCAATGTTACTCCTCGCCCAATCTAATTGGGTGTATTCGTGTTGACCGACTGGGAAGTCAGACTGTTCAAATAGCAAGACGACACCCGAGTTTCCAAAGGACCCTAAAAGGTAAGATTTGATCAATGGATTTTAGGTTAGTATTATAAAGTTTTTCAAGGGGAGCATGATGGTGCAGTGGCTTAGCTGCTCGTCAATCAACCGGACGGCCGGAGTTCCAATCCCGCTGACAGTGGGGTGGAATTTTCACCTGAAAAATTACGTGGCGACAGGAAGGGCATCCGACCTTAAATCCATGGCCAAAACCAAAATGAGCCTGATTGGCTCCGGCGACCCCAATTAATTGGGTTTAGCAGTAGAGCGTATTATAAAGCTTTACAATCAAACAACGGAACTAGGTCTTTAACTGGTTATAAATCAATAATTGTGTTATTGGTTTTAGGTCCCTTTTAACTACTGTGGCTTTTAGAGACACCGGGGTGCCGAATTTTGCCCTCAAAGGGATCTTTAATGTGCCAGTAAATCTACAGACACGGTTCCCTCACATTTATGGACCCTTAAATGCCAGCTGACTGCGCCAGGATTAGATCCTGCAATCTAGGGAGCAGCAGGCGAGAACGTTACCGCTGAGTCACGGAGCCAGTCGGTTTAAATCAGAAGCATGTCTCGTTAGGATATCTATGCATGGCTTTGGTTGAGTAGTCGGTAGCATGCTGAACTGCTATGCCCAAGTTCGCGGGTTTAAACCCAGTCGAAGTCGTCGGGCCCATGTCATAGATTTATGGCACATAAAAGAACTTACGATTACAATTGGTAGTGTGTAGCCAAAATTTGTAGGCTATTGCGTTAGACACATCTATCATGTTCAAACGTACGCCGTTGGGTTTCAGTGAAAGTGGCGTCTGGTAGCTTAAGTTGGAGCTACTTGACATTGATATTGGGGAACCTATGGGCGTTCATGTGAAATGCCCTGCTATGGCCATTGGATGCAAATCAAATATAAATATCTATGCATTTTGAGAATTAAAACAAACGGTGGGCTAAGTAAACGTAAAAGATGTCTCCTCAAACGCGTGCCGACATTTTAATTTTCGGATGTAGAAAATGGCTTTTTAATAATCAGAGAGCTGATATAATGAATAAAGATTTGTACAATAATATAAACTTATTCTCGAATCCTTTGGAAGCAAGCAAATTCATGTCGTCAGGATAATGCTCACAAACTTAGATGTGGTACACTGTTTGTTAATTCTCTTATGAAATACCTGGTCTCCCACATAGCTGCTGTGAAGGTACGGTACACAATGTTATTGCCGATATTTTGTAAAATTGGCATTGTATTATTTTGTCAAATTCAAGAATGAAAGGTTTCAAACCCACAGAAAAAATACTAAGTACCTACAATTGAGCCATTTAAGACCATAGGATATTTATATACTTTTCGTTTCACAAACCACACTGGTATTTTTACTAATTAACTATAATGTTACTCAATTTTACGGAATAACTAGCTTTTGATATGGTTAAGAATTTGATATTACTTATATATTATATCCATACTATCAATCCGACCCGGTTTCGCCTGGTATCTTCAAGGGGTCATTCAGTGTACCGTAAGCTTAAAAGGCGCACGGACGGTAGGTCTCAGACGCAATTCAGAAAAGCCAAGATGAACATCGAAACTCCAAACACTTATAGTCTACCCTTCTCTGAAGTCTTAACTTGACAGTTAATGCTGGCCGAAGCTGGGGTGATGGGCCCGCTCGTAAACTCGCTCCGAAGCTAAAATTTCCACTGAATGGAGATTGTTGGAAGAAATTAAAACTTAAAATGAATAGTTGGCGATGTATTAAAGATAACAGTTTCAACCAAGCAAGCAAGGTGAATAGACGTGCAGTGAAGTGTAAGGAAGAATGGGAATAGCTATTCAGCAGTACCGGGCGGTCATCGGCCGCTGGCAGGCTAGAGTGAAGTGCGATTTCGGTGTCGGGAAGGTGATAGCAGGCAACGTCACTGAACAGATGGGGGTTTTGGCGATGGGGATGGTAGCGCTGGTTGTGGTGACGCTACTATTAATTGGAGGAGTGGAGTCAAACTCAGGGCCTGGTCAGCTGGGATGGCAAGAAATGGAAAAAATAAGGGAAATTGTAAAGGAAGTGTCACAAAATGACCAGATCCGGGACATTCTTCGTGAGCAATGTAAGGAATTTAAGGAGATGAAGACATGTATAAGAGAAGAGATGGGAATAGTGACAGGCTGACCGAGAATAGTAGAGAGATAAAAGACCTAAGAGAAAAGGTGAAGATATTAGAGGTGGAGGTAAATGAATTAAGGAAGGCCAAGCTGGATGATAGAAAGAAAAACATCTTCATTTACGGAATAAAGGAAGATCCCAAGGAAAGCACCGAGGATCTAACATCCAAGGTGCTCCGAGTGATTAGTGGAGGCATGCGGATAAACATTGGAGTCTCAGAGATTGACAATGTGACCAGGATAGGCCGGGGAAGGGGCACGAGGCCCGTGAAAGTGTCATTAGTTTCTTCGCTGATGGCTCACAGAATTCTGGCGAACACAAAGAACCTGAAAGGGGAGAGGATATGGGTAAGGAGAGGAATGAGTAAAGAAGAGGCAAGCGAGCAACGGACCTTGCAGTTTCATTTAAGGAAGGCAAGGAGCTCTGGTCTCAAGGCTTATGTAAAAGGCAATAGACTGGCGGTTAGCGGCAACAACTGGGATCGGATTTGGACAGTGGCACAACTCCAGGATATGGAGAAGCAACAACAACAGGAGACAGTTAGACCTAGCAACCAGGTGGAAGCAGCTGTCGGTTCAGAGGGAAGTGCGGTGATGATTCAACAGAGAGCATCGACCTCCAAGTCCAACACGGAAGTGGCGCGAGCAGGAACGACTAACGTCAGCGCCAGGTACACCGGACAAGTGCGTGGTTTGCAGAAAGGTGAGCCTGTCAAACAACGAGTTACTAGTCTAAAAGAACTATGGGGCAAGAAAACCTTGACAGAGCAGTTTAATGTGGAGAAGGAGGTCATTTCTTCTCCAGGTGGCAGTATACTAGAGCTAGAGAAAGCTAGAGTTACTAGAAGTAAAGCTACCGCCAGCCAAGAGGGTAGGGGTAAAAAATAACTAAACTGGAATATTGCTAGCGTAAATATAGAGCCTTTTTTTTAATAAGAGAGGGAACGATGTAGTTTTGACCCTAATAGAAGATATGCAGATTGTAGGATTTGTTGAGAGTTGGCTCCCTGTAGGTTGCGAGGTTAAAATAGATGGCTTCAATATATATACAAAACCTAAGATTAGGAAAGCTCGTACAGGTAGATTCCCGGGGGGAATTGTTGTTTTAATTAAAGAAGAGGTGAGGGAATTATCAGAATTTATTAGTTCAGAACTGGAAGAAGTAGTGTGGGTAAAAGCAGATATTATATAATTAGAAATGCGCACAAACCGTGCAATGATTACAGCAAAGATTACCGTACATATAAAGTTTAGTTGTCCTTGCTATAAGCAGCGATAGACCTATATCGTTTTTTGCACTCTAGAATGTGGTATTGATCACATTTTTCTGAGCACAGGACACAGATGCAGGTATCGATCGCGTCGTGGAACGTCTTATTGGAGCATAGCTTGTGGTGGAAGCCATGGACCGCTAGTCTTGTAGTGACATGCCTCATTTCATAGTTCGCTTGCATCCAGGCTTTGTCTTGCATCGCGCAGGTACTATAGAAGTCTGGGCGTATGTCTCTTTTCTTCTGTCTTAGATCTTGGAGAAGTTTGTTGTAGGCATGACTTGATGGCAGCAGCAGCGTTGATCGCAGATGTTCTATTAGAAACGACTCCCTGGTGAGTTCATACACCAGTCTCGATCTCGTACTCTTTGAAACTCCAACAGCCCTCTTGAGGTACCTGGCTTTTACTCTTTCAACCTCCTCTAACTGTTTGTATGTGAGATGTTCCCATACCAGTTCGATTCCATACACAAGGACAGGCAATATCTTCAGTCTGAATAGTTCCATAGCTGCGCTGATTGATAGCAGTCTGATGCTCCTGATTTCGTTCATGACTCTGACTGCAGCCACCGTCCTTGTTCTGATGTGGAGTCTAAAGCTCTTCCCTGTTGTCTGGATTGTGAAACCGAGATATTTGAAGTAGCTTGATCTTATGAGGGGTTTCCCGTTGCATTTCACAATTTCTGCCTCGGTGAGCCTGCCCCCTTTCCTAAATACTACTATTTCAGTCTTCTCTTCGTTTATTTTTATATCGTTTCTTTCTGCCCATTTGCTTAATGTGTCAACTGCTGTCTGTAGAGCTCCTATATTCGTCGTTGCGATGGCCATATCATCGGCATAAATATATGTGTTGGCTCCTATTATTTCTTTCGCGGCGTCGTATGTGAGAACATTGAACAATATAGGGCTTAGTGGATCGCCTTGAAGTACGCCATTCGTTTGGGATATCCACTCCGATCTTCCTATTCCGTCGTCTATTTGAAGATAGTTCTTAGCTAATATATTTGATATAAGTACAGTCGTACTTGTTCTGCCTATTAGTTCTTCTAGCTTGTCCATAAGCAACTTTCGATTGACCAAGTCGAAGACTTTTGAATAATCGACAAAAACTACGTATAGCTTTCCCCTGGGCTTTTCTAGTGTGTATCTTATTTGGTTTAGTAGGTTTTTTGCCGCTATAGTCGTGGATCTCCCTCTTCTGAATCCAAATTGTTCCTCCGGGAGTAGTGGTTCGAGCCTTTCCGACAGGCGCCTCGTTAGAATTCTCGTTAGGAGTTTCAGCGCAGCGGGCTCTAACGCTATCCCTCTGTATGCATTCGGGCTGGTCGTGTCCCCTTTACCCTTATACAGTAATTTGATGATCGACCTTCTCCATTCGTCCGGTATGTCCCCTAATTCCATACATTTGTTCAAGAGGGAGAACCATATTGGGAGGAATTCCTGGGCTGTCTGCTTTAGATGTTCGTTTCTTATCCCATCTGGGCCCGGGGTTCTGTTGTTCTTGGTTTCTTGTATGGCTTTGGCTATTTCTTCTGGTGTAAAAACTTCATCTGTTTCTGGTATCAGTGGTGGCTTGAGCAGGGGTCTCGTTTCTTTAGCACATATAACTTCTCTCATGTGATCTTCCCATGTCTCCATGGGGATGCTAGGTTGGAATTTTTGCTCTCTTGGGCGGAGGGCACGATATGGGTCTTCCTCTGCCTCCTCTATCATTCTTCTCTGCTCTTCCTCAACGTGCTCCCTTTTCTTCTTCTTGGTGAGGTCTTTGTAGAGTTTTCTTTCTCTTCGGTAACTGTCGAGGGTTTCGTCGGTTTTCTTCTCTCTAACTTTGTGCAGTCTTTCTAGCGTTGCTTTCCTCTTTCTGTAACATTCTTCGTCGAACCAGGGCCTTGCTTTCCTGTTTACGTTTAGCGGGGTGGCTCCACCTTCTATGCATGACCTCAGCCATGTAGCAGCTCCTTCAATATCTCCTGTTTGTATTTTCCTCTCTATCTGATCTCTATCTACCATTTTTGATTTTATTACATCCATGTTGAGTTTCTTACTGAGTGTTTGCTGTTTCCTGTCTCTTACGGCTTTATGTCCAGAGGTTTCTATAAACATATTTACTGGGATATGTTTGCGGATGAGAGCTGCCTCTTTTTTGATTGGGGTAGCGTCTGTGCACGATTCGAAACCTCGTGTCAGAATTAGATCTATTGTGCTAGCCCCATTGTGACCTATGTATGTCCAATCCAGTCGTTTGTTGCGTACTGTAAACCGTTCTGTTCGTAGATAGGCCATCACTTCTTCGCATTTTCTATCTTGCCTATCTATTGCACAGTTCAGGTCACCCGCAATTATTATTTTGTCACTTCTTCTGCTTTGGCTAAGAGCTGATCCTAGACAATCAACTATGTCTGCTGCGGTGTAGTCTGGGTTAAAATACACTGCCACTATGACTCCAATCTTTGTCTGTATGACCAGAACGTTTTCTTCCCTTAGCAGGAATTTAAAAGGAGCTAGTTCTGCTTTAATGACACAAACTACACCTCCTGAGGGTCTTCCTCGGGTCTCGCATTGTTTCGCATATGCGTGAAAATTATAGAAATTCGGGACGTTAAATACCGTGTCCTCTTTAACCATTGTCTCTGTTAATATTCCTATGTCGCAATTATTCAGGAAATCCTTCGGTAGTAGGTTCAGTGCTCCCCTCAGGCCTTCTACGTTCCATGTAAGAATATTAATCCCTAAATGTTGGGCCCCTATACTTCCATGGTTGTCGAAAGGGCCGGCAGACTACATCGGCTGGCCAGAAATCACCATCGTGGACTAATTCCAGATTCTTCATAGGGATACCTATTTTGAAAGCTCTACTTCCCGCCCTCTCATTGATCAGGTCGCAGTGTATTCTGTCCTCAACGCCGTTTTCTTTAAGATATTCTTTAATATCAATTTCCGTCGTATCTGGGCCTAGCTTGCCCTCGTATAACCATGCGCTTCTTTCCGCTGCCCTTATTCTGTTTTCCCCTTGTCTTGTCCCCCTTATCTTTCCCTTCGAATCTGTTTCCGCTTCGGGACCTTGTTCTCTCGTGTGCCTCTTTTTACCTCTCACCACTGTTAACCATTCATTTTCGTTTTCTCGTCTGCCCTGCGACTTGCATGGGTCTGGTTCGTAGTTTCCTTCGTCACCGGATAAATGTGTGGTCTTTTGTTCTCTAGTTTCGCTTGAGTTCCCTTGGGGTAGATCCTGTTGCTCCTTGTGTTCTCGTATCTGTGGTCTGGTACCGGTGTTTACTAGTCTCACTATATTTCTCTCTTGGGAAATTTGATGAGGTTCCGGTGATTTTTGCGTTATGGTTTCTTCTTCTTCTTTTATCATTGTCTTAACTATCTTTGAGAAATTATCCATCATGGTCTTCATTTGTTGGTTCACTTTTCCAAGGATTCTCTCCTCCAGATCTGCTTTTGTGATCATATTTTGAGGGCGGCTGGTAGAAGTTCCGGGGTGCTGGTTGCTGATGGACTCGGTGAGCTCGGCTGACAAAAATCGTTCGTTGCGATTCCCGTCCTTGTTCCGGTATTTTCTGGCAGCTTCCGGCAGGCGTTGGCTGTAGTTTGTATCCTCCTCTGTTTGGCTAGTAGATGAAGCCACTTGATCCATTGGGGAGCTGTCTTCTTCCCCTTCCATTCCTCCGGTTCTGCATTCCATTACCTCGCATTCAGGTTCCTTGTTTTCATTATTATTGTACCCATTTATCACTTCTGCATGAGTATTGTTCCGTACCTCTTCAAGCAGATATTAGGGGGAGGGGGAAAGGAACGGTATGTTTCGGCTTTGTCTACAACCCTCCGGAGAATTCCCCGTATGCAAGAGAAAGCTTTTTCGATGAGTTAGCTATTGAAATAAACAGAATTCAAAATATATATGAAGAGGCAGAGATTGTGCTTTTAGGGGACTTCAATGCGAGGGTTGCAGACAGAAAGCCCCTTTACAGCAAGGGGGTTGCCGAGGCCGTATGTGGGGATAGGCACAGCAAAGACAAGGAATGTAATAAGAACGGAGAAAAGATTTTGGAACTATGTGGTGCAGAAGAGCTATATATATTAAATGGTGTCTGTGTGGGGGATGAAGAAGGTAACCTGACGTATATAACAGAGATTGGAGGAAGTGTAATAGATTTAGCAATATGTTCCAGAGGAGCACTAGCCCTAATTAAGAGGTTCACTGTTGAAGAATGGGGGGAATCACACCACCTACCAATTGTCGTCAACATGCAGGGAGCGGTGACAAAATCAAAATCAAAAGGGAATCCACAAGTTAAAGCTATAGAGAGAAAAGTAAATAGATTCAGATGGAGGGAGGAAAACTGCAGAGAGTTCCAGAACTACTTCCAGGGAGAAAATTTTGAGCTGATAAAGGTAGGGATAAGTTTAATGATCAGTAATGATGAAATTGAAGGGGTAATACGTATGATTGAGAATGCAATTATGATGGCCGGGCGGAAAATGCGCGTGAAGGCTAGAGGAAAATTAGGGAGAATTAAAGGATGGTACGATGAATCTTGTAGAAGGAAGAAAACCGAAGTTATTAGGGCACTGAAGTTATACAAGAGAGGAGGGGATGATACGATGAGAGTAGAATTTTGTCGTCTAAGGAAAGAATATAGGGAACTGCTCAGCAAAATGAAAGATTAATGGCAGGGTAAGGAACCTACAGCACTAAATAAGGATTCTAAAGCTAACGACTGTAGCAAAGTGTGGAGCAGGATAAATTCTTACTGTAGGGGGAGCAGAAGTGGTGGGGAGAGCTCTATTAGTGATGAAGTATGGATTGCATATTATGAGAATCTGTTAAATGCTGAAGATAATTGGAGGAAGAGGGATGAGTTTGGCGTCCCGAGGGGGCTGGAGGCCGCTCTGCCTATGCTGGACCAAGTCATATCGATAGAGGAAATTAAGAAAGTAATAGCAGAAAGTAAGGGAGGGAAGTCAGGTGCTATTTCGGGGATAACAAATGAATTTTGGCAAGAGTTGAGTAACAATAGGTTCATGATGGACAGCTTGGTAAAAATCTTTAACAAAATCTTTGAAGGAGGTAGATTTCCGAGGGCGTGGCAGGAGGGGATAATTTGTCCAATATATAAGAAGCGTGGGGACAAACTAGACCCAGGCATCTATAGAGGCATAACTTTGCTTGATAATTTGAGTAAAATGTACACCGGGGTCTTATCCAAGCGTTTAATAGCATGGGCAGAGGGCTGTTCGGTGTTCTCGAGACTCCAGACAAGGTTCAGAAAAGGGATGAGAACCAGTGACAATATAATGGTGGCTAAAACGGTGATGGACAAGTACATAAGAAGGAAAAGAGGTAAGCTGTATATCACAGCTGTTGATTTGGAGAAGGCGTTTGATTCAGAGAGCAGGGGAGCTGTCATGGCTAAGCTGGGAAAAATCGGGGTGTCATATAAAATGATACGAGCAATTGAGAATGTTCATTCCGAAGTGAAATGTGCAATTAAAACTAAAGATGATGTAATTGTAGGAGAGATAACGTCTAATATAGGATTAAAACAGGGATGCAAATTATCCCCGGTGCTTTTTTTTGTGCTATTTATCAACGATATTTTCGATTCAAAGGGCTTTGAGCAACGGTCCAACCCTTGCTTGGACAATTATGATATCCCGGGCCTAGCTTTTGCTGATGACATCCTTCTGCTTGCTCTAACACCCTATAATATGCAATATAGTATTGACGATATTGTGAGGACTGGAACTTAAAAATTAACCCGTGTAAGACCAAAGTTATGGTCTGCAAAAAGGAGTTAAACTGGCTAAGAACGAAAAGTGGGTCATGTATGGGTCGCAGTTAGAGACGGTGAAAAAACTTGAGTATCTAGGGACGATATTGGCGAGCAATGGTAAATGGACCGAACAAATTAAAAGGGCAAAATCGAAAGGGCTAGCGGCATTGGCGAATGTTAAAGTGTTAGAGCGTAGGTTACCGAATCTTGACTACAAAGTGTATAAGAATGTATTCAACGCACTCATCGTTTCAAGAGCACTCTATGGAGTGGAAGTATGGGGTTTAGAGGAAGGAACGAAAACCCTGGACAGTATTGTAAGTAGGTTTGCCAAGATAATTTTGGGGCTACCTAGTTGCACGGCGAATTGTGGAGCGAGAATGTTGTGTGAGGATGTAAGCATTAGACAACATATCATAAAAAAGGTCATAAAGTCTTGGATTCGTTTAAAAGCAGGTGGAGGGGGGGAATGCTTAAGGTAGCCTACCTGCACCAAATGAAGCATCAGCAAGAGGGCTACTGGGTGGACGGGGTAAGAAGTGGACTGGAAAGATTAGGAATGGGTTATCTATGGGATAGGGACTTACAAAGAGAGGAAGGTAGGGTGTGCAAAAAAGTGTGTAGAAGGGTTAATGACGTAGAGTTGCAGGTGCTAAGAGAAGAGTGCACCAGTAGGAGAACCTTAACGGAGTTCTGCGAAATAAGGAACTTTATGAGCATAAAGCCTCAATGCCTAATGAAAAGAGAAATGAGAGGGATAATTTGGTGGTTAATGGGGGGTGTATAAGAACAAAGCGTTGAGAGTAGTAGGAAAAGAGGACATTTGCCTGTTTTGTGGGAAGGTTATGGGTGCAGCGCACCTGATCAGGGAATGCAAGGAAATTAAAATGATAAGAGCAAAGTTTGTAGACAAAGCAGATCTAAACAGAATAGAAAATGAAAATGAGTATCACACTTTAATTAAATTACTAAAAAGGGAATGGGGGAAAGCAGGTCAATTAGCAAAATATTTTAATACCATCAGGGCAATGTGGAATAAGAAAGCGTCGGATGAGATTCAGAACAATGATGCATGTAAATTAAGCATTCAAGTACAGGAGACGGCTTCCTAAGCTATAAATCTTGTTAAAGCCTAGGAGAGCCTATCTGTATTAACAAGGTAGCCTATACGATTACTACAGTACAGCCACATATTGCTGTCTGTAGATTTTTCCTGTGAGTTTGATGGTTTTTTTTTTCCTTACTACAAAACTTATCAGACTCTTACAGTCAGTAAGGGGTCGATAGGGAAATAAAAGTAATTCTTTCTGTGATGTGTCTCCCATGGAGAACTGTCTAAAAATGAAGAACACTGTGTCCACATTTATGATTAAGAAAGAACTTTGTGCAGTCTCCATCAGAAAAGTTGCCCAGTGATATTGTGAATGAAGATAACTACTGCAAAGCATTATTAAGTTTTGAAATAACGTGGAAGCTATGAAATGCCGAATGAACATTTGGTTTAATTATCTAACGCCATACTGTAAATTTATGTTACATATGTGTTTATTGTCTGTATGTCACGATATGACTCTCTGAGTTAAAGTGACAATTAACAAGTAGATTTGGTTTAAATAAATAAATAAATAAAGTATTAAAGATAAAGATATGCTGTCGGGGACTTCTTTGTAGAACTCTTCATGCTGAACAATTCTTACGCTCATAGTATATGGATATTTTTAATGGTTTACCCAGCGTAAGATTAAAAGACGCAAGGGCTGCAGGTTTTCTTTCGACACGATTCACTGAAATCGTTACTGCTTGGCCTCCTATGGTCATAAATGAATGTTTTCCTACAGAAACCATCCTCGAGAAATTCTTTACTGAATGGTGAAAACCGCATCAAAATCCATTCTGTGGATTTAGAGATTACCCGTTACATCCAGGAATCGTGGACTTGGTTTTATGTGGAGATGCCACCAACTATCATTAAAACAAATACATGAATTTATAACTAGTATGACTATGAATTCTACGTAAGACTCATTAAATACGTCATACAACTGTACCTATGGATACTTATAGAGGACTGAACAAATAAAAACAGCACTCGTTCCAGGTTCCGTATTGATCATGTTTACAAGAAGTATAACACAATTTTCACTCGCCAAATCAATACTTTACTAAAAATACTATAGGTACATGTTTCGATGTCATATGATGTTTCACACCAACATATGGGCTGAAGAAGGAAACATATCAAGTTTCCGAAACATGTACCTATAGTATTTTTAGTAATGTTAAGTATTGATTTGGCGAGTGAAAATTGTGTTATACTTCTTGTAATAAAAACAGAGCATTCTTTTTATGTTTCTATGAATTAAATGTGTACAGTATATCAACATTGTGGCTTTTTTCTGTAGTAGTTGGTGATTAAACGTGACTTATGTTCACAATGGAAATAATCACTCAGGTGAGTTAAAATTAAAAAAAAAACACTTGCAAAAGTGAAATCATCTGTCCCGCGAATAACGTGCTCAAGGCAGTTGCCAGCTTGCCGGCCGCCGCGAGCGCTAGTGTCGCTTCACATACAAAGAGGATGCAATTTCATAGCGCAGCGAGCTTACCACAGACTGTGGTAATTCAAATCCGTCCTCCCTGGGTTGTCAATCTAACTTTTCCCCCACGAAATAACTTATAGCTTATTTTAAACTGAGACAAGCGCCAAATAAGTTTGAATCCCACACAGTGGGACAATATTAGCTTCTTTTTTCTTTTCTTGGCGGGAGAAAAGTTATATGTAAATTAATCTAGTGTTTATTATAAATAACGCGCTTTAATAAAGACTTAGAAAATTCTCTGGGTACATTAACACTAATTTTGGGATCATTATTAACATCTTGAGCATGAGATAACCGTCAGCCGAGTTGCTTCATATTACGTAAATATATGTCCAGCAATTCCCCGATTTACGGTTATCTCCCAATTACGAATGAGTGAAATTTTTCGCATGAGTAGTGTAAGCAATTAAAACTTTTTCCGGGTGTATGTAGCATTTGTAAGGTAAGAAGGACCTTGGTAGGTGACAAAAATCTTCGAAAATGATACTTTAGGCATTCAGGGCTAATTGCAATATAAAGCACAGGATCTTGTTGGAAGAACTGAGTAAACATAAAAATGAGTACTGGTATTGAATTACTCATAAATCAATATCATACATCGCGAGAGGACATGCCCACTTTTGCTGAGACCTCTGTAAATAATTTCTCTTGTTGAGAGATACGCAGTCTTCATGTTGGTAGCATAGATATATTTGAGTTAATTTGTTCCTGTCAGGGGAACAGGAATGTTCTATATTTACCATTGAAGTGAGACATTTTAGTCAAAAATTAACTTAATTTTTTGAAGAACAGATTCGTTTTTGTCTATTGTATTACTCGAAAAATTCGTGATCAAAATACATGAAACTTTTCTTGTATAATAACATCTCATAGAGAAATGGAAATATTTGTAGAGTTGTTTATTCATTTGAGGTGCTTGAGACATCTTGGTCATCAGCCCCGTGTAGTTGGGAGTGTGTTGAAGCTGTCTGGCAACCTGTATTGCTGTGATGATTGTAGTTGTGTGTGTAAATGTATCTGGGACAGGGATGGAGTAGACGCTCCGGGACTTGAGCGAGGCACTACCCCGGCAATTTCCTGTAGGGAGTGTGGCAAAACCCGGGGGAAAACACACTCAGGATAACCGTGTCAGCACCGGGATTTGAACCGACGATATCCGTACTTACCACAGCTGTCCTCGCGACCATGGTGCACGTTTGACGAGCGCGGCTACGCCACGAGACGAATTGCTTGCGGAATTTGGCTTGAGTACCCATACCCCCCCCCCCCCCCCCCATTGGTCGATCCTGGCTACGCTACTGGGCAGGTATGACGTAAACAGTACCGTTTTTTGCGGGGTTCGAGCGAAGTATCGACTTTAGAGATTCACAACTCTTAACTCAGTTGTGCTACACCACCCAACTTGGGATATGTGTTAGTCAGATATGTTTTCTGTCTATATGTGAAGTTTCAAAATTGGATCTCCAACACAAACAACGAAACAATCAATTATGTGAAAGGCTCCTATTTCGAAACTAGACTCCCGCAGAAGTTCGTTCTTGGGTGCGTTGTAATCCACATATAATGAGCGTTTGCGATATGTAACTATCCGTGATGTAAATAAATGGGTTTATTTTATATGGATTGGTATTTATTATGTTTTTGGTTAGTGTTGTTGGCAAGCGAGGTCCGCTGCAAAGTTTGTGCTGTGTTGCCGCGTTAGCTCGCTCTGACCCGCCCGAGAATGTCACCGACTGTTCAGCACTTCGTTCACTCTGCTTCGTCATGCAGTAATTCTTTTGGAATGTAGTACTGTACCTATATTTATATTAAGTAGATGAAAATACTTGTACTGCGCCACCTGTAGGACGTTTTGAGAAATGGTGTCTGGCAGTATACCTTTTCAGTTGGTCTTTGTGTTCCGTGGATTTTAGTGGTGGAGAGTCATTTAAAATGTTAGTTTGGTATACTGTACATTAATTAATATTAAGTTGAATCTCGGCGGTAATAGAATACAAGAAAAACAGAGAAAGCCAGTCCAAGGAACATGACGTCACAATCAATCAATAAATAAATTCATTCATAAATAAATAAAATATTGATAAAAATTAAGAATTACTAACTAATTCACAAGTTTCCCCATTTTCAATTGCATGTGAGATTTTCGAAGTGAAATGCCATGTCCTGTAGTTCGGATTCCACGTAAAAAGGAGGTCCCGTGGCTCATGATCTCGAGATTAACGGTCACGTTAAACTACAAGCTTCCTTCCTTCCTTCCATTTTCAATTCCAAGGAAATGCTGGGACGTTACCTTCTGACAGGCCACGGCCGCTTCCTTCCACATCCTTACCCAGTTACATTCATCTTCATTAATTTCAGCTCTCATTAACTCCTCTCATGAGTTTTGCGTCAGGAAAGGCATCTGGCCGTAAAAACCATCCGCCACATATAATTTAATCGCATCTCAACCCCGACCCTGTTGGAAACGGGAATAATAAGGGGTAGACATGCAGACACTAATTAATTCACAAGTTCGTAACAAAATCAATAAGAAAAGGAAATTGTATGTTATATTGTAGCATGTCTGTTCATAACACAATTATTTTATTAGTGTTTAGTAAAGGAAGCAATTTAATTCGAACAAACTCTGACTATTTAGCTAGTACTAAATTAAACAATAAAAAAATAAATTATACCAAAGACATATTTTGTCATCCTTGGATGAGTGGCCTTGAATAACGTAAGGATCGCATTCTTCGCCAAACATCCACTGTTGAAGTCTGCCCATAAGATGTGTCAAAGGATGTATTTTATACACGTCTTAATGTGTACTGTAGTTTCCAGTTTCACTCAGGATATTGTGGAATAGATACCTTCACAATGCCTCCCAGAACCCCGTTTACGGAGTGCGAGATTACTATGATTTTGAGTGCTATTTGTTTCTTCAAGTTAGAGCGCGAGAATATTGGCAACTCAAACTAACACTTGGGGCGCTGCGGTTGTCTGGATAAGTAGGGTAAAACTACTCAATAACACGCGTTTGATATGGAACACTTTTTATTTTTCGGTTATAATCAGTAAATGTGGTCCCTAAAATAATGACAGTGTTATTTTCAATTGTATATATGTATAACTGTGCGATATACGTTATCTAATTTGTGTGTTCCACTGGATTTTATGTGTCAATTGCATATTATCAAGCATCGGTTGCCTGCTGGTATTTGTTTTTGTGCAGTTCGAGTCATGGCGCTGTTACGTTTAAAAGTTATATTTGAGTTTGCTCACTGTACCATAGACTCTAGAAATTATTTGCTGCTTGGTAGGGCGAAGGGATGAGTTTAACTTGTATTAAAACTCGGGGGAGACAGGAATTGCTTGATTTGGATGGTAAGCATTTACCCTGCGAAGTCAAATTATGCCTATATGACTCGTAGTGGAATAGCTCGGATATCGCAGAGGGAGGTGATGACGGTTGGTAGGGTTATTGGAAATGAACTAGGGAGCGGGAAAGGATACCTGACTGATGAAACTTGGCTGTCCTCGGCTGGTGTAGGCCTAGGCTTGGCTGTCATTCATTGTACGGCTTGGCTCGGCGAGACTGTGCTTGGCTGTCTAGGTGCGGTTTGGCTCGGCGTAAGTGAACAACCCGTCCTGTCGTCAGTGAGTGTAGTGGTGAGTGGTCCAACCCGCTCTTGTAGCCCGTATTTATTTGGTATCGTCACCTTTCGGCTATTGCTATTTGCATCTTTTGGAAAGTGATGAAAACGAATATCCGCAGCCCTCTTATACATCGACTTACAGCCGTAAACTGAGCAATATACTTTGCTTTTACTCATTTTGCACTCTTTTCAACTTATTACTTATGTATAAACACGAAGAATTTACCACGAGCTGCTTGCCAATACAAGAAACCATATACGAACAGTCACCACGTGACAAATGTACCCTACTTGGTAAGTTTCTCATTTTTACCGCTAGATGTCATATCAGATAGCTGGAGTTGCCAATTGGCGATAAGCTATATCCGGTGCTCCTGTGAGTCGCTGATTGTCTTGGAGTGTCCCTTCGCTCGGTTAAAAAGGTGAATGCTGAGAATTTGAGGGATGAAAATCCAGGACCAGCCAAGAGGAAAAGACGAAATACATGTAACTTGAATATGCTCGGTGCCGAGACAGCGCTAACCAGGCAGTGAATGCGGCAACACAGCACGAACTTTGCAGCGGACCTCGCTTGCCAACAACACTAACCAAAAACATAATAAATATCAATCCATATAAACTAAACCCATTTATTTACATCACGCATAGTTACATACCGCAAACGGTTATTATATGTGGATTACAACGCACCCAAGAACGAACTTCGCGGGAGTCCAGCTTCGAAATACGAGCCTTTCACATAATTGATCGTTTCGTTGTTTGTGTTGGAGATCAAATTTTGAAACTTCACATATAGACAGAAAACATACCTGACTAACACATATCCAAAGTTGGGTGGTGTAGCACAACTGAGTTAAGAGTTGTGAATCTCTGAAGTCGACACTTCGCTCAAACCCCGCAAAAAAAAAAAAAAAAAAAAAAAAAAAAAAAAAAAAAAAAAACAGTACTTTTTACGTTATACCTGCCATAAAGGATATTAAAATAAGTTCCTAAAAACTACCTTTATCATCAATCAACGCAGAAATAAACAGGGAAAAAGGTAATGTCACTTGTTTTTCTGTAGGCCTTTCGGTTGTGTTGCTATTCATCTCCAAATTCGGGTGCACATAATTTCTGCGCCGACAGTAGCTACAAGTTCCCTACCTATCTCAGGGCGTGCTAAAAATATGTGCTCGACTACAACTACTCTACAGGCATCTACCCCTCTACAGAAATTAGACTTTCCACTTACATACCCGTATAATTAGTTTCAGCATTTTATTTGAACTTCAGTTATGGATTTGGGTAACCACGTGCTCTGCTCCTTTGAGCGTATTCATTTTCTCTTCCTGCGTTTCATGATTAGCTAATATTAGTATCTCCCCAAGGCATATTTCCTCTACTTCATGATATTGCTCCAAATTGGGTATTATTCCACGTAGACATAGATGGTAAATCCATTCCCATGATGACACCGATTCTAAGTTATTAGTTATATTCTTAGATATTGCACTTAATTTACACTTCTCGCGCAGACAGATTACAAATTGGCCATGGTCTGCCACAGACTCTAAACACTGATTGTTCAGCATTATCACACTGATTCTATGACTTTGCAAGACACTGTGATTTTGTTTGAGAGTCACGTTACTATGATGGCGTAGCCTCGTGGCACTGTTCACGTTTTCACTTCGCACAAAAATGCTGGAAATAGTATTCTTCAGGAATACCAACCCTGTTTCAATGACACACTGTCCTAAATGTTTCCCGGTGCTTCTCGCACACAATAAATCCAATACTTGATGTGATAAACTTAGATAATTAGCGTCACCTTTTCACATATCAAAAATCACATCCGCTCTCTGTGGGAACACGGTAACGAGAGCTGTTCTCTTCTGGCTCTGACTGTGTGAGTCAAGTTAACCTTCCCACGTTGAGCAACTGTATTTGCTTAAACGTCCATCGTAGCATGTGAATATCATTCTCCTCACACTGGAAAATCCTGGAATGCACCCATCTTCACGTTTAATATTTTAATGCTTATAATTTTCTCCTGCTGATCAAAATTAAAATTCTGGCAACGAGTGTGCGTCCTAGGAGTAAATATATCTCTACTGCCCAAGTCAAAAGCATCTTCTTCCCAGCCTCCTTGGTATATCCATTAGTAGAGGTGTTAGTTTTTGTTAATTCGCGATAAAACGAAAAGTCATATTTAGAGGTTAGGATGTTTTATTTTCACGTATTTACATGTTTCGTGCCGCCCAGGAGTGAAATTAAATCGCGAAATAACGCGAATTTTGTGAATAACACCACAAATACCGCAATCTGCGAAATAAAAACAAATTTTCATATTTTTTTCCCCACACCAATCCGAACATTTTTGTCCACAAGCCGATAATCGAATTTGGTTGGTGTTCAGTTCGAGAGAATGATCGATTGTATAGTTTCACGAGGGGTAATACTACGATATACGTCATATTACGATATACTGTCGATATTCTCGTTACTCGTTGGATTTTAGCGCTGTGGTAAACAGCTGTTATATCGCGGCGTGAATAGTTGGGCCGACTACCTCCAAAAGGTTATGTGATAGTTGTTCATAATGTAAACTACGTTTGCCTCCTGTTACATCGGTAGCGAGTGTAAATTATGGTAGAGAATTCTATATAATTTAATAAAAAGTGCGCAAATTGTGCGTTATCATCGAAGCTAGTGTGTTATTTGCGTGAATCAGTTGGCGACCACGTGTTCGTCGTATTAGTTCCGAACTTGGCAGTACAGGAAGATGAGACGAGACGTAATTTAAATATTATGACACGAATTCAGAAATAAATTTTGCGTGTGGTTACGAATTTATACTGGCGTGTGACTACAGTCAACCGTGTGATAACAGTGTTTGTTACTGGGCATCGCTCAGTTGAGTTTAAAAATGCCGAAGGTAGCTGTTTCTGCCACAGACAGACTTAAAGAATATAAGAATGAAGGATTTATAATTTCTTGTGGCATTCTTATGTGCAAATATTGTGATTGTCGGTTAGATTATCGCAGGAAAGATGCATTAGACAAACATTGCAAATCGGAGAAGCATTCAAAACGCCGAGAAAATTCGCGTCTTGAAGTTAGTGTTCCTAGAGTGGCCACCTTGAAAGAAACATTATCAAATGCTAGTCGTGTGAAGGATATGAAAGAAGAGTTTATTTTGGGCACTACTACTGCGTTTGTGAAAGCTAATATACCAGTAGAGAAACTAGACAATCCTGCTATCCGTACTTGGTTTAATAAGTACGTTCGCGGAAGTGGAGATTTACCATCAGCAAATCAGATTCGTCAGAAATACATCCCCATGATTGGCGAAAGAAGGAGGGAAGAAATTAGGGAAGATATAAAAACAAAGACGTGTTTCTGCTATGTGACGAAACAACTGACAAGAATGGTAGGTGTGTTTTCAACATTCTTTTTCGTCCATCAGTACCATCAACTGAAATGAACACCCATCTGGCTGCCTCTGTTGTTCTAGATTCTGCCAATAGCGTAAATTGCTCCAATGCGATATTAGACACCGTGAATTCCTATGAAATTGAACGGGAGCGTGTAGTGGCAGTAGTTACGGACTCAGCACGCTACATGACAAAATGTGTAACTACTCTTCAAGGATTGATTGAAGAATTAAGTCATGTCCAGTGCTGGGCTCATAAAGTCAATCTTATCGGCTGCGTATTTGAAAACGAGCTGGACGAATTGAACATGTCTATAGCAAAGACAAAGAATGCCTTTTTAAATACGCGAAAAAGAAAAAGCAATTACGTTGCATTTCTAAGGGAGAAATATGAAAACACAGAAAAAGAGAATGAAATTCTAGCTTTCCCAATGCCTGTATGTACAAGATGGAATTCATGGTTTAAGGCTGCAATGTATATGGCCACGCATGTGGAAGATCTGGTAGAATTTTTCAAAACATTGGAAGATTCAAATTCTGGGGTCAAATTTTTCCAACAAGCGTCGACTTCAACAATACAATTTATACAATTACAAGCATTGTATGTTTCTGTTGTTGGTGCCTCTCTTATGGACTTGCTTAATTTCTTGGAGGGATCTAAGTACCCAACAATTCACTTACTGGCTGGGAAGCTAGATGACCTTGAGGTAAAGCTCAAGCTATTAGCCGATGGTGGAATGTTCAATCATACGATCCTCCAGAACTTGGAACAGCTTCCTCAAAAGATGCAGATAAAGGTTAAGTCCAAGCTTACGTGTGTTGCCCAGTCAGCTCTAGTGAAAGTCAGGACTTTAAGGACCACGGATCCAGCCAGGAAGACGGTAGAAGCCATCGGGTCATTGTTTGATCCTCGGCATGCACCTAAGAACGTATCTCCCACAGAACTGCTCCAATTTAAGAAGAATGCCCCATTTCTTACGAATATGGAGTCTCAACAGTTTTTAGAGGCTCACAGCATTTACCTGACTGCAATCAAGAACCAACTGCGTCATGAAGATAATGTGAATGTTTCAGAGATCCTCATGGGATTAAGGCCTGCTCACCGAGACTATGCAACAGCTGCATTAAAGTGTGTGTGGTATCCTTGTTCAAATGTGGATTCTGAAAGGTCATTTTCGAAATACAGTCTCATAGTAAGTGATAGGAGGCGAAAATTGACAGCTGCAAATGCTGAGACTTTAACCATGAGCTACTTCCAGTGATTTCACCGCAGTATTTGGATAAAACTGAAAACGGTATTCACTGAAATGTGTTTCGAGATGGTGAATGTAAAATAAAAATGTGACTTCCATATAAGTATTATCTCATTCTTCCATAGCCATGTTTAACGTTTTACCCTGCTGTTTTGTTTTTTACTTTGTTTTATTAATTGTTTATATTTTTAAATGCACTTATTGTACAAACCTTATCGCTTTCCAAATTTTAACATGTCATCCCCCGAAAAAATAATAAAAACACAAAACACCACCTTTTGAATTTTAAATCAACAAATCTTCAAAAAAAATAACAACACTTTCTAACACCTCTATCCATTAGTGATCTAACAAAAACTTAATCACAGATGAGCTCTTCGGGCTAATACACCACCTCCTGGCAAAATAAAAATTCAGGAACTTAATTTTTATTTTCTTCTGAACTTCATCTCAGTTTCGATGATATTTTTTCAGGTTCGACACATTATAAATACCAATGCGCTCTCCAGTGTCGAAGTCGTTGATGTCATAGCTACCATTATTGAACGCTACTGCTACACGGTGTGGTCCATAATAAAGAGAAATGAACTTATATTATGATACACACGTTCAAGTGGGTTTGATATCCCTGGTCGTCTGATCAATACAAGATCTCCTTCGTTCAGAAAGTTTCTAAATCTCTTATGCCTCGTTCTGCACAGTCGTTTTTCTGCTTGTCTGGTCATTCAATCACGTGCAGACTCTATCTTGCTCGCTTGAGATGGCTGTAAACCAGGTGGACGGTGATTATACGGTTCCAACTCCTGTTGGGTTTCAAGTTAAGATGGAGTTCAGCTGGAATTTGCTGAGTGCTCTCATGTACGGTGTAGTTTATACAACGAGATATAATTGGCATTACCTCAGCCCACCTCCAGTGCTGTTCTTCACAATTTAGGCGACAAAACTTAGCAATCTCAGGCAAAATCTCTCCCTCGGGGTGCTTTCTGGGTGCCTTATCGATGAAAAAATATGTCCAATCTCCAATTCCCTCATCGCGTCTGCGAATTCAGCTGACGTATATTGAGACCCGTGATCGGTCAGTAGAAATTGGGGTTTTCCTGCCTCTGAAATTACTTGTTTCTTGATCTGTTGAATGATCTGTCAAGCGGTAGCTCTTTGTATAGGATGGAACATTGTATATTTGTAAATACGTCCATCGTGACAAAAATGTTGCGATTGACACGACCAGATTTGGGAATGGGACCATATATGTCCTGGGCATATAATTCTCGAGGTTTCGTTGGTAAAATTTTACCTCGGAGGTTCCCTCAATAGCTCAGAGGTAAACTTATTCCTTTGGCATGCGTCTCATGCTCGTAAGCAAGATCTCACAGAAATACCCATGTTTGACCATGTGAAGGTTTCACGAATAGTTGCCGTGCCTGCGTGTCCTTATGGAAAGATAACCATCGTAGTTATTAAATTCTGGTATCGTCATGGTATTACGGCGCGTAATTGGGTATGGTCAGGATTGTACAAGAGTCATTGGTGCATCAGAAATCAGTCGAAAGACGAGCTGTCCTCGCATACTCAGCATCATGTACATCCATCCTTCCCTCGAGGTGTCTAATCATTTTCCGAAGACTTTGATCGCGTCTCTGACCTGCTCCTAGATATCTCAATCTTCTGAGGTGTTCCTCGATGTCAATGGCGTGAATTACCTGCTCAGGGTTACGGCTAAGTGTATCTGTGAGAATATTCTCCTTCCCTGGCCTATGTTCAATGACGATGTCGAACTGTTGAATTAACAGAGTCCAACACATAATTCTGTCGTTTGCCAGTCTTGTCCGTGGCAGAAAAGTCAAGGCGTTATGATCCGCTCGAATTATGATTCGCTATCCCCATAACAATTAACGCCAATATTCCAGAGCGTAAACAACCGTCAACGCTTCGAGTTCAGTAGTAAAATAACTGCCTTCGTTCTGTCGAAGCCTACGACTCAGGAATGCGATGTAGGATGGCGCTAATTCCATTGGCAGACGTGTCCGTCTCCATAATGAAATTACGGGAGTAATCGGGGTATTCCAGCGGAATGCTGTTTACGAGCATAGTTTTCGCTTGTTCGAAGGCTCGATCGCAATCTGCTTTCCATGCCCACTTAAGAGTTCTTTTTCAAAAGATTCTGCAGCGGTGCAACAGTTTCAGAGTACCTCGGGTAGTGTGAGGCGAAGACTTGTATGACCCCAAGAAATTGCCTGAAGTGCTTCATCCTCGTAGGTTTCGGAAATTCAGAAATAGCTTGTATTTTTGCCGGGTTAGGTTTGTAACCATCACCACTGATAATATGGCCCACGAATTTGATTTCCTGCCTGAAAAAATTGCATTTCTCTCTGTTTACTTTAAAGTTCGTCTTTCGAAGATTTTCAAACACATGGCGTAAAGTTTGAAAATGCTCCTCTTCCGTTTCCGACGCTATAATAATATTGTCGACATAGCATATTGCTTTCTCCTTTACTTCGGGTGTGAGATTGGCGTCTAGCGCTCGTGTAAGTCCAGCTCCTGCATTCTTTAAACCAAATGGTAGTTTACAAAAAACATACGTCGTTGATCCAAACAAGAAACCAGTGTACTTCTGTGTTGATTCGGAGAGTTTAATGTGGTGCAATACAATACAAAACTCTTTATTTCCAGAACCTGCATCATACAGAATTGGATACGTCACACCACATACTCACAGTTAAATTTACATATTTACAACGTTTTTTACATAATTAAACAGTTACAGGTTCCTTTAAAATTCACTTGAAGAATACAACACTTCCTGGGCTAGGTATATCTTGAGAGACTTTCTGAACCCAGTTCCAGTCAAAGATTTTAAGTGGTTTGGAAGCTTTTTTGAAAGGATCCTTTTCTGCATATTGTTTATTTACCCTCTTTTGAAAATAGTCATTCTGCCCTCTGGTTTCATGATTGTGGACATTGTTGATTGCGACAACTTTATGTTGATTTTCCCTTACAAGCAAGATAACTTTGAAAATATACAATGAAAATATTGTTAAAATATTATGCTTCTTAAATGCTACTATGCATGATTCTCTCGATTTCAACCCAAACAAGTATCGTATTACACGTTTCTGCAGTTTAAATATTCTCTCCATATTCCTATTTGCTGCCCCACCCCATATCTCAATACCGTATGATATCCGTGAATGTATTAATCCATAGTAGGCTGTTAATTGATATTCGCTGCTTAAGTATATTGAAATTCTCTTTTAAAACGAAGGAGTTTTTGTTAATTTTTTTACAGATATCATTTATATGCTCTTCCCATGATAATGTATGATCTATTGTAATACCCAAAAAATTTGCTGAGGCTACCTGTTGAATATCATCAGAGCCACAGTAAAGATTTCGATCTACTTCTAAATTAGTTCCCTTATGCTTGTTAAATATTACAAAGTTGGTTTTTAAAGGGTTTACACTTAACATTATCTCATTAAAATATTGAGTGACAAGATCAATACTATTTTGAGTTTCTTGAAGAGTAATTGTTTTATAACAGTTCCAGTTCAAAATTGAGGTATCGTCTGCATACGATACAATCAAACTATTTTTGACTGTGGTACATCATTTACATAGAGAATAAAAAGGAGGGGACCAAGGATTGAACCTTGAGGTACACCTTTTTTTTAACTAAACCAGGAGTGGATTGGAACTTGGATATATTTTCACCATTCTTAAAAGGAATTTCTGTAAATTGCCATCTATTATTCAAATATGATTTTAACGGTTCCAATGCTATTCCCCTTATACCATAATAATAATAATTGATGATCTACTTTATCTAATGCTTTTCTCAAATCTATGAAAACCCCAACAGCACATTTATTATCATTAGGAGAAGCAAGCCGAGTTTCATAAAATTCTGAACTGAGTCCAGAGAAGATAAGAATTTCTTCCCTTTGAACGTGCGGAGAATTTCTTTATTTTGGGCGGCCTATCATGTCCAGGCGCCAGGCGTTCATTTAATGCCCTTGCATCTAGACATAACCTCAAAGTATTATCAGTCTTGACAACTGTTGCAATAGGATTAACATTGGATTTTGGAGCTTTACGAATGATGTTCGCAGCTTCCATCTCTTTGATCTTCTGAGCAGCTTCCACAAGATGCTTCTCAGCAATAGAATAAACCTTCGTTTGGAAAGGTGATTCGTCCAGAACCACTAGGTCGTACTCCAGGTTATGGATCTCTCCCGGTATAGTATCAAAGATATCTTGATATTCAGAAATTAATTCCTCTAATTGAACGTTGATGTCTATCGGTATGCGTTTAGCCAACTCTTGCTGTTCTTTTGCCTCAAGTGTATTTACATAATCTAGAATCTTGACCATGTTGATAGCTCGAAAAACAATATCATCCCTCGCTGCATTGCTCACTGGAATTATCTATTATATATTATTATTATTATCTAAGATAACTGGAATTGAATAGTATTCGCCTTTAAATCAATAATGCCTTCATACTTTCGGATAAAATCCGCTCCTAGCATTACTTCATATTTCAAATACAGTCGAACTTCCATAAGTCGAACTTCTATATCTCGAATTTTCAATAACTCGAAGTAATTTTCATTTCCTGGCGGTATCGTATCTAATTCACATGTTACATTTGTTCTATAATTCGAAATTCTATTACTCGAACTCGAGGAATATTTCATTCCCCAGGCGTAAAATATTTTTCTATATCTCGAAGTTGGGGTGAAAATACAATTGCCTTGAATACTGGAGTTGTGACTTGGGGCTTGGAATATGAGAATTTTGCTCACCTTGGGTATGGCACGGTACTTGGAGAAGTTATTTCTGTCAGTATTGTGTGGTCTGCTACATTCCAGAGCAGCCTGAGGGCAAGAAGACGGGTTCGGGTCCATGTGCACCTCAGACAATAACAGTAAGAGGGAAACTCCGGCTATTTATGGCATGCCCGCACCCTTCGTGTCCTTGGCTGATAAGCCTGGTGAGAGAGCACTGTCCTGTAGTTTCTGACCTACTGTGTAAATCAGTAATGCAAACACCATAGAGAAGAAACGTGTTCTGAAATGTTTTAGTGCAAGTGAAAAATTAAAGTTAATTCACGAAGTGGAAAAGAGTGTGAGAAGGAAGAAAGATATTGTGGCGGAATTCGGCATTCCAGCTAACACACTGTCAACAATTATGAAAAATAATGACAAGCTTGCTAGTACTATTCAGGAGTCATGTTTTTCGTCGGAGAGGAAACGTTTTAGGAGCTCAAGTTACCCTAAGTTGGAGGAAGCTATGTTTAAGTGGGTACAGTTTATGAGGGACAAAAACATTCAACTTCAACTTCGTGAAAAAGCACATAAATTTGCTGAGGAGTTAGGCATAGAATCGTTCCAGGCTAGTACACGATGGCTAGATAAATTTAAACATCGAAACGGAATTGTGCAGAAAGTTATGTCAGGTGAAAGTGCTAGTGTATCTGAGGTTGATTGTGAAGACTGTCGACGAGACGTTCGACCAACTCTACCGGCAGATTACAACCCTCGTGATGTTTTCAATGCCGATGAAACTGGTCTGTTTTTTAAATGTTTACTAGAAACGACCCTCGCATTTAAATGGGAAATGTGTCACGGTGGGAAAAGAAGCAAGGAAAGAGTGACAGTAATGGTTAGAAAACTTCGTGGAGAACTGGGTATTGCAGGAAAGGAAGCAAAAGAAACTAACGGACTTCTTTTCAAAGATTTGAATTTGTAAGTACTGAAAAATGAAAATGTACTTGTAATACTGTATAACTGTCTAGTAGTTTAACAAAATAGACACAATGTAGTAGAATGGATTGAAACTTGTAAATAATTCATACGATAGCATTAAACCCTACCTGGTAGGCCCATAGGAGAAGTTCTAGTAACAATAATATTAGCAATAGCGACAGTTGTCTATTCATATGTTTATAATACTGTAATGGTATCCCTCCCTCTTTTTTTCTTTCCTTTTGAAAAAGAATCGATATCTCGAATTTTCGATATCCCGAAGTAATTTTTATCTCCGAAGGCACTTCGAGATATCGAAGTTCGACTGTACTTCATCACCCAAAAATTGTGGTTGTTTACGTAACCTCCGATTTCCAAAAAACAAGAAATCTGTACTTTCCACTTCACGGTACGGTCGGGAATTATTCCTCGGTCTTTAATTGTTGATACGGGCAGTTATGTTACTTCACCCTTAAGTTTCAGCTTCTGATAAAAATCATCAGACAAGACGCTGATCATAGCCCCAGTGTCGACCAAAAGTGTAGTGAGTATTCAATTGATTTTTGCAGCTGTGAGTGGCAATCCTGTTAGTGGATCGTTGTTCGTGGTCCGTCGTTCGTCCAAGAGATCCTTCTGGACAACTGCTGTCACACTCTTGTCTCCCCAAGATCATTTATAAAATTGAAGTTTTTTTTTTCACGCCAAAGGGCCCTGGTCTGTTATTGTCAGATGACCTCTCACGTCTTGTTAACTCCCTCGGTGCTCGGGTGATTTGTCCCACTTCTTGTTGCCGTCCTCGAATTTGCCTAATGTATTCACGGCTTTCTTCTGCTCGACCTTGCCAGTTGTTTTCCTCTGGGAAATTGGGATTCCTGGCTCCACTGAATCAGTAATCTCTCCGGATCGCTCCTGGGTTTTGATTTCGATTTCGGTTCCTGTCATTATTAAATCAATTGTCGAATCTCCGCCGGTTTTTCTCCCTTCGGCGGTCACGTTCCCTTCTTGGATTGTGTTGTCGTCCCCACGTTCTACGGTCCTCATTGTTCCGTCTGTCGTGGCAAGGTTCTCGATAATCTCTCTCGAATGGTCTCCTATACGGTCCAGGTTGGTTGGTTCTGGTATGGAAGATTCGAAATTCCTTTCGGTGTGGGTGTTTGGACTACCTTATCCACGGATGTGACGTGAATGTCGCTGTCTCTTCCCGATGCCTTTGTGGATTTGATTGATCATTGCTGCAGTCTAATCGACGCAGTAATTTATAGAGTTCTTTGAATGTCGTCACCTGGGCTGCAATAAGTATTTTGCGTAACTCTGGTGGATATTGACGAATAATGGTCTGAATCAGCTCGCCCTGAGATAATGGTGGCTACAAACATTGCAGTTTGGCGCGTTGTGCAGTGAAATATGTGGCATATTTCGTCGGTTGGTTTGGACTGAATCGTTTTGTATACATTTCCGCTCGAATACCTTCCTGAATGTCACTCGACCAGTAGATTTTGAGTAAAGCATCCTTGAATTCCTCGTAGTTATGAAATGAATATCGAAATGCTCTGAACCAGATTGCTGCTGTTCATTATATCAATTTAATAAAATTAATAAAAGGTGAAAGAAAGCTCAAAAAATTAGTATAATGGAAGAACTAACTATAGAATAACCTTGAGCAAACATTCACTGAACCCAAATGAGCACTTCTGAATCAAATAATATGTACCAAGGAAAACCTTTGATCAAGAAAGTCTGTAGTACACTGGCCAACAAAAATAATTCACATACCTAGAAGGAATTGTTAGTTTGCCCCACACGTTGGCATACAGTTACATCTCTGGCCGATAGTCATGTGGTTAGTGTAGGAACGTGATTAGTTAAATCTCGCCACCGGATGGCATGCATGTGCCCTCATCTGGGGCCTGTAAAAGGGATCGCTCCTCACATTTGAGTTTTGGAAGACTTCAGTCGGCTTCCTGCATATATACTCAGCTCTCTGTCTTACAGCTTTCATGTGAGCTTGATATGTGTTAGGGCGGTTAGCCTTTATTCAAATCTCAACTATTGTAAGTACAACTCTGAGCTTAATTAATGTAAATACAGTACTGTATTAGCTGCTACGGTGGGTGAGTGGATAGCGTGTCGGTCTACAAACCCCAAGATTGCAGGTTCGCTCCTGGCCGTGGTAAGTGATTTTTGAAAGGCGGAAAAAATACGACACGCATGTCATACGATGTTGGCATGTCAAAGAACCCATTTGAATTCGGTAGGCCGTGTTCATAATGGCAAAATTAATCTCGGGAGTTTCCGCCAACACAAAGTTCCTCATTTCTCTACTAGAAAGCGCTATAGTGTTCAAGGAGATTATATATCTAACCTCCTTGACTTTCATAGTGATTCAAGGAACAACGAAATTCGACATGCAAGCTACCCTCTGGGTGTCAAATTACAAAGCTTGCACCTGGCACCCGAGGCCATACGATATTATTATACTGTATTAAGTACCGTAATTATTACATTCCCATGTTTTATATTTCAATATTTTGCTTGTATGTGTGCTATCATGTGTTTTGGACATATATCCTTTAGTCCGTATCCGATCAATTCCATGTTATGTCATTGGTGAGTTTTGTATTTTGTTTACTGGTGACATTCATTATGTAACTATGTAATTTTTGAATCTTTTAAGGGTTGAAAGTGATACTGTATCTTTTGGCTTTGTGTCTTCAGACATTGCTCAATATTCGTGCCACAAGTAGAGATTATGTCTGTTATGCAAGACTATTCATTACAGTCTTGATTGGGTCACAGTCAAGCTTTTTGCATTTGGTGAACACTGCTACTGGATTACCAAGTTATTTCTCCCGGTTTCCAGTCTGTCTCTTTGTTCCATATCTTACGAGTATATATGATAAGTTTACTGATTCATTTGACAGTTCCTTAATCTTACTTTACTTATTGTCTTTTGTGTGTCGTGTAGACAAGATCATTTTTTCTAAGCCTACTATTTGAGTATGCTTTCAATTTTTAAAGTAACTAGAAGCCCCGTGCTGCTCTGCAGCATTAATTTCTACAATCCAACATCACTTATTTCCTTAAGACATTTGCTGTGCTCGTGTCTTCATGACCTGAACAGACAGTTGTGGTACCGTTACTTTTGGGAAAATGATGTAAAAGTAATATTATGAGATCAAATGTGTGGTCTGCCTGTCCTTCCCTGTTTTTGAGTGTACAGCCCTATCAACACCTAAAAGGCTGCAGCTATCGAAACCAAATTTTGTATGAGTGAAGATCTCTACCAGAAAATCTCAAGGCCATATTTCAAAATAATTATCAGTGCTACCAAATGCTAAACAATTGCAGTTGAAATTTGGACTTTAAGTTGGATTTCTCAGAAGATTTTCATGGGAACTATTAAAAAATTGGCACACATCCAAAATTGGCACATTTGTGTCTCATAGTATTCCAGATGAATTTTTAACAACCTGTGCATAGCATTGTTGCAAACATAATTCTACGCGTGCTGATAGATTCATTGTTTAACTGCATGTGACGTCCATTCCCAAACATGGATTTCATCCATGTTTTGTATGTGTGATATATATTCTTTAGTTCATAAGACATTCCGTGTTAAAATAGTCACCATGACTACGAACTATGTATTAATAATCTCAAGTCTTTTGAACCTCAGGTTCAATGTTTCTGAATAAGTGTACAAAACAAACTTAAGACTTGGCACATTGTAAGGTCAAGATATTTTAGACATACTGTAGTTATATGCACGTTTATAATTTTCAATGTTAACTCCGTGCAACTACCATACTCATTTACGGACCCACACATAATTTTTCCACGAGCAATGTGGGCCTTAGCAGCCATATGTGTGCCTATTTACAGAGTCTATGGGACTACCAACTGCCTAGTAACATTCTAAGAACATTGAACCCTGGACTCAATATCGTAGAATCTGTTCACATAAACAGTCTGAAACTCTATTTGAAGATAGATTTTGAGCAACATGCACACAGTATATATATCAGTGTTACCAAAATAATTCTACGTGTGCTTATATGTTTCATTTTAACTGAAAGTAACTTCCATACCTTTCACTGGATATCTGCCAAATTATGTATGTACAGTGTGTGCCATAAAATTATACTGTATAGTATATGTGCACATTCTCAAATAAAGCAGTACTATCAACAACCTATTAACTCTCCCTGAGCATTTGAGATTGGACTATCAATATCTCAGAATCCACTGCTGTATTAGACCACAATATTTCAGTTATATTTTACCGACAGTAGTGGCTACGCGGGCTAAAGCGCTGCGTTAGGTCAAGGGGCCAAGCTCTCTGCTGACTCGGTAGACGCGTGGGTTCGAGCCCCACCGTCGGCTGTCCTTGAAATGGTTTTCCGTGGTTTCCCCATTTTCAACACCAGGCAAATGCTGGAGCAGTACCTTCTGACAGGCCACGGCCGCTTCCTTCCACATCCTTGCCCAGTTTCATTCATCTTCATCCACTCCCTCTCTCATCCCGACGCGCAGGTCGCCCACGGGCGTCGACTAGAAAGACCTGCACTCGGCCTCTGGGCTACACGAAAAAGAAAAAAAAAGTTATATTTTGAACAAATCGTATAATGGCAGTGCTACCAGCAGAATTCTGTAGATAAAGATATTAATCTAAATCGATCTAATTGCAGGAATAAGGACTGATTCTTAAATTGTAAGAAATGTAGGTTATTTAGTTCTTCACGGAACTACTTGTTAAGACATCTGTAATTGAGTTTGCCTCCGACTCGTCACATGAATCATCGTGTTTAGAGCAAAAACTACCTCTAAGAATGCATCCTGAAACAAAATGACAGCCAGCTGTCTTATCTGGCACTTGCATGTTGTAGTGGGACAGGCTATCTGACTCCTGGATGCCTTCGTGTTTCAGAACACTTGATTCGCTCCTCCACTGCCGGCACACATCTTGGCCAGAAGAATGATCTTGGTGAAATGAATATTTGCTATTATTTTGAAACACGGATGACAGAATCAAGTATGTTGGGGCTTGATTGACTGTGCGTAACGTGCATAGTGTCTCAAGCCAACAAACATAGTCATTAAATGTTTAAAATTATACGCCAAATCAATACTCAACACATATATATATATTTTATATATAGGACATGTTTCGACCTTCAATGAGGTCATCTTCAGCTAAAATAAATGAAAATCAATTAAGAATTAAACTAAAATAGTAAGTTATATATGTACTTAAATCTAAATATGAAATGAAATGTTAATGATAAAATTGTAACGAAATGGCCGATTTCCTTTCATAATCCCTTCCCGGACCCATCCTAAAAAGACATTTTAACAACATTTATGATACAGGTCAATACCCTGCAGAATGGCTGTTATAATAATTTTATTAATGCAGCCAATGACCTATTGAAAGGAACCGTCCCGGTATTTGCCTGGGAGTGAAAATGGGAAACCACGAAAACCATTTTCAGGACTGCCGAGGTGGGATTCGAACCCACGCTCTCCCGATGCCAGCGAGACACGAGGTAGCGCGTTAGCGCTCTCGGCCACCGCGGCCGACACAATGTCTGTTATCAACCTTCATTCCATTACCTAAGAAGAAGAATGCGCGGAAATGTGAAGATCATCGACTCATTAGTCTTATGAGTCATTCTTTAAAAATATTTCTGAAAGTCATCCTTCAAAGGTTGTATGAAAAATGTGAGCCCTTCATGGGTGGGGCACAGTTTGGGTTTTGGAAAGGTTTTGGTACAAGAGAGGCAATAGTTGCTCTACAGGTTTAGGTGCAAAAATGCTATGATCAGAATACGGATGTAGGTCTTAGTTTCATTGATTATGAAAAGCCCTTTGATAGGGTACAACATCACACACTTCTGGAAATTCTAAGACGATTGAATATAGATCGGAAAGATATCCGTTGTATAGATAATTTATATTGGAATCAGAGGGCACAAGTTAAGTTTGATAATGAGATCACTGACTAGGTTAATATTTGTAGGGGAGTCCGACAAGGGTGCGGTCTGTCACCTCTGTTATTCAATTTGTAATCGCGGAGAGTATCTTTCAGGAAGCACTTGGTGATGTAACTATAGGCATAAAAGTTAATGGAGTCTTCATCAACAACATTCGCTATGCAGATGATACAGTCTTTATTGCAGATAACTTAGATGATCTTCAGCATCTAGTTAACGTGGTAGGGAAATACAGCAACATTCTAGGTCTGAACATCAATACAAAAATGATGTATTTCATGATTGTCACACGTCAGACTGACTTAAAAAAAAATGCACATCTCCAATTTAATGGCTCCTCATTACAAACAGTAGATACATTCAAATACCTTGGAACATGGCTATGTGAGGATTGGAGATCAGATATGGAGATAAAATGTCGTATAGAGAATGCCCGTAATGAAAAATCCACAGCCTGCTTCCAGTCTCCGACCGGGTCAGGAATGGAATGAATGATTCCCCTATCTAGCGGCGAGGATATGAACTGTGCCGGCTGCCGAGGCCTGACGCACTCCTCTGGGAATGCACTCCTCTGGGGGAGCGTGATGGCGCAGTGGCTTAGCTGCTCGTCTTTCACCCGGACGGCCGGGGTTCGAATCCCGGCGACAGCGGTGTGGAATTTTCACCTGAAAAATCACGTGGCGTCAGGAAGGGCATCCGGCCTTAAATCCCCGGCCAAAACCAAAATGAGCCTGGTTGGCTCCGGCGACCCCAAATTAATTGGGAAAAGTCGAAGAAAGTAGTAATGCCCGTAATGCTTTTGTGAAATTCAAGAAAATCCTCACAAGTACGAATTTAAATCTAATCCTTAGACTTCGGTTTGTAAGTTGCTACATTTGGTCTGTATTTCTATATGGGTCTGAAGGATGGACAATAAATGCGGCAACAATAAAGAAGATAGAGGCCTTTGAAATGTGGATTCACCGCAGAATGCTGAAGATACCATGGACTGCATGAATAACTAGTATTGAAGTACTGCATAGAATGAACAGACAACGAAACTTATTATGCACCTTTAAAAGACGAAAAACTGCATACCTGGGGCATATCTTGCGGAACACCAAATATCGATTTCTCAAGTTGTTATTGGAAGGAAAGATCGAAGGTCAAAGAAGAAGGGGCTGAAGACGGATTACCCAGCATCGATAAATTATTCCACTCGTCATTTCGCTCATATTGGCCCGTATTGACGCAAATTGAATTCAGTGAAGTTTATCATATTCCGCCCTATTCAATATAATTCAAGACTTAGTTCATGGAAAACTATGATGATACATGTTTCGGGAACGTATGTTCCCTTCCTCAGTCCTTATAGTGACCTAATTTAACATTTGAAACATCATAAGACATCCATAAAAACTCGATAGATTAACCATTAAAATTCTAAAATTAATAATATTATCACAGAATTCGCTAAGTTATATGCCTATGTGTAAAAAACTTATTGTACTAAAAACATGTAGGTTATTATACTAAAACAACATTGATGTATATGGCCTTGTGTAGCCTAGTATGTACATACTGCACTGTGAATTAAAAAAGAAGACACACTAAAACATGATTAAAATGACACAATATTATGTTATAAACTTTTTGGTTTTGGGACTGTTATATGTCCGTACATTTGCAAACTGTAAATAGTTCAAAACTGTAAGTTCCTCCAACATACGCTGGCCCCATTTTATCATTGGTGAGTGGCGTGAATGCTGATCAATTCACGTGCGACACGTTGCTGATATTAAGCGTACTATGACGAATTTATGTTCTGAAAGATTGAAGAAGAAAGAAAAAACTGTATTAGGTCGATATTTTTCGAAGAAATGTAGGTAAAAGGAAAGAAAGAAACTCGTAAGTCAGCCAATCTAGTTTCTTTCTTTCCTTTTACCTACATTTCTTCGAAAAATATCGACCTATACAGTTTTTTCTTTCTTCTTCAATCTTTCAGAACATAAATTCGTCATAGTACGCTTAATATCGGCAACGTGTCGCACGTGAATTGATCAGCATTCACGCCACTCACCAATGATAAAATGGGGCCAGCGTTTGTTGGAAGAACGCCACTCCAGAGAGGAACTTACAGTTTTGAACTATTTACAGTTTGCAAATGAACGGACATATAACAGTCCGAAAACCAAAAAGTTTATAACATAATATAGTGTCATTTTAATCATGTTTTAGTGTGTCTTCTTTTTTAATTCACAGTGCAGTATGTACATACTAGGCTACACAAGGCCATATACATCAATGTTGTTTTAGTATAATAACCTACATGTTTTTAGTACTGTAACGTGTTTTTCGAGGTTTTTTTATGCCACTGGCATAAGTCAGTAGGAAGCCAGTCTATACATTTTATTTACGCGGCAAATTGTTCAGCCAAGGGAATTTTTCATGTTAATTTATTATTATTATTAATTTATTATAATTATTATTAAGATATTTTCGGAGCCTTTTATAAAAATTATAAGCATACAGATAGGTTTTCTATGTCTTAGAAAACACTATCAAGCAAATTATTACGAACGACGATATCATAGAAAATTATGTGATTACGGAATTTTACGGAGTTTTCGTCAGTTAGGATATATTGAGAGACATGACTCACTGGGAATTCAAATACAAGCTGATTCCTGTCGAGAAGTATTACGCAAGCGGAGTTGCAGCGTCAAGAAAAGGCGAATATATGGAACGGAATAAGACTTCCCCTTACCGCCGAGTGTAATGAGGCAGAGGAGGGGAGTATAGCGCATGGGGTGCAGCCAATCAGTGGAGACGACGTAAGCTAGTTGGGACTGAAGAGTGGGGGAGCCGACAGGTGCATATATCGTTCGACGCGCCGTGGTACGAGGACTTTCTGTGTAAGACGAAAGCAGTACGGTTGCAAGTGCGTGTCTCTCCGCTGTTCCGTGGAGTGGGGGACAATCTGTGTAGTTCTTGCTGAGTATGGTTATACGCGGGGGTCGCTCCGATGTTCCGTGGAGTGGAGGACTAACTTTTGTGAAACTTAACCAGTGTGGTTATACGAGTGTTTGGGTCCGATGTACGGACCATAGAATTATCTAATCTACCAGTATATCATCAAATTTCGACGGAGATGACGACGTCCAGGAGACTGTGGGAAGCACACAGCATCATCAAGTACGAGGGAAATGCTTTGGCAATTTCCAGTGGTAAACGCAAATGACGCACAAATACGCAATCTCTCATTTCTCTTTGTTTTACATTTCATATTTCAGTAACTTCATAGCTTGGAAATAAGAGTAAAATCAATTTATCAGACTCCGTTTTCACGTAATTTTCTATCGGTAATATTAAAATCGCAACGCTCCAATTTAAATTTTAAACTTATTATTATTATTAATTTTGCTATACTTGTTTTATATAATAAATTCATTTCTTTTACAATGCAATCTTTGCTTTCAGTAGGTAGCATTAGATATAGACCAATTCCTTCTCCTGATACAATTGTTTGTTGGGTTAATGATCAAATCATACCACGATCTGAGTGAATAGAGTCTTGAAGGTGTTCTGCCAGAGCTAGACGTTGTTAAATACAAATTTAGATTTCAACATTGGGTTGAGGTCTTGGCGCCCATTAAAACAACATAGCTTAGGCAAAGGTAAACAGTTACATTTATCACCCAACAGCATGGGGCATTAATAACCGCTACACTTGTCGCTCAACGTGTGGGCTAGCGAAAATGCTACATTTGTCGCCGACAACTTGGGGCTGAAAACCTAATAACATTTGTGGAAGGAGAAGGGTATATATTTCTGTGCCTGTATTTTGGGGGTTATTTGTCTGTATCAGTGTATATCATTATGGGGGATGAGAAAGAAAGACAGATGAGGTTACGTAGTGGTCATCAACTGGAGAGTGATGATACGAGCAGTATGTCGAGTGATGGTAGTACCGGGGTAGCGGAGGTAAATCCCGATACTGAAACAGGGAGTGTAGGCGGCCAACCAGAATTAAAAACTTTACTTCTCGAGTTCATGTATCAGAACAAAGTTAGTAGTGATGCCTTGAATGCAAAATTAGAACAAAACAGTAGGGAAAATAAAGAAAGTACAGATACCTTAAACGCCAACTTAGAACAAAACAGTAGGGAAAATGAAGAAAGTACAGATGCCTTAAACGTCAAATTAGAACAAAACAGTAGGGAAAATAAAGAAAGTACAGACGCTTTAAACGCAAAACTGGAACAAAACAACGCTAAATTAGAACAAAACAGTAGGGAAAATAGAGAGAGTAATGAAACTTTAAACGCCAGATTAGAACAAAACAGTAAGGAAAATAGAGAGAGTACTGAAACTTTAAATGCTAAATTAGAATAAAACAGTAGGGAAATGAGTGACAAATTTGAACTGATTAGAGGTGAGATCAGGGGGGTGATGGAAGAGAAGGCTAAAGAGATTATTGCAGATGTAGACAGAAAATTAGGAAAAGTACAGGAGGAGTTTGAAATTAGAATCAGTACACAGGCTGAAAATTTAAAAGAACTAGTGCAACTGGAAACACAGCAGGTCAAAAAGCAATTGGGGGGAGAAATTGACAAAATTCAGGTAGCTACTAAAGAGGTTACGGAACAGCTGGGGGGTAGAATTGAGAAAGTCCACTCACAAATAGTTGCAGAAGTAAATGATTTAAGAGAGAGTAATAGAGAGAGCATTAGCAAGATTGAGGAGAAACAAGCAAAGCTATATGATAAAGTAGAAGAATCAGAAGGAAACATTAAATTAACAGTAAACAGTATTGAGAGGAAGGCTGAGGAGAAAATCGCAGAAATAGAATTAAAATTAGAAGCTACAATCAGGCAAGAAAATAGTCAGAATAGGCCAGTTTTTGTGAATAGCACACACAGGGAGGTAGAACTGGGTAAGTTCAGCAATCGACAGGGGTGCCCAATGGAGTTCATGAACACTATAGAAAATAAATTCGGGGAAAGGTTGGAAAATGGTAGTATTGAGTGGTGCCAGGTAGTTGAAATTTTAGAACAAGTGTTTGTGGGGGAAACGAGGAATTGGTTTGCTGTCTACAGAGACAAGTTTACTGATATCAATGATTTTAAAATGAAATTCTGTGAAAAGTTCTGGAATGAGGTTATTCAGTCGCAGCATCGTGAGGGAGTAGTGTGTGGTAAATATAACCGTAAAGGAAGCTCCACCATGACCGAATACTTTTTAGGGCAGGTATTAGTGTGTAAATATCTGGATGGCTTGAAGGAGGAAAGTGATGTGGCGAGGTTGCTACTTAGGCACTTTCCCTATAGGATCAAGGAGGCTGCTTGTATCCAGAATGTAAAGACTATATCACAAGTTGAAAATTTGTTAAGCACATTTGATGCACTAGGGAGAGGGGGTTATGAGGACAATTTCAATCGGAACCAGGGTAATAATAATAATAGACCTAATGAAGCCAGGCATCAAGAAGTTCAAGGGAACGGTGGCGAAGGGGCCAACGCTCAAAATAGAAATAATAATAATCAGCTAAATCAGAACAGAGGAAATGGCTATGGTAATCAGTATCAAGGGAGGAACAATGATTTCAGGGGAAATCAAGGGAGGAACAATGATTTCAGGGGAAATCAAGGGAGAAATTATAATGACAATAATTACAACCAGAATAGGGGTCAAGGAAGAGGACAGCCTAGTGGTAGTAATATACAGCCAAACAATGACAACACAGCCCAGAACAACCAGACCAGTTTAGTAGTTAGTAGTACTACGGCCAGCTGTAGCGGTTCTTTAAACGCGAACCAGGCTGCGAAGTAAGGTCAGAATCTCAGTCTGTAGCATGCCCTGTCCATACAATTATACAGGAACCCTATGACCTAAATGTAAGAAATGAATTATTACATGAACTAAATGATGAAGGTATTATTCAGGAAGTGGTTAGTAAGAGCCCCATAGTTAAATTTAACGTGTCCGAGGCGTACACAGATGTTTTAATTGATAGTGGTTGTATGAAGAGTTGCATAAGTAGTGCATTTTATCATAAAATGAAAGGAACTGGAGTAAATTTTGAGGAGATGCCAATTAAAAGCACTTTTGTTATCACAGCTGTTGGTAAGAGGTCTAAAGTAATTTCTAAGCAAGTTTTAGTAGACATTAAAATTAATAATCATGTAGAGAAGCAGATTTGTCTTGTAATTCCAAATTTAGTATTCAGTGTTATCTTGGGATCAGAGTGGCTAAGTAGAGTGTCTGGTAACTTATGTTATGAAGTAGGGAGTTTGAAATTTAAATGGGGAGATTCTGAAGTAGAAGTAGCGTTCAATGACCATATTCAGAGGAGTAGTATTGTAGGTGTGATTTGTACTTTAAATGAGATATCGCCAGCCGTAGAGCGGGGTTCTCCATGTTTTGTGGGCAGTATGATTACGAACGGTAGTCTAAAGGACTCGTTACGTGATGCTGCGTTTCAGGGAAATATAGAGGATGAACAGTGTGTTCGGCTCTATGATGTGTTATTGTGTAATAGGAGAGTTTTTGAGGATCGCATTGGTATGGCCAATTGCTATACACATTCATTGAACGTTATTGATAGGTCAGTATTCACAGGACATAGATATCCTGTACCTTTCGCTTATCAGAGTGCAGTTGAGGCACAAATTAATCAGATGCTTGAAGATGGGATTATTGAGCACTCTAACAGTCCATATGTTAATTCTTAGATCACGGTACCCAAGACCGACGGCACTGTTCGTATTTGTTTAGACGCTCGTTTGGTTAACAGTAGAATTAGTTCAGATCAGCTGAAATCTATGTCAATAGAGGAATTAATGCAAACATTTGAGGGGAAGAAGTATTTCACTTGTGCAGATTTACATTGATGATATGGTAATTAGTTCACGCAGCTTTGAGGAGCATCTACATCATTTAGATATAGTTTTTCAGAAGTTAGATCAGGCAGGGTTCACTTTGAAGCTGTCTAAGTCGTCATTCTGTCAGTCAGAAGTGACATTTTTAGGTCATAGAGTGTCGAGTAGAGGTGTGACACCATAGGAAGGTAGGGTTAGCATGTGTGGACAGTAGCAACAGGGCATCGTTACAGACACTGAGAAATATGCTAGTGGAGCAACGCGATGACGTTCATTTAAAGGGAGCCACTTGCAAGGTTGGAAGCAGGTGACGCAGAAACATTTATAGTTTCCAAACGTATTGGGAAAACAGCATATGTGCTGGAGGATAGTAAGGGAAACAGATTATACGGGACGTATAATATACATAGTCTACGAAAATATGTGTCATAAAGTGAGTGTGTTTAGCTGGCGAGCCAGCCTATCAAATGAGTAAGTGTGGTATTTGGTGCGTGGAAGATGTGGTCTTCCAGGCAGGCGTATCAGAAGTCACACAGGGGGGTAGTATGTAAGTAAATGAGAGTTTTTAAGGTACAGGGAAATATGACGGGATTGTCGGATGCTGTTGAGCACTAAATTGTCTCGATGCACCAAGGCCATTTTGGCAGCGCTGATGGGTTCCCATTTATCTTCAAGAGATGGGGGAGCGCTTGTATAGGGCTTGTTAGCTTAAGGCGTCCACGAGATAAAAGATGGGCCATCAGAATGCGAGACAGTCCTTCATGAAACTCATACATAACAGCACACGTGATTTCTGTTTACGGCCTCACCATGTAAGATTTGTAAGTGTGTAATTTAAGGCAATTTTTATAATGGTATTATTTGTGTGAGGAGAACGGGTCTGTGTTGAGACCTAGTATTAAGTAGAATATGGTCTACGGGAACGTAAGAAGACAGGGCGATTACGGCACAGAAATATTTGGTGTTATATGTAATGCACATTTACTTTTTTTTTTTCAGAAGTCAATATTAATTTAATCTACTTTAAAGAGAGATTAAGTATTATGGTCACGAGGCGCTGCCACAATAGTGTGATCGTGTGCTCAGTGATAAGTGAGATTAAATTTCACCATAAGGAAGGGACCTCCAGTGAAATTAGGAAGTTCTATGGTGATATAAATATATCAGAACATCTTCAATGCGTGTGATATGACATCATAAATACATAGTGCTCACACATTAATTATGTCTATTTTTCCAACATAGAGAAATTTGAGAGGCGGAAATATCCGTGGAACACTATTCTATATGTAAAACATTGGACTGGTTGCAAAGTGCAATCCATAGTGACAACAAACTTTGACGCAAAGTGCGTGAAGGAAAATTATGAGTGTATATATCTGTAATTTAGGGTGATTTCATTTATGTAATATGTATTTTGGATGGGGTTTATTAACGTGTCTGGGATAATGGACCGTCGTCACGGTAAATCATCCGAT
The DNA here is from genome assembly GCA_946902985.2 of Meconema thalassinum. Lineage (NCBI taxonomy): Eukaryota > Metazoa > Arthropoda > Insecta > Orthoptera > Tettigoniidae > Meconema > Meconema thalassinum. The sequence continues at coordinate 651,170,831 of OX336390.1, forward strand.
GATCCGAGGCGAATATGTAACGTGTTTTTCGAGGGTTTTTTATGCCACTGGCATAAGTCAGTAGGAAGCCAGTCTATACATTTTATTTACGCGGCAAATTGTTCAGCCAAGAGAATTTTTCATGTTAATTTATTATTATTATTAATTTATTATAATTATTATTAAGATATTTACGGAGCCTTTTATAAAAATTATAAGCATACAGATAGGTTTTCTATGTCTTAGAAAACACTATCAAGCAAATTATTACGAACGACGATATCATAGAAAATTATGTGATTACGGAATTTTACGGAGTTTTCGTCAGTTAGGATATATTGAGAGACATGACTCACTGGGAATTCAAATACAAGCTGATTCCTGTCGAGAAGTATTACGCAAGCGGAGTTGCAGCGTCAAGAAAAGGCGAATATATGGAACGGAATACGACTTCCCCTTACCGCCGAGTGTAATAAGGCAGAGGAGGGGAGTATAGCGCGTGGGGTGCAGCCAATCAGTGGAGACGACGTAAGCTAGTTGGGACTGAAGAGTGGGGGAGCCGACAGGTGCATATATCGTTCGACGCGCCGTGGTACGAGGACTTTCTGTGTAAGACGAAAGCAGTACGGTTGCAAGTGCGTGTCTCTCCGATGTTCCGTGGAGTGGGGGACAATCTGTGTAGTTCTTGCCGAGTATGGTTATACGCGGGGGTCGCTCCGATGTTCCGTGGAACGAGGACTATCTGTGTAGAACTTAACGAGTACGGTTACTCGCGGGAGTCGCTCCGATGTTCCGTGGAGTGGAGGACTAACTTTTGTAAAACTTAACCAGTGTGGTTATACGAGTGTTTGGGTCCGATGTACGGACCATAGAATTATCTAATCTACCAGTTTATCATCAAATTTCGACGGAGATGACGACGTCCAGGAGACTGTGGGAAGCACACAGCATCATCAAGTACGAGGGAAATGCTTTGGCAATTTCCAGTGGTAAGCGCAAATGACGCGCAAATACACAATCTCTCATTTCTCTTTGTTTTACATTTCATATTTCAGTAACTTCATAGCTTGGAAATAAGAGTAAAATCAATTTATCAGACTCCGTTTTCACGTAATTTTCTATCGGTAATATTAAAATCGCAACGCTCCAATTTAAATTTTAAACTTATTATTATTAATTTTGCTATACTTGTTTTATATAATAAATTCATTTCTTTTACAATGCAATCTTTGCTTACAGTAGGTAGCATTAGATATAGACCAATTCCTTCTCCTGATACAATTGTTTGTTGGGTTAATGATCAAATCATACCACGATCTGAGTGAATAGAGTCTTGAAGGTGTTCTGCCAGAGCTAGACGTTGTTAAATACAAATTTAGATTTCAACATTGGGTTGAGGTCTTGGCACCCATTAAAACAACATAGCTTAGGCAAAGGTAAACAGTTACATTTATCACCCAACAGTTAGGGGCAAGCAAAACGTTTCAGTACAATAAGTTTTTTACACATAGGCATATAACTTAGCGAATTCTGTGATAATATTATTAATTTTAGAACTTTAATGGTTAATCTATCCAGTTTTTATCGATGTCTTATGATGTTTCAAATGTTAAATTAGGTCACTATAAGGACTGAAGAAGGGAACATACGTTCCCGAAACATGTATCATCATAGTTTTCCATGAACTAAGTCTTGAATTGTATTGAATAGGGCGGAATATGATAAACTTCACTGAATTCAAATTATTCCACATCGCAGTTCATAAGCAAAAGATGCATCATGTGGTCGCTAACATCCATTAATGGATAGGCATCTGAAGAAGAAGAGGAAGAAGAATGGCAGGGGTTTGAGAAATTTAGACCAACCACTTCACCAATTTCTTATGAATTTAGCAGATGGAGGTTTCATATTGTAAGAAAAAGAAAGTAAATAATAGAGCAAGCTCATGCTGGATGAGGGGTATGGTGACACAGTGGACAAGCTATTCGCCTCTCACGACGGCGGACTGGGTTCGATTCCCGGTCAATGCGTGTGAGATTTTCAAAGTGAAATGCCATGTCCTTTGGTTCGGATTCCACGTAAAAAGGAGGTCCTGTGGTTTATGAACTCGAGATTAACGGTCACGTAAAACTATAATCTTCCTTCTTCATGCTGGATGAATTTCGTGGTAGGATTGTATGAGTGCTACTTACTGAATATATGTGTGTATATATCAATTTATAATGCAGAGGTAAGTACATACCCTCAGGGTGAAGAAAATATAAATTTCACTTGTTTTTCAACTATGCAGCAGCGGCGGTGGTATTCAGCTAAACCATACGTTGGTATTTATCATGGTCATCGCAATCAGTTGAGACCATGCTATTGTCTTGCTACTTAAGGAAGTTCTTGCTGCCCCTTTCAGGATTAAGTGATTGTGTGATATATGTTTTGAATTATTAAGATGATTTTGTGTATGGGAAAACTATTTTTCTTCCCTTTTCCCCAATTTGCAATTTGGTGGATAGTGTGTTAGTATATGAATTATTAATGTTAATACTTTTCATTTCTTTTAGGAATTAAATCTACAGGCTAATCATCTGACAGTTCTTCCTGAATGTATATGTGAGCTGGAAAACTTGAAGACATTGATTGTATCAGAAAACAATTTAAAACATTTGCCAAAATCTATTGGGAACTTGCACAAACTTCAGCATCTAGATGTTCGTTTCAATGAGAATTTGACACATCTGCCTACCAGCTTATGTCAAGTCTGTGCCCTCAGAGAGCTGCTTTTGAGTCCTGAGAACTTCACATATCCTTCAAAGGATGTCTTGGATCAAGGGCCAGTGGCTATTTTGAAATTCTTGGCAGCAGGTTGGAATTTAAGATTTTTTTAAAAGTATTGGGAGGGCAAATACTGTTGTGCATCCTTGTTATCTTCCATTTCTAGCTATTTTTCACTTTCTGTTTCTGCTATTTTTCACTTCCCTCATATATTTCTTTTCCTTGTTTGCTTTTATTGTTCTTTTGAGTTGGTCGGAGTCCTGCCTCTTTCTTCTACTTAGCTTTAAATCTGCTGCCCTTCTTCATCTTTTACTAATTGTGTTCTAAATCTTTTATTTCTTCAGCTCTCTTGTTATCCACTTCTGTTAATTTCTCTGCACCTTAAGTTTATGAGAGTTTAAATTCATGTATATTTCCAGCAGTTATACCCATCATATACCCATAATTATGGATTCCCTATATCATTCTCCTTGTCACAGGTGCCTACATTAGGGGTATCAGATGGGGTCAATTCAAGCATAGTGCAATGCAATGGCCTCGGCGTGGGTAACTGCCTTGTTGATCACGGTAACCCCTATGCCAGGCAAGTGTGCATGAGCTCTACTAATATCAAGGTATAGGTTTCCATCCTAATCCAAAGATTTAAAGGGTACATTGCCATCCATGCAAAAAACAAATGTCATTATTGTAAACATTCCGCAGAGACACGATTTAATTCCCAAGTCATGTGTAAATATAGAAATAGAGGCTACAAATGGAAAAATTCATAAAATTTGTAAGAGTTTTCCAAATGTCCAAATTGTAGATGTAAGTAAATTAGACAGGAAGTTCCACACTCGGCATGGCCTACACTTAAATAGATTAGGAAAAGAGTATCTTAGTGATGAAATCTGCAAAATTGTAAATTCAAATGGTAAGAATAATTCGACAGTAATATCATTAGAGTGGAAGCAGGGAAACTGGTAGAAGAAGCCAAACGTGAGGTTTGGCATTCACATCTTTTGAAGTCAAATTTAACGGAGTGCAACAATGGTATTTCGGATTTGTCTAGCAACAATAATAATAACAATTATGATAATAATAATGTAAATAAATCACCAACACAAGCTTGCAAAAGTAACAAATTTAAAATTTACCACCAGAATGTCCAGTCTCTTTATAATAAAATTGATTACATAAATCTAATGCTTAAAAATGAACTTAAAGACATCTCAGCACTATGTATTTCAGAACATTGGCTGAAAGAGGAACAACTTGAATTAATTCAATTCCCAGGGTTTATACAAGCTAGTAAATACTCTAGATCTAATATTAGCCATGGTGGTACTTGCATCTTCTTAAGAAATAATTTAGATCATGAACAGATAACAGCTTATGATTATCTAATTATGGAACAGGATTTTGAATTCTCTGCCGTAAAAATTCAGCAGTTTAAGTTAATAATTGTATGCGTATACCGTTCTCCGTCAGGAAAGTTTCCTCTATTTATAGATAAACTAGAATTGTTACTCAATAACATGAGCAAAGTAAATTTCGATATAATAATTTGTGGGGATGTAAATGTGGATTTCTTAAAACTTGATAGAAATTGTGAATTATTAAACCAGTTACTAATTTCCTATGGACTGAAACCTACAGTAAATACACCAACAAGAATAACAAAATTTAGTAAAACCACTCCTGATCAAATTTTTATAAATACAGATAAATATCACCATTCAATAGAAGTCTATTGTCCGGGTTTTAGTGACCACCATGGACAAATACTGAGTTTTGAAGTATCCGAAGTAATCAATAATAATGATAATGGAGTAAAATCAAAGTGCAGGTCATTCACTGAAGCAAATGTTACATATTTCAATGACTTATTAAATAAGGAAACATGGTCAGAAATTTATGAACTAGAAAATGTAAATGATAAATTTAATGCATTTAACAGTACCCTAAAACACTATTTTGAAATAGCATTCCCCTTTAAACGAAGAACTGTTCAAAATAACAAAACTAGCAATTGGATAACAACAGGGATTATAAATTCATGTCAAAGAAAGAAATTTCTACACAAATTATATAAACAATACCACACAACACCTGAATTCAATTTATACTACAAAAAATACACTAGCATATTAAATAAGGTAATAAGACTAGCAAAGAAAATGCATAATGATAATTTTATTTCCCAATCATCTAATAAAAACAGGGCTATGTGGTCCGTAATAAAGAAAGAAACTGGAAAATATGCTAAAATACAAAGGAACATTACACTGACCAGAAATAATAAAGTGATTAATAATCCAGAGGAAATAGCAAACACTTTTAATGACTATTTTCTGGAAATTCCGCAAAAATTATTAAATAAATCACAGGTAAATACACTAAATTCTAATAATAAAATAAATATATGCAGTGATTCTTTATTTATAAATCATGTCACAAGTGAAGAGGTAAGAATAGTTATAAAAGAGCTAAAAAATAAATTCTGTGCTGGCATTGATGGCATCCCTGATGCAATTTTAAAGAAATGTGCCGAAAATATAATAAATCCACTTACGCACTTAATAAACAGTTCAATTCTCTCAGGAACTTACCCGGATATTTTGAAGTTATCAAAAGTAATTCCAGTGCACAAAAACGGTTCAAAAGATGAATTAGATAACTATCGTCCTATTACCTTACCAACTGGTATTGCAAAAATTGTGGAAAAAATTATGTATAAGAGACTGATAAGTTTCATAGAAAAAAATAAAATATTATCAAACTCACAACATGGATTTAGAACGGAAAAATCTACACAGACAGCAATTTACGAATGTAGTAATAGTATACTGAAATTAATTGACAATAAGGAACATGTAACTGGCCTATTCTTGGATTTATCGAAAGCATTTGATGTAGTTGACCATAAAATCCTCCTTACCAAACTAAATCAATATGGTGTTAGAGGTCTAGCTAATAAATGGATAGAGTCTTACTTAACAAGGCGTAAACAAATAGTAAGCTTGAGACACAAGGATGAGGGAACCAAATTACTTAATGAAACATTGTCCAATGAGGGAATTATTGAATTTGGAGTACCCCAGGGATCGGTTTTGGGCCCACTACTCTTTCTTCTATATATCAATGATATAACACAGAACGTTCATTCACATAAGGAAATTTTGTTTGCGGACGATACAACACTCGTAATAAAAGGTGAAACTAAACAGGTCATACAGCAGTCTGCTGACTCCGTTACAGGAGAGTTAACCAAATGGTCACAAGATAATCGCCTCATAATAAACTATAAAAAGACAGTATGTCTAAATTTCCACACTATACAGAATAGGAATCCTGCGATGCCCAATATAACATTAAATGGTCATCAAATAGAAAATAAATCAGAAACAAAGTTTTTAGGACTATGGATACAACAAGACTTGAAATGGAATAAACATATACAATATCTGAATACTAAACTGAACTCGATGTGCTTTGCGTTACGTATTTTGAAAACCTGCACTAGCATGCACACATTAAGAAATACTTATTTTGCTTATTTCCATTCATACTTAAGATATGGGATCATATTTTGGGGTATGTCGCCAGATGTACTAAGCACGTTTAGGATACAAAAGAGAGCGATTAGAATTATGGCAAATGTAAACTCGAGAGAATCATGTAGACCTCTGTTTAAAGATTTAAACATTCTCCCACTGCCCTGCATATATATCTTTGAAAGTATTATGTTTTTTAAAAAGAATTTAATGAATAAAGATGTTTTTCTTAAAACAAACAATGATGTTCATAGGCATAACACAAGACAAAATCAAAACATTCATATTTCACACACACACACAAGCATATATCAAAAAGGAACTTTTCACACTGGAGTTAAATTATACAATAAACTACCCCAGTATATAAAACTGGCCCCAAAAATAAAAACCTTTGATAGAATGTTGAAAGCTTATCTGCAGTGCCATTGTTTTTACTCAGTAGTTGAATATTTTAGCGTATAGGAGTGATGGAATCTATAACTATATTTTACTTTTTTAATTTAATTTTAATACCTAGCTGTATGTTGTTGTATTTATAGAATTAAGTTTTCATATTATGATAATAGAGTGAGGTGTAAATAGTTGTGCAATAAGATTGTATCTATTAAGATTTGCTATTATAATAAGTTATAAATAGTTATAATCTTAGTAATATATACCTGTTAGTTCTTTTATTTTATGCATGTAAACCCTGACGTGTCCTATATCAAAAATGTATTGAATGCATGTATTTGATCAAATGGAATTAATAAAAATCTATCTATCTATCTATCTAAATAGAAGAAGAGACTGGTGCTCTTAGTGTGCTCCTATTACCCTGTTTTCAGAAATTTGTGGGTTTTTGAAGAATTTAAGTTAATAAAAGCAATTAAATATATTCTTTATCCTGAGTCTTGGTTAAGTTTATTGAAGGAGATACTTTAAATTACTATTTGAGGATAGAAGAACCGATTCATTCTCAGACTTGATAGTTAAAAATATCAGTTCAGCAATACAGTGAACCCTCACTATTTCGGGCTTCTCTAATTCGGACAGCTTTTCATTGCCGCAGTACTGCGCCACACATCATTCGCATCAAGGCCATCTATTGTAAAATGTCGATTGCATTCCCCTCCTTTCCCGTTCACTTCACTCGCAGCCAATAGTAAGTACCATATGTATCATTATTGGTCACAAGCACGCAACAAAGGCATTGCCTGCTCAGTTCGCTTTCTTTTTTTTTTGAAGCCCACATGACGAGTCACTGTTACATTGTGTTAAATTCTCTCACTATGAGCGGCTTCGGTGGCGTAGTTGGTAGCATGCTGAGCTTCTATGCCCAAGATCGCGGGTTGAAGCCCGGCCGAAGTCGTTGGATTTTATAGGAGCGTTAAAAATCCCTCAGTATGCCTTCCTTCGGAGGGGAAGTAAAGCCGGCAGGCCCATGTCATAGATTTATGGCATGTAAAAGAACCTTCCACTAACTACAATTGTGTGAAGCTAAATATGTAGGTTAGATTTGATACTCTAGTCCCAACGTTCGCCGCCAGGTGCCGGGCTTGTTGGCATATAGTAGTTAAGTTCACGGCTAGGTGTCGGCGGTAGCATTTGGTAGCAAAAGTAGGAACTACTTGAAAATGATCGTCTGCAGTCCTTACCTGAATTATAACACACACTAATACAGCCATCACAATTAACACCGGTCATCAGACAGATTCTACACACACCCAAAGTACATGGGGCTACATGACCGCGTTGTCGCAGCCCTTAAACTGAGGAGCCAACCAACTCTCTCTATGATTGCTTAAAGCCCGGTTCACAATAGAACGAGAACGGGAACGAGAAGGAAGTTGAAATGCACGCTACCTTATGGGTCGGTTCACAACCAATCTCCGGAAACGAGAAGCTAAAAGTAGCCCGGGAAGGCTAACGGGAAACATGGTCAAGTTTCATGTTTGACGTTCTCGGAGCTTCCCGGAGCCAATCAGAAACGTTGTACTTGCACATGCGCAGTACGGAAGGAGTAGCCAGCGATGTAAACATAACCTTTGAATGTGCTTTCTAAGCTTGCTTCTCTAAAGCGCACAATGTGTGTTTAATAAAGTTATTATAACCCTCTGAAGCATTTCAGTTGTGTAATTGCTGTTTATTTGTGGGCGCTTGCTGATTGTTTTCATATTATTATGCTATAGCTGATTGTGCGCGCATGCACAAGTTCACGTTCCCGGGCTAATTGTGAACCAGGGCCCCGGGAAGCTTCGCGTTCTCGTTTACGTTCTCGTTCTGGTTCTCGTTCCCGGGCCAATTGTGAACCAGCCTTAAAAGTGTTTGGAAGTGTTGTACTGTTGTCCTCGCTAGAATACATTAACTAAGATGAGTGTTATGGGTAAATATACAGTACATCGCTAAGTTTAGAAGACAAAATGTATATAGGGATACATATAAAGCCTTTGAATAAGTATTGTAACTTTAATGTAATAGAGTATGTGCATATGTTGTTCGTCTATTCCTTCTTCAAGAATTACATACATTGTATATTATATTCCTAATTATAGCTTCAGATAACTATGCATATACTGTACATTACAATATTTTAAAAAACATTTCTATTACTAATTCGGACTTTCTATAATTTGGACTAGACCTCGCCCTCATTAGTCCGAATCAGTGGGAAGTTACTGTATGTGGGTCACCAACAATGGGCTATTGACCATCGATTCCCTGTGGAATTTTTTGTCAATGTTTGTTTTAGCAGTTGTTTCGGTAGAAAAATACAATATATATAGGACTAATTGTATTAGCTAATCATAGCATTGAATTTAATACTGTAGTAGGTTGGTGGATAATTATAATAATAAATTATGGATACAATTTATTTTTCTATTTTATATCTTTGGTAGTAGTGAAGTTAGGGGCTCAACACTTAATCACATGATATGGTACATACAAAGATTAAGAAACTATGGTACATGTAATACAATAAATACGAGCTAATGATGATATTAGTAATGATAAAGGGTGTACTGAATTATATTGTATTACAATAGTATTAACAGGTGTGATCATTAAATATCATTAACTGAGTTAATACGTATACTAGCACATTATTCAATATGGTTAATGTTTTTGCTTCATATGAATTATATTAATGCTAACAATAATGAGTAAAACTTGTATAACAACGATAACACCAACAACAGCAAGTGAGCCGATAAGCTTTCAAACTTTACTGTATGGACAATGAAGAGTGAGCAGATATCTTGTTAACAAAAGAAAAAGAGCAAGTTGTTATTGGGACATATTTAATAAAAATTGAGCTCAAAACAAACATATTCACTGCAAACCAATGTGGGTATATCCACCGTTTTGGAAATTATGAATAAGGCCATTTGATAGCCGGAGTGCAGTAGACAGATGAAAGTGGAACTTCTAAGGGGCTGAAATGCCTATGTCCAAGTACCTAACTCAAGAATATTTTCCTGTAGTAAACCAAGAATTTGGTACACTTATGATTCTTCATATAAAAACATGTACAGACATTTGCATATTATTATTTTAGGTGCTAAAAATCGGGAAAATATTTATTTTTTATGTATTAAAAATACCTGAAATTTGTGACAAAAAAGTAAAAATATTTAATTATAATTTAGTTTATTAATGTGAATATAAACAATATGCAGTACTCACGAATGCAATTTATGCTATGTCTCACTGACTGCTGAAGCATTACAATACACAACGAGACACATCTTCAGGTTGTCCATCACAATTGTCCGACGGTCATCGCGAAACACGTCTTCTGAAGGCGCGAAACTGCGGTAATATGTTTCTTGCCCCAGAGGTGTTTGTAATGGTTTCCGCTTACGTTGAGATGACAAGTGAAACGGTATTTACTTTGCTCCACGTTGAGCGTACAAGTGTAATATTTTCTATAGCCCTCACTGTTGCGTGACAAATGTAACTGTTTACCTTTGCCTAAGCTATGTTGTTTTAATGGGCGCCAAGACCTCAACGCTATGTTGAAATCTAAATTTGTATTTAACAACACCTAGCTCTGGTAGAACCCCTTCAAGAATCTTTACTCTCAGATCGTGGTATGATTGGATCATTAACCCAAAACACAATTGTATCAGGAGAAGGAATTGGTCTATATCTAATGCTACCTACTGAAAACAAAGATTGCATTGTAAAAGAAATGAATTTACTGTATAAAAAACAAGTATAGCAAAATTAATAATAATAAGAGTAAAATCAGTAATTTAACATCTTCAGGTTGTCCATCACAATTGTCCGACGGTCATCACGAAACACGTCTTCTGAAGGCGCGAAACTGCGGTAATATGTTTCTTGCCCCAGAGGTGTTGTGTAACTTGAGATCGCTGTTCAGCCTTGATTGCTTTCCCACATGGTTGGCAGAACAGAACGCCCCCATCAGAAGTAAAATTATCTTTAAATTGTGCAACAGACGATGACTTGTACAATGACCGGCAAAAAAAGTGGAACACTTTAATTTTTGATGTAATTTCTTAATTTATTCCACTAAAATGTATAGGTTTTCCAATATTTGCATTATTCATGTAAATTTTAGATGGTTGGCAACATAAAATACCGAAACATGTTTTACAACATGCTTTTACTCACAAATTTCGTTACATTTTACAAATCTTACAATTTTCTATTTCTTAGTAATGCTCTTTTGGGCTGGTGTTTATCAAACGTATTGCCAAACAAAACAGTATTAATGTTTGCACTGCACTGAACGAGAACACTGGTCACTAAAAACGAGTGTTTCCACCCGCAGCGTCTATGACATCTGGTTAACGCCCAGGCATACTGTTCACAACTCGTCGAATGGCATCTGCCGGGATGCGATCCCATTGCTCCAGCAGCGATGTTCTCAGTTGTGCCAGGTGGTGTGGTCACGCTGTCTGACGTTCCTTCCAAGTATATCCCATATATGTGCGATGGGGTTCAAGTCAGGACTGCGAGCTGGCCAGTCCAGGGTTTGAATCTCCACTTCCTGCAGATATTGTACAACACAGCGAGCAGTATGAGGGCGGGCATTATCCTGCATCAGCATGAAATTCTGACCAATGAAAGGCGCAAAGGGCATCACATGGTTCATCAGGATCTCTTCGATGTACCTTTGGGAATTGAGCGTACCGTGATCGATGCACACCAATTCAGTGCGGGCCATAACGTTGATGCCACCCCACACCATAACCGAACCACCTCCAAATGGAGTCCTGTAGGAGAAAGCAACAGGGCTGTACCTCTCCCCGTGCCTTCTCCACACTCTTTCTCTTCCATCAGGAGATCTAAGGTTAAAGCGACTCTCGTCAGTGAAGAGAACAGAGGCCCACTGCTCGTGCGTCCATCCCAGATGCTGCCTTGCGAAGCGAAGACGCGCCTCTCTGTGATGTCGTTCGAGTGTGGGTCCATGTGCAGGTCTCCTGGACAAAAGATGAGCTTCTTCAAACCTTCTTACTGTTCGCTCACTCACTCTCACATTTCTGACATTTTCCAGTCTATTTCGTGCCTGGACTGCTGTGGTATGGCGATCACCCAGAACTTGGAGGGTGAGGAATCTGTCATCCCTGGCACTTGTGCTTCTTCTACGGCCTGACCCTCGTCTTCTGTCGTATGTTTGGAGCTCTCTGTATCGTTGCACTGCACAATGTATGCTACCGAGAGATGATCCAATGACCTCAGCAACATAACGGAAGGTGCGGCCATCCTCCACCAATGCAGCTCCTTCACGGCTAAGAGGCATGTTTTAGTGTGAACTGCAAATGGATAACTTGCTAAAATGTGTGGCAATGGTTTACAGGTGTTCAACAAATGCCAGTTGTTATCCCTACAACAACAATAAGCGTGCGGCAACACTCATAAATCTTAAACACTTACAGTCCGCTTCCCGCCATAAAACCATTAAGATAGGCTCATCGAAGTAATTGGTGGTAATAAACCACCCTAAGAAATGTCATATTATCAATTTCTATTCACGGATGTTTCAGATGTTTGTTCTAATGCATGAAAAGCTTTTAAAATGTGATTCAATCTTTTTCGTGGCTAGTTTTGTACTATTTATATTACTTTTTTTAACTGTTCCACTTTTTTTGCCGGTCAGTGTAGTTGTTTTTACTTTAGGCATCGTAGAACTGCCTTGCACTTCACAGTGCCAGAAATGAACTCCATGTGAGTGACACTGGTTCCAGGTAGCTGGGGGAGGGAGAGGTCTAGAACGTGGTGCAATATGGCTATGGATAAGGAAATCCCCGGCTTCCACAGTGAATGGCCCGGGGCGAAAAGTTAAGAATAGCACAGTTGCTAGCTGACATACGCTCTGTATGAAGAGTAGATAGCTCACAGGTTCTTGCCCGTTGAAATAATACAGAACAAAAATGCAATAAACTGAAAGATATAGCATACTGATTTTAAAAAAATGTAAATATTATGTATTTTATGTGCTAAAAAGTGAAAAGCAGGAATTTATGTATTTATAGAAAATATGCTTAAAATATGTATTTACATAAAAAAATATTTATTTACCTAAAAATCCGAGCCCTAATTATAATTATAAGGGATGTAAAGAAACACCAAGCATAAAAATGAAACAAAAATTGGCAGACAAAAATTATCTGCTGAGTGTGGGATTCAAACTGCCTAAAATTGATAATTTCATCAAATGTCAAGCATGCTATCCCGAAGACCACCATTACACGGTATGCATAAGACCTGTATAACGTAACTTCATAACATGTATAAGCTTCAGATATGGTACGTAATGTCGCCAAGCATTTGCTTTTGATAATTTCGTACGAATCTGTCTACACAATAGTAGATGTGCTCTTATTAAGATTGTACATTCTTAGGTTTATTTATGAATAGTTTGCGAAGGAGATAGACAGACATTCTGTGACAGGAGTGCTTCGTACTGTATTTTGGATGGAAGTTGAAATTTGCTAACTTTCATTACTTACGCCAGTTTTATTAATACTTGGAGTCGTGAAATGTTGAATTCATAGTTTTGCAGAATGTCCTGTATCCTGGCCTTTCTAATGAATGATCATATGTCATTCCGTTATGTCATCATCATCATCTTCCTTCCAAGTATTGGGCCAAATGTCCCGTTACGGTCTTGCACTTTCCCTCCATCTCTTCATCGGACGTCCTATCGATCTATTTCCCCGTGTCTGGTAGCGAAGGATCTCCTTTGGAAATCTTCCAGGTTCCATCCTTTGGACATGATGCTTCCAGTTCTCTTGGTAGTCACAAATGTATGCAGTTATTGGTTTCACTTTTAGTTCCTTCAGCACATCCTCGTTTCTCTTATGATCCCATTTAGTATAGCCTGCTGTTCGGCGCATAAAGGTCATTTCGCGTGCTGTGAGTCTGGAGATGTCCTGACATCTTATTGTCCATGCCTCGCTGCCATAGCATAGGGTTGGTCTAGCTAATGTGTTGTACAAACACAAGCGTGTATGCCTTTGGACAAGAGATGGCTTCATGACATGATTAATGATTCCTGTTGTTCTGGTATAATTAGTTATTTTTGCAGTTATGTCTCGTTCTTCTTGAAAATATAAATGATATCCTAAATACTTGAATTCGTTAACTCTTTCTAAAATTTTACCATCCAGACAAATTTTACTGGGGATAGGGTCCTTACCCTTAAAGGCCATTACTTTAGTCTTTTCAGTAGAAATGCACATGCTGAATTTTGATGCCACTTTCTGGATGTTGAAAACTGACCACTGCAGATCATCTTCAGATGCTGCTACCAATGCAACATCATCAGCAAATAGTATAGCATCTAAATTTTTTAGATGCCTGCTGATAGGTATTGAACCATGTCTTTCACACCTCCATTCCTTTATTATAGCATTCATGTAGATTATGAATAGCAATGGAGAGAGTCCACAGCCTTGTCTTACCTCTCTGCTGATTGGCTTCCACTCGGATTTATGATTACTTAACCTTACTGAAATAAGAGTACCACTATACATGTTGGAAATGTTATCAATTAACTGTTGGGGGACACCATCTCTGGCCAATATGTCAATAAGTCTGTTTCTGTCAACAAAATCAAAGGCTTTCTTAAAATCAACAAATGATTTGTGTGTTTCCAAATTGAACTCCCTGCGTTTTTCGATCAAAATTTTTAAGGTGAAGTAGGCATCTGCACATGTGCGACCTTTTCTAAACCCATGTTGTTCATTCCCTATTAACTCAGAGTAATGTTTCAGTAATTTTTCTTTAACAATGTTTGCAAAAATTTTGTATCCAGAGTTAAGTATACTTATTCCTCTATAATTTTCCAAAACTTGCATATTTCCCTTCTTATGAAGAGGAACTACTATTGCCTTTTGCCAATCTTCTGGAGGCCTGTTACCCATCCAGATTAAATTCAATAATCTGAGAAATCTTTTCTTGCAGGCATCGCCTGAATATTTCAACATTTCTGCATTTATTGAATCTTCTTCAGGTGTTTTCCCATTTCGAAGTTTTCTCAAGACCTGTTCTAATTCTTCGAGTGTAATATTTTCCGATGACTTGTTGTTAGATGCTTGTAAAACAAGTTGTTCAATATTTGGACTCGACCAAAGACTCTGAAAATACTCAAGCCATTCTTTGTGAGATATTGCATTAATTTTTACATCTTCTTTTACTTCCCTATTTAGTTTTTTCAAAATTTTATAGGTTTGTGGTTGTGGTCTCGTTATGTCAGTCTCCAGGTACAAGACAAAGTTTTCCCAACTTTCCCTGTGTTTCTTTCGAACTTCTATTTTTGCTATTGCTCTCTTATGATGGTATTCAATTTTATCTTCTAATTTACCAGTTGACAGAAACTTTTTATATGAATTTGTTTTTTCGGAGATTACTTTTTTTAATTTCTTCGTCCCAAATTCTTAAGCCCTTTTTCTTTTGCCAACTTCTTTTTTCTCCCAAACTTTCAAATGCTGACTGTTTTAGAGCTGAACTCAAATTGGACCACTCGTCTTCCACATCGTCAGAAAGTGGAATCATCTGAATGTGATTATCAAGCCTGTTTTGGTATAGCCATTTTATACTGGGATCATTTAAAAGGTTAACCTTATATAAAGTTTCGTTTTCCTGTGTTCTTTGTTTCTTTTTCTTGAACCACCGTGGTTTTAAACGAATAGGAGCAACTAATAAATAGGGGTCTGTTTCCAATTCAGGTCCTCGATAAACTCTTGTATCCAAAACTAAATCTGCCAATTTTCCATTACAAATGATATAATCAATAATTGATTTCTGATTTCTTGCAGACCACGAATATTTATGACTGTCCTTGTGTGGAAATAGTGTGTTCATAATCCGAAACTGATTGAAGATAGTGAAATCTATTAATTTTGTTCCATTATTATTGCGGGTTACCTCTCCATGAATACCAATGTTATTCTGAATTTTCTCATTACCAACTCTGCCATTAAAGTCTCCCATTAACAGTACCATATCTTGTCTATTAGTAATATTGATTATCTTCTGTAGATCTTCTTCTTCTGCTTTTACGGCCTCATTGGACCACTTCAGTCAATCATTTCTTGGTCCTCTTCTTCAGTAAGTTTCCTTACCGAGTCGCCCAGTAGCTCTTCATTCGCTCTGATCTTCTCAGGCGTTCCTCATCTGTAAATACCCTTTTTGTGGACCACTTCAGTCAATCATTTCTTGGTCCTCTTCTTCAGTAAGTTTCCTTTCCGAGTCGCCCAGTAGCTCTTCATTCGCTCTGATCTTCTCAGGCGTTCCTCATCTGTAAATACCCTTTTTACTGTATTACGTTTGTCTATTTTAGCCTGAAATCTTATTTTTATATCTCTCAGTTTTTTTAATTTTGTTGTTTTGTTTTGCAAGTCATCCAAGGTTATTTCCAATTCTTTCATATCTTCTCTAATTTCCTTAATCCATCCTACTTGTTGTTTCATATTCCAAAGTTTCACTACAATTTTTCTAGATAACCTGGTTTCTGGTGTCCTCATGATGTGACCAAAGAAAGAAAGCCGTTTCTTCCGAATAGTATCAGTGATGGGCACCAGTTCTCTGTATACCACTTCATTTGGTACTATCCGCCACTGTCCATCTTTCTGATATTTTTTATTTATGCATGTTCTAGCTATTCTTCTTTCTACTTTTAAAATTTTGTCGATTCTGTTTTTCTGAGTAACTTTAAAAAGAGTTTCACTTCCATAGGTCACCTCTGGTTGAACCACCGTCTTGTAATGCTTTAATTTTGTTGCGATTGATAGACATTTTCTTTTATATGTAGACCATGTTAATTTTTGGGCTTTTATCATTTTATTAGTTCTTTCTTGCCATGCAGGTTTCTCATCCAAGTTGTAAGTTATAATTTCTCTTAAGTATTTAAATTGCTTCACTATTTTAACTTTCTTGTTATTTACTGTTATGTGATTGATTACAAGTGGATTTGCTACCATTATCTCTGTCTTTTCAAATGATATCTGAAGTCCAATTTTTTGTGCTATATTTTGTAGGCTTATTATTTGATTTTTGGCTTCTTGAATATTATTAGCCAGTAACGCTAAGTCATCTGCGAATCCCAAGCAATTTAAGTCTATTTGATCTTTCTTGGTTCCAATTCTTATGTTCCTAGGATTTTCCCTGTACCATTCCCTCATTACATATTCCAAAGCACAATTGAAAAGTAGAGGCGATAAACCATCTCCTTGCCTTAATCCTGTTTTAATCGTAAACGGTTCAGATATTTCTCCTCTGAATTTTACTTTAGATTTGGTGTTTGTTAGAGTTAGTTTTATAATTTTTATTAATTTGGGATGAAGTCCGAAATTCCTAAGTATTTTCAGCAATGAAGATCTATGTATACAATCATAAGCTTTTTTGAAGTCTACGAAGGTTATGACTTGCTGTTTTTGTCTACGTTTGTAGTAGTCCATTACTAATTTTAATCCGTTCAGGGCAGCTTCGCCATGGCCGAAATCCACCTTGATATTCCCCTATTTCTAGTTCTAATTGATCTTTACAACGATTATATAGAATTCGTGACATGATTTTATATGTGATATCCAAAAGGGAAATTCCTCGATAGTTGTCAGGATTTGATTTTTCTCCTTTCTTGTGTAATGGATGTATTATAGCAGTAGTTCAATGGTCTGGCAGTTCTTCTTTGATCCAAATGTTCACTATGCATTGGTGTAGTGAAATCTTTACTGGTTCTGCTGCCTATTTCCACAATTCTGCAAATGTTTGATCTTCTCCACTCGCTTTGTAGTTTTTGAGCTCTCTCAGCGCTTTGTAGACTTCTTGGATTGTGGGTGGATTTATGTTTTCTGATGGTGTTTTAATAGTGGTGTCTGTATTTATTTGAAGCAGTTCTGGTGGATCTTCGCAATTTAGCAACTTGTTGAATGTTTCTGCTAAAATTTCTGTATTTCTTTTATTACTATGAGCTAACTCGCCATTTTTGTCTTTTAACATTAATGTTGGAGGTTCATATCTTTGTAGTTGTTTGCTAAAAATTTTGTAGTAATCTCTTGAGTTTGTTTTCGCGCTATTTGTTTCGATCATCTGAAGTATATCCTTTTGGTATAGCCGTTTAACCCCTCGTATTATTTTTTGGGTTATCTTCCTTTGTTTTATGAGATCCAAGTGTGATTCATCTGTTTTTTGACTCTGATACCGTAACCAGGCTTGATGTCTATCTTCCACTGTATTATCACACTCATCGTTCCACCATTGGTGTTTCTTCCTTGGATTTATTGGGGCTACTTGTTCAGCTATTTGTTTCAATTCGGGAACTATTTCCTCTAGATCATCTGTTATTTTAATATATCTAGTTCGTTCTTTGTATCCCTTGTTATTTATTAGTTTATGAGGGTCGTATGTTCTCTTCTTTTTTAGGTGAGTTTTTTTCTTTATCAACGGGGTAAATTTAATTTTAATCTTTATCATGTAATGATCCGATCCAGTATCTGTTCCTCTCAGAACTTTCACATTGTAGATCTCCCTGTGATCATTATACAAAATATCACTTTCTTTCGAGTATCCTTCAACCGGTGCATATAACTGTCAAATATCCTCTGGATAGTTTTATTCTTACTTGAATGATCCTTTCATTCCAAAAAGTATAGCTATCAATATTTGATCCGTTATGTAGTTTTCTTTAATATGTGTTCTGAACCATCTGCAGTATATCCTTTTGGTATAGCCGTTTAACCCCTCGTATTATTTTTTGGGTTATCTTCCTTTGTTTTATGAGATCCAAGTGTGATTCATCTGTTTTTTGACTCTGATACCGTAACCAGGCTTGATGTCTATCTTCCACTGTATTATCACACTCATCGTTCCACCATTGGTGTTTCTTCCTTGGATTTATTGGGGCTACTTGTTCAGCTATTTGTTTCAATTCGGGAACTATTTCCTCTAGATCATCTGTTATTTTAATATATCTAGTTCGTTCTTTGTATCCCTTGTTATTTATTAGTTTATGAGGGTCGTATGTTCTCTTCTTTTTTAGGTGAGTTTTTTTCTTTATCAACGGGGTAAATTTAATTTTAATCTTTATCATGTAATGATCCGATCCAGTATCTGTTCCTCTCAGAACTTTCACATTGTAGATCTCCCTGTGATCATTATACAAAATATCACTTTCTTTCGAGTATCCTTCAACCGGTGCATATAACTGTCAAATATCCTCTGGATAGTTTTATTCTTACTTGAATGATCCTTTCATTCCAAAAAGTATAGCTATCAATATTTGATCCGTTATGTAGTTTTCTTTAATATGTGTTCTGAACCATCTGCAGTCCTTAGTGAAATGATATATAGGAGATAATAATCTTGATGTTGCAACTTTTCAGTTGGTCAACACAATATAACCCAATTAATGGGAAATGTGGAAAACAACCTGATAAAAATGACATGTGATTAAAAATATTTGTTATGGATCACAGAAGAGAAAGAAAACTATAGGATGACATGTTTTGCTCGACAAGCGAGCATCGTCAGATGTCAAAGTTCAAATATACAAACCAAATTAGCTCTACAGTACACTACTGGATCCCACAATGCTAATCATGAAATGGAAAAAATGGTCCTCAAACACCACGGCTTGTAAGATCAACAGAATCTTATAAAATATGGCTAATACGGCTGTTCGAAAAACTGAAGTGTTAAGACCCCTTGAAAAGAAAATTGTATTAATATCAACAAGGCTGCTAGGCTGATAAATCAAAAAAACACTCATAAACGGTCACCCTCTCTCCTCGAAACTAATCCATGAAGGCTAGGCTAGTACTGCTGAGAAATACCTCTTACAGTAAAGCAATAAGCCACTAGAATTCAAATATAAACACTGAATAAGAAATTTCTACAAGTGTGTTGCTCTCTTGATATATATATAATTTACCCCCCAGGGGCTCACATCTAGTGGGACGTGGGTTGGTGACCACAGGACCCCAGCTGAGTCCGGCAATGCTTCCACTTATTTGTGCCGGGCTCCTCTCCATCTTCTTTCCTGTCGACCTCCCTTGGTTAACTCTCGTTCTTTTCCGACCCCTACGGTACTAGGGTATCCGAGGCCTAGGGAGTCTTCCACTTTCCCGCCTTAATTGGCCCTTGTCTCATCTTTCCTGATCCCTCCTTCTTCGAGGGGTCAGACCTCTTGTTTTCTTTTCATTATATTTCCTTTTCTCTTTAAGATTCCCGAACTGTTTTTTTAAATTGGCTCCCCGTGTATCTAATTCCCTTAAGCGAATTTTTTGCATATACTCTCCATTTTGTAGGTATTTTCAATCTACATTGCATTTTGTAAGTCTTTTCGATCTAAGTTGCATTTTGCGAGTATTTTCAACCTCAATTGCATTTTGTAAGGATTGACAATCTAAATTGCTTTTTAGTATGTCTTTCTTCTTTTTCTTTCGAATAACCCATTTGGAGGGTACGATGAATCAACTTTGGCTATTGTCCATTCTATTCAGTTTCCTTTGTTTCCAAATTTCCTTCATCCTTCTAGAGGATCTTTCTCCTCTTGAGTCCACTTTCTGCGAGTTGTTTGTTTGTTTGTTTGTTTGAAATTCTGCCTTTTGAATAGTTTCTCTGAAGAGTGATCTGTTTGCTATTGTGTCTGTCAGAATTCTGGCGTTTGCCAAATCTTTGTCAATTTCAATGAACCATTTGGGTTTGGATTTGTAACTATTCAGTAAGTTGAAGATCTGTTTAGTTAGTCTACTATTTTCCATTGTATAAATGTGCCCGAAAAACTGTAATCTTCTCTTTTTCATTACATCAGTTAATTTTTCACATTTCAATATAGGGCCTGGGACTTTATGAGTATTTTGAATTTCAAATTCATTTTGTAAGTATTTTCAACCTAAACCGTCTTTTGCAAGTATTTTCAATCTAGATTGCATTTTGTATGGTGGGCATTTTGTAAGTATTTTGATTCTCAATTGGATTTTGTGGGTACTGTGAATCTAAATTACATTTTGTAAGTATTTTGAATTTCAATTGCACTTTGTGAGTATTTTGGACCTTAAATGGGCATTTTTCAATCTAAATTGCATTGTGTATTTTCAATTTCAATTGAATTTTGTAAGTATTTTGAACCTCATTTGCATTTTGTACGTATTTTCAATCTAATTTGCATTTTGTAAGTATTTTGAATTTCAAATGCATTTCGACTCTACATTGCATTTTGTATGTATTTTGAACCTAAACTACATTTTGTGCCTGTTTTTCAATCTATTCCTTTTGTGAGTATTTTCCTTCTAAATTCCCTTTTGTAAGTATTATCACTCTCCATTTTATGAGTCATTTCAATCTGAGTTACTTTTTGTAAGTATTTTCAGTCTCACTTAATTTTCATTCTGGTTTCCACTTCATTGTCATTTTCGCTATCACCCAGACCATTAGGGGCTGATAACCTAGATGTTAAGCCCCTTAAAACAACAATTATCATCATCATATATTAATTTATCTGAATGTTTATTGGTATTTCAAGTCAAATCTACAAATGTGAACACAAAAAAGCAGTAATTCCTGCAAATGTTTAAAATCAAAAGCTTGAAATTAACAGTGAAACTAGACTGTTAGCTGTTACAATGCAGAGAAATGGCTTGTCTGCTCGCCTACTACTCACTTGCACTAAAGCCAAAACTTGGAAATAAAAATGACGTGTTATTTCAGGCCGGAGATTGCACACAAATGTCAAAATGTACTAAGTGGGGGGTTTGGGTGTAAACCATGGTAAGTAACAAATCGCTCATTTTGGCTTGTTCACCTTTTTTCTCCACTACCTTAGTGCACATGCCGCAACGCAATAGTTACATTAGATACAATTGTCAATTTTGGATACTGCTCGGAAAATCACTTACCATACTTCTTCTTAGCATTTTCCCGCTGGTGCATGGTCCGTTGTTCTGATCTTGGCTCGCCATTTTGCAGGATCTTGGGCATCTTGTGGTCTTAAGTAGAGATTTTTCAGATCATCATATAGCCTACTGTGTCATGCCAGCGCTGCTTTGGTCGTCCATTAATTTCAAAAGAGGAAGTGAAATAGGTAACTGTTCCAGGTGCGTTAGATGTGGCCATACCATTGGAGCCACTTTTCCCATGTCTTCTCAAAGATGGATGCAATGCCCATTTGCTGGCAAACAGTTTCGTTTTTGACTTGATGCATGCGTGTGATGCCCATCGACCAACGGAGCATACGCATTTCCGTACTGTGTAATTGGCGCTCCGTAGCTTTGTCAGATGGTTGACATTCAACACTGTATACAGCAACAGGACGTACTACCATTTGGTAAATTTTGGACTTCGTATTGAGTTGCATCCTTCTGTCGCAGGGCACGCCTGTGACTTCCCTCCATCTCAACCATGTTACCTTTATTCTACTGCACACTTCATCACTTATCCCACCATCAAACTGCAGGCGAGATCTTAAATACCTAAAGCTCATGGTCTTCATTATTGTGTCTCCATCAACTTGGATGGTGCAAATGCTGGGAATGGTTTCAGGTATTCAGTTTTATTTTGTCTAAGACCGTATTGTGAGAGGCGACTATTCCAATTTTCAACTTGATGCTGCAGGCCTTGGGTGGTATCGGCAAGTGAGACATCATCTGCATATAAGAGAGTCCAAGGCACATTCCTTTGCAGGTCTCGTGTGATTGTGTCCATGATCACGATAAAGAGCAGGAGAGACAATGCTGATCCTTGGTGTACACTGACATTCACTGCAAAACTCTCTGAGATGCTGATTGCACAAATTGGTTGGTTGGTTCCTCAGTTTAGGGGCTGCGACAACACGGTCATGTAGCCCCGTGTACTTTGGGTGTGTGTGTAGGATTGGTCTGATAACCGGTATTAATTTTGATGACTGTATTAGTGTGTGTTATCTGTTTTTAATTCAAGTAAGGACTGCAGACATTGAATTTTTCAAGTAGTTCCTACTTTTGCTGCCAAACGCCACCATCAACGACTACTAGTTAACTAGTTCAGAACTTGGCTACTAGGTACCACTCCAGTCGGCTCCTGACGAACATTGGAACCTAAGAGCGTTGTTTCTCTTTTTTTTAATTTAACCTATAATCTAGCTTCACACAGGTGTAATTAGTGGAAGGTTCTTTAACATGCCATAAATCTATGACGTGGGACCGCCGGCTTTACTTCCCCTCCGAAGGAAGGCATACTGCACAAATTACACGACTTGTAGTGTTCATATATGTTGTTAGAAAATGTCCATCAATCAATGCAATATTTTTTTCCCCCTTATAACTAGTGGTACATGTTTTGGGGCTCGTCTGCACTCTTCATCAGTCACTTAATCAGCATTCATATCAAACATATCAAAACATTAAAAACCGGCACTTGGAGTACACATATTAAAAAGTGGGTAAAGAACTCCACTGTATAAAAAGCACAAAGTTGCATATATGTTAAAAACCAGATTTACACTACATCTAAAAGATCTAGTTGAATGTTCAGACACATATGGTCAGCATATAAATTCTTGGAACACAGTAGCTGTTGTCAGATAACCCCAAATATGCACCCATTCCTGTCTGTACAAGATTGCGGTTTAAGTGCTTGTTGTCTTCTGAACACAAAGATGTGTCAGATCTAATCGAACGAAGTAAATGTGGGAAACGAAGGAAACCCCAATAATTGTGGCTTGTCTAAAGATAAAAGAAGAAGAAACTCGATGATCATGGATGGCCGTATGTGTACAATAGTCAAATTGAAATGAAAGAGAACTCACTGTGTCAGTTAAGTAGAATTGTGATCCCGGGGAGATACTCCAAACTCCGTGGAGGTTTTCAAAAGCATATATATGGCTTGAAACTTGAAAAGGAAAAGAAGAAATGTTCAAAAGCCAAATGTAAAACGTCTGTGATATAATCAAAGTGTGCGAGGGAAAAATGCATGGGACTTACTTGTGACAGAAAGACAGATGTGTGGGGCGTGTGTGTTTGTGATCACAACTGGTTAAAACAATGAGAGAGCTTGTAAGAATGAGAGCAACAGGCTATGCAGGGGAGAGGGAGGGGTGAGGGGGTAGAAAGGTGCGAGATGAAGGGAGGGGTGGGGGGTGAGGGGTGGCACGTGGGCAGAGGGCCTACTGTGCTGACTATTAATGTTTGGAATGTTAATTATAGGAGAACAAGGTTTATGCAAGTTTAAGGGGACTTTCTTGGGGGAATGTTTATGATGTGCTCAGTTAGAGTGTCATACAATATGTTGCTATCAAAATTTATTTCGTTCAAATTGTGGCACGGATTAAGTTTTTGAGCTTTATCTATCTCTATTTGCTCTAGGATGTTCAACATATTCCCTTTACTGCCGTAATCCAAGATCTTTAGAGCACCCTCTATATCTGAAAATTTATGCCCTGATTCTGCCATATGGTTGCCCATGGCCGAGAACTTTCTATGTTTCACAGCATTCACAAGTTCGTGAAATCTAGTTTTGAGATTTCTACCAGTTTGGCCCACATAGTCTGCCTTACACTCATTGCATTCATCATCATCATCATCATCATCATCATCATCATTTCCCCTTATCCAGCTCCTGCCGGGTCGGGGTATTTATGGCACTTCTCCACTTTCCTCTGTCCTTCCACCATTCCTCTTCCACGATCTTGTCCCAGTCCAGATTTCTTTTTCTTACGCTGTTCTTCACTGGATCAATCCACCTTGTTCTAGGTCTTCCTCTTGCTCTCTTACACTTGCACTTTGCCTCCAGCAACTGTCTTGGTATTCTATTTTCCTCCATCCTCTTTACATGTCCAAACCACCTTAGTTTATTCTTCTCAATTCTCTCATTTAGTTTTCCCATCCCAACTTCCTTCCTAACATCTTCATTCCTCACTCTGTCTTTCCTTGTCTTTCCTATCATACTTTTTAGGAATTTCATTTCACTGGCTTGGATTCTACTCTCTTGCCTGCTTGTCAGGGTCCAAGTCTCAGCTGCATAAGTTAATATGGGAACATAGTACTCTTTATACATTACCTCCTTGCTTTTCCTTGGTACTTCCTTATCCCAAACAAGTTTTCTTACACTTTGATAGAATGCATTGCTCTGCTGTACCCTCCTGCCAATCTCCATGTCCAACCTACCAGTTTGCATCAATTCACTTCCTAGGTATTTGAACGTGTCCACAATTTCCAAACTCTGACTTCCAATTTTCACAGTGCCCTTTCCATGTCTTTCCCCTCTTGTCATCACCATGGTCTTGCTTTTCTCTATACTGATTTTCAGGCCATACTTCTGAATATTTTCTTTCAGTGCATCTAGTTGTTTTTGCACTTCTTCGGTGTTCCTTCCCCAGACCACATTATCGTCTGCAAATAATAGTAACTTCATTTCTTTATGTCCATATGCTTCCTTTGTTTCCTTTACAATTTCATCCATCACCATTATGAATAAAAGAGGTGACAGCACACTCCCCTCTCTTAGTCCAGTCTTGTTCCTAAACCAATCTGTCTTTGCAACTGGGGTCAGTACCCTGCTAACACAGTTGTTGTACAGTGCTTGCACCTTTTCCAACATTTCTCTTCCCAGTCTCTTCTTAACCATGGTTTCCCATACCTTCTCTCTGGGGACACTATCATATGCCTTTTCTAGATCTATGAAAGTCATGATCAAATCCTCTCCATATTCCCAGTTCTTTTCCATCACCTGCCTCAAGCTAAAGATTGGGTCCACTGTGGGTCTTCCACTCCTGAAGCCATACTGTTCCTCTTGCAACTCTCCTTCCACCATTCTTCTCATTCTTCTTTCTAATATCCTTTCCAGTATTTTTACTATCTGTGAAAGGAGGGTGATCTCTCTATAGTTATCACACACCTTCTTGTCCCCCTTCTTAAACACTGGTATTGTAGTCTGTATATTCCTGATTTGTTAAATTTGCATTCCTGATTTATTTGCCTGGAATTGAATAAATGATCCTGATTCTTGTTGGACGTCCTGTTGGCTACGTTCATGTTTTGTTTTTTAGACAAATTTGTGATGTTGTGTGGGAGCACGCTTGTGTATGTGAATATTGCAAATGAGGGTTTGTCTCTTGTGATGGTTTGTAAATTAGTTTTGGGTTTATATTTTATTCTACTGATTACATTAGTTACGTATTGTAACGGTTTCTATTGCCCTCACGTTGAGCGTACAAGTGTAATGTTAATTAATGCCCCATGTTGGTAGCGACAAATGTAGCAGTTTGGCTGCCCCAAACTGTTGGGTGATAAATGTAACTGTTGACCTTTGCCTAAGCTATGTTGTTTTAATGGGCGCCAAGACCTCAATGCAATGCTGAAATCTAAATTTGTATTTAACAACGTCTAGCTCTGGTAGAACACCTTCAAGAATCTATTCACTCGGATCGTGGTATGATTTGATCATTAACCCAACAAACAATTGTATCAGGAGAAGGAATTGGTCTATATCTAATGCTACCTACTGAAAGCAAAGATTGCATTGTAAAAGAAATGAATTTATTATATAAAACAAGTATAGCAAAATGAATAATAATAATAAGTATAAAATTTAAATTGGAGCGTTGCGATTTTAATATTACCGATAGAAAATTACGTGAAAACGGAGTCTGATAAATTGATTTTACTCTTATTTCCAAGCTATGAAGTTACTGAAATATGAAATGTAAAACAAGGAGAAATGAGAGATTGCGTATTTCTGCGTCATTTGCGCTTACCACTGGAAATTGCTAAAGCATTTCCCTCGTACTGGATGATACTGTGTGCTTCCCACAGTCTCCTGGACGTCGCCATCTTTTTCGTTATTTGATGATATTCTGGTAGATTAGATAATTCTATGGTCCGTACCTCGGACCCAAACACTCGTATAACCACACTGGTTAAGTTTCACAAAGATAGTCGCTAACTCCACTGAACATCGGAGCGACTCCCGCGTGAACCATACTCGTTAAGTTCTACACAGATAGTCCTCGTTTCACGGCGCGTCGAACGATATATCCACACGTTGGCTCCCCCACCATGGTACCGTCTTCCAGCTTACGTTGTCTCCACTGATTGGCTGAGCACGCCGCTACTTCCCCTCCTCTGGTTCATTACACACGGCGCGCGAGAGGGAGAAGTCGATTTCCGTTCCAACAATTCGCCTTTTCTTGACGTTGCGAACCCGCTTGCGTAATACTTCCCGACAGGATTAAGCTTGTATTTGAATTCCCAGTGAGTCATCTCTCTCAAATACCCTAACTGACAAAACTCCGTAAAATTCCGTAATCATATAATTTTCTATGATATTGTCGTTCGTAATAATTTGCTTGATAGCGTTTTCTAAGACACAGAAAACCTATCTGAATGCTAATAATTTTTATAAAATGCTCCGAAAATATCTAAATACTAATTATAATAAATTAATAATAATAATAAATTAACATGAACAATTCTCTTGGCTGAACAATTTGCCGCGTAAATAATTATAGAATGGCTTCCAACTGACTTATGCCAGTTGCATAAAAAACCCTCGAAAAACACGTTACAGTATGTTCTTTTGTATCCGTTGGCCTTGGCAATTTGGTGAATGATGGAAATTTCCTCCTGTATTTTTGCTCTGATAATGGCATGTCCAGAGCCCTGTTGATGAAGCTTATGAATGCGGCACTTATATGGCTCTCAGGGTGATTGGTGTCTTTGCGTAGTGCCGTGTTGGTTTGGGTGGGTCTCCTGTAAATGCTATACTGAAGTTGCTGGTTACTTCTGGTAATTGTGAAGTCTAAGTAATTAATGGATTTGTTGACTTCTGATTCAGGAATTTTTCTCGGACCCCCTAAAGTGATCATTATGTAAGCACGTACCCCTTGCTCCAAAATCTTCTAAGTTAAGACTTAACATATTTAAATTCCTAATGTGAACCTCTGTACTAGTTCATAGGAAAGAAGAAAATCTTCATATATTTCGACATGACATTAAAAACATACAAAAACCAACATTATCACCTTTTTTGATATGTCGGTATTCTCATCCAACTGTAGAGCAAACATGTCATTCATGTGAAGATTTGCCAACAGCGTCTCTACAATATTGCTTGACATATCTGTAAGTCACCTTTGCACAGTATTGTTAGACAGCGGGACGGTACTTATAAGCTTTGCGGCAGCATCGCGAAGCATTCTCTTGCACAAAATAATTGCTGAAGGTAGAATGAGCTCTTAGCAATAGCATGGTTTTTGGCACGTTTTGGGACAAGCTGAGATACATCGTAGGATGCAAGCGTTCCATTTTCATTCACAGTTCCTACTTTTTAAATGCTACCATCAACGACATCTAGCTGAGAACTTGTTTACTAGATGCCACCACAACTGGCACCTGGCGGCGAACATTGGAACTTAATAGAGCGTTAATCAAATCTAACCTACAAATTAAGCTTCACAAAATTGTAGTTAGTGGAGGGTCCTTTTTCATGCCATAAATCTATTACAGGGGCCCGCCGGCTTTACTTCCCCTCGGAAGGAAGGCATACTGAGGGATTTTTGGTTTGCAAGTTTCATACTCTCGTTGGCAAGGGTTTCAAAGTATATCACGCATTGAGGCTCCGGACAATCTTCAGGTCCACAATATGTAAAGCCAATTTCCAAATATTTTATGTTGTATTTCCTACTTTTCGCAGTAGGCTTACTCTTTGAATAGCTAGGCTCAAGAGAGGCAGCAGGAGGTCCATTCGCTTCTATATTTATTACTACAGATTCATCTTAGTCACTAATTGTAGCAGTGGGCCTACTTCACTTTAAAGATCCACTCTTCAACCAACGATCCATATTCAATGGACCTTTAACTATTAAAACAATCAAAAGTTTCAAGTTTCAAAACTCATGTAAGTATGTAAACACACAAAATGGCTGTGGAGAAGAACACAGAGATAGAGGAGCAGAACGCTCTCTAGCGGGAAACTTGAAAAGCTCAAATTATGCTGCGCCACTTATGTTGTGGATGGCAACGCATAATTATTATTTTTAAGGAACTCTTTGTACTTTCTCAGTTTTCAATTTTCATTATTGGGTTATTTCTTGATGACTCTTTGCGGACCCCCTGGCCAACAGTCGCGGACTACCTAATGGGAACCTCTGGTCTAGACAATTGAGCTCTGTCAAAATGTGGTCCATATTTTGGGTTGAATTATCCACAATAAGAAAAATGTCATGAACATAGTTGTTCTGTAAGGTAAATTTAAGTAAATTGATAATTCATTGATTTCTGCTATGGATATTCTACTGTGGGCTTTTAGATTTTCTTCGATGATTTTGATGGTGGGGGGTACCGGTATGTTCGTATACATGTCTTTAATATCAGCTGTGTGAAGTGTGTGAGATTCATTTAATGTTAGGTTTCTGGTTGCTTCACAAAAATGGATTGAGTTCTTAAAAGAATTGTTGGTTTTGAATTTATAATGCTTATTAAGAAAACATTGTCAGAATTGGGCTAACTTGTAAATGGAGCTGCCTCTGAAGCCTCTGAAGTTAACAACAGGCTTGATAGGGATGTTGGTCTTATGGGTTTTGGGTAGGGATTTTAAGGTTGGTAAGCTGGGATTCATGTTTATCAATTTGTTTGGTTGGCTTTCATCCAAAATAAAAATAGTGTTTTAAAGGATTTTTTTTTAGTTTTCTCTGAATCGAGGTGGTAGGATCTTTATTTACGATTTCGAAGTTTTGATTGTTAAGGAAGTCTTCAGTTTTCTTGATGTAATTGGATTTGTTAATGATGACAGTTGTGTTGCCCTTGTCTGCTTTTCTTAGAATGAGGTTGTTTAGTCCTATTTTTCTTTTTGAGACAGTTGAACTCTTGTGTGCTGCTAAGTTTAGCATTATGTTTCTCTTGTTTGATGATTTTCTTGTTTTTTTAAATTGATGTTGTGTCTGAATTCACTCTGTTTAGAGTGTGGGAGTTTTTTGATAGCCAATTCAGTTCTGCTACTAGACGTGTTAAATTGTTTTTGTTATGGGAAGATTCCCAATTGTGCTTGAAACCTTTCTCTAAGATTTCCTTTTCTTTAGGATTGAAGGTTTCATTCGACAAATTTTCTACAGGTTTTTGGAAAGTGTGAGTGACTTGTTCTGGTTCTTCCCTGCGTTCTTCACTCCTGCATTGATTAAGTTGGTTAAATTTCTTATCTAAAGTGTTTCTTTTTCTATTGACGTGAATCTCGACTGCCTTGTTCACGTGAGTGAGGAATGAGTCCCAATCTTTTTTCCTTGAGACCGTTATTGATCTGGTTATTCTTAATGTACAAAATCTTAAACTCCCATTGCAAAATTTTGCTATTGATGATTAATTGAGTGTTGAGTTCGTACTTATTAACAAATCTCTTTTCTGGAATGATGTGATATGGTTTGGAACGAGTTTGTGTAACCTGCATTTCTTAATAAATTCTATGTCTTTGATAAAGCTAGATAATTTGATTCTCAGGTCTTTGTATTGGTATCTGACCTTTCTAGCTTGATGTGCCTCTATTAATCTGGGATCACCTTCCTCCATATTTGCCCTCAGGGGCTCACATCTAGTGGGACGTGGCTTGGTGACCACGGGACCCCAGCTGAGTCCGGCATTGCTTCCACTTACTTGTGCCGGGCTCCTCTCCGTCTTCTTTCCTGTCGACCTCCCTTGGTCAACTCTTGTTCTCTTCCGACCCCGACGGTATTAGGTTATCCGAGGCCTAGGGAGTCTTTCACTTTCCCACCTTCATTGGCCCTTGTCTCATCTTTCCTGATACCCTCCTTCTGTGAGGGGTCAGCCTTCTTTTTCTTTTCCTTTTACCTCCTGCCTTGTGCTCAAGGCCCTTAAGGAGGCAGGGTGTAAGTAGCCCCACCACTTCTGGTGCACCCTAGATAATGCTACACCCTCACGGCTGGTGAGTTCGGGAGTTGGCGACCCCGAGGGATTCCTGAGCTGGGTCCGTTTTCCACTTTTGTCCCTTACCTTTGGGGCGGACCCTCTCCTCTCTCCCCTCTCCTTTCCTCTCCTCTTTTCCTTATATTTCCTTTTCTCTTTAAGATTCCCGCACTGTTTTTGTTACTTGGTTCACCGTATATCTAAATTCCCTTTTAGCGATTTTTTAAGGCATTTTTGATCTACGTTGCATTTTGTAAGTTTTTTCGATCTAAATTACATCTCGCGATTGTTTTCAACCTCAATTGCATTTTGTAAAGATTGACAATCTAAATTGCTTTTTAGTAAGTCTTTCAATTCAGGTAGACGGGCCTTTTAGTGAGTATTTTGAATTTCAATTGCATTTTGTAAGTATTTTCAACCAAAACCGCATTTTGCACGAATTTTGAATCTAAATTGCATTTTGTTTGGTGGGCATTTTGCACATATTTTGATTCTCAATTGCATTTTGTGGGTATTTTGAATCTAAATTACATTTTGTCAAGTATTTTCAATCTAAATTGCTTTTTGTAAGTATTGTCAATCCACATGAGTCGTTTGAATCTACCGTACATTTTGTAAGCATTTTCAATTTCAATTGCATTTTGTAAGTATTTTGAATTTCCATTGCACTTTGTGAGTATTTTGAATCTGAACCGGCCTTTTTCAATCTAAATTGCATAGTGTATTTTCAATTTCAATTGCATTTTGTAAGTATTTTGAACCTTAATTGCATTTTGTACGTCTTTACGATCTCATTTGCATTTTGTAAGTATTTTGAATTTCAGTAGCATTTTGTAAGTATTTCGACGCTACATTGCATTTTGTACATATTTTGAACCTAACCTACATTTTGTGGGTCTTTTTCAATCTAAGTATTATTCTTTTTGTGAATCTCTTCGTTCTAAATTCTCTTTAGTCAGTACATTTTGTGAGTTGTTTCCATCTGAGTTCCTTTTTGTACATTTTTTCCGTCTCACATAATTTTCATTGTGGTTTCCATTTCATTCTCATTTTCGCTATCACCCAGATCATTAGGGGCCGATAACCTTGATGTTAGGCCCCTTAAAACAATAATTATCATCATCATCATCATCATCCTCCATATTTGGTCCGTATTGACAAATTGTTAATATATATTGTTAGAAAATGTCCATCAATCAATACAATATTTTTTTCCATATAACTAGTGGTACATGTTTTGGGGCTCATCTGCATCCTTCAGACTACAATGCAATGAGTGCAAGGCAGACTACTTGGGCCAAACCGTTAGGAATTTCAGAACTAGATTTTACGAACAAGTGAACGCTGTGAAACATAGAAAGTTCTCGGCCATGGGCAACCATATGGCAGAATCAGGGCATAAATTTTCAGATATAGAGGGTGTAGATTTATAGTTATTTTAACATAAATATAACTATAATAAATATGATGTTTTATGTTGTTATGAGTATCACTTTTATTCTCTATGTTAACCACAAAGCTCTAGGAAGGAAGAACTATGAACAGCCAAAGAATGAATGGTAAAAGATATGACACTATAGTAAAGCCATCATAACTTCCGACTTGACGTTTAAGTACATGGCTAGAGTTTCGTTCGCTAAATCGCGACATCGCGAACGAGACTCGATTTGTCATGATATATTGATTCGAATGACTGCCTGTGATTGGCTAGTTAAAGTGATTTTCCTTGTGACCGCTAGATAACTCCAGGGTAACACTGAAACGTCAAGTCGGAAGTAATGATGGCTCTACTATAGAATACTGAATGGGTTCGTAGTTGAAGCCAAGTTCTAATAATGTCTGTTGTTCCTAAATGTGCGTTGTCACTACACACTCCCCCTCCCTAATAAACTTTGATAGAGTCTATGAACCTGCGAGGAAATTGAACCTTCCGTCCCGATTTGGTGAATTTCTATTTATCGCCGGGTAGAGGAATTTTGGTAGGTGGGAATGTTGCACTCGACTTGTGCAGAAGACTGTGATGAGGGTAGTTCTTGTATTATGAAGGCTGGTTTCAGGCGATCAATCGAGATTCGTTTTACTTTCCCGTTTATCTCAACATTGAAAAACTTCTGCGTCCGTTTCTTTACCGGGTGAGGACCAGTATGATGATGATGATAATTGTTGTTTTAAGGGGCCTAACATCTAGGTTATCGGCCCGTGAGGACCAGTATAGGCAGGTTGTAGTGATGTTGTTATAGTATCTTGATATATAAAAACTTGTGAAGCTGTTGCAAGTTTCTTTGATACAAAAACCGTTCTGTTTCCATGTTTAGACGTTGGAACTGGTTTAAGTGAGTGGATTATGTTTTGCAACCGTCGTACAAAGTCTTGTTGCGAGATGTCGGAGGACTGAATTAGTAGTTCACCTGGAAGACAAAGGGTAGTGCCATATACTAACTCAGCAGATGAGCAACCTAAATCTTCCTTGATTGCAGTGTGAATACCTAAGAGCACTAAAGCAAGAGATTCCACCCAATAATGTGTCTGAAGGAGATGTCATTTGAAAGCTGCTTTCAAAATTCTATGTTGACACTCAATCTGTCCGTTGGCTTGTCGTGTTACTTTGAGAACTTAGGTACGGTACTTAGTCATGATCTTGAATAGTTCACTTTCGAATTGTCAGCATTGGTCCGCAGTGATGCGTGCTGGGATACCGAATCGTGAGAACCAGCAAGATGTTAAATTACTAGCAAGTTACTGCAGTTTGATCCTCTAATGGTACAGCTTCCAACCAACGAGAGAACCTGTCAACAATAGTTAAAAGGTAACGAAATCCTCGGCAAAGAGGTAGTGGTCCAACAATATCTACATTGATATGTTGAAATCGCTCGTTTGGTACAGAAAATTCTGCTAGAGCTGATTTTGTGTGCCTGTGAATCTTACACTTCTGGCATTCCAGACAAGCTTGAGCCCAAGTTTTACAACCCTTTTTTAAGTTTGGCCAAATTAATTTTCTAGAGATCATTTTTGTTGTCGTTCGAATTCCAGGATGTGATAGATTGTGGATTGCTGAAAATATTGTATTGCGGAATTCCTGAGGAATATACGGGCGAATGTGAGTTGTTGATATGTCACAGTACACCTGTTTGCTAGAATTTGGAAGTTTAAGCTTCACAATGTTTAGAGAAGTACTTTTCTGTAGATTTTCTAAATCACTGTCATCTGGTACGTCTGCTAATGCATCATAATCAATAGGGCTTGGGAAGTCGATGGTACTTATGCACGATAGGGTGTCTGCGACTACATTCTCTTCTCCCGTGATGTGTCTGATATCGGTAGTGAACTCAGCAATATAGTGTAATTGCCGGGCTCTTCTAGGAGGCGCTTTGTTCAAATCCTGCTGGAATGCATAAATCAGAGGTTTATGATCTGTAAAGATTGTAAAATTTCGTCCTTCTAACAATATTTGAAGTGTTTGACGGAGCTGTAGATGGCTTCCAGTTCCCGATCATAGGCACTGTATTTTATTTGTGCCTTGGTCAAACTTCTTGAGAAGAAACTAAGTGGTTGTTTTACACCATTTACTTCTTGTTGAAGCACTGCCCCTAAGTGAAAGCGCTGTCTGATGCATCAGTAACCAGGGAAAGCGGGGCTTGAAATTGTTGATGGGCCAGAAGTGTCGCACTACAAAGAGCTTCTTTAACTGCGATAAACTCATCTCTGTTTTCATCCGTCCAACCCAGTGCTTTGGTACTATTTTTCATGTGTCCTGCTAACATGGTGGTTAATGGTTGCTGTAGCCTGGCACAATTGGGTACAAAAATTAAGCATGCCAAGTAAGAGTCTCAAAGATGTAGCTGATTGAGGCTCGGGGAAGTTCTTTTATTGTTTTCACCATGTTTGGAAGTGGTTTCAGACCATTTGAATTTATGGAATATCCCAAGAATTTAATGTCTTTCACACCTAAGATGCATTTCGCGACATAAACACACAGACCGTACTCATTAAGTCTCTCGAAAATACTTCGTAGATGGCGCTGATGTGTTACTTCATCAGGAGAAGCGATTAGTAAGTCATCCAAATAGCAGAAAGCAAAATCTAGTCCCATAAGCACAGTATTCATAAATCTTTGGAAGGTATGAGCAGAATTTCTTAGTCCAAACATCATGTATGGAAATTCAAATAGCCCAAATGGGGTCGTAATTACTGTTTAGGGTATGTCAGCCTCATGAACAGGTATCTGTTGATAAGAACTTTGATGCTTGAGGTCGATATGGAAAAATTGCATTCAAGCGAATCCGTAGCTTCCGGTGCAAAGGAAGGTACATTGGTGCATTCAACTCACCGTCACAACAACGACCGTACGACTGCTGCCAGTGCATGCACTCAACTGTCTCTTGCAGGGACGAGAGACTGACTGACATGGTACCATACCACCTATGCGCTACAGTGCCCCACAGAGCCGTCATGCGGTCAGTCTCAGAACTTAATGACTGTACTATGTATAGATGGTATTGCAAAAATTGAGAATCATAAAACTAACAGTACATAGACTACAAATACCTGTTTTTTGATGCGATAATGACATTGGCAAACAATTGTTTCATGTAGTTGCACACACGGTTTTGTAACTATCTTCACAGATTATCATGTTGTATGCAAATCAATTTTTTGCTCTTAACAGACAAGGTTTTTTTTGTGTGATCTTTGTTCTTAGGGCACTCCTTACTCCAACCAGCTCAGTGTTTTCAGGGATGGTTATCTTCAGTTACGCTATTCAGAATTGCATACACGCATTTTATCCGGGTTTGAAGATCTGAAAGTGAAATGCCATGTCCTGTGGTTCGGATTCCACGTAAAAAGGAGGTCCCGTGGCTCATGATCTCAAGATTAACGGTCACGTTAAACTACAAACTTCCTTCCTTGAAGATCTGATGTTACAGTAAGAATTGTTGCTTGCAGTGCTAGATGTTCCATTGTCAGGTCTACGGAAATATCTTTTTAAATAATTACCTTCACAGGAGTGCCAAAATTCCAATGATGTTCATCAACAACTCGAACAGTAATGAACTTTGGAAATACAGAGTGTAATCTGAGCTGGTTGGGAGTGCCCATTAGGTAAGCAGCAAGGAGTGCAAATTAAAATATCCATTAGACCTAATTTACAAAAAGATCGTTTCTCCTTAAAAAAAATCCCATGCCCATGTTGTCACAAGTTAATACATTATAGTAATTTATTTCAAGAAAAAGCAATCTCGAGACTATTACAAAACATTTGGTAAATATCTAAAAAAATTTGAAGCTCCAACATTAATGTTGAAAAATCAAACAGGAAAGTTAGCACATTCTAACCAAGAAAATACGGAGATCCTTGCAGAAGCATTCGAGAAACTGTTAAATTGTGATGATCCACTGGAAACCCTGCAAGTAAACACTGATACACCTATTTTAACTTCACCTGATTTAATAAATCCTCCAAACATTAATGAAGTAGAACTCACAATTAAAGAACAAAAAAATTACAAAACTTGTGGCGAAGACTTAGTCTTTGCTGAAATCTGGAAAAATGCTGGTAAACTTGCGATTATAAATCTTCATCAACATCTAGTTAAAATGTGGATTACTGAAGAAATTCCTGCACACTGGACCATAGGAATAATCCATCCATTATTTAAGAAAGGAGACAAAACGAACCCAGATAACGACAGAGGAATTACCCTTCTGGACTGCACATATAAAATTTTCTCTCGCATAATTTACAACAGGATCAAAAACATTCTGGAACCACAACTTGGAGAATATCAAGGAGGATTTCACCCTTACAGAAGTTGTCCAGACCAAATCCTTAGCCTGAAATTAATAATGGAATATTACAAAAACAGAAATAAGCAACTCTTTATCTCTTTTATAGATTTCAAGAAAGCCTATGATAGTATTCATAGACTGACACTGCTAAAAATCCTCAGATCATATGGTCTCCATCCTAAATTGATAAAAATCATTCAATTAACATTAACAAACACAAATTCGGAAGTTAAATTTAGGGGAGAAATATCAACAGCTTTCACAGTAAAAACTGGTCTCAGACAAGGTGATGGATTATCCCCTCTGCTTTTCAATGTGGCTCTTGATTATATCATGAAGGTTTGGCAAAAGGAAAACCCTCCTAACATCAAAATTGGAACAAAACCATCAATAAAAATAAACTGCTTAGGATTTGCAGATGACTTGGCTCTTTTAGCACTAGACAAGGAAGAGGTTTGTACTCAGATCACTAGTCTCCAAGAAATTGCTCAAGGGATAGGAGATAATGCCTATGAAACCCTTAGATATAAATGAAGTCTATATAAATGATCATAAAATTAACCTAGTTCCTCAATTTAAGTATCTTGGAGAAATTATAACACATAACTTAAACGAAAAAGTAACTTGGATAAATAGAACAAATAAAATGAAAAAGGCACAATCCCTAACCTGGTCAACATATAATAAAAAATGCCTATCAATAGCTACTAAGATCCAACATTATAAAACTGTAACTCTCCCAGAAGCCACTTATGCTTCTGAAACACTGTTCCAAATTAAAAATGAACAAAGAACTGATCAGCTCCTCAAAACGGAAAGAAGAATCATTAGAACGTGCATAAATAAAAAGTATCAGGTTGAGGGAGTCTGGAGGATTCTCTCAAATGAAACTGTCTATTGTGAGATTGATCCAATCACCAGCACAATGAAGAAGAAAAGAATTTCACATTTTTTTTCACATCTTACGGCTTCCAGAAAACAGAATTGTACGCCAACTGGTGATGAGAAATCTAGGAAAGAAAACTGGAGGAAAATGGATCCAAGAAATCCAACAAGATCTCAAAACAGTTGGACTCGAGATAACAGATGCCGAGGAGAAAAATAATATTAACACCATTCTTAAAACTCACAAATTTTCTGCAGAAATGACACATAGAAAGCCTATGGAGATTTCAGATGAGTTGAGAAAATCCCGATCTGAAAGAATGAAAAAGTACTGGAAAGAGCGCAAGAACCAAGCAGTACTACCTTCAAAGAAGAAGTGATTGTGGAACGACTCAAGTGGTCCAATGTGACCAATCAAGATAATAATAATAATAATAATAGTCATTTATTGAGTTGTTTAATCTCTTCTCTAATTACAGTAATGAAGTGGTTAATAATGTTGTTCTCCCCTTAAAACAAACACCACCATTTATTCTGACTGAATTTAAGATAAAAATCTAAGGAATCTGCAAAAGCACTGTAATCTACTGTATATCACTTGTACCTCTTGTATTTCAATGTTTGGAGTTTGATAGATAAAATGGAGCATTTTACTCAGAACTTTTGCCTTGTACTGTTGAAACGTTTTGGCTGCCCCTACTGTTGGGTGATAAATGTAACTGTTTACCTCTGCCTAAGCTATGTTGTTTTAATGGGCGCCAAGACTTCAACGCAATGCTGAAATCTAAATTTGTATTTAACAACGTCTAGCTCTGGTAGAACACCTTCAAGAATCTATTCACTCAGATCGTGGTATGATTTGATCATTAACCCAACAAACAATTGTATCAGGAGAAGGAATTGGTCTATATCTAATGCTACCTACTGAAAGCAAAGATTGCATTGTAAAAGAAATGAATTTATTATATAAAACAAGTATAGCAAAATTAATAATAATAAGAAGTTTAAAATTTAAATTGGAGCGTTGCGATTTTAATATTACCGATAGAAAATTACGTGAAAACGGAGTCTGATAAATTGATTTTACTCTTATTTCCAAGCTATGAAGTTACTGAAACATGAAATATAAAACAAAGAAAAATGAGAGATTGCGTATTTCTGCGTCATTTGCGCTTACCATTGGAAATTGCCAAGGCATTTCCCTCGTACTTGCTGATGCTGTGTGCTTCCCACAGTCTCCTGGACGTCGTCATCTCCGTCGAAATTTGATGATATTCTGGTAGATTAGATAATTCTATGGTCCGTACATCGGACCCAAACGCTCGTCCAACCACACTGGTTAAGTTTTACAAAAGTTAGTCCTCCAATCCACGGAACATCGGAGCGACTCCCCGCGTATAACCACACTCGGCAAGAACTATACAGATTGTCCTTAACTCCACCGAACATCGGAGCCACTCGCACGCGCACCCATACTCGTCAAGTATTTCACAGTTTGTCCTCGTCTCACGGCGCGTCGAACGATATATTCACCTGTCGGCTCCCCCACTCTTCAGTCTCAACTAGCTTACGTCGTTTCCACTGATTGGCTGAGCACGCCGCGATCTTCCCCTCCTCTGGTTCATTACCCACGGCGCGCGAATCAAGAAGTCGATTTCCGTTCCAACAATTCGCCTTTTCTTGACGATGCGAACCCGCTTGCGTAATACTTCTCGACAGGAATCAGCTTGTATTTGAATTCCCAGTGAGTCATGTCTCTCAATATATCCTAACTGACGAAAACTCCGTAAAATTCCGCAATCACATAATTTTCTATGATATTGTCGTTCGTAATAATTTGCTTGATAGCGTTTTCTAAGACATAGAAAACCTATCTGTATGCTTATAATTTTTATAAAATGCTCCGAAAATATCTAAATAATAATTATAATAAATTAATAATAATAATAAATTAACATAAAAAATTCTCTTGGCTGAACAATTTGCCGCGTAAATAAATATAGAATGGCTTCCTACTGACTTATGCCAGTTGCATAAAAACCCCTCGAAAAACACGTTACACTGTGAATATATCTAGAGGGATGGAACATTTCCTAAAAGAAGTTTATGTATTAGCAAATGGTTAATAGTGTAAGAAGAATAGGGTTAAGTGAGGAAAATTAGTTTATCAAGCTAAAAATTGGTGGAGAGGTTCCTTGAATAGCCTAGATCAAAATACTAAGTCCCAACAAATCCCTCTTGAGGAACATGCCGCCATCTTGGAAAAATGGCCGGCATCTTGGATTTCGTATCCAGCATCGCATTGATCGTCATAACTCGGTACCTAAGGGTGATAGGGACATGCGGTTTGGTCAGGATAACTTACCAGAATGCAGGCTATCATTTTGACGCTACTTAACCTAGATAACAATCGAAATAGTTATTATAAATCACTTAAACAAACTCTCATAGGGTAGCGTTAAAATCCATCTTGATGTGCAATGTCGATTTTTCACCTTTTACTGTCATGGGATTGAAAAAAGTACGGAAATAAATGTTGTTAAGCACATCAAAAAGCACAAAAATATGTGATCAGCACTTTCGTAAACCAAAAATTACGGGTGTGAAAAGTTGTCAAACATGCGCATGCAACTCGAGGAGCGGCGCGCCGAGGGGGGGGGGCTTCATCTTATAACCTAATATATAATTTAAAAAAACAATAATTAATTTGTTAATACAGTAACTTAGGGCTTTAAAACTCTTTCTTAGCTACGTATATTATAGTTATATAGAAAAGGAATTGTAAACGTTGTTCATGTAAAACGAATGGAGGAGAAGAGGATACCCAGGAGAGTACACGAGACGAAGTGGGAAGGAAAGAGACCGAGAGGAAGACCGAGAGACAGGTGGCTGAAGGGGGTGGAAGAAAGCGTGAAGAAGAGAGGAGAAGACTGGACAAGGGTGGAGGCTGAGAGATGGTGGGAAGACAGAAGACGTTGGAGAGGCATGTGTTCCAAACAGACCCGGCCAGTGGCTGGAAACTGTGCAAGATGATGATGATGACTATTAGAAAATAAATTAAGCTGCTATTTGCTTATTTGCTATCTTATACCACACCTTCAACACACTAACGTTTAAGCACTTTACAGTTTCTTTTGTACAAACACGAAAAACACGGAAAAGAGGATATTCTGCTGCCACGGGACGCTGTAGTGCGGCGTGCCTGTAAAGGAATAAAGCCAACTATTAATTATATCGTACACGTTTAATATTGGTCATGTGTTGGTAAAAAGAAACGTGACACTTGCCTTAATATAGACGCTTTTTCTTTGGTATGGTTGAACTTTCAGAAGAGTCTACTCTGCGGCGAAGAGGTGGCGAGGATCTGCATGGCAATTCTTCGGGGTTGTCCTCCTGTTCC
The DNA here is from genome assembly GCA_946902985.2 of Meconema thalassinum. NCBI lineage: Eukaryota > Metazoa > Arthropoda > Insecta > Orthoptera > Tettigoniidae > Meconema > Meconema thalassinum. Next base: position 651,211,525 of record OX336390.1, read on the forward strand.
TCACTCACCATATCGTCAAGAGTATCTGGCTCTGGCATGTTAGAACAACCATCACCAGTGCAATTGTTGCACATTGCTGAACAGGAGAGACCTTGTCTTCGGCAACCGCAAGATCTGCTGCTGCATCCTGTCTTGCACTCTCAGCTGATGAGGTTTAGGAGGAAGTTTAGTGCGGGAGGAGATTCTGTTGGAATCGGTAAAAATTTGCCGATTCTGTTCTTCTTCCATCCCCACTCTGTAGGTGGAAGAGAGATTCCGCACCATTCCTGCACTTGGTGGTAAACTCTTAGGCTATGCTGTCGAGATGCTGCTGATGTTGGTGGAAGATTTGAGAGGTCGAAGTCTGCATGGAGACGTTGTTTGGCAATGGTCTTAAGGTACTGACAAAACCATGTCTTGTTTAGGCTATCTGTAGTTCTACCTCCGTATAACGCTACAAAGAATTCTTCCCCTGCCTTCACGATGTCTTCCACTGCAGCGTCTGCGCTGTTAAAAACAGCAATTCTTTGGCGAAGACCTGAGTTATTGTTTATAGTCTTGAACGCGTTACCCTCTTCCTGTAGGGAGCCGAAGTTGTGTTGCAACCGGATATGGCATGGAGGAAGAGAAGATTGTCGGTCATGTCCCCAAGAGCCTTCTGCAATTCCATAGAGCCAAAGAGTTTTTTCGGATGGGCTTTTGATGGTGGCACCAGCATATAGACGTTTCTATTGCGTTCTGCAAGGCTCGAAAGAAATACCAACAAATCGGTATCCTCTCCAACAATTGCCACATAACCTCCCTTCTCTGCTTCCTTGATCGCTGTTGTCACGATGAGACGATCAGCATCAGACTTGACATGAATAGCTGGAATCCCCTTTTCTTCGAAACAACGACCTAAAATGGCGACGAATCTTGATTTGATTGAAGTATTGGCTAGGAACTGATTCTGCGACGAGACAACTTGCACTTCCAAATCCACCAAAACTTCAGAAGATGACATCTTGGCACGTCGTCTCATATGCTCCACGTCTTTCGTCGAACACTTAAGTTACAATAACTTTCCCTTGATAGTTCGCCTTGATGTACGAAATGTAGTTCTTACAAACAACATCGAAGGTTCCCGATTTCAGCAATACCACCCGGTGCAAGAGATCTCCACCGTCAAACACGTAGGTAAGGTCTTCAGGAAGACAGTTATTGGTGCACACAACTTCTCTATCACTGTCCGTGAAGTTGATTTTGTACCTTTTCTGATAGTTTAAGCATCGAACAGCGCTGGCAGCAATAAAGCCTTCATTGCGAGCGACACACGCAATTCGATGAAACAGCTAGTTCAGATTTACAGGCACGGTCTCACTTCGGACAACAAGAGCTGCAAGAGTGACAACTTTGTCCTTTCGTTGGAGTTTAACTTCGGCGAACGATTTCCCTTCCAGTTTCTTTAAAGTCGCGGTTCCTGTCTCCCAAGCTGAGTCGCAGGTCACCGTTTCATCACCTATAACACCAGTTGATTAGGACACCAAAATATCCTGAGGTTTTTAGAAAGGAGAATGTATACGTAGCCATTCTGTGAATTTTTTGAGATGCTTGAACTCTCGCCTTTGGCAAGCTTGCCCAAGTTCCACGTGTTGCATAGAATTTAATGGTAAAATCGTTTTTGATGTAGGACATTTATAAAGTACAGGAAACGGCATTAACTTTTTAAACCGGATGGTAAACATCGGCAAAATAAGCATAAAGGGACAGTTCAAACTGAAACGCACATTTTTCGCTTTTATGATTATTTTCTGTGGCGTCCCGTTTAAGATTAATTTTATGATAATCATTACCGTAAAGACGTTCATTTCGGCTGGCCGGCCGGCGCCACTGCTAAGCAACACAGGGAAGGTGGAGTGAGGGAACGAGAGTGCTCTGTCGGCGCAGCTGCAGGGATGTCGCTCGGCAACGCGTGGTTGGACAGTCCATTCTTGTTTAATTACATACGAGCGTAGCGCAAAAAATACTTAATTCATCATCATCATCATTTCCCCTTATCCAGCTCCTGCCGGGTCGGGGTATTTATGGCACTTCTCCACTTTCCTCTTTCCTTCCACCATTCTTCTTCCACGATCTTGTCCCAGTCCAGATTTCTTTTTCTTACGCTGTTCTTCACTGAATCAATCCACCTTGTTCTAGGTCTTCCTCTTGTTCTCTTACCCTTGCACTTTGCCTCCAGCATCTGTCTTGGTATTCTATTTTCCTCCATCCTCTTTACATGTCCAAACCACCTTAGTTTATTCTTCTCAATTCTCTCATTTAGTTTTCCCATCCCAACTTCCTTCCTAACATCTTCATTCCTCACTCTGTCCTTCCTTGTCTTTCCTATCATACTTCTTAGGAATTTCATTTCACTGGCTTGGATTCTACTCTCTTGCCTGCTTGTCAGGGTCCAAGTCTCAGCTGCATAAGTTAATATGGGAACATAGTACACTTTATACACTTAATACTTAATTATTAAAATTAAAAGGAAATATTCCTTTCTCTTGATACATACAATATAAGTAGCTATGAACGAAAAGTTACCGTATTAACAAATTAATTAATGTTTTTTTATTATTATTTATTAGGTTATAAGATGCTATCCTTCAATATAAAAGTGTCAAATTTTTACTTATCATTAAAAAAGGGGCTTAGTTGCACCTACAGAATATGTTTACTTCACCAGTTGCACCGGCTTTGAGAAGCCCCCCTCATCAGCGCGCCGCTCTTTGAGTTGCATGCGCATGTTTGACAACTTCTCACAGCCATAATTTTTGGTTTACGAAAGTTCTGATTACATATTTTTGTGCGTTTTGATGTGATTAACAACATTTATTTCAGTACTTTTTTCAATCCCATGACTGTAAAAGGTGAAAAAGAGACATTGAACATCAAGATGGCTTTTAACGCTACCCTATGAGAGTGTGTTTAAGTGATTTATTATAACTATTTCGATTGTTATCTTGGTTAAGTAGCGTCAAAATGATAGCCTGCATTCTGGTAAGTTGTCCTGACCAAACCACATGTCCCTATCACCCTTAGGTAACGAGTTATGACGTTCAATGCGATGCTGGATACGAAATCCAAGATGCAAGCCATTTTTCCAAGATGGCGGCATGTTCCCCCAGAGGGATTTTTTGGGACTTTTAGTATTTTGATCCAGGCTATTCAAGGAACCTCTCCTCCAATTTTTAGCTTGATAAACTAATTTTCCTCACTTTGACCATATTATGTCTAATATTCCTGCACTATAAGTAGTGAATTGAAAGTTAACTCCCTCCTTGTGTTTATGTAGATATTCCTGATAATTTTAGATTACTAAGTTTTGAAATACTCATGGTTGTACTTCTTTTTTTTCTTTTTCAGAATGTGGGCTTGATTATGAAGAACTTCAGGGAGTTAGACAAGACACAGGAGCTACCTCAAGCTCTGTTGAAGAGTCTGCTCTTGAATTAAATGAAAGGAAATTTGAGGTACTTGATGGCATTCTTTTAGAATAAGTGGTGTTCTCAAAAGGAGATATGTACTCTATATTTTTCTTCAGTCATCAGAGGCACTTCAAGCCTTGTTGGGCTTATGAGTGAGGGCTAATGAAGTGGGAAACAATGGAGAATCACTTATAGTATCCCCCAGGGACTCAAAATTAGTGGGATGTGGGTTGACGACCACCTGACCGCAGGTGAGCCTGGTAATGTTTCTGCTTACTTGTGCTGGGCTCCTGTCTTTCATGTTTCTTGTTGACCTCTCTTGGTTAACTCTGTGCTCTTTTGACACTAATGGTACTAGGTTATCCGAGGTCTAGGGTGTCTTTCATGCGTGACATACACCCACGGTATGCCCTTCCTGTTGTAGAACGCGACTAAAAGGGCCGACATGGCTGAATAACTCGCCAGTATTTTAATGTGAAGACTCTCTGTGCAAAGGAAGGGCATAATTCATTCACAGTAGCCCCTACATGTTGTAAAAGCAGACCCTTAATGGTTTGCCTCTTTGAAATAAACATGCATGCAATTTGGGGAAGCACTGTCAACTTGGTCATCTGGCCAGAAAGCCTCTTATCAGGGAGGTGTGCCATGTATCCTTGCAGTGGTATCCAGCTGATAATGCAGGTCATTGCATGGCCGAATACTGCTGAGCTGGACAAGTCACTGTATGCTGAGGGGCATGTGCCTATCAGGATTATTTTTGACTTTGTTTCCATTTTATTTTCATTTAATTTTTATCCCGAGGCACTGTCTACTGTCACAGAATAGGTATTACCATGACTGGGTGGTGCCCACATTTGATGACCTCCGATTGGAGTGGATAGTTGTTATTTATCTTAGTACACAACAACTGTGTTAGCAGGGTACTGACCCCAGTTGGAAAGACAGATTGGTTTAGGAACAAGACTGGACTAAGACAGGGGAGTGTGCTGTCACCTCTCTTGTTCATAATGGTGATGGATGAAATTGTAAAGGAAACAAAGGAAGCATATGGACATAAAGATATGAAGTTACTGTTATTTGCAGATGATATTGTGGTCTGGGGAAGGAACACCGAAGAAGTGCAAAAACAACTAGATGCACTGAACGAAAATATTCAGAAGTATGGCCTGAAAATCAGTATAGAGAAAAGCAAGACCATGGTGATGACAAGAGGGGAAAGACAAGGAAAGGGCACTGTGAAAATTGGAAGTCAGAGTTTGGAAATTGTGGACACGTTCAAATACCTAGGAAGTGAATTGTTGCAAACTGGTAGGTTGGACATGGAGATTGGCAGGAGAGTACAGCAGAGCAATGCATTCTATCAAAGTGTAAGAAAACTTGTTTGGGATAAGGAAGTACCAAGGAAAAGCAAGGAGGTAATGTATAAAGTGTACTATGTTCCCATATTAACTTATGCAGCTGAGACTTGGACCCTGACAAGCAGGCAAGAGAGTAGAATCCAAGCCAGTGAAATGAAATTCCTAAGAAGTATGATAGGAAAGACAAGGAAAGACAGAGTGAGGAATGAAGATGTTAGGAAAGAAGTTGGGATGGGAAAACTAAATGAGAGAATTGAGAAGAATAAACTAAGGTGGTTTGGGCATGTAAAGAGGATGGAGGAAAATAGAATACCAAGACAGATGCTGGAGGCAAAGTAAGAGAGCAAGAGGAAGACCTAGAACAAGGTGGATTGATTCAGTGAAGAACAGCATAAGAAAAATAAATCTGGACTGGGACAAGATCGTGGAAGAAGAATGGTGGAAGGAAAGAGGAAAGTGGAGAAGTGCCATAAATACCCCGACCCGGCAGGAGCTGGATAAGGGGAAATGATGATGATGATGATGATGACTTAGTGTTACAGCACATAGCCTTCCTTTCTCTGAAAGTACTCTTAAAGTACTCTTCGATAAGCTGCATCTAATTTTCCTACTATCAAATTTTCTATACTTGCAGAGTTCTCTTTACACCATTCTTCTTTCGCTTTCTTGGATATTTGTTACCTAATTTTTCAGATCTCAATCATGCACATATCAGTGAACAATGATAAATCAAGACATATGCAATAACAACTTGTGCTGAATGAACCTTATACATTTTCAAATGAATGGTTTATTGTGTCACACTAAATAAACATTAACTTTGCTTGAGTTGAGCATGGGAGAGTCTTTAAGTTACTAAGCTGTCACTAGCTCATTTGTCCAAATGATGAAATCGGGGGAATATATATTCAGGATTTTTTAAATGGCATTCTGTGTGGCTTGGGAAAATGGTTACATTACCAGCGTCATTTGAGGGACCCATTGCATGAATAACACACAAAAAAAACGAAAGAAAAAGGAACCATTTGAAGAAACATGCATGTACGTGATCACATGAAAGAGGATTTCTCATGGTTACAAATGTAAGGTTGCCATTATTATGATCGCACATTGAATACCTGGACGTTATGCTGACCAAAAAATCAAAATTTTAAGAAAAAGAACACAGGGTAAAACAATAAAAGCAGACAGCATGATTTGGGTGATAAGACTTTGATGTGACATTTTGTATTTGGTTAAAAGGAAAACATTTTTGGCTTTTGGCGCTGGACCATTTATCAACACATCCAAGATTACTGGTCACGTGGCATCTGACTTTATCATGAACATCTTCCAAGGAATAAAGAATAACAAAAGGGTGCAATCAGTTAAGGATTTTTCACTCCATTTTCTTCAAGTGCTGACTCTCTTTTTTAAAGTTCCTTGGAGTAATGTTTTCTGAAATACTTGTTTGGGCAGAGTTACAATGACCTTTAATCTTAGTTGTGGAATGCTGCTACAAGAATCACCATTGTGTGGTTAACAAGTCACATGGGAATATTGTTGGGATGAGACCTCAAAACTCCCTCTCGGCACACCGGAAGGTGGAGGTAGATATCACCGGGCAAAGAAAAATATTTCAAATTCACTCAATTTGTCAATTGTTGTATACCCACAAACGTTCTACATGTTTAGCATACAAGAAGCCCGATCTTCTTATACTGTAATTATATTATGGTCTACTTCTATTTACCTTTAACTAGCACAACTACCGACCAGCTGAACAGTAGTTGGAGATAATGCTATCTTTGGCTCATCTATAGAACGACACGGCTGTCAAAATATAAATATTGCTTTGATGACATCTGTAGTGCAGTCAGCAATAATTTGCGACACCTATCTTTGGCTTAGCTCTTCCTTCATCAACTTGGCATCTTCATCGAGAACATTTTGCTCATCCCTTGACGCAAGGGTAGGTCATATCAAAAGATCTTTCAGACAAAAATTTTAGGTAATGTATAGAGGACTATTGGCAATTTTAAACTGTTTTGATATTGCGCCTATTAAGGGAGGCATGATTTTTTCTTCTAAAAAAAAAAAACTCCATCCCCCCCCTCGCCCCCTCCCCCTCCTTTTGGTCAATGGTTGGTGCTATCAGAAAACTTAACTGAGATAAGTTTTTGGCCCTTATCCAAAGAATAGTATGAACTTTGAATGGATTCGATTTTTTACATCATCATCATCATCATCATCATCATCATCATCATCATCATTTACTGTACATATCAGGCCATTAAGGCCCATGACAGAAAACAAAGAGACATAACAAACACATCAAATATACAATATTACAAAACACTATCCTAATCAATCACACAGGAGGCATTATCCCGTTCACAATCTCAAGCATTCGTTACAAATGCCGTTCCATTTTTCTCTATCCATTGCATCATCCAGTACTGATATTGGTTCCACCTGCTGCAACGTTCTCATCACGCTATCCTTCCATCTCGTCCTTGGACGGCCTCTTGGACGTTTGCCAAACAGCTGAGCATTGAACACTCTGTTAGGGATAGATTCCACAGCTCTCACGATGTGTCCCATCCACTGGAGCTGTCTTCCTCTGATGATCCTACCCACATCAGCTTTCCCAAAACGTTGGTATAAGTCCTCTTTTTCCCTCCTTTCCCATCTTCCTTCTTCCCTATTGTAAATAGGTCCATATATCTTTCTGAGCACTTTCCTCTCAAATGCACAAATGCGCTCTTCCAGTGTTTGTGAGGTCGCCCATGACTCGCATCCATATAACAGAACCGGTTTCACTAGTGTCATGTATAACTTAACCTTGCTGTTTTGTGAAATTAAGCGTGACTTGTTACATAAGAAAGTTATAGTGATAATTCAATTTTTCGAAAAAGGCCCCCCATTTCCATCCCCTTGGTCCAATTTTACCTGTTAATGAACTCAATCGAGATTTTATATGGTAAAATTTTATGTATAAATTTGAAAGTGATTGGTGGAAAATGGCGGTAGTTATCGTGTCCACAAAAATGTGATATATATACTGTATATATATAGTCTCGATTATCCGACCTAAACTGGACCTGGAGAACGTCGGATCACCAAAAATGTCGGATAATACAGAATAACTTTGAAAATGAACTAAACAAATAGGTATGCTATACTGTGTTACTAAAACTACTACATGTTTTACGGTACTCTATTTACTGAATTATCAATTCATTGTACTGTACATGCAGTATTGAACAAAATCGTTCCAAACGCCTTAAGAAGAGAAACTTGTCAACAATGTCTGCTTGCCTTCTGATTCACGTTCTCTTGCTGTGAGATTTTGTCATCGACGAAAAATCAACACCTTCGTTGCGCTTACCTCCGATAACCTAGATGTTAGGCCCCTTAAAACAACAATTATCATCATCATCACCTCCGGCTGTTGCTCCACGTACGTTAACACCATATCCAATGCATCTACTCCTTCACTGTGAGACATCGTTTTATCCTTTTGTTCTGTAATACCTCTTTCTTCTTCTTCATCTTCACCGTCCTAATTTTCTTTAGTATTCACAAAATCAATAATATCAGGGTCAGTTAGTTCAAACAGCTGATTTTGTGCACATCACTTACTCACATCTTGAGTCATAGCAACCTCACAGCCAGGAATGCAATTCAGTAAGGGAACAATGTCGGATAACACGGAGTGTCGGATAAGTGAAGGTCAGTTGAGCGGGACTCTACTGTATATAGATGAAAAAATCCACAGCCTGCTTCCAGTCTCCGACCGGGTCAGGAATGGAATGAATGAAGCCCCCATCTAGTGGCGAGGATATGAACTGTGCCGGCTGCCGAGGCCTGACGCACTCCTCTGGGGCAATGATTAAATGAATGACAGATGAAATGAAATGATAGTGGAGAGTGTTGCTGGAATGAAAGTTTGACAGGGAAAACCGGAGTACCCAGAGAAAAACCTGACTGCCTCCGTTTTGTCCTGCACTGATCTCACATGGAGTGACCGGGATTTGAACCACGGGCCCAGCGGTGAGAGGCCGGCGTTTTGCCGCCTAAGCCACGGAGGCTTTTACTGTATATAGATATATAATTAAATATAATTTTTTGAACTGGCGGTAGTTTTGGGGTCTAGGGGATGTGAAACGCGAAAATATATCAATTTTCCGGAAGTCGGAAGTTACATGGTACCCATTGTAATAGATAACTTTCTAATGAAATCTACCTAATACCGACAATTCCTCAATGCTGTTGATTTTTGTTGATATGGAAGCACTTAGTCATGATATTTTTTTTCTTCAAGGTATTGAGCATGGTATTTTTTAATTTATGCAATAAATGGTGTTTGGTAATAATCTCATTTTTTGTATGGTTCCAATTCATGGGAAATATCTGTGGTTGATACCATTCTTATTCTCCGTATTGATTCGCAGTTCTGGGAACATGGTGTGATCAACCAACTCCGATTGACGAGATTCTGATTCTCCCTACAAACTCACATTTATGGAAATTGTGTTTACCCAGCGTTGCTTTTGCGCCAATCGACAAGAATCTAATTTCACCTACAGCCTTGATAATATGTACAGTATAGTAGGTATGTCGTAGAGTTAATAAGTTGATGGACTGGGCGCATGGTGTCGTCATGGTGCACTACAGTAGACAGATTGCGCTGCAGGATGGTGCAGTGTGAGTCATTCTCTCGTCCCAGCAAAAGGCAGTTGTGCGCATACAGTGTCAGTACAAGTACAGACTCTGTTGAGAAAGGACGTTGAATACGCACGGCGGAACTTGAGAATACAATCAAAAGTTCTCGAAGGAGAAACAAAATGAGTATTGTCCGTTGAGCCATTATAATTAACACTAAAGATGCCTCGCTGCCATAGCATAGTGTTGGTCTGGCTAATGTGTTATACAAACGTAAGCGTGTATGCCTTTGGACAAGAGATGGCTTCATGATGTGATTGATAATTCCTGTTGTTCTGGTATAATTTGTTATTTTTGCAGTTATGTCTCGTTCTTCTTGAAAAGATAAATGATATCCTAAATACTTGAATTCGTTAACTCTTCTAAAATTTTACCATCCAGAAGCAAAATGAGTTTACTAAAGTTGTTAAAGCTAAATAAATGTGGTAAAACAGGTGAAGGTGAAAGTGATATTGAAGAAATTTTGAATAAAGATAGTGACACTGATAGTGGCAAAAGTGAAGTGAAAAAATCCACCAGAGTGGAAAGTGCAGTAAGTACCTCTTGCAGCTCTGCAATAAATATAAATAGTGTAACAGGTTCATTGAATGACACCACATTTTTGTCTCCTTGTTGGACCTCGGATCAGTGGAATTTTTTAGTACTGAGAATTCATGGATAATTATTAATGAAGGTAACCTAGGATGTAAAATATGTTCAGAAGCAAATTTTATTCCTAAAAAGCTTCAGGGGCTTCACATTTCGCAAGAATGGGTGCAGGGAAAAATAAATTGCTATGGAAGTGATAAGAAAGCTCAACAACAGAGTTTGTGGAAAAGAATTCGTGAACATAAATTAAGTAAATCACACACATCTGCGTCAGAAATAGTAGAATTAAGGAATTATTTATTTATTTACTTATCGTATGTTTTTTAGTGCCGGGAGTGTCCGAGGACATGTTCGGCTCGCCTGAGAGTCTGTAGCTGCTTCCAGCGGAACCCTAAAGGGTGAGCTACAAGTTCCGTTCAATTTCAAGTAGTTCCAACTTTCGCCACCAGATATCAATGATACCTAGTGGCGAACGTTGGAACTTTGATAGAGCGTTCTGACGAAATCTAACCTAACAAATTTTGCTTTACACAAGTTTAGTCTGTGAAAGGATCTTTTACATGCCATAAATCTATGACATGGGACCGCCGGCTTTACTTCCTCTCCGAAGGAAGGCATACTGAAGGATTTTTAACGCTCTTAAAAAATTCGACGACCTCGGCCGGGTTTGAACCCGCTATCTTGGGCACAGCAGTTCAGCATGCTACCGACTACGCCACCGAAGCCGAAGGAATAATAATAATGTTATTAGTTTTACACCCCTTTTAACTACTTGGCTTTTAGAGACGCCGGGATGCCGGAATTTTACCCCGAAGGGGATCTTTAACGTGCCAGTAAATCTACTGACACGGCTCCCTCGCATTTGAGCTCCCTCAAATTCCAGCTGACTGCACCAGGAAGTATTAAGCAAAAAGCAATACTTAGAACAAGGAATTATAACAATGCAACAAGGAGAAGTTGAAACCATTGCTCGTGTGATTAGAACAGCTTACAAAATTGCAAAATATCAGAGACCTTATACTGTTATGCCAATTGTTATAGATCTCCAAACTCTTAACGGGCTCAATATGGGAAGAATTCTTCACACAAATTTCTCTTGTACTAATGTCACAGCTCATACAGTAGAGTCTCGCAAACTCGGCACTCGGTAACCCGGCACTCCGGATTTCTCGGCCACCCTGACAGGAGAAAAAAATCATGATTTTTTTTTGTTTGTTTTTGTGTTTCCGCACAGAGCGTTATTATGTTTTCTTTCGTCTTCTCCATCAATGGAATTATCGACAGTTAAATACGACGCGAAACAGGTTGACCTACAGTACATCGTAAGAAGAGTAACGACGACCTGATAATTACAGGTAGCTGTACAGTACAGTACTGTAAATGCACAAACTGTTGGCAGTAAGAAGTAAACAAACGGTTCTCACGCAGAGCGTTGTATTTATTTGATTGCGCATTCTCCGCAATTCAGTTTCTTCGCCGTCTTCGTGATGAGGCTTCAAGAAACAGGGTTCAAAGCGAAAAGCAAAAGAACATACTTGCTTTTTTGCAAAAAGTAAATGGTAATTTTCATTAAGTGAAAAAAATTATTTGCCTACGGGAATTGATTTGTACATATTCAAGTACTGTAATTGTAGTGGCTTTATCATTTTAAAACTTGTGTTTATGTTAAAAGCAAATAAATGTACTGCATTGCATTACTTTTAAACCAAAACAAACATCTTATTTCGTCTTTTTAACACATTTCCCGATAACCCGGCATTTTCGCGAACTTGGCCACCCTTCGGTCCACATTAGGCCGAGTTTACGAGACGCTACTGTATCGCTAAAACTATGCGTAAAAGGATCGTGAAACATATTGTAGAAAACAAATGGAAAGTAGGTATATTAATAGGTGAATCTACCACACTAAGCAAAAAGCAGAAACTAGTTGTGTGTTTAAAATTTTCTATGGAGGACACTGACAGTGTTGTCAAACTATGATTTTTAGATCTGATTGAACTTGAGAGTGAAACAGCTTCTAGTATTACTACTGCTCTTCTTTAAAAAGTCAACTTCTTTGGAATGAGTGAAGAATATTTAAAATAATGTCTTCTATGTTTTTCATATGATGGTGCCTCAACAATGATGGGCAGAAAGAGTGGTGTAGGGGCAGAACTTAAGAAATGATTTCCCTCTAGCATAATCTGCCATTGCAGCAACCATAGACTAGAGCTAGCTGTTAGTGATTCCATCAGAGAAGTCCATGGAATAAATTACTTTCAGATATTTGTAGAGAAACTGTATGCTCTATACAATCAATCTCCTAAGAACCAAAGGGAACTAAACAACTGTGTAAAAGGTTTGGAGCAACGAATTTTGCACATTGGTAAAATTTTCACAATTCGGTGGGTTTCATCAACTAGAAGAAAACTACAGGCTGTATGGGAAAACTTTGAGAGTTTATTCTCATTTTGACATGGCTGAGAATGATGTTATAAGAGATCAGAAAGAAAGGACGAAATATTCTGGCTTACGGAAATATTTAGGAAGTGCAGAGTTTGTAGAGAATTTAGGAATAATATTGGATGAATTGTTAGAATTAGTTGATCTTTCATGTGATCTTCAAAAGAGGGAAATGACACTGCCAACAGCAGATAAACTGGTAAAAAGAACTGTTAGAGTATTTCAGTCATTGCAGCAGAACCCTGGCCATTATGCCAAAGCACCTAATAGTATGACTAAATTGAGTAAATTCAAATCTGTGTCCCTGTCAAGATCCAATAAAATACAAATCATCCATGCAGGACAGTTTTGCAGGAGTCTTGCTGCCAATTTAGAATCAAGATTGTTAATTACTTAGTCTTCTCACAGACACAGAGGAATGAATGAAGATTTGCAAAATAGTAGTAGCTATAATGATTTCATCTGTCATCTAACAGTGTTAAGTCTGTCTGAATGACCTGAGAAGCTATATACAGGGTCATTATCTTGTTACTTTTCGTTACCGGTAGACACCCTGTAACTTACATTTTTTTTTCCATAGTTTTTTTTTCTTGTGATGATATCACTTTTCCATAATAATTTCCCCTTTGGCCATAATGCCGTAATCGTGAGGTGATATCTGTAATGATTACGGACAATCTGTAATAGTTGGCACCTGCGGCTCAATTACATTATGCGGGAAAACAAGTATTTATATGCCCTAACATGAAAAGCACTACATAAGATATTTATTACAAAATAACACGCTTTTATGTACCCCCACTTCTGTACATAAAAGCGTGTTATTTTGTGATAAATATCTTATGTAGTGTTTTTCATGTTAGGGCATATAAATACTTGTTTTCCTGCCTAATGTCATTGGGCACACAAATTTGTGTTGACCGACTGAAAGGTTTTCTTTATTATTCACATGTGGTTTGCCTCATCAATCACTCATGACTTCACTTTGATTCGCTGCCTGAGCCTTTGGGGATTTCTCCAACTAGTACGACTGTAATCTTGTAATTATTACTTTTTAAATTCATAAGTAGCACACACATCACTCGAAATCTATCTATTGCACAATCCATCGATCTTCAAGCAATTTGTTTTTTGGAAAGAATGAACATGATTTTTAAAATCTGAAAATAACACACCACATACCTTACATCACCCCAAATGCAACGACTCGTCACCTGGAGAAATTGCCAGTCAAACATCTTTTTCAAAATTTATTTGATGTTTTGAATGGGCTACCTTCAAATTTTTGGGATGACGTCTGTATCTAAGATTGTTTTGAGATTAAAAATGGAAAGAAGGGGTCTTCTTTCCGAGTATGGAAAGAGGGGGTCTTCTTTCCGAGTAAATGCTGTATATTATTGTGTATATATTAATTGTTCCTTCTTCCTTTCTAGGCCAAAATCCTGCAGCTTGAGAGACTCAAGGCATGTTAAGTAAATGTAAACCTTCTTTCTATGTTTGTTTTTCATGTCTTTTGTAATTTTATGGTAGTTCCATGGTACTGTGTTCCATTTTCTTAAAATTGTAGCATGTTTGGTCATCTATATTTCATGAGTGGTTACCGTACATTAAAAAAAGGTGTTGTTTGTTAATATTTTCAGTGCTTGCTTGCTTGCTTTCTTTCTTCTTCTCTCTAAGACTCATGTGATCTGGCTTATGTTCTGGTAAACATTTGGAAATTTTAAAGTTACGGTACAAGAGATGTGTGTCATTCATAAGTAATTAGCAGTCTCCTCTTCTTTGTATTCATACCATAGATTTTCAAGTTAGCCCATTTACTTGAAACTTTATGGTCAGTGGAACTACATGCTGTCATCTTCTGCTGTTGACAATATTACGACAAGTTGTATAAACTCTGTCTGAGGATAGGCTTCATTATGAGTCAGTAGTGGGTAGTTCTCTATTCTCTTAGACTGGAAGCTTCCTCATATTACAACATGTGTGAATATGTTTCATAGTAATTTTACTACGTGAATTGCAAAATTATGCTATTTTCTCATACTCGCACTGCTAAAAGGGCTAAAACTTATAAATAATGAATGTAATATGATGAGGTGAAAGTAGGTATTAAATAAACTCTTCCAACAAAAGAGTTTCAGAACCTGTTCAGAAAGGAATTAGTGCAAGATCTGCTTGACTATTGGATTTATCATATTTGAGAGATGTATAAGTGATTATCGGTTAAAAATAAATATCTTGTTGTAAAATATTTCAGGAAGAAACAAGCTCCGAATATTTCAAAGCTAATTGTAATTATTCAATTATCTTATTTTAGTGTTGATAACACTAAAAGGTCATTAAGTTAATAGAATTCAATTTCATCCAAAAGGTCACTACTATCAAAAAAATAAACAAATTCAAAGTGCTTTAACTTAAAAATTAAAAATGCCTAAGTGACTTTTTTGACAAGATAGAATATTCAGACTTGGATGTTCCATTAGGTATGTATTTGACCATGTGGGGGGGGGGGGGGGGGGGGGAAACCTGCATATGCTTGTAATGACATAATGACCAGAGCTTACCGTTTCAATCTTTTCTTTAAAGATTTAAAATGTTCCTCTATTCTGGAACGTTTTTGCCAAAATTGTTACTCGTTTAGCACCACCCAGGGGACACGTACAGCTTAAGGCATGCTGCGGACGTGAGTAACTTCATCCCCCCAGTAGGCCAAAACAAAACAAACTTTGATGCTGAGATAAGAGCAATTTCACATGCACTCCATCAGTTATTAGGCAGAAACATTGATTATCAAAAATGCGTTATCATTACAGATTCAAAAGCAGCCATCCAAGCCATCTCGTCAAATTATAAGCCCCAAAATAAAGAACTGAAAGAAATCTTTTGTATGATAAAAACCCTTCAAAGACTCCACAAACAGATCTCATTTCAGTGGATCCCTTCTCATGTTGGAATATCAGGAAATGAAGAGGCAGACAGATTAGCAAAAAAAGGTACCGCACTACAACAACCTGTCAGTCAGACTGATTTTATGTCAGCAAAAAGGATCTTGAAAAATACTATCAAAAACAGGTGTGAAGAAATGGCAAAGAAAACAGCAGAAATCAAATTATGGAAAGACATTGATGCTAAATGGGATCAATATAAATTGACACCAAGAAGAGAAGCTGTAGCCTTCTTCAGACTTAACACTGGCCACGACTGCCTTGCAGCTCATCTGAAATGAATCAACATCCTGAGATCTGAAGAATGCACACTTTGTCACGAACCTGGAAGTAAAATGGATAAGGGGCACCTGCTACATTGCAACAAACTTGATGTGACTGCTAGAACTTCTGGAAACCTCACACAACTCTATTGGAACACAAGAAAGCTGATGGATTGGAATCCGGGCTAGCCATAGGAAACAACAACATTTAAAATGTTTAAATATTAAATGTTCAGTGAATAAAACTGCTAAATATTTATGAAAATGATTTTAATACACAATACTGATATTCCTTTATCTAGTGAAACAGTCAGATTTTCTTATATCTTTACTATATCATTGCAGTATTAGGCTATATGCAATTTTCAATTTGTTTTCCTCGAAATTCAATAAATTTTGTCTTACAATTTCAAAGTTACTAGTTTTTAAGCTAGATACTTCTGGTTTTCACGAAATTGATCATATATTTATCTATTATTTATTTATTTATTTATTTACATAGTTTACGCCCACATTGGAGCACTTAAATCAATCCATATACACTACAGTCTTTACATTATTAGAGTTGTAATGGCTTCTCAACTTCCTCTTCTCCCAGAGCTTCTTTAATCTCTCCGACCTGGCCGCCCTCTCTTCATTTGTAATGGTGTACTGTTTTCGTTTGACTGTTTTTAATTTCAATCTTGTATCCCTACTTCTCAGAATCCTCTTCTCTTTTCTCTCTGCAATTTGTTTCATTGTAATATTTAGCTCGTCTAAATCATTCTGGACCTCAACGAACCAGTTGTTCTTGGTTTTACTTTTCCAAAAGAAATTGAATAATTGTTTCAGTAGTCTGGTGTCTGGTAGTCTTACTATGTGGCTGAAAAAAGCAAGTCTCCTTTTTCGCATTGTATCCACAATTGATTCATTTTCCCGATAGACTATTTCATTAGGCAGCAGTCTCCATTGTCCATTTACTTGATGTTTTTTATTGATAATTGTCCTGATGATCCTTCTGTCTATTTTTTGGATTTTATCTGTTGTTGCTTTGGTATTCATCTTAAACAGGGTTTCACTTGCATAAGTTGCTTCAGGTTTAACTACTGAACCATAATGTTTGAATTTGGCATTCATCGAGAGAGATTTCTTCTTATAAGTTGACCATGTGACTCGTTGTGCTTGTCTCAGTTTTGTTGTTCTGTACTCTATTGCGGCTTTCTCATTTAGGTTCCAAGTTATAGTTTCCCCAAGGTACTTGAACTTTTTTACAACCTTAATTTGTTTATTATCATTTAGTTGAAGGACAGGAGTGTCCACCTCGAAGGTTGGCATAATCTCTGTCTTTTCAAATGAAATTTGTAATCCCACTTTTTCTGCAATGTTTTCCAGTTGTTCAATTTGGACTTTAGCCTCTTCCACACCATTTGCCAGTAGTGCAAGATCGTCTGCAAATGCCAGGCAGTTTAGTTTAATATTTCTACCAATCTTGATGTTTGGTTGGCATTTCTTTCTCCATTCTCTCATGACCTTCTCCAGTACACAATTAAACAAAATAGGTGAGAGACCATCCCCCTGCCGAAGGCCGGTTGTGATTGTAAATGGTTTTGACAGTTCTCCTCTAAATTTAACTTTTGCTTTAGTGTTCTTGAGAGTCATTCCAATAAGGTTGATCAATTTCCTGTGAACACCAAATTCTTGAAGAGTATTTAGTAATGACTTCCGATGAATACTGTCATAAGCTTTTTTGAAGTCAACAAAAGTGATGACTAGGTTCTTACTTCGAGCTCTGTGATGCTTCATAATCCATTTAAGACTGATGATTTGATCTGGACAACTTCTGCCTGGCCGAAATCCTCCTTGGTACTCTCCAAGTTCTTGGTCCAGTTGTTCCTGTATTCTTGAGTGAAGAATTTTTGAAAAGATCTTATATGTGACATCAACAAGGGATATTCCTCTATAATTATTGGGATCTGACCTATCACCTTTCTTGTGTAGGGGGTGGATTATTGCAGTGTTCCATTCCTCTGGCATTTTTTCAGAGTTCCATATGTCAATAATACGTTTATGTAGGTTTCGTAGAGTTTGATCATTTGCATTCTTCCATAATTCTGCAACCAACTGATTTTCTCCTGCTGCTTTATAGTTCTTGAGCAAGTTAACGGCTTTGATCACTTCCTCATATGTTGGTGGAATAACCTTTTCTAGTGGTGTTTTGTTTTTAGGTTTTGGGTCAAATTCCAGATTTTCTCTTGGGTCTTCGCAGTTGAGTAATTTTTTGAAGTAGACTGCCAAGATATTTGCATTGTCTTGGTTGTTATGTGCCATTTTCCCATTTTCATTTCTCAGCATAAGTGTAGGTGGGGTATACTTAGACTGATACTGTTTAAACGACTTGTAATAATCCCTTGTTTTATGTTGCTTGAATGATTCATCTATTGTTCTGAGCATTTCATTCTGATGATTCCTTTTAATTCTTCGAATTTCTTTAGCTGCTTGTCTTCTAGCATTAGTTAGTTCTGTTCTGGATTCGTCGGTTTTCCTTTGTTGATCATTTAACCATGCTTTGTGCCTCATTTGAATTGCTTTATCGCACTCCTCGTTCCACCAAGCATGTTTCTTCCTCCTTTTAATGGGAGCAAGTTCTTCAGCTACTGATTTCAATTTATTAATTATCACCTCTAAGTCATCACTTAGTTGTGTTTTAGATCTCTCCAAGTATACTTTATTGTTCATTAAATATGTGGGGTCATAATTTTTCTTCCTATTGGATTGGGCAGGCTTACGCTTTCTCTTAGGTGTTAGCTTTATTTTTATTTTGGATATGTAATGATCTGAATCGATGTCCACTCCACGGAGAACTTTGACATTATAAATTTCCTTATGATAATTTTTATCCATGGCAACATGATCGATTTGGAATTCCCCCAATTTTATGTTAGGACATTTCCAGGTCATTAATTTGTGTGGTCGCCTCTTAAATCTGGTAGTTTCCAAAATAAATCCATGGTCTGTACAAAGTTCAATTAACCTTTGACCATTCCTGTTTGTTAATTTATGAGCTGGCCATTTTCCTACTACTGGGCGGTATCGCCTTTCTCGTCCTATTTTTGCATTAAAATCCCCAAGCAAGATTTTAACATGTGCATCAGGGATGCTTGATATCATATGGTCGAGTTCCTCCCAAAATTTGTCCACTTCTTCTCTATCCTTTCTGTTTTTATCATTTGTTGGTGCGTGTACATTTATCAAGGTGTAGGTTTTGTTTTCAACTTTAATTGTTAAGGTTGCTGTCCTCGCCGTGCTCGAGGAGAAGTCCTCTATTGAGTCTATTATACTAATATGAACCAGAAATCCCACTCCGAATTGCGGGACATTCTTCATTACCCTTTTCCCTGGGGGTCCTTTATATAGACGATATCCTCCTGATTCAATTGGATCCTGATCTGTATCTATTATATTATAAAGTAAACCAAGAATGAGATTTTTCAACTTACCGGTACGGTATGGTTTCCTGAAGCCTATTCATCGAGTTGTGTATAGATTACATACTGCATTTGAAAGACCAAGATAGTGTACCTCTCTTGGCATATAGAGATCAGATAGGCCTACTTACCTAAAGCAGAAAATAGCTCATATCTTCTTGGACTCTTGAGATGGAAAATGGCAGTGAAACATGGGATAGTTTTGCACTGGGTCCGAAAAGTAACCAAACTAACATGCCTGTGTCCCAGAGGCATGGATAGTTGTGCAATCAAAAGTAAACCAATCTAATGAATTCCCATGGTAGCATAAAGCCACAAGCACAAAATGCAGATGGGTAGTTGGAATGCTAGGTTTACATAACTACAGGTACCGAATTGATAATGCAGGGGGAAAAATAGGAGGAGTTGGAATGGCTGTATTAAAATAAATAAAACCACATCAAAATATGTGAGAGGAACACGTACATATTAAGGTGAAGTGAACGAAAAGACATAACGACATCTAGATGATAAGTTCGTCATATTGCGAATTATAATAAAAAATGCTAAATTGTGAAAATAATATTAAAGGGAGCTCACAGGCACTCACACTGGTAGCGAAAAGAATTTAGAATAATTAAGGAAGATAATGCAGGCCGAGGGTGAGGTGGATGGATACAGTGCAGGAGAGCATTGAGAAAAGAGGAGGGAAAGTGGAAGATATACTGGAAGAAGGACGAGAGTGGTGGAGAGATAGAAAAGTATGGAGGTCCTTGATTGACACCCCGACCCAGATTACTGGAACCAGGAAATGAAGAACTATGCAGTATACAGATGAATCACTGACTTAAAGAGAGTGCAGCGAAGATAAAGGGAAGGTTATCAAGTGATAAAGATTTACATAAATAATACCATAATCTCACACATAAGATACAAAAGGTTTCTGAGGGATCTGACATGCTGGTACAAGTAAAAATCGCCTTGCTTGGTAAGAAAAGTTATGAGGTAGCACAATTTCAACCGTGACCCGGCAGAAGTACTTGCCATAGTGAACAGCACTAAGCCAAAAGGTCCACCACACAGTATCAGAACAGGGCAATAACCAAAATCACAGGGCATAAAAGAATCCAGAAATTTTCTTGTGAAGGAACATGCGAAAGCATTTCATTCATAGACACCCAAGATCTCCAGTCATAATAAGAGAAAAATCCACATACATACGAATTAGCCAAATAGTGCCCACACATGACTAGAAGACTCAAAAACAGGGAGGGAAGATAAGATAGATGCACTCAAAGGTAAAAAAACCACTAAATAAATGTAACTGTGACTAACCTGAAGTAATGCAATATCACATGGACGAAGAACATGTAAAAATGCGATATATGAGAAAGAGTTAAGCCAAAAATAAATAACATATGTGTTCACAAACACATGTTGGGTGTTAGGTAAATATAGGGAGGCAGAAAACTTCCCTATGTGAGGAGTAGTCTCAGGTAAGAAAACATGTCTGGTCCACATGATGGATAAGAGAGACGTAGGAGGAGGAACGTTAATCTCGCTGCCAGATGGCGCGAGCAAAAGAGCAGGAACCAATCAAAATATAAGAAGCACCAATGACATATATTAACACATCATCATCATCATCCATTTACAGTTACAGTTTCCCGGGTACTGTTGACAAGCCTCTTCCACTCTCCTCTTTCCATGTATGTCTTGTTCTTTGTGGCATCGTGTAGTGTCCTTCCCTTGGTTGCAATGCCTGACTTGACCATGTCCATCCAACGAGTTCTTGGCCTTTCCACCCTTTTTCTAGCTGTATTCTTGCTGACCTCATAGGTTACATTCTCATCACGTGTCCAAACCACTGAAGTCTTGATGAGTTGACTCTGGCAAGTAGACATGTCTTGATCCCAGCTTCCTTCCTTACCACTTTACTTCTTAACTTATCCATCTTGGTTCTCTGGATGGTGGACCTCAGGAATTTCATCTCTGATGCTTGAAGTTTTGATGAGTCCCGGTTTGTGATGTTGCATGTTTCGATACGTCATATGACCAATAAATTGTTGCACTATGCCAACCTATAGAAGAAGTAATCGTCAAATTGAAAGTATTACTAGTCAGGTCAAAAAAGACGTAAAAGTATAATATTTTAATACAGAGTCCATTCCGTAAGTAATGCGATTAATTTTACGTGACACAACGATACACCGCATTGCGTTCTAACCTACTGGGCTAGGTGGAGTGGGGTTTCCAGCTTCTAAACGCGCCAGTTGCAGCTGCCTCCGAGCTGCCAGAGAGTCTGAATGTGCGTTCTCATGAACCCCGTTTTGAGGTTACGTAACACGGTGCGATGGAACAACATTATGCTATCAAATTTTGCATTAAACTTGGGAAGTCCGCCACCAAAATGTTTCCATTAATTCAGCAGGCCTATGGGAGTGATTGCTTGTCAAAATCACTTCTCTGAAGGCACAAAGCGTTCAAGGAAAGCAGAGAGAAGGTCGACAACGAACCCTGCAGTGGGTGTCCATCAACCTCCCGAATCAACGAAAATGTTAGGCGTGTACGTGATTGTTTGAATTCTGACCGATGGTTGAACCTCCGCTTGATAGCACAAACTCTAAATATGGCAAAAAACGACCATTTATTGCATTGTAACTGCCAAACTGGTTTCAAAAGTGTTGACCGACAAACAAAAGGACAGTCATGCAAGTGCTCAGGTGCTAAGAATTCTTGGAAATGTGTGAAAATGATCAACATTTTAAAACTCACTTATCACCAGTGGTGAGTCATGGATTTTTGAAAATGATCCATATTTTTTAAACTCGGTTATCACCGGTGATAAGTCATGGATATTTGAGTACAACCCAGAGACAAAAAGGCAGAGTCAAGAGTGACACACCGCAGTGTTGTCGTGCCCCCAAGAAGGCACGCATGACCAAGTCCAGGATCAAAACCATGCTCATTGTCTTTTTGACGTCCGCGCACTGCCGAAGCGACATCAAGAACTCCTGGAAACCTCATCACGACAATGCGCCTTCCTTGTCAACGATTTCCTGGCCAGGACCCACACCCCATTGCTTCCCCAGCCTCCCTACAGTCCGGACCTAATTCCCAATTTTCCCCCCTCACTTATAAAGAGAGGTGAAAGGGAAACATTAGGACACGGATGAAAACATCAAGGCTCATGTTACATCGCCTCTAAAGGGCACCCCGGAGAAGGCCGTATGGAACATGCCTTGTAAAAATTACTCCAGGTGAACCAAGAGAATGGTTCAATAGTTTAGTTGACAGAATGGTGGTTGTCTAATTGTAAATTAACCCTCTCAGTGCCACGCGCCGATCAGATCGGCTCTCGCTGCTTGCGCCGAAAGTGCCAAAGCCGATTCAATCGGCGCGCTGTTTATCTTATATTTGTAGATTTCTGTAGGCATATATCCGTGTTTATTTCATATTGTTTGAAAGGTGAGGTTTCAAGCTTCCCTGTGCGATGTTTACTTTTTTCCTTCGAAGTCCGTTACGCGATAGGTTTGAGTTTGTATTCACGCCCTCCCGCAATCACGCACGTTCCCGCCAAAATTGCGGTGCAGTTGTTTCCTTCTTGTTGGAGTTTTCTGCCTACAGAGGTATCTAAGAACTTTATACAGCTGGAAACGTAGTGTTTCTTCGAATATGACTCTTAGGTGTCCTTAATTATGCTGTACAGTGATTTTTTACCCAAAAAATTGAAAAATTAAACAAGTATCAAAATAACCTCAATTAAAAATGTTTAAATGCCGTATTTACTTTTATGAGCATAATGTATGAAAGAATGAGGTATTGGTTATAAAACAAAGCAAAAATAATGATTCTATCGTTGAAAACGTGGTACTTATGATTTATTTTAGAATAGTCTGCATGACCATTGAAAATGGCTTGGCATTCTTGGCAAGTATTTCAGGAAATGGCTTGGCACTAAGAGGGTTAACAAGTTTTTAGTGGATGATACGGATAGTTTGGTTTTGTTGAATGAGGACACATATATTTAGAGTCGAAGAGTGAAAGCAGTGATGATAACAGTGATGTTCGGCTAACCAATCTACCGATCTCTTCGTCAAGTTGGTCTTCTACTTTTTTTTTCTTTTTTCTTCTTTTAAGCAGAATTTTATTAATGAACACACTCAACGCAGAATGGTCATCAGTGTGAAATGGAAATCCACAGCCTGCTTCCAGTCGACCGACCTGGTCAGGGATGGAATGAATGAAGCCCCCATCTAGCGGCGAGTATATGAACTGTGCCGGCTGCCGAAGCCTGTCGCACTCCTCTGAGGCAATGATTAAATGAATGACAAATGAAATGAAATGATAAGGGAGAGTGTTGCTGGAATGAAATGTTGACAGGGAAAGCTGGAGTACCCGGAGAAAAACCTGTCTGCCTCCGTTTTATCCAGCACAGATCTCACATAGAGCAACCGGGATTTGAACCACGGACCCAGCGGTGAGAGGCCGGCGTGCTACTGCCTAAGCCACGGAGGGTCATCAGTGTAATTATCCCAATTTAGAAAATATCAAAATACCTTCAGTCGGTTAACATGCGTATGCCCAATAAGGGCAGGGTTTACAATTAATTTCCTAGTGCCTGAAATAAATTACTTGAATTACAATTCATACACTTAATATAGATCTTTTCACATTAATTGGGGGCTAAATTGGCTTCTAATATTTCAATATAATGATAATATTCTTATTTACTGTTTTCATTGTACCTCCAAATAAGAATAGGGCAATTAAGTGCCAGTAAACTCTAGTTTGGAAAGAGAGAAGAGGAAGCACTGAATATTTTCATAATAATACTGTCTTGAAAATATTTTGCACATAATTTATTTCCAAATGCATGTCTTTTTGGGAAAATTGTTTAAAATGCATGCCTGTTCACCGTTGAGGTTCCTCCTCATTTTGCTTTGCTTTTGTTTAAGCTTGTAAAAGAGAGAGAGAATTAACATTGTAATTTTGTTTTATTGCCTTGACAGTAATATGTGAAGTGGAGATAATGTTGTAGTTCACTGCTACAGTACTGTGTTGTGTCACCAAGTAAGGCCTAATACAATGTGTAAACATATTGTAAACGTAGTGTAACGTGTTTTTCGAGGGGTTTTATGCAACTGGCATAAGTCAGTAGGAAGCCATTCTATATTTATTTACGCGGCAAATTGTTCAGCCAAGATAATTTTTCATGTTAATTTATTATTATTATTAATTTATTATAATTATTATTTAGATATTTTCGGAGCATTTTATAAAAATTATAAGCATACAGATAGGTTTTCTATGTCTTAGAAAACGCTATCAAGCAAATTATTACGAACGACGATATCATAGAAAATTATGTGATTACGGAATTTTACGGAGTTTTGTCAGTTAGGGTATTTGAGAGACATGACTCACTGGGAATTCAAATGCAAGCTGATTCCTGTCGAGAAGCATGACGCAATCTTGGGTCGCAAGGTCTAGAAAAGACGAATTGTCGAAACGGAACTCTCGCGCGCCGAGTGTAATGAGGCAAAGGAGGGGAACTAGCGGCGTGCTCAACCAATCAGTGTGGACCACGCAAGCTGAAGCCGGCTGAAGAGTGGGGGAGCCGACAGGTGAATATATCGTTCGACGTTCCGTGAAACGAGGACAATCTGTGAGATAATTGACGAGTATGGGTGCGCGTGCGAGTGGCTCCGATGTTCGGTGGAGTTAAGGACAATCTGTGAAATACTTGCGGAGTATGGTTATACGCGGGGGACGCTCCGATGTTCCGTGGAACGGACAATCTGTGTAGAACTTGCAGTGTACGGTCGCAAGTGCGTGTCGCTCCGATGTTCAGTGGAGTTAGCGACGAACTTTTGTAAAACGTAACCAGTGCGGTTTTACGAGAGTTTGGGTCCGATGTACGGACCATAGAATTATCTAATCTACCAGAATATCATCAAATTTCGACGGAGATGACGACGTCCAGGAGACTGTGGGAAGCACACAGCATCATCAAGAACGAGGGAAATGCTTTGGCAATTTCCAGGGGTAAGCGCTAATGACGCAGAAATACGCAATCTCTCATTTTTCTTTGTTTTATATTTCATAATTCAGTAACTTCATAGCTTGGAAATAAGAGTAAAATCAATTTATCAGACTCCGTTTTCACGTAATTTTCTATCGGTAATATTAAAATCACAACGCTCCAATTTAAATTTTATAGTTATTATTATTATTATTAATTTTGCTATACTTTTTTTATATAATAAACTCATTTCTTTTACAATGCAATCTTTGCTTTCAGTAGGTAGCATTAGATATAGACCAATTCCTTCTCCTGATACAATTGTTTGTTGGGTTAATGATCAAATCATACCACGATCTGAGTGAATAGAGTCTTGAATGTGTTCTGCCAGAGCTAGACGTTGTTAAATACAAATTTAGATTTCAACATTGCATTGAGGTCTTGGCGCCCATTAAAACAACATAGCTTAGGCAAAGGTAAACAATTACATTATCTCCCAACGTTAGGGGCAGCCAAAACGTTTCAGTAGCAAAACTTGAAACTTTGGTGAGATCAAAATGGAGATTGATAACATAGTGAACCAAGCATCTGAGATTGTTGTAGTAGAAACATCAATTTGGCATTGAAATACTGTTGTAGTAGAAACATCAATTTGGCATTGAAATACTAAGAATCTAAGTATCTCATGGAGGATTTATATAGCAATAGCGGATATACCTGTTTCTTGTGCTAAATGTTTTAAAGATTTTTGAGGGGTATGTTCCAATCTTTCGCCAATATCGTCTAATGTTTGTTCTGTAAGAACCCAACGTTGTCTGTTAACTCTTTTATTATTTACGGAGCCTGTTTCCTTGAATCGTTGAGTGAGCCTGCTAATTGTACTGGCATTAGGCACAGGTCTTCCTGGAAACTTGATTCGAAATTTTCGTCTTGTTTCAGAACAAGATTTTCTGCTTTTCATATACGAATTATGGATATACACAATGTGAATTGGTGTGTAGGCATGACCAATAATCACAGTAATCACAATACTCATTAAACGTGCAACACTAACGTCTAAGCTTTGCAGATACATGCCCATATGAATGACAAAACACGTGTGATCTAACGATATGAGTCAGCGAAGCGCGCCAACCACCGGCTGAACCGCGTTCACGCACCCGCGATCTCCGCCAGTCACAGCCGGCTTAGCTTGCCGTGTTTACTCTCCCGCACATATATAATGACCCTGTACTTGTTAACAAAAGAATAAAAGAAAAGAAATCTACCAACCATGTCTTGTTCATATTTTTAACCCTAACTTCTAAGGCTGGTTCATTATTTTGATTATGATTTACCTCAATAACTGGGTTTTATAGGCATATAATTTTAATGTGGTAAAGTGTAATTTAATGGCTACAATGGGTTATGTTTAATAACAAAATCGATATTAATCCGCCTTAGTCAATATGTAATTGTTACACAATTGTGTATGTTTCGATCCAACAGTGGGACCTTCTTCAGCAAAATGAGAATCAAACTTTAAAAAGGTAAATCAAATCTGTAAACTAGAGTTATTAAAACTAATTGTTGTGAAGCAAAATTAACTAAAACCAATGCAGGATAAATTGAAGAAACTGAAAAACAAAGATTAAGAAACAATGAAAATTTAACCTAAAAATTAATAACAACAGCTTGTCTATGCACCCTTCAATAAAGCATGGTTTTGTGGAGAGTCGTCTACGGGGTCGTGTTCAGTCCTGACTGCGTTACACAGCAAAGTTCGCTTAAAACAACATGCTCTAATGAATAGAAAGGTTCATGACAGAGGCCATACTAGAAATAAAATGAATAACAAGTAGAATAAAAGAAATTTAATGACTGAAAGGTATGTGCATAATAATAATAATAAATAAAAACAAATCCTCCCTGACTTTCACCCCCTTAATAATAAATAATAATAACACTGAGCGGTAGGAACTCGCTCGTCACAACGAGACAATGTGAATGCATCTTCACATAAAATGATAAAATCATAACATAAGCATTTGAGCGGTAAGAACTCACTCGTCACACAATCTGGATACAAGTCCATTATTTTCTGGTCAAGAAGTTATATAACGTGTGGTGTACTGCTCGTTAATAAGAAACTTAGTAATTTTTCACTCTGTTCTTTTAATAGTTTCTGGGTTCGTGCCGTAGCACTTTCAATAATCGCCTGGATCTCTGCGACCGTCGCCATTATCACACAAATATATATATATATCACTGAGAAAACAGGATGATGGCATGCAAACGTCTCCCTGACACACACATATAATAATTCTTGACATACATTTACTTCATTTGACCACATTCAGTTCATTTAAACTTATTCCCTTTACTCCCGCAAATCAATCATCACTGAATGGTTCTAATTTTACTTAATAAATTTTTAACCCCGCACATATTCAGTCATAAATTACTATCCAGATCTGATGTTAACACTGACCAATTAACAAAGTATTAATTGTCATTTAAGGCTACCAGCCTCCTAACATATTCATGAGTTTGACTTTCTAAACAAATCTAATTTTATATTTAATCAATGGGCGCCCGATTTCACGTACATTACTTTACTAATTACATCAATAAACAAAACGTGAATCGTATTTTAACTTGCAAACTCGTGATTCTACTGTATATTCCATTTTCTTGGCGGTACTTCTCTTCGCCGTATTTACGTTAACAAAATATCACTTCCGGTGATCTCAAACAGTCAAAAACAGCGAAACACCACATGTAGGGTAACAGCTTGTTTATGATTCGCTAGAAAAGCCCAAAACAACGAAACGCTCCACGGTATGACACCAGCTTATCTATGCTGTCTATCCCCCGTGTTCTAGCAGTTAACTAGCAACGAACTAGCCCCACTTGGCGCGCCAGCTTGTCTATGCACCCTTCAATAAAGCATGGTTTTGTCGAGAGTCGTCTACGGGGTCGTGTTCAGTCCTGACTGCGTTACACAGCAAAGTTTGCTTAAAACAACATGCTCTAATGAATAGAAAGGTTCATGACAGATGCTATACTAGAAATAAAATGAATAACAAGTAGAATAAAGGAAATTTAATGACTGAAAGGTATGTGCATAATAATAATATATATATATAAAGCTCAATGTTTGTCTGTCTGTCTGTCTGTTATGTATACTAATCCACACTGTTTCACCGATCTGAACCAAAATTTGTATACTTACCCTTCGGAACCCTGCGGGTAACCCTGTCCACTTGAAATTTCCGACAGACCACCCCATTCCCTGCATTTAGGCCCTTTGGCCCAAATCTACACCGTTTCACCGATCAGAACCAAAATTTGTATACTTACCCTTTGGTACCCTGCGAGTAACACTGTTTGCTTGAAATTGCGGACAGACCACTCCATTCCCTGCATTTAGGCCCCTTGGCTAAAATCTACACCGTTTCACTGATCTGAACCAAAATGTGTATACTTACCCTTTGTATCTCTGTGAATATCACTGTCCACCTAAAATTTCGGACAGACCACCCCATTTCCTGCATTTAGGCCCTTTGGCAAAAATCTATATCGTTTCACCGATCCGGACCAAAATTTGTATACTTACCCTTTCGAACCCTGCGGGTAACCCTGTCCACTTGAAATTGCGAACAGATCACCCCATTCCCTGCATTTAGGCCCTTTGGCACAAATCTACACCGTTTCACCGTTCAGAACCAAAATTTGTATACTTACCCTTTGGTACCCTGCAAGTAACATTGTCTGCTTGAAATTGCGGACAGACCACTCCATTCCCGGAAAGAGGACAGGGTCCGTCCCAAAGGCAATGGAAAAAAGGGGTAAAACCGGACCCACTCAGGAAACCCTCAGGGTTGCCATCTCCCGAACTCAACAGCCATGAGCCCTTGAGGATGTAGCACTATCCAGGGTGCACCAGAAGTGGTGGGGCTACACACACCCTGCCTCCTTGACGGTCTTGAGCAGAAGACATGAGATATTAAGAAAAGAAAAAGAAGGCTGACACCTCGAAGAATGAGGCTATCAGGAATGATTAGACAAGGGCCAATTAAGGCGGGAAAGTGAAAGAGTCGCTAGGCCTCGGATACCCTGATACCATCGGGGTCGGAAGAGAACAAGAGTTTGACCAAGGGAGGCTGACAGGAAAGAGAACTGAAAGGACCCCGGCACCAGTAAGTAGAAGCAATGCCGGACGCAGTTGGGGTCCCGTGGTCGCAAACCCACGTCCCACAAGTTGAGAGACCCTGGTGGGTGGAGGGGGGAGGAGGGGGCCAGGTGTGAGAATAGCTTACTGATTCATCGCGAGTTGACATGAGAGAAATATCCAGACCCCGCCGTGTTACCTGGTATTGCTGACTATGCTGATGTTCATACAGGGTCTTTGCTCAAACCACTGTAGTGTTACGAAAGAATGAGTGATTCACCGGTCAATGTGAATAGGACCGGGAACCCCCCCGAACGTCTGTCATCATATATCGTCATCATCTGCGATTCGTGCAGCTTGGACCCGGGCAGTACTCGATAAGCTCACTACACGCATCGAGTATAGGCCTAAGCCAGAAAATAACGTTCAGACTTTGGAAGACATCGAAGGTAGAAATCTAAATTGCCTATATCAGATTTAAAATTACACCATGTTCGTTTAGTAGTCATTTTTCATTACCTTATTATTATCATAAGGGCAAATGACCTAGATGTTACGCCCATTATACCACTCATCACCACACACAATAAGTCTTCATCGCCTGTGAATTTTGAAATATTTCTTTCTATCACGGTAGTTTGTAAGTTTGTCGAGTCAATTCAACAGTAGTTTTCATTATCATCCTCATCAAAAGGGCAAATGGCCTAAATGTTACGTCCATTATACTACTAAGTAACACCACAGTCTTCATGGCCTGTGATTTTAAAATGTGTATTTCCATTAGTTTGTAAGTTTGATATACCCGTTCAGTAGTAGTCGTCTTCATTATCATCCTCATCAAAAGGGCAAATGACCTAGATGTTACGTCCATTATACTACTAAACAACACCAGAGTCTACCTAGCCTGTGATTTTAAAAATATGTATTTGCATTAATTTGTAAGGTTGATATACCCGTTCAGTAGTAGTCGTCTTCATTATCATCCTCATCAAAAGGGCAAATGACCTAGATGTTACGTCCATTATACAGTACTACTAAGCAACACCACAGTCTTCATTGCCTGTGATTTATAAAATGTGTATTTCCATTAGTTTGTAAGTTTAATATACCCGTTCAGTAGTAGTAGTCTTCATTGTCATCCTCATCAAAAGGGAAAATGACCTAGATGTTATGCCCATTATACTACTAGGCAACACCACAGTCTTACTCGCCAGTAATTTAAAAATATGTATTTCTATTAGAGTGTAAGTTTATTACACCCGTTCAATAGCAGTCGTCGTCAGTATCATCTTCATCAATGACGTTGAGTGTTAAGGAGACTGAAATATTATCATCATTCCACCGGGCGAAGCCGGGTACTACTGCTAGTAATAAATAAAAACAAATCCTCCCTGACTTTCACCCCCTTAATAAATAATAATAACACTGAGCGGTAGAAACTCGCTCGTCACAACCAGACAATGTGAATGCATCTTCACATAAAATGATAAAATCATAACATAAGCATTTGAGCGGTAAGAACTCACTCGTCACACAATCTGGATACAAGTCCATTATTTTCTGGTCAAGAAGTTATATAACGTGTGGTGTACTGCTCGTTAATAAGAAACTGAGTACTGATGCGAGTCCGTTTACAATTGAAACAGTCATGTTGCTTACGGAGTGCATCTTTTAAATCACACTACGGCTATGGGACCCACCCTTAATTAATACACTAAAACTACTACTGACACATGCAAGATCTAATAATATAAACACAATGAAGAATCTCCCTGAGATCCTAATTGGTGCAGGAGCACAAAATGAACACAAAAGAGCATGCCAGAACTAGACAAAAAAAAAACCGCTCTCATCATAACTTGGGAACATAGCTTCGCACACCCTAACTTGACACGGGTCAAGGACGCGTAAAAATAAACACACCAAAATTGAACCAACAACAACAAAATACAAGCCTAACGGCTGAAAAACTATGTTTACATTTATATGAAACGCCAGACAAACACGAATTTCGGTGGTTACCTTACAATTATGGACAGCTCCCATTTAATCAATCAGTACTCATTATAACCGATCAGTTTTTTGTGAATTTAAACAACATCATAAATTGCAATACAGGAAGCAGACCTGTTACTAATGACAAGACACGTTATCTGATTGAGCGCTCCCCTACTTGTATGAGTCACGCTGCCCTTCAAATACCTCTCTCAGTCTGGCAAGCTAGGTGCAGGTTTCCCACTGGAAACGTCAACAGATCTCGCCCATCCCTTTGGATGACGAGAAACACAAATATATACCACAAGTCCAGCCTCGCGAGGACATGAACTGGGTTGACGTGGAGCAAGTCAGAATAATCGCCATGATATATTCTCGCTAGCATATCATAAAAATCACATTACGCACCCATAGCTTGGACTGACTCACAAACACACACACTGGGTCGGCTCAAAATAGAACAACAATACTGCGTCCATTTACATTAGCAAAAATACACAACAAAAACTCGGGTGCAAAGTGCCATCCCGTCCAAATCTGCTGGAAAGCAACTATCAAAATGATCCTGATCCGTCATAAAATTCTACTCACAAATAATCTTTTACCCTCCAAATTCTATTTTTAATCTCAAAATTAATTCAGTTCCATTTTTGTTGTAAGGCATACCTCCGAATAATAATGCTTGACCGCGATTTACGCAAGCGAAAGCGAGCATCGGCTGCGCGTCCCCGCGTAAAGTTAAACCAAATACAATCACAAAATATATAAATTACACAACGCTCGGCTATTCCCATATTTAATGTGTCAGTAAAACAAAAACTAATAATCTACATTAGCAAGCAAGCAAACAAATATTTACAAAAAGTATCCCATAACACCGTAGCTGATTTAATAAATAAATAAATTTATTTGGTACTCAATCCTTTAAACAGCGCCAGGAATACGTCTGCAGCCATCTCCTTTAAGATGTTTATCTGGTCATTGACATCTTTAGGCAAATGTCCTGTTGGTTCCCAGGTCCATTCTCGTTCTTAGACGTCATCACGTGCTGAATTAAATAAAGTTTTGTCAGATACACACACGATATAATTCCTACTATATTCACCTATCAAGTACTATATTCCTTGACAGTCTATTTGGTGAATTACTTCGACGAACTGGTCCTACTGATAGTGCTGGGACTATAAATAAATCACTGAAGTTACACTTATAATTTGACGACGCTGTTCCATGTTCACTAACATGAAATATGCAGAGTATGAACCTTACGTCCACAGACGTACAAAATGAGTGATCTGTGTTACGCCCTCAGACGCACAGAAATAAGTAATGTGTTCCGTACAAAAATTAGTGATCGACGTTACGTCCTCAGACGCACGAAATAAGTAATGATCCTCGAAGCATCTTGGATCCTTATAAATGAAACTGACTAGGGTAGGTGTGGAAGGGGATATATTAAAAAATATTCCATTATAACTATCAGACTAGCATGCGATCGGTATCATTGCGTTCGTAGCAGTGTGGAGGTTACGATTTTGCTGTAGCCGGCTCGAATCGATCGTGGAATTAATCTGTAGATAACTCCCGCGTTAATTTACCAGTGCGCGTTCCCAAGCCGAGTTCCCGCTAAGACAAGGCGTCTTGATATTATTGGCCCAGACTGTTGTATGTCTTTGCGCGCTTTTACATATTTTTCAGCAATAGGGAGTGGTTAACATGATGATAGACCAATTGCTTCGTAGCATTCGATTATTTCTCTTGGCGCCAATCTTCCTAGCAACAGGCCATAATGTGCGTCCCCAAGCCGTATTCCGCGCTAAAGGTTGCACCTGTCCTATGTCCCAAGAATATATATGCATCCTCCTAAAATACCACAGGGGCTTAAACCATTGTGTCCTCTCGGCCACTGATTTCTCAATATTTTCCCAACGTCGTCTGGCTCTCATATCTGTTGTCTGTATAAATGTATCAAAAGATGATGAATAATTATTAGAATCCTTTATATAGCCTGTGGATAAAGGGTTCACATGAATACAACTAGACATGAGTCAACAGGCCAGATTCCCATGGTCTTGCACATGAACGAATATCCAGTAAGATCGTGGAGCAACATCATCAATTGCCCACAAGATCCCATGGTTGGTCATGAGTTGAGAATTGAGAGAACGAGGGTCCATATGAGAAACCAGGCGGATCGCAGATTGAGTCGTGTCAGAAATAAGAGGTATCACGGAGAACTATTAGTCATCGAGCTTGTATTAGTACGGAAGCCAGCGACATCTGATCCAGAGAAGAAGGTATTTAACAAGTTCAGTCCAAAATTTATTGGCCCCTTCTGTATTGTACGTAATCTCAGTAACAACGCATACAGAGTGAAATAATTGAGTACAGGTGCAATGTCTGTCTATAACGCGGCGAATTTAAAATTGTATTTTACTAGTGAACCTTGGGAACGCAGAAATAATGCTGCAAATTGAATATATGGACGTCCTTTTTGCACATCCAACTATACGTGGGTCAGTGAGTACGTCAGTGGAACGAGAAAGTAGAGAACAGTCTGCTGTGGTTAGACACTAATGAGCTCTGACGGTGACGACAGCGAGAGAGCGAGCGAGAGCGATAAGGACATTGGAAAGGAGAGATACTAGCCTTAGGCGATCAGTCAAGCAGGCTGGTTTGCGGAATGTCTGAATGAATGAGGAAGCTGGATGTAAACACGAGCAAGTGTTGTGACTCCAACGACAGTGGCGGCTAGACTAGACTGATGAGAGGGAGATTTCTCTAGGATTGGCAGGAATGGATTACAGATGTTGTGTATTTGTATAAAAAATCGACTATTTGTTATGTTCGATTTTTTCCATGCAGGGGGGTTGTGAACCCTTTATCCACAGGCAATATAAAGGATTCTAATAATTATTCATCATCTTTTGATACACTTATACAGACAACAGATATGAGAGCCAGACGGTGTTGGGAAATATTGAGAATTCAGTAGCCAAGAGGACACAATGGTTTAAGCTCCTGTGGTATTTTAGGAGGATGCATATATATTCTTGGGACATAGGACAGGTGCAACTTTTAGCGTGGAAGACGGCTTGGGGACGCACATTATGGCCTGTTGCTAGGAAGATTGGCGCCAAGAAGGAAATCGAATGCTACGAAGCAATTGGTCTATCATCATGTTAACCACTCCCTACTGCTGGAAAATATGTAAAAGCGCGCAAAGACATACAAGAGTCTGGACCAATAATATCAAGACGCCTTATTTTAGCGGCAACTCGGCTTGGGAACGCGCACTGGTAAATTAACGCGGGAGTTATCTACGTATTAATTCCACGATCGATTCAAGCCAGCTACAGCATAATCGTAACCTCCACACTGCTACGAACTAAATGATACCGATCGCATGCTAGTCTGATAGTTATAATGGAATATTTTTAATATATCCCCTTCCACACCTACCCTAGTCAGTGTCATTTATAAGGATCCAAGATGCTTCGAGGATCATTACTCATTACTTATTTCTGTGCGTCTGAGGACGTAAGACAGATCACTCCTTTTGTACGTCTGTGGACGTAAGGTTCATACTCTGCATATTTCATGTTTGTGAACATGGAACAGCGTCGTCAAATTATAAGTGTAACTTCAGTGATTTATTTATAGTCCCAGCACTATCAGTAGGACCAGTTGATCGAAGTAATTCACCAAATAGACCGTCAAGGAATATAGTACTTGATAGGAGAATATAGTAGGAATTATATCGTGTGTGTATCTGACAAAACTTTATTTAATTCAGCACGTGATGACGTCTAAGAACGAGAATGGACCTGGGAACCAACAGGACATTTGCCTAAAGATGTCAATGACCAGATAAACATCTTAAAGGAGATGGCTGCAGACGTATTCCTGGCGCTGTTTAAAGGATTGAGTACCAAATAAATTTATTTATTTATTAAATCAGCTACGGTGTTATGGGATACTTTTTGTAAATATTAGTTTGCTTGCTTGCTAATGTAGATTATTAGTTTTTGTTTTACTGACACATTAAATATGGGACTAGCCGAGCGTTGTGTAATTTATATATTTTGTGATTGTATTTGGTTTAACTTTACGCGGGGACGCGCAGCCGATGCTCGCTTTCGCATGCGTAAATCGCGGTCAAGCATTATTATTCGGAGGTATGCCTTACAACAAAAATGGAACTGAATTAATTTTGAGATTAAAAATAGATTTTGGAGGGTAAAAGATTATTTGTGAGTAGAATTTTATGACGGATCAGGATCATTTTGATAGTTGCTTTCCAGCAGATTTGGACGGGATGGCACTTTGCACCCGAGTTTTTGTTGTGTATTTTTGCTAATGTAAATGGACGCAGTATTGTTGATCTGTTTTGAGCCGACCCAGTGTGTGTGTTTGTGAGTCAGTCCAAGCTATGGGTGCGTAATGTGATTTTTATGATGTGCTAGCGAGAATATATCATGGCGATTATTCTGACTTGCTCCACGTCAACCCAGTTCATGTCCTCGCGAGGCTGGACTTGTGGTATATATTTGTGTTTCTCGTCATCCAAGGGGATGGGCGAGATCTGTTGACGTTTCCAGTGGGAAACCTGCACCTAGCTTGCCAGACTGAGAGAGGTATTTGAAGGGCAGCGTGACTCATACAAGTAGGGGAGCGCTCAATCAGATAACGTGTCTTGTCATTAGTAACAGGTCTGCTTCCTGTACTGCAATTTATGATGTTGTTTAAATTCACAAAAAACTGATCGGTTATAATGAGTACTGATTGATTAAATGGGAGCTGTCCATAATTGTAAGGTAACCACCGAAATTCGTGTTTGTCTGGCGTTTTATATAAATGTAAACATCGTTTTTCAGCCGTTAGGCTTGTATTTTGTTGTTGTTGGTTCAATTTTTTTTGGTGTGTTTATTTTTATGCGTCCATGACCCGTGTCAAGTTAGGGTGCGCGGAGCTATGTTCCCAAGTTATGATGAGAGCGGTTTTTGGCCTAGTTCTGGCATGCTCTTTTGTGTTCATTTTGTGCTCCTGCACCAGTTAGGATCTCAGGGAGATTCTTCATTCTGTTTATATTATTAGATCTTGCATGTGTCAGTAATAGTTTTAGTGTATTAATTAAGGGTGGGTCCCATAGCCGTAGTGTGATTTTAAAGATGCAACTCCGTAAGCAACATGTCTGTTTCAGTTGTAAACGGACTCGCATCAGTACTCAATTTCTTATTAACGAACAGTACACCACACATTATATAACTTCTTGACCAGAAAAAAATGGACTTGTGACGAGTGAGTTCTTACCGCTCAAATGCTTATGTTATGATTTTTTTATTTATGTGAAGCTTCATTCACATTGTCTTGTTGTGACGAGCGAGTTCCTACCGCTCAGTGTTATTATTATTATTATTTATTAAGTGGGTGAAAGTCAGGGAGGATTTGTTTTTATTTATTATTATTATTATTAGGCACATAACTTTCTGTCATTAAATTTCTTTTATTCTACTTGTTATGCATTTTATTTCTAGTATTGCCTCTGTCATGAACCTTTCTATTCATTAGAGCATGTTGTTTTAAGCGAACTTTGCTGTGTAACGCAGTCAGGACTGAACACGACCCCGTAGACGACTCTCGACAAAACAATGCTTTATTGAAGGGTGCATAGACAAGCTGGCGCGCCAAGTGGGGCTAGTTCGTTGCTAGTTAACTGCTAGAACACGGGGGATAGACAGCATAGATAAGCTGGTGTCATACCGTGGAGCGTTTCGTTGTTTTGGGCTTTTCTAGCGAATCATAAACAAGCTGTTACCCTACATGTGGTGTTTCGCTGTTTTTGACTGTTTGAGATCACCGGAAGTGATATTTTGTTAACGTAAATACGGCGAAGAGAAGTACCGCCAAGAAAATGGAATATACAGTAGAATCACGAGTTTGCAAGTTAAAATACGATTCACGTTTTGTTTATTGATGTAATTAGTAAAGTAATGTACGTGAAATCGGGCGCCCATTGATTAAATATAAAATTAGATTTGTTTAGAAAGTCAAACTCATGAATATGTTAGGAGGCTGGTAGCCTTAAATGACAATTAATACTTTGTTAATTGGTCAGTGTTAACATCAGATCTGGATAGTAATTTATGACTGAATATGTGCGGGGTTAAAAAAATTAAGTAAAATTAGAACCATTCAGTGTAAGCCTCCGTGGCTTAGGCGGCAGCATGCCGGCCTCTCACCGCTGGGTCCGTGGTTCAAATCCCGGTCACTCCATGTGAGATCTGTGCTGGACAAAACGGAGGCAGACAGGTTTTTCTCCGGGTACTCCGGTTTTCCCTGTCAAAAATTTCATTCCAGCAACACTCTCCACTATCATTTCATTTCATCTGTCATTCATTTAATCATTGCCCCAGAGGAGTGCGTCAGGCCTCGGCAGCCGGCACAATTCATATCCTCGCCGCTAGATAGGGGCTTCATTCATTCCATTCCTGACCCGGTCGGAGACTGGAAGCAGGCTGTGGATTTTCATTTCAGAACCATTCAGTGATGATTGATTTGCGGGAGTAAAGGGAATAAGTTTAAATGAACTGAATGTGGTCAAATGAAGTAAATGTATGTCAAGAATTATATATGTGTGTGTCAGGGGGACGTTAGCATGCCATCATCCTGTTTTCTCAGTGATATATTTTTGTGTGTGATAATGGCGACGGTCGCAGAGATCCAGGCGATTATTGAAAGTGGTACGGCACGAACCCAGAAACTATTAAAAGAACAGAGTGAAAAATTAGACATTAAATTAGCGGAACAAAATGAGTCATTCCAGGCTCAAATGAATGACACTATAAAATCACAATTAGCGGAACAGAGTGAAAAATTAGACACTAAGATATCTGAACAGAATGCACAATTAGCCGAGGAGAGTGAGTCATTAGAAATTAAATTAATTGAACAGGGTAACTCATTACAAGCGCAAGTAAATGAAAATATAAACAAACAGTTAGAAGCGCAAGAAAGTCGAAATACGAGTCAGTTAGCCACATTATCTGCAGAGATGAAAGAATACACTACACAGCAGATGGTTCAATTCGCGCTTGATATAAGTAAGAATAATGACAAACAGCTAGGTCAGATACAAAAATTAGAGGACACATTCAACCGTAAATTAAACGATTTGGACGAAACGGTATTAGCAAAACTAGCTCAGATAGAATTAGCATGCACGGTAAATAACACAGGTTAAAACGGCACAGGATGGTCTTGAAAAACGGTTTGATAAAATGGAGGAGGATTCTACGTTCATCCAGGGACAATTGTCGGCAGTAAACGAAAGCATTACGTGTCTAATAAAGGACATGGATAAATTAGAAATACAATCAGCAGAGCGATGGCAAAACCTAGAATCGGACCAGGATAATATAAAGAGTACGATAGATGAGAATAATCTACGTCTAGAAGACAGGGTTGAGAAGATAGAAGCGAATCAGGAGGACACGAAACAGCAGATGGAAGAAAAATTGGGAGCGATTAAAGATAGCATCAGAAAGGATTGGCGCAAGATGAGCTGCGACTCTAAAGAAGAACGGTTAACTATTATAAAGACCGTAGGTGAAAATCATACGCGCATTAAAGCACTTGAGGAAGAAATCAAGAATAGAATGAAAGAACAGTCGGACAGAATCATTAAGGCAGAGTTGCGCTCATTAGGACAGAACACGTTATTTCAGACAGAGCACACTAAAGATAAGGGAGTTGACACAACGAGCCAGGGGGCAATTAGCGCGGAAAGTGGCCACGGACTGACAAGCAGCCCATTAACGACTAACACAGAAGGATTTCATAACAACGTTGGAGGAACTTCTACCCCTCAACATGGCTATCAGCACCCTCAAGTCGTACAAGTAATTCGATCAAATGAATTTAAACCTAATAAATTCACAGAAAATTCTGGTGTCACACCGAAGGCGTACGGTATCTTAAAGAGATGGATCACTATTTTAATGATAATAATATACCGCCCGCGCGTCGTTTAAGACTGATGGAACGATTTCTTTCGTGAAATGTACTTACGTGGTTCTTGAGCTTCAAGTACACTTTCGGAGGGATGGATGATTTCAAGATTGCGTTCCTTAAAAGGTACTGGTCGGCTTCTCTACAACAAAGTCTCAGAATGGAACTTTATTCGAGAAAATATCAGTCGACTCAGCAGACAAAATATTCAGATTTCTTTTCGCTACAATTGTTGAAATTTCGGGATCTGGATCACCCTTTAGAAGAATCAGATCTGGTTATGACGATTGCACGGCAGTTGCCAGTAAATGTTCAGCAGGTTTTAGTAGCAGCAAACGTGGACACAGCGGTTCGAGCCGAACAAATCTTACGTCAGATTGACGAGACAACATCTCACTTGCAGCAAAGAGGGGGACGACAGCTGGAACTTGTAAACACAACGGAGGTGGTTATACCCGCTCAAATACACACCAGGTCGCAGGCCACAAATACAAGTGTGTCAACAACACCAAGACGAGGTCAGGAGGGTGACGAAAATAGGTCACACCAGCGTCATGAAAATAACAATGATAGACAGACACAGGGCAACAATAGGTATCAGCAGCGAGGATACCAACAATGGAGAAATAATAGGAGAAATGAGGGACCCTACAGACGTTATGAAAATAACAATAATGATAATCGACAGTGGCGTGAAAGAAGATATCAGAACCAGGGGGACTATCAGAATTATAGAAATGATTGGAATGACAGGCACGCCGAATCGCAGCGCTACCTGGAAGAGTTACACGCTAATGTAGGGGACGAACAAAAACATTGGGAAAATGCAATAAATAGAAGGTCAAATCCAGATACTCACATTGAAGGGTGCATAGACAATAAGACACTATACCACGGTTGTCAAGCCAGAGGGACTCTATAGCTCAGAATGCTTGATATTGAATAAGAAAGGGGAAATCAAGGATTTAGAGAAGAAGGAAAGGAAAATCTTGAGAAAGATCCTAGGACCTGAAAAACAAAAAGATGGTACATGGAGGAGGAGAAGAAATGAAGATCTCTACAGACAGGCAGAGAAAATCACAGACACCATCCGTAAGAGGAGATTGAAGTTTTATGGACACCTCATGAGAATGAGCGAGAGTCGACTAACGAAGAGAATCTTTAACTACATCACCAAGATCAAGGCAACTACATTATGGATAGAGGAAACGAGAAAAGACATGGAGGAAGTGGGGATAAATCCAGAAGACATTTGGAATAGAGATGTGTTTCGAGCTAAGATTGATAAATTCAAGGGGTTCCAGGAAAAGCAATGTAAAAGGACCAAAAACACCTGGTCAGATGAGAGGAGGAGGAACCACAGCGAAAGGATGAAGAAATTTTGGGAGAAGAAAAAAAGACTAACCAACAAATCAGTTGTTTTCCGTGGTCCACAGTAGGCCAAAATCGAAGGAAGAAGAAGAAAGAGTAATAGTGCAAGATGTGAAATAACAGAATCAGTTCGAGAAAATAGAAAGTTCATAAAAAGAAATAATACATTTTAACAAACCTGAGAAAACCTTATCAAAATTGTAATATGAACCATATTATGGGAAAAATTAATTTTATAAACAAAGCAAATTTTTTAATATAAATGTTATCTGGAGGTCTTCTTCCTTTAATTTAGTTTTAATGTCAATATGAGACCGGCAGAAATAAGTTCTAAATCATTATTTTTAAATTTATTTTTACCATTTAAATATAGTTTCCAAGCCTGAACCATATTTGCTTTCTTCTTTGGAATGTGCATGGATTGCTACCGTAGTGTGAAGACTAGAGTCGGGACATCGGAATGGTTTAAAATTGACACTGGACTAAAGCAAGGAAGTGTGTTGTCACCCTTATTGTTCTTAATGGTGATGGATGACATCATGAAGGCAGCACTGAAAGACTAAAGTAGGGCAAAGCTGAAGGTAATGTTGTTTGCAGACGATGTTGTGATCTGGGGCGAGGATGAGATGGAGGTACAAGAACAGTTAGACGTAATAAATGAAAAGATTGAGCAATGGGCATTGAAGATAAATGTAGAGAAGAGTAAAACAGTGGTGATGAGTAGAGGTAAGAAAGAAGGAATAATCAAAGTCAGAGATAAGGAATTGGAAGTGGTGAAACACTTCAAATACTTGGGAAGTGAACTGACTGAAGATGGAAGACTAGATTTGGAAATTAGCAGAAGAATACAACTCGGGAGTGCTTTCTACCAACAGGTACGGGAACTAGTATGGAACAAGGACATATCAAATAAGGCTAAAGAAGTTATGTACAAAGCATATTCATCATCATCATCATCTTGTACAGTTTCCAGCCCCAGGCTGGGTCTGTTTGGAACATAAGCCTC
Source organism: Meconema thalassinum (assembly GCA_946902985.2). Lineage (NCBI taxonomy): Eukaryota > Metazoa > Arthropoda > Insecta > Orthoptera > Tettigoniidae > Meconema > Meconema thalassinum. The sequence goes on from OX336390.1 coordinate 651,253,256, forward strand.
GCCACTTAGTTCTTTCTTCCCACCACCTCTCCGCTGTCACTCTGGTCCAGTCCTCGCCTCTCTTCTTGACACATTCCTCCACTCCTTTCAGCCATCTATCTCTTGGTCTTCCCCTTGGTCGTTTCTTCTGTATCTGCATCTCATGTATCCTCTTGGGAATCTTCTTCTCATCCATTCTCTTTGTCCATACCACCTCAGTCTTGATGTCTCAATCCTACCTTGCAAGGGCTCCTCTTTCACCATTTCCCTGACCTTTTCATTCCTCACCCTGTCTCTTCTTGTTACTCCGATCCTACTTCGCAGGAACTTCATTTCACCTGCCTGTATTCTGCTTATGTCTCTTTTCTTCATTGTCCACGTTTCTGAAGCATAGGTCAGTATCGGGATATAGTAGCTTCTGTATAACACTTCCTTGCTTTTTTGTGGGACATCTTTATTCCACACTAAGCTCCTAATGCTTCTCAGAAATGCTTCTGCCTGTCTGCCACGTTCCGTAATCTCTTTGTCATTCCTCCCATTTTCCTCCACTATACTTCCCAAGTACTTGAGACTTTCCACCTTCTTCAGCTGTCCACCTCCAAGTGTTATCCCACTCATTGGTCTGTCCTTTTTCCTGGTCGTTAACAGGATCTCACATTTACTGATGTTGAACTTCCATCCGTACTCTCCCACTGTTTCTTCCCAAGCCTTCAGTTGCTCCAGAATTTCCTCCTCCCTGTTTCCCCAGACCATGAGATCATCTGCAAACACCATTGCTTTCATCTTATCTTCTCCTATCTTTCCTGCTATCCGTGTCATTACCTCGTCCATAACCACAATAAAGAGAAGGGGTGACAGCGCACTACCTTGTTTCAGGCCACTCATTTGTCTGAACCAGTCTGTTCTTTCCCCTCCAACTTTCACACAACTCACACTTCCACAATACATCTCCTTCACTCTGCCTACAGTCTCTTTTTCCACTCCCATGTTTTCCATTGCTTTCCAAACCTTCTCCCTACACACACTATCATAGGCCTTTTCGATGTCCAGGAAGGCCATCAGCAGATCCTCTCCAAATTCGTAGTGGTGTTCCTGGAGCTGTCTCACTGAAAATATGAGATCCACTGTTGATCTCCCAGGTCTGAATCCATACTGCTCCTCTCTCAATTTTCTCTCCACTTTGGCTCGTATTCTACTTTCTAATATCTTTTCATATATCTTGGCACAGTGAGGTATGAGTGTGACTCCCCTGTAATTTCTGCACTCCTTTCTGCTTCCTTTCTTAAATATTGGGACAAATAATCCTTTCTTCCAATCTTCTGGGGTCTTTTTCTCCTTCCATATCACCCTCATCACACGGTACAGCCACTGTTTCCCAACCTCCCCTGCTGCCTTCACCATTTCAACACTCACTTCATCCACACCTGGTGCCCTTCCTCCTTTCATCTTGTCTATAGCCATTTCCAGTTCTCTCCAAGTCAGGTCCTTTTCCATTCCTGTGTTGTCTTCTCCATCTTCCAATACATTGTCTTCCTCCCTATGACCATTTGGATTCAGCAAATCCTCAAAGTACTCTTTCCACACTGTCTTGAGTGCCTCTTTGTTGTGTACCTCATTTCCGCTTTTGTCCATCATTACCACATCCTCTCGCAGACCTCTTCTCTTACTTTTGACCATCCCATAAAGTACTTTCTTATTTCCTCTGCTGTCTTCCTCCATCATCTCTGTCCACTTTACCATCCACTTCTTCCTCTCCTCTGCGACAATCTTGTTTGCTTCTTTCTTCTTTATCTTATAATCTTCCCTTGTCAGATCAGTTCTTTCCTGGAACCACACTCTGAAAGCCTTGTTCTTCCTTCCCACAGCTTCTTTTACTCTCTCATTCCACCATGGTGTCTCTTTACACCGCTTTCTGTTGCTTGTTCTTCCACATACTGCCACTGCAGCTTCCACCATTGTGTTTTTGAATTGCTTCCATTCCTCTTCCCCTGTTTTAGGATTGTCTGTTGGCATCCTTTCCCTTATTATCTTCTGGAATTCTTCCTTGAATTCCTTTTCCTTGAGTTTCCATACTTTGATTCTCCTTTCCTGGTACTCTGTCCTCTTGCTATCCTTAACAACTCCCAAGTTCATTACAAGTATTCTGTGGTCGCTATCTAAGGCCTCTGATGGTATTACCTTTATATCTCTGACACTTCTCTTCATTTCCCAGTCGTACAGCATGTAATCTACCAAAGATTTCTTTGTTAAATCACTGCTGTACCACGTTACCTTGTGGCTTTCTTTCTTCCGGAACCAGGAGTTGCCTACCACTAAACCGTTTCTCTTGCAAAAATCCAGCAACTTTCTCCCTTCTTCATTCCTGCTACCCCATCCTTCTGCTCCCAATACATTTTCATATCCTTGCCTTTCACTTCCTACATGTGCATTCAAATCTCCCATGACAATGATGCTCTGCCCATTCAACTGCTGTTGTAGCTCCTCCTCAAAGTCTTCCTTCTCTTGAGCTGTACATCCAACTTGAGGGGCGTACACCTGGGCTATCTCCAGGCTTCTTCCCTTTACCTTTACTCTGATCTTCATGATCCTGTCACTTATTCCCTTTACCTCTTCCTTCATTCCATCTCTCACAACTACTCCTACTCCGCTGCTCCTTCCTTCACTGTTCCCACTCCAGTACAACCGGTACCCTTTCCTCAGTTCTCTGCGACCTTCTCCTTTCCATCTTGTTTCTGCCAAGCCCAGTACATCCAGTTTTCTTCTCTCCATCACATCTACAATCTCCTCCACTTTTCCTGTCAGTGTCTGTATGTTTAATGTCCCAACTCGTAGTCCATTAGCATATCCGGGTCGTCGTCGTTTGCATCCGTCCTTTCCGAGGCCTGTTCCTGGTTTGAAAGCAAATATGATATCCACTACTGGCTTGCTAGGCCTATCGTAGCTTCACCAGAGCCCCGTCAGCCGTCACTTTTCAGGGTTCCCATAGAGCCTTCACAGCTACCGTAGCGGTCCCGGGGCACACAAAGTCCCCACTGTACTTCACCCCTACAGGCAATCCCCTACTTCATGCCGTTGCCCGTCTCCCACCACGTGGAGGAGGGGTTGGACTTGTGGGAGACTGTACAAAGCATATTATGTTCCTATAATGACATATGCAGCAGAAACTTGGACAATGAGTAAGAGGGTTGAGAGCAGAGTACAGGCAGCTGAGATGAGATTCCTGAAAAATATGGTCCAGAAAACGAGGAGAGATAGAGTGAGAAATGAAGATATACGGAAAGAACTGGGAGTACAGAAACTAAATGACAAACTGGAGCAAAACAGATTCAGATGCTTTGGACATGTCAAACAGATGATTGAATAAAGGCTACCAAGACGAGCACTGGAACGACGGATGACAGGGAAGAGAGGACGAGGAAGACCAAGAATGCGATGGATGGACTCGGTGAAGTATAGCATTAGAAAACGTAACGTGAATTGGAACACTCTGTCGGAAGAGGAATGGTGGAACGACAGAACAAAGTGGAGAGGAACCATATTTGACCCCACCCAGTGTCAGCTGGAAAAGGGGAAATGAAGATGATGATGATGAAATATAGTTTCCTTTCATTTCTTCCTTTGTGTATGTTTATTCTTGAATTTTCCAACTATCTTATTTTATTTATATTTTCATTCACCACTACAATTTATATTCTACTATCCATATTACATATTCATTCCTTTAAATTTTGCTGTATAACAACTTTCCATTCGGCAATTTTTCCAATTAGCTTTTATCTCCTAACTTCTACTTACTGAAAATGAAAATCCACAGCCTGCTGCCAGTCTCCGACCGGGTCAGGAAAGGAATGAATGAAGCCCCCATCTAGCGGCGAGGATATGAACTGTGCCGGCTGCCGAAGCCTGTCACACTCCCCTGGGGCAATGATTAAATGAATGACAGATGAATTGAAATGATAGTGGCGAGTGTTGCTGGAATGAAATTGTGATAGGAAAAACCGGAGTACCCAGAGAAAAATCTGTCTGCCTCCGCTTTGTCCAGCACAAATCTCATATGGAGTGACCGGGATTTGAACCACGGACCCAGCGGTGAGAGGCCGGCGTGCTGCCGCCTAAGCCACGGAGGCTCAACTTCTACTAACTCCTTGACTTAATTTGTTTTCTTAGTTTTAACCATATTTATATCCAGATTTATTACCTTTTTCTCTTAAATGTTTTTGCTGTTTCTCTCAAGTGTTCCCAATGCCTTCGTCCCACATGAGCCGAGCTATTATATAGCATTATTATTATTATTATTATTATTATTATTATATATATATATATAATGCGTTTGGCCCTCTAAGGAGCACGTAGAACCATTAGTTAACATTGGTCTTCTTGTTCTTCTTATCTTCCCAAAACTTCCTCATCCTTTCGCTATGTGCCTGTCTTCTTTCTTGTGTCCATGCAGCTTTAAGTTTCAAATTCTGTCCCGTAGGGATCTTGGGTGGAAACTTATACGAATTTACTTTTTGTCTATATGCAGTCCGCGTCGTTGTCAGTGGGTCAATATTGATTTCAGTGAGGTCCTTTTGGGTGTCTGCTAGACAGCGTACTTTGGTTTGTCGGTTTCCATTGACTATGAGGAAGATTTTCTTGGTCAGTCGGGAGTTGTCCATTCGAGCTATATGTCCATAGAATTTCATGCGTCTTTTAAGTGCGAGTGAGGCGAATCGTTCAGTCCGTGAATACAGTTCGCCTGAGCTTTTCCTCATCCAGATACCGTCCTGAAGCTTTGGTCCAAAGATTTTTCTCAGCATTTGTCGTTCTATCTTCTCAATGTATTTGATGTTGATGGTTAACGATGACGTCTCAATCGCATAGAGTGCCTCTGGGAGGATGACTGTGTGGTAGTGATGGAGTTTGGTTTTAGTGGAAAGTGATTTCTTGTTGTAAATATTCCAAGTGATTGTGTAAGCTTTGCGTAATTTTTCTGCACGTGTTTTGTTAGCCATTCTTTCGTTACCAGTGTTCTCGATAATTTCACCTAGGTACTTGAAGTGCTTAACTTGTGTGATGTCGCCATATTTGGTTGTAATTGATGCCAGGTTTGTGCTCTTGGAATCCATGTACTGTGTTTTCTCGTAAGAGATATGGAGGCCGGTTCTGATTGATATCTCATGAAGCTTCTCGATGGCATGTCTGGCTTCTTCTGGAGTCCGGGTAATTATTGCTAGGTCGTCAGCAAAGGCGAAGCATTTTATGTTGATTCGTTGTTCTTTTGTTCCCATACTTATTCCCGGTATTTCTTTCTCCCATGTTCTGATGATCTTATCTAGTACCAGGTTGAATAGGAGTGGGGACAACCCATCACCCTGTCTTACGCCTGTTCTAATGTGAAAAGGTTCGGACACTTCACCCATAAATTTAACTTTAGAAGTTGTATCTGTCAAGGTCTGTTGGATTAATGTAGTTGTTTTGTTGTCCACACCATATTCACGAAGTATATTAAACAGAGTTGTGCGGTCGATTGAATCATATGCTTTCTTAAAATCTACGAAGGTGACAACTGTGCGATTCTACTGGCGATGTTGGAGTACCATCTTGAGGTTCCAGATCTGTTCTGCACACGATCGACGCGGTCGAAATCCCGCCTGATATTCACCGATCATGTGCTCTGTCTGTTGCTCCAATCTGGTGAGGAGGGCACGTGAGAGTACCTTGTAGGCGATTGGCAGGAGTGAAATGCCTCGGAAATTATTCGGATCTGTCTTGTCGCCCTTTTTGTGTAGTGGGTGAATCAAAGCAGTTTTCCAATCAACCGGTATGGTGTCACTCTCCCATATATTAGCAATGATGTTTTGTAGTCTTTCAGTCAAGAGTTCACCTCCAATCTTGAGCACTTCGGCGATTACACAGTCTTCTCCTGGTGCCTTGTTGTTTTTGAGATGTAATATGATGTTTTGTATCTCATCATATGTTGGTGGTACTGAGTCCTGGTTTGGGGCAGTAAAGTGGAGTTGGAGATTCTCTGCAGGTGGTTCACAATTGTGAAGCTCCTCGAAGAACTGTTTCAAGATATCACAATTGGCCTTTGTGTTTGTCTCAAGTGTGCCATCAGGGCGGCGAAAACAAAGACTGGGCGGCTTGTAGTTCGTCAGTTCTTCCCTAAATGTCCTGTGTTGTTCCTCTTAAAGTCATTATCGATTTCTCCCAATCGTTTGAGGTGGTACATGCGTTTAACTCGTCTGATTGTTTTGGATGTTTGCTTCTGCGTTTCTAAAAAGTTCTGCCAATGTTCTGGTGTTCGGTTGCTATTCCATGTCTTCCAGGCTCGGATTCGGGATTCTAGGGCTTTATCACAGTCTATGCTCCACCATCTGTGTTTTCGTTTCCTTGGTGGTTTGCCGAGTTTTCTTGTTGATTCTTGGATGGCCTTGAGAAGTTCATCCCATGTTTCCGTGTTAGTCTGTAATGATTGTGTAAACTCCTGTGCGTGTTCTTTTAGGTATTCCGGATCTATGCGTGGGAGTTTGGAATTTGGACGCTTTTTACGATTGGGTATGAAGCGGACTTTGATCTGCGAGAGATGATGGTCGGACTCTACGTAACCTTTGCGTACCCTCACGTTCATGATTTCTGGAGAGAATTGTCTGGTTATTGCTACATGATCTATTTGATACTCCCCGATGTGGTTTATGGGAGATTTCCATGTAGTCATTTTTCGTGGTGATTTCTTGAAATGTGTGGACATTAGTTGTAGGTTGGCCATTCCACATATGTTGATTAAGCGAAGCCCATTTGCATTCGTCTTTTTGTGTGCCGAGAAATTCCCAATGATATGTCTGTGTTCCCGTTCTCTGCCAATTTGCGCATTGAAATCTCCGAGGAGGATCTTAATGTGGTGTTGAGGAATCTTAGTAAGTGTCCGTTCAAGTTGAGACCAGAACTTCTCAACTTTGTTTTTGTCAGGATCATTGTTAACTGGAGCATGTGAGTTTATCAATGTATAGGCCTTATTGGCGCATTTAACTGTGAGTAGAGAGAGACGATTCGAAGGTGATATGAAGTCTATCACTGAGTTCTGGATACTGTTGTGCACAAGGAATGCTGTTCCGAACACATGTAAATTACTATTTCTTAGCTGAGTTGCTGGTTTTCCCTTATAGATACGGTATTCACCGGAGTCGAAGTGATCACAATCACGGAATCGTGTTTCTTGTACTGCAAGTATGAGAATTCCGAATCGGTCGCTGGTGTCCGTCAGTGTCTTGAGTTTCCCAGTTTTGGTCAGCGTCTGTACTTTTAGTGTACCAATGAATTGCGTTCGCTTAGGTTTGAGGAGTTTTGGGAAGCTCCGATCCTTCCCGGCATGATGTCCTGGTCCCCCAGAAGCCGAATGACCAGGTTCGCCTTCGCTCTTCTTAGCTCTGGCCTGAGGTAGTTGCTTTTTTGCTTGTGCTTCCATCATGCTAAGTTCGTGGTTGATTTTAGCTGGTGGGCGTGAGCCCAGGGCGAGTGAATCGCTGATAATCCATAAAATTCACTCTCATCGTAAGGATTGTTAGTTCATACGGCAGCTGATGTTATGCTGTGGTTTACTGGTGCCTCTTGTTGTTCTGGGCTGAATATTATTTTACGGCTTCGAGCCAACCCTCCTCCTTTATCCGGACTTGGGACCGGCAACAGCAACGACTGAGCTACTCAGTCCACCCAGTAGTTGCTGCAGGTGGAGTTATTATTATTATTATTATTAATTTTTAACAACTAGTACCACATTTACCTTCAAGTTTAAGTTCCAGTTCCTCTTATTTATTTAACTTCAATGCTATGTGATTTTTTTTCTTTTCAAGAAATTACTTTGTTTTTTTCTTCACTTCTTGGAAAATCTTTATCTCACTAGACTCTTCTTTTTCCTTTATTGGTTTCATAACAAATATAATTCATTGGCTTATAACACTTATTCATCACTCATTAATATTTGCATTACGACCTCTGTATACTGTATTATTATATTCAAAGCACAATTGGCACATAAGGCGTGTTGGCCTGAATTTACAGATCTTTGGCATAATTGGCATAGTCCTTTTTAGAGTAGTTCCTCAGGTGGTACTGCATACATTTCATTCCACACAATTGGCATTTGCAATCGTCATCCGGCATGTGGTGGCGGTGGTTGTCAGTCGTGCAGATCTTCCAGTGAAAGCTGTGGGCGGCAAATCTTGTGTAGACATGTCTGAGCTTGAAGTTTGAACCTTTCCATCTGTTTGTAGTGCATACCTGCCAACTTTTATGGTTTTTACATAAAATTTACAGAAAGGCGGTGTGTTTTACGTTTTTACGGATGAACTATAATATAATAACTATGAACTATACGGATTTACGTACCAAGATCTTCTTTTTAAAATTCGCGCCAGAACAAGCTTTCGCATGCCGCCGATACATGCTGTGTGACCAGCACACATCCGATACATCACTCTGAACTATATTCACCAGATCGTTACAGTCTTCGACTGGGAATACGTTATGCGTCCTGATTTGCCTCAATCCTAATCAATCCATATCGATTTGTTTGTCTTGAATGAAGGATTTGGGATAACCGTTTGCTTGTTCTTTAATGCTTTGATTAGTTCGATAACCTTTACCGTTCTGTATAAAAAATAGTTATTTTCTTCTTCACCACGAATTACAAAGCGTAGGTCGTGTTGTAGTTACGGAATAACATGTGAATTATCAGGGTGTCTACCAGTAACGAAAAGTAGGTAATTTTTGTCTGGATATTTGTAGGTAACGAAAATTTGCTGAGGTCGGTTTAGATTATTTAAACTCGCACCACTAGCTCTCAGATTGCGATGGAGCAAGTTTCATGCAAGAGGCGCTGATCGCTTAAGTTATATTTCCCCGTGCCCGCACTCAAGGAAATGCATATTGAGGATATCTTGAGTGGTATACATCGGTTCAATGTATGTTTACGGCATTAACAAGAGTTTTTAGTTTAGTATGAAATATTTTTCTGTATTATTAGAAAACCAGATTTTTCACAACACGCTTATTCGTAACAATTTCGAAACTCAACAGACACCTCTCATTTCTGTTATTGACCTCTAAATTTGGAGACTATCTCAAATTGAAGTCCAGAAATAACGCAAAATAATTTAATGTTGCAATCTTGTGAAATGATATAGTTTTGAAGAAAGAAACGCGAAAAAGCTTCGAAATACATTTATTTTAAAAACTTCTACCTTTTCTCTTCATCTGCTTCCTTTCCTTCTTCTTTCTTCCTTGTTCTTCCTTTTCTTCTGTTTCTCCTGTCAAAGGTGATTGGACACCCATCACGAAAATGTGCCCTCTTGTATTATTCGTGAAATCCTCTCAGAATAATTCGTAAAATTCGATACCTTCTTTGAATGTTTCTTGGCACCAACTTTTTCAGAAATGTCAATACTTTTAGGCTCATTGACATCATCATAATCATCATAAGTTAGGTCCTCCAAAAGATCTTGCTTAACATCAAGGTCATAAACAACTTCCTTTACAAACATTGATCAAAACAGCACATTTGGACTCCGCAGCAGACCTATCAATCACGGAGTCCAGTCTTAGTTTAAAGGCTCCTGATTTTGTTCATGGTCATTATCATCTTCCTGCCCTCTATGCCTAACTGTATTACGTCCTCTACCATCTTGATTTTCTTCTTCTCTCCGATTATGATTCTCTCTAGGTCTCTGCTCATGATTGTAACGAGTATCCTGGTCCATCCGATAATTCCCCCCATTATTCCTTTGTTGATAATTCGTTCTATGGCCTCCTGGATTACTGCTAGTGTTCTGATTGTTATGGAGAACCCCCTTCCCTTGATTTCTGACTGAAATATTATTCCTTGTTGATCTTCGAAGTACATCCAAGCCTTCAAACAACAGTTCCCCATGTCTTTAATGCTAGTGACATTCTGCATACATATAGCAAGTTTAACCTCTTCAGGAAAATGCTGTGTTATCCTTTGCACAATATCTTCCTTGGTCATGTTCTGATCTAAATTTTGACTAACTGAAACATGTGCCAAAAAATAATCCGTCATGCTGATTCCTTCATCTTGATTATATCTCCCACACATTAATTTATCCCGTTCAATACCCTGGATGCGACTGTTCCAAAATTTGGCAACAAATTTCTCCTTAAATTGACTCAAAGTTGATATACCATCTCTATATACCTGGTACCAATGTGTTGTTTCGCCAACAAAAGTGTTGGCCAATAACTCATCCACCACATGCCATTCTATCAACCCTTCTGTCGATACCATACTAAAACGTTTTTCTACTATTTTCATGAACTCTTAATGGATTAAACAAACGACCATTTAATTTTGGTAATTGCAAGTCTTTGATTAGGTTATGACTAATATAACACTGATTGTTACTAGGTTAACATCTCAGCTGCTGTATTTCACCCTTAATCCACTCATTCTGACGTAACATGTTCTCTTCTACTTCCAAAACTTTCTGACCATTGAAGCTATTGCTATGCTCTACCAAAGTAATCCTCTCCTCTTGCCTTAAGTTATTCTTATTGGCTTTGGTTATGTCTGCTTGAACATCTCTAATAACCACTCCATTTGTTTCCATAATAGCTCTATACTCTTTGTTCATACTATTCATTTTATCATCAATCATCCTAGTTAATCCAGTTCTCTGTTCTTCAACTTTGCAATTTATCTCTTCAGTCCTATTACTGACTTTATCAATTCTCTCACTCAATTCCTTTTCCGCCAGCCCCGTGGTGTTGGGGTAGCGCGCCTGCCTCTCACCCGGAGGCCCTGGGTTCGATCCCCGGCTCCGTCAGGGATTTCAAAACTGACGTGAGGGTTGGAACGGGGTGCACTCAGCCTCGTGAGGACAATTGAGTAGCTGTCTGACAGTGAGACAGCGCCCCGATCACGAAAACCAAGATTAAGAGCCGAGGGGACCCGACGCACTGATCACGCGTCACCCCAATATCTTCAGACCGAATGGCTGGGCAGCGGTCGCTTGGTCGGCCTTAGCCCGTCATGGGCTGTATAGTGCCAGGGGTTGACTTTTGAATTCCTTTTCCTGATTATCAAGTTTAACTCCTATTGCAATTACATCCATATGAATCTCTGTTATTCTGCTTCGTAAATTCTCTTCCATTCTCACCTGATTTTCTGCCAATTTCCTGTTATCCTGTCTGATCTCTAATAAGAGGCTAAGAATGACTTGAATATTCACTGACGGGACATAAATAGCATTACATTCACTACCAGTATGTATCTCATTGTTCACTTCTTATTCTAACCTCTCTTCAGCTCTCTCTGTGAGCGTGAAATCGTCGCATGAGTTAATTTCGCAGCCTTACTTGATTTTGTCAGTCATTTTAGTAATTTTTTAAATTTTCCTATTCCTAAGTTCCAAGATGTTAGACTCGCATTTTCTCCTACTCATAGCCTAAAATAGTTCTAAGGGAAGCGGGAAGTGTGCTATGCAGATAAACGCTCATCATGGTATTACATCCATTTAAAAATAAAGTTTTCAATGGATTTCTTTCATTTTTCTTTTCTGTCTTGACTACACCCTATAGCCTATTCTTTGATTCACCACAGATTCATTGCTCTAAATGAAAAGAAAAATGAAAAAAAACCGTTCAAGTAAAGAGCTCGTAAATATACCAAAAAGTCATAAAATTTTGACATTTTAGGTACAATTTCTGAGAAAATTTGTCAAACTTTGGTCGTGAGATTTTCACATGTTAATTATCCACTGATACTTGACCTTGATGACTAAATTCAACTTCCTAACTGAAATAGGTTTCAGTAAAACAAATAATTAACATACACAAAAATAATCTGCCAAATTCCTAAAAATAAAAAAATTATATTATAGGACCTATCAAACCTAATTGCATAATTTTAGAGGACAGCACTCAGTATCACATGTTAAATGTATGGTCCAAATTTCAGCTTTCTATGCCAATCAGTTCCTAAAAAGACTGTACCTATGTTTGCAAAAATGTGGTTTTGAGAAAAAGTGATATAAAGATAAAATTAATATTACATCTTTCTTCAGTGCATTCCAGAAGAATAGTCATCATTATCTGCTTCAGCTGATTCATCTACCTTCCTTCTTCTTCTTTTTTCAAATCTGTCTTCTTCTTTTTTCAAATCTGTCTTCCTTTGATGAGGCCTTAGCAGCTCTTCCTGCATATTTTACTCGATCTTGGTCGATTCGACAGAAAGCTGTTGTGTTGTTATGACCTGGTTCGATGCCCATGCCCTCAAAACTTTTAGTCTGCCCTCATTGAATGTGATAGTAGCATCACTTACACAAATTACTATTGCACAATATTCTATGAAAAATTTTTAGTAAGAGTTCCCACACACAATTTTAAAACTCTCAGTTACATTTTGAGTCTGCCCATGCAGGCATTTTTTCAAGAGTTTATCTTCACTGAAATCTCTGAAAACATGTCTCATGGCTTTTATCACAGCACTAGGAAGTGAGTGCTTGTGTTTGTGTTGATAAGTACAGTAGTACCACCAACTAATGCTTTCTGAAACCCACACCATGACTCCTCACCTTTGGGGCACAAGGTATGTTTGTGGGTATGAATCGGTAGATGCCTTATCTAAAAAATATCGCCCACACAGCTGACCTCATATGCTTCAAACTATGGGTATTTCTCCTAATAGCTAACCCATAGCAGCAGCGGCTGGGTGGTCTTAGAGCTTGGGAGGGCACACAAAATAAATTATCATGCCCAGTAAAAATTACTCGCTAGCACGCTAGGTGTTTGCCAATATCCATTAAATTTTGTCTTATTAGGGAAAATTTTATGTTCTACATTTAATATCATTTAAATGACCCTCTAAATCGCTATTTAATTCCAAATTTATAATAGCCTATCACTAAGACATATGTCAAAAACTCGAGGCCTAGGTGAAAAACAAAATTATCTAATTGGTAACACTTGTCACAGAATTCCAAGAGACCTATTTACGTAACCTTTTTTATTTATTTATTTATTTATTTATTTATTTATTTATTTATTTTTAACAGCATGTTCCATTACTCATCATCATCATCTTGTACAGTTTCCAGCCCCAGGCTGGGTCTGTTTGGAACATAAGCCTCGCCACTTAGTTCTTTCTTCCCACCACCTCTCCGCTGTCACTCTGGTCCAGTCCTCGCCTCTCTTCTTGACACATTCCTCCACTCCTTTCAGCCATCTATCTCTTGGTCTTCCCCTTGATCGTTTCTTCTGCATCTGCATCTCATGTATCCTCTTGGGAATCTTCTTCTCATCCATTCTCTTTAAGTGTCCATACCACCTCAGTCTTGATGTCTCAATCCTACCTTGCAGGGGCTCCTCTTTCACCATTTCCCTGACCTTTTCATTCCTCACCCTGTTTCTTCTTGTTACTCCGATCCTACTTCGCAGGAACTTCATTTCACCTGCCTGTATTCTGCTTATGTCTCTTTTCTTCATTGTCCACGTTTCTGAAGCATAGGTCAGTATCGGGATATAGTAGCTTCTGTATAACACTTCCTTGCTTTTTTGTGGGACTTCTTTATTCCACACTAAGCTCCTAATGCTTCTCAGAAGTGCTTCTGCCTGTCTGCCACGTTGCGTAATCTCTTTGTCATTTCTCCCATTTTCCTCCACTATACTTCCCAAGTACTTGAGTCTTTCCACCTTCTTCAGCTGTCCACCTCCAAGTGTTATCCCACTCATTGGTCTGTCCTTTTTCCTGGTCGTTAACAGGATCTCACATTTACTGATGTTGAACTTCCATCCGTACTCTGCCACTGTTTCTTCCCAAGCCTTCAGTTGCTCCTGAATTTCCTCCTCCTTGTTTCCCCAGACCATGAGATCATCTGCAAACACCATTGCTTTCATCTTATCTTCTCCTATCTTTCCTGCTATCCGTGTCATTACCTCGTCCATAACCACAATAAAGAGAAGGGGTGACAGCGCACTACCCTGTTTCAGGCCACTCATTTGTCTGAACCAGTCTGTTCTTTCCCCTCCAACTTTCACACAACTCACACTTCCACAATACATCTCCTTCACTCTGCCTACAGTCTCTTTTTCCACTCCCATGTTTTCCATTGCTTTCCAAACCTTCTCCCTACACACACTATCATAGGCCTTTTCGATGTCCAGGAAGGCCATCAGCAGATCCTCTCCAAATTCGTAGTGGTGTTCCTGGAGCTGTCTCACTGAAAATATGAGATCCACTGTTGATCTCCCAGGTCTGAATCCATACTGCTCCTCTCTCAATTTTCTCTCCACTTTGGCTCGTATTCTACTTTCTAATATCTTTTCATATATCTTGGCACAGTGTGGTATGAGTGTGACTCCCCTGTAATTTCTGCACTCCTTTCTGCTTCCCTTCTTAAATATTGGGACAATTAATCCTTTCTTCCAATCTTCTGGGGTATTTTTCTCCTTCCATATCACCCTCATCACGCGGTACAGCCACTGTTTCCCAACCTCTCCTGCTGCCTTCACCATTTCAACACTCACTTCATCCACACCTGGTGCCCTTCCTCCTTTCATCTTGTCTATAGCCATGTTCCATTACTATGAAAGTAATAATACATGCTATGTTTGCAAAATGTTTACAATTTTAATATTATTAATTATTCTAGGAACTGTCTATATCTATTAACTTATTGTTTTCATGAGCTACACGAATATTAAGAATCTGTTCAACTACTTGACATTTTTTCTAAATCTATTAAATTAAAATATAAAATTAATTATATAATGCTTCATTAGCATAATTTTTTCGAACGTCCATTTTTCATGTTTATTTGCCATATCGTCGTTAAACAACTGTCTTTCTTTTTCCAGTTTCACGCATGTAAATAACAAATGATCAACTGTTTGTTCTTCATTGCCACATGCACGCAATGTACTGTCTTTTATTTTGAAACGAAAGAAATAAGAATTTATCTTACCAAGTCCTGTTAAGAAAGTAGTTACATTGCTAGTTAATGGGAATTAGGTAGATTTCATTAGAAAGCTAACTATTGCAATGGGTCCCATGTTTCGACTTCCGGAAAATTTCGACATATCTTCGCGTTTCACATCCCCCAGACCCCAAAACCACCGTCAGTTCAAAAGTTTATATATAATTTATGTATATATATATATATATATATATATATATATATATATATATGTATATCAGTTTCTTGTGGACACGATAACTGCCGTAATTTTGCACCAATTACTTCGAATTTTTTACCGAAGATGTATACCTATAAAATCTCGGTCGAGTTCGTTACTGGGCTAAATCGGTCGAAGGGGGTGAAAATGGGGGGCTTTTTTCGAAAAAGTGAAATTTCGCTATAACTCTCTTAATACGTGCAATATCGAATCCATTCAAAGTTCATAATATGTGTCGGATAAGTGCCAAAAATTTATGTCAAATAAGATTTTTGATAGCACCAACCATTGACCAAAGGGGTGGAAAAAAGTGGGTTTTTCGGGAAACATTAATCATATCTCTCTTAATAGGCACAATATCAAAACCGTACAAAATGGACAATATTCCCCTAATAATTACCTAAAACTTTTGTCTGAAAGAATTTTTGATATGACCCACCATTACGCCAAGGGACGAGAAAAATGATTTCGGAATTATAAGAAAATGCCAAGAGCTATCAGTGGTTGCCATGGCAACACTACTAAATTGATGAGGCATGGACCATCAGACGTTGCCATGACAACGCACTTGTACGAGATCAGATTCAGTATTTCCATCTGATTAAGTGGTTGGTTGGTTGGTTCTTAAGTTTAGGGGCTGCGACAACGCGGTCATGTAGCCCCGTGTACTTTGGGTGTGTGTAGAATCTGTCTGATAACCGGTGTTAATTGTGATGACTGTATTAGTGTGTGTTATCTGTTTGTTAATTTAAGTACTGCAACTAACAATTTTTCAGATAGTTCCTACTTTTGCCGCCAAGCGCCACTGTCAACGACTACGAGGCCAAGTTCAGAACTGAGCTACTAGACGCCGCCGCAGTCGGCTCTTGGCAACGAACATAGAAACCTAAGAGCGTTGTATACATTCTTAACCTATCCAATTTAGCTTCACACAGGTGCAATTAGTGGAAGGATCTTTAACATGCCATAAATCTATGACATGGGACCGCCGGCTTTACTTCCCCTCCGAAGGAAGGCATACTGAGGGATATTTAACGCTCTTAAAAAATCCGACGGCTTCGGCCGGGTTTGAACCCGGTATCTTGGGCATAGAAGCTCAGCATGTTACCGACTACGCCACCAAAGCCGCCTGATAAAGTGGGAAGCGGCTTCGGTGACGTAACTGGTAGCATGCTGAATGTCTATGCCCAATGTCGCGGTTTCAAAGCCGGCCGAAGTCGTCGGATTTTCTAAGAGCACTAGAATCCCTCAGTATGCTTTCCTTTGGAGGGGAAGTTCCAACGTTCGTTGCGAGTTGATGGTTGGGGTGGCATCTAGTAGCCAAGTTCACAGCTAGGTGTCGTTGACGGTTGTACCTGGTAGCAACATTAGGAACTACTGCTTGAAATTGACCGTCTGCAGTACTTACATGAATTAAGACTAATACAGCCATTACAATTCACACCGTGTATCAGACAGATTCTACACTCACCCAAAGTACACGGGGTAAGATGACCGCGTTGTCGCAGCCCCTAAACTGAGGAACCAACCAGAGGTAGATTTCGTTAGAAAGCTAACTATTGCAATGGGTACCATGTTTCGACTTCCGGAAAATTTCGACATATCTTCGCGTTTCACATCCCCAGGCCCCAAAACCACCGTCAGTTCAAAAGTTATATATAATTTATGTATGTATATGTATATCAGTTTATTGTGGACACGATAACTGCCGTAATTTTGTACCAATCACTTTGAATTTTTTACCGAATACGTATACCTATAAAATCTCGGTCGAGTTCGTTACTGGGCTAAATCGGTCGTTGGGGGGTGAAAATGGGGGGCTTTTTTTTCGAAAAAGTGAAATATTGCTATAACTCTCTTAATATGTGAAATATCGAATCCGTTCAACATTCATACTATGTGTCGGATAAAGCCCAAAAATGTATGTTTGAAGAGTTTTTTTTATAGCACCAACCATTGACCAAAGGGGTGGGAAAAAGTGGGTTTTTCGGGAAACATTAATCATATCTCTCTTAATAGGCACAATATCAAAACCGTACAAAATGGACAATATTCCCATAATAATTACCTAAAACTTTTGTCTGAAAGAATTTTTGATATAACCCACCATTATGCCAAGGGATGAGAAAAATAATTTCGGAATTATAAGAAAATGCCAAGACCTATCAGTGGTTGCCATGGCAACACTACTAAATTGATGAGGGATGAGCCATCAGACGTTGCCAAGATAACGCACTTGCACGAGATCAGATTCAGATTTCCATCTAAGTGTGAAGCGGCTTCGGTGACGTAACTGGTAGCATGCTGAATGTTTATGCCCAAGGTCGCGAGTTCAAAGCCGGCCGAAGTCGTCGGATTTTCTAAGAGCGCCAAAAATCCCTCAGTATGCTTTCCTTTGGAGGGGAAGTTCCAACGTTCGTTGCGAGTTGCTGGTTGCGGTGGCATCTAGTAGCCAAGTTCACAGCTAGGTGTCGTTGACGGTAGTACCTGGTAGCAACATTAGTAACTACTGCTTGAAATTGACCGTCTGCAGTCCTTACCTGAATTACAGACTAATACAGCCATCCCAAAGTACACGGGGTTACATGACCGCGTTGTCGCAGCCCCTAAACTGAGGAACCAACCAAAATCTCTGCGGTAGATATAATTTTGCGTGAAGAAGTAACAGACCGTTACATAGTTGCACATCAGTGTCGAAACCTAGCATAAGGACAGTGTGACCACAAGTATAAAAATGGACCCCAAATGACAAGAAGGTTACCGTTCCCATAAGACAATAAAATGTTTAAAATAAGCATAAAATGACGAAAAACAAAGTTAATTAAGCTCCAATTATAAAATACCTTCTCGCATTAAATGAGGTCTGATCCTTCTACGAAAATCTGCATATTCTGCCTATTTTCGCCTATCCCCAAGTTTGTCCGGTGAAATCTACCTCCGCCTTCCGGCGTGCCGAGAGGACTTTTTTTATTTTTAACCTATCCTTGGCACTATATAGGTATGAATGTTTTTGTCACTGCACCATTTAAAGTATTCTTCCATTCGTTTTCTTTTTACGTAATCTTAGAACTAACGACACCAGAGTGGTGCCCTGTTTGCCATCTAGTGGTCGTCTTGTGAATCATTTCAAACCGCATCAGAAGAAGGGGTGATAAGGGGCAGGGTATGGCCATAGAAGTTGTGAGTTCGAGTTGAACGTAGCAGTTCAGCATTCCAACTTCCCTCCAGAGCCCATACAACTGCTCCTATTGTTATTCGTCCTTGTAACCGTGGTCTCGCAAGCTCTGGGCCCATAGCCGACGTTAGAACAGCGTCTGCGCACACGCGCAATAGACCTGTCCTTGTTTGTAGTTGAATGGAGTCTTGGGCCCAGTAAGGCCTGGGCCCCGAGTAGCCCGCAGCAAGGCGAATTACGTGACAAGGTATGTAGCGCGTTATTCAAACATGCTGGTGCATTTTCATAGTGAGGAGCGCACAACTTGGCCAGTATTTCGAGCGTAAAGGATTATAAAATGAATTACTAATGCAGGTTAATGGTAAGGAGGGCCCTGGCCCACTGGCCCGTTAGAGTCAGCCGCCCCTGACCCATAGTAAGTCTGAATCAGATCTATTTCTAAATCAGTTAACCTACCAGCACCACCAATTTGTTTATCTTCCACACCTTACCTTCCAAGTAATTTTTTAGTTTCCTAAGTCTGGCACCCATTCTTTTATGCACATGCCCTGCACATTCAAGTTTCTCTATATTTACATTAGGGCCATAAGGCTGTGCTTCACTGACTAACTTATAACCTTTAGAA
Source organism: Meconema thalassinum (assembly GCA_946902985.2). Classification (NCBI taxonomy): domain Eukaryota; kingdom Metazoa; phylum Arthropoda; class Insecta; order Orthoptera; family Tettigoniidae; genus Meconema; species Meconema thalassinum. The sequence goes on from OX336390.1 coordinate 651,272,203, forward strand.
TCCCCAACAAAATTTACTTGAATACTTTATCTCCACAGGGGAGAGAGATATTTAGATCAGAATGCAAATGGGCATGGTATGGCTCAACTTACTGAAGCGCACAGTCCCTTAAAATATTTCTATTGTTGTATGTGCTGATCATAGCAACTAACTATTAATTGAAACTATAAGAGGTATAAGGTATGATTAACTTTTATTTAAAATGATACTCTCCTTTCTTACATAGAGTAAATAAAATACATGGTCGACTATACAGATCAACAACCGTAACCGTGGTTACCTATCTCAAAGACCTCTAAACAGAAAAAGAAAACACTGACACATAATGCATAGAATATGACATACTCCATACATTGGAATATGTTTATATTACAGTACGGGGAGCGAGAAGTGCATCAATCCACTTAAAAAATGACTACTTAGCATCGCGATACTCGTTTCTCCTCATGATCCAGCGTGAACTCCCAACTACAGCATAGGGACAGTGGGAATCACGACTCTGATCATACAATATGTCCATAATTGCTCGTGAATTTTATCCATACCCAACCTCGAGCTTGCCTCCGCTATTCTGCCAGGAGAGATAGACAGCCAGACAATCGTAGAACGGCCGGGTGTGGCGCTGATCGCATATTGTTGCATTCTCAGTGTCCAACCGCGAGGACAATGTGAATCTCATAAAACGGTCGAGAGCTTCAGTGATTGCGATACATTGCGATATTTCTCCACATTCAATGATGAGGGCAACTGGATTCTTGTCAAGCGGTGCCCATTACATGATAATGCTACATTTTCTCGTGCCCGATCACAAAAACAATGGAATTCTCGTCGAACGACTAAAAGTGACAACTACGGGAATCTCCTCAAACGGCTGAGACTAGCGCCGATCGTGTAACATCTCGATATTTCTCCATACTTGACTGCGAAGACATAATGTGAACAAATTTTTAGCCTGATTGAGAAGAACAGGACACAGTTCAGGTCATCGATGTTCAATGGAACTCTGGAAGCCATTTCTATTCTGAAGACCAGAAGTTCTGATCATGTTATACAAACACATATTCTATTGACTTTCTGAAGAAAGCAAAGCAAGCCCCAACTTTGGCTCTTAAATCAGACACTTATTACGGTATTTCATCGGTTACTGCAGTGTTTTATATTAATGCTGTTGAACTCGTAATTTTCTGAAGTGAAGAAAATACATGAATTTTGTCATGTCAAAGGAATCTCTGGAGTCTATTTCTATTTTGAAGACCAGAAGTTCTGGTCCCTGTTATGCCAGCACCCTTTCTCCAGACTTTTTGCAGGAAGCTAAAAAAGCCACAGCTATGAATTTAAAAGAGCAAATAATTTCCAGTGAGGGACAAGGGACCTAGGTATATTATTTCAAGGAAGTCCTGTTATAGCTATGCTCCAACCCAAAATTTACCACACCTGCTTCTTGAGGGCCATGCACGTCTACAAATAATTGGCGTATGATGTATGTAGATAAGATTTCATTGAAATATCCTGTTTAAAGCATGAATTACTGTATTTTGTAGCCCAGGAGAATTATTGTTTCAAGCTGGGGTATGTCGAAATTTGTTAGATTTTTTTGACACGCGCGAGTTGAAACAAAAGCCCTTTTTGAAAGTTGGCAGGTATGGTAGTGCTTCTGTGAAGTGGATATCCACCGGAATCTGCCGTCCGTTTTTCTTCTCTCTTCGAGGACAAAGGTGGAAGCAGGTATGTCCTATAGGTTGAAGGTGGATTTGATGTCATCCAGGAAGAATGATTCGTTGTCTATTTTGTATGCGATTTTATTTTCAGTAAATTTGGAGATTGGAGGATGCGTTTCAGGTATCTGGCTTTTAGATTTGCAAGTTTTCTCATGTTGGGTATGCTAAGCTTCAGGTATCTGGCTTTTAGATTTTCAAGTTTCCTCATGTTGGGTATGCTAAGCTTTTTCCGTATTAGTTGGATGCCGTATGTTTCTACTGGGGCAACTTTCAGTTTGAAAAGGGCGATTGCAGTGTTGATTGATAGTTGGTGGAGTTTTGGTATCTCGTACATAGCTTTTGTTGAGGCAGCTGTTCTTTCCTTAATATGAATAGTGAATGTTGCTCTAGTGGCCTGTAGTGTTATTTCAGGTATTTGAATGAGGCTACCATCTCTAAGACTGTTCCCATATGTGAATTAGTCTGTTTTGGCTCTTTGGCCTCCTCTTCTAAATTTCATTACTTTGGTTTTCGTACCATTTATCTTCAGTGAGTTCCTGTCTGCCCATTGGGTGAGATTATCAAATGCTGCTTGAAGGTCCTCGATAGGAGTGCCATATTGTCTGAAAATATCAGAAGCTTGGTGTTCTTGTTAGTGACTTCGTTGACAATATCTGCCATTATGAGGTTGAACAACAGAGGGTTCAGAGGATCTCCTTGGAGAATTCCTTTTGTTTGTTTGATGAATGCTGTTACTGAAATGCCATTGTTCACTCTTTAGTTGTGCTTGAAGATATCTTTCAGCGTCTTCTATATATTAATCCTAAATATATTGCTTCAAATATCTAAAAGCAACACATTTTACCAAAGATTAAATTATGGAATCATATTCCTCTATAAGGGGTAAGTTCTATATTAATTTTTAAACGAACTTGAACTTATGCAATATTCTTGTATCTATTGTTATATTCTTTTTCGTTTTATATTTCAGTTTACGTGCAATTTATTTCAATATAGCACCATTTGATTTATATTTATTATATACAGTTTCAATGAGATCCCAATGTTCTACTACAACACTCCATTTGTAAACTATTAAGATTAACAGCTGTCAACTACTGTACTCAATGCTATTCCAACTCGTTATAATTTAAGGGGTAAGTTTCATTTCATTTCAACCACTTAACTTTTTTCTTACATATTGACTAAGGCAGATTAATATCAATATTATTATTGTAAGTCAGTACGGATACCATTATTAATTAACCATCATGGCCAATGTTTTCACTTATTACAGATGATATTTGACAAGCTTTAGTGTCAATGTTATGTTTAATTGATGTTCAGACTGTGAATGAAGATTAATTAGCTTTCTGTGTGCTTCCATTATTTTTATCATCTTCCTCCTTGTTTTAAAACCTGGTAGACACCTCCACCTTACTTCTGCTGGTCCCATATTGGTATTAAAGAAAATTTTGTTAAAATAAGGCGACTTCCAATAAAATTTTGTTAAAATAAGGCGACTCTAGATAACATTAGAAACATTCATTGGTTTTTAAAATCAACTTTTCCCATAATTTGGCTCATAATTTTGATAAGTTTTTCTTTTTCTGGTTACTATTTATATGTTAAAATTTATTATTTCTTTTCATGAATTTTATATTTGCTCGAATTGATTCTGTTATTTTACATCTTAGACAATTATTTATCCATTAGATTTTAAATATTTGTTGTTATTAATTTTTAGTTTATATTTTTATCATTTCTTATTCATTGTTTTCCAGTTTCTTCATTTAATCCTGTATAGATTTTAGTAAGTTTTATTTCTCAACAATTAGTTTTAATAACTTTAATTTATAGATATAGTTTAGTTTTTTAAAGTTTGATTCTCATTTTGCTGAAGAAGGTTCTATTGTTAGGTAGAAACATGTAACGTACTGTAACGTCAATTAGTGCCCCATGTTGGTAGCAACAAGTGTAACAGTTTGGCTGCCCCTAACTGTTGGGTGATAAATGTAACTGTTTACCTTTGCCTAAGCTATGTTGTTTTAATGGGCGCCAAGACCTCAATGCAATGCTGAAATCTAAATTTGTATTTAACAATGTCTAGTTCTGGTAGAACACCTTCAAGAATCTATTCACTCAGATCGTGGTATGATTTGATCATTAACCCAAAAAAACAATTGTATCAGGAGAAGGAATTGGTCTATATCTAATGCTACCTACTGAAAGCAAAGATTGCATTGTAAAAGAAATGAATTTATTATATAAAACAAGTATAGCAAAATTAATAATAATAATAAGTATAAAATTTAAATTGGAGCGTTGCGATTTTAATATTATCGATAGAAAATTACGTGAAAACGGAGTCTGATAAATTATTGATTTTACTCTTATTCCCAAGCTATGAAGTTACTGAAATATGAAATATTAAAAAAAGAAACGAGAGATTGCGTATTTCTGCGTCATTCGCGCTTACCACTGGAAATTGCCGAAACATTTCCCTCGTACTGGATGTTGAAGTGAGCTACCCATAGCCTCCTGGATCTCGTCATCTTCTTCGTTGTTGATGATATTCTTATAGATTTTGTGACTTTATGGTCCTAACCTCGGATCCATACCCTCGTACAACCACACTGGTTAAGTTTTAAACAGAAAGTTCTCCACTCCACGGAACATTGGAGCGACACACACTTGCAACCGAACTAGTCAAGTCTTTCACAGATTGTCCACGCTCCACGGCGCGCCGAACGATATATCCACCTGTCGGCTCCCCCACTCTTCAGCCGACTTCTAGCTTACGTGGTCTCCACTGATTGGCTGAGCACCCCGCTACTTCCCCTTATCTGGCTCATTACACACGGCGGGAGGGCGAAGTCGTTTTCCGTTCCATACATCCGCCTTTTCTTGACGCTGCAACCCAAGCTTGCGTAATACTTCGTGACAAGAGTCAGCATGTATCTGAATTTCCAGTGAGTCATGTCTCTCATAATATCTTAACTGACGAAACTCCGTAAAATTCCGTAATCACATAATTTATCTATGATATTGTCGTTCGTAATAATTTGCTTGATAGTGTTTTCTAAGACATAGAAATCCTATCTGTATGCTTATAATTTTTATAAAATGCTCCGAAAATATCTTAATAATAATTATAATAAATTAATAATAATAATAAATTAACATGAAAAATTCTCTTGGCTGAACAATTTGCCGCATAAATAAATATAGAATGGCTTTCTACTGACTTATGCCAGTTGCATAAAAACCCCTCGAAAAACACGTTACAGTACAATTGTGTAACAATTTCATATTGACTAAGGCAGATTAATATCAATTTTATTATTGTAAGTCAGTACGGATACCATTATTAATTAACCATCATGGCCAATGTTTTCACTTATTATAGATGATTAGGGCTCGGATTTTTAGGTAAATAAATATTTTTTTATGTAAATACATATTTTAAGCTCTTTTTTCTATATATACATAAATTCCTGTTTTCACTTATTAGCACATAAAAAGACACAATATTTACATTTTTTAAAATCAGTATGCTAGATCTTTCAGTTCATTGCATTTTTGTTCTGTGTTACTTCAACGGGGAAGAACGTGTGAGCTATCTAAGCTTCATGCAAAGCGTGTCAGCTTGCAGCTGTGTTATTCTTAACTTGTCGCCCCGTGCCACTCACTGTGGAAGCCGGGGATTTCCTTGTCCATAGCCATATTGCACCACGCGCTAGACCTCCCCCTCCTCTAGCTACCTTGACCAGTGTCACTCACATGCAGTTCATTTCTGGCACTGTGAAGTGTAAGGCAGTTCTACGATGCCTTAAGTAAAAACATCTACAAGTTATCGTCTGTTTCAGAATTTAAAGATAATTTCACTTCTGATGGGGGTGTTCTGTTCTGCCAAACATGTGGGTAAGCAATCAAGGCTGAACAGCGATCTCAAGTTACACAACACTTCAAGGGCAAGAAACATATTGCCGCAGTTTCGCGGCTTCAGAATAAGTGTGTCGCGATAATCGTCTCTCATTTGTGATGGACGACCTGAAAATCCATCTCGTTGTGTATTGTAATGCTTCAGAAGTCAGTGAGACATAGAATAAATTGCATTCATGAGTACTGCATATTGTTTATATTCACATTAGTAAACTAAATTATAATTAAATATTTTTACTTTTTTGTCACATGTTTCAGGCATTATTAATACATAAAAAGTAAATATATTCCCTATTTTGAGCACCTAAAAATCCGAGCCCTATAGATGATATTTGACAAGCTTTAGTGTTAATGTTATGTTTAATTGATGTTCAGACTGTGAATGAAGATTAATTAGCTTTCTGTGTGCTTGCTACTATTTTGTTTGTTTTTCTCTTGGTCTTTTATTTATATCTTTTATTTTCCCATTGATTTATGTTTAAGCAGTTGTGTTGCAGAGAAAATATTGGTAAATCAGAAAGATAGAGAGAATTCCCCCAAGATATTAAGTTTGGTATCTCCCAAGTTTTAGAAATCTTTTTTTTCTTTCTTTTTTTTCATGGAAATAGCTGTAGAGGATAACTTCTCTTAGGTGTATATGTAGAGGAAACCTTGTGAACGTGAGACCTGGGGTTGTGTCCTGATTATGATCCTACTGAACAGATTTCACTGCATATTCTCTTAGGTGATTTCTGTGAATCTACAAATCGTACATCAAGCTCTGACAGTAGCCCATAAAAGTCTTGGGTTGTTGCCCATTGAGATCGGAGCTATTTCATTGATATGCCTGTCCAGATTGGGTTCTGTTGGTAGCCTTATTTTCAAGTCCTACTCTGCAAGTCTTTATTGTCTTGAATATTATTGTAGGCACTAGCTTGAAATGTGTGAATAAAATTATTGTGCTTGGTCTATAGTTAAGAATTCCATTGTTGGTTCCTGTATTATTTCTCATATATTTCAAATTTTTTGAATGGGTGGTACCTCAAGGCCTTTAAATACTCATTTTCTATAACACAGCCAAATGTCTTTGTTACAGACAGACCATCAAAGAGCATTTGTCACGTGGAATGCATGTGTTAATTTCTTTGGGGACCGTGAATGGAAAAGGCTCTCTTGCCTATGCACAGTATATTATCCCTGCATTTCCTTGGAGTGAATAGGGATAAAACTCTCCTCAGAATGACTTCTCAAGTTGCCAAGGTGCAGAACACGAATGCTCGCTCATGATTTGTCTACTTGTAGTGTAATTGCTTTCCAGTTAGTCAACACATTGCAGGTGTGATTGAAAAACTATCTGGAAAATACTGGGTGGGAGGAGGAACGTAATGGATATATAATTTATTTTCTAATAGATATAGCAAATTTTATTTTCTAGTTCCCTCCTTCCAAGGTGAGGGAGGGAAGAAGAACATATCATTGGGCTGAATATGAGAAGGATAATAAACGAAAATATTTGCCATAATAGCAAATTGTGTAAATCCGTATTGATAGAATAATTAAAACTCTTATGTTATAATATTCGCCAAATCAATACTTAAAAACACTTAATTGTCTATATTTTACAGACTATGTGTACATGTTTCAAAACTCTTTGGTTTCTTCTTCAGCACATAAATATAACTTATCCTAAATAGGCTTAACTAAGAAATGGATATCCTTACAATAAGAATTAAGGATTAATTAAGAAAAAACATAATCCTTTGAAAATATCTTTGAAAAATCATATTATAATTCTTTGAATTGTTAAATCATTTTGTATGATTATCAAACCTCATGTGTTATTCTCCTTTTCCTTTTTGTCGAACATGCTTTGGATTTACGATCTTTAATAACTTCGTAATAGTCCAACTTAAGAGCATCATGTCCTTATTCCGTTATGTTCTTCAATCCCGAATTTTAACTATGTTGTGTATTCTTGTATGAATATTTAGCTTAAACATAAAATATTATTGGACTTATACAATGGAAAACATGTAATTACAGTTGTTTTCAATGAGTAGAAAGATGAAAACATACGAATAAAGGAAATATCCAAGATGCTGTGCTGGTAAAATTCTAAAAGTAAATATTCTTGTGAGTTGATTGATCTATGTGTCATAATAACACATTTGACCGCTATGGCGTTGTTGCTTGTTAATGGATGATATGTAGAATCATATTGTTATATTGCGTGTGAATAGGTTGAAGAGCGTGTTGAAAATCGTATGTTTATTTGTTGAAATTTAAAATATGGAAATAACTTTAAATATTAGCAATCCTATTTTAGAAACATCTTCTTCTTTAATTTTCCAACGTCTAAATCAACTTAAGCTCAATTGATTTTCTTAAATTCGAAATACTGCAGCATATTAATAACTAAAAACACAGTATAAATTTTATAGGTTATCAGTTCTAGAAGATGTGTTTATATATGGTATACATCTTCGTTAAAGACAATTACAAGAATAAGCAACATAGTTAACAATTGGAACTGAATGAACATATTAATAGAATAAGGACTTGATGCTCTTGGTTGGTCATCAGTTCCTGAAGGTTTATCTACATACGATATACATCCCCGTTACAAAGAAATAAGGATAACATCCGAACAAATCAAAGTATACAAATAAATTCTTGACTAAAACAACAGTGTTAAAAATGGAAACTACACAAAAATTTACCAAATGTTTTAACTTTGTGAAATTACATTAGAAAACTTTGCTAGTTATTTAGAAGATGATATTTACCAAAAGAAAACTGTTATTACTACCGGCATTCAGCGGCACACATGATAACCTACAATACATATTTTCATAGAAGAAAAGGAAGAAGACTTTTAATAGTTATTTTGAATAAGAGGTTTACCAAATGAAGAATTTTATTACTATTCAATAACACCTATAATTACCTATATTAAAAATTTACATAGATATTTTCCAAGAATTATAATACGAATTTTTAAAGATATTTTCAAAGGATTATGTTCAATGTTTTTTCTTAATTAAATCTTAATTCTTATTGTAAGGATATCCATTTCTTAGTTAAGTCTACTTAGGATATGTTATATTTATGTGCTGAAGAATAAACCAATGAGTTTTGAAACATATACACAGTCTGAAAAATATAGACAATTAAGTGTTTTCAAGTATTGATTTGGCGAATATTATAACATTAGATTTTTAATATAAGAAGGATGTCATTATTTGATCCTCAGATTCTCTGATATACCATAAAGGACATCTCTTTTATGTTCTCTTTGTGACTCATTCAGGTTACTCTATGGTTGATATTGCTCCCAGTTTTTTTTTTTTTTTTTTAAATTTTCTTTGAATTTCTCTTTGATGCTTTTTATATGAAAGGTATTATTTCAGGAGGAAAAACAGAAAGAGAGGTTGGCTTTGGAAAAAGTTATTGAAGAGCAGCAACTAAAGGAGGTGGATCTCCGGGTTAAAATGAAGCACTCTAAAAAGAAGGTTGGTTTGTATGTTTGCCTTGCTATGTGATTTCTAATTGATACACAGTTAAAGGCCCAGGCAACTTATTTTCGAGTTTTAGTTTCCTAACTCACTGATTCCATTATTAAATTTTAATCAACGAACTGAAAACCCTACCGCGTTATTTTATTTTGTTCAGGTGGTATAAGCGGAAAACGGCGACAATGCTTGAGCGTGCGACGTCACTGGAGCCGAGCCGCCTTCCGCGCGCCAACAGTAGGCATAGCACAGGATCAGACAGTGCAGCTGTTGTTTCGGCATATTTAAGTACTGTCAATAATACCTAAGTGAAAACATGGTTTACTGCGTTGTGTATGGTTGCAAGCACGCAACCACTTCGAAAACATCGAAGGCAAAAGATGTAGGTTTTCACAGATTCCCCAGTCGAGAGAAATCTCCCGAGAGATACCGATCTTGGCTATCTAGAATAAGTCGCGTATGCTCTACACATTTCAGAGAGCAGGACTATGAACTATCGAGCAGATACAAAGCAGAACTCCTGAAGCAAAAAAGGAAACTTTTGTTAAGAAAAGGTGCTGTGCCCACGCTAAATTTGAAAGGAATGAAACTTGTTCCGGTGACAAGGCGTACATCTACATATATTAGGAAGAAAATTTTAACTGAAGCGATTGAATGTACCTCTGCGAGTGTTTCAAGTGTTGCCCCAAGTGTTTGCAGTGAAAATGAGAGTGTTATCCAGGATGAATCCAGCATGTCTGGAAATCCCAATACAGTTGTAGTACAGTGCGAATTAGGAGGAGAAACATTTAGAAACACAAAGTGTTACGATAGTGACAGTGATCCTGGTGTTCGTGATGCAATATATGAAGCAGATGAAGAGAGTGATACTACCTCGGATGATGATGGTGATGACGATGACAGGGAAGGAGATGAAACAGTACAGCCGGAGGTGGTGAGTAGAAAAAATCAAGCATGGCATTTCAGTGAGACTACGTTGCTGTTCGTAATGTGGCAGAACCTGCTACTTCTCTTTGCTAGGTGCCTTACCTGCGGCAAGAAAGTAATTCGAACTATTCCTTCTACTAAAGGACCTGCTGTGAGTGTCCAAATGACCTGTCTAGCAGGCCATACTGTCGTATGGAGATCTCGTAAGAATGTTAACAAATTCTCCATGTTATCAGACACCTTGGCTACTGGTATGTACATAACGGGAGTGGGTTTTGCGTTACTGAAATCGTTGACAGACTGTATTGATTTATGTTTCATGAGCCACACAACATTTTATAAAATTGTGAAACGAATCGTTACCCCAACTATTAGGCATACATGGGCTCTGCATCGTGGTAACACCGTCAAGAATCTCATGTCATCCGGTAGGAGGGTGTGGATTGCAGGTGATGGTCAATTTGACAGTCCAGCTTTTTGTGCAAAATATGTAACATATTCTATAATGGACATCAGCTCAGAGGAAATTATTGACTTTGTTGTTCTGCAACGAGGCCAAGTTTTCGGCGAGTTGGAAAAGCCCGTGTGTGATAGTGCTATCAAAACTATCATCAGAAGGACTAAATATAGAACTATTCTTATCCGACCGGCATCAGGGCGATCGAATGCTTTTACGAATCAAGTACCCTGGAATCATTCATGAGTTTGCTGTGTGACACCTTGCCAAAAGCTTAGGTAAAAAGCTGAAAGCAGTAGCGACCAAGGCACCCGCAATATTAGAATGGAAACACAGCATTATTAATCATCTTTAGTGGTCAGCTATGACATGTGAGAACAATGAGGAGCTACTTGTTGAGAAATTCTGAATCATATTTGTGACACACATTCATGGTTAGGAAACACTCACTCTCACCAATGTGAGCACGAAAAAATAATCTAAAATCCAACGCAAAAAACAACATGGCTCAATAGAAATTCTCTAGACTATGGTATCATAGCCAGCGTTCTCAAAGACAAGTGCTTTATAAAAGACTTGCAAAGCATAAAACATTACTGTCACACTGGGTCCCTTGAATCTTACCATAACGTCCGACTGAAATACATGCCTAAAGATCCAGTTTTTCATTTCACGGAATGGTAAATCCATCTATGTTAGCAATTATGGATCACAATAACAATGTAAAACGTGATCAAACAGGTGAAACACTTAGATATTCAAAATCATCAAAAAAGTGGATTAACAGTAAGGTCTATAAGGAGAAAGAATACGGATGGAGGACAGATATACTTCTCGAAGTAATTGGAATGGCAAATGGACAAAAGCACATCACTCACTTAGAAGAAGATCCATACTATGAGCCGGAACTACCAAGAAACACTGCTTCTGACCCCAGGCCCTTGGATGGAGTGTTCTCGCATTTCACCCGCTTTCATCAGCTATAAACTGTATTTAATACTCCCACTTGTTAAAATAACTGTGTGTAAAATATATAATTTAATATAGGTATTTATTTTATACTTACAAGTATTCAATTGTTAAAGGACTGTTTCATCACATCTTCAGAAAAGACTGCCATAAAATATTCTAAATATAATTTCAAATTTATTAATCAAAGTATTCTGGTTCTTGCCCGTCAGCAGCCTGGAATCCTACGTACGTACCTCCTTCATCGGGATATTGTTGTCGGATTGCCTTCACGACACAAGACAGTATAACTTTCCTCTTCTTTCTACCTAAAGTACACAAACTGGCGATAGGCCACAGACAGCCAGGTAGCGTTGGTTTTCATAGCCAGTCTGTCCCTCATGTATGGAATATTAGTTTTGTCTATATGAAGATAACTTGCAGTATTTAACACATTGTAATTTAATACAACATTAGAAAATTCCTCGTGCCAAACAATACACGTCACACTTCCACGCATTTCATTCATTGTTTCACTGTTTGTACTGCAGAAACTTTCAGCAGCATTGGGCATCGCCTCACACTGTTCACACTTACACCAGTCGGTGTTCCCCAGTCTTTCCGATATAACAAATGCTGATGGTTATTTTCTACTCCAGATGTTGTGCACTTTGGTTCAAACTGATAAGGCTTCACTTTTCTGGACATGACTACTTATTCCAAACAACATGCTCACTCTGCACTCTGATAATCACTAGTAGACAGACGGTAGTGGCGCGCAATACCGTGTCATAAGGCTCCAGTGACGTCACGCTGTCCCCTACCTAAAACTTCGAATCTTCGTATCGCGCAAGCTAATAGAGATGTTTAATTTCCGATTTCGACATTCCAATCTTCAGCTCGAAATCTAACTGAATTAATTAAAAACAGAAAATCGATTTTCATGAGTTTACTGGGCCTTTAAATTCAGTTGATTGAGCCATCAGCTAAATGGGGCAACCATTTTTTCTGGGACAAATGTGGTTGAATGGAAACAAATGTTTTCAAAGGAGCTAAAAGAAAAAAGAAGGGGAAAAAAACCACAAAAGACGTGTAACAAGAGCTCATATGGAAAAATTTTATTTTATGTCAGAGTACTGCATAAGAATTGGCACTGGGTTCGATTCACGGCTCCGTCAGGAATTTTAGAAACTGACGTGAGGGCTGGAACGGGGTGCACTCAGCCTCTTGAGGACTATTGAGTAGCTGTCTGACAGTGAGGTAGCGCCCCGATCATGAAAACCAAGATTAACGGCCGAGGGGACCCGATGCGCTGATCACGTGTCATCCCAATATCTGCAGGCCAAATGGCTGGGCAGCGGTTGCTTGGTAGGCCTAGGTCCTTCAAGGGCTGTAGTGACAGGGGTTATTTTAATTTTTTTAAATTTTTACTGTATAAGAATACACAGTAACAGTCACCATTCCTACCCAAGTGCGTGTTTAAACGGTACTCTTGAGGCATCAATGTCAGCATGGAATAATCTGTGTCCAGTCCTTGAAGCAACTTTGAAGAAGCATCAGGGCAGTAAGTGTGTTGCAGTAACTGGCAGCATTCACTGTTGCTCTGTTGGTGAGAAAAGAATGTCCATGTGGTCCCAAAAGACCCTTGCCATACATTTCTTTGCAGATGGAGCTATTTTCAGTTTCTTGCAAGAGAGTTTCCATGATATTGATATTTACTTCATCTCTGGTGTCACATGATTGCACGCATGTTATATTGCCTGTCACGATTGGGATCATAAAATTTAACCTCCCCATTGTAACAGCTTTTAATACTCCCTCTAAGTGAACTTCCAAAATAAATATCTTTGAAAACTTCCTGGTAAAGTTTATTTCTATCCATGATAAAGCCTTTGACAAAGTTCAACATGATCAACTGATTCAGTTGCTCAGAAGAAAAAATTTAGACAGAAGGGATGAAAATTATTACCCAACTTTGCTATAATCAGACTGCAGTAATAAGAGAAGGCAACATGGTTTCAAATGAAATAAAAATTGAAAGAGGTGTGAGACAAGGATTTGTACTGTCTCCATTATTATTCAACACCTACTCGGAAGATTACTTATGTGTGAGTATTTTTTATCTAAAATACATTTTGGGAGTATTTTGCCCAACTCTGGTTATGATTAAGCATCAAGTCGAGCATAATCTCTATTCTGTGATGCTAAATCAGTAAGCTACATGCAATCTACATCCCGCTTATACAGGGTGATAAATCCTCTCTTTGCAGTCTAGTTTTATACAACCCATAGTGATTATTACATTTCTGAAAAACATTTGTCCCTCTCTCTAAACTAAGGTATTATAACGACAAATGTGTTTACAGACTAGAAGACAGCAGGAATCGTGAACACCGCTATTAATTCATTATAGGTACTACGACTGGAGTTGGAATTTGATGATGATGATGACTACGAGTGACCCGTAAAATGAGCACAGATACGAAGAACATGTATGTTCCAACAGGAAAAGTGCATACACAGACCAGGAACAGATATTGCATAGTCTGGGATCTGTCTGCTACAAGAATCCCTGCTATCTTCTAGCCCGTAATCTCAGATCTCGTTATATTACCCCGGATTAGCGAGAAAGACCGATGTTTTTTTGAATTGTAATAAACACGATGGGTTGCATGAACAAGGTTGCAAGTATATTATGCCACTCATTGCAATAGAAGCATTGTGATACCTTGCCACCAAATTCTATTCTGGTTTTTCATTTCATTTCCTATGTTGTTCGGAGTAGTACATTTCAGGTCATTTATCCCTACATGTATAATAGACTGATTTCATTTCTTTTCTCCCACCCGGTAACAGCACATTTCTTAATTGTTCAGTCCTTATAGCTGGAAATCATTCACTTCAGTATGGTTCTCAAGTGCCTAGTTACAGTGTCACCAATAACCAATGACAGGCCCTCTTCCTCTCCCCTTCTCCTGATGACTAATACTTCCCTTACTGTTATTACCATATCTTTGTTGTGCCTTGCTTTACCATAATCAGCAGAATCATGATGTTTCACTCATATTGTCTTATTGCTTTCAGTTGTTGGAGGACTTAGTTCAGCAACAGGTAAAGTTGGAGAATGAAATTTTACGAATTCAACAAGATAAAGAAGCTGATCGTCAACAGCTGCTCCAGGAACTGCAACAAGGTGAACCCAAAATGCTTATATAATATGAGGAAAAGTGATCCTTAGTGCATCATTGTTGTGTGGGAATAACATGAACATCACTACTGTACAGTATATACAAATACCAAATATTTTTTTCCAAAACTTTATTTTTAGACTAGCTCTTGTTAGCTTTGAATTTCTAAATACATTGAGCTAAAAATGATTGCCTTCCTTGGGTCTCAAAGTGAGACCTCCTCATTGTCACTTAGATGCGACACCAGTTTACCAGCAAGGTGAACAAGCGAGACCAACAGCTTAACATAAGATGTAGTTAGTCAAGTATATGCAATGCTGACTGTAGAAGTCTAGACAAACACTATATTGTACTCCTATACCAGGTGCGGCATAAGTTGCTACCATAAAAATATATTTACATACTTGGGGTATTTTTAATAAGTTTAGTTCGTTTGCGTCAATTTGATTTAAAGGCTCTAATTGCTTATTCTGCATAAAATAATATAACTTCCCAATACTTGTATGGTACTAATAACGATATAGTTAGCCAAACTGCTCGAAGTGTGCATCATCACTGTCTATTCACTTCATAAGTTTGGCCACTAATTTTCATATCTTATCACAAAGTATTGCATATTGTTGAAAGTTTCTTCAAATTGTTAGTCAGCAGATCAACACATTAGTTTAACAATGTATGCTGTTGTCATTGTGTATCCAGGAGCAGTTATGAGAGTTGAGTGGGAATGTGTGCCAGAGTCTTGACTTCAACCGTTTTTGTTCTCTAGTTACAGTTATAAGACTTAATAGAGCAGGAAGAAGTTAAAAATATAGCATTAACAATGCAAAATTTTTGGGTAACAACTAATGCAGCATCCTGTATGTGGTATGGTCTTGGAACATCTTTATCCAGACCCTCAAATACTGTACTTTATTTCAGGTGGCATCAATGGTTGCTGTTTAGAACAGGGTAATACTTTGAAAACTGATTTTTGTAGCTGGTGTTCCAATTGGTAGATAGAGAGTAACTTTCAGTGTAATTGAAACTACCATAGCCATGGAAAATTCTAAATAATTGAATCTCGGTTGGTTATACACATGACTTAGCCTGCCCCTCCAAGCCGCACGGAATCTCACCAAGCTTGGCGGGCAGACATAGGCTCAGGTAGGTAGCGAGATAGGGCTGTGTGCTTTTCTTGAGTGTCGGAGGAAACAAGAGGAAACTGTAACATGGTGGCTGATATAAACGTAATTTAAAATGTTTAATCATAAGTATTGGCCTATTAAATACATTGAAATGACATGTCGTATATAAGGTACATACGGTATGTGAAGAAATAGTGAACAAAACAAAAATAAATTAGGCTCTCGTGTAGTATACGTTGTCCGTTTCGAAAGTGCTTTATTTTACTTAGTAACGCTCTGAAAATGGTTTGTAATTACTCTGCCACGTTATTAAAGCCATTTGCCATTAACAAACACTGCATAAACACTTCCAAAATAAGGAAATTGTCAACATTAACTTTCAAGTAATAAACTTATCAAAAAGCATGTCGCCATATTTGATTACATAATGCTGCCAACTTACTGATTGTACTACTAGGCAAAACCATTGGCCTGGATAAAGATTATTGATGCGTGACTACCCCCACTGTGCGTGACGAAAACCAGGGGTGTTTATATTAGCCTAACGCGGCCCACGCTACCTAACCTTGATTGGCCTAGACGAAAACCATTGGTCTGGATGAAAATATTGGTCTGGAAACAATAATGTTGGCACTCTGAAAAAAATACAGTAACACTCTCTAGCGATAAAATATTCAACTCCTGTATATTAGTAACATTGGCCATTTCTATAGAAAATTTTTCGGATTTTAATGCCGCTGGGCAACGTATACTACACGAAAAATTAATAAATTAGAAAATATGAAATCAGAACAAATTCTAAGGGAACCATAATATTAATTGTACTGTGCCTCTCAGCAACATGACTAGCCAAAAGGTCATGACATCCTGTTTCCTCACTGTTTACCATGGTGGCAACAGTGCAAGACGGATCGTAACTCGACAACCACATGCTGCATAACCCACAGATCAAACATGGCTGAGTAATAGGGTGTTGAGGAGTCAAGACCAACAGAAAACAGAACGTAAAATCGCAACTTCTTAGCTTCCAGGAAAGGAAACAAACAAAACTTATTTAGCAGGGATGAACAAGGGGATGCAGATGATGATGAGGGATGAGGTGAACAACAACCCAGGCTAATGGGAGATAACCCGTTTACATCACAAGAGGCAAAGAAATCATGACCGGTAGCTGAGTTGATAGCCATACGAACATACAATACCCCAGAATGGATTACAGTTCACCAAGATCACAAAATTAACTTAAAGAGAGACATAAACCTAAACAGAAGTTAGATTCAGAACACTCTCCTTAACATACTTCACAAGGGTTAAGCTCAATCAAAACAAACTAATTTCAAGGAACTAATACAGTGCTTCAGCTGTCTACAAGAATTAACATTCCCAGAACAAACGGCCCAGGAACACCATATTCGTTCCTGGAGGGGCGGAGGTGAAAATTGAAATAACATAAATCAAAGATTGAATGAAAACTACATCCTACATTAAAGAAGGACCTCAAGTTCCAAGACCTATTGAAAGGCAGTGTCAACCTGAAAACAAGTTACGTACACAAGAGTAAACATGCATAAGTTACAACAAAACACATGATATACCTTTACAGACCACCATCGTTCCCTCAAGTCTACAAGAACAGCATTCACAATTGTATCAGTGGACATGCCCATCCAAAGGGCAAATCAATGTAACCCACATGCCAGTACACTAGCCACCAGCAGGGCTACAGAGTACTTAGCCTTCAACTAGACTCAAACAACACATGACCCACCCAGTGCAGGAGACAAGCCACAGAACAATTAACATAACATGAGCACAAACACAAGGTGGCATCAGAAAATGTAACATTTAGTAAACCGATCGTCCTCTTGTAGATCCTCGTAAGGCATAGCTCCCTCAAGCTTGCAACAATTACTTAGAATGCATATCAAGAAGAAATCAGAATCTACATAGCCCACTTACTTAAACACTTAGTCTTCACTACAGTTACGGTACCTTAAATTGTGGAAACAATGTATGGTAATACTGTAAGAAATAAAAAAAGAAACCAAGTATACTCCCAGTGGATATGAATCAACCTGTGGACTTGGGTTATGCAGCACATGGTTGCTGGGTTGCGGTTCGTCTTGCACTGTCGCCATCATGCTTGTGTGCCAAAATATTGTGAAATATCTTGGGTCGAACCTTGGCACCCAAACAAAAATTGTCAGTCACCTTTCAGGTAACTACTTCGTGTGCGAGTACGAGATGAGCAATACGGTAGAGTAACACTCACCTGACATTGACAACTACCTTACCAGTGCCAAGTTTAGTCAATCAGACACTATTATACAGCCCCAAAACGCAAACCAACATATAACCAAAGAAAGCCATAAAAGATTAAAATCACAGAACATAGAACTCTCAAAATGTGCACCCCAATTGATTACCCAAGTTTAATTCCATGAGAGAGGCCTTCAAATTTAAACCAGGTTCCACTACACTACAATTTTATGATGGCCTTAACCTTGCAGGCAGAAACAGCAAACTATTCAAAGGCGCGAAATACCTCTCAGGAAATGCAACACACATTTACCATTGAAAGTTTAGAAGCCATTTTTCAGCATAGCCATATTAACACGTGATTGATAACTTTCAGTTGGTCAACACAAATGTATGCCTAATTATATTAGGGGGGAAATATGAGATGCTACCTGAAAAATAAATCTACATGTGGTAAATTTTTATTTGTAATCTGTGTAAAATGACATTGTGAAACAGGGTTAATAAATGTTTAAATCAGACATGGCTCACAAATGGTTCATTTAACTCTTTCTCTGCAGCAATAGATTTTAGTTGGTTTACATCAATATTGTGTTAGTTGCGGCAATCAACTTTAGTCAACTTGGTGCTTTTCCGCTACTTCTCACGCCATCTTTGTTGACAAACTGGCTGTTAATAATGCATACATGGGTATGCATCTCTTGAGCATGTACTGGGAATTGTTGAATGTAAAGCTGCGAGTATTACGCCTATATGTTTTCCTTCGTTATCGCCCGCCCGGCAACATTCCTCTCTGCTCTCTGGCCGTAAGTTACCTAACACACTAGTGAGTAGCCATGAGCGTGCATAATATTAGTAATGACGATGATGAAACTACCAGCTTTCAGTGGCAAATTCAGAATTACCAAGTGATAGTTCATTAGTAAATAGAAGCGATGGCAATAATATTTGTCAATTATCTGACTGGTGGAATGTCAGTGGTGATGAAAGAATGAAAACATTGAATTTGTGTGATGGTGCTAAATTTGATTTATTAATGAAAAGTGATGCTTCCAACTTTCAGCATCCTTACAAGATATTTCTTCAATTCATGCCGCTGGAAGTGTTTGAACATACAGCATAAGAAGAGAATAGGTATACTGAAAAGTGTTTCGATGAAATGTCTGACTTTTCACCTCATTCTAGTATCATAAACAGACCTCGTAGTTCCGCCCCTTAAAACAACAATAACTAACTAACAGACTGTAGTGAAGTGGAAAAGCACACTGGAAACCCCTCTCCCCAGATGCCCCCAACACTTGAGTGCTAGAATGCAAGACTAGTAAGATAAAGATTTTGTTGTTAATTCATTTAGGGGCTTTGCGACATCGTGGTCATATAGTCCCATGTACAGTACCCCTCTAATGAAGGAGAATATATGGTTACATTTTACTATTTCTGTTACATTCCTTCCCCAAGTGTAAAGACATATATTCAGGATCTGAGTAAAAGGTAAACAATCTAAATGACAATACTGCACTTCTATTCACAAAAGAAAAATTTTACTTAATAAAAACATAACTAGTATTCACTATTAATGATTTCCGTCCTTTCAATCATTAATAGTGAATACTAGTTAAATATATTCAATACGGACCTATAATGGAGAACAATACTCTAATATAAACTTGGCATAGTGATCCTAAGATCTTACATTTGTCTACTAACTCAGCTGGAGCGACATTGTAACTTCCCTGCATCACCTTCCTACTGGTGACCAGCTGAAATTTAATAATACATATAATACATTTGATATGATAGGGTAGAATAATAACTAATCTTTATTTGAATCAATCAGAGGTCCTCAGGGTAGGTAAAGAACATACTGATCAAATAAAAATCCTGTGGAGGTGTGCAACAAGGGTGCATAATCTCTCCTGTGATATTCAACCTGTATTCAGAGCACATTTTTTGCGAAGCTCTAAAAAACATAAATGAAGGTATCTCGATAAACGGGTTTAAGCTCAATAATCTCCGTTATGCAGATGATACAATAGTATTTGCGGATACAATAGAAGGCCTGCAAACATTGATGAACGAAATTACAGATACGAGTAAAATTTATGGACTATACCTCATCCATGGAATCTGTGAAGTAGGTTTGCGCATGACATCACATGGGGGAAGTGAGAAGAGAATGCGATGGGTGGAGCTTGGCAGCCCAGGCATTGCGAGAGTTGGTTGAAACCAAGGTCGCGCCACCCTCCTACGCTAATTATTCAGTGGCATCGCGCCTCATTGGGCCAGTCAGCCGAGCCACTCCTGTGTGCAGACTACGTGTTTTCACACTGGCACTTCGCAGATTGCTTGTACGTAGTTTAGATATTAATACTAGAAAAACTAAACTCCGATCATTAGCAAAGAAAACATCAGAGGAGCAAGCCTGTACATAAATCAGGAAAGAATAGAATGAGTCTCACATTACAATTACCAAGGAACTATCATCAATGAACAATGGGATAACTCGCAAGAGATCCGTTGTAGAATTGCCAAGGCTAAAAGTGCTTTCTTAACAATGGGCTCGATTTTCAAGAGTCATAACCTCACCCTCACCACATAAATAAGACTCCTCAAATGCTATATATAACACGTGTTGTCCCGTAACTGCGCCGATAAAGGTCTAGTAATAATAATAATAATGCGCGTCAGAGTAGCAGTGGAAGATAAAATCAACAAGGTCGCAAATGGATGGGGAAAAGACGTCTTGCTCGACCCGGTGCTGGGCCCAAGGTTTTCGGAGCGAGCAAAAGATGGTTTCCAAAAAAACCAAATGCAAACGAATAATTGTTTAATGCAATAATCAAAAGTGCAAAAACGAGATTCCCATAAAATTAATTAAAGAAATCCCAGAGGCGTGTTAATCGTGTCTTTGTTACATCACAAAGACAAGATTGACGAAATCGAGATAAGGGTAAGGATAAGGAAGGGGAACTTAAATATAAGAAATGAAAAGGCAAGGGAGCTGTATTACTTAAAATATAAAAATGTATTGAGGATAAAAGAAAGAGCGTGCACATGAAATAAACAAGTTACTTAAAACAAAGAAAAAAGGTAAGCTAAGATAAAATTGATAATACAAAATAAACCCAACACCAAGAATAAAGACTTAAAAACTAAAAAGCACGACAGAACCTGAGTAACAGCTCAACAATGTGAATCTAACGAAACGATACGAACATGAAAGAAAATAAAATGAAACTTACGAAAGCCAGAGAGAAACGCCAAACTTGCAAAAATTCAAAAATCGAACGTTAACGAGACGCGAAGCTTTTCATGATGTTATGTAAACATACCGGAGGGAAGGGGGAGGAGTGAGGGGAGTAAAACAAAGGGAAGAGAGATTTCACGGAGGTAGGAAGAAGGGGAGGAAAAGGGGGGATATCATTAAGTTATGTAATACGGCGAAAATCGAAAGAGAGAGAACAAAACAAAAGGAAAATGAGATATACGGAGATACATTACATTACAATTGACTTGGGACGAAAGAGACCGGTAAAAATCGAAAGCACGCTATAAAAAAAAAAGGCTTATACTCCAACATAATGCCGCAACAACGCGACATATTAAAAAAAGAATAATATGACATCGGAGCTGGAGAAAATCCCAGTTAACCACCGTCACATATATTCTATAAACAAAGGGGACACGTATTAGTGGGACGTTGGACATCAGTCCCGTTACCTCACACATACTGTCCACAAACAAAGGTCCAATTGCTACCAATCAAATGAAACATTTGTGGTACAAAGAGACACCGACGCAAAAGACGAGCACTAAGGCCCGACAGGAAATATATATAAGCCAAGACGCAGAAACGCAATACTTTCGAATCTTACAGGTATTAACCAAAATAATAAAACTGTGAGAAGAGCACATAACAAAAGCAACAAAAAGAACTCCGCCGTATGACATTACGCAAGGTCCCGGAGATCTGGTTCAAGGATTAAAATACTAACAATAACATCCTGAAAAGGAAAGAGAATTAAGCAAAAGAAGGAACGTTTAACAAAAACAATTACATTGCGTTAGATAGAAATACATTGAGCCGTACTCACATTCCGCTGCGCCATGAGGGTGGGCCTCTGCCCGAATACACACGTTCGCCTTACATCTCGGCGCGTCTAAGACTGACCAAGCTTCTGTCCCCCAGAGGGGAGAGAAGCCTCTCAGAAAAATCAAATGCGTAGTTTGGGAGATGCCCCAAACTCGCGTCAAATATTGTCAGAGCCAATGGCAGAACGAATTGCACAACAAAATGCAAGGTAGCAACAACACTAGCCAATACGAGAGAACATGGCAGTATGTAGCCAGGGGTTGCACAACGTTAGACAGAGAGATACATACAGACAAACTGCGCACTTTTAAACTCTCGAGGCGTAATATAGAGATGTCACAACACATGACAATAATAATGATGATACTAATAATAATTACAATAAATTCTGAAAAGTGGTTCAAATTCCACCGCTTTCTCCAAAAAAAAATTCTTTTACATAACAAAGGCATAAAAGAATTTTTCCTTTTCATAACAAAATTATATAAAATAACATTCTTCGATTAGATACATATTGAACAGGGTGAAGGAAAGAAGATTACATCATGTACACCAGATACAGACATGAAAAATAGACATAATTAAAATGTTCTCAAATTTCTCTTTTTCATATGACGCAGCTTAATTAAAAGTTCTTTGAACGTCATAACTTCCATAAAAGGCTTGACGAAACGCAAGTCTCTTTTCTCAAACACACATATATTTTCATACACTCGTTTTCACGAAGATGTTCACTGATGAGGAAAATTATTCCTTTTTGGTACGAAAGAAAAAAAAAGACTTTAAAATGAAATTAAAACAACAAAAATTCAAATTATATAAAGGATCAGTACAGGCGTGAAATAAAGGCGGATCCTACCTCTACTGCACGTCAATACGTCACACATATTAAAAATGGATGTACCAAAAAGAAATTAATGATAATAAAACGGTCAATCTTGAGCTAGACTCTGCCAGATGACGTGGAGAAAGCGAAGTTTTCTTAATGGCGACCTTCTGGAAATCAGCCAATTTTCTAATAATAAAAGAAAGAAAAAGGTTAAATCATGATCACAAAAAAATATAAAGGGGAGCACCCTGTATACAAAATAAGGCTTGCGTCGGGGAAATATTTGGGGTTACATAAGCTGCGTAAGAGGGAAAGTGGATTCATTCTGCCAGCTGGAAAGTAAAAGTATGAATAGGCAGGGTCGTCAGACCAAATGAAAGAAGAGAAAACGAGCCGTGAACGGGGTCTAAAGGATACACCGGCCACTTCTCAGGTACTTGGAGACTAGCTATCGCTACCGGAAACACTCTCCAAATATATGACAGATACAGGAAAATAATACACATTATCTTAGAGAAAACATTAGATTGAAATGATTTATAAAAACATGATATCACAAAAACGTAAAACAGAAGTTACGATAAATAGTAAACAACTATATCAATAAACAAATCACTGTCACTACAAGAAAAGAATGTAAGTCAACAGACCATCTCAGGCGCTGTCGAACAATAGCAAGTCGTGTCTGCAGCTCGGACAATGGGCCGGGCCGGCTCCCTACAACAAAAGCAGGCAGGTACCGGAAATTGCCTTAGGCAGAAGTATAGTTCAACACATCTTTCGAAATCCTCCGTGTAACTTAGGCGGCCACGGGTGTCTCCTGCCTAACTAGATACATAGTAGGAGTAAAGGGGAAAAATGTACTAATAACCTTCATCAAAAGACATTAGATACTAACAAATGAAAAGGAATAATAACTCAAAGTAGCTGTCGAAACAAAAAATACCATTCCGGACAGAGAACGAAAATCCAAATAATTACGTTACAAAATACCTTCCAAATAAAAGGAACAGACTGGAACCTCGCATAAAACCAATCAAGACCAGACATACAATCAATCAAACTCGAAACCCAATAATAAATATTACCAACCCACAAAAATAAAATGGTTACTGCGTCAATATACGGGCCGTAGACCTCAGAGGTACCGCATAAAAAAAATTAAAGACAGAGAGGGTATGGCCTATCCCATACTAATATAAGAAAATTGGGTAATGCACGCCAGAGTAGTTCACACGAACATCAATGTCCCATACCACGGAAGCCGTAGACCTAAAATGGTTGGTATCTCTGAGTAATACTTATCGTATATTTGGTTTGCCAATAAAAACGAATAAATAGTTCGTACGTAATATATATATAGTTTAGATTGAATAGGGTATAAAATCAAAATTGAACTAAATTTGAAACCACCCACAAATACCTATTGATAAAAATTCATTAAACTCATAGACACACACATTCATCTCAAAATACAACCAACAACAACAACACTACATACATACTCCTTCCCATAAACAAATCAAAATTTCCCCATTACACCAGAATGCGAATGTGGGTCGTTGGAACACCATGGAAACGCAAACAATGGACTACAGGTCATCGTGACAAACTTCATCCCATACTAAAGATTGACGACTCGTGTAGAATCTATGTACACCCTAAGTGGGCGCCGAAGCCGTGGGACAGGTCCCAAACCCTAATCCCGACGGAGACCTCACCTAGCAGGTTTCCCAACGAAATACACACTGCCATACTGAACATATAGTAACATCAAGCTTACCGTATATAAACAATTTTAAATGAAAACCTACATTGAAAATCCCCTGACAAAAATAAAACAATCACCCTCCCTAATTATGAAACAAACTTAACTCCCAATCATAACACACATAATAGCTCAACAGACCATTCATTCATAACTGAAACAACAAACACTTTACTAACACCAAACGTTAGTATAATTACGCGAGGCTCAAGGTGGGTCGGGGCGACCGTAGGATTTAAAGAGTCGGTTCCCACAAGTGGGCCCACCTTCATTGGGGAAAACTTCGGAGAAAGAGGGGCGGGGGTTTTAGGCTGCACGGTAATGACAAGAAACCTGTCAGCAGCTGTTCCAGACTGAGACGTATGAAGGGGTGAGGCGAGTTCTGAGAAATATCACAGTTAACTAAGCGACTATTTACAACAAAGGTAAGGACTCAAACCCTTGAGAGAAATGCATTTCCTACTTCACAGAAAGTAAAATAAAAACGTCCACAACACTGACGAAATGAAAAGGAAGGGAAAGTAAACAAAATTTTCTGTCGCCTTAAAATCACCGTTAACTAAACAAATGTCTACTAGAGGAAGCAAATATATAAAAGCAGGTTACAATACCGTGATGTGTCGTGTTCCAGCGATGTGATGTACTCACTGATATGTTGCCACTGTTCACCTCGAAGCTGGGTCTTTGGATGTCTTGTTTACTTGATGGACAAAACCACCTTTCCTTGGAGATGGGTTTCCTGGATGCCCGTAGTTCACACAGAAAGTAACTTCACCTTTTCTTCAGGGGTGGGGGAAAACAATTCACTGAATTCCTTAAACTCAAAGAAAAACAAATTTTTATACAATGTAAATGAAGATAAAAATAATAAAAGGTTAATAACTTGAGAGAGGAGAGGAGGGAACGATTTCGCACGCAACCATGCGATCTGCTACCATTGCGCCGATAAAGGTCTAGTAATAATAATAATAATGCGCGTCAGAGTAGCAGTGGAAGATAAAATCAACAAGGTCGCAAATGGATGGGGAAAAGACGTCTTGCTCGACCCGGTGCTGGGCCCAAGGTTTTCGGAGCGAGCAAAAGATGGTTTCCAAAAAAACCAAATGCAAACGAATAATTGTTTAATGCAATAATCAAAAGTGCAAAAACGAGATTCCCATAAAATTAATTAAAGAAATCCCAGAGGCGTGTTAATCGTGTCTTTGTTACATCACAAAGACAAGATTGACGAAATCGAGATAAGGGTAAGGATAAGGAAGGGGAACTTAAATATAAGAAATGAAAAGGCAAGGGAGCTGTATTACTTAAAATATAAAAATGTATTGAGGATAAAAGAAAGAGCGTGCACATGAAATAAACAAGTTACTTAAAACAAAGAAAAAAGGTAAGCTAAGATAAAATTGATAATACAAAATAAACCCAACACCAAGAATAAAGACTTAAAAACTAAAAAGCACGACAGAACCTGAGTAACAGCTCAACAATGTGAATCTAACGAAACGATACGAACATGAAAGAAAATAAAATGAAACTTACGAAAGCCAGAGAGAAACGCCAAACTTGCAAAAATTCAAAAATCGAACGTTAACGAGACGCGAAGCTTTTCATGATGTTATGTAAACATACCGGAGGGAAGGGGGAGGAGTGAGGGGAGTAAAACAAAGGGAAGAGAGATTTCACGGAGGTAGGAAGAAGGGGAGGAAAAGGGGGGATATCATTAAGTTATGTAATACGGCGAAAATCGAAAGAGAGAGAACAAAACAAAAGGAAAATGAGATATACGGAGATACATTACATTACAATTGACTTGGGACGAAAGAGACCGGTAAAAATCGAAAGCACGCTATAAAAAAAAAAGGCTTATACTCCAACATAATGCTGCAACAACGCGACATATAAAAAAAAGAATAATATGACATCGGAGCTGGAGAAAATCCCAGTTAACCACCGTCACATATATTCTATAAACAAAGGGGACACGTATTAGTGGGACGTTGGACATCAGTCCCGTTACCTCACACATACTGTCCACAAACAAAGGTCCAATTGCTACCAATCAAATGAAACATTTGTGGTACAAAGAGACACCGACGCAAAAGACGAGCACTAAGGCCCGACAGGAAATATATATAAGCCAAGACGCAGAAACGCAATACTTTCGAATCTTACAGGTATTAACCAAAATAATAAAACTGTGAGAAGAGCACATAACAAAAGCAACAAAAAGAACTCCGCCGTATGACATTACGCAAGGTCCCGGAGATCTGGTTCAAGGATTAAAATACTAACAATAACATCCTGAAAAGGAAAGAGAATTAAGCAAAAGAAGGAACGTTTAACAAAAACAATTACATTGCGTTAGATAGAAATACATTGAGCCGTACTCACATTCCGCTGCGCCATGAGGGTGGGCCTCTGCCCGAATACACACGTTCGCCTTACATCTCGGCGCGTCTAAGACTGACCAAGCTTCTGTCCCCCAGAGGGGAGAGAAGCCTCTCAGAAAAATCAAATGCGTAGTTTGGGAGAGGCCCCAAACTCGCGTCAAATATTGTCAGAGCCAATGGCAGAACGAATTGCACAACAAAATGCAAGGTAGCAACAACACTAGCCAATACAAGAGAACATGGCAGTATGTAGCCAGGGGTTGCACAACGTTAGACAGAGAGATACATACAGACAAACTGCGCACTTTTAAACTCTCGAGGCGTAATATAGAGATGTCACAACACATGACAATAATAATAATAATAATAATAATGATGATACTAATAATAATTACAATAAATTCTGAAAAGTGGTTCATAACAGAAAATTTGGGTTCAACTAGAACGTTTTTCAAGGTTAGAGGACTTGATCAGTCAAAAATTGTTACGCATTTCACCAATTCTTTATACGTGGAAACAGCATCTTTTTGCAATCAACAAGAGATCCGACTCATATTGAACTGTAATGATGAAAATGATGGAAAATCTATTGAGGTAGATTTATATTAACTTTAGTCTTGTTTCTTTTATGTTTTTTTTTTTTTTGTGACCTTTCATTTTATTTAAATTTTAATGTGTACTTTGTAAGGATATCCATTTTTACTTTGGTATTTGTTAACATAGCTTTTAAGATTCTTTTATTATTTCAATCTACGCTGACGAGGGTATCATTGTATACCGAAACATGTTCGTACTAATTTAAATATTAAATGTTTTTTAAGTGTTTGACAAGATGGCTATTATAATTTGAGATTCCTAGGCCTGAGCCAACTAGCTAAACACGACCTTTCCTTCCAAAATCGAGAATCCAAGTGACGCCTCACTGGCTACGTAAAAGCCTCCTTCCATCTTGCAATCACATGTTTCTGCTGTTTGCGACCAGGTTAAAATCTACTCTCGGACCCAGATAATATACACCAATAATCTCGAACCCAAACAATTTACTTACAATTCATGGCGCGAACCTCTCTCTGACGTCACTAACTTTTCACAACACATACAAAGGTTTACTTCAAACGAGGAAAGTTATTCTCGGCATGGCGTTTCCGTTGTTGCAACATCAGTTGAGCCTTGGCTGACACAATCCACGGCTGAAATTTTACATACAGATTAATTAAAATATTCCCTGACTGAGTCCCTGATATATACTCAATATACACTCAATAAAATTAAATCCTATAACCTAATATGATGAACATGGTGTGAAACAAAGTATCCTAACCTGACTTATCACCAAGTCCACCAAGTGAGGGTTTGGGATTGTTATTGTGACTTGTACAGTCACACATTCCCTTTACAACAAAATTACAAAATTCATAGGCAAAAGATTATCTGAGGAGCCTATGTCGAGGGTGAATCCGTTCATTCTAGTCCATTTTACGGATCACTTGAAATGTCCTAGGCACTCCAATGACCAAATTCATACATAAAAGAACTTAACCTCATTACCGTTAAGACAATTAATTGAACTCGAATCATAATTCATCTAACCCTACTGTTAATCAATAGACATCAAGTTAGATTCCTTCACAGATTCTATAAAATTATATCTCATTTGTACACAATTTCTCCAATTAGTTTCCAATTTCAATTTCTCACAAATCAACATTCGTATTTAATCTCACCTCTTCTACTATTTTTCATTTATCTAAGTTAAGCACCATTCACAGCCATGCACTTTTTTGTTAGTTCTAATTTCCACCATTTCCTAATACCTTATATTCAGGCTGCCCGTTTCATATTACTCGACAAGGACCGAAATTCATATTATATTTTCCATTTTACCCGTACGCTATACGTTATTATTATTCACCGGGCCAGCATTATTTTATTTATTTTTGTTACCTTTTTACAATTTTTTTTTTCCTGCAGGATCTCAATCTCAACTTGATTACAAATGATAGCCACCCTTCTTACCAAGGTATCTTAAACCTTTCTTTGTTTTAGAGAAATATATTTTAATTGCCAATGGCTGCTTATGGGCCACAGGCCCCTGGTCATGTTTTGTCACCGAGGACTCACCCCTCCGTGATGGTGCGGAAAAATTTATGACCGCTTAGGACTGTCCCTTTGCAAATGGCTGTCCACTATGGAGTGGGAAGACCTTCTCTTCTTGCTTGTACTTAAAATACTCCCCCCTGGCCAAATTCTGTCCCTTGAATACAATACACCAATTTGCGGTGTTAATTAGTATGGGCAATGATCCCTTTTTATATAAACATGTTCATCTTATTTTATCGAGAGGTATCAATTATTTATCCTTGACATAATGAGCTTCTACTTTAATCTTCTGGCCTAATTATCAGTCTTTTAATTATATCACTGAAGGGTTAGGTGATCTAGTCATGGATTTCATTCCGGCGAGGCTGATCGTCGAACCATAGCGGTAAGGTGAATGAGAACATTCCCCCGCTATTACAATACTCTAGAAGGTGATACATAATTAATACAGACACGGGATGGGAATAGAACCTCGTCCCCGGCTGTTCAGAAACTTCATTTTATGTGCTCACTGGCACTTTTACTCATCACCAAGTGCTCACTGGTACATTTACCACCTGGTGCTCACTGGCACTTTATTTCCATCGCCTGTCTAACACAGCATGAGAACCTTCTACGGGACAGATGACCCGTAGTTCCGCCCCTTATAACAACAATAACTAATTAGAACCTTTTACCATTTGATGACCTACCACCTCACTAAATACCTGGTGCACTTGACACAACATTCTTTTCACCTGTCAGAGCAGCATGAGAATAATTGAATGTGTCCCCATCATAACGTTGCAAGCGACAAATTTTTTCCCCCCGGGAAATGCCACTAGATGATGGAAAAAGTGGATAAAAAGCATCTTGTGGCATTTCCCGGGGGATAGAATTGTTGCTTGCAACATTATGGTGGGCACACATTCAATTTTTAATATGCTAATAGCATTTTTCAATGACATTCTGACTCATCCTGCCCTCTCCCAAATATCCATGCTAGGGACCGTCCTTCAATCCTTAATACAGTACTTCAATCTAACAACTACATTTAATTAGCCCATTTCAGCAACAGTCTTTAATCATTATTGAAACCTTTTGTGATGTTTGAAGTGTTTGGTCTTTGAGTTTTGATGTCTTTGACATTCAGATGTTTTCTTTGTGTACCTTGTTCTTTGTGAATTAAAGATGTCCTCCTTTCAAATAGCTCTGTTTTAATTTAACTTGTGATAAAGTTGGAGACCAGCAAGAACATTTGGCGTCCAACCGTGGGAAAATTTGTTTAATGTTTCTTGAGTGTGTTACTTCAGTTTATCAGTTATGGAGAAGATTAAAAAGTCTAGAGCAGTTTTAAGACACGTGTTCACTACGCAGTACGTAACATTGGGGAAGCTTTTCGATGCCGAACACGTGGACAGCCAGCAAGTTCGTAGTCAATTCGGGGTCTTTGAAGACAGTATGCTTACCATAAACCAAAAGGACGAAGAAATATTCGAAAGTCTGCTAGAGAACGACGCGACGGAAGGCGAGTTAGAGGCCCATTTGAATGAGGTGAGCCAGTACAAATTAAAGTTTGAAACTATAAAGGTCAAGGTCAGTGACCTCGAAAATCGGTTACTAAAAGTGGATACCAGTAACTCAAGTGAAATATCGCATACTAATGTTAGGAAATTCAAACTCCCAGTCATTGATTTTCGGAAGTATGGTGGCGATGTGCGGGAATGGATTCCTTTCTGGAGCCAGTTTAGGAAAGTGCATGAAGACTCAAATATACCACCAGAGGACAAGTTTTTGTATCTCATGCAGGCAATGATTCCCGGTTCACGTGCTAATGACATTGTAAGTACAGTAGCTATCCACCTTCTGCAGAGAACTATCATTTAGCTATAGAAGCTTTGAAGAATAGGTTTGGCCGAGAGGATATCCTGATAGAAGTGTACATTAGAGAGTTACTTGGCCTAGTATTACAGAATTATAAGAGCAATAGGCTACCTTTTGGAAAATTATATGACAAATTGGAGAGCCATATGAGGTCTTTGGAAGCATTAGGAGTAACTAGTGGAAAATGTGCATCTATTTTGTGCCCACTGATAGAATCTTGTATGCCCGAGGACTTTTTAAGGGCATGGCAGAGAAGTCAAGCATGTAGTGAGGTGACTCAGGCAGAATGTAGGCTATCAAATTTGATGACATTTATGAAACTTGAAGTGCAAAATGATGAACGTATTTCTCTTGCTTTATCAGGATTTGAGGTTAAGCCTACACATGTCAGGGCGCACGACAAGAAGGAGCCAAGGAATTCTGTGATAGAAAAACCTCCATACACCGCTGTAGGACTCCTCACAAAGCCAGAGAGTAAGACTACACATTTTACTTGTATATTTTGCGAGTCAAATAGTCATGTTAGCGTGGATTGCTACAGGGCCAGGGATATGTCAATAGATGAAAAAATGAGCATAATAAAAGATAAGAAGTGCTGTTTTGTATGTCTGAAACCAAATCACATTTCAACCAAATGCAAATCAAAACCTAAATGTGCAGTGTGTGACAGGAAACATGTGATTCTGTTATGCCCTGATTTGCCACGGAATGTAAATGCCAAGTCTGCTTCAGCATCTGATTAGTCAAGTCCTGCCCAGACGGATCAAGTACTTGCTAGTATATCATGTGATTTAGGCGTTGTGCTACCAACACTCAAGGTCATCCTTCGTGGAGAAAGCCACCAGCGAGAAGTGAGAGCAATTGTGGACACGGGATCACAGAGATCTTATGTTTTGAAAAGCACTGCCAAAGAGATGAAATACAAACCTGTTGGTGAGGAGCAAATCGTTCATTCACTCTTTGGAGATCAGAGAAGTGATAACTGTTTCCACACCAGGTACAGAATATATTTAAGTAGTCTTGATGGTCAATACAAGTGCAATCTTGAAGCTTTAGATCAGGTCAACATCTGTGACAATTTGCCTTGCCTCAATGGTGAAACCTTGGAGAAATTGAAAGACACAGGTATCACATTATCTGATAGGGCTACTAGTAGGCATCCAGGTCCCATTGAGCTGTTGCTAGGGGCTGATGTAGCAGGCAAGCTGTTCACAGGAAAAGTCAAAGATCTTACCCCTGGACTCATTGCTGTACACACCCGTCTTGGATGGACGGTATTGGGTAAGGTATCTGAAAGACCTGAAAGAACTGATTCCGCTCTCATGGTGATATCTATGCTAGTCAACGATGTATCTATTGCCGACATGTGGAAGTTAGATCTCATCGGAATTACAGATCCAGCAGAAAAAAGGACTAAACTAGAGCTACAAGCTGAAGCTGAGCGACACTTTTTGGAGACTGTTGCGACGGATGATACAGGTAGATACCAAGTTCACTTGCCATGGTTGGATGGGCACCCCGCTCTCCCAAGTAACCTAAATTTAGCACTTAATAGACTTGACAACACTGTGAAAAAACTAAAAGGTGACCAGTGTTATGATGAGTACCAGCAGGTTTTCGAGGAATGGCTAGATGAGGGAGTGATTGTGAAGGTTCCAATGTCTGATCTTGAACAGGGACGTCATTATCTTCCTCACAGGCATGTCCTGAAGGAGAACAGCACAACCAGGGTAAGGCCTGTATTTGACGCCTCTGCTCATGAAAAAGACGCTCCTTCGCTAAATGATTGTTTAGAAAAGGGACCAAATTTGATTGAGCAAATTCCTTCGCTGTTGTTAAATTTTCGCATGAAAAAACTTGGTGTGGTTGCTGACATTAAAAGGGCATTCTTGCAAATAAGTCTGAATCCTTCTGATCGTGATTTTCTTAGATTTTTGTGGCGAGACAAAGATGGCAATCTTGTAATATTTAGACACAAAAGGGTTGTGTTTGGAGTAGCACCAAGTCCCTTTTTACTTGGGGCGGTAATACGCAATCACTTGTTGACGGCACTTGCAAGGTGTGAAGAGGGAGGATCACAATACTCACAAACTACAATTCAGACATTACTTGATGGCTTTTATGAGGACAACCTTCTTAGCTCAGTGGATGATGAGATGGAACTAAAACGACTTGTCAATGAAGCTACGGCCCTAATGAGTGAATGTAAATTTGATCTTAGGGGATGGGAATTTTCTGATCCTTTCTGTGCTCCAGAAACAAAACTTTCTAATGTCCTTGGCCTCATATGGGACAGAAGAAATGAATCCTTGAGTATTAGCCCTGGTAGCTTAAATGTTTGTGTTACTAAGGTGACTAAGCGGATTATCCTGTCGTTCGCACACAGGGTCTTTGATCCAATTGGCTTTACCTGTCCAGCTACATTGTTTCCGAAAATTTTACTGAGGACAGTGTGGGAACTTAAACTGAGCTGGGATGAAGAGGTACCTAGCCAAATCCAAACAAAGTTCTTACGATGGCTGGAAGAATTGCCTAGTATTTTGCAAATCAAGATTCCTAGGTGGTTACCAGGATCAAGCAATGTTCACAAATGGTCTTTGCACACATTCTGTGATGCAAGTGAGGTAGCATATGCCGCTGTTGTGTTTCTTCGAGTAGAGATGGAATTTGGTGTGAATGTCCAGTTGATCCAGGCCAAAGTTCGATTGGCACCTACAAAAAGGATGTCTATACCTCGATTAGAGTTACTAGCGGCTACTATTGGTGCTAGAATTCACCGCTCTGTGAGGGAAAGCTTTCCAGAGGATTGTCAATCTGTTTTCTGGAGTGACTCGTCGACAACCTTAGCCTGGATACGAAGAGAAGACCAGTGGGCTCCTTTTCTTTGGAATCACACCATGGAAATAAGAAAACTGACAAAAGTCGAAGAATGGCGTTTTGTACCTGGCACCTTAAACCCAGCAGACTTACCTTCAAGAGGGTGTTCAGGGAACAAGCTCTTACAGTCTTCTTGGTGGGAGGGTCCAAAATGGCTTCGCGGATCATCTGATCGTTGGTTGTTGTCCCTGGATGTAAATTATGATGAAGAAATTATTTCTAAGGAAAGAAGAAAAACTGTGGTTTCCATGTCTAATGTCTCTGAGAATCTTAGTTCAGACTGGTATTTTAAGTACTTTTCAAAATTCGAAAAATTGGTTCGAATGAACGCATGGATGTATAGGTTCATTCACAATTGCAAAGCTTCTCAGTCGCAACATTTTGTCAGGAAACAAGGTTCCCTATCTGTGGATGAAATCATGCAAGCTGAAGTGAGAATTTGGAAATATGTTCAACGTGAGTGTTTCTCAAGTGTTGCGGATAAGTGCATCTCGGCTTTACAACCTTTTGAGGATCTAAGTGGGCTTTTACGCTTGAAGACTAAAGTATCCTATCGCCCTGATTCAATGGACTTCCGTTTTCCTGTGATCTTACCCAAAAGTCATCCTGTTGTACAACGTCTGATTCGACATATTCATGAGAAACAATGTCACGTGGGAGTCCAAGGCCTTCTTGCAATTCTCAGAGAGAAAT
The DNA here is from genome assembly GCA_946902985.2 of Meconema thalassinum. NCBI lineage: Eukaryota > Metazoa > Arthropoda > Insecta > Orthoptera > Tettigoniidae > Meconema > Meconema thalassinum. The sequence goes on from OX336390.1 coordinate 651,306,849, forward strand.
ATTGGGTAATGGGCGGGAGAAAGACTATTCGTTCCGTTGTGTCTAAGTGCATCGTTTGTAGGAGGCAAAACTCCAAAAGGCTGGATGCACCGGCACCCCCTTTACCTGTTGACAGAGTACGAGAAGCAGCAGCTTTTGAAATTACAGGCGTAGATATGGCAGGGCCTATTTATCTCAAAAACAATCAAAAAGCTTGGGTATGTCTCTTTACTTGTGGTGTAGTAAGGGCAGTGCATTTGGAACTCGTTTTGTCCTTATCAACTGACAGTTTTCTGCAAGCTTTAAGACGATTTGTTGCCCGGAGAGGTCGACCTGTTAGAATTTTTAGTGACAATGGGACTAATTTCACAGGTGCCAAAAATGCATTTTGGAAAATTGATTGGGACAAAGTGTTGGAGTATTGTTCAGTGGAAAGAATAGACTGGAAATTTAATCTTCCTACAGCTGCCTGGTGGGGTGGTTGGTGGGAGAGAATAATTGGCTTAACTAAACAGTTGCTGAGGAAGGTGCTCCGTCGATCATCTGTCTTATCCAGAGATGGAAACTGTGCTGTGTGATTGTGAGTGTGTCCTAAACTCTCGTCCACTCACCTACCAATTGGATTCAGATGGCCTACAACCCACACCTATTACTCCAGCAATGTTCATTCAAGACATCAGGCAAGCAGGAATGCCCGAGTGTGATGTGATTGAGTGGACTAATCTGGAACAAAGACTGAAGTATTGTGCCAAAATTAAGGAAGATTTGCGGAGACGTTTCCGTAATGAGTACCTTGGTCAGCTCGTACAGAGAAGCAAAGGTAAAGAGTTTCCTAATGTTAATATTGGTGACGTGGTTCTTGTTGGGAATGACAGTGATAAACGGTTAGATTGGCCTCTGGCTACTGTGAGTGACTTGTTACCAGATCAAGAGGGCACAGTTCGACTTGTCAAATTGAAAACAGCCTCTGGAGACTTCGACCCATTCAGAGGATCTACCCCATACTTAAGGCTAAAAGTGAAAGTGTCATGCCTATTGAGGAACTGCTACAAGTGAAAGTGAAGACACCACCAACTTCCAAAAAGGATGGTGCCAATATAACTGTGACACAAAGTGGAAGAACAGTTGTGTTACCTAAAAGATACTTGGACTGAGATCTTGAAGTTTGTGTTTGCTTTACTGCAGTGTGTACAGTTGTTATTTGATTCTTGTTTAAAATGTCATAATTTCCATGTGTTTCTAGTAGCTTTGGTAAGTTAATTGTTTCTGTTTTTGTGCATATTGTAAGTTAACTTCATACCATTTCAGTTAGCTTAGGTGGGAGGATGTGATGTTTGAAGTGTTTGGTCTTTGAGTTTTGATGTCTTTGACATTCAGATGTTTTCTTTGTGTACCTTGTTCTTTGTGAATTAAAGATGTCCTCCTTTCAAAAAGCTCTGTTTTAATTTAACTTGTGATAAAGTTGGAGACCAGCAAGAACACCTTTCATTAGTTATAAAATCTTTATATTTCTGGTTACACTTGTTAACCCACATATCACTTACTTCTTACTTCTGGTTTATTCAACACCTCAAGAGAAAATCTTAATCTTTCAATACTTTAGTCTCATCCTTCCTGATACATTTCTCTATTTAGGTTGACTACTTTTATTTAATTTGCCAGTCTCGTTCCTTGTTAATTGCTAATACATGGATAATTCTTTCTTCCTAACTCTAGGCACCTTTTATGATTTAAATAACAAATCTTTTTTTTTTTTTAATTTTATACATTTTATCCAAATTATGGTACTTACTTATTTTCAGGTGGTCGACCCCAGTTGCGAAGCATTTCACCCATCATGTGGGGTGTTTACGCCTCCATTCCCACAATTCCGTAATGATCCATACCAATTTTGATCACACACTTAGCTTCACGATGACACATTTTAAAAACTTTTCTTCACTCTTTTCAAAAATTGACATATATTTTAACACTGAAAAATCCAAAACTCATTTACACTTGAAAATATAAAACACCTAACAACACTATTTCTGTACATCCTTCATCTTTTGATTCATTCATATAATCCCAAAAATGCAGGTGATTTGGCCTCCACTTAACAGTCGTCTTAGACACTTCCACAGCATGACTGAAAGTCTCTTTCCTCTGGAATCCATCGATTCCTTGTTCCTATTCCCCTGCAGTAATTTGTCTATACTTTTATCCCTTAGTGCAGCTGGGCTAGCTGAGTATATTTTAGTACTTTTAATGTCACTGATAAAATACCACTGTCCTCTCAGTTGACATGCCCTCAAATCCCAACTGGTGTGAGAATTTTATATGATATTCCCATTGTTTATACTGACGCTTTGTTCGGTTAATGGCTATCATTACAGTGCGACACAGCATAGATTACCTTACACTGGGATTAATCAATTTATTCTCTCGCGAACCGAATACTTATTTATTCGCTCAACATATTTTTTTTTACACTGTAATTAAACTCGGTACTTATTAGCAAAAGTTTGATGCTATTCAGTCGGTCAACACGATTGTACCCAAATGAGATGGGTTATTCCCTAATCCTGGAAAAAATTACATGAGATTAATAAATACACTTGGATGACCAGTTTCGATCGTCAAGCTATCATCATCAGATCAATTACACTTAGACTATAAAATTTATGTCTGAAAGTATGGGTGAAAATATTTACATACACTTATTTAGTTGCAGTATTAGTTGAGATAATGCAACTCGTCAATATTTGTTAGTTGTGGTCTATGTGATGTGTTGTTGAGATACTGGAAGTGGTGATTGACCTCCAGAATTTGCTTGTTTGGAGTGAATATGTGGTTGTTGTAAATGGTCAATTCTGATAGTAATGTACAGGCTACTTATCAGGTTGAGTCTTGCGCAGTCCTGTTTAGAACAGTTAACTTGGTCACAGTTTGCACACGACTGAAGGGAAATTCCTGTGTGAGGGGTCCCTTATCTGGCTGGGCTATTCCCCCTCTCGCATTCCTAAGTGCTATGTGTTCCTCGTACAAGTGATCCTGTAAGTTGCCAAGTCTAGTCTAATGTGGTGTATGTTACTGTATTCAGGATAATCTTCCACTATTAAAGACCTGGTTTCAAACTCTCCACGCATAAGCTAAAAAGCCCTTGTTACGCGCAAACGGACTAATGAGAATGTCCCGGCACCTTTAATACTGCTGTGATTAATTATTTTTTAGTAGGTTTCAATGTTAGTAAAACTGTGTCCCGTGTCACACATGTGTATACTAGGGCAACACTGAAAAATGGCTTCAAACACCATACAGCTTGGTACTTAAATCACTTTCGCTTTGTACTGTTTCTATTTTCTTAACTTTGCTACAACTGACGCTTTGATTGATGGCATCACTTTGGACCACAAACTGCCATGAACCACCCGTCTCGGGGGTTAGATAACTTGTGTGTGGTCACCCTGCCACGGGCTAATATATAGTTTGAGACAAAAATTAGTCCCTAGCTCTCCCCCGAGGAGCTTAATTCCTTGAATGATGACAATCCTGATTTTTTTAAACAATTTTCTATATAATGCTGATCTCAATTATGTGCTTTGGAGATATATTCGATCGCCCAATTCATTTATATTGGCTATGCGTCACCTGCCAAATACTGATGCTACCCAGCAGTAAATCCTAAAGCTCACCTTCCAATTCTATCCGCCGAAGGACATTTGTGGTGATCCATGGCCGTCCTGGATTCGCTTTAATTAAAACACTTTGCTACATGTTAATTTCTGCTCTATTTTTTTCTTTTGAATCATATATTCCAATTAAATTTCTATCGGTTCTCTAAATTTTTTTTTTTATTCGTGTCAGAAGCAAACAAAATACTGGATTACACTAAAATTACATACATATTTACAAAACAAAAAAAAAAAAAAAAAAAAAAAAAAAAAAGAGAAGTAAACCATACAACACACAATGTCTTTTCAAACCACGGTCAACCAAAAATGTGCAACCTGTATAGCATTGGAAGTTGCTAGTAAAAGATCTTCTGCTGTACAAGTGGCAGGGCACAGCGGACAATTCAGTAGATGCTCCATGGTATGGGGCATACCGCAGTCGCAGTTGGTGGAGTCGACGGGGAAGTGCCATTTCTGCAAGTTATCCTTAGATCTTCCAACAGCAGAACGGAGACGATTAAGTGCCCTCCACACGATCCATTTCTGATCATGTCCAGGTGGGAGGCTTTCCGAAGGGTGATCCCATAGAGAGTTATTCCCAAGCCGAGAAGTCCACAATTGTTTTCTAGCTGTAGCTGGTGTAGTTAGCAAGACTGCAGTGGTGTTGAGGAAACTTCTCCTGGACTTCAACCTACGGGTGGCTGGTACATAACCGTACAACGGATGGGAAAACTGATTAACCTGTTTAGCTCTCTCTTCATTGGCTGCTACCTCACGACGTATATCCGGTGGTGCTATCCCTGCAAGCTGGTAAAGTTTTGCAAGAGGTGTAGGCTTCAAACAACCTGTAATAAGCCTACATGTTTCATTAAGCGCCTTGTTAACATTATTTGCATGGGTGGATTTGTACCACACTGGACATGCATATTCTGCAACACTGTAACATGTTGCAAGCGCTGTCATTCTCAAGGTTGATGGTTGAGAGCCCCAGGTGCTACCAGTGATCTTACGTAGGATGTTATTCCTAGCTTCCACCTTTAGTCTGGTATTCCGGCAATGCTGTTTGTAGGTCAGAGTACGATCGAGGGTAACTCCCAGATATTTTGGATGAGGAGTGTTAACTAAGCGTGTTCCTTGCCAAGAGACGTTAAGTTCACGACGAGCCTGCTTGTGCTTCAGATGAAATGCACACAACTGAGTTTTTGATGGATTTGGACGAAGTTGATTATCATAGTAATAGACATCCAACTCAGTCAATGCTTGTGTTAAATGAGCTTCAACATCTTCGAAGGATTTCCCCTGACAAATAAATATTAATGCGAGGGAGGCATGTTATTATCCCCTCAATACTACCTTCTTTGTCTCAAGCTTATTCCCACGTCACGGGTAAACGTCCTCTCCGTGGAAATAGATCCCTGTAATTGGCATTAACGACTTTTGGCGACTGTTTCGCCTGCCCACCGAAAAGACTCATTAGTTAAACTGTCACTCTACCTGACTGTGTTTCAAGCCATGAGCTGGTCTAAACTGCACTGAATATGCAATATATTCGTTCATTTTATGCTCCTTTATTCTTATAATTTGCTTTTAAATTTCAAAACTGTTCATCTTCTGAGCTTCCTAGATCATATCTTGCCTTGCAAGCTAAGGTCCTAGCTTCCTTTAATCAAAGTCCTGGGTTTGTGTCTCATCACCTGAGCCTTGAATGTGCACAGTACTTGGGTGTGTGTCTCGAATTTGTCTGATAACCTATGTCACTGTGATGTCTGTACCAGTGCATGTATTTGTAACCGAGGTAGGATTTGGGTAGGAAGCGGCTCTGGCCTTACAGGTAGGTACCATCCTGGCATTTGCCTGGAGTAAAAGTGGGGAAACCATGGAAACCACTTCCAGGATGACTGAGGTAGGAATCGAGCTTACCTCTTCTTAGTTTTGCCTCACCAGGCTGAGTGTACCTCGTTCCAGCCCTCAGACCAGAATTAAATTTCTTGGCAGAGCCAGAAATTGAACCCAGGCCTCCACGGTTGCAGCCAAAAATGTTAGCCACTGTGCAACGAGGTGGACTAGTAAGATAAAGCAAGTACAGAAGTAAACAGGTGAATCTGATAATAATAAAGTGAGTGAAAAATTAGATTTAATTAGATCAAGTTAATTATTGATAATACAAGTTAGTATTTAAAAATTAAACTTAATATCTTCTCAGTACCTCATAAATTAAATTAAATTTCAACTGCAGCTCCACATTCCAGCTGAAGATAAAGCCGAAGTAACACACAACCCACAGGGATGAAAAGTCAAAATATTAAGGTCAAAATAAACCTTACAGATGATGAATAAAGCAAGAACAAAACAGAATACAATACATTGCCCAGAAGAAATCCAAAATAACACAGAAGGAAACATCAAATTAATTACATCAAAGAAAACATCCAAAATTTGATGAAATAAATAACATCCACTAACAACCCATAAATTCCCAAGTAATCAGAATCACTTTCTCAAACAAATTTATATTTTGAGTAAGGGATAACAAATAACAGAAGTCAATAATGGAATACTAAGTTCACTTACAGAAAAGAAATAATCACACAATCATCAATCAAATAAATATCAACCCCAACATTATCACATGACTTCAAACCATCAATGGGATTGAAATTCCACACAAATTATGAAGTTAATGAATAAATCAAATTGAAACTGTTACGTGCCACCCCCCTAGTGGCACTTTTGTTAACTGGATTACGGTGGGTAGGAAGCACAACACCAATTACTGCTTTAAAGAAATAATTCACTTTATTGTGGCCAGAACTATACACTACTCAACAGCAAATAGCAATTATTACCTTACTCCAGTTTCCTCAAGTCGAGAATACTTCCCCTTTCACTTGTCAACAGACCACAGTTAATCCCTCGTAATGAGGTGGCCCCGTACGCTGGATGGAAATAGCTGCACTAGCTCTGTCACTCACTGTTTTGCAACTCACCACAATGACTTCTCTTCGCACTAAGTAAGCACACTCGCTCAAAACACAGGCAGTCCCCTGTAAGCTCCTCACTCCCTTCGCTGTCACGAGAATCGGCTTCACTAGTCGGTTTCGCAAGTCTCCACACTTCTGTCGCTCAGGATACGCGCTCGCACTCGCTCGTAAAACACAACAACGACAACTGCTAGACAGATCGCACTTATATAGCAGACCGGTGACTCAATAAATGCTTCTAGATCCATCCAGGGTTCACGGCTTCTCGAGGTTTCCATCGCTGGTCCAGTCACGAATATTCTGGACTACCCCTTTGTCCTAGTAGCCCTGTTGCATAAGGCACACGCAATACAGGAGGCAGGCCACAGCCCAGCCCTGGGGCAGTTGTGACTCATGCGGCGAGTGATGACACAAACTCACAGCCGTAACAAAACGTTAGAAGCTATTTTTCAGTACTGCATGAATAATCAATCAAACGAATTGCTCTTCAGTCGGTCAAATTATCAATCAGAAATCCAGAACAACATCAAGGGGGTGACCGAGCCCCACAAAAACATGATCATAATAGTCTAAAATATTAACATCAAGGGGGCGACCGAGCCCCACAAAAACATGATCATAATAGTCTAAAATATTAACCAACCTTCTTTTTTATTTCTCTCTCTTTCATCCCTTAAATTGTTAACAGAAGATTTAAATAAAAACATCAGCAATAATGGCCTCCTTTTTTTCTTCGAATCAAGCACTGATTGATGTGTATAACATTTGAAAAAATCAGTTTTGTGAGACAAAACATGATACATGCAATATATAAACTCACAGGTTTTATAATGAATATACTACTTTACTCAATTTCAGTTCATTTGGTTGTAAAACATAACGAAAGTTGAAAAATTGAAACGGTATATGTTCAAATATTCTAATATTTAACTCTTCCCTAGCGGAATAATAATATATCCGGAGCATACTTTTCATCCACGAGTGGAAAATGGATATATCCAGAAAATTCCTACATTTAAATCCGGCGCCATTTTCCGTCAAAATAGTTAATGTTAAACCCAGGTGATGGCACCTTATGCAGACACATGTTTGATAGTCAATATCATCTGCCTTAGAGACTCTTTGACTTCACAAATACCCGCAGGTAGTTGTTGCTTCAGGTGAATGCACGTGTTATTGCGTGGTTGGTGAAGTGAGTGCATTTTTGTAGGGTTTATTTGGTGATGTGAGGATAATTTCATGGAAAAGGCCATGGAATGATGAAGATATAGTGTCTGCTTTGGATTTGAGTGATGGTTTGAAGTGGTTCCACACTTAATTATAATTAATTACCTTAACAACCTTCAGATGCTACTCAAACTTCAAGTATCAACAGGAATACAAAATATATGTGAGTTCTAATTAAATATGCTTTTATTTGGTTGATGCTTACTTAGTTCCTCCAATGCTAGGTAGCATATCGGGCAACAAGTTTCCTCCAGCGAAATCTTATCAGCTGCCAGGTATTCAGCTTCCCCCAGTTCATATCCATGCATTCAAGATCCTTTGCAAGAGTTCGTTTCGAGGTGTTACGAGGTCTGCCTGTACTTCGGTATCCTTCCGTTGGTTTCCACAACAGTGCTGATTTGGGTATTCTTCTGTCATTCATACGTAGAACATGTCCAACGAACCTCTTTCTTCTTTGAGCAACGATTTTGTGCAGGCTGCGTAGACCAGTTCTTCTTAGTACATCATTTGTTATGTGGTCACGATAACTAATTTTCAAAATTCACCTCAAGCATCGTTGGTGAAAAACGTTGAGCTTGTGTGCTGATTTTACTGATATTTTCCAGGTCTTGCATGCATATATGGCGATCAGTAAGATGATAGAGGAATATAGCCGAATCTTTGTGGACATACTTTTATAGAGTCTAATTGCTATATGGATTGCATTCGTTGAAAGACTGCCGAAGCTTTCCCAATTCTGCTGTTGATGTTTGCATCTACATCCCCATTACTACAGATAAGACTGCCGAGATATAAAAATCGGTCAACATCTTGTAGAATCTTCTGTTGCACTATAATTTGTGTAGATACATTCCCACTTTTTATGCACATTGTATTTGTCTTGTCACCGTTTATCTGCACCAGCTTGGTTGTCATTGATTGTAAACTTTGTGGTGTTTCTGCCAGAAGGACGAAGTCATCAGCAAAATCCAGATCCGTTAGCCTAGATTGCTCATTCCAACGTATCCCCATATTGGGATTGTCCATAGCTTTCCTCATTACAAAATCTATGACCAATCTGAATAGGAATGGTGTCAAAATGCATCCCTGTCTTGACGCCTGTGAGAATGCTAAAGAAAGGGGTGTCCCATCTTCTGTTCTTATACAACAGCTCTAGTCTAAATAGAGGTTTTTGAAAACATCGATGAGATGGTAGGGAATTCCATATAGGCTCACAATATTCCACAAATGATTCTCGGTGTATACTGTCAAAAGCTGATGAAGGAGACAAAAATTGTTCATTAGTCCCTGAAACATGTATCATTTCCAAGAACAACTTTGTTAATAATTTTTTCATTAAAGTATTGATTCAGGCAGAAATATAAACTTTTTTAAAACTGTATAAGCACATCAACACGGAACCATTATGAGTGATTTAAATCATAGAATTAAATATCTTCTTCTTCTCCTCCTCCTCCTCCTCCTCAACCGCTAGGTTGGTGGGTAACATGCATGTCTTCCAAAAGTCTTCTTTCTCTGGCCTGTAGTTTCAAATGGCAATAAGTGTGCTTGCCTTTAATGCTGTCAATAAATTGAGTCCTTGGTCTTCCTCAAGTCCTGTTTCCTTCTAGCTCCCTTTGAAGAGTATGGTGCACCAGTCAGAATGACGAATCTATTGGCCAACAAAACTATTCCTTTTTCTGTTTGATTCAACCAAGGTACGTGTCTCCTTTGCTCTTTTGAGAACATTCTCATTCGTGACTTTATCAGTCATTAAAAATATAATTACCGTACATATTTTGAATTTTTCAAAAAGAATTCCCCTCAGAGCCATAAAAGCATCCGCTCGGGAAGGGTAAAGGGTTACTGGCTGACTTCATGTAGTGCCAATAGTCCATGTGAACTTACTCGCTTTTCCACGAACTTATGGGCCGGAGAGCCTTTTTAGTGATCTTTTAACGATGTGTACATACATTTTATTCCATGTTGTTGACCTGTTTTTTACCAAGTTTTATGCATGTTTTTAATGTTGTTACAGTGTTTTTTATGTGATGAGATTGTTTCTTTAGATTTGATAAATTGTGGCTGAGGAAGGGCTATTTAATAGCCCGAAACATGTACCACTGTTGAATTATATGTAACTTGATGTATTGATCGACGGACTAACTTATTTGCAATAAATCATCAAAGTCAATACGGACCAAAAATGGAGGAAGTAAATCCGACAAGGGTTAAAATGTTTCAAGCGCCATAACATAAGAGTTTTTCATTTTACTAGGAATAAGTCCTTTTAACATTCCATCGGTTTTGGCATTGCACTTAACAAAGCAATTTTAAGACCGATTTGCTTCGATAAATCCTCGTAAAACTATCTATTTTCTCTTATGTAAGGCATAATTTTAAACACGTCCTTCTTTTCTTCGGTCAAACCCTTTACTCCGTGAAGTATTTCCAGCTCTGCTTGTTCAAGATCAGAAGGCCTCACTCATTTTATAAAAATATATATTTCTTTGAATTCTTCCATTTTGTTTAATGTCCGACCGATCTTGCAGCACTCCCGGACGTTCCGCTGTCAGCCTGATGCACTGTGCTTTGGAAATATGCACTTTGGAGGCTGCTGTCAGCAGCTGAGTTGAAATAAAGGAAGTCGTCTTCTTGCTTAAGAATCACTACAAAGGGGTTCGACTGTTTGGTTTCTACAATGAGATGCCCTAAACCATTCTGGACTTAACACATTGTTACTTTCTTGTGCAAAGTCACGGTCACATGACATGAACGAATGACCTTTCACTAAGAACGTTTGTTCAATTTCACTAAAATAACCCTTTGCCGTAAAGTAATTCCACAGGAAGATTATACATTTCCTTTAGCAAGATAGCCATGGAGTCCCACAGAGTCCTTTCCTTGTCATGATAAATGATTTAAGTTACAACATCCCATACTTCTCTTGTTTTGTATGCAGATGACACAACTTTGTTAACTAATGGTAATACTCAATGAGCTTGTGACTGCTAGAGTTGACATCTGAACACAGCCATCGCATGGATCTCATCGAACAAATTACTTCTAAATGAGAATAAATCCCAAGCATTGACTTTTAGTTTGAACACGAATATTCAGTTGGAAAATAATGAAGCAGTCAAGTTATTAGGCATCTATTTAGATTCAAAACTTACATGGGAACCACACATCAATTTTATCTCCCAGAGGCTATCCAGAATTTTGTATCTACTTAGAGTTGTTCGTAATCATGTACCTTAGGTACATCTTGAATGCTTACTATGTATTTTTCCCCCCAGTATTCTGCAATGTGGTATTTTACTCTGGGTTAACAGTAGCAGAATAGGAGAAATACTAATATTGCCAAAAAAAAAAAGGCACTGCATATAATCACTAGTGTCAAGTACTGCACATTGTAAGCCCCTGTTTATTAAGACATCGGTAATGACTAGAGACGGGAATTTGCCTATTTGCCTATTTTATTCCTGTGTTTAGAAACGTAGGCTTTCGAGATATAAATCCGTTTTAGGTTCTTTTAGGCTAGATTTCGTTGGTTTTATTGTGCCTATAAATGCCTATTTCAAGGGTCTGTGCCTATTTGGAGTATAATTGCCTATTTGATGCCTTTTGACTGTATTTTAAAGTGCATTATATTGCAGCTGGTGTGCTCGACAGAATTATATTCTCATTTCTCAATATGTGTTTACCCCACGAACAAGAATGGGAATTCTCAGAAGTCACCAGAAATGGCGCGTGGGATCTCGATATTAAGCCTCCTAACTTAACAACCCTTCGTCTTGTATTTCGCCTTTCTTTACATTGAAAATTTACCCGTTAGTATGTGTGTGAATTAATATCATAAACTTTATGCTGATTGAATAACAAAAGAACTAACTTAGTGCCATGTTTTCGCGTTTTTTCAATCTCGATATTAAGCCTCCAAAGTTAAAAACCCTTCGTTTCAAGTATTGTCCCCTTCAAAAGCTGCGTTAGGTGAATTAATATACAGTTTGTCCTGTACACGTCTGAGTGTTGAATGTGCAGGCAGTTTAAAGCAGCCGGGAGGGATGCGATCTAACTGGCAGTGGGTGTAGCATGGCCTCTTACTGAGTTAGATCGAAACTTTTTTATTTATTTATTTATTTAAACCAAATCTACTTGTTAATTGTCACTTTAACTCAGAGAGTCATATCGTGACATACAGACAATAAACACATATGTAACATAAATTTACAGTATGGCGTTAGATAATTAAACCAATGTTCATTCGGCATTTCATAGCTTCCACGTTATTTCAAAACTTAATAATGCTTTGCAGTAGTTATCTTCATTCACAATATCACTGGGCAACTTTTCTGATGGAGACTGCACAAAGTTCTTTCTTAATCATAAATGTGGACACAGTGTTCTTCATTTTTAGACAGTTCTCCATGGGAGACACATCACAGAAAGAATTACTTTTATTTCCCTATCGAGCCCTTACTGACTGTAAGAGTCTGATAAGTTTTGTAGTAAGGAAAAAAAACCATCAAACTCACAGGAAAAATCTACAGACAGCAATATGTGGCTGTACTGTAGTAATCGTATAGGCTACCTTGTTAATACAGATAGGCTCTCCTAGGCTTTAACAAGATTTATAGCTTAGGAAGCCATCTCCTGTACTTGAATGCTTAATTTACATGCATCTTTGTTCTGAATCTCATCCGACGCTTTCTTATTCCACATTGCCCTGATGGTATTAAAATATTTTGCTAATTGACCTGCTTTCCCCCATTCCCTTTTTAGTAATTTAATTAAAGTGTGATACTCATTTTCATTTTCTATTCTGTTTAGATCTGCTTTGTCTACAAACTTTGCTCTTATCATTTTAATTTCCTTGCATTCCCTGATCAGGTGCGCTGCACCCATAACCTTCCCACAAAACAGGCAAATGTCCTCTTTTCCTACTTCTCTCTCTCTCCCTCTCATTTCTCTTTTCATTAGGCATTGAGGCTTTATGCTCATAAAGTTCCTTATTTCGCAGAACTCCGTTAAGGTTCTCCTACTGGTGCACTCTTCTCTTAGCACCTGCAACTCTACGTCATTAACCCTTCTACACACTTTTTTGCACACCCTACCTTCCTCTCTTTGTAAGTCCCTATCCCATAGATAACCCATTCCTAATCTTTCCAGTACACTTCTTACCCCGTCCACCCAGTAGCCCTCTTGCTGATGCTTCATTTGGTGCAGGTAGGCTACCTTAAGCATTTCCCCCCCCTCCACCTGCTTTTAAACGAATCCAAGACTTTGACCTTTTTTATGATATGTTGTCTAATGCTTACATCCTCACATAACATTCTCGCTCCACAATTCGCCGTGCAACTAGGTAGCCCCAAAATTATCTTGGCAAACCTACTTACAATACTGTCCAGGGTTTTCGTTCCTTCCTCTAAACCCCATACTTCCACTCCATAGAGTGCTCTTGAAACGATGAGTGCGTTGAACACATTCTTATACACTTTGTAGTCAAGATTCGGTAACCTACGCTCTAACACTTTAACATTCGCCAATGCCGCTAGCCCTTTCGATTTTGCCCTTTTAATTTGTTCGGTCCATTTACCATTGCTCGCCAATATCGTCCCTAGATACTCAAGTTTTTTCACCGTCTCTAACTGCGACCCATACATGACCCACTTTTCGTTCTTAGCCAGTTTAACTCCCTTTTTGCAGACCATGACTTTGGTCTTACTCGGGTTAATTTTTAAGTTCCAGTCCTCACAATATCTCACAATATCGTCAATACTATATTGCATATTATAGGGTGTTAGAGCAAGCAGAAGGATGTCATCAGCAAAAGCTAGGCCCGGGATATCATAATTGTCCAAGCAAGGGTTGGACCGTTGCTCAAAGCCCTTTGAATCGAAAATATCGTTGATAAATAGCAAAAAAAGCACCGGGGATAATTTGCATCCCTGTTTTAATCCTATATTAGACGTTATCTCTCCTACAATTACATCATCTTTAGTTTTAATTGCACATTTCACTTCGGAATACACATTCTCAATTGCTCGTATCATTTTATGTGACACCCCGATTTTTCCCAGCTTAGCCATGACAGCTCCCCTGCTCACTGAATCAAACGCCTTCTCCAAATCAATAGCTGTGATATACAGCTTACCTCTTTTCCTTCTTATGTACTTGTCCATCACCGTTTTAACCACCATTATATTGTCACTGGTTCTCATCCCTTTTCTGAACCCTGTCTGGAGTCTCGAGAACACCGAACAGCCAGGCAGTTTAAAGCAGCTTGGAGGGATGCGATCTAACTGGCAGTGGGTGTAGCATGGCCTCTTACTGAGTTAGATCGAAACTTGGTGGTCCCGTCTTGAGCTACTGTTGCCATGCAGCCAGGAGGGATGCGATCCAGCTGGCAGTGAAAATGCCGCGGCGATCACAGTGCGTTGGTGCTGTAACCTATCTTGTGTTGAATGGACAGGCAGTTTAAAGCAGCCAGGAGGGATGCGATCCAGCTGGGAGTGAAAAAGCAGCGGCGATCAGTGCGTTGGTGCTGTAACCTATTTTGTGTTGAATAGGCAGGCAGTTTAAAGCAGCTTGGAGGGATGCGATCCAGCTGGCAGTGGGTATAGCATGGCCTCTTATCAAGATAGATGGAAACTTGGTGGTCCCATCTCGAGCTACTGTTGCTATGGAGATGGCCGGCCTTGCTATTACTTCATCAGTTTATTTTCTTCTTTTATTAGCCTTTGCTTGAGTTTAAAGAGGCCGAAATCAGAAGAATGAGAAAGACTATCGAAAATTCATGTAGCCAGCCGTTCCTCTGGGTCCTAAACTATGTGTATGCAAGATTTGGTTGAGATTGGTGGAACGGTGTAGATTTGTATACGGAACAAATCCACCCACCCACCCACCCACATACATACATACATACATACATACATACATACATACATACTTTCACTTTTATATATAAGAATTATGTTAATAAATTATAAGTTGCTTATTGTTAATTCTTTTGTAGTAATTAAATATGTTATTAAATTACAAGACATTTTTTCGTGCCTATTTTGTTGCCTATTTTACATGTTAGTGCCTATTTACATGCCTATTTTGGCTATTTTAAGAGCCTATATGCCTGCCTATTTTAACTGTTTTAGTGCCTATAATTCTCGTCTCTAGTAATGACAGTAATAAATTTATATATCTACACCACACTATTGAAAATGAGACATACTGTATACATAAAGAGATCACAGTCCTAAGTGACATACACTACCTTAACACTCGATCATAGAATAAACTGGAGATACCATACTGTAGACTAGAAAGGACAAAGCCTAATTTCCTAATATTTGGTATAAAACTGTTCAACAAATTACCTTCTGACTGGCTTACAATTCCATACTCTACTTTCAAAATAAAACTGAAGAAATTGCTGATTAAACGTCCTTTTTTACTCTATGTAAGAGTTCTTGACACTTGAAGATACTTTGTATTTGAAAGATCTGAATTGGCATATCAAATTTTGAATGTATTTTGTATTCTGCTTAGCCTATTTTCATTTATGAAAAAAAAAATAGGCTTATGAGATCGCCTTTTGTCCGTGTGTGCATGTGTGTCCCCCTAATAAAATCTCAACGGCTGGAGCGATTTCAATGAAACTCGGTAAGGACATAGTACTATTTTGTCCAACCACGACCGTGCCCTTCAAATTTTAATACGTCTCGCCAATCCAACTTGGCGGCTGTGTGAAATATTTCACCGGCATTCTATATCTCCGAAACTACTACTGATATTGCCCTGAAATTCTGTACGGTGATAAACGGCACTACTAGAAGTTCACCTATGTGACTTTCAGAAACTTGTAAAATACAAAGTGTGCATGGCGGCCAAGCAAAGTTGAAACATTTAAATAGACATTTCTGGTGTTATAACCATCCGAGCGCAGTGAAACTTGGTACAGCAAATGTTTATACACATTTTAATGCATTGAAATCTAATTTAATTCAATTGTTTACATAACCTCAAAATGGTGGCTGTGCGAAATTGTAAAATTAAGTTTTTATTTCTGGTGTCCTAATCTTAGGATCGAAATAAACGTTGAATAATCAACCCACGCAATAATCGCCATCTAATAGTACATAACTCTATGGCCTACATATATAAAATCCAACATGGCAACCATCCAATATGTTTAGATGGTTCTCAATATCTACTAATCTATTACAACAATCAAATTGAAATTTTGCATGTTGATAAAAGTTATTAACATAAGTTCACCTATGGAAATTTCAATAACCTGGTCAGCACAAACACAACATGGCGGCGATGCGAAATTCAAATATTTAAATCTACGTTTCTAGTGATTTAACTATCCGAGTGCAGTGAAACTTGGTACGGTAAATGCTTATACACATTTTAATCCACTGACATCTAATTTCTTTCAGTTGTTTTAATAACCTCAAGATGGTGGCTGTGCGAAATTTTAAAATCTCGTTTTTATTTCTTGTATCCTAATCATGCCATTGAATGAACCTACCCAATAATCTTCATCTAACAGTACATAACTCTATGGCATACATATATAAAAATCCATCATGGCAACCTTCCAATATATTTAGATGATTCTCAATATCTACTAATCTATGGCAATGTTGATAAAAGGTATTAACATAAGTTCACCTATGGAAATTTCAATAACCTGGTCAGCACAAATACAACATGGCGGGGACGTGAAATTCAAATATTTAAATGGACGTTTCTTGCAATTGTTGTAGTACCTCACAATGGTGGCTGTGTAAAATTTAAAAATCTCAATTTTATTTCTTGTGTCCTAATCATACCATTGAATGAACCTACTCAATAATCGTCATCCAATAGTACATAACTCTATGGTCTACGTATATAAAAATCCAACATGGCGACCATCCGATGGTTCTCAATATCTATGAATCTATTTCAGCGAAATTTTGTATGTTGATTAAGGCAATTAACATAAGTAGAATATATGAAAATAGGCTATTTAGTTCTTCATGGAACTCATCATCATCTTGTACAGTTTCCAGCCCCAGGCTGGGTCTGTTTGGAACATAAGCCTCGCCATTTAGTCCTTTCTTCCCACCACCTCTCCGCTGTCACTCTGGTCCAGTCCTCGCCTCTCTTCTTGACACATTCCTCCACGCCTTTCAGCCATCTATCTCTTGGTCTTCCCCTTGGTCGTTTCGTCTGCATCTGCATCTCATGTATCCTCTTGGGAATCTTCTTCTCATCCATTCTCTTTAAGTGTCCATACCACCTCAGTCTTGATGTCTCAATCCTACCTTGCAAGGGCTCCTCTTTCACCATTTCCCTGACCTTTTCATTCCTCACCCTGTCTCTTCTTGTTACTCCGATCCTACTTCGCAGGAACTTCATTTCACCTGCCTGTATTCTGCTTATGTCTCTTTTCTTCATTGTCCACGTTTCTGAAGCATGGGTCAGTATCGGGATATAGTAGCTTCTGTATAACACTTCCTTGCTTTTTTGTGGGACATCTTTATTCCACACTAAGCTCCTAATGCTTCTCAGAAATGCTTCTGCCTGTCTGCCACATTCCGTAATCTCTTTGTCATTTCTCCTATTTTCCTCCACTATACTTCCCAAGTACTTGAGACTTTCCACCTTCTTCAGCTGTCCACCTCCAAGTGTTATCCCACTCATTGGTCTGTCCTTTTTCCTGGTCGTTAACAGGATCTCACATTTACTGATGTTGAACTTCCATCCGAACTCTCCGACTGTTTCTTCCCAAGCCTTCAGTTGCTCCTGAATTTCCTCCTCCTTGTTTCCCCAGACCATGAGATCATCTGCAAACACCATTGCTTTCATCTTATCTTCTCCTATCTTTCCTGCTATCCGTGCCATTACCTCGTCCATAACCACAATAAAGAGAAGGGGTGACAGCGCACTACCCTGTTTCAGGCCACTCATTTGTCTGAACCAGTGTGTTCTTTCCCCTCCAACTTTCACACAACTCACACTTCCACAATACATCTCCTTCACTCTGCCTACAGTCCCTTTTTCCACTCCCATGTTTTCCATTGCTTTCCAAACCTTCTCCCTACACACACTATCATATGCCTTTTCGATTTCCAGAAAGGCCATCAACAGATCCTCTCCAAATTCGTAGTGGTGTTCCTGAAGCTGTCTCACTGAAAATATGAGATCCACTGTTGATCTCCCAGGTCTGAATCCATACTGCTCCTCTCTCAATTTTCTCTCCACTTTGGCTCGTATTCTACTTTCTAATATATTTTCATATATCTTGGCACAGTGAGGTATGAGTGTGACTCCCCTGTAATTTCTGCACTCCTTTCTGCTTCCTTTCTTAAATATTGGGACAATTAATCCTTTCTTCCCATCTTCTAAGGTCTTTTTCTCCTTCCATATCACCCTCATCACACGGTACATTCACTGTTTCCCAACCTCCCCTGCTGCCTTCACCATTTCAACACTCACTTCATCCACACCCGGTGCCCTTCCTCCTTTCATCTTGTCTATAGCCATCTCCAGTTCTCTCCAAGTCAGGTCCTTTTCCATTCCTGTGTTGTCTTCTCCATCTTCCAATACATTGTCTTCCTCCCTATGACCATTTGGATTCAGCAAATCCTCAAAGTACTCTTTCCACACTGTCTTGAGTGTATCTATGTTGTGTACCTCATTTCCGTTTTTGTCCATCATTACCACATCCTCTCGCAGACCTCTTCTCTTACTTTTGACCATCCCATACTTTCTTATTTGCTCTGCTGTCTTCCTCCATCATCTCTGTCCACTTTACCATCCACTTCTTCCTCTCCTCTGCGACAATCTTGTTTGCTTCTTTCTTCTTTATCTTATAATCTTCCCTTGCCAGATCAGTTCTTTCCTGGAACCACACTCTGAAAGCCTTGTTCTTCCTTCCCACAGCTTCTTTTACTCTCTCATTCCACCATGGTGTCTCTTTACACCGCTTTCTGTTGCTTGTTCTTCCACATACTGCCACTGCAGCTTCCACCATTGTTTTTTTGAAATTCTTCCATTCCTCTTCCCCTGTTTTAGGATTGTCTGTTGGCATCCTTTCCCTTATTATCTTCTGGAATTCTTCCTTGACTTCCTCTTCCTTGAGTTTCCATACTTTGATTCTCCTTTCCTGGTACTCTGTCCTCTTGCTATCCTTAACAACTCCCAGGTTCATTACAAGTATTCTGCGGTCGCTATCTAAGGCCTCTGATGGTATTACCTTGATGTCTCTGACACTTCTCTTCATTTCCCAGTCGTACAGCATGTAATGTACCAAAGATTTCTTTGTTAAATCACTGCTGTACCACGTTACCTTGTGGGTTTCTTTCTTCCGGAACCAGGAGTTGCCTACCACTAAACCGTTTCTCTTGCAAAAATCCAGCAACTTTCTCCCTTCTTCATTCCTGCTGCCCCATCCTTCTGCTCCCATTACATTTTCATATCCTTGCCTTTCACTTCCTACATGTGCATTCAAATCTCCCATGACAATGATGCTCTGACCATTCAACTGCTGTTGTAGCTCCTCCTCAAAGTCTTCCTTCTCTTGAGCTGTACATCCAACTTGAGGGGCATATACCTGGGCTATCTCCAGGCTTCTTCCCTTTACAGTTACTCTAATCTTCATGATCCTGTCACTTATTCCCTTTACCTCTTCCTTCATTCCATCTCTCACAACTACTCCTACTCCGCTGCTCCTTCCTTCACTGTTCCCACTCCAGTACAACCGGTACCCTTTCCTCAGTTCTCTGCGACCTTCTCGTTTCCATCTTGTTTCTGCCAAGCCCAGTACATGCAGTTTTCTTCTCTCCATCACATCTACAATCTCCTCCACCTTTCCTGTCAGTGTTTGAATGTTTAACGTGCCAACTCGTAGTCCATTAACATATCCGGGTCGTCGTCGTTTGCATACGTCCTTTCCGAGGCCTGTTCCTGTTTTGAAAGCAAATATAATATCCACTACTGGCTTGCTAGGCCTATCGTAGCTTCACCAGAGCCCCGTCAGCCGTCACTTTTCAGGGTTCCTATAGGGCCTTCACAGCTACCGTAGCGATCCCGGGGCACACGAAGTCCCCACTGTACTTCACCCCTACAGGCAATCCCCTACTTCATGCCGTTGCCCGTCTCCCACCACGTGGAGGAGGGGTTGGACTTGTGGGAGACTCTGGAACTACTTGTTTTAATTTGTATTGTCAAGTTTTTTATTGCTTTCATGTTGACTTTTTGTAGCTTTTCAGTTGGTCAACACAATATTGTGCCCAATGAATGGGCGGACAAAATACAAATATAAAAATACACTCCTGGAAAAAATTACATGTATTAGTTAATGTTCACAATTAAATGGGGCAATTTAGGATTACTAGTTTCGGCCCTCGAGGCCATCATCAGATCCTGATCACTGTTCAAATTTAAAATTTTCACTAATGTGAATTCACTATTGTAGTACAATAGTATCGTTAGGTGAAATTATACAGCGATTCGCTTGAATCACGTCCTTCATTAGGTTTTTGTGAATTACTTGAGTAACGGTGTATGTGCACGTGTGTACAATTTAGAATAACACACTGTAATACACTGTAACAATAATAGACTACCGGTAATTAATAAATTTTGGCATGCGCTAGAAAAATAATTATAATGTTCACTTATCCAGTTGTTGGTAATCCTCACTACACTGTTGACTCAGTGTTCCCACCGCTACTGACGCGTCAAGCTAATTTGGCTTCTGTCGTTTACATGTCATCCTGCACACCATCTGTTTTCGGACTGTCTGGCTGCGTGGCTCAGGGGTAACGTTCTCGCTTGCTGAGCCCAAGGTTGCAGGTTCGAAACCTGGCGCAGTCAGCTGGCATTTGAGGGTGCGCAAATGCGAGGGAGCCGTGTCAGTACATTTACTGGCACGTTAAAGATCCCCTTCGGGGTAAAATTCCGGCACCCCGGCGTCTCTAAAAGCCAGGGTAGTTAAAAGGGACGTAAAACCAATAACATTATGTTTTCGGACTTATGTAATTGAGTTAAAAAAAAAAAAAACTAAACTGATGGAGGTTGGAGTGACCTATGAAGGTATATGTTAAGAACTCGGGAACTGTTTTCATTACTATTGTAGGCCATTTATGCGTCTGCCGCACCTTAGACATTTGTCCCTTTGGTTGCTGCTGTTGTCAAGGACAATTATTCCCTTTTTCCAGTCCTCTGGGGTCTTCCTTTCCTTCCATGCTTTGTTCATCACTCGGCACAATCATTGTATCCCCACCACTCTTGCTGCTCTCACCATCTCCACACTCAACTCATCCACACTGGGTGCCTTCCCTCCTTTCATCTTCCTCACTGCATCTTCCACTTCTTTCCATGTTAAGTCCTTTTCTGTTTGCAGTTCATCTTCCTCTTCCCCGATTTCTTCCTCCTCGCCGTGGTTTCTATTTGGGTTCAGAAGTTCTTCAAAGTATTCTTTCCACATTTTCTTCAGTTCTTCCACATTTTCTATCTCTTGTCCACTTTTGTTCACCATTCTAACATAATCCATCAGATCCTTCTGCCTCTTATTTTTTACCATCCCATACAGGACCTTTTTTGTACCTTCACTATCCTCCATCATCTTTGTCCACTCTTCCATCCACTTTCTTCTCTCCTCAGTCACTACTCTCTTTGCCTCCTTCTCTCTTTCCTGGTACTCTTCCCTTGTCTCTACCGTCCTATTTGATACCACCTCCTAAAGGCTCTATTACATAGATGATTAATTATTATGCACAGATTACAAGTGAGGATGTGTTGTAAGGATGACATGTTTTATTCGTCCAATGAGCATCATCAGATCCAGGTTCTTCCCACTAAGAATTACAGTGCATTTGTTGAAAAGTGCTTGGTTACTTGTTAAAGTGAGGGGATGGAGCTTCCTGTTTTTAGGTGCATGGTATTAATGTAGTGATTGCGGGCTGGCTACCTTGTGTGCAGGTTGCTAAAGATATCCTGTAAAAATTTGATTCACCAGGATCTGATGATGCCTGAAGAACGAAACATGCCATCTTTGTAATCACCCACCCTGTAATCGCTGCACATTAATCACATGTCCTATATTTCCCTCCTAATATAATTGGGCATAAATACATGTTGACCAACTGAAAATTTATGAACTAATTATGAATTAATTGTTAAATAGGCAACACCTAAGATTTCAAAGCTTTCAATATATCAATATTTGCTTCCCTTGTTTCATTAAAATTAAATAGTTACATGGATGTAATGTATATTGATGTACATTGTTCCTTTTGTTCTATCTGCCTGTCTGTATGTATGAACCTTCCGTAACCCAGTATTGAAGACTGCTAACTGTAATAACCTCTACATAAGCCCATTTGTGGATTGGAGTCTCTCTCTCTGAGCTTGTGCTCCATGATGGCTCATTCAGTTGCAAACTTACAACCAAAAATAATTGGGTTTGAACCCTGAAGAGAGAATGAAACTTTAAACCATGCTTCATATGCTATGTGTTACTTTCCTCAGTGTTTGTGATTTCTTAGTACCATAGTTAATATTCATTTAAGGTGCATATTAACATTTTGTGAGCATGCAACTATTTAAATACTTTCCTTAATTCAATGATCGTTACTAAAAATTGTTGAATGTTTGAGAAATTCTTTCTTATTGCATGGCATGCCTTACGAGGAAATCTTGGGCGGGTGTCATTCTGGTGTTAGGAGTAAAGAGATGCCTTTTTTATGTGCACCTTGTCTAACAATTAGATTTGTAAAGCTGTAATATGGTAATTTATATTCAGGGGCTTAATGCCCTCATTTTGGAGATATTGAAGTATTTTAAAATTAGCTTATGTTGACTTGTAGAGTGGCTGTCACAATTAATCCGTAGTTACTTGGCAGTAGTGTACTCGCTTCCGAAGGTGTAAACCTGGGATATTTAAATTTGTTCATCATCTACTTCATAAGCCATTTCCTTCCAATATGGTGGTCAGGAACTCATTATGAAGAAGGGTATGGCCAACAAATTTTGCTTTCCTCTTTTCTATAGTAATGATCAATTTCTTGTTTAGTCTACTTCCTTGACCCATTCGTTAGTCTTTTTCTCCATCCAGCTTATTTCAGCATCCTTCTCCACATCTATATTTCCGCTGCTTCCAGGCGTTGTATGTCCTGTTTCCGCATCCGTATTGTAATATGGACATATTACAATATATGTATGGGGTCATGTCATATTTCTTTGTCATTGTGTTCTAGTTGCTTGTCTTTTTGTTTAGGTCTTTGACAGAGGTAACTATAGAAACGGTTGTTGATCTGTTATTGCTGCCATGCTTTGGAATTTTGTTGAGATGTTCTACTGAATAGTATGATAAAAAAAAAGTCATTTAAAGCCTACAATTCTCATAATGTCAGTCAGTAGTTAGTGTCATTGATCAGCACAAATTAATGTCTCTGATCCTGAGAGGAAGAGGATATCCGTTGCTCTATATTTATGTTTATTGGAAACAGTAAGTTTCCTGGCATCCTGGGCTAAGTCATAATTTGAATCACCAACGTGGGGTGGGAAGAAGATATGACATCTGGCTGAGGCTGAAACATGAGTACATTCTATAATGACAATTAAGGTGGAAGTATTTTAGGTTATGAGTAGGAGAAATTGCGAGTCTAACTTATTGGTACTTAGGAATAGGAATATTGAAAAAAGCAATAATATGGCTGACAAAAGCAAGTCGAGTAGCAAAATTAACTCAAGCTATGATTCCACCTTGACAGAGAGAGCTGAAGATACTATTGGTTTAGAGGTTAGTTCCAATCATATAGGCATAACTACAGAGAGGTTAGAATCTGAAGTGAACAATGAGATACATACTGGTTGTGCATTGCTATTGTGCTGTTGCAGCCATTTGCAGCGACGCGTGCCATGCGGTGGCGCTCTCGGGAATCAAGGGTCTTGTATTTCTCTTTGGAATATACATCTCATTGTACTTACTGATTATTACTGTTAACGATTTAAAGTTGCTAAGAGTAGTGAGCAAGTATTGATATAAATAAATGACCGTTGAGTTCGAGTTATAATTAAAGTCATCATTTTCCTACTGCAGCAATAAAAATACATTAACATAATGGGGACCGTGACAGGATGGGAAAAGATGAAGAAAGAAAGAACTCAAATCAGACGCTTATTTACACGGGCTATCAGTCAGCTTAAAGAAAAGCTACATGATGATATCACAGATAAAATTGAAGTGGAAGTATTGTTGAAAATGCTCGAGGACAAGGCGAATCATCTCTTTAGACTGGATGAACAAATCCGGGAAGCTTGGTTAGTTAAGGATGACAATGAAGATGAAGACTACCAGAAAGATTACGAGGATGCGGAAGGTTATAGGGATGAGTACTGTGCCCATTTCAACAATGAAATATGCAAATCACAGTTCACCAGCAATGCTCAATCGGGAGTATCGGGGTTCATGGTATGTTCTCCCACTCTGTGACTCACACACTTTGGATTAAGCATAGGATACACTTCCAAAAATAAACAAAATCAAAATCCTACTATCCAAACATTTAATTATCCAAAATATGGCACTACAAAAATAAACAAATAAAAATACTGACACTACACTTCACACTTGTCCAAAGATGAACAAGGAATTTAAATTAAATAATCACAAAATTATAATTACTGGTTATCCAGAAACCAAACAAAAAAAACTCCAACTGAGTCTCACTCCCATATAGCATCAATCCTAATTCTTTAAAAAACGAGCTCCAAATGGCTCGGTAAGGTTTGCATGCATTGTGTTAACAATTAAACACACATCATTTTATTTTTACATGAGTATATCTGGCTTTAATCATAATATCATAGTATGGCTACTCATTAATTAATTTTGGGCTCCCACAATGTTCATCTGTCACCATCTCTCTTCTCAAGCTACCAACTCACTACCGTGATTGGAAAAATTTGCGTATCCCCGAGTTATAGAAAACTACTGACCAAGTCGACTTAAGATTACTCCCAAAATCTTAATATTTTCATAATAACTCGTGAATCACTGAATCATTTAATAATAACGTTTGGGATTTTATTATATTGTCTTCAAAGACAATTATATCTTAAGGGAGCAACGATCTGAACTCTGCAAGCAATAATAATGAATATAAAAGGACCTCACTTCAAATACTGGGTCGTTAAAACAATCTTAAACACTTCCGTGTACCGTGAATCAGACAGCTCGTTCCTGACCTATCTCTATAAGAGAGTGTGTAAGGGTCTGTCTCAACTACTTGGCTGATTTATGGCTATGGAGAGAGGAGAACCTACAGTCTCGCTTCCACAGGGGACTGGCTATTCAGCTTTACAACCAGCTGCTTCAAATGCATTTCTTTGAATGACAAGGCTCATAATACAAATTAACAACAAGACAAATATTAGGTTCTACAGACCTAACTTATTATTTTAGCTTCGGTAAAGTATAATTATGAAGTGTCCTCATTAGCGGGTAAGAAAATCCAATAAAACAACAAATATTAAGGGGCTTCAACACGGACGACTCTGTGTTCAATCCTTTAAAACTGCCTCGGGAACTATATCCCAACTTTGAGGACTTACACCATTAGCGACTTAAGGATGGCATAGCATGCAACCAGCGCTCATAATACAACATAAATTGCACCCTTTTCAGTATTGCATAGTATCACAATTCAACATAACTCATTACCGCAACTAACTGTCCCTCACAATTATTTTTACCGAGCATTTCAACGCTTTCCTAGCGTGACAAATCATTTCAATTGCGCGACATGGCGCTCATACATAAAATAGCCAAGTTGCCTTTCAAAGAACGAAATAAATTCAAATCAAAGTTTGATCTTCGTCTCAAAAATAATATATTTAGCCTTAGCCTCCATCAACAATAATCATTTATAACATTACGAACATATTGATTCACAACATATAACAATTCATCTAAGGGGCTCTTGCAGCTACCACTTCTTTAATATAAAATTCATCACATAAATAATGTATTTAATTATTATTATTATTATCGCGCTTGCTTTACCATAGTCGTATTATTTATCATTATTGATATTACACTGAATATTTTCCACAAGGGATTCATTTATACTTCACATTATTTTATATTTCAATCAAATTAATCGTTCAGATCGCGCAACCTTTATTTCACATGTTTTCAAACATCCCTACTGTCACTCCTGAGGATTATACGCAAATCTTCCCAAAACACATAATAATGAAATTAGTACTCACATGATTTTACGGTCAGAGACCGAGTTCTCCCTCGATGTAACATTTCACCCACCAATTGCTTCTTAAGCCATATTCATGGTCATATCTACACTTGATAACACTTTCCTAACATCACATAAAACATATACACTGATCACTTTTAATCTAAAGAATACGATTTTTGGATTCATTTTCACTTAAACACAAATACAATTTCACTAAAAATATATTACACTCAAAATTTTCACTAAACTTGAATTACATCAAATTTTATCACTCTGGCATTAATTATTTGCCTTAACACACGTGATTTCCTTATTCTTTTCCCGTTTCCAAGGGTTGCACTTTATGTACGTCGGCTTCCTACTCTGATGAGATGATTGAAAGTCTCGATCGAACTACCCTCACTGGAACGGTTGATCCTCCTATTCTGGGTTCGACTATCGGCTTAATAATTTTACGGCACGATGTCGTATTTTGGTAGACGCTAACTTGTTCGTCTAATAAAAGTCTGTCACTGACGTTTTACTTTTATGATCGGTCGAACTTGTATAACGGCGACCTAGTAATTTCCTTGTCCAATAATCCACACGTGGATTTTACTTTCCGTTACTACGATTCTTGACTTATTGGAGTAATCCCCAATGTCTGACTGTTCATTTGTCTACACCTAGACAAAGCCTGGAACCTCGATTCCTAAATTCTATCGTACTCCGCTCTAGTCCCCTCAGTTCAGGAACACTAGGCGTTACTATCACGATCTACCCTGATCTGGTTATTTAACGTAGATAGAATTGTATAGTTCACTGTCCTTGGGTACTTCGAAATCCTATGATGCGTCGGTTCTTTAACTGAAACTATTTAGATTCGAGTACCTATCGCCGGTAATTTCTTAAGTCCACAGTCTAAAACTTTGACTGTACTGGTGAAATTTATAAAGTCCGAAGCTTGATGATATTATTTCCTATAACAAGGATTTTGATGTGTCTTCGTACGGCGATACTATTGACGATACTGGACGGCTACTCCCATATGGGGTGCTCGTCTGCGATACAGAGTAACACGACCTAGCATGGTCTAGTGAGTACTGAATACTGCATGCTCTTCCTGGCACGTCCAGGGTTTATATTCAAATCTGCCGCAAAAAGATCAGATCTGCTTCTTTTCCAGCACTAACTTCTAAAATAATTGTCGTATTATTTTGAAAAATATGTCTCCTGAAAGCCCTCGTTTTAAACGTAAAAGGGTTTCTTTGATCACGAAAATCGATCACACAAATCCAAGATATTAAATAATTTGGCTCCTCAGATGCGTGGGTAGTGTGGTTTATTTTTCCCTCTCTCCCAACTTTGGGCTCGGGGAATAACTATCGACGTAATGCCGCGTATGCACTTCTTTCCTGTGCAATTATTATAAACTTTTTCCACACATAAAAATCTCCTTTCCAGGATGATCAACAGTGATGGGTTCATTTCATTAATTAAATGCTTGCAAATGGCTTTATTTTAATTATTTCTCTTCTTGCGTCATTGCGATGTTGCCATTTTATAGCTGAGTAAGACCTTTTTCCGAACTCCTCCTCACTCACTCGCAGTGGAAAGCTACCAGCTCTATTAATAATCATGCGCTAGCTTCTTACCGATGCGTCAGGCGTGATCTCATGCCCGCGTGACTAGTGGTCACCCGCTCTTGCATCACATTGTAACAGCCCAGCTTCTTATTAACCCTTAAAATCTTACAAATTCATTCTAAAGACTGCATTATTTCTTCTCTTTTCTTACATAAGAAGGTATGGATTCAACGCTCAAACCTATCCACATGGGTTCAGTACATTTACATCAAAACAAGGTATGACAATCTCTTCCAAACTGTAGCGGCCGAACAGATCACTGAGATGAATAGTGTCATGGCACTTCAGTTACCTAATAGAAGGTTCACTCTTCCTAGACTGCAACTTAAGAAATTTGATGGAAATATCAAGAATTGGCTTGGGTTCTGGGGTCAGTTTAAGAAAATCGATGCCGATCCCACTTTAGATGAAGAAGATAAATTTCAGTGTCTTCTTCAAGCAATGGCACCAGGTTTAAAGACTAGGGTGCTAGTTGAAAGTTTTCCTCCATCAGGGGCTAATTACCATCAAGCCATTGAACAGCTAAAATCTCGTTTTGCAAGAAATGAACTCCTTATTGAAATATATGTATGCGAACTTTTATCTCTTGTTCTGAATAAAGCCACTAGGGGAGAAAGTATGTCGTTGAGCACACTTCATGATAAACTAGAAACCCAAACACGTGCTCTGGAAACATTAGGAGTCACGAGAGAAAAATATGCAGCCATGTTGTACCCTTCGATGGAATCTTCACTGCCAGAAGATGTTATGTTAGCTTGGGAAAGAGCTCGTAACAACACGATTAAGTCAGAGAATCAGGATGTTCTTGCTAGCTTACTGACATTTTTGAGGTTAGAGGTCGAGAGTGAAGAGCGCTTCGTACTTGCCAGATCTGGTTTCAGTCATTGCTGTGATACAAAAGGTTCTACTTCCAAGACTGATAGAGTACCCACTGCTGCATGTATAGTAGCCAGTGAGAGTAAACGTTTGGGTAATGATGCATGTCTATGGTGTGATAAATCTTCACATACTTCTTTGGAATGTATTAAGGCCAAAAGGTTAACGGGAGATGACAAAAAGAATCTGCTGAAACAGAGAGGAAAATGCTTCTTGTGTCTTAATGCAGGCCACAGTGCTAAAAGATGTAAATGTTTTGTTAAATGTTTGATTTGTGATAAATGTCATGTTACAATAATGTGCCCACAGTTGTGTTCTGAAGAAAGCAAGGTGGATAAAGCTAGGGGGCTAAATTCACAAGGTAATGGGTCGGATGGTTTATTAGCTCATCAAGGCGGACACACATAGTTGCAAACACTTATTGTAAATATAGTTGGTGGCAAAACAATGCGTTTAGCAAGAGTTCTCACAGATCATATATTTTAGATTGTGTACCCAAAGAACTGAACCTTAAGTGTATAGGTAAAGAGACGTTAAATCAAAACCTGTTTGGTGGAGGTGAGTTGCGGGAGCAGGCACATAAGATTTATGAGGTCAGATTGCAAGGTTTAGGTAGGAGATCAACAGTGGATCTCATATTTTCAGTGAGACAGCTCCAGGAACACCACTACGAATTTGGAGAGGATCTGCTGATGGCCTTCCTGGACATCGAAAAGGCCTATGATAGTGTGTGTAGGCAGAAGGTTTGGAAAGCAATGGAAAACATGGGAGTGGAAAAAGAGACTGTAGGCAGAGTGAAGGAGATGTATTGTGGAAGTGTGAGTTGTGTGAAAGTTGGAGGAGAAAGAACAGACTGGTTCAGACAAATGAGTGGCCTGAAACAGGGTAGTGCGCTGTCACCTCTTCTCTTTATTGTGGTTATGGACGAGGTAATGACACGGGTAGCAGGAAGGATAGGAGAAGATAAGATGAAAGCAATGGTGTTTGCAGATGATCTCATGGTCTGGGGAAACAAGGAGGAGAAAATTCAGGAGCAACTGAAGGCTTGGGAAGAAACAGTGGGAGAGTACGGATGGAAGTTCAACATCAGTAAATGTGAGATCCTGTTAACGACCAGGAAATAGGACAGACCAATGAGTGGGATAACACTTGGAGGTGGACAGCTGAAGAAGGTGGAAAGTCTCAAGTACTTGGGAAGTATAGTGGAGGAAAATGGGAGAAATGACAAAGAGATTACGGAACGTGGCAGACAGGCAGAAGCATTTCTGAGAAGCATTAGGAGCTTAGTGTGGAATAAAGATGTCCCACAAAAAAGCAAGGAAGTGTTATACAGAAGCTACTATATCCCGATACTGGCCTATGCTTCAGAAACGTGGACAATGAAGAAAAGAGACATAAGCAGAATACAGGCAGGTGAAATGAAGTTCCTGCGAAGTAGGATCGGAGTAACAAGAAGAGACAGGGTGAGGAATGAAAAGGTCAGGGAAATGGTGAAAGAGGAGCCCTTGCAAGGTAGGATTGAGACATCAAGACTGAGGTGGTATGGACACTTAAAGAGAATGGAAGAGAAGAAGATTCCCAAGAGGATACATGAGATGCAGATCCAGAAGAAACGACCAAGGGGAAGACCAAGAGATAGATGGCTGAAAGGAGTGGAGGAATGTGTCAAGAAGAGAGGCGAGGACTGGACCAGAGTGACAGCGGAGAGGTGGTGGGAAGAAAGAACTAAGTGGCGAGGCTTATGTTCCAAACAGACCCAGCCTGGGGCTGGAAACTGTACAAGATGATGACGATGATGATGAGGTAGGAAATTTCAATGTACTGTGTCGCTGTTAGACCAGAAGAACATTTGTAATTTTTTTCCCCGACTGGAAACGCAGAAGATATTCCCTCAGTTGAGGGAAGCAAACATTACACTCACAGATCAAGGTCATAAGGTACCAGACATTGAAATCCTATTAGGAGCAGACATCATTGGTAAACTATGGACTGGTGCTACCGTGAAAATTGATGAGGATGTCGTGGCAATTGAAACTTTGTTAGGTTGGACCATCATGGGATGTACGACTAATACCAATGGTAACCAAGTGGTTGGATTCACTAATGTTATTTTCAATCTGAAGAAACTAGGGGGAACTAGACATTCTAGGGATCCGGGATCCAGCAGAAGCGAAATGCCAAGAGCAGAAAGAAGAAGAGGCCTCTCAGTTGCTGCAGTTAACCATTAATGAAGAGGAGAGGTATCAAGTGAGCTTACCTTGGAAGGAGGGACATCCGGAGCTTATGGACAATCGTGCCACTGCCGAGAGGAGGCTGCACTCAGTAACCAGACATCTGTCGAGAATTAATAAGTTGCAAGAATACCATAGCGTATTTGATAACTGGCAAAAGGAGGGCATTGTGGAAAGGATTGAAGAAGCTGAAGAACATGCGCCAGGATATTTTCTCCCGCATCATGCAGTGATAAAGCCATCCAGTGAAACAACCAAGATACACCCAGTATTTGATGCTTCATGTCGTGATGCTCGTGGAACTTCGTAAAATTCTTGCCTGGAGACGGGGCCAAATTTAATTGAACTAATTCCAAATTTGCTACTCAAGTTCAGAAAGAATGCTATTGGTGTTACAGCTGATATAGCCAAGGCATTCCAGCAGATTAGTGTAGCACAGCAGGATAGGAAAGTTTTAAAATTCCTGTGGTGGAAAAGTTTGGATTCGCAAGAGATAATGGTATTGAGACATTGCAGGGTAGTGTTCGGGGTAGCGCCTAGTCCATTCTTATTAAGTGCTACATTGCGCCATCTCTTGGACATGGCACCAAAAGAACTGAGAGACACCTCTCAGAAGCTGAAGAAGTCATCCTATGTTGACAACTGTGTGACAAGTGTTGAATTGGAAGCTGAGCTAAGGAAATTTGTAAAAAAAAAGCAACCGAGGTTTTGTCTACGGCAAAATTTGATCTTCGTGGGTGGACCAGTAACAAACTTAAAACGAACTCAGATTCAACTGAAGTTACGACAGTACCATTGCTTGGACTAAGGTCTTCGATCCCCTTGGATTTGCTAGTCCAACAATGTTGGTGCCAAAACTGCTTCTGCAGGAAGCATGGAAATTAGAGACAAATGGGATGCAGAGCTGCCTGAAAAAATATTGAATACGTTTCTGGCATGGCTAAAAAACCTGCATTGGCTTGGGAAATGTCGAGTAATGAGAAGATTAGCAGAGATGCCGATTGAATCAGAAGCAGTCAGCCTGCATGTGTTCAGTGATGCTAGTAAGTCATCCTATGCGGCTTGCGTTTTCTTGAGAACAGAGTATAAAGGGAAAATAACTGTACGTCTAGTGCAGGCAAAAGCTAGAGTAGCACCGTTGAACCAAGTGTCTATTCCTAGACTCGAACTGATTCCTGCTGTGATTGCATCAAGTCTATGCAGTGAAGTGAAGAAGGGCCTGGAAATGAGAGGTTGTAAGACATTCTGCTGGAGTGATTCATCTGTTGTTCTCACATGGGTAAAGAGAGACGATGATTGGAAGGTCTTCGTCAGCAAAAGATGCAGAGAAATTAGACAAAACACATCTCCCAAGGAATGGCATTACATTCCAGGTCCCTTAAATCCTGCAGACCTACCTTCCAGGGTATGTGATGCAAAGGTTTTATTTCTCAGCAGATGGTGGGAGAGGATGGTTCGAATGGTTAAGGACCTTCTACGGAGAATGTTAGGCAGGAAAGTCATAAGTTTTCAAGAACTACAAACCATCCTGTGCGATATTGAGGCAACGTTAAACTCTCGGCCTTTGACCTATGTGGAAGACACACCTGAATCTCTGAAGCCATTAACACCAGCCATGTTCGTACAGGGCCTACCAAGCACTGGAGTCACTGATTTGGATGTTATTGATGCCTTCAAGGGTCCGATAGGTATTGTTGCTCTATTAGTTTGCGTGATTAAATCTGTCTGCTGTATTATCGCATTAGTACTAAGTTACTCCAATACTTCCTTAATATCCCTAGGTCATTTTCCCGTTTTTTTTAGGTCATATTCAGTTAGTTTTTATGGCATATTTGCTTGCATATTTTGTACTTCTTTAGGTCTTAAACATCCGAACCCTACTCATCACCTTCAAAGTATTCCCCATTACATAATCCGTGATTTTTTTGTGGGAAACATTTTGCAAACTCATCTTTTATGATGGCTGACAGTGTCTCCCTTGTTTTTTCCTTCACCTCTTCTACATTGTCAAATCGTTGTCCTTTCATGTCCGTCTTCATTTGCCTAAACAAAAAGAAGTTGTACAGGGCAAGGTGAGGTGAGTAAGGGGGTTGGGGTAAGGGAGGCATGTTGCTTTTTGCCAAAAACTGGCAGACTGAGACGATTATGTAAACAGGTGCATTTCATGGTGGAAAAACCAGTTTCCATCTGCCACAAATCAGGCCTCTTCTGTTGCACACTGTTACATAATCTTCACAGATTGATTGATAGTCGGCCAACATGAAATTGAGGAGCAAGCGAAACTGCTTTTACGAAACACTTCACTGCGACCAGAGGTAACCTTCCCAGGTGACGCCACTGTGTGCACTGAACTCGGAGAGAGTTGCTCTATGCTTGCTTAGCGTGAAAGACACGTACCACAGAACATCTGCCTACCACAGCACTTTTTTTTTTTTTGGTATGCCTTTGTATTTACTGTCTTGTGTGCCATGCATGTATTTGTTTCTACCCAACCCAATGTAAGGGTGTACTTAACATATTGTGTAGTTCCTTTCATTATACATAACAAGTTTCTTCAGTTACTCACAACTCAACTTTTAAGTTCATATTATTTATTTAGCATATGACAATTCAAATATGTTGGGGGCGTGGTGGCTCAGCGGTCTAGCTGTATGCCTCTCACCAAGGCGGTCCGGGTTCGATTCCCAGTCAATGCATGTGAGATTTTCGAAGTGAAATGCCATGTCCTGTGGTTCGGATTCCACGTAAAAAGGAGGTCCCGTGGCTCATAATCACAAGATTCACGGTCACGTAAAACTACAATCTTCCTTCAAATATGTTATTTGATTATTTACATATGTATGCTAACAAGAATTTATGTTTCTTGAAGTTTAATGAAATGTTTTTAAGTCCTTAATTATGATGAACATAAACTTATACTTGCTATTTAATTTAGATGCTTGTGCGGCATGGTCATCAGCAGGGTTTGCTTGTGTGTGTACTATCTGATAACCTGTGTTACTAAGATGTCCTGTAAGAGAATTTAAAAGACTATAAAATTGACCTCTTAAGAAATGCATTACTCAGTGACAACTTATTTATTTATTTATTTATTTATTTACATAGGTCCCAATGAGCCTGAGCTCGTGTTAGGGACAATCAAGTAACATAGTTACAGCATGGCATATATATAATTTTTGTAACATTATTGTTTAGTTTAATAGTAACTTAGATTGCTAGTGACTAACTTTACAGAGATAATACGGTATGATACATTGCATTGCTTAAGGCTATTGTACATTGGCTATTCATTCCTTAATAGGAAGTCTTTTGTTTTCCTCTTAAATGTTTTTATAGAGAAACTTTCCCTTATGCCTAATGGTAGCGAGTTGTATTCTTTTATTATAGAGGACATAATTCCTTTAGTTCCAAATTTAATGGATTGGGAATGGCTGGTGAATATTTGATTTACTCCTCTTGTTGCATAATGATGAATGTCATTTGCATGGGTAAAATGGATGTGTGTGTGTATCAATTTGTTTTCTAATTTGTATACAAATACTGTTGCTGACATAGCTATTTGTTTTTGCAGTGGCATAATTTTAGTTCTTGAGTACAATTCATTTGAGGGTGTGAGCCAAGGTAATCCAAAGATAGATTTTATAGCACGTTTCTGGAGTATCTCAAGTTCTTTTATCAGCTCCTTCTTACAATATCCCCATATGAAATTCATGTACATTAGATGTGAATGTATCAGAGCAAAGTATATATTTTTCAATTGTTGGCTAGTCAGACAGCTATATCTTAATCTGAAAATAATACCAATTAAAGGGCTGATTTTATGTTTTACATTTTCTACATGATTTTCCCAGGTTAGTGTACTATCTAGTGTGATACCTAAGTATGTTGCCGATTTAACCCTTTCTATTTATTTGTTGGCTATGTTGACTATGTTTGTGGTCTCAATCTTGTATGATGGTTTATGTAAGAACAAATATTTTGTTTTAGTGATATTGATAACCATTTTGTGTGCTCTCAACCAATCCACCAGCTTATTGAGATCATAATTAATATTTAGCATAATTTCCTGTTCAGATGTTCCCAGATAGAGTATAAAAATATCATCTGCAAATAGTTTAAGCTTGCCTTTCAATTCTAATAATACTATATCATTAATATAGGCCAAGAAAAGAATTGGTCCTAAGACAGAACCTTGAGGTACTCCTGTGTCAATTCTCATTTGAGATCCTTTTACATTATCGATTGCAACATATTGTTTTCTGTTAGTGAGGTAGTTCTTGAACCAATCATGTGCCACTCCTCTGATGCCTGCAAATTCTAGTTTATTAAGGAGAATCTTATGGTTAACCAGATCGAAGGCTTTTTGAAGGTCAATTAGTACACCAACAGCTAGTTTGTTTTCATCTAATGCCTTTTCTACATCAGTTACTACTTCAAATATAGCACTATCAGCTCCTCTATTTGGAATAAACCCATATTGGCAGTTTGCAAAGTAATCATTTTTCATGAAGAAATTCATAAGTCTTCGTTTAACAACGCTTTCTAGAACCTTGCTGATGGCAGATGTAATATTAATGGGTCTGTAATTTGATGGGTGGGTTTTGTCCCCTTTTTTGTAGATCGGGACCACCCTAGAGACTTTACAGGCATCGGGGAATATACCAGTCATCAGTGAAAGATTTATTATTTTGACAAGATATGGTGTAAGGCCCTCAAGACACAATTGTAGCATGACATTAGTAGTGTTGTCCTCACTTATATTGTTTTTGTGTTTTAGGGAGTTAATAATTGATTGTATTTCATTAGCATCAGTAGGTAACATAAAGATTGTCTTAGTGCTAGTAGTATTTTTATAGCTTGTAATGTCCGAGGTAGAACCGTTTCCTTGATTTTCCCATATACTGTTAGCAATATTGACATAATATTTATTAATTTTATCACATATATTTTCCTTTTTTTCGACATTTGTGCCGTCGACTAGAAGTTTGACAATTTCATTTTTCCCCTTCTTTGGTCTATTTAACATCTCATTAACAACACTCCACACTTCCCTCTGATTATTTGCATTTTGAATTTTTTGGTCAAAGTAGTTTCTTTGTAGGTTTCTCTTAAGTTTTGTAACTTGGTTGCTAATAATTTTATATTCTTCTAAAATTTCTGCAGATGGATTTTTAACTTTGGTTTTTGTATATATCTTATCTTTCCTGTGTATTAGTGCTAAAAGATCTTGTGTGATCCAGGGTTTTATTGGTGGGGCACTTGGCTCCTTATTCGTATATTTCATAGTACAGGCTTCTATTCCTTTATTAATAAAATCACAGAATTTATTGTAGTAGTCATTGATGTTAGTTCCATTGCATACAAATTCTTGAGTTATTAAATATTTATTAAGTTTTTTGTAGTTTATTTTATCCTTTTCTATTGGCCTATCATCACATATTGAGTTCCTGTTTATCTTTTTGTTTCTCATTTCACAGATGAGTAAATGGTGATCACTCAAATCATTATCAATATTATAGACATTACATATTTTGTCACAGTCGTTCACCAATACATGATCAATTAGAGTAGAGCTAGTTTGTGTTACACGAGTTGGATATTTTGTATTACATAATACTAGACCGTATGATTTGACTAGGTTAATATAACTACTAGTATATCTGTCCCCAAATAATAGATCAATATTCATATCACCTAGTATTATAACAGGATTCGTTGAGTAAGAACTAATAATTACTTCGAGATCAGTTAGAAAGTGTGGAATGTTGCTTTTATGAGGGTTATAAGCAGTGATTATATTGTATTCTTGATGGCCTTTTCTCACAGTAATGTGCAGTATGCTGTGGGTGGAATTTATTTCCTTTACAAGGGTACTGCTACATTTGTTTGAAATATACAAAGATACTCCCCCTCCAGTTTGCTTTCTAACTTTGTGATATGCAACATATTTCTTAATATTGAAAAACATTTTTGTTTGTTCTGTTAACCAATTTTCTGAGATTGCTAGGACATCTACACCTTTGATTCTGTCTAACATTATTTGGATATCATCGAACTTGTTTTTTATGCTATGTGCATTTATGTGTACGCATTTTAGTGTACTGGTATCGGTTATTATCTGTTTACTGTCCTTAATCTTATAATAATCGCTAAGTGTATTACAGTTACACTCGGTTAATTCTAGTGTATTATTATTAGCATTACCTAAAAAATTTAATTTCTGTAATTCTAGTTCCATATGGGATAATACTTAGTAGATATCTTACTATTACTTTGATTTTAGTTTGAGAGGGCGAGTTCATCCAGTATTTCAGCACTTGATATAAGCTTTGAGGGTCCATTTTGATTTTTCCGAATGTATATTTTGCAGTCTCTGACCCAAGTTGCAAAGATTTTTCCCTGTTGTCTCAATTCACGGCACTTTTTTGCGATGGTTTCATTTCTTGGGGTCAGGTGTTCATTGATATATATATTACCACCATCACTGTAACCAATTTCACTCGTCTTCAGGGTCTTCTGCTACTAAGAATCTCTTCCTTCTTCCACCTATTATTTAATTTCACAATTATCGGTTGAGGCCCAGGCTTTGTTGACGGGAGGCGGTGAGCTGCGTCTATGTTTGCCCTGGTGATTTCAACTCCTAAAGTCTTGCCAATGTCCGAGATTTTGTGAAATACATCCTCCTCTCTTTCAGTGGGTATTCCATACACTATCAAGTTGTTCTTGCGCTGGTACTGTTTTAGTTCCTCCAATTCGTTGATAGCTCTAGATGCTGCCATTTCTGCGTCCTTGACGGTTTTTCTCTCTTTCTTCAGAGTTTCAATTTCCCGGTGGAGTTCATCATACTTTTCTGATAAGAAAGTTGCTAGTTTTCTTACCTCGTGGTTTTCTTCTCTCATCGCCGAAAGGGATTCCTCAAGTTTCTGGGAGAATGATGGCATAACCTCTTTGAGGTTAGGTTGCGGGAGGCAGTCTTCCCGATTGCATGACCATTTGAAAGTATCATCTTTCCGGAATTGTTGGTACGTGTCTTTACTCATTTTCATGCATGTTACATGAAACCAGCGTCCACACTCACCATCACATCCTACAGCCTGCTGATTGTTCTTGATCTTTTTGCCGCAAGGAGCACAGTTGACTGTCATGATATTAAATGTTATATGACTTCTCTTTTAGCAAGTTATGTATTGTATTTCTCTTACGTATTTTACCTACACTGTTCACACAATATTTAACACTTTAGTCACTCGCGTAATCCTCGGTAAACCTGCGTAATTTCTTAATTTTGCTTACGTTTAGAATATAAACCTTTTACATATCCGCCATTTTGAATTTTTCCGCCTAGCAGCACTGCCCAGTCCAAGAGCCGTGTGGACATGCAGCGGACATGCTGCAACTAGATGTATGTGGTTATCACTTGCACGCATAAAATTTGTAGGAGTTTAAGGATTAAAAAATAATAAGTTTGTCAGGAAGACAGCTTTATTCTGAAGATGACTGTCCAAGAATCAAATTTCTTGCATCCAGTACTTACCGAGCTATCAATATATTTTTAAACTCTTTTTTTGAAAGGGGTCTGCTATATCTAACTTACTTACTTACTTAATTCCTGCCGCTCCTTCCGGAGCATAGGGCCTTGGCGAAATTTCTCCACGCAGTATGGTTCCTGGCTATTCTCTTCACTTGACTCCAGTTCTTGTCCTCCTCTGCAATTTCATTTTCGATCGTCCTCTTCCAGGTCTTCTTAGGTCGACCTCGCTTCCTGGCACCTTGAGGATTCCAGTCTAGCGCCGCCCTCTCAACAGCTCCGTCCGGCTTCCTTAGTGTGTGACCGATCCAGCGCCATTTCCTCTCCTTGATCTGGATGCTAATCGGTTGTTGATTGTTGATGGTCCAAAGATCTTCGTTTGAGATTATGTCCGGCCACCTTACATTCATGATGCGACGCAGACATCTGTTAATGAACACCTGTAGCTGGTTGTTGATCGGTTTTGTGACTTTCCATGTTTCACAGCCATAGAGAAGAATCGACTTTACGTTGCTATTGAAAAGGCGGAGCTTGGTTTTCCTGGAAATGTTTCTATTTCTCCAGATGGGGTAGAGCTGGACAAAGGCACCATTTGCCTTCCTGATACGGCTTCGAACATCTTCCTCTGCTCCCCCGTCATTTGTGACTATACTCCCAAGGTAGAGGAAGGACTCAACTCGCTCAATTTCCTTTCCGTTGACTGTCAAGCTAGTCGTGACGTCAGAATTTATCCTCATCTCTTTGGTCTTGTTGGTGTTAATCATCAGTCCTGCACGTTCTGCTTCTCTCTGCAACCTCCCCAGCTTATCTTCTATGTCTCGGTACCGTTGTGCCATAAGACAAATGTCGTCCGCGAAATCCAGATCTTCAAGCCTGTCATTTATACTATATCTAACAAAAACATGTTATTATTTCACCCACTTGTCTTTTTTGTTTCATTTTTAACCTGAGATTTACACACAGCTGTTGGCATACTGTGAACAATCGACCTGCATCCTAAATGAGATTTATAAACTAAATATAAATTAGAAATCTTCCTTCTATTAAGCTCTGAACTCATTACATGTTTTAGACAATATTTTGTCCTTCAGCCATCCATAGCTCAATCGGACAATTTTACAGCCTGTTTCCTACGGGAACAGATATTTCCAACATTACAGATTATCAAAATATAAAATACTACTAGGAAAGATGAATTCTCATGCTGAAAACCGTTGCTACAAAATTCTCTTAAATATTAAAATCAGCACAGAGATTATGCAAGGGACTGCTGACTATGATGTCCCAAGTCCTTAAACGAAAGACAAATCCCAATCTTCTTCATAATCGTCATCATCATCATCATCATCATCATGGCAATGATGTATACAATCATGGATACATTATTCAATGTTGATTATGTAGTTGAAGAAATGAACCATCAAGTCCTCAGGATGCCTTCATTTCTTTGCCACTTCAACCCTATTGATCTCATTAGTACTTAAGATCACGGAAATCTTGCCTAATGAAATAGATCAAAGTTTTGGGATATTCAAATATTATATATTATTGAGCAATGTCATCAACCAAGTTACAAGGGAAGACTTGGTTTTGAGAGTTAGTTATTGTTTTAAGGGGCGGAACTACGAGGTCATCGGCCCCAAATGAGAGTGTGATATGGGGAAGATGATATTCACATATAACTATCATGTGATGAAATTCTTCAGCCACTCATACATCATCTCATACTACTCATACATCTAAGATAGTGATGACTCTGAAACTGTGGATGTATGAGGGAAGGCGATGAAATAGATGTAACAGCTACTACTGTATATAATGTTCGTACTCTGTACAAGCCTCCTAATGTGCGTTGTCACTACAATCAGCTAAGAAGAAAGGTATAATATTAATAATCTCATTGCATGTATATCTAATCATGAGTGTGATCTTATTTTACCTCTCCTGATAGTGAGCCACAAGTGCTCAAACAGAAGCTTGCTCCTTGAACTGGTTGCTACACTGCAGAACTCAGTCATTGACCAGCACTCATATTTCTTTAAATTTTGAATCTTCTTTAGTGTACATATTTGCAATATGGGCTAAAATTAGGAAGGATATGGCCCTGGGTATTATCAGTGCATTTACCAGGAGAAGGAATGGAAAACTATGGAAATCACTTACTGAGGCTTAAGTTGAACCCTCTTCTACTCAACTCTTGTCACAAAGCTGAATGCAACCTGTTCTAAACCTCACACCAGAATTAAAATTTTAGTAATTGAATGTAGAATTAAAAAGAAAAAATGTAATTGAACTCTCAAGATCTTTGAAACATATCCCCTGACCACCAAGATGGCTGAATGATTCTGGAACTTGTGTTATCCTGCCAAGTAGGCTACTCATAAAACCAAATTGGCTTAAGAAAATAAGATTTATGTGTTTGTCTTAAAATATTATCTGTACATTTTTTAAATTGTATTATGGGACTGATGACATTTAAATGAAATATTTGTGAGCAATACATGCTTGAATATTCTTGTGCATCTGATAGGAAGATGGACAAGAGAATGTTGATAGGTGGAAAACAATGATTTTTTTAAAATGAATTTGTGGCAATTACTCAAAGGAAACATAAATACAGTACTTTAATTTCAAAGGTATGACCATTGAGATCTCATCCTTGTTTTTCTAGGAGGGAGGATTATTTGAATTTGTTACAGAATTTGAACACTGTACATAGAAATATTCATTTAGGGATTACATTGTAATTGGTGTGAACTCTTCAAGTATTGGACATACTGTATATAAGATATTGAAATTAATTTCAATAATAAAACCAAAGTCTTTTACGAGTAGAATGTATTTTCTCAAGTATTTAGCAATTCATTCACGTTGTGTTGCAGGTGTGGAATATATGTGGCAATTATTTGAGTGATTTGGAGGTCCTCAGTGAAATGTTATTTTGTTGACCATAAGATTACATTTTTAATATGATTAAGTGTATAATTTAAAGTAAAAAGGTTCGATCTGCACAGCAGTAAATTTTACAAGAGAGCAGACCAAGTTTCAGCCTCCACTCCAGTCAAACCTATTAACTCAGTGGTAATTTTGACTGTTTTCTCATCACTTAACCACCTAAAAGTGGCTTAATTTTTCACTGTAACGATTAGTTGGTTTACATATAAACACAACCATATTTTTCAAGGTTCTACCATCGTCTAGTATTCACAGTCACAAAGCTCGCTACATTATGAAATTGCATCCTCTTGGCAGGTGAAACGACACTTGTAATTATTTCAGTTGTAAACATAAGTCACGTTGAATCACTACTACAGAATAGAGAAGTTACAATGTCGTTTTATACTTTTAATACATAAAAAAGAGCATAAGATAATTAACAAACGGTGTAGTACATTGAAGTTTGTGAGCGTTCTCCTGCTTGCTTCAAATAGATTTGAGTATAATTTTATATCCTTGTACAAATAGTTCACATCTTTATTCATTGGGGCATGGTGGCGCAGTGGTCAAGCTGTTCGCCTCTCACCAAGGTGGACTGGGTTTGATTCACGGTCAATGCATGTGAGATTTTCGAAGTGAAATATAATGGCCTATGGTTCGTATTCCACGTTAAAAGGAGGTCCCGTGGCTCATAATCACAAGATTCACGGTCACGTAAAACTACAAACTTCCTTCCTTTCTTTATTCATTAACCCGCTAGGACACGCGCGTGTGTATATTTTACCCAGGGCAAACTGAATTGTTTAATCGCGGTGTAATGGGTATTCTGCTTTCCACCCCTCGCTACTTTTCCAATGGACTCTCCCATACTATCCTTATTGCTTGTTATTGTTGTAATGTTAGTGTTGTTCGAGCTGTTGACACGTTTGTATGCTAATGTCAGTCTTGGGTAATTTTTACCCAGCACGCATGCTTTCTTAGGTTACAGTAAGATCTAATTTTCTCGTGGACTTGTTTAAGTTTCACAATGGACAGGCTGACTGATAAGGATATAAGTGATTTACTTGGTGATGATGCTCACGATGATGAAATTGTTGGTGGATGTGACAATTCAGATATACTGTAGACACTGTATGTTGAGCCCTAGGCCAACTTCCTTGAAGGAACTTCTGCAAGGAGGTCATTTCAGACTTGGACTTGATGGTGCAGGTCAGTCTTATCTTCAGATCCCAATAGCAGATTGTCAACATACAGCAAAGTCCAAGGTGCATTTTTCTGAAGATCTCTCGCTCCTGTATCCATGACTGATGAAGAAGAGAGGTGAGAGAGCAGATCCTTGATGAACTCCCACAGAAACGGGAAACTCGCTCGATAAACCAGCAGCTGATTGTATCTGACTCTTTTGGTCATGGTAGAACAGTCTGACCCATCCTAATAGCTCTTCAGAAACTCCATGCTTTCAGAGGGCAAACCAAATCAACTTGTGAGGCACTTAGTGAAAGGTCTTTTCAAAGTTAACGAAGGCTAGGTGTAGGTTCTTTGATTCTCCTGGTGTTTTCCAAGAGGCAGGTGAGTAGCATGGATAGCATCAGTCCGCATTGATTGATGGTGAGGTTGATGATTTGTCGGGTCCTTTTAGTGAAGATACGTTCAAAGAGTTTCATCATGTGTGATAAAAGGTGCACAGGGTGATAGCTGCTACGTTCTGCTGGACAAACCTTCTGCTTCCAAATTGGAATTGTGATACTGCATGCCCAATCAGCTGGAATCCTCTCTACAATAATTTTGTTAAGAGAAAACTGTCAGCCATTGAGCTGAGTTCCAGTACTTTGAATACCACAGTTCAACATTGAAATTACTTAAAATTGCCCAATAATTTTATAAAATGTATAATATCATAGCATTATAATAATTTTGCATTATTTTGTAATCCCTATCATGTATGTCAGACGGGTTACCTATTCCTACACTAACTTGTCCCAGTCGTGACCTCTCTCCAGCAAATCCTTCTTTATGAGATCAATCCTTATAAGCACGATAGCAGAGTGATCCAACTGCT
The DNA here is from genome assembly GCA_946902985.2 of Meconema thalassinum. Lineage (NCBI taxonomy): Eukaryota > Metazoa > Arthropoda > Insecta > Orthoptera > Tettigoniidae > Meconema > Meconema thalassinum. Next base: position 651,350,184 of record OX336390.1, read on the forward strand.
TGCTTTTCAGTAAGGTGCAGTTCCTGGTCAACACATGTGAGATTTTTAAAATAAATAACCAAGCATACTAGCCCAGATACCTCATAAATAGGAGGTCCTGTGGATTATTATTGCAAGGTTAAAAGCCACATAAAAATTCAAGTTTGCTTGCTTTTCCTTGCTTAGTGTCTTCCTTGTGGCAACAAACTTCTGCTTAGTTGCAGTATACATTCATCATCATCATTGTAAACCATCTCTAGTTGCCCCAGTGTGCTATACAAGTCCTCTCCATTCCGTCCTGTCCGTGTACCATTTCTCCTCATTTTGTCTGTGCTTATAGTCTTCCTTTTCCTTATACTTTTGAGTTCCCTTTCAGTCTCTTGCCATGTGATTGCTGGTTTGTTGTCTTTACTCTTCTGTGACCATGGTTCTGGTTTCTGTTTCTCAGTTCATCAGCTTGTTGAAATAGGTCTTCAGCTCTTCCATCATTTCCCCATTATTCAATACCAAGGTTACATCATCTCGTTTTATAGCTTTTGTGGCTTATTGATCACTTTTTTTATTCTTCATTACTGTATACAGCAGTTTAACGTATCTTCTACTGTCTTCCAGTTTGTCAAAAAATTCCTTCCATTCCTTTTTTTTCTCTTTGCACTTAGTTGCAAGTTTCTTGGCTTTGTATATTTTGTGCAGTAGTAGAAATTCTTGGTCATTTCTTCTTATCCCTGTTTTTTCTTTGTCTAGTCTCTTCCTCGTTTAGTTTCTGACTTTTACAGCTGTTCTGACCCTGCCATTCCACCACAATATCTCCTTTTCCCTATTGATTGGACCTGTTACTCTACATAGATTTTTAGCCTTACCGTACTCACAAATGTTTCTTTGAAAGTTGTCCATGCTTCTCCCATATTAATTATTTTATTCTTCAGCAAAATTCGTTGAATTCTAATCTTATACTCTTCTTTTATTTGAGCATTCTCCAGTTTCATTCTTCCTCCCTGGCTTAAGGGATCGTTTGTTGTAACGGGTGTGAGTAAGCTTACAGGCAAATTCCATCTTCTTCAATCTCTCCTTGCATGCTGTGTTATCAAGCCCATTTGACTGGATGCATTCACCCAAATACTTCAATTTATCAACTCTTTGAATCTGACCATATTGTGTTGGTAAATACTTTTCCTTATTATGTGTGTATTCGATATATTTAGTTTCTTCATATGAAATGGTAAGACCAGTTTTAATTGCTATTGCATATATTGTTTCAATCATTAGGCTATTTGTGCTTCAAGTTTGTTCTCTGAAATCATCACTATATCATCAGCAAAGGCAAGACATTTCACTTCATATCCACCTAAGTTTTAATAATAAACCATCAAGAGACATTGCCTTCTGTTCTATGAATCTTGTATTCTCAAAAATCCAAGTTGAATTCTGCATGAAATATCTTCATTACTGTGACAGTACATGGTGTCGAGTGGTGGCCTGAATTTAAATTCCCGTATATTTCCGGAACGAAAATCAACCAAATTCCCGTATATTTTAGAATTCTCTGAGACGAGTTTGCATACCGAATGGCTGAAAAATGAATCTTAATAGCGTGAATCAAGTTTTTCTAGCGTTAGTTGGAGAATACTTCCGCAGGGGTGATGCCAAGATTCAGGCAGATGGGATTAGAAGCTACAAACACAAATAAAGTACTGTTTACGGCCGGCGGTCGGCCAGACAAAGCAGTCACTGTTGCGTCGTGACGTTGTCTGGGCTCTCACCCTGCTTAGCGCTCTAAGTGGCGGTGGTGCAAAATGCGGGTGACGGCGCGGTCTTCAGGCGAAATAGAAGGCCGAGCGGTTGGACTCTACCGAGCGTTTAGTGGCTAAGAAGTCGGGCATTATGAGACTTTTCAAGATTTCCCGGATCAATTGCTAAACTCGCGTGTATTTCCCGCATTTTTTTCCGTGCCACTAAAATTCCCGTAAGTTACATTTCCCACATATCCCGTATTGCTCGACACGCTGCAGTACATATTATTGGTTTATACAATCCTAGTGATAAAGCTCATACATTTCGGTGATATTAAAAATAACCCTCTTTGCTAGCCTAAAATTATAGTTTTCAGATAATCATCATCATCATCATCATCAATTCATCGTTTTAGCAAAAGAGGTACAATTGATGAAAGTCTTCCATTTCCTCTATTTAAATATACTCTTCCATATGTCTTATTTTACAACAATGATCCATCTTCTCGACCTTCCTCTTGGCCTTCTTGTAACTTAAGCTGTGGCTCTTTGCTAGCCTAAAATTATAGTTTTCAGATAATCATCATCATCATTATCATCATCAATTCATCATTTTAGCAAAAGAGGTACAATTGATGAAAGTCTTCCATTTCCTCTATTTAAATATACTCTTCCATATGTCTTATTTTACAACAATGATCCATCTTCTCGACCTTCCTCTTGGCCTTCTTGTAACTTAAGCTGTTGTTGTTGTTTCCTATGGCTAGCTCGGATTCCAATCCATCAGCTTTCTTGCGTTCCAATAGAGTTGTGTGAGGTTTCCTGCAGTTCTAGCAGTCACATCAAGTTTGATGCAATGTAGCAGGTGCCCCTTATCCATTTTACTTCCAGGTTCGTGACAAAGTGTGCATTCTTCAGATCTCAGGATGTTGATTCGTTTCAGATGAGCCACAAGGCAGTCATGGCCAGTGTTAAGTCTGAAGAAGGCTACAGCTTCTCTTCTTGGTGTTAATTTATATTGATCCCATTTGGCATCAATGTCTTTCCTCCTGATGAGAACCGCATTGATGCGCTGCTTTTCCCCACTTCCGTGGTATTCTTTGAGAGTTGACACTCTTGTCCGATGTCACTGTAAGCGACAGTTTTGTATGAGACAAGTCTCAGATTTACCCCAAGGACAGCGGACTCCCCTCAATGTCTTTCCATAATTTGGTTTCTGCTGTTTTCTTTGCCATTTCTTCATACCTGTTTTTGATAGTATTTTTCAAGATCCTTTTTGCTTTCATACATTTGTTTGCAGTGTCTAGTGTTCATTCCGTTAACACTCCCATAGCATTTCATCATAGATAAGAGGTCTTTAATTTCAGGCTATATTGATATGATCTCATTCCTTAATTTTGTCCTTAATCTTTTGCGGCTTGGAGATGACTTATTTCTCTGTCGGTGATACGCAAGTTCAGGTTATAGGGGGTCTTAGGGACAAAATATAAGGCGTGATCAATAAGTTTTGTTTTGAGGGCGTTGCTGCAGCATATAAAGTATGCAAAGTAGCAACTAAAAGCATACCGAATGGCTGTTTGCCTGCTGCACCTGATGCATTTCAATGTTGAAGGCAGCAAGTTGCTGGATCTCATGGTTGCAGGCGACGAAAGCTTTGCCACCACTGGGAACCGGAATCGAAAGCGTCGATGATGCAGTGGTGTCATCGATCGTCCCCTCGTCCCAAGAAGTTCAAGAGCCAACCATCAGCTGGAAAGGTGATGCTCACCCTGTTCTTTGATTACTGGGACCCATTGCTTATTGATTTCAAGGAGCCTGGTGTCTCCATCACTGGGGAACGGTACTGCACAACACTGGAGATATTATAGCGTGCAATTAAGCAAAACGTCCGCGAAAACTGTGACATGGAGTGCTGCTTCATGATAACGCACGTCCACATACCGCAAAGGTCGTAACGCAGAAGGTACGCCAACTCAATTGGGAGACACTCGAGCATCCACCCTATAGTCCTGAACTCTCTACATGTGATTATCACTCCTTCTGTCCCTTAAAAATGGCCGTGTAGGATCGACGATTCCTGTTGGATGTCGATGTGTAACAGGCGGTTACGGACTTCTTCACGCAGCATGACACAGTATTTTAGCACATGGGGACATTCAACCTGGTGCGTTGATTGGATGAGTTCCTCAATACTAGTGATTTTGCCTGATTGGTATACCAATTCTAGACTGTACTGCCATCTTAACAGAAACTCTTTGATCATACCTTATATCTATTGAAAATGGTAGGCCATGTTTCAAACACAGAGGCAACTACGTATCTCATAGTAAGTTTCACACTTGGGGGTGAACAAATTCAGATATTCATTGTTAGAAATTATTGACTTAGTCTTTGAAAAATAATGTTTTGTTGCACTTGGAATTTTAAAATTAAATATTTTTAAGCATTTCTAGTAATGTAACTTACTATGATTAATTATATGTTTAAAAACAAGAAGTTCCGTGGAGAACTATACAGCCTACTTTTCATGCCAATGATTATTCTACAGAATATGAACCTATCTAGAATAATGACGAAATTAATTTGGTAATATCAAAATATCTAATTAGTTCAAAATATACCTGGTATAATGTAGCCTAATAGAGCACTACAGTTGGCAGCCCTGTTGACTGAATATAGTCTTAGTTCCATCTCTTGAGGTACAGAATACAAAATTTGGTTGAAGTCCAATGGACGTTACATGCAGTTAGACATTGGATCTATCAGCACGCGTAAAAGCATGTTGGCAACAATGTCATGCGTGTGCTGGTCAGAAATAATCTGAAATATTATGATATCTTTTTGTGCCAATTTTGGATGAAATACATTTGTAATATATAGAAGTTACATGTATTTTAAAATTGGACATATCAGCAGGCATAGAATCATGTTGGCAGCACTGTCTTGTATTAATTACTCCAAATTAATCTAGAATGTCTGGTGCTATACGTGTGCAAAGTATAGAGCTCTTGGCTTGCATACTTTCTGATATATAGGTATTTGGATGAAAAAAATAAAGAGAGCAATTATTAACAGTTGGCAGCCCTGGTGGCCTTAAGAATACGCTCAGTCATATCTGTTTATGTACAGATATTACATACAAAATTTGGTTGAAATCCAATTGATAGTGTAGAAGTTATATGCATTTAAACATTGGACCTATCAGAAGGCTTCACATTATTTTGGCAACACTGTCATGGGTGGCCTCCTGGAAATTAAACTGAAATAGTCTTATCTACATGTGTGCCAATTTTGGAATAGCTCCCATGCATACCTTGCAAGATATCCAACATGGAGCTCAAATTTCTAGTGCGTTTTTTCAGCAGCTGGTAGCACTGACATCATTTTCAAATATGGACGTGAGATATTCCGGTGCACATCTTTACTCATACTAAATTTGGTTTTGATTGCTGCAGCCGTTTAGGAGTTGATAGGGGGGGACACACACACAGCCAGACAGAAGGACAGACAGACAGACAGACGGACAGACAGACAGACAGACAGACACACATTTTCCCGGATCGATCTCATAAGTCTACTTTTTCCTCATTTTTGCAAAATGTGAAAAGTAGGCTAATAATGTATACAAGTATATCGATATAGGCTACATATCACAGTTGAATGCAGGTGGGCTACTGATAAACATCAATTTATCAAGAAGATGGTTTATTGGCTTTCACAGCCAGTGAATTAAAACTGAGCAATTTTTCTAGGTTTGTGCCATGTCTTGTCTGGGGTTTTGCCTAGGACACCAAGCTGGCTCATCAGCGGGCTCTAGGAGTCCATGCCCGGACCCCCACAGGAGTAGCGAACTGCGCGGGGTCCAGGCACGGACTACAAGAGCCCGCTGATGAGCCAGCATGGTATCCTAGGCGAAACCCCACACAAGACACAGCACAAACCTAGAAAAATTGCTGAGTTTTAATTTATCAACAATTCATATTTTGCTGATTTGTTCTATATCGAAATCTAGTTGAATTTATATTTAACCAATTGTAATTTGATTTTATGGCATTAGGCTTCTGTAACTTATAAACCCTTTATCCAGATAATAAATATGTTTTTAGACAGTTGGATGTTTGAGTCTTTACAAATCCGTATAGTTTTTACAGCTCTAGTTGAAAACTTTACAAATGTCACATAGAAGTGGTTGTTTTTACAGCCATGTATGCTCGCAGATGCAGAAATTGAGTGTCCTACCAGGTTTGCAGGCCCTCGTGAAGTATAGTATGCAAGAAATATCTGAATCAATGTCTTGTCGAGATGGTTGTGTTTCATTGCTCTTGTATGGTCATTGGAAATAAATTGTTCTGTCTGTTGTTGGTCTTTGATGTAATATATCTGTCCAATGGTCCATATTTGTCACAATGTATTCACTATATATTGTTCTGAGGTGGTGTAAAGTCGTTGTGCCTCCGAACTTGCAAGAATTCGCTGATGAACTTACCTGAGCATTTTAAGGTATGAAGATTTTGCTTGCCTGTGGTGTTAGTAGATCTAGTCTTGGTAGGGCTGAATATTTGTTTTCTATGCTGAGTTATATGTTTTAGTATACAACTTCTTTAGTTTTATTTTGCCATTATTAACTGTGAGTGGGCTTCTTTGTGCCCCAAAGGGCCGATGGTTTGTGCTCTCTCGGCTGTTCTCAACGAGCTCCTTCTGATGAGTGGTCATTTATTAAATCAGCAGAAGTTTACATATTGTTTGCATCTGCCACCTTGACATTTCGAAGAGCTTCTTTCGTATTAAATGGTGGGTTAGTCAGATCTTTGCCATGACCCAAACATCCTTGATGGGGTTTCAAGTCTGTTCCATAATCCATAATCGATCCAGACTTGTGGACCAGACACAGGTCCTGTTTACAACTGGTGGGATAAAGCACTTGCACGGAAGGGACCATATTCTCTAAAATGAGCATATCTTGCCTGGTGGTTGTATCACATCCATCTGGAAATTCTTTCATTCTGTGCAACATTCGTGTCCTGCGAGAGCTCATTCCACACCGACTCCAGCTTGCAACCTATACACGTCCTGAGCTTTGACTCATGGCCACGTGTGGTGGATTGTGTCGAACTGTCAAAATACACGTTCCAACCCGTAGTTTGTTGAGGAAAAAATAAACTTTTGGGAAAAGGTGACTCGGACCAATTGTGTTACATGTTGTCATTGCCAAGCCCAAGGCAGTACACCATGTGCTCATCAATGAGGTTTGATTTCTTACCCACTCACCAGGATTGTAACCCTGCCCCACTTGGGCATCCGAAGACGGTTCTCGAGATGCTGGAGAAACGTGCAGCCTGGTATAGCTGCATGGGGTCAAATGGGACTGATGCTATGTAGGTCTAATCCCACATAGAAACATGCCATGAACCCAAGCCACCATGTCAGCTTACATCTTCCGTTACCTAAAAATGTCTTATCCATCTTGTTGTTGTACTATGGGGGTGGGAGCCTCGTGCATTGGCTGGCTTCGGTTGTGGTTCGTCTTCCCTATTCAATGATACCAATAATGGTCAGGAATAGCCTGTTGATATTGTGCAATAGTTAACAGTATAATACCAGCTTGCTTACCTGCCTGGCTTGTGTGTAATAAGCATGTTGGGGCCATAATTTTGTCCACTAGTGCTCCTAGTGGATTAAAATAATCCCAAGGGGCTTTGAACTAGCCACATATTAGCTGTTAAACTGAGTCAGTATCAAATGAGCTTCAGTAATGCACAAACAGCCTGCCATACCACACCTATTTCTTTACCTTTTGCCCTCAAATTTGCTTGTGTTTAAGGTTATCTATAGGAATCTGTATTAACCAACTGCTTTCCAAACTCGTAAATATACCAGTTATGATGGCAGCATGTGTTGAGTGTTGTTTGATTATACCTGAGTATCAAATTAGGAACCACAACATAATGGTTGTAATGTGATCATGGTTGTGACTATACATTCAGACTTGAACTTTTCCAGTATGCTTATTTCTTGTGATGGTGATTGTACATGATCGTGGGTGGCCATTTTTGTGAGACTGATAAAGGTTATGCTTACTATCAGTTTCTTTTGAAATGCTAATCAGTGTTTGAAACATTTGCTAAACCACATTCACATTCATCAGTTATACATGACATTTCGTTATTATTAAGGTTCAGATGTTAAGGAAAAGTCATATTTTTTTCCTGAGCTCATTTTACCTGAAATCTGAAAAATAAGTTTGAATGACGGGTCCCTGACCTCGTTTAAAGCAATTTGATGTTGCCTATAAATGCATATTTTGGCCATTTTTATTGTTTTGGTCATATTTGGTCATATTTTAGTGATATAAAGTCATATTTGGTTATAATTTCAGCATTTTTTGTTTAAATTTAGGCGTCGTTAACAAGGTACATCTTATATGCTTCGAGTTTCAAACACAGGATTTCCGAATAGTGTAGTAGATACAGTATATTTTTCTTTCTTTTCCCAGAACAGTCAGATAGCAGGTTTAGAAGACCTGATTCCAAGAAGGTGCTCCTCTATGGACGTCTTTTAGCTCATCTTTCTGGACAAATTAGATTACGATACTGAACGCATGAGGTCACGGAATATGACGATAGTGTGCTTCCGCCTTTCAATAGGATGTCACTCCAGTAGATATATTTAGCTCAGATGGGGACAAGGAAGTGCCATGTTATGTCTTTTAGGAAAACCGAGCAAGAACTGCATCTCAAGGATATGATACTGAATGAATGTTGAAAATGTTAATGTACTGTAGCTCTCTGTCAGTTTGTATGATTAAATGTGTCTGGTATATTATCGCTGATCATGTTTTGGCACTTACGACTTTTACTGTATGTTAGTGATACTCTACCTATCCCAAAAATTCATGTCATATTTCATAGTTTTTTAGGTCATATTTAGCTAGTGTTTAGGGCATATTTGCTTGCATATTTTGTACTTCTTTAGGTCCTAAACTTCCGAACCCTAGTTATTATTATGTGCGAATGGACCCAGATGGGTGACGCAGTACTTTTATGATTCGCCTTTCTGATTTCCATATAGCCCTTATTCTCTCTCCGTGGGCCATCTTCCTTTCCTCAGTCCACTTGGTTCCTGGTCTCTTTGGAGCGTCAATCTCTGGTGTTACATTCCATCCATTTACCCTACATCGGAATAGGTTCCTGTCAAAGACTTCCACTGTTCTTACTTGGGCTTTCTCCAAATCCTGTTTGACTTGCTGAATCCACGGTATATTCTTCAGTCTTTCTGCGTAGGTCATGATCTTGTGTGTAAGCCTTGTCGGTGGAAGTCTTTAAACATGTCCATAAAACTTCAATCTTAGCTTTCTGATTTCCGCCGCAAAATTAGATAATTTTTCAGTTCCTTTATGAGATTTCAACCCGTAGCCATCTTCTTTTCTTTCTGGGCCAAGAATTTTCCTCAAGATCTTGCGTTCTTCCTTTAGGATATTTTCCAAGTCACCCTTCCTATTAAATATTAGAGTTTCACTTTCATACAGAGCTGGTTTGATCACTGTGTTGTAGTGTCTGATCTTTGTATGTATGGACATGCACTTTTTGTTGTAGATGTCGCGCGTTCTCCCATACGCTCTCTTCAATATCTGTAGCCGAACTCTTAGTGTTTCTTTTCCTAAACCTGTTGGTTCCAAGATCTCCCCTAGGTACCTGAAGTGTGGGACGCGATTGATTTTTCCATATTTGCTGTTCAATTTCTGAATGTTGAACCCAGTAGAGAAGAACTCAGTTTCCTCAAAAGAGATGTGTAAGCCAACTTTTCCAGCACATACCTCGAGGACTTCTATCTGTTTGATTGCAGTGATTTCACTGTCCGCTAGTATCGCTAGGTCGTCTGCGAAAGCTAAGCAAGTAACCTTAATGTCATCTTTTGCTCGTCCAAGTTGAATGGGCTTCCAATGTTGTGGTCATTACATCCATTGGTGTAAAGATGTTTTTCTTTATTAAGGGATCCCCAACTCCTCCTTCATCTGCTACTTTATTCATATTCCAACGTTCAACTTATGTTAGGCCACTATATTCAATATTTATCTATACAGCCAGTGGCAGGAAACTGTGCAAGATGATCTATACTGGGTATTTATTGCTTTGTTCATAACATGTAAGGATGTAACCAGTCAATGAATGGGAAAAGGACAGAAACAGGATAAAGGACAAACACAATGATTGGCAAGTGTAGGCGAACAGAGAAATAAAGAGGAAAGAATCATGGACAAACACATAACAAGACAAGGACAATCTCCACAGCAGGACACACCGCTGTCTTCAAAGGTGGGCAAGTACACCATCACCCTAGTCAATAGCTCAATGATATAGCCCCTGAGAAGCTTGTTTTGACCTCCCAGTCTCATCTGTTGCTAAAAATAGTGTTTAGCAAGGAGGCATTCTTTAATTGGCTCTTCTGTCTGAAGTGGATAGTATAAGAAGGAGTGAAAACTGGGCAAACACAGGAAAAGGAGACTGGGAAAGTAAAAATATAATGATAGGATGAATAAAGTAGGAACTCATCATACAAATATGGAAGGAGAAAAGAACCACACTAAGGTCATAAACCTCTATAAGGAAACACATCAAGGATATAGTCACATGAACTGATGTTTATCACAGATTATCATACTTTCATGTTTGTGTATTTAGGATGCATATGATCTCAATACAACGAATGTTAAGAAACATGAAAAAGTGCTTAATTGGTATGTATCATGGTAGTGATTTCCCCAATTCTCCATACATTAGACACCATTCTATTTATTTATCTTGTATACATTTCTTTGTTTCCCATATAAAACTTGAAGCTTATCTTTTAATACTCAGCAATTCTTCTAGGTTTGTGCCATGTCTTGTGTGGGGTTTCACCTTTAATGATTGAACTATTTTCAATATAGTATTCGTTAGCTTTTTGAAACAATCAATGTTCTCAATGAGAAATTGACTTTTCTGAGTGGGTTTCCAACGTGTAAAAAGAAAGAAACATTCTTGCTCTCAAGAATAATATTTTGTATGAGTGAGGATGACATTTTGTACAATTTACAGTAAAAATACAGTAAAAATAAGTTCCTAAGCATTGATCTTCTTGCTTCTCTAATTTGTATGCTTCTGGCCAGCTTAATGCTTCTTAGATATCTGCAATGTTTTAAAATCCTGCTTGTTACATTTCACTTTCTGGTGTGTTTTTGTCTTTCTTTCATGGATTTCTGACACTCAAACTCTTTCATACATCTTAGACTCTGCACAACACTAGTTGTACTAATGCTAGAATCTCCTTCAGCACTAATTTATTATGGTATCAGATTCTCTGTAAAGAGAATGCATAAGAAATATGTGAAGTTTGACCTATTTTGGAGTCAAGTGCTTGAAACTGGAATCAGATTTAATTGGTCAATATCAATGAGGCTCTCGCTTTCTATGTCCAAGTCTGTGGGATGAATTGATTGTCATTATGTTGTTTAACCTGTGCCAGTAGATGTAATGGTTAGGGACTAGATTTTTTGAAAATGCATATGCACATATGCAAATGCATATTTTGTGGGTTTATTGCATATTCTGAACATAACAACGTAATTTAGTATCATCATAGTTTCTTCGCTCCAGCAAGCCGGGTGCGGTTATAAATGAGCCGTCTCCAATTTGTCCTGTCCATCCATAACTGTTGTTCTTGTATTTGATGCCAGTTCTTATCTCTAGCTTCAAGGTCCTTATAAATTTACTTCTCCCACACATCGCGAGGTCTTCCTCTTGGTTTCTTCCCGGGGACACTCTGGCCAAAGTACACTCGAGGTATCCTGTGGGGAGCCATCCTCTTCATATGACCATACCATCTCAGTCTCTTGAGTTCGAGTGTCTCCAGCAGGCTCCTTTCCAATCCCAGTTGTTGTCAGATATCCTTATTCCTTATTTTGTCCATTTTCGTCTTTTGGAGGCAAGAACGGAGGAACTTCATTTCTACTGCCTGGAGACGACTGTTTGTTGGTCCTGTAAGGGTTGCTGCTTCCAGACCATATGTTAATATAGGTATTAAGTATATCTTGAACAAACTAATCTTGGAAACTTGTGGAAATGTTTCGTCCCAAAGTAGCTGACGCACTGCCTGATAGAAATTTAGCATATACATTTGAAATCTATTATATAAAACAAAGTGTCCTGACTGACTGACTGACTGACTCATCATCCCCCAGCCAAAACTACTAAAGTTAGAAACATGAAATTTTGGGGATATATCCCTTGTATGTTGAAAGCGTCCACTAAGGAAGGATTTTTGGATATTCAGGTTCTAAAGGGGTGTTAAGGGGTTAGACCTGCATTTCATTGAATAACAATAACTCCCGATTGGTTTCATTGGGGCATGTGAAACTCGGCATATAAACTCATCATTAAAAATAAGAAGACACGTGTCTGAGGGTTTTTCGATGTGGTGTATATTATGAGGTGAAAGGGGTGAAAAGTGGGGGTTGAAGGATTCCTAACGGAGCGTGTATCTCTTAAACGACATAGGCGAGGAGTTTGAAACTCAGCGGAAAAAAATCAGCTTAAAAATAAGTAAATAGGTGTTTGACCGTTATTTCATAAATCCAATTTAAGGGACCCATGTGGAGGGGTGAAATTCTGGGAGGAAAAAAACAGGAAAGAAAGTGTCCTAACTGATTGACTGGCAGACTCACTCATCAAACTCAGGGGGAAAAAACTGTTTAAAAATAAGTTAGTAGGTGTTCGACAGTTTTTTTATAAACCCAATTTAAGGGGTTCGCGAGGAGGGGTGAAATTCTGAAAAAAGAAAATTGAAAGAAAAAGGCCTGACTCACTCACCATCGCCCAGCCAAAATTATTGAAGTTAGAAATATGACATTTTGGGGATATGATCATTGTATGTCTTAACCGTCCACTAAGGGAGGATTTTCGGATATTCAGGTTCTAAAGGGTTCTTAAGGGGGTTAAACCTGCATTTCATTGAATAACAATATCTCCGGCTTGGTTTCATTGAGGGACGTGATACTCATTCATTCATTCATTCATTCGTTTATTTGCAATTGGGGATGTGTCCCCCGGTGGCAAATTAGATATACATAACAAATAAATACTGTAATTGTACATAACAATTCACTAACAATTAAACTGGAGTATTTACACAAATAGTCAGTCTTTTCTTAAACACACCTATATGTTTGGGAAAAGGCTCTAAGACTGCGGCAGGTAGAGAGTTCCAATTATCAATGGCCCGGTTTACGAAAGAATATTTACCATAATTTGTTCGCTGTGGTCGGCCCTTAACTTTGAAAGGATTATCGCTCCTACTCATGTAAGTAAGCTTTTCCAAACGTTTGCTAAGCTCACCCCATGCTGGTTGATTTGTATACGTGTTGTACATAGCCTCAAGTGATTCCCACCCAAGTTTCTTTAACATACGGCTCACACTGCTCCTGGGATTAAAGTCACTGAGCACAAATCTAGCGGCCTTTCTTTGTACCATTTCCAACTCATTTATGAGCCCTACTTGATATGGATCCCAAACCGCCAAGGCATATTCCAGAATAGGCCTTGCAAGTGACAAATATCCTAATTCTTTATCAGAGGTACTACTTCCTTTTAAGACCCTCATTACAAAGTGCAGGGATTTGTAAGCTTTAGAAACTACACATCCTATATGCCTACTCCATTTCATATCATTTCTTACGTGAACGCCCAAATATTTGCAAGAATCTTCTTCTACAAGTATTTCCGAGCCAATGTTATATTGAAAATCTTGCCTTCGCACTTTCCCTATTTTTATTAGACTACATTTTCTTGTGTTTATTTTCATTTTATTTTCAATCGTCCACTTATAGACCAGGTTCAGGTCATCTTGAAGTACTGCATTGTCTTGTGAGTCATGTATCTTTCGATATATTACACAATCATCCGCAAACAATCGACAGTCACTGCGAATCCCATTTGGTAAGTCATTTATAAACGCCAAAAATAACAAAGTTCCGATTACGCTGCCCTGAGGGATACCCGACGTTACGGTAATTTCATCCGAGAATCGACTTTCACTTTCTGGGAACAACCCGTCAAAAATTCTTGGATCCATAAAATTACTCTTCTATCAATCTTCGTCGAAGCATATAAACTCATCATTAAAAGTAATAAGACACGTGTCTGAGGGTTTTTCGATGTGGTTTATATTATGAGGTGAAAGGGGTGAAAAGTGGGGGTTGAAGGATTCCTAACGGAGAGTGTATCTCTTAAACGACATAGGCAAGGAGTTTGAAACTCAGAGGAAACCAATCAGCTTAATAATAAATGATTAAATAATTAAATAAATAGCTGTTCGACCGTTTTTTCATAAATCCAATTTAAGGGGCCCATGGGGAGGGGTGAAATTATGGGGAAAAAAAAAAAATCCACTAAGGTAGGATTTTTGGATATTCACTCTCATCGACCATCCAAAACTATTAAAGTTAGAAGAATGATATTTTGGGGATATGTTTGTTGTGTGTCGAAAAAGGCCAATAAGGAGGGATTTTTGGATATTCAGGTTATAAAGGGGTGTTAACGCGGTTAAACCTGCATTTCATTGAATAACAATATGACACGACTAAGACGCGAGAGAAGCCGCGCGTACCTGCTAGTTATATATAATCCAAAATTGACTCATCACCGCAGGGCTCAAACCACTAGACCTAGAAAGCTGCAATTTTGCATGTTGGTTGATACGAGTATGTAGAGGCTCACTAAGAAACGGTTTTTGAAAATTCAATTTGTAAGTGACTTTTTCCGGCTCTTTGGCATTGACCATCCAAGATTGACTCATCGCCGCAGGGCTCAAACCACTAGACCTAGAAACCTGAAATGGTGCATGTTGGTTGATCCGAGTATGTAGAGGCCCACTAAGAAACGGTTTTTGAAAATTCAATTTGTAAGTGGCTTTTTCGGCCCTTTGGCACTGAGCAAGGACAGTCGGTACAAAGTTCGGATTTAGCTCATTTTAAGCCGCCAGATACGAGTAACAATACTCGGAGGACCTGTAGGGACCCCGAAACACACTTTTTAAGTTCCTAAAATGAACGGTTTCGGAGATATTCCCAAATAACTGTGTTCCCTCTGAGAAACAGATCAACGTTACTATGGCAACCGCTGAAATTTCGCAGACCGGGGATAGTTTTCTGGCAATATCTCGAAAACTGTTCGTTTTAGGGCCTTAAAACGAGGGGTTCGGTTCCCACTTCTAACCACGAACAATTCTCCTCTCATTGATACGCGTAAAATGAGATATAATTTATATATAGAGGTGGCTTTTGGGGTCGGATACGATCGTGATTTTGTGTCTAATTTTATACTCTTTGAGCTGGTTATTGTAAGCGAGCTTTCAGATCTTTACTCTAATTTACAATGTTAAGATGATTTCTATTTTGCATGGTATGCTTTCATTTTCTTTATAAATTTGTTTTTTGTTAACTGAATATTTTTGTTTGCCAATTTTGATCTGCTCTTTTTCGTCTTTTACCATGATCAGCAACCCATATTCACAGTCGAATGTGTCGTATTCTACCGGCTGTCACGTTAATTTTTATTTTTGCTTAATTAATCTTACTGAGGAATTGGGCAAACTTATTTCAATAAAGTTGGTATTTTGTCTTTCACGGCCATTGAATCCCCGCACAAGGCACGGCTTAAACCTAGAAAAGTTGCTGAGTTGGACTAATGGACTAATGGTGCAGCAGAAAAGAGGAGAATTGAAGCTATTGAAATGTGGTGATACAGGAGAATGATGATCAGATGGGTAGATAGGGTAACAAATGAAGAGGTATTAAGACGAGTCAGTGAGGAGAGATGTTTCTGGCGACTGCTTCACGTCCGTAGGTTTAACCAGCACTCTGCCCTACACGTGTCCCCCGGGTGGTGCTAAGAAAGCAACAGTGATAAGATGAGACCGAACTGTCGGAAACGACCTCTCGGTCAAGGAAAATGGAGGAGAAACACACCTAGAGGCCCTTTTCAGGGCCCTCAAGTTCGTAACATTGGCCCTTCATTGAAAATATGCCAGCTTAACGTCGAAGGCATTAGCAGAGCAAAGTGTGAACACCTAGCAAAGGTTCTCAAAGAACATCAGACCCACATCATCCTGCTTCAAGAAACCCACACCGAAAATGATCTCCAACTGCAGTCCAGAGGGAAGATTCCAGGATTTAAATTAGTGTCCGCAATTAACCATGCGAAGTACGGGATTGCCACCTATGTGAGGAGCGATATCATACACTATCAAGTCTTGCCATCTTCCTCAGATAATGAAATATTTACTACCTCAATCAAAGTCTGTGATTTGACAGTAGTCAACGTATATAAACCTCCTGGAACTTCCTGGCCATCTCCGCCAATTCCAACTATGCAAAATCCAAGTATAATTGCAGGGGACTTTAACAGCCATCACACACTATGGGGATACAAGGAGAACGACAGAAATGGGGAAAAGCTTACTGACTGGATGGAAACTGAAAACCTTAAACTTATCTATGATGCCAAGGATAAGGCTTCCTTCTCTTCTGCACGATGGAACAAAGAATACACCCCGGATCTCTGTTTTGTAACACAGTCACAACACCCACTTAGCAACATACGACGCACAGTGCTCAACAAATTTCCTCACAGTCAGCACAGACCAATAATTCTC
Source organism: Meconema thalassinum (assembly GCA_946902985.2). Lineage (NCBI taxonomy): Eukaryota > Metazoa > Arthropoda > Insecta > Orthoptera > Tettigoniidae > Meconema > Meconema thalassinum. The sequence continues at coordinate 651,366,578 of OX336390.1, forward strand.
CAGTCTGGATTGCTTGTGCCTATTGTTCACTCCTGCCCGAAACAGAGATGGAATTTTAAAAAAGCCAATTGGGATGAATTTTCTAAACAGATTGACTCCAACCTGCGAAGGATAAGACCTATCCATAGCAACTACAGCAGATTCATCGGTGTAGTTAAAAGTGCAGCAAAACGATGTATCCCAAGAGGATATCGTAAACAATACATCCCCGGCTGGAACGAGGAAAGTGAAAGGCTCTTCAAAGAATTTGAGGCCAATGGTGATCCAAATACGGCTTCTGAACTTTTACAATCCCTAGATGAAAACAGGAAGAAAATTTGGCAAGAAACTGTTGAGTCACTAGACTTCACTCACTCCAGCAGGGAAGCTTGGAGCCTGATCAGGAAATTGGACACATCAAACAGCAAAATTAGACCAAAAACAAGCATCAGTCTAAATGACATGGCCAAGCATATGATCTCTACTTCAAAGGTTTCAGTTGAAAAGCATCAAAAAAGACACGTAAAGCAACTCTTCAAGGAAAAGAAACGTTTGGCTCTGCGATCCTCTGAATTCTCTGTCCCATTTCAACCACAAGAAACTAAGCAGGCCATAGAAAGTTTAAAACCTGGGAAAGCGGCAGGTGCTGATGGAATATATCCAGAGTTCATTCTACATCTTGGACCAGCTGCTGTCAAATGGCTTACTAACTTCCTCACGAACATTCTAGAGACAGGTCACCTACCTTCACTCTTCAAGAAGACAAAAATAGTAGCTGTATTTAAAAACATCTAAGGACCCAACAAAAGTTGAGAGTTACCGGCCAATAGCACTCCTCAGTGTCACAATGAAGCTTCTGGAAAGGCTGATACATAACAGGATCTCTGCGACAATCAATCAGCATATTCCAGTCGAGCAGGCTGGATTCAGACCTGGACGTGGATGTGGTGAACAGGTTTTAGCACTAGTTACCCATATTGAAAATGGCTTTGAGAACAAAATGGTAAGCACGGGTGTTTTCTTAGATCTGACAGCTGCATATGACACCGTGTGGCAAGATAAGCTCCTTCTTAAATTTATCAGTATCATCCCTTGCCTGAAACTCACCACATTACTCAGTAACATGCTGAGTAATAGGTACTTTCAGATATTTTCAGAAGACTCCAGGAGTAAAGTACATAGGATAAATGGTGGACTCCCTCAGGGCTCTGTATTGGCCCCTCTACTATTCAACCTGTACTCATATGATCTCCCAGCAACGAAATCAAAAAAATTCATCTATGCAGATGACATCGCATTGGTCGCCCAACACCAACGCTTCGACGAGCCTGAGTCGATGCTTACATCAGACTTAAAGATCCTAGACAGCTACTTTCGTCAGAACAACCTTAGACCAAACCCTCAGAAAACTGTTGTGTCTACCTTCCACTAGCGGAATAGAAGTTCTGGGTACAAACCAACCATACCATTCAGAGGAGAGAATCTACAATACTGTAGTAACCCAAAATACCTGGGAGTCACCCTGGACAGGTCGTTGATTTACAAGAATCACCTCTGCAATGTGTCAGCCAAGATCAAGACCAGGAATAACATCCTTCAAAAGCTGGCGGGTACATCCTGGGGTGCTAATGCTCAAGTCCTGAGATCCACTGCTCTTGCACTTTCTTATTCCGTCGCTGAATATTGTTGCTCAACTTGGCTTAACAGTGCTCACATTGGACTAGTAGACACCCAGCTGAACCAGGCAATGCGTATCATTACAGAGTGCATCCGACCTACTAACACACACTGGCTTCACACCCTAAGCCACATACCACCTCCATCCCTAAGAAGATCACAGTCACTGCTTAACTTTTGGAAGAAAATAGAAAACAATCCTCAACTCCCTATTCATTCTGATATAGCAGCTTCTCCAACCAAACGACTGAAATCCAGACACCCTTCTTGGCGTACTGCAATGATTCTACTGGACACCTCCTTTAATGTATCGGTCGCCTGGAAAGAACAATGGCATCTGCAATCCTCGTTACCAACCCATCACATCATTAAGTTCCCCTGCAAGTGCCCTGATGGATTTTCCCTTCCTAGACGACAGTGGAGGACGCTAAACCGTATTAGGACCGGCCAAGGTAGATGTGGAGCCACTCTCTTCAAATGGGGATGGAAGGCATCACCTCAATGTGACTGCGGAGAAGAGGAACAGACAGTGGACCACACTACATTCGAGTGTCCTTTACGTGCATATAGAGGCTCTATAGAAGACTTACACTGTGTCTCAAGCGAAGCCCTTCTCTGGCTCTCAAATTTAAACATAGAACTCTAGTTATGAACTTGAGATGGTAGTTGTACTGTATATATTGTATATAATATTGTATTCATCATACGCTAAATAATAATAAATAAGAGAAGAGATAGGAGGGTAGGACACATATTAAGACACCCAGGAATAGCAAGCTTAGTTATGGATGGGAGGGTCGCGGACAAGATCTGTATGGGTAAACCAGGGTTAAACAGATTGCCTCGGATGTAGGGTGTGGTAGCTATGTAGAGATGAAACGATTAGCTCAGGAGAGGGAGTCATGGAAGGCTGCATCAAACCAGTTAAAAAACTGAAGACTCAAACAACAACAATCAGGAATTTTAATTACTTTGAGAGGCATGTGAGGCAAAAAGGTGGTTGGATATTTCAATCCCTGGGATGTAACACTGGAAGAGACTGCATAATGTACATCTGCGGCCAAGGTGAAAGATATTTAACTATAGGTCTATTAATAGCGTTATGTTGACGTTCAAATCATCAATAAGCATGGCCAAATTACATCCAGAATAGCTTAAGTAAGAATACTTTTAATTCCCCATATTCCGATAGATTTGCCATTCCAGTATGCAAGAATGCAGTTCCCTCTTCAAACAATATTCGCAATTTCTTTAACAAAGCGCAATGACACACACTTAACAGTAGCACGTGTACATTTAGACAAAACCATTTTTTCCCATGGGCAACTGTATGTGGCGTGCTCGTGAGCATCCGGACAACAAAATCGTTATGTCTCAGCAGAAGATGGCAAAACCAAAAACGTAATTTTAAAATGTGTTAACATAATGTAACATCGAACCCTGCAGACTTTCACAACTCTATGAAATTCCCACTTTGCTGCTCATATCAATATACTGTATTATCAGAATATTCAGAATTAGAATGGACCCACCTATAGCCGCGATTGCTGTAATAGAATAAACCAATTATCAGCAATAATGCATCGTCCCCATTGTCTTGATCGCGGGCGAAGCCGAGGGTACCTGCTAGTTAAGTATAATTTAAAACACTGTGAACAAAATTGGTTTCGCCTGCATGTTGGACATCCCTTTCTGAGAAACAGATAATGAGATAACAGTATTTTACACCTGACATTTAAAGAATTAGATGGGGTGGGATATTCCTGTCACGATCTGGGTAGTATACCTTGTAATTAACTTTCTGAGGAACAGATAACGAGGTAACAGTATTTTATGCAATTATGCTGCCTCAAAATGCCTAAAGAGAATAGCAGCAGAAAGTATTTATTCTGTCTGTTAGGTAGTCAGCCGGAAGGCTGGTTGGATCCTCAAAAAGTACCGCTGTTAGTTTATGTGGGTAGATACCCACAAAATCCCAAGGCAGCGATATATTGAGTCGTACTAGGCAATATGAGGTGTGAGGTAGTTTGCCATTGCTTTTCTCACCGAGTCAGAACAGCAGTACTAACCCTATGAGTAGAACCTTTCACAGCATCCACAGGCAGTAATTGTTCCCTGAATGTCATTACTAAGCACCACCCATACCTCAGTAGCTTCCATATAATCACAGCCATGAGTGAGACTGAGACATCGGTGAATAGCCACATTTTGCTCTAGTCTGTGCCAACAGACAAATGCAAATGTACTGCAATCATCGGCAGATGGCAAACAGGCCAAAGTATTTATTAATTCAGTGGATATCAGTAATAGTAATTATTATTCAATTGACAGCGTTGTCGTCAAGTATGCTCGAAAGAAGGGAAATGTGAAAAGATATTTCAACTTGAACAACATGCAAAAACGACTGCACATATTACGGCAAAGGAGGGAAAGAAGAGTGAATTTGATTGGCTTATTGTTAAGTGCATATTTTTCAGGTATTAATGCATATTTCCTACATTTTTGGTGCATAAATGCATGCATATTTTAATCGTTTATAGTGCATAAATGTCCGGTCCCTAGTAATGGCATATTAAATAATCCCATCTGGATATCTATAAAATCACAGCAGTTCATAGGGCATATTGGGGCCTAGTGGCTCAGCGGTCAAGCTGTATGCGTCTCACCAAGGCGGACCGGGTTCGATTCCCGGTCAAAGCATGTGAGATTTTCGAAGTGAAATGCCATGCCCTATGGTTTGGATTACACGTAAAAAGGAGGTCCCGTGGCTCATGATCTAGAGATGAACGGTCATGTTAAACTACAAGCTTCAATTTTCATAGGGACATAGCACACACATCACTTTATAGCAATATTAATCAGATGCACATCTATTATTGTGTGTCCATCCTAGGTTTTGTATTTTGTTTAGTTCTGTTATGTATTTGGTAATAGTTATATAAATAATGTTTTGGATTAGTAGTCCTCTTCAGCACAAGCTTGTGCCAAATATTACCATGGTTCATGTTAGCTTGGACAAGACCATTGTTCACTACATACTCCTCCTAAAGGCCAATGTAAGTTTTGAGGTCTGGGTTTGAACCTTGGCCATCAACAATGAAATTTGTTTCACTGCCATACCTGAATGTTTACTAGAAAAAAAGAAAAAGAAAAAAAGAATACCTGAATACTTTAAATTAAGCAAACTAGTATGTAATGTGGTAATATCTTCAGAGGACTCGACCGGGTTCGATTCTTGGTCAATGCATGTGAGATGTTCAAAGTGAAATATCATGGTTCAGATTCCACATAAAATGGAGGTACCGCGACTCATGAACGCAAGATTAACTGTCACGTAAAACTACAAGTTTCCTTCCTTCCTTCCTTCTTCAGAGGACTGCACTTTTGTCAAACCTAAATAAAGCTAGGAAAATATAAAATTATTGATATTGACTCGCCTTCTGGCAATTGCTTCCTTCGGTGTTCCACATTTCATGGACATTTCACTACAACGCTACTCTCTGAACTCACGGTAGTATGCTTGGAATAATCCTCTACTTTCATCCAACATAATATTGCCAAACTCAGCAAATCTCCTAGGTTTTTGCCGTGCCTTTTGTGGGATTTCGCGTAGGAACACCAAGTCAGGCTCATCAGCGGGCTCTTGGTGACCATGCGTGGACCGCAAAAACCAATATGCAATGCTAAGTCTTGTCTTCAAGTGAATGTTTGCCACTTGGTAAAATTGTCAGCACTGAAATGTTATAATGTAGCAACTAACCTCACTGTGTGTGCCGTAAATAATTCACCAGGGTGCTCTCATTATGAAATAAAACTGCTGCATATCAATAAAACAAAGAGGCAGAAAGAACCAATTTTTCATCAACTTCTGAATTTTTTCAGGTAGAACCATTTTACTCTGTCCATATCAACGAAACTAAAACTCGTGAAATTTACTGGATATCAGATGTCAATTCACTTATTATATGCCACACTTAAACTCACATTTGAAACATATGTCAGATAGAACCTCTTTACTGTAAGGTCATGAGTGGTTTATGTTTAACTGTTGCAAGTGTTGATTCTATATGATGAATGCTCTATTCAGCTGTTTTAACAGTCTGAGATTTTCTGAAGATTGACTACATAGTAGGAGGAGTTCTTATTCAGCAAGAGTGGTGGTGGATGATTACAGCACCGGTGATGTCTTTATTGGAAGATACGTATGATGCAGTTTCAGTGTAGTATGCATGTATGTTAAGATTAGACAGCCAACTACTTGTGCTCATGTTTGTTTAATAATGCAAGCTTCTCTTTTTGTTAATATAAAGTACTAATGTAGAAATTGTTGTAGATACTGTGTCTTTCATTTAGTAGTTTTAGTTTCTTTATACTCTGTTCACATGAGAGTGGCATATGGTATATGATGCATTGAAATACATTTCTTTGAGAAAGTATTCAGTTGCTCTTCAATATTATCCAAACCTAAAATTATTGGAAATTTTGTAATGATGAAGTTTTATTTTTCTGTTGAGTTATGGTATTAAATTTGTGAGAAATTATTTTTTTTATATTTGCAATTCAGATTTAGAGTTCATTTATGTGTAATTTACAGTTTACATTCTAAAAAAAACAATGGAAAATAATTTTTTTATGTTTCAGGGGAATAAGACAAGATTTTTGTTAGGCAAAATAACTTGGATTTTTTAAAGGAATGATTAATAATTTATTTGCATACGTATGTATGATTACATTGTCATTTTCATTTACTACCAGCCACTTAGGATGAGCAACATTTTTTATCCTGATAGTCTGTTATATACATTCTTTATATGGACACACCATAAACATGACCATCTAGTCCTCTTTATTTATCAATACTTGTCCTCTTGTCTGAAAAACTTGTCTCGATGCCCATGAGGAATCGAAATCATCACTGGTGGTATTCAACTTATTTCCTACCAATGTTCACTCTCTTGTCACCAAAATGCATTTGTTAGTATTAACAGGTTAAAGGGTCCGCCTGATCAATACTTTTATTAAATATGATCACTGTGTGGTCATTAGTGGGACATGTTTCGAGGCCTAATTATTAGTTTTGGCCCCTTCATCGGTCAATATGAATGAAAACGACACAAGATAATTATTTATCGTAACACTAAAAAGTCCCTTGAAACTAAATCTTATATGGTGCACCATAAAGATAGATTGAAAAATGTAATGCCTTAAGTAATACAAAATGATGTAAAATGTCTAATGAACTAGGAACACTTTCTATAGGGTTAGTTTAAATTTTCAGAAGTGCTCATCGACGAGACAATCTATAACAAATTCATAAAGAAATTTGATACAATGGTCCGGCTAGCTCAAAACAGTTGCCAGCGTTTCGCCCCAGTGTACCAATGGGCTCTTCAGTTGGTTATGGTACACCTCACCAAGACGCGTGGCTAGTACATACTGTGAAGGCCGCTGCAAGGCACAAATGTTGCCACGAGCAGCGCCAATGTACTATGGAAGTCATATCTTCCTTTCAAAAATAATGTTAGCTTACCTTGCTAATCCATATTGGAAATATCTGTTCCCGTAGGAAACAGGATGGAAAATTATCTGATTGAGCTATGTACATAACAAATTCATAAAGAAATTTGATACAATGGTCCGGCTAGCTCAAAACAGTTGCCAGCGTTTCGCCCCAGTGTACCAATGGGCTCTTCAGTTGGTTATGGTACACCTCACCAAGACGCGTGGCTGGTACATACTGTGAAGGCCGCTGCAAGGCACAAATGTTGCCACGAGCAGCGCCAATGTACTATGGAAGTCATATCTTCCTTTCAAAAATAATGTTAGCTTACCTTGCTAATCCATATTGGAAATATCTGTTCCCGTAGGAAACAGGATGGAAAATTATCCGATTGAGCTATGTACATAACAAATTCATAAAGAAATTTGATACAATGGTCCGGCTAGCTCAAAACAGTTGCCAGCGTTTCGCCCCAGTGTACCAATGGGCTCTTCAGTTGGTTATGGTACACCTCACCAAGACGCGTGGCTAGTACATACTGTGAAGGCCGCTGCAAGGCACAAATGTTGCAACGAGCAGCGCCAATGTACTATGGAAGTCATTTGTCATTTGGCAACATTTGTGCCTTGCAGCGGCCTTCACAGTATGTACTAGCCACGCGTCTTGGTGAGGTGTACCATAACCAACTGAAGAGCCCATTGGTACACTGGGGCGAAACGCTGGCAACTGTTTTGAGCTAGCCGGACCATTGTATCGAATTTCTTTATAAATTTGTTATGTACATAGCTCAATCGGATAATTTTCCATCCTGTTTCCTACGGTAACAGATATTTCCAATATGGATTAGCAAGGTAAGCTAACATTATTTTTGAAAGGAAGATATGACTTCCATAGTACAGGGTCCGGCAAAAAAACCTCCCCGGTTTGAGCAAACCACTGCGTGATTTGTAGTGGGGGTAGAGATGTGGAGGGGGTATTGTTCCGTAGCGGCGTACGTGCCATTTTCAGTGTTCGCCATGGCTTGGCTCGGTGAGCATCGGGCGTTTGTTGTGGAGGAGTTTATTAAAAATGGCGGTTCTGTGATTTCTACTCAACGAGCGTTTCGGATTCGATTCGAACTTGGCCGACGTGATAGTGTTCCTGACGCGAAAACGATTAGACTGTGGGTGTCAAACTTTAGGCAAACAGGGTCAGCACTAAAAAGAAAGCCAACTGGCCGACCTCGTACTGCAATAACACCGGAGAATGTGGCGCGAGTGAGAACATCCATCCAACAGTCTCCAAAGCGTTCAGCGGTTAAACATGCAGCTGCCCTGGGATTGTCAGAAAGGAGTGTAAGGAGAATTCTGCATAAAGAACTTCATCTGCATCCCTACAAAATAATGGTTGCCCAAAAGTTGTTTGAAGCAGATTATGAAACTCGCAGGGCTGCATGTGATGACATTTTGCAGAACATTCCCCCAGATGCTGTCTTAATTTCTTCTGATGAAGCCCACTTCCACTTGTGTGGAACTGTTAACAAACAGAATTTCCGCTACTGGGCTGCAGAAAATCCTACGGAACTCCACCAACAACCACTGTTGTTGTTTGAGTCTTCAGTCTTTTGACTGGTTTGATGCAGCTTTCCATGCCTCCCTGTCCTGAGCTAAACGTTTCATCTCTACATAGCTACCACACCCTACATCCGAGGCAATCTGTTTAACATATTCTAACCTTGGTCTACCCCTACAGTTCTTGTCCTCGACCCTTCCATCCATAACTAAGCTACACAGCCCAAAAGTCACAGTTTGGTGCGCCGTTGCGGAATTTGGTGTGTGGTTACCGTACTTTTTTGAAGAAGATGGACAAACAGTAACGGTCAATGCCGATCGCTATTGTCACATGATAGAGACATTTCTCCGACCCAAGATCAACCAGTTTGTTTTAGACCATGAGGAAGAAGAAGTTTGGTTCCAACAGGATGGAGCCACAGCTCACACTGCTCGGCGGTCCGTGGGAATGTTAAGAGAGTTGTTCCCTGGACGTCTTGTTTCTTCAAGAGGAGACATTTCCTGGCCCCCAAGGTCACCCGACTTATCACCTTATGATTTCTTTCTGTGGGGCTACCTAAAGGCTGAAGTGTACAAACATCGCCCCAGAACTCTGCAAGAACTAAAAGATGCCATTAGGCAGGAAGTGGCAGCCATTCCAAGGGAAGTTACACGAAGAACTATGGACAACTTCAGGGAAAGACTTCGTGAATGTCTTAACAATGGGGGACATCATTTATCGGACATCATTTTCAAAACCAAATAAAGTGTACTAAGTGATGTCAAATGGCATCATATAGGCTATTCACAAATATAAGTAATTGTTCTGTATGTTTCTTATTCTTTTTGCAAATGCCTATTGAAATCAGGGAGGTTTTTTTGCCGGACCCTGTACATTGGCGCTGCTCGTGGCAACATTTGTGCCTTGCAGCGGCCTTCACAGTATGTACTAGCCACGCGTCTTGGTGAGGTGTACCATAACCAACTGAAGAGCCCATTGGTACACTGGGGCGAAACGCTGGCAACTGTTTTGTGCTAGCCGGACCATTGTATCAAATTTCTTTATGAATTTGTTATGTACATAGCTCAATCGGATAATTTTCCATCGTGTTTCCTACGGGAACAGATATTTCCAAAGAGACAATCTATGACAATGAATACATGCCTCACTGTGGTCTATAGATGCTAATGAAACACAAATGTACTACTTCTGGATTCCAACATGTTTCATGGTGTTCTGTACTGTTGCTGCCATACTGAACCGGACATTTGTGTTTCATTAGCTTCTATAGACTACACTGAGGCATGTAATCATTGTCATAGATTCTCTCGTTGATGAGCACTTCTGAAGATTTAAACTAACTTTATTGAAAGTGTTCATAGTTCATAAGACTTTTACATAATTGTGTATTACTTTAGGCATTACATTTTTCAATCTATCTTTATGGTGCACTATATATGATTTAGTTTTAAGGGAATTTTTAGTGTTACGCTAAACAATTATCTTGTGTCGTTTTCATTCATATCAGCTAATGAAGGGACCAAAACTAGTAATTAGGCCTCGAAACATGTCCCACTAATGACCACACAGTGATCATATTTAATCAAAGTATTGCTCAGGCGGAACCTTTAACCTGTTTATACTAACAATTAGTTTGTCAATACGGAACCAGAATGAACCTTTTAAGTTCTAAAATCATAATGCATGCAAATGAATAAAAAATAATCAAATGATTGAAATACTTCTTGCTGACTTCCATGTGAGTACTGCTTCTGTACCTAGGTATTCTTGTTATTGTACACAAGCATGTATTTCTTGCTTTACCACTATAATAACTACATATTTCAGGGCTTGTACACATATTTTCATTCTGTCCAACTGATCTGAAGCACTGTGGTTTATTTGTCCACACTCTCTACTATGATTCTGTTTCCATCCTTAAATTAAAATAAGACCATTACCAGCAACATTTCCTTTTCCTTAGAGTGCTGTCATTATCATGTGGTGTATTGTTATTTGTTTACCATTGATCCCTTCTGCATTCAAATTCTTTTTCCACCAAATTGCTCATTGGGAGCCATAAGGCTTTGTTTTTAACATTTTACATGTCACAGTCTCTCCCAGTCAAGTAAGATGCCTGTACAAGTTAGCTTGGAGATAACCTAGTCATATTGACTCATTGAATGGAACACTCTTGCTGCTTAGCCATTCAGGATTGACATAGTGCACTGTACTGGGGTTTTGGACTGATAGAGATACATGCAGATCTCTTGTGGCAGTCCAAAGGTATCCTCCCAATCACAAAAGCATACACATAAACATCAAGCATGCAGTATATGCAGGTGGTGCATACAATCTTTTGATTAGTGTATTGAAAGTATTCTTGGTAAACTGAGGATTATTAAATATGATTACCAATGGTCATTTTTTATAATTTTCCTTTTAATTTAATTTAGAAACCGACATAGGGACGAGGGAGATAATCGTTAACCATTAATTCTTTAAAACTAACTGTAAAAGTAAATGTGTATTACTCCATAACCTTAGTAACTGCAAAATTGTTACTTTTCATGTAAATTAACTGTAAACTCCATTAACCTTTTGGGCAAGTAACAGTAACTGTAATTTAGTTCAAGTTGTTACCCAACTCTGACTATTCAGATGACAAAAGAGTTCTTAAAAATAAAATAATAATAATTGTAGTGATAATAATGTATATGTTAGTTCAACTGGGCTTAAATCTGTGTTTTGTTACTGGTAATTTTGACGTACATTTTTCTTCATTTTCACTACAATCCTGATGTAGGGGTGGTGTTGCTGTTCTGTGCTGGAATTGTCTTGTTTGAATCCTGGCTCTACCAAGGATTTTAGGTAGATTTCATTAGAAAGCTAACTATTGCAATGGGTACCATGTTTCGACTTCCGGAAAATGTCGACATATCTTCGCGTTTCACATCCCCCAGACCCCAAAACCACCGTCAGTTCAAAAGTTTATATATAATTTATGTATGTATATATATATGTATATATATATCAGTTTCTTGTGGACACGATAACTGCCATAATTTTGCACCAATCTCTCTGAATTTTTTACTGAATATGTATACCTATAAAATCTTGGTCGAGTTCGTTACTGGGCTAAATCGGTCGAAGGGGGTGAAAATGGGGGGCTTTTTTCGAAAAAGTGAAATATTGCTATAACTCTCTTAATATGTGAAATATCGAATCCGTTCCAAGTTCATACTATGTGTCGGATAAAGCCCAAAAATTTATGTTTGAAGAGTTTTTTTATAGCTCCAACCACTGACCAAAGGGGTGGGAAGAAGTGGGTTTTTCGGGAAACAATCATATCTCTCTTAATAGGCACAATATCAAAACCGTACAAAATGGACAATATTCCCCTAATAATTACCTAAAACTTTAGTCTGAAAGAATTTTTGATATGACCCACCATTACGCCAAGGGATGAGAAAAATTATTTCGGAATTATAAGAAAACGCCAAGAGCTATCAGTGGTTGCCATGGCAACACGACTAAATTGATGAGGGATGAGCCATCAGACGTTGCCATGACAACGCACTTGCACGAGATCAGATTCAAATTTCCATCTGACTGAGGGCCGTATTCACCATCGCCGGTAAACTCTTCGATTATCTAAGATTTTGAAAACTCGGTTATTACCATTATCTCAGATAACATAAACATCGGTATTCACCATTGCCTTTATTATCCCGGTTTTCCAAATCTCGGTTTTCGTTTCAATGTGTACTGCATCGCTGAAATTTTCATATAGATGCACTGGAAACAGTTGACTAGCGCCGTGCAAATCATATGTTTATTGACTGTAGCTTTTTAGGATAGGTATGAGATATAGTACAGTAAATATTCGTATATAATGTCAAGTGTTGAATTGAAACGTAAGAAGAGGCCAATTAAAAACTCAAATAATGGAAAAGCAATTAAAATCAATGTAATTCAATATTTTCATTCTCATTATACAAGTGTTACATTCCCAATAAAATACTTCTGTAGTACGTATCAATTAGTGTTCTCAAAAAATTGTCCCGATGAGCCACATTATATCGATCAGCTTGTCAATCAATTTGACCTTACCTTAAATTTTCAGCCCATGGTACTGGCAGTTCTACCTTTGGATCGTCCTGAGGTAGCTCTTCTCCTGTTTGTCGCACAATGTTATGTAGAACGGCTGTAGCAGTTATCACTGGAAACGTGTGCTCTAACGCTAAATTCATACCTAAAGCAAGAACCGGGAATCTTCGCTTCCATTTGCCAAACACTCGCTCTATCACATTTCTTGTTCTTATTTGTGACTCGTTATAAAGATTCTCTTCAGGTGTGCGAACCGCATCCAGAGGAGGCATTAGGTACGATCTACAAGGGTAGCCAGCATCTTCTAATAATACTGAATCCCCGTAGACACCTTGTTCAAACCTGGCTCGTTGTATAGAGTTGTTGAAAATCGTACTAGCATCAGGCCACAGGGTTAATAAATTCCATATTGCTTGCACATTCAGCGAAAAATAACCCTTTCTGTTTCGGAATAGTTCGGCATGATTACCTCGAGGAGACCGTATTCTAATTGCCCCTACTGCTTTTGGAAATCTGGCATTGTTATAAAAATCCATCTGTGTTTGCATTATAGCCTCAGGTGTTTGCGGAAGACTGATGTAGCGAGGTCGTAAAGAGGCTATGGCAGCAGTCACACGATGTACGATTAGTTAAGCTGTTGGTTGACTCACCCCTGCATAATCCGCTACGCTCAGCTGATTACTATACTAGCATAAAACCTTAATTCAAGCAGCAATTGATTTATTGGCGACACCGAATGGTTCTTGAAAGACCACAAATATAACTATTCAGTTGTTAAATTTACAGTGAATGCTTTCTATATACTCCCTATTGGAGTTATAGTATTCATCTTACCTGTCCGTTGCAAATTTAAGGTTAGGTTCTATGATGGACAATACTGACAAAGTAGAAGATTTTGATAACCTAAAACGTGTGATATATCAACATCATCATATTCCTCCAAATATGAGGCACGGTCTTTTATCCATCTAGGTCGTTGCCCTGCATATTCTTGTTTATATTCCTCGTCACTATCGTTTTCTCTAGCATTTATTAAGTATTCCATTCATCTGCGCGCCATCTTGTTCTGTTGATTATCTTAGTTTTTGGCATTTTACCGGTCAACCTTTCTCCAGTAAAGTGATTAACCAGGATAATCCCTATTAACCGAGATAATTGTGTTGGTGAATAACGACATAGCTATTATCTGAGATTCTTGCAGCTATAAACCAAGATAATCAAATTACTGGCGTTGGTGAATACGGCCCTAAGTGTGAAGCGGCTTCGGTGACGTAACTGGTAGCATGCTGAACTTCTACGCCCAAGGTCGCGGGTTCAAAGCCGGCCAAAGTCGTCGGATTTTCTAAGAGCGCTAAAAATCCCTCACTATGCTTTCCTTTGGAGGGGAAGTTCCAACGTTCGTTGCGAGTTGCTGGTTGCGGTGGCATCTAGTAGCCAAGTTCACAGCTAGGTGTCGTTGATGGTAGTATCTGGTAGCAACATTAGGAACTACTGCTTGAAATTGACCGTCTGCAGTCCTTACCTGAATTACAGACTAATACAGCCATCACAATTCACACCGTTTATCAGACAGATTCTACACTCACCCAAAGTACACGGGGTTACATGACCGCGTTGTCGCAGCCCCTAAACTGAGGAACCAACCAAAATCTCTGCGGGAGATATAATTTTGCGTGAAGAAGTAACAGACCGTTGCATAGTTACACATCAGTGTCGAAACCTTGCATAAGGACAGTGTGACCACAAGTATAAAAATGGACTCCAAATGACAAGAAGGTTACCGTCATCATAAGACAATAAAATGTTTAAAATATGCATAAAATGACGAAAAACAAAGTTAATTAATCTCCAATTATAAAATACTTTCTCGCAATAAATGAGGTCTGATCCTTCTACGAAAACCTGCATATTCTGCCTATTTTCGCCTATCCCCAAGTTTGTCCGGTGAAATCTACCTCCGCCTTCCGGCGTGCCGAGAGGACTTTTTTACTGAGTAGATGGGTCAAAAATGGAGTTAACTCATCTTTGTGAGGACACTGAGGGCCTATTTAGATGTAAGTTAGCATCCTTAGTTATAATAGATGGCATCGACTCCAGGAGGATTTGTCACTTCAACTGCAACACTCAGTACCGTTTCAAAGGCATCTGTCTGTCAGTAAGCCTTATCTGCATAGGTTTTTAAACTTAAAATTTCTTTTGTATATAAAAGTCTTTCTACTTTGTTATCATAATATGTTAATCAAGTGCTACTTGCTACTTGCTTGCTTCCCAATTTACTGTAATTTGTTTACAGACAAATCATTTCATCTTTATTAGTACTGTAACCTGATAATGCAGAACATATGTCTTCTAAACATCCCAAGCTAATCTTCTGCTTCTACATCCTATTCACATTCCCCATATTTCTCTCGAGTTCTGACCCATATCTTTCACACAGTGTCATGTGGCTCTTGAATGGGTAGCAGTAGTATCATAGTTTAATTTGTTCAAATACATTGTAGTTAGTTTTTACTTTGCACTGTATTATTTGTTAATTTATGTTCATTATTCTGGACAGAAATAATGTATGTGTCAGTGCAATATTTGTATATAAGCTTCTATGTTATACTTTATGTTCTGAAACAAATAGCAAGAGATTTAGGGGTGGTATCTTGGTAAATAAATTCAGGCAATTTGAAAATCATTAATACTATTTGATAAGTAACCTATTCTTCCCAAGACCAATATGGATGTCACTTTTAACTACTGCAGCTTTAGAGATGCGTTCTTGCCTGCTGTGTTCAAATTTTGGCAAAGTTGTTTGGCATTTGAGATGCTTAAATGAGAGAGACCTAGGTCAGTAGATTTATTGGCACATTAAAGATCCCCTTCATGCAAAATTCCAGCATCTGTAACGTGTTTTTCGAGGGGTTTTATGCAACTGGCATAAGTCAGTAGGAAGCCATTCTATATTTATTTACGCGGCAAATTGTTCAGCCAAGAGAATTTTTCATGTTAATTTATTATTATTATTAATTTATTATAATTATTATTTAGATATTTTCGGAGCATTTTATAAAAATTATTAGCATTCAGATAGGTTTTCTATGTCTTAGAAAACGCTATCAAGCAAATTATTACGAACGACGATATCATAGAAAATTATATGATTACGGAATTTTACAGAGTTTTCGTCAGTTAGGGTATTTGAGAGAGATGACTCACTGGGAATTCATGTACACGCTGAATCTTGTCGGGAAGTATTACGTAAGGCTGGGTCGCAAGGTCTAGAAAAGGCGAATTGTTGAAACGGAACTCTCGCGCGCCGAGTGTAATGAGGCAGAGGAGGGGAACTAGCGGCGTGCTCAGCCAATCAGGGGAGACGACGTAAGCTAGTTGGGACTGAAGAGTGGGGAGCCGGCGTGTGCATATATCGTTCGACGCGGCGTGAAACGAGGACAATCTGTGAAACACTTGCAGAGTACGGTCGCAAGTGCGTGTCGCTCCGATGTTCAGTGGAGTTAGCGACGAACTTTTGTAAAACTTGGTTGTACGAGCGTTTGGGTCCGATGTACGGACCATAGAATTATCTAATCTACCAGAATATCATCAAATTTCGACGGAGATGACGACGTCCAGGACACTGTGGGAAGCACACAGCATCAGCAAGTACGGGGGAAATGCCTTGGCAATTTCCAATGGTAAGCGCAAATGACGCAGAAATACGCAATCTCTCATTTTTCTTTGTTTTACATTTCATATTTCAGTAACTTCATAGCTTGGAAATAAGAGTAAAATCAATTTATCAGACTCCGTTTTCACGTAATTTTCTATCGGTAATATTAAAATCGCAACGCTCCAATTTAAATTTTATACTTATTATCAATTTTGCTATACTTGTTTTATATAATAAATTCATTTCTTTCACAATGCAATCTTTGCTTTCAGTAGGTAGCATTAGATATAGACCAATTCCTTCTCCTGATACAATTGTTTGTTGGGTTAATGATCAAATCATACCACGATCTGAGTGAATAGATTCTTGACGGTGTTCTACCAGAGCTAGACGTTGTTAAATACAAATTTAGATTTCAGCATTGCATTGAGGTCTTGGCGCCCATTAAAACAACATAGCTTAGGCAAAGGTAAACAATTACATTTATTACCCAACAGTGTGGGCTAGCGAAACAGTTACATTTGTCGCTACCAACATGGGGCACTAATTACCGTTACATTTGTCGCCGACAACTTGGGGCTGAAAACCTAATAACATTTGTGGAAGGAGAAGGGTATATATTTCTGTGCCTGTATTTTGGGGGTTATCTGTCTTTATCAGTGTATATCATTATGGGGGATGAGAAAGAAAGACAGATGAGGTTACGTAGTGGTCATCAACTGGAGAGTGATGATACGAGCAGTATGTCGAGTGATGGTAGTACCGGGGTAGCGGAGGTAAATCCCGATACTGAAACAGGGAGTGTAGGCGGCCAACCAGAATTAAAAACTTTACTTCTCGAGTTCATGTATCAGAACAAAGTTAGTAGTGATGCCTTAAATGCAAAATTAGAACAGAATAATGCAAAATTAGAACAAAACAGTAGGGAAAATAAAGAAAGTACAGAAGCCTTAAATGCAAAATTAGAACAGAATAATGCAAAATTAGAACAAAACAGTAGGGAAAATAAAGAAAGTACAGAAGCTTTAAATAAAAAATTAGAACAGAATAATGCAAAATTAGATAAGAACAACAAGGAAATTAGTGTGAAAATGGAGCAGATTAGAGGAGAAATCAGAGGAGTAATGGAAGAGAAGGTTAAAGAGATCATTGCAGATGTAGACAAGAAATTAGGAAAAGTACAGGAGGAGTTAGAAATTAGAATCAGTACACAGGCTGAAAATTTAAAAGAACTAGTGCAACTGGAAACACAGCAGGTCAAAAAGCAATTGGGGGGAGAAATTGACAAAATTCAGGTAGCTACTAAAGAGGTTAAGGAACAGCTGGGGGGTAGAATTGAGAAAGTCCACTCACAAATAGTTGCAGAAGTAAATGATTTAAGAGAGAGTAATAGAGAGAGCATTAGCAAGATTGAGGAGAAACAAGCAAAGCTATATGATAAAGTAGAAGAATCAGAAGGAAACATTAAATTAACAGTAAACAGTATTGAGAGGAAGGCTGAGGAGAAAATCGCAGAATTAGAATTAAAATTAAAAGCTAGGATCAGGCAAGAAAATAGTCAGAATAGGCCAGTTTTTGTGAATAGCACACACAGGGAGGTAGAACTGGGTAAGTTCAGCAATCGACAGGGGTGCCCAATGGAGTTCATGAACACTATAGAAAATAAATTCGGGGAGAGGTTGGAAAATGGTAGTATTGAGTGGATCCAGGTAGTTGAAATTTTAGAACAAGTGTTTGTGGGGGAAACGAGGAATTGGTTTGCTGTCTACAGAGACAAGTTTACTGATATCAATGATTTTAAAATAAAATTCTGTGAAAAGTTCTGGAATGAGGTTATTCAGTCGCAGCATCGTGAGGGAGTAGTGTGTGGTAAATATAACCCTAAAGGAAGCTCCACCATGACCGAATACTTTTTAGGGCAGGTATTAGTGTGTAAATATCTGGATGGCTTGAAGGAGGAAAGTGATGTGGTGAGGTTGCTACTTAGGCACTTTCCCTATAGGATCAAGGAGGCTGCTTGTATCCAGAATGTAAAGACTATATCACAAGTAGAAAATTTGTTAAGCACATTTGATGCACTAGGGAGAGGGGGTTATGAGGACAATTTCAATAGGAACCAGGGTAATAATAATAATAGACCTAAGGAAGCCAGGCATCAAGAAGTTCAAGGGAACGGTGGCGAAGGGGCCAACGCTCAAAATAGGAATAATAATAATCAGCTAAATCAGAACAGAGGAAATGGCCATGGTAATCAGTATCAAGGGAGGAATAATGATTTCAGGGGAAATCAAGGGAGGAACAATGATTACAGGGGAAATCAAGGGAGAAACAATGATTTCAGGGGAAATCAAGGGAGAAATTATAATGACAATAATTACAACCAGAATAGGGGTCAAGGAAGAGGACAGCCTAGTGGTAGTAATATACAGCCAAACAATGACAACATAGCCCAGAACAACCAGACCAGTTTAGTAGTTAGTAGTACTACGGCCAGCTGTAGCGGTTCTTTAAACGCGAACCAGGCTGCGAAGTAAGGTCAGAATCTCAGTCTGTAGCATGCCCTGTCCATACAATTATACAGGAACCCTATGACCTAAATGTAAGAAATGAATTATTACATGAACTAAATGATGAAGGTATTATTCAGGAAGTGGTTAGTAAGAGCCCCATAGTTAAATTTAACGTGTCCGAGGCGTACACAGATGTTTTAATTGATAGTGGTTGTATGAAGAGTTGCATAAGTAGTGCATTTTATGATAAAATGAAAGGAACTGGAGTAAATTTTGAGGAGATGCCAATTAAAAGCACTTTTGTTATCACAGCTGTTGGGAAGAGGTCTAAAGTAATTTCTAAGCAAGTTTTAGTAGACATTAAAATTAATAATCATGTAGAGAAGCAGATTTGCCTTGTAATTCCAAATTTAGTATTCAGTGTTATCTTGGGTTCAGAGTGGCTAAGTAGAGTGTCTGGTAACTTATGTTATGATGTAGGGAGTTTGAAATTTAAATGGGGAGATTCTGAAGTAGAAGTAGCGTTCAATGACCATATTCAGAGGAGTAGTATTGTAGGTGTGATTTGTACTTTAAATGAGATATCGCCAGCCGTAGAGCGGGGTTCTCCATGTTTTGTAGGCAGTGTGATTACGAACGGAAGTCTAGAGGACTCGTTACGTGAGGCTGCATTTCAGGGAAATATAGAGGATGAACAGTGTGTTCGGCTCTATGATGTGTTATGGTGTAATGGAGAGTTTTTGAGGATCGCATTGGTATGGCCAATTGCTATACACATTCATTGAACGTTATTGATAGGTCAGTATTCACAGGACATAGATATCCTGTACCTTTCGCTTATCAGAGTGCAGTTGAGGCACAAATTAATCAGATGCTTGAAGATGGGATTATTGAGCACTCTAACAGTCCATATGTTAATTCTTTGATCACGGTACCCAAGACCGACGGCACTGTTCGTATTTGTTTAGACGCTCGTTTGGTTAACAGTAGAATTAGTTCAGATCAGCTGAAATCTATGTCAATAGAGGAATTAATGCAAACATTTGAGGGGAAGAAGTATTTCACTTGTGTAGATTTGAGTTCCAGTTTTTGGCAAGTGCCACTTATGTACGAAGATAGACCATTTACAGCTTTTAGTCATAAATATAACCTTTATCAATTTTGTAGAACACCTTATGGGTTAAAGAGTAGTTCAGCAGCTTTAATTAGGGCTTTAAACATCGCATTAGGGGATGACACAGGAGAGTTTGTAACCATTTACATAGATGATATGGTAATTAGTTCACGCAGTTTTGAGGAGCATCTACGTCATTTAAATATAGTTTTTCAGAAGTTAGATCAGGCAGGGTTCACTTTGAAGCTGTCTAAGTCGTCATTCTGTCAGTCAGAAGTGACATTTTTAGGTCATAGAGTGTCGAGTAGAGGTGTGACGCCATAGGAAGGTAGGGTTAGCATGTGTGGACAGTAGCAACAGGGCATCGTTACAGATACTGAGAAATACGCTAGGTAGAGCAACGTGATGACGTTCATTTAAGGGAGCCACTTGCAAGGTTGGAAGCAGGTGACGCAGTAACATTTATAGTTTCCAAACGTATTGGCAAAACAGCATATGTGCTGGAGAATAGTGAGGGAAACAGATTATACGGGACGTATAATATACATAGTCTACGAAAATATGTGTCATAAAGTGAGGATGTTTAGCTGGCGAGCCAGCCTATCAAATGAGTAAGTGTGGTATTTGGTGCGTGGGAGGAGTTGGTATTCCAGGCAGGCGTATCAGAAGTCACACAGGGGGGTAGTATGTAAGTAAATGAGAGTTTTTAAGGTACAGGGAAATATGACGGGATTGTCGGATGCTCTTGAGCACTAAAATGTCTCGATACACCAAGGCCAAAATTTGGTAGCGCTGGTGAATTCCCATTTGCCTCCAAGAGATGGGTGAGCGCTTGAACAGGGTATTTTTGCTTAAGGCGTCCACGAGGCAAAAGATGGGCCATCAGAATGCGAGACAGTCCTTCATGAAACTCATACATATCAGCACACGTGATTTCTGTTTACGGTCTCGCCATGTAAGATTTGTAAGTGTGTAATTTAAGATAATTTGTACAATGGTATTATTTGTGTGAGGAGAAATGGTCTGTGTTGAGAACTAGTATTAAGTAGAATATGGTTAACGGGAACTTAACAAGACAGGGCGATTACGGCACAGAAATATTTGGTGTTATATGTAATGCGCATTTACTGTTTTTTTTTTCAGAAGTCAATATTAATTTAATCTACTTTAAAGAGAGATTAAGTATTATGGTCACGAGGCGCTGCCACAATAGTGTGATCGTGTGCTCAGTGATAAGTGGGATTAATTTCACAATAAGGAAGGAACCTCCTGTGAAATTAGGAAGTTCTATGGTGATATAAATATATCAGAACACCTTCAATGCGTGTGATATGACATCATAAATACATAGTGCTGACACATTAATTATGTCTATTTCTCCAACATAGAGAAATTTGAGAGGCGGAAATATCCGTGGAACACTATTCCATATGTAAAACATTGGACTGGTTGCAAAGTGCAATCCATAGTGACAACAAACTTTGACGCAAAGTGCGTGAAGAAAAAATGAGTGTATATATCTGTAATTTAGGGTGATTTCATTTATCTAATATGTATTTTGGATGGGGTTTATTAACGTGTCTGGGATAATCGGATAATGGACCGTCGTCACGGTAAATGATCCGATGATCCGAGGCGAATATGTAACGTGTTTTTCGAGGGGTTTTATGCAACTGGCATAAGTCAGTAGGAAGCCATTCTATATTTATTTACGCGGCAAATTGTTCAGCCAAGAGAATTTTTCATGTTAATTTATTATTATTATTAATTTATTATAATTATTATTTAGATATTTTCGGAGCATTTTATAAAAATTATTAGCATTCAGATAGGTTTTCTATGTCTTAGAAAACGCTATCAAGCAAATTATTACGAACGACGATATCATAGAAAATTATATGATTACGGAATTTTACAGAGTTTTCGTCAGTTAGGGTATTTGAGAGAGATGACTCACTGGGAATTCATGTACACGCTGAATCTTGTCGGGAAGTATTACGTAAGGCTGGGTCGCAAGGTCTAGAAAAGGCGAATTGTTGAAACGGAACTCTCGCGCGCCGAGTGTAATGAGGCAGAGGAGGGGAACTAGCGGCGTGCTCAGCCAATCAGGGGAGACGACGTAAGCTAGTTGGGACTGAAGAGTGGGGAGCCGGCGTGTGCATATATCGTTCGACGCGGCGTGAAACGAGGACAATCTGTGAAACACTTGCAGAGTACGGTCGCAAGTGCGTGTCGCTCCGATGTTCAGTGGAGTTAGCGACGAACTTTTGTAAAACTTGGTTGTACGAGCGTTTGGGTCCGATGTACGGACCATAGAATTATCTAATCTACCAGAATATCATCAAATTTCGACGGAGATGACGACGTCCAGGAGACTGTGGGAAGCACACAGCATCAGCAAGTACGGGGGAAATGCCTTGGCAATTTCCAATGGTAAGCGCAAATGACGCAGAAATACGCAATCTCTCATTTTTCTTTGTTTTACATTTCATATTTCAGTAACTTCATAGCTTGGAAATAAGAGTAAAATCAATTTATCAGACTCCGTTTTCACGTAATTTTCTATCGGTAATATTAAAATCGCAACGCTCCAATTTAAATTTTATACTTATTATTATCAATTTTGCTATACTTGTTTTATATAATAAATTCATTTCTTTCACAATGCAATCTTTGCTTTCAGTAGGTAGCATTAGATATAGACCAATTCCTTCTCCTGATACAATTGTTTGTTGGGTTAATGATCAAATCATACCACGATCTGAGTGAATAGATTCTTGACGGTGTTCTACCAGAGCTAGACGTTGTTAAATACAAATTTAGATTTCAGCATTGCATTGAGGTCTTGGCGCCCATTAAAACAACATAGCTTAGGCAAAGGTAAACAATTACATTTATTACCCAACAGTGTGGGCTAGCGAAACAGTTACATTTGTCGCTACCAACATGGGGCACTAATTACCGTTTCACATCCTGTATTTGAATCATGGGTCATGTAATTTCATCATCTGTAATTCTAAACGTTAAAGTGATTGACATAACTGGTGAATCACCGTATTCTTACTTCATCACTGCTTAGCACTGCTTAGCACTACTCTACGTATGGGTGCGTGATGCAATGGAGTTATTAGCAAAATACATATCTGATTTCACTTTTCTGCAAATTCTAACTCTTTAAAGTTTGTTTAAATTTAATCCTATATCATTAACATAAATTTAATTTTGATTATAATCATTATTATTACTTTTGTTAATCCCCCCTTAAGGGAAGCGTTTAAAAACAATCAATTTTCATGGTTTTTTTCCCCCTTACTTCCTTCTCTCATATATTCACTATGCTTCCTCTTTCTCTCTTCTGTTCATTTATTTCCTGTTTTATTCTCTTAGGGCGTTTGCTCAAATTCCTGTTTTCTGAGTTTTTCTCTGTATGTTTTCCGGTCTGCCATTTCTTCTGTAGAGATGTTTAGGTTCTTGATGTCTTCCATGGTTTCTTTTACCCAATTGGTTTTCAGTGTACTATTCATAACTACTGTATATTAAAAATTTTCTTGGTCAGTCTGTCTTTGTTCATCCTATGTATGTGTCCATAAAATTTTGCCCTTCTTTTCCTGATGTTCGTAATTGTCTCTATCTGTTTGTATTGTTCTACAGAGTCTTTCACTCAAAGTGCGGCCAGCAGCGCGGCGCGTAGAGGCAGCTCGCTGAGCTTAGGGTCGAGAGTCCGAAGCATCAATCCAACAGCACTTCCTCCCTTACCTTAATTATGACATATGCTGTGATAGCAGCGAGCTGCTATGTGCTCGTCTGATCTTTATAGCTGCACGTTCTACCTAGAATGATGGGCCGGCCGCACTTTGAGTGAAAGACCCTGTATTTTCGGTTCCTTTATCCATATTCCCTCTTTCTGAACTGGCTTGTAGATCTTTCTCAGTATTTTTCTAGTTCCTTATTTTTTATTCTTCCCTTGATTGCTGTCGTTTCTGAAGCATATAAGGCTTCTGGTAGGACTACCATATTATAGTGTCATAGTTTGGCATTGATGGAGATACTTTTTGTTGTTGTAGTGGTTCTGTGTAAGTCTGTATGCTTTCTGCAATTTTGTGATCCTTTCTTCATTGGATGCCAAGTTCAGTCCTGTTTTCTGTATAATCACTCCCAGGTATTTGAAACTTTCCACTTGCGTTATGTTTCCATACTTGGTTTCCATTGGGTGTCTGTTGATTTTGTGTCCATGTACTGTGTTTTTCGTATGAGAATTGTAGCCCTGTTTTGGCTGACATTTCATGGTGTCTCTAGAGCTTCTTTGGCTTCTTTCCTGTCATTTATTATAATGGCTATATCATCAGCAAAGGCCAGACATTAAATGTTGACTGTTCTTTCCTGGTGTTTTGCCATTTTTACACCTTAACTCCTTTTTCTCATGTCTTGATTATTTTATCCTAAACTGATTTCGAATGGTTCCGAGATCTCTCCCATGAATTTAACTTTGAATATTGTATTTGTTAATGTTTCTTGGATTAGTTTTCTGGTCTTGTTGTCCACCTTCTTTTCTTCTATGTGTTGAAGAGTGTTTATCTAAGGAGTCATAAGCTTTTTTGCAGTCGACCAATGTTATTGTGGTGTTCCTGGTCTTTCTCGTTGCTAATATTGTTCTCAGGCACCAGATCTGCTCACTGCAAGATCCTCCCTTCCTGAACCCTCCTTGGTATTCTCCTATCTGTGGATCTATTTGAGACTTGATCCGTTTTAGCAGGGTTTTGGAGAAAATTTTGCACTTGATGGGTAATAGTGAAATTCCTCTGTAGTTATTAGGGTTGTTTTGTCTCCTTTCTTGTGGAGGGGGTGTATTAGGGCTGACTTCCATTCTTCTGGTACCGTCCCTGTTTCCCAGATGTTTTCGATGATTATGTGTATTTGGGTGTAATATTTTTGTGGTCTAATTTCCAGATTTCCAAAATCAATCAGTCTTCTCCAGGCACTCTATTGTTCTTCAGTGATTTTATTATTTCCACGGTTTCTTCATTTGTTGGAGGTTTGGAATCTATGTTAGGTTCTGGCATTTTGAACTGTAATCTCTGTGTTGGTTTATCACAGTTAAGCAGTGAGTCAAAATATTGTGCCAGTGTCACACAGTTCTTTCTCGGGTTTGCCTCCAGTGATATATCTAGTCTTTTGAAGCATAAGCTCGGTGGTAGATATCTTGTCATATTTTCTCTGAATGTTCTGTAGAAGTTTCGTGTGTTGTTTTTGTTGAAGTCCTCTTTTATCTCCTAAAGCCTGTTGTTTTAGTAGTCTCCTTTTCCTCTGCGGATTATTCTCGAAGAGTTTTTTGTATCTTGTTGAATTTTTCCCATTTTTCGGATGTTCTATGGCTGTTAAATTTTTTACAGGCTTGTCTTCTATCTTCTATGGCTCTGTCACATGTCACGTTCCACCATTTTTGTTTCCTTTTTCACCGTGGTTGCCCCAATTTTATCAGTTCTTTCATTCTTTCTTACAGGTCTGTCCAGTTGTTACTCTCGATTTTCTTAATTCTTTCTGTTATTTCTTTTTTTGTTTAATTGTAGGTACTCTGGGTCTTCTGAAAATTCTGTTTGTTCTCTCGATTTGTCTATTTGGTATAAACTTCGCCTTGATTTGAAGTAGGTGATGATCGGATTCGAAAAAACCTTTTCTCGTTCTTATATTCATGATTTCTATGACGTTTTTTGTGGATATAGCTACGTGGTCTATCTGAAATTCCCCGAGGGCGCTGTTTGGGGATTTCCAAATCCATAGTTTCTTGTGTGATTTCTGGAATTGTGGTGACATGATTTTGAGATCAAAATTCCTGCAGAAGTTTATCTGGTTCTCTCCATTCTTGTGTGTCTTCTTGTGAGCCGTGTGTTTTACTGTTGTGTCTCTGAATTTTCTTTATCTGCCTAATTGGGCATCAAAATCTCCAAGTAATATATTTACATGTTTCATGGGGATTTTGTTGGTGATTTCTTCTAGATCTTCCCAGAATTCCTCTATCATCTGTGGATTTTAGTTATTGTAGTTATTTGTAGGGGCATGAGCATTGATTAGTATGGACACTTTGTTTCCAGATCGTGTTGTTAGTGTTGATATTTTTTTCGATTTTGTGGTGAAATCTATTGCAGAGTCCAGTATCGATTTTTGTACTACAAATCCTGTTCTGAAGAATTTGAGATTTTTTTCCTGGAATAATTATGGCTGGTTTCCCCTTTATATTCTGTAATTTCCCAAGTCGAAGTGATTGTCATCTGAGAATTGTGTTTCCTGTATTGCCAGTATTTTGATATTGAATTTATCCATGGTGTTTGTTTATTGTTTCACCACCTAGTTTCAGTAGTGTGTTTGTGTTGAGTGTTCCCATGTAAAATATTCTCTTCGTTTTGAGAGTTTTTGAGAAGCTCCGATGCTCCTCTTCATGGCATACCTGATCCCCTGGAATCCAATGGTCAGGTTTATTACCCAGTCTTATTGACTGGGGCCCAGGGTAGTGAGTTCTTTTCTGTTGTTCTGTCATGATTATTGATTAGGTTGAAGTTTTCTTGGTGAAATTCCGAAGGATCTCACATAATTATGACTGGAGTTTTGAGTTCCAGAATATTTAATCACAGCCGAGCTCACAGAGTTAACAGATGCTGACCATCTGCTGACAGATGCTGATGTTGACCACAGAGATGCATCTGGATTTTGGGGTTTCACCTAGTAACCCTAGGCAGGGGCCCTCACAGGGTGATACCATCCGGAGCCAGATGGACCCAGGTTGTTGTTTTTTTTTTTTTTTTTTTTGCGAGGTGTTACTCCTCCTCATCAATTGCGTGATGCTTGCCACGGTGGGTGAGTGGTTATAGTGTCGGACTACCAACCCCAAGATTGCAGGTTCGCCCCTGGCCATGGCAAGTGATTTTTTAAAGGCGACAAAAATCACGACACTCATGTCATACGTTGTTGGCATGTTAAAGAACCCGTTTGAATTCAGTAGGCCGTATTCAATGGCAAAATTAATCTCGGGGTTTTCCGCCAACACAAAGTTCCTCCATTCTCTACTTGAAAGCGCTGTAGTGTCAAGGAGTTTAGATATCTAACCTCCTTGACTTTCATAGCGTTCAAAGGAACGACGAAATTCGACACGCAAGCTACCCTCTGGGTGTCAATTAACAAAGCTTGCACCAGGCACCCGAGGCCATACGATATTATTATTATTATTATTATTAATTGCATGATGAGGACCCGGGTTTGGGACCGGCAATGGCTGAGTTTTATAATCATTATTATTATTATTATTATTGAGCCATGTGATGAAGGCTCAAACATAATCTTTATTTGGTAAAAGTATTTATTCTTCAATTTAAAGACAAGACCCTTCCGCCTTCTTGTTTCCGCTCTCTCTCAAAGAGGTCAGTATTATTCAGGCTACATAACTGGGACTAGTTGGTTGTGTTGCTAATTGAGTGCGCTTAGTGCACCCTCCTTCTGCTACCCGCCTACCCAGCACTAGATATTCTCCTAGTGGATAATGTGAGAACTTAATAACAAATGAAGTGAGGGAGTGGCTCCTGATATCACGCCCGTCACCATCTTAAAGTAATACTTAGCGAGTTGCTCCCCGGCCCGCCCCAGTGCCACAATTATTATTATTATCATAAACCAATGTTTAACTTCGTAATTCATGTCGAGGATGCTTGGATTTCAATGTTTGGGCATGATGGCACAGTGGTCAAGCTGCTTGTCTCCTATCAAGGTGGACCAGGTTCTATTCCTGGCTGTAGCATGTGGGATTTTTGGGGTGAAATATCTATTGTATTGGCTAGGCTGTTTTTCTAATTTAAATCTTTTCACCATTTTCACCATCAGTGCAAATCCTCTCTAAAAACCATGGTTAGTCATTCTATTCTATGAAATGCCATGTTTGGTGGCTTGAATCCCACGATATAAATGGTCATGAAGCCCCCATTATAGCTAAGCGGTTTTGGACACAGAAAAACAATATTGTAAGACTTCCATCATTGCAACTTGCAGCTCAAATTGGTAATGTAGCTGTACTGCTGTTTATATGGAATCTTCTTGTTACAGATGATATTCTTGGTATTGTTCCTCAATAGGACAAAGAAAAATCTCACTAGAGGAAAATTCAACTGCAAATCGGAAACAGACATAAGGAATGTGGATATGACAGAGTTGAAAGCCTTTTTAGGTTTACTGTTTTAATCAGCTGCTTTTAAGTGTGGTCATGAAAACACAAAATCAATCTTTGCAAGAGATGATACTGGGAGGGAAATATCTGGTTGTGTAATGAGTAAGAACAGATTTGAAACTCTTCTCTCAAATCTTAAGATTCAACAACTCTGATGACGGAACTGAACAGAAAAACTTTATTGTTATGAACAGAAACGCCACTTCGTACTCTTTGGGAAAATGAAAGATATTTATTTACAAGAAAACACATACGATATTACAAATAACACTCAAAAGACTCCATCTTGGATGCACTGTTCCTTGTCCTTCTTTTCTCACAAAAAACAAAACAAAACTGTTGCCATCTGTCTGTCACATCCTCCCATCATTGAGGAATGACATCCTCAACTACTCCACATATCTTGCAGGAACATTGTCAGTTCTACCCGAACGTGTGGTCTTTGGGGGTGACCACCAGTTCCAGTCGGCTCACCTAAAGCAGTAGCTGTTTTCTTATTCAACCCAGCTCTCGGGTACTTCTAGTGGGTAGAGTCGCTGTAAGGGTCTCAGGAGTTCTCCTTTAGATGTAACAACCCTTATAAGTCTTGTAATACAATCAGTTCCAGGGAGCAAGTCCACAATTTTTCCAAAGGGCCAATCTATCCTCTTAATGCCATCTGATCCAACTAGGACAATGTCACCTCTCTTGAACAAAAGAGTTGGTTTACAACTCGGTTTACCGAGTGCCAAAAGTCCCAGATATTCCTGCTGAAATCTTTTCTTCAATGCCATTCTTAGGTTCAGAAGATGACGATTTCATTGATTCAAGGTTATAGCATCCAGTGCATCACATTCTGGAACTCCAGTTGTCTTAATTTCTTGTAGAAAGCAGGCAGGGGTGAGTGGACTTATATCTTCACATCCATCGGTCAGATATGTTAGCGGTCTTGCATTTATGGTGGCTTCTATACTGCAGAGAAGAGTAAGCATTTCTTGGTAAGTTAGACAGGCTTTACCCAAAACTCGTTTCAGAAGCTCTTTAATTGGACATATTAACCTTTCTCAGAAGTCTCCCCACCAAGGAGCACTAGGGGATTAAATCTCCAAGTAATACGTTCAACCGAATAGTGTTTAGAAATATTTTCCCATTCAACATTTTGAAACGCATTATCTGAAACACTAAAAGTGATAAAAATGTCCAGCATAACTCAACACATTGCTAGCGTTTCGCCCCAACATGCCAATTGGGCTCTTCAGTTGGTAAAGGCACACCTACCAAGACGCTTAGCAGGTACACACTGAGAAGGCCAATGCAAGACGCCTCGCCACATATGTGGCCACGTCACAAGCATGCCAGTGCACCACTGGAGTCAAAAACTCCACTTCCAAAAACAATAAACCTTGCTTTGGCATTGAATACAATCAAAAGTTCTCGAAAGAGAAACAAAATGAGTATTGTCCGTTGAGCCATTATAATTAACACTAAAAGTGATAAAAATGTCCAGCATAACTCAACACATTGCTAGCGTTTCGTCCCAGCGTGCCAATTGGGCTCTTCAGTTGGTAAAGGCACACCTACCAAGACGCTTAGCAGGTACACACTGAGAAGGCCAATGCAAGATGCCTCGCCACATATGTGGCCACGTCACGAGCATGCCAGTGCACCACTGGAGTCAAAAACTCCACTTCCAAAAACAATAAACCTTGCTTTGGCATTGAATTCAATCAAAAGTTCTCGTAAGAGAAACAAAATGAGTATTGTCCGTTGATCCATTATAATTAACACTAAAAGTGATAAAAATGTCCAGCATAACTCAACACATTGCTAGCGTTTCGCCCCAGCGTGCCAATTGGGCTCTTCAGTTGGTAAAGGCACACCTACCAAGACGCTTAGCAGGTACACACTGAGAAGGCCAATGCCAGACGCCTCGCCACATATGTGGCCACGTCATGAGCATGCCAGTGCACCATCGGAGTCAAAAACTCCACTTCCAAAAAAAAAATATACCTTGCCTTGGCATTGAATACTACGTTATCTGTACCCGTGAAATTTCTATCATTGTCTGAGTAAATGACAGAGGACCGTCCTCTTCGTGCTACAAACCGCCGGAACGCTTGCAGAAACGTCTTTGTGAAGAGAGAAGTAACCATTTCGAGTTGCACAGCGCGATACACTGCACATGTGGAAACCTCAATCCAAGCTTTACTTTCATCCCTCAGGAACACCAGACCTGCCAAGTCCACTCCTATTGTAACGTGTTTTTCGAGGGTTTTTTAGGCCACTGGCATAAGTCAGTAGGAAGCCAGTCTATAAATTTTATTTACGCGGCAAATTGTTCAGCCAAGAGAATTTCTCATGTTAATTTATTATTATTATTAATTTATTATAATTATTATTAAGGTATTTTCGGAGCATTTTATAAAAATTATAAGCATACAGATAGGTTTTCTATGTCTTAGAAAACACTATCAAGCAAATTATTACGAACGACAATATCATAGAAAATTATGTGATTGCGGAATTTTACGGAGTTTTCGTCAGTTAGGATATATTGAGAGACATGACTCACTGGGAATTCAAATACAAGCTGATTCCTGTCGAGAAGTATTACGCAAGCGGGGTCGCATCGTCATGAAAAGGCGAATATATGGAACGGAATTCGACTTCTCCCTCTCGCGCGCCGAGTGTAATGAGCCAGAGTGGGGATCTAGCGCGTAGGGTGCAGCCAATCAGTGGAAACCACGTAAGCTAGGAGTCGGCTGAAGAGTGGGGGAGCCGACAGGTGCATATATCGTTCGACGCGCCGTGGAACGTGGACAATCTGTGTAGTTCTTGCCGAGTGTGGTTATACGCGGGAGTCGCTCCGATGTTCCGTGGAACGAGAACAATCTGTGTAGTTCTTGCCGAGTGTGGTTATACGCGGGAGTCGCTCCGATGTTCCGTGGAACGAGGACTATCTGGGTAGAACTTAACGAGTACGGATGCACGCGGGAGTCGCTCCGATGTTCCGTGGAGTGGAGGACTAACTTTTGTAAAACTTAACCAGTGTGGTTCTACGAGTGTTTGGGTCCGATGTACGGACCATAGAATTATCTAATCTACCAGAATATCATCAAATAACTAAGAAGATGGCGACGTCCAGGAGACTGTGGGAAGCACACAGCATCATCCAGTACGAGGGAAATGCTTTAGCAATTTCCAGTGGTAAGCGCAAATGACGCAGAAATACGCAATCTCTCATTTTTCTTTGTTTTATATTTCATATTTCAGTAACTTCATAGCTTGGGAATAAGAGTAAAATCTATAATTTATCAGACTCCGTTTTCACGTAATTTTCTATCGGTAATATTAAAATCGCAACGCTCCAATTTAAATTTTATACTTATTATTATTATTATTATTAATTTTGCTATACTTGTTTTATATAATAAATTCATTTCTTTTACAATGCAATCTTTGCTTTCAGTAGGTAGCATTAGATATAGACCAATTCCTTCTCCTGATACAATTGTTTGTTGGGTTAATGATCAAATCATACCACGATCTGAGTGAATAAATTCTTGAAGGTGTTCTACCAGAGCTAGACGTTGTTAAATACAAATTTAGATTTCAGCATTGCATTGAGGTCTTGGCGCCCATTAAAACAACATAGCTTAGGCATAAGTAAACAGTTACATTTATCACCCAACAGTTAGGGGCTAGCAAAACGTTTCATTTCGCTACCAACGTGTGGGCTAAATAACGTTTCATTTGTCGCTCAACGTGAGGGCAGCAAAACTTTTCATTTGGCGCCCAACGTGGGGATGAAAACCTAATAACATTTGTGGAAGGAGAAGGGTATATATTTCTGTGCCTGTATTTTGGGGGTTATTTGTCTGTATCAGTGTATATTATTATGGGGGATGAGAAAGAAAGACAGATGAGGTTACGTAGTGGTCATCAACGGGAGAGTGATGAAACGAGCAGTATGTCGAGTGATGGTAGTACCGGGGTAGCGGAGGTAAATCCCGATACTGAAACGGGGAGTGTAGGCGGCCAACCAGAATTAAAAACTTTACTTCTCGAGTTCATGTATCAGAACAAAGTTAGTAGTGATGCCTTAAATGCAAAATTAGAACAAAACAGTAGGGAAAATAAAGAAAGTACAGACGCTTTAAATGCAAAACTAGAACAAAACAACGCTAAACTAGAACAAAACAGTAGGGAAAATAAAGAAAGTACAGACGCTTTAAATGCAAAACTAGAACAAAACAACGCTAAACTAGAACAAAACAGTAGGGAAAATAGAGAGAGTACTGAAACTGTACATGCTAAATTAGAACAAAACAGTAAGGAA
Organism: Meconema thalassinum; assembly: GCA_946902985.2. Taxonomy (NCBI): domain Eukaryota; kingdom Metazoa; phylum Arthropoda; class Insecta; order Orthoptera; family Tettigoniidae; genus Meconema; species Meconema thalassinum. Next base: position 651,399,177 of record OX336390.1, read on the forward strand.
ATTAGTGTGAAAATGGAGCAGTTTAGAGGAGAAATCAGAGGAGTAATGGAAGAGAAGGTTAAAGAGATCATTGCAGATGTAGACAAGAAATTAGGAAAAGTACAGGAGGAGTTGGAAATTAGAATCAGTACACAGGCTGAAAATTTAAAAGAACTAGTGCAACTGGAAACACAGCAGGTCAAAAAGCAATTGGGGGGAGAAATTGACAAAATTCAGGTAGCTACTAAAGAGGTTAAGGAACAGCTGGGGGGTAGAATTGAGAAAGTCCACTCGCAAATAGTTGCAGAAGTAAATGATTTAAGAGAGAGTAATAGAGAGAGCATTAGCAAGATTGAGGAGAAACAAGCAAAGCTATATGATAAAGTAGAAGAATCAGAAGGAAACATTAAATTAACAGTAAACAGTATTGAGAGGAAGGCTGAGGAGAAAATCGCAGAATTAGAGTTATAATTAAAAGCTAGGATCAGGCAAGAAAATAGTCAGAATAGGCCAGTTTTTGTGAATAGCACACACAGGGAGGTAGAACTGGGTAAGTTCAGCAATCGACAGGGGTGCCCAATGGAGTTCATGAACACTATAGAAAATAAATTCGGGGAGAGGTTGGAAAATGGTAGTATTGAGTGGTGCCAGGTAGTTGAAATCTTAGAACAAGTGTTTGTGGGGGAAACGAGGAATTGGTTTGCTGTCTACAGAGACAAGTTTACTGATATCAATGATTTTAAAATGAAATTCTGTGAAAAGTTCTGGAATGAGGTTATTCAGTCGCAGCATCGTGAGGGAGTAGTGTGTGGTAAATATAACCCTAAAGGAAGCTCCACCATGACCGAATACTTTTTAGGGCAGGTATTAGTGTGTAAATATCTGGATGGCTTGAAGGAGGAAAGTGATGTGGTGAGGTTGCTACTTAGGCACTTTCCCTATAGGATCAAGGAGGCTGCTTGTATCCAGAATGTAAAGACTATATCACAAGTAGAAAAATTTGTTAAGCACATTTGATGCACTAGGGAGAGGGGGTTATGAGGACAATTTCAATCGGAACCAGGGTAATAATAATAATAGACCTAATGATGCCAGGCATCAAGAAGCTCAAGGGAACGGTGGCGAAGGGGCCAACGCTCAAAATAGAAATAACAATAATCAGCTAAATCAGAACAGGGGAAATGGCTATGGTAATCAGTATCAAGGGAGGAACAATGATTTCAGGGGAAATCAAGGGAGGAACAATGATTACAGGGGAAATCAAGGGAGAAACAATGATTTCAGGGGAAATCAAGGGAGAAATTATAATGACAATAATTACAACCAGAATAGGGGTCAAGGAAGAGGACAGCCTAGTGGTAGTAATATACAGCCAAACAATGACAACACAGCCCAGAACAACCAGACCAGTTCAGTAGTTAGTAGTACTACGGCCAGCTGTAGCGGTTCTTTAAAAACGAACCAGGCTGCGAAGTAAGGTCAGAATCTCAGTCTGTAGCATGCCCTGTCCATACAATTATACAGGAACCCTATGACCTAAATGTAAGAAATGAATTATTACATGAACTAAATGATGAAGGTATTATTCAGGAAGTGGTTAGTAAGAGCCCCATAGTTAAATTTAACGTGTCCGAGGCGTACACAGATGTTTTAATTGATAGTGGTTGTATGAAGAGTTGCATAAGTAGTGCATTTTATGATAAAATGAAAGGAACTGGAGTAAATTTTGAGGAGATGCCAATTAAAAGCACTTTTGTTATCACAGCTGTTGGGAAGAGGTCTAAAGTAATTTCTAAGCAAGTTTTAGTAGACATTAAAATTAATAATCATGTAGAGAAGCAGATTTGTCTTGTAATTCCAAATTTAGTATTCAGTGTTATCTTGGGTTCAGAGTGGCTAAGTAGAGTGTCTGGTAACTTATGTTATGATGTAGGGAATTTGAAATTTAAATGGGGAGATTCTGAAGTAGAAGTAGCGTTCAATGACCATATTCAGAGGAGTAGTATTGTAGGTGTGATTTGTACTTGAAATGAGATATCGCCAGCCGTAGAGCGGGGTTCTCCATGTTTTGTGGGCAGTGTGATTACGAACGGAAGTCTAGAGGACTCGTTATGTGATGCTGCATTTCAGGGTAAGATAGAGGTGGAACAATGTGTTCGGCTCTATGATGTGTTATTGTGTAATAGGAGAGTTTTTGAGGATCGCATTGGTATGGCCAATTGCTATACACATTCATTGAACGTTATTGATAGGTCAGTATTCACAGGACATAGATATCCTGTACCTTTCGCTTATCAGAGTGCAGTTGAGGCACAAATTAATCAGATGCTTGAAGATGGGATTATTGAGCACTCTAACAGTCCATATGTTAATTCTTTGATCACGGTACCCAAGACCGACGGCACTGTTCGTATTTGTTTAGACGCTCGTTTGGTTAACAGTAGAATTAGTTCAGATCAGCTGAAATCTATGTCAATAGAGGAATTAATGCAAACATTTGAGGGGAAGAAGTATTTCACTTGTGTAGATTTGAGTTCCTGTTTTTGGCAAGTGCCACTTATGTACGAAGATAGACCATTTACAGCTTTTAGTCTTAAATATAACCTTTATCAATTTTGTAGAACACCTTATGGGTTAAAGAGTAGTTCAGCAGCTTTAATTAGGGCTTTAAACATCGCAATAGGGGATGACACAGGAGAGTTTGTAACCATTTACATAGATGATATGGTAATTAGTTCACGCAGTTTTGAGGAGCATCTACGTCATTTAAATATAGTTTTTCAGAAGTTAGATCAGGCAGGGTTCACTTTGAAGCTGTCTAAGTCGTCATTCTGTCAGTCAGAAGTGACATTTTTAGGTCATAGAGTGTCAAGTAGAGGTGTAACACCAGAAGAAAGTAGGGTTAATAAGATACTTCACGCAGAGGTGCCACAGAATGTTAAACAGTTAAAAACTTACCTGGGAATTTGCAACTTTTTCAGGAGGTTCGTTCTTAAATACTCAGGGTTGGTAGAACCATTCAGGGAATTGCTTAAAAGTGGGACTCTGTGGAGATGGGAGTCCAAGCATGATCAGGCTTTTAGAGCGCTGAAGGAAGGTTTTGAGAAAGCTGTAGTGCTGAAATATCCTTTAAAAGATAAGGAATATGTGGTTATGACAGATGGTTCACATATAGGCATTGCTGGAGTATTATGTCAGAAAGATGATGAGGGTAATCTGTGCATTGTATCTTTAGCCTCGCGAGGACTGACTGCAGCAGAGAAAAGATACACGATTACTGAGTTAGAGCTTTTAGGAATTGTTTTCAGTTTAGGGAAATTTAGAATGTATTTAGTAGGGGGGAAATTTGAGATCCACACAGATCACCATGCATTACTGTATATGAGGACTTGTAAACTCAGTTCTAACAGAGTTAGTAGGTGGATTCTTGCTCTGCAGGAATACGAATTCACAGTAAAATATATTAAAGGTAAAGACATGCTATCGAGGGACACTAATTTATGTAGGGATTATCCTGTGGTTAAGGCAGAGGACGGTTTTTTAATATGTGCATGTGTGGACAGTAGCAACAGGGCATCGTTACAGACACTGAGTAATATGCTAGTGGAGCAACGTGATGACGTTCATTTAAAGGGAGCCACTTGCAAGGTTGGAAGCAGGTGACGCAGAAACATTTATAATTTCCAAACGTATTGGGAAAACAGCATATGTGCTGGAGAATAGTGAGGGAAACAGATTATACGGAACGTATAATATACATAGTCTAGGAAAATATGTGTCATTAAGCGAGTGTGTTTAGCTGGCGAGCCAGCCTATCAAATGAGTAAGTGTGGTATTTGGTGCGTGGGAGGAGATGGTCTTCCAGGCAGGCGTATCAGAAGTCACACAGGGGGGTAGTATGTAAGTAAATGAGAGTTTTTAAGGTACAGGGAAATATGACGGGATTGTCGGATGCTCTTGAGCACTAAAATGTCTCGATACACCAAGGCCAGAAATTGGTAGCGCTGGTGAATTCCCATTTGCCTCCAAGAGATGGGTGAGCGCTTGGACAGGGTATTTTTGCTTAAGGCGTCCACGAGGCAAAAGATGGGCCATCAGAATGCGAGACAGTCCTTCATGAAATTCATACATATCAGCACACGTGATTTCTGTTTACGGCCTCGCCATGTAAGATTTGTAAGTGTGTAATTTAAGGTAATTTGTACAATGGTCTGTGTTGAGAACTAGTACTAAGTAGAATATGGTCTACGGGAACTTAACAAGACAGGGTGATTACGGCACAGAAATATTTGGTGTTATATGTAATGCACATTTACTGTTTTTTTTTTTTTTTCAGAAGTCAATATTAATTTTATCTGCTTTAAAGAGAGATTAAGTATTATGGTCACGAGGCGCTGCCACAATAGTGTGATCGTGTGCTCAGTGATAAGTGGGATTAATTTCACAATAAGGAAGGAACCTCCAGTGAAATTAGAAAGTTCTAGGGAGATATAAATATATCAGAACACCTTCAATGCGTGTGATATGACATCGTAAATACATAGTGCTCACACAGTAATTATGTCTATTTCTCCAACATAGAGAAATTTGAGAGGCGGAAATATCCGTGGAACACTATTCTATATGTAAAACATTGGACTGGTTGCAAAGTGCAATCCATAGTGACAACAAACTTTGACGCAAAGTGCGTGAAGAAAAATTATGAGTGTATATATCTGTAATTTAGGGTGATTTCATTTATGTAATATGTATTTTGGATGGGGTTTATTAACGTGTCTGGGATAATCGGATAATGGACCGTCGTCACGGTAAATCATCCGATGATCCGAGGCGAATATGTAACGTGTTTTTCGAGGGTTTTTTAGGCCACTGGCATAAGTCAGTAGGAAGCCAGTCTATAAATTTTATTTACGCGGCAAATTGTTCAGCCAAGAGAATTTCTCATGTTAATTTATTATTATTATTAATTTATTATAATTATTATTAAGGTATTTTCGGAGCATTTTATAAAAATTATAAGCATACAGATAGGTTTTCTATGTCTTAGAAAACACTATCAAGCAAATTATTACGAACGACAATATCATAGAAAATTATGTGATTGCGGAATTTTACGGAGTTTTCGTCAGTTAGGATATATTGAGAGACATGACTCACTGGGAATTCAAATACAAGCTGATTCCTGTCGAGAAGTATTACGCAAGCGGGGTCGCATCGTCATGAAAAGGCGAATATATGGAACGGAATTCGACTTCTCCCTCTCGCGCGCCGAGTGTAATGAGCCAGAGTGGGGATCTAGCGCGTAGGGTGCAGCCAATCAGTGGAGACCACGTAAGCTAGGAGTCGGCTGAAGAGTGGGGGAGCCGACAGGTGCATATATCGTTCGACGCGCCGTGGAACGTGGACAATCTGTATAGTTCTTGCCGAGTGTGGTTATACGCGGGAGTCGCTCCGATGTTCCGTGGAACGAGAACAATCTGTGTAGTTCTTGCCGAGTGTGGTTATACGCGGGAGTCGCTCCGATGTTCCGTGGAACGAGGACTATCTGGGTAGAACTTAACGAGTACGGATGCACGCGGGAGTCGCTCCGATGTTCCGTGGAGTGGAGGACTAACTTTTGTAAAACTTAACCAGTGTGGTTCTACGAGTGTTTGGGTCCGATGTACGGACCATAGAATTATCTAATCTACCAGAATATCATCAAATGACGAAGAAGATGGCGACGTCCAGGAGACTGTGGGAAGCACACAGCATCATCCAGTACGAGGGAAATGTTTTAGCAATTTCCAGTGGTAAGCGCAAATGACGCAGAAATACGCAATCTCTCATTTTTCTTTGTTTTATATTTCATATTTCAGTAACTTCATAGCTTGGGAATAAGAGTAAAATCTATAATTTATCAGACTCCGTTTTCACGTAATTTTCTATCGGTAATATTAAAATCGCAACGCTCCAATTTAAATTTTATACTTATTATTATTATTAATTTTGCTATACTTGTTTTATATAATAAATTCATTTCTTTTACAATGCAATCTTTGCTTTCAGTAGGTAGCATTAGATATAGACCAATTCCTTCTCCTGATACAATTGTTTGTTGGGTTAATGATCAAATCATACCACGATCTGAGTGAATAAATTCTTGAAGGTGTTCTACCAGAGCTAGACGTTGTTAAATACAAATTTAGATTTCAGCATTGCATTGAGGTCTTGGCGCCCATTAAAACAACATAGCTTAGGCATAGGTAAACAGTTACATTTATCACCCAACAGTTAGGGGCTAGCAAAACGTTTCATTTCGCTACCAACGTGTGGGCTAAATAACGTTTCATTTGTCGCTCAACGTGAGGGCAGCAAAACGTTTCACTATCACTTCAGATACACAGGCTTCCCGTATGCGGTCCAGGGGCAGAGGGGCCTGAGCAATTTCGGTATGTTGTCCATCATGCCTCCGGCACTTGACACTTTTTTACACAGGCTAAATCAGTTAAATCAGCACCTATTAATAGTTCAATGGGACCTTCAGTATCATCTGTATCCCTTTTGCTCTCAGTTCTTGCAACCAACGACCCTTTAACATGGTATTGTACCCTGTAATTACTTGTTGCCCCAAGACTTCAAAATTGCTTGCATAAGGTTTCCCTAAACTGACTATGTAGATCCTATAGCACATATGCTGGTTCTCCTCTGTGACTACCCCACCAAATAGTGATGACTGTGCGATGACTGGTGTAACCTAATTTCTGCGCAACTGATTCAAGCATTTAAGACCTCTGACTGCCAGTATCCAGCAGGGCCCTTACCTCCATTGCAGAGGATTCTCCAATGATCTTCACCTTTAATGTTTGCAAAATAACAACTTGCATACCACCACGCTCAAAGAATAAGACTGAAGTTTCTCATTGGTAGCTTCAGTAGAATGTGTTGGGCCTAGACATATTAGGCTGTTATGTTTTTTGCTACAGGAATCATATTTTAACTGACTTCTGCACATCTTTGAAGCATGTCCTTCTTCAGACAGAGAAAGCATGCTCTCTTATTCTTCACAATTGAGACTCTCTCCTTTAAAGCCATCTGCTTAGCCACGGAGCAGTTCGAACGTGCCTGGGACGTATCACAAAATATAGGCTACAGTTGAGTTTAAGATTACAATCCACAGGTGCAGCTGCGGTAGGTGGTGATTCACTGTAAATGTCAATTTTCTTCGTACCTTTTGACTTGTTAGGATTCACAGTGGTGTTACCTTTACTTGGGATGTAGATGGCAAGTTTGATCCTTTCCTCACTCTCTACTTCATTCTCCAGGAATTTCATCAAACCTTTAGACGTTCACTAGGTTCACATTCCTTCCCACCGCCATTCCTCTGCCAGGCACGTAACACATCTACTGATCAACATGATCCAATCATAGGAAATAACATTGCTGCATATTTCTCGGAAGTTACACCTAGGCTCTCCAAAGCACCAAGTTGAGTTTCAAGTCTCTCATATAATGATGAGATGTCACAACTTACAAGAATTCATCATTGTCAATAGTTCTCTAGTGTAGACTTCCACCAACAAAGAATCTTTGCCAAAATGGGATTTAAGCTTTTGTATTGCTTTAGGGTAATTTCCACTTGTGGCTGGAAAACTGTCAATGATGTCACGAGCTTTGGAGTTTGGCAGTGTTGCTTGGATAAGATATTTGTATTTATCGGCATTATCTAATTCTTCATCTTCATCAATCTTTTGAAATTGATTCCAGAAACCTAACCGCTCTCGTAGATTTCCACCAAATTTTCGGAATTTGATCCTTGGAAGGCGATATTTACTTTTTAGGGTATGAGTGTTACTGGTGCTTACCGTTGACTGGACTTTGTCTTCACGTTTTCTCTCCCATGCAAGAGCATCAGATACGGCCGCTGATAACATATGAAACTTGCGTTTATAGTCACCTACTCCTTCTACTTCTGGGATCAGGTCTTCTTCTGACCTGCATTTTCCATGAGGTGTTGGAAGATCTCTTGGTCTAGACTACTTATGAGATTAGCCTTCTCTTCCCCCAAGGCATAATCTCTCCGGATACCGACCAACAAAACTTGAAGTGAAGCTACAATTTTCGTGAACGATGCACGGTATACACCACGTTTTCTGATCAAACTTCGAATATCGCTCATTTTCCTTTCTATATCCTGTCACAGTCGCCAGATGTTATGAACAGAAACGTCACTTCGTACTTATTTGGGAAAATGAAAGATATTTATTTACAAGATAACACATACAATATTACAAATAACAATCAAAAGACTCCATCTTGGATGCATTGTTCCTTGTCCTTTTCTTCTCACAAGAAACAAAACAAAACTGTTGCCAACTGTCGGTCACATTGATCCTACAGCAACAATTTCTGAGGTGTTGTCAAATTTATCAGAACTGTCATAGTTCGTTCAGTGTCTTGATCATGAAAGTGTGGTAATGAAATTTCTTAGGTAACACTGAAAAATGGCTTCTAATACTTTAATACTGTCCATGTTGTCATTACTTATTTACAACCCAAATATTACAACAATCATTATCTAATGACTTTTAATTCTGTAGCTTTTGTGCCTATGACTTTTCTTAAAATTAACCCCTGGGGCTTTTTACAGAAAGATGCCTTCCTGTGGGAGGATAATGAAAGTTATGGTATATATTCTAGCACTTGATTATTCATTGTAGTGGAGGTGGTGAAGATTGTTTTAAGGGGTCGAACACCAAAATCATCTATCCCAATTTTGTATTGTATTGTAAATGCATTACCAAAATGTTCATTTCTACCTGGCTCAACATTGCTCACACCAAAATAGTTGACACACAGCTCAATCAAACAATGTGCCTCATCACATGATGCATTCGTTCTACTAATACTCAATGGACAATGGTTACCGGTTCTAAGTAACATTCCCCCACCACATTTAAGAAGATTTCAGTCTTTGCTGAACACCTACAAAAGAATCAACACGAATCCACTATTACCAATACATGCAGAACTTCCAGCTCTATCAGCTCATCGATTTAAGTCCAGACACCAGTCGTGGCCAACAGCAGATAACTTGGTAGCATGCTGAACTGCTGTGCCCAAGATAGCGGGTTCAAACCCGACCGAAGTCGTCGGGATTTTTTTAAGAGCGTTAAAATCCTTCAGTATGTCTTCCTTCGGAGGGGAAGTAAAGCCGGTGGTCCCATGTCATAGATTTATGGCATGTAAAAGATCCTTCCACAGACTAAACTTGTGTGAAGCTGAATTTCTAGGTTAGATTTCGTTAGAACGCTATATCAAAGTTCCAACGTTCACCACTAGGTATCATTGGCATCTGGTAGCGAAAGTTGGAACGACTTGAAATTGAACGGAACTTGTAGCTGACCCTATGGGTGTCCGCTAGAAGCAGCTACAGCCTCTGGCGAGCCGAACATGTCCTCGGACACTCCCGGCACTGTAAGTCATACGATAAATAAATAAATATCAAAGTTGCCTGGATTAATCAATGGCTGAAAAACAAACTTCCCTGGCACACCATGGATTAATTGTTAATCCCTGGGAAAGACGTGCAGGGTTTCACTTATCTAGGCTTGTTGAACCGGATTAGAACTGGACAGGGCAGGTGTGGAGGTATACTATCAATGAGGTTGGAAGTCCTCTCCAAATTGCGACTGTGGAGAAGAGAAGCAGACTATAGATCACATAACGCTTGATTGTCCCCTCAGTGCCGAGTGGTACACTGGAAGATCTATACAGGCTATCTCAAGAGGCTTCTGCATTTGGATCTGCAGCTGTAAATTAATCATTTCAGACTACGAACTTGAGATTATGTATTACTGTATATATTTGTAAATAGCTATGTATCTCTTCTTCATACGATAAATAAATAATAAATACATTTCTAAAAAGGAACATATTTTACTGCTGTGTTATTGAACCGGTAAGTCGTTAAACCATTACCATAAACTAAATATTCTGGCGCACAATTCCTTAGTGTTGTATTCATGTATTGTAGATAGCCACGTCATGTAAATTTGGACACGTGTTTTCCAGTGCATGATACTCATATGTATTGATTTGAGTTATGTTGTATAACGATAGAAGCTTTGATTTAAGACAGTGCACGCACTAACACCATAGCTTTCTTAAAATATTATTTTTATGTTGATTGTCTGAAATAACTTCAATGATTGGATATTGAGTTTGAAAATGTTGCTCTATGCTATATCATAATGTCATAGGGGGAAGAGTTTTTAAATGTAAAATATTAGTAAAATATATGAAAATAGCTCTTCACAGAACTACTTATTCATTGTTGTTTATTTCTTTTTGGCTAACATGATTCTATTATGACTCTTACAATGATGTGGTAATATATATATTCAACGCAAGTTATGTAGGTGTTTCTTGATATCAGATTTGTACAAATTTGCCTTATTTCTTTATGTTGAGTGGTTTTACACCCACATTTTCCCCTTAATGTTTGCATCTCTAAAGCCCGTTCTGTTGCTTTGCTATGAAATATACCGTAGTACTTTTATAAAAAACAACTAGCTGTTGTACCCATTGTTCAAGGGTCAGTTGTGGTACATTTGCAAAGATATGTTAACCCTTTCAACCAAGTACCTCCTTGTAGACAACATGGTGGTCTTTCTCTAGTGAACATGCATAAAAATGTTTGGGGCCGATCTGACTCGAGCAGGCTAAATGAAGTTTTCCAAGAGAGAAATACCTTTCATTAAGTACACGGCTAATGTCCTTGTGACTTGTTGATAGTCATAGCAACGCATACGCTGGTTGGGAATTGAAGTCGCTTGAATTGGAAAGGATAATTATTATGTATGATTGGAACACGGGTGAAGAAGCCTGATTCCCCCTTTCCATTGCCTGTGAGAATATTTGCCTCAACAACCAAAATTGTGCAACAGGAATACAATAAAGTAATACTTCGCACTGTCATAGTTACTGCTTGTCCTCCATTGGTATTGTGTACAGTATATTCAGTCATCCACTTTCAGAGAACTATTCGTAGTTACCTTACTTGAGATTAACTATCCTTCAGTCTAAACTAATTGCAGAAAAAAGTTGAAAAGTACATTTTCAACAAATTTTATTCACAAGAATATTCACTGTACAGTATGTCCGCCTTAGTACAAATTAAAATTTTAACCCTTTAATAGAACATGTTTCGGGTCTAAATCGGACCCTTCTCACAACTGTTTTATCAGTGCTCTCTGTGTACTGATTGTAACTCCAGACCCATCTAGTGATGTGGACTCCTACAATATACATCAGGACTATCATATTGCCCTACTATCATCTTCTCCTTCTTCTTCTTCTTATCCGATACGGACGTTTGCTAACACCTTCTTATCCTGTGCAATCCTGAAGAGTTCCGTGGAAAACAACCCAAACCTCGTTCGTAAATTATCCATCCAAGTTTCATCATCATCATCTTCTTCTTCTTCTTCTGCCTTATCCAATACGGACGTTGGCTACCATCATGGCTAACACCTTATCCTGTGCAATCCTGAAGAGTTCCGTGGAAGACAACCCAAACCACGTTCGTAAATTATCCATCTAAGTTATTCGTCTCCTTCCCGGTCCACGTTGACCTTCAATTTTACCCTGAAGCATAACTTGGAGCAGACGGTATTTTGGATTCCTCATCATGTGTCCCAAGTATTCCAATTGCCTCATCCTAATTGTGTTTAACAGCTCAGGTTGGCTGCTCACACGCTGAAGAACCTCGGCATTACTCACATGTTCTGTCCACGACATTTTAAGAATCCGCCTGTATATCCACATTTCAAAAGCTCGAATCTTTTTTTCTGTAGCTACTGACAAGGTCCAAGCTTCAACACCATAAAGAAGGGTGGAGACAACATAACACTTCACAATTCTTTTCTTGAGTGTCATACTGAGATCTCGACAACATGGTAGTTGTTTCATTGTCATAAAGCTGGATCTAGCCTTCTTTATACGGCATCTTATTTCAACCGAAGGATCCCAATTCTCATTAATATTCTGTCCTAAATAAACCAAACTCTTGATTCGCTCAATCTGATGTCCATCGACCAAAAGAACTTGTGACGATGCTGGTTTTCGCGATATTATCATATATTTTGTTTTCTTAATGTTGAGGTCTAGGCCATATTGTTTACTCTTTTGATACACCATAGGAACAATCTCTTTAAGTCCTTCGAAACTATTTGCAATCAATACAGTATCATCTGCATACCGTAACCTATATTATTAAATTAATTACCATTGACCTTAATACCTTGTTGAATGCCATCAAGTGCCTCTGAGAAAATCTGTTCTGCATATATATTAAAAAGAAGTGGCGAAAGAATGCATCCCTGTCTCACACCATGCATTATTTCCACTGATCTCGATATATGTCCATCAATTCTGATACTAGCCTTTTGAACCCAGTATAAATTAATGATGATCCGAATGTCTTTCTCATCTATTCCTGAATTCTTGAGTGCATTATACAACTTATCACGTTGACAACAGTCAAAAGCTTTTGCATAGTCCAGAAAACATGCATATACACCCTGATTTACCTCACGGCATCTCTGGAAAAGAACTTCAAGCGCAAAAATGCCTCACGAGTTCCTAGACCGTTGCGGAACCCAAACTGCTTGTCACTGATATTCATCTCGCATTTCCTGTATATGCGATTATGGATAACTTGGAGAAATATCTTGAGCACATGGCTCATAAGACTTACTGTCCTAAAGTCACTACATGTCTTAGCCATCGGTTTCTTCGAAAGAGTAATAAATGTGGACAACAGCCAGTCTTCTGGTAATATCCCCCTGTTATATATATCTTGTTATACAATGTAGTGAGTGTCACAATGCTATCATCATCTAAGATCTTCCATAATTCGACTGGAACGCCATCTTGACTAGGAGGAATTTCGGGTCGGGAAGGACAATGATCATCATTAAAGAACTCTTGTATAGAGTTCTCCCAAACGTGTAATTTTTCTTCTACTTCAAACACTGCGTTACCTTGATTATCAACTAAATAACTGTGTTTTTTTCCTGTGTCTACCTGAGACTTCTTTGATTTTCTTATGGACCTAGAAAACATCATACTTACTATTAAGTTCTTCAATTTCTTTACACCTATCTGACATCCAAGCTTCCTTGGCTTGTCTGATCTTATTTTTTATCAATCTATGAATCAACCAAAATTCTTCATTATCTCTTCCTTTGACTTCTCTTCGTCTACTCATTAGATTCAATATTTCATCCGTCATCCATGCCTTCCTTTTTTTATGTTGTCTCTTATTCCTAAGAAAATGATCTCCAACTCTCTTCAATGAGGTTTTAAAACTGTCCCAAAGTTCCAAGGGCTGCATGTCATTTGAAGTCAACGTCTTAAGATCAGTGGCAAGAGCAACAGCCACCTGTGACCTTGTATTTATTTCCCGAAGGGCATCAGTATCATATTTCTTTTGTGTTGTTTTTATAGGAATTTTGTTAAGCCGAACACAGATTTGGCTAATAAGAGGATTGCGGTCAGAAGGAACATCTGCTCCTGGATAGGTTTTTGCAAAAATCACACTGCTTCTATATCTATTTTTAATTAGAATGAAATCAATTTGATTTCTTATTATGTTGACTGGGCTATCAGCAGGTGCTTTCCATGTATAAAGTCTCGTGGCAGGAAGCTTAAGCCAAGTATTAGCAACGACAAAGTTCTCCTCTCTACAAAACTGCACTAAACAATATCCTCTGTTGTTTCTTGGTCCGAGACCCCACTGGCCCACAATGTGTTCTTCAGAACCTTTCCCAACCTTTGTATTAAAATCTCCCATAACAAGGGTTACATCATGTTCTTTGGTGTCTTTGAGGATGGTCTGAATTTGGGCATAGAATTTCTCAACATCTTCATCACTTTTGTCACTAGTAGGGGCATACACTTGAATGAGATTAATGTGGAAAGATTTACCACGTAACTTTAACATCATTATTCTACTGGAGAATGGTATACAACTGATAACAGCAGACTGCAAACTTTTGTCAACTATAAAACCCACTCCATGCAGATGCCTGGCATCATTATTACCACTGTAATATACCACGCAATCCTCCTCCACATAACAATCTCCTGTCCCCTGCCATCTCATCTCACTAATACCTATTATGGACACTTCATCCTCATCTCATGAATTGTATTATGAATCTTTCCTGCTTCAAACATACTCCGTACATTCCACGTTCCTATCTTCAGAGCTGACCGGGAGATTCTTCGCACCCTCTCACCACTTAAAGTCTGCCCGGGACTAAGGGCCAATGTAATTTGGTTTTCAGCCATGAAGATTATCCTGGGGAAAAATAATTGAGGTGGTTTCCCGTTCCTTTCTCAATGCCAATATGGCAAATTTTCAGCCGTCCTTAACATAGGAAACAGATGCTGTTGTAACCGCCTCACTGAGGTACTGACGTTACGTTAAATATCTGCTCCCCGACAGAGGAACAGATGTGTTTTACTCAAATACCCGAGCATAGGGTGCCCCTTCCGCCAACAACACTGTTCCGAAAATCCATTTTCTCCACTGTAGTTGCCGTTGAGGACTTCACTCATAACCCTGAGCTTGGCCCCTCCAAATTTATGACCCCTGGAGAGAGGGTGTCCCAGCATTTTAAAGCCCCCAGGAGTTGGGCTGCCTGTTGGTCCACGGGTTCATTTCCGAGGTGCCTGAACCAGCCCACACTACAGTGGATCCCCTATCTGCCACCTGGGGATGCGCCCTCTAGGGGTTAACAGGCTCCCCCGAGGGCCTACAATCATATAACGTGGAAATATAGAAACTTTGCCATGACCCTCGTATGTGAAGAGTTATTTCCCTTCGATTAGTTTTCTTCTTGAAATCTACAAGAGGTGAGAGTTATTTCCATCTGCGTTGTGCTAAATCTAATATCTGAACCTGTAATGGATTAATTAGTGCCCCATGTTGGTAGCTACAAATGTAATGGTTTCTATAGCCCTCACTTTGAGCGACAAATGTAATAGTCTTGCTAGCCCACACTGTTGGGAGATAAATGTTACTGTTGACCTTTGCCTAAGCTATGTTGCTTGAATGGGCGCCAAGACCTCAATGCAATGTTGAAATCTAAATTTGTATTTAACAACGTCTAGCTCTGGCAGAACACCTTCAAGACTCTATTCACTCAGATCGTGGTATGATTTGATCATTAACCCAACAAACAATTGTATCAGGAGAAGGAATTGGTCTATATCTAATGCTACCTACTGAAAGCAAAGATTGCATTGTAAAAGAAATGAATTTATTATATAAAACAAGTATAGCAAAATTAATAATAATAATAAGTTTAAAATTTGAATTGGAGCGTTGCGATTTTAATATTACCGATAGAAAATTACGTGAAAGCGGAGTCTGATAAATTGATTTTACTCTTATTTCCAAGCTATGAAGTTACTGAAATTTGAAATGTAAAACAAAGAAAAATGAGAGATTGCGTATTTCTGCGTCATTTGGGCTTACCACTGGAAATTGCTAAAGCATTTCCCTCGTACTGGATGATGCTGTGTGCTTCCCACAGTCTCCTGGACGTCGCCATCTTCTTCGTTATTTGATGATATTCTGGTAGATTAGAAAATTCTATGGTCCGTACCTCGGACCCAAACACTCGTATAACCACACTGGTTAAGTTTCACAAAGATAGTCGCTAACTCCACTGAACATCGGAGCGACTCCCGCGTAAACCATACTCGGGAAGTTCTATACAGATAGTCCTCGTCCCACGGAACATCGGAGCGACTCCCGCGTGCAAGCGTACTCGGCAAGAACTATACAGATTGTCCTCCTTTCACGGCGCGTCGAACGATATATCCACACGTTGGCTCCCCCACCATGGTACCGTCTTCCAGCTTACGTTGTCTCCACTCATTGGCTGAGCACGCCGCTAGTTCCCCTCCTCTGGTTCATTACACACGGCGCGCGAGAGGGAGAAGTCGATTTCCGTCCCAACAATTCGCCTTTTCTTGACGATGCGACCCAAGCTTGCGTCATACTTCTCGACAGGAATCAGCTTGTATTTGAATTCCCAGTGAGTCATCTCTCTCAAATACCCTAACTGACAAAACTCCGTAAAATTCCGTAATCAGATAATTTTCTATGATATCGTCGTTCGTAATAATTTGCTTGATAGCGTTTTCTAAGACATAGAAAACCTATCTGTATGCTTATAATTTTTATAAAATGCTCCGAAAATATCTTAATAATAATTATAATAAATTAATAATAATAATAAATTAACATGAAAAATTCTCTTGGCTGAACAATTTGCCGCGTAAATAAATATAGAATGGCTTCCTACTGACTTATGCCAGTGGCATAAAAACCCCTCGAAAAACACGTTACAAACCTAAGAGACAAATGTATGTTTGTCTATTATTGAATTTTAACAGTAGAGCCATAGAAACAGTGGCCAAATGCATATATCCAATAAACCTTCTTTCCTGTTACAAACTATAAGGTGCAGTCAAATGGAAACTAGACAAATGCAGTCTAATGAAAATGATACAGTTGGACAAAAAGTAAGTACACTGTGTGTTATTTCAAAAGTACTTGCCATAACAGTTGATACATTTATCCCACTGTGGGAAAAGACGGTCAATGCATCCTTGGAAAAATGTTTGTGGTTACCTCTAGAACTATGTTTGTACCGAAGCGCGCACCTCAGCATCCGAAGCAAATCGACGGCCACGAATTTCTTCCTTCAGGGCACAGCAGACATTCGGACATGGATTCCATTTCCTGGCACTCCTTCCACAGTCAAAAACCGCACTACACCTCTCTGTTCCTCTTTCCCGGCCTCCATAGTGACGTCTGACTGACCTCACATCGAGCACGTCTAACTGACAAATTGCACAGCGGTGAGTGCTCGCGTGGTTCCTTCCTGATTCCCAATAGAGGGCACTACTATTAACTATGCTCACACCTACCACTGTTCATGCCATTCTCGTTATATCATCTGTCTCGTTTTCATTTGACTGCCCCTTATACATAGAAAAAAAACCATAAGCTTGTAGTTTTACGTTACTCTTAATCTTGCAATCATAAGTCATGGGATATCCTTCTTTTTCTTTTTTCTATCATGGAATCCGAACTACTGAACATGCTATTTCACCTCAGATATTCCACATGCATTAACTGTGAATCAAACCTGGTCAGCGTTGGTGGGAGAGGCAAGCATCAGTGTGCCATCATGTCTCCAAATTACTGAGAAGGAATAATGAGTATGTCCCATGTGAAGCTTCAGAGCTGTTTAGTAAATTTTGCCTGCACATATAAATTTCCTTGTATGATGTAAATCCCAGTATTTTTTAGATCCAATTAAAAAGAATGCATGTATGCATAAATGCTGTATCAAGCCTTATGAGCTATAAAATATGATGAGAAATCTATCAGAAATTTTGTTTTAAATGGGATTTAAAAAAAAAAGAGATCTTAAGTGAAGGCAATCCTTTTTGACTAAACACACCAATGTAGCCTAGCAGTCAACAGCACACTCCATGAACTAGACTGGGTACCTGACTTCAGAGGTTCAAATTCATATATTCTCTTGAACTAAGCGCAACCATTTCACAACCCCGTCATTCCCCAAAATGCACTGAGGTTCTTCGTATATTACATGGCACAATGTCCTACACACACTCAGTGGGATTGAGATCAGGACAGTGTTTTGACCAAACTAGTGCCTGAATTCCCCACTTTATGCTGCATAGCAATCCAAACCATAAATGGACAAGTGACTGGATTGGGAAGTACACCTCCTCCTCTTGGCCTTCAGCCTCAAAACTAGGGGCGAAGTTTTTGCTTCAGAGTGCTTAATGACAGAAACATTCGTCTTCTACTTAAAACCTGAATACAGGGTGCTTCAGTCATGGTGAGGACTGGCATTAGTTTGGATGCCAGGACTGAACTGGTCTTAGTGGAGATTGTAGTTGTACAAACAAGTTTGTTTTTTACCCTGTTGAGATGATTTTCATATCCTGTGGACCTAATTATGTCCCAAATTGTGATGGAGTACTCGTGTGTGTAGTGGGCATTGAGGTGCTGAACTCCATTAGGCATGATTGGGACAACATGGTGTGAAATGATCACCAATGTGTTCCTGAGACCCTCAGAGCACTATGAGACATTTGGGTGTGAAATGGAAGCACATACCATGGTAAATAGCATGCCTCAAAATTTTGAGACTGTGATACTGGTCAGAGGGGGCTACACATGCTTTCTGAGTGTGCTGGTTAGGAATTTCACAGGAATAAAATCAGGATCTTAAACAACATTTGTGTCAAATTTACAAAATGACTCCAAGATGCATAAAAGTTGTTACGATATGAATTATGCTTCAAAAGAATGACTGAAAATTATGAACATTAGATTGCAAAACTGAGTAAACAGACACAATTTCCAAAATTGAGCCATACTTTTGTTTACTACTTTTGCTTGTCAATGTATATAATTTTTCCATTTTTGTTAATGGCTTCTGTGATGTTTTATATTATATGTTAGACTTTGAAAAACTTCTGTTGTCTTTGAATTGTGGTTGTAAGTTGTAATATGCATTATTGTGGTCTCTGCGGTATGTGTAGAGTTAATGTTGTGCAAATAACAAAACACATTAATGTTTTTGTTTGCAAGATTTAAAAAGAAAAAGAAAAAATGTTTTTCCCTGCAGAAATAATACTTAGTGATGATGCTTCAGAAGAGTTGGGACAAACTGCATGGTTGTAGCCCAGAATATTTGCTCTGAAAGAATGTATGCAAGGAAGAAAATATACAGATGGAAAGGTACCATGTGGTTTATTATCCAGAAGTTCTTGAATTTGTGTGTATCTTGTCTTTTCTTGTATTTGTCTGCTCCTAATAATGGTATTGACGGTAAGTTGCTGCTTTCCATTTGTATGTCTTCTTGCTTTGCATTAAATTCACTCCATTGCTACAGTAGCTCTCCTACTATTTACCTCTGAAATGAATTAGTTTGATCTCTTAATTGGTGAATCATCTCTTTTGGCAAACAACAGCTTGAATGTTTTGCTTATTTAATAGAGGATTGCTTAATGTAGTGCTTAGCTGTAACAATCCTTTGCTTTGTAATATCAACTCTGGAAGTAGACAAAGTAAAAATTCTGTCATAATCCCCATCATCAGGGGTAGAATCATCTACTGATAGTTTCACTTCCAAATCTATTTCAATACTAGTACCTAATGCATGTAGAATGTACTGAAGTTGTTAGCTTTTGATGTACATTTAATTGCTTTGCTGGTGTACAGTTTGCAAAAAAAAAAAAAAAATTCATTATGCTACTGTTTCAGAGGAAGCTTCAGCCAATTTTGTTGTGTCGCAGCTACTTTCCTTGAATTCGAGTGAGCGTTACCAGGTACATCTTCAGCAGCTGCTTGAACGTGAAAGAGAAGAGGAACAATGTATGTTGAATGTACGCCAAGAAGAATACAGAGGTCTGAGACGAAAGGATGTTCTAAGTAAGTTTAGGTGATAGATGTGTGTTTCCATAATATTATAGAAGATACATTTCAGTTTAATACCTAACTGTGCAAACTTATCCTTGACAGGAATATTTTGTATACCATAAATATTTTTTTCTATACTGTCATCAGGAACAAATTATATAAATAAATATAAATAAATAAAAATAAATATATAAATAAAGATCATGGGCTGTGGCTGCAGCGACAAGGCTCAGCCTTTAGATGATGATGATGATGATGATGATGATAATGTTGTAATACATAAACAAAGTATTATAGGCCTCGTAGGCCCTACTCACTGGTTCCCAATACATTTATGGATTTGAAAAAGTCATAAAAAAACAAAAACAAAATCAAGCTAGGAATGGAAGTATTAATAGGAAGAACAACTTACCTGGTTAAGTAGGCAATAGATACACCCATGTTCCAGCAGGATAAACATGAACAAAAATCCACAAGTACATGGTTGGTTGGTTCTAAGTTTAGGGGCTGCGACAACGCAGTCATGTAGCCCCGTGTACTTTGGGTGTGTGTAGAATCTGTCTGATAATCGGTGTTAATTGTGATGACTGTATTAGTGTGTGTTATCTGTTTTTTAATTTAAGTACAGACTGCAACTTTTAATTTTTCAAATAGTTCCTACTTTTGCCGCCAAGCGCCACCGTCAACGACTATTAGGCCAAGTTCAGAACTTAGCTACTAGACATCACCGCAGTTGGCTCTTGGCAACGAACTTAGAAACCTAAGAGTGTTGTTTACATTCTTAACCTATCCAATTTAGCTTCACACAGGTGTAATTAGTGGAAGGTTCTTTAACATGCCATAAATCTATGACATGGGACCGCCGGCTTTACTTCCCCTCCGAAGGAAGGCATACTGAAGGATTTTTAACGCTCTTAAAAAATCTGACGGCTTTGGCCGGGTTTGAACCCGCTATCTTGGGCATAGAAGCTCAGCATGCTACAGACTACGCCACCTGATCACTTTTGTGATACTTTCAATGTTTAGCTTGGCCCATTTGTCGGTCAAATTTTATTTATTGTTACTGAGATCCCCGAATGGTAATTATTTCTGTATAAATGTTAATTGCTTAAACCATATGCATAATCTTGTTATCAATCACTTTTTCATAGATATTATAGTTCTCACCTCGAGTGTTTCAGTCGCTCGCTATCTCAGGCGTCCTTACTCACGCCATACCAGACATCTACTGGTTGATCCACTGTCTGCTGAGTAGTGTCGACTGACGTCACCCTGACTTTCGTTCGACCAATGGCAGGTCTTGGTCTGGTCGGGCGATCTCCAAACTTCGAGAGAGTTCTATGGTCCCTATTTAAGACGCAGCTTGCTGGCGTTCTTCATCACTTCGGATCAACCGCCACTTCTGAACCACTTCAACCCGCTGGTCACCGCTACATCTCATGACACCATCGCTGATATCTACGCTAGCGGGCAGTTACGTCACAAGATCTGCACCATGACGTATTGCTCAAGATGGCAAGAATAATTGCCAGCCGCTGTACTCTTCAACTTCACCTTGGAGAGGATACTTGGAACCGTCCTTCAAAATATCTCTGGATCAGCTCTTGGAAACTATAAATGTCATTCCTGCGCAAGAAAAGAAAGTTGACATTTTATCGATGGTGCACATAACTCTAGGCCATGTACGCCTCCTTCCAAGAAAACCGTGAAGACTTTTAAATCTACGTGTGCTAGCTGGAACTTTTTAAGGAGCTGGCTCTTCAACTCTCTTCAAAGATAAGTTTAATTTTATAAAGAGCTTATATCATACCAGTTATTACACTCTTAATTATTTTTTATGGTTCTCTCTTTTTATAAACTGCATTTTATATATTAAGCTCAACTTTTCTCCAATCAAGCAAGCTTTTCATGGACCTTTCTATAATCTGGGTTCTGTAATCAGGCCCTCACATTTTGCTACATTTATAATTGTTAATTTCTGTAATAAGCACTTAAGTGCAATTTGTTTGTTCATTATAAATTCATTATTAGTAATAAAAATTGTTAATGCATTGCTCCCTATATTGGTTTTCTAGTCACGTATTTCATGCTCAATACCCCGCACCGCTTCAGTCTAATTTTCTTAACCACAGTAGTTATTTTGGCCAGGCTTTCGCCTGACGCGTTTCGTTCTCCCGTATGGGGAAGTTTTAGGACAGAATTTATACTTCTCCATAGTTTTTGGTGCCGAAACCCGGGAAACATATCTGTTGCACCCTGGATCCCTATACAAGTTTAATATTGTGAATTTTGCATTAACAATTTTTGTTCATTGTGTTTCAACACTAATTCACATTGTACGTTTCAGCTTAAGGCGCATGTGCAGCAGAGGAGAGAAACGTAAGCTAAGCCGGTTTCTTCCGCATCAGACTAAACCTTACTACATAGCAAGCTGTCATCCTCTGACTTCCAGTACTCGAAGTCACAATATTGACGTGAGTAACAAACAACTTGTAATATGCCTAACCTTGATTAAAAACTTAGCAACTCCAGAGCCTCTTGTAAGGGCAAGCTCACACGGTTTCGTACTTTCTTAACGGAACTCGAACCCCAAGAGCATAATCTTGACATAATTTCGCAGAGGCTTAAGAATTATGAACAAGCCTTTGAGAAATATGATGAGATACAATGCAGTATAGAAACTCAGCATCCGGACCAGCAAAGTGATAGGTTGGAAGTTGAAAAATTATACTATCAGGGATTTGCTGAAGCTAAACAGCTTATTAGGGCTTTAACTTTAAAAGAAAAACAAGAAGATCAAACTTCTGCAGCATCTTCTACATCTTCTTCACGCATTATATTACCCAAATTAGAAATACCCAAATTTACTGGTAAAGACATAGAATGGGAACCATTTTTTGAATTATTCAATTCTTTAGTACATGAGAATACTTCTATACCAGTAATACAAAAATTTCACTACTTGCGTCTGGCAGTTCAAGGCAACGCACTTAACCTGATTCAAGCACTTTCTTTGACCAGTGATAATTATGAAGTTGCTCTGAATCTTCTTAAGGATAGATATGGGAACATTCGTTTATCTATTCAACGCCATATACAAAGCTTATTCGAGTTACCTAACGTGCAAGCAGATAACAGTTTATCACTTCGTAAGTTGATTGACACCGCAGAGTTACACGTCAGAGCATTGTCCAATTTAAACCAACCTGTAAATCACTGGGATTTATTTCTAGTTCACCTCATTTCTGCAAGATTGGATGCAAATACATTAAAAGCCTGGGAAACAGAACTTTCCCAGAATTTGCAATGCACTTATGAGGCGATTATTAACTTTTTGAAGGCCAGAAGCCAAGTCTTTTCCGCCATAGCTAATCAAAAAACTAGTAGTTCAGATTCAAAAGCCTTCTCAAAACATAAGGTTAGCAGTTCTAATCAAAGAATTTTAAGATTACAGGCTCTTCCTGTTGATGCTCGGTCACCTAACCAAATGCAAACGTGCGGTCTGTGTCAGCAATCGCATAATTTATACAATTGTGATGAATTTAAATCTTTATCAGTAGATGAAAGACGAAAGTTCATTACGAACAAAAAACATTGTTTCAACTGTTTGTCAGGAACGCATATGTTAAACAACTGCCGTTCACAACGTTTATGCTTTCATTGTAGGGCAAGACACCATTCACTTTTGCACAGGCATGAAAGACCACGGTTATCAGGACCAAGCAGTTCCAATACCAAGTCTAATTCGGAGACTTCTCAAAATAGTGCGCAGTCGTATGCTCAAAGTTCTACCTCGCTTGGCAAAGTCCAGGTTTTATTATCTACCGTGCAGGTTCTATTGAAAAATTCTCACGGAAAATGGGTATCTGTGAGGGGATTATTGGATAATGCCTCTACCAACAATTTTATTAATGAATCGTTGGTACAAAAGTTAGGCCTTCCAAAACATCCTACCTCAATAGAGGTTACAGGAATAAACTGCTCTAAATCGCAATCCTTAAGCTTTGCTAAAGTGGATCTGAAGGACTCTAATAATCTTGGTACGCAGTTGCAATTAGATTGTTTGATTATCAAGTCTATAGGCAACAATATTCCTGGCACTTCTTATCCTATTCAAAGTTGGAATATCCCAAATTTTGTCCAGCTAGCTGACCCTCATTTCAACAGAGCTTCACCCGTAGAGCTTCTTTTCAGCTCAAGCGTATTTTGGCAATGTCTTCATTCCAATAAAGTAAAAATTGCTCCTAATGTTTTCTTCCGCGAAACTGATTTTGGTTGGATTGCTACTGGCCAAATATACCGTAATCCTATTCAAACTGTATCCAATTGTTATTTTGTTGGTACCGATTTGAGCCAAGAGCTAACCAAGTTCTGGGATCTTGAGAATGTTCAGGCTACTTCTTCTTCTTCTTCTTCTAACGAAATTTGTGAAAAGTTATATAAGGAAACCACTGTCCGTAATACTGAAGGCAGATTTATAGTAACTCTTCCACGTATTCCCAATCCTCCCGCCATTACGGGCTCGCATTCCAGAGCACTTAGGGCACTATTTGCTATTGAAAATCGGTTCAAACAAGATGCTTCTGTCAAAACTCAGTATGCTTCCTTTATGGAGGAATACGAATCATCCAATCACATGGAGGTAATTTCTAAATCAGAAGAAATTGACCATTCTTTAAATGAAATAGTTTATTTAAATCATCATCCGGTATGGAAAAATTCCTTAACACAAGACAATATAAGAGTAGTTTTCAATGGCTCATCACCAGATTCCAATGGAATCTCTTTAAATGATACCTTGCAATGTGGTCCCGCGATTCAAACAGATCTCACCTCTGTTTTGCTTAATTTTCGAAGGTTTCCTATTGCTGTAATCTCAGATATTAAGCAGATGTATCGGCAGATTCTCGTAAATTCTGAGCAGCAAGATCTGCAAAGAATATTGTGGCGCGATGAGAGTTCCAAACCCATCAAGATATTTAGATTGAAGACTTTGACATATGGCCTGAAGCCTTCAGCCTTTCTTGCGATTCGGTCTCTCCACATGTTAGCCGAGCAAGATGGTCATCTATATCATCCTTTGGCCTCTGAGTCATTAAAAACGGCATTTTATGTCGATGATTTCTTGTGTTCTTTCCCTAATATTTCTGAAGCGCTCCTTGTGTGCGAAGATTTGAAATCCCTACTCCTAGGAGGTGGTTTTCCGCTCCATAAATGGACTTCAAATTCCACTGAATTTATATCAAAATTTTCATCAGAGGTCCCAGTTGATGAATTTGTTGCCATTCCTACTGATGAAGCAGCCGTAAAAGCATTGGGCGTTTTTTGGTGTCCTTCTTCTGATACCTTCTCTTATCAGGTACATCTGTCAGAATCTCCCCCTGTAACTAAGAGACAAGTTCTGTCAGAAATCGCAAAGATCTTTGATCCTTTGCAATATATTGCTCCTATAGTTATTGTTGCAAAAATGTTCTTGCAAAAGCTTTGGTCATTAAAATCAGACTGGGATGAAAATCTCCCCCTTCCTCTTGTAGAAGAATGGTTCGAGTATCGCAGCAGTTTGCTGGATCTCTCCAAGGTTTCTATACCCCGCCCTTTAATTTCTAATCCCTTATACCAGCAGTATGACCTGCATGTATTTTCTGATAGTTCAGAACGAGCTTATGGCTGTTGTGCATACATAGTAGGACGTTCCTCAGATACTTTCCCTGGATTTTCTAATTTAGTGTGTGCTAAATCTAAGGTTGCTCCACTTAAAACAGTATCATTGCCGAGATTAGAATTATGCTCTGCTTTAATGGCAACAGAATTAGCTACTAAACTAAATGTCAGTTTAAAGTTAAAATTTTCCCGCACATTTTTTTGGAGCGATTCTTCTATTGTATTAGCTTGGATTTCCAAGCCTTCTTCTCATTGGAATACCTTTGTGGCAAATCGCGTTTCTAAGATTCATGAAGTCTCTCATTCTGAACAATGGAGACATGTTCCTAGCCGTGAAAACCCCGCGGATATAATATCACGTGGTTGCACGCCTAAAAAATTGATTTCTTCAGACCTGTACTGGAATGGTCCTCCTTGGCTAAGTCAGGAATCATCTTGCTGGCCTCGCTTAGCTAATCAATCTGCAGAAGAAATACCTGATGCCCGTAATGACCCTGTCACGTCGCATCTTACTTCTACTTCTACTAGCCTTTTTCATAGATACTCTTCATTTGATAAATTGATTCGTGTAGTGTCTTATATCTTCCGATGGAAATATTTAGTAATTGATCAACCATTGAAGCCTCAACCCTTTCTTTCCAGAGTAGAGTTAGAATTTGCTACTTGCAAGATTTTGTTACTTGTTCAGCAGGAAGTATTTGCTCCTGAAAAGCAAGCTCTTATAAGTGGTAAAGATTTACCCAAGTCTAGCAGGCTTTCACCACTCACTCCTTTTCTAGACCAGGACGGCATAATACGTGTGGGTGGAAGATTAGCTATGTCTAGTTGTGAGGATGGGAAAAAGCATCCCATCATCCTTCCTTCAAAGCATCCTATCACTACCCTTATAATAAAAAAGTTTCATTATAAACACCTTCATGCTGGCACTCGCACCTTGCTCTGTCTAATTCGTGAACTCTACTGGATCATCAATGGCGTTCATGAGGTTTCTTCTGTTGTCAAAAAGTGTATACCTTGCTTCAAGGTTAAACCAAGGCCCGCCACGCAGATTATGGGTAATTTACCTCCATTTCGTTCAGAACCTAGTAAGCCCTTTGCTCTTACTGGGATCGATTACGCAGGTCCTTACATATATCAGACCAATCCCTCTTCATCTAAGCGCAAAATCTTAGGTAAACTGTACATCTCGTTATTTGTATGTATGGTGACGGGAGCTATCCACCTTGAGTTGGTTACGAACGCTTCTGTATCCTACTTTCTGGCCGCCTTTTCTAGATTTGCTGCTAGAAGGGGTGTTCCATCTGAAGTTTTTTCAGATAATGCAAAAATTTTTGTAAGCGCTTCTGATCTCTGGAAAAAAGTGTTAAGCTCCCCTTCTGCTAAAGAAAAAATTTCCAACTTTTCCTATTCTAAAGGTTTCAAATGGCATTTCACCCCGCCTTATGCTCCCCATCATGGGGGCCGATGGGAGTCCTGCATCAAACTTACTAAAAGACAGCTTAAGAAAACTCTTGGTCCTACCATACTTTCTTATGAGGAATTCAACTCTTTGATTATTCAAATTGAAGGTATTGTAAATTCCAGACCTCTGACCCCTTTTTCAAACGATCCTAAGGATCTTTTACCTTTAACACCCAGTCACTTCCTGATTGGTTGTTTACTTGCTGCTACTCCGCCTTTGCTGGTTCGACGCTGTGATCCTAACTTACCTATCTTTTGGAGAAAAGTAGAATCTTTGCGCTGTTCTTTTTGGCGCCGATGGAAGTTAGAATATCTCAGCTTGCTAAATAGGCGTGAGAAATGGTGGCTTCCTCAACCAGATGTACGAGTGGGGGACATGGTTCTTCTTCGAGACCCATCTCCGCCTCTCGTGTGGAACTTAGGTAGAGTTATTCACTGCCACTTTGGCCGTGATAAACGCGTCAGAGTTGTTGATGTTTTAACTAGTAAAGGTCGTTATACTAGACCCATCTCTGCTATTTCTGTTTTGCCTTTCGAGTCTTAGTTTCTCCTCGTCTGTTATCCATGTTTTGCTTTGACTGATTCTTTTGTTTGTTTTCATTCGGAGTTCTCGGAGCATGATCACTTTTGTGATACTTTCAATGTTTAGCTTGGCCCATTTGTCGGTCAAATTTTATTTATTGTTACTGAGATCCCCGAATGGTAATTATTTCTGTATAAATGTTAATTGCTTAAACCATATGCATAATCTTGTTATCAATCACTTTTTCATAGATATTATAGTTCTCACCTCGAGTGTTTTAGTCGCTCGCTATCTCAGGCGTCCTTACTCACGCCATACCAGACATCTACTGGTTGATCCACTGTCTGCGGAGTAGTGTCGACTGACGTCACCCTGACTTTCGTTCGACCAATGGCAGGTCTTGGTCTGGTCGGGCGATCTCCAAACTTCGAGAGAGTTCTATGGTCCCTATTTAAGACGCCGCTTGCTGGCGTTCTTCATCACTTCAGATCAATCATCACTTCGGATCAACCGCCACTTCTGAACCACTTCAACCCGCTGGTCACCGCTACATCTCATGACACCATCGCTGATATCTACGCTAGCGGGCAGTTACGTCACAAGATCTGCACCATGACGTATTGCTCAAGATGGCAAGAATAATTGCCAGCCGCTGTACTCTTCAACTTCACCTTGGAGAGGATACTTGGAACCGTCCTTCAAAATATCTCTGGATCAGCTCTTGGAAACTATAAATGTCATTCCTGCGCAAGAAAAGAAAGTTGACATTTTATCGATGGTGCACATAACTCTAGGCCATGTACGCCTCCTACCAAGAAAACCGTGAAGACTTTTAAATCTACGTGTGCTAGCTGGAACTTTTTAAGGAGCTGGCTCTTCAACTCTCTTCAAAGATTAGTTTAATTTTATAAAGAGCTTATATCATACCAGTTATTACACTCTTAATTATTTTTTATGGTTCTCTCTTTTTATAAACTGCATTTTAGTATATATTAAGCTCAACTTTTCTCCAATCAAGCAAGCTTTTCATGGACCTTTCTATAATCTGGGTTCTGTAATCAGGCCCTCACACTTTGCTACATTTATAATTGTTAATTTCTGTAATAAGCACTTAAGTGCAATTTGTTTGTTCATTATAAATTCATTATTAGTAATAAAAATTGTTAATGCATTGCTCCCTATATTGGTTTTCTAGTCACGTATTTCATGCTCAATACCCCGCACCGCTTCAGTCTAATTTTCTTGATCACAGTAGTTATTTTGGCCAGGCTTTCGTCTGACGCGTTTCGTTCTCCCGTATGGGGAAGTTTTAGGACAGAATTTATACTTCTCCACCACCGAAGCCGCTCACACAAGTACATGTATATAGTGATAGAGAGAAGAGTGAATTCTACCGGGGATAGTGTTCGGTCAGATGATAGTCTTGCTCTTTCTACTTTCTACTCACATCTGCTTTGCTGTTCACCCATATGAACAACTTGTTAGCTATTGTTGTTTTAAGGGGCATAACAGCAAGGTCATTTGCTCTTATGAACAACTTGAGTTATTGTTAGGTGAATATCTGGGGTAGTCCATTGGGTGTTGGTTTGGGGGTGGAGGAACAGGGTTTGAAAAGTTTGCATCAAAGGTGTGGAAGCTATCAAATGTTGAGCCCAGGTTCAGTTTGTGATTTAAGAATAAACTGGCATGCAGTACAATCTCAGATTCACTGAGAACAAGGAAGGTGGCTTAGGGGGAATGTGTCTGTTGGTGTATGGCTGTGAAGCACTCGTCAAAGATGGTGTTATGGGATCAGGCTAGAGTGAGAATGGGGAGGCAGTTGTGCTGTTTGCAAGTACTTAGTGGTTGTGAGGCCAATATGGGAAGCAGAACAGTTCTTACATTTTGTAAGACACTGACCTTATGGAGTAGAGTGCACTCTTTTATCACTGACAATGACTTAGTTTTGTTGTGTTCATCCTTCTGTCTGTATTGTTAACTAACCCAGCTTTTTAGCTTCCTAGCTGTATTTATAGATATAGTGCCTTGAAAATCTTAGAAGCAGAGATAAATGGAAAATGAGCAGTATTCTGGATAAATCGGATTATGTTATTGGTCCCAAGTAAGCGCTGAACAGTTAGAGGAACTGTTTAGCAATTTGTTGAATGTAAATTAATCCTAAATTCCATCAATGTTTCAGATTTTGAAATTTAGTGGGAGGAGGATAAGATTAAGAAGAAAATCGCTAGTAATGAACTGGAGAGAATTTACTTCAATAGATCAGTGTGGTTACAATTGCTCAAATAGAGTAGCAAGGGATGGATGAAATGGCTATAGAGAACATTAGAATTGTAGAAAGTGGAGACACTAGTCATTGCTCAAAAATAAGGTGAGTGCCCTGAGGGATTATGCTATCAAGGGTAGGCTTTTACAATCAGTTATTTGCCTTTGCAATCAAGGTGTAGTGCGAGTTAATAGTAAAATGTAGTAAAGCTAGACTAGACGTCTATCTTTTTGTAGGCTTCCTCAGTGGATCAGCAGTACTTGGACCACTTTATGATCCCAAGATAGCGAGTTCAATTTTCAGCTGAGGATATTGAATTTTTGAAGGACAGAATATATTCACGATACACCAAAATCAATTAAATTATCAATTTACACATGCTAATAAAGAACACTTGATCAAGAAAACTATTCAAGAGATGCCCCAAGGAACAATGTCATTTACACTTACGCTTAACAAAAGGCAACATGCACATAATTTCAAAAGGGCAGATGACCTAGCTGTGCCATCCCTTAAAGCAACAATAACCAACATGATATCAAATGAGCACAAAGACAAAGAAACCTAACCCAACATTTAACAAAACAAATGCCGTGCGACATCTTTAGGATTGAACATATTTTAGGTATTGATAGGTCAACCCTAAATTTTTGGTGTTAAGAATTATATTGTTGGTCCTCTTTTCTAAGTTATTAGCCTTGAAATACCCAAATTCACAATACTTTTGTTCCAGAGATGAATCAATTGCAATTTGATCTTTCATGTTATTCCTGTAACTTGTTTTGGTGTTTTATGTACTCGTACTCTTATTTGCAAAACAAGGGGAACCTATCCGCATGGGCTATGTAGAGCATCTTGGTATCTTACATGTTTGGTTTTTGGCGTCAAACTATCCACGTCTTGCTAGTAAGCAATGCCAGCTTTCTTCAAGCATTTGGGTGTATTTAGGAAGCTCTGTGGTCAGTGCATGGCCTCTTGCAATTGAGGCCAAGACATGAAATTCAATTGGCCAAGGCGCCCACACTTGCGACATCTCGTGGCTTTTTAAGTTTTCAGGTAAGATTTCGAAGTTTGAAGTCCCGATGAACAAAATAGTTGCAAACCAAAGAATGAGATTTGAAAGAGGGAAAACATGCATGGCAGGTGCAGTAATGCTACAGTCAATTTCCACTCCGTACTTCTTTGTCCCAATCCTTAAGGTTCCTGTCTTGCAATATGTGATGCCATTCCCATATTACTTTTTCCAGTATACATTTCAACATGAGTGGCGAGAGTCCATGTCCATGTCTAACTCCTACTTTAATTTCAATGGGTGCAGAGAAGTATTCTTGGAATTTTACTTCAGACTTACGAGGGGAGGGTGCGTGATGGGGCTCATCGATTTGGCTCAAACTGTGTGAGAAGCAGGTAGATGCGCCATTCAAGTTCCTAGAATATCTTGCCGGAGTGGGTCATATGAAAAGGTAAAATGCTCTCTTAAGATTTTTGAGTAGAGTTTGACGGATTTGTGTTCAAAATGTTTCAAGTGGGTGGCGTGAAGCAGTGGTCAAGCTCACTATCTTGCAATTCTCCGGCTCGGGTTTGATTCTTGCTGCTACCATTTTATTTTTCATTTTATTTTATTCCTCACAATGTTAAACTATTAATTATAAAATTAAAATATATTTAGGGCCATTTTCACCAACATCAATTATCTCTTAATTTATCATTAAAGTTTACTCAACTTTGCATAAGCATTTCATCAAAGAGAAACACTCATTAACTTACCACTAACAAGCAATTACATTAAATGGCCAAATCTGACCACTCAACTCTCTCAAGCATCTTCAAAATGGAGGGAAACGGGTGAACTCTACCTCATATATCTTGCAATGGTGGTAAAATTGGTTTGTTTCTGAGTTTCACACGAACTTTCAGCCATATGACAGGCAAAATATGTTTATGACAATGAAATTATAAAAGATCATACATGTCACTAATACCAAGAAAGAATAATATGGAAATTTGAAAAGAAAATATGTCTGAAGTCGGATTCGAACACCTTCCAGCCCTGCTTAATGAACAGGAGTCCACAACGCAACCACTTACACTACGAGGACAGCAGGGATGGTGTGTCCTATTTACCTAAGTAAACAATATATTCACACAACTGCCAGTTCTCCTAGATACTTTGTTTTTATCATTTTAAGCTTTTGCCATGAATAAGGTCCTCTGTATTTCCCTTCCTTTATAATTATGTTCCAGAAAATCTCAAGGAAGCATCACAAACAACGATCAGCGATACATGCTTCTTGTTCTGTCCGCTATTGTTCTCCAGGGTGAAACTTAGTGTAGACATGCGCGAGAGCCACACAGAGTTTATGGACCCGAATGGCCTTCTAACCTGATATTTTGCTTGCCATCTCAGGGTAGCAGGGAGGGTGATGTACTCACTAAATGAATCACACAAAAGGAAAGTAATTTGACTAAAATACAGTTAATTTCTTAATAGCTTACCGTCGTGGTGATATTGTGATCTGTAATAAGGGATCTAACTGTAGCTCTGACATGAATGAGATACTGGTAATACATTCAATTTATAGCAGCAAATAATCACTCCCTGGGAAAATGGCTCTGGTTTGGGAACTCCCTTCTTCAATACTCGATAATCTACACAGATCTTCAAAATCTTCCTCAATATTTGATGATCTCCTCTCAGAAGGCCTTCTACTAGCTGTATTGTTGGGTAGTTGTCAAAGAAGTTTGTCAACTTAGGCCACTATATAAAATATTAAGCCCAGGCAATAAGGCGGCCATTTTGTAACCTCATGTTCCTACATTTCACACCACGGCGTTAACACATACTTACAGGATTACTAAATAAATAAAGTTGATACCCATATCCAAAATAAAACAGTGACTTGATCAGGTATTAATTATACAATAATTATTCCTGTCCTCAATCTAATAATAATACAAGAAATATCCCACTTAACTGTTATATCAAATATCCAAAACTGATAATTAATAATGACATTGCATCTCCTGTGCGAATCATCCAAAATGTGATCACCCCACAATATTGATAATAATCACACAACACAAACACACAGATTTTACCCCAATATAATTAAATATGAAACGCCCCCAATTAACCGCACAAGGCAAAAACCTGAGGGTGAGCTATGTAACTAAATAATTTCAGTTACAGCCTTGTGAAATGCATCAACGATAAACATGTATTAACTCTC
Source organism: Meconema thalassinum (assembly GCA_946902985.2). Taxonomy (NCBI): domain Eukaryota; kingdom Metazoa; phylum Arthropoda; class Insecta; order Orthoptera; family Tettigoniidae; genus Meconema; species Meconema thalassinum. The sequence continues at coordinate 651,431,819 of OX336390.1, forward strand.
ATATTTAAGTTAAATAGGAATTAACTAATTAATTGTTAATAAAGAGTTGGTGAAAACGACCCTTAAATGTATGTTCTTAAAATAAATATATTCAATTTAGTTAAGATTTCTTTAATGTAAATACTGGTTATTAATATATTTAAACAGTTGATTTGCATAATTGGGTGAAGTTTTGAATGTAAGAAACATTTCCGAAATTCGAGCATTTATAGAAGAAAGCCGACCCCGCGTAACGGGAAAAGGCAAGGAAGAAGAGAAGAAGAGCATGTATAGAAGGTACATTATAATTATTACGGTGATAGTAATAATCCTATTTGCTGCTGATGTTCTGCTTTGGGAAGAGAATGTGAATGTGGTCCAAGAACAGCTGGATGTACTGAAGAAAAATATTGAGAAATTGGAAATGAAAATCAGTGTAAAGTAAGACAATGGTAACTACAAGGGGGAAGAAAGAAGGAAAAGGGATTGTTAAAATACAAGATATATGTCTGGAAGTAGTAGAGCACTTCAAATATTTAGGAAGTGAATTGATGGAAAATGCAAGATTGGATATGGAGATCAACAAGATAATACAAAGTGCATACCTGCCAACTTTTACGGTTTATCCGTAAAATTTACGGAAATTGCAGCATTTTACGGTTTTACGGATGAACGGTGTCATTTTACGATTTCACGGACAAAAATTTGAAACGATAATTAACATTCGATAATCCCTCCCTCTTCCGTACAATCGATTGTTTGCGTGGGTCGAAGGCAAGTCCACGATAGTCGATAACTCGTTCTTTGATATGATTCGTACTTTTAACCATGTGATGTTTGTGTCGTCATTGTAATTGAATTTGAAGCCGGGATAACCGTTCTTCCATGTGAATCTTAGGTGTCGACACGCTCTGCATCGCAAATTCTTTGTTCCGCTACATTCGCTCGTTGCGATTTAAACCATATTCTTTGACCACGTGAGTTGTTTATTGTACGCGATGTTGGCGTTCCTTGAATGTTTTCGTATTTTAAGGTTATGGCATATTTTAATGAAGTGTTCGAGTTTTTGTGCTATATCTTCGTGCTTCGCAGTTTCCTGTATTCCTTGGACTAATCACATTCGTTCCACGTGTGTGTGTTTTTTTCTCTCTACCATGTGCATATTCTTTCTTCACGAAGTTGGCGTCGTGTTCATTTAATGGTTTAAGACTTTGTGTGCTTTGACTTGTTTTAATGAAGTGTTGGCTGTGTTTTATGTGATTTGTTATAATTTTATGTGACGTTTAGTGATCCAGGTTCCTTTCGATGTTTTAGTAGATATCGAGAATGAACAAATACAACAAGAAACAGTACTTCCAGAGATTTAAAGAATCATACTCGGTTGATTTTCCATGCATACTAAAATCAAGAAAAGGAGAAAAATTTGCCTTTTGCACGGTATGTGCATGTGATATTAATATTGCACATGGTGGAAAAAACTATTTAAGTAATCATGTGAAGTGCGGTAAACACATAAATTATGTTAAATCGAAGGAAGATAGCAAGAAAATCAACACCTTTTTTGCCAAGGGTTGACAGAGACGTAATTAGGGCCGAGTGTCTGTTTACTTCCTTTTTGGTGGAACACAATGTGCCCTTAAGTGCGGCTGATCATGCTGGTGCTTTATTTAAGAAGATGTTTCCCACATCAGAAGTTGCAAAGAAATACAGTTGTGGTCGCACGAAAACGACGTGCATTGTAAATAAAATGGCAAAAAATGCATCATCTGAAGTTGTTAAGTGTCTTCAGAACGGACCATTTTCTTTGGCAACGGATGGAAGCAATGATACGAATGCCAAGTTGTATCCTATTGTTGTTACATTCTATGATGTTCGGCAGGAAAAAGTAGTGAGCACTGTGCTATCCATACCAGTGTTGGACAGGGACTCAACAGGGCGAAACATAGGTAACCTGATGTTATCACAGCTGAGTTCTCATAATATACCAATTGAAAACTGTGTGGCTTTCTGCTCCGACAATGCTCCTGTTATGATAGGACTCAAAAATGGGGTTTCAGCAGTTCTGAAGGAAGTTCAACCAGGTATTGCCATCATAGGTTGCATTTGCCACCTGATTAATCTAGCAGCTGAAAAAGGTGCTGGAAGATTACCAGTTAAAGTGGATGAGATCCTTGTAGATATATTTTATTTCTTAGAGAAGAGTGTAGAGAGAAAAGAACGTCTTCAGAAATTTCAGAACTTGCACAATAAGGAGAAAATTCTGAAGCATGTATGTACTAGGTGGTTATCTTTAGGCAGATGTTTGGATAGACTACTGGACCAGTGGGATCCGCTTCTTTCTTTCTTTCTTCAAGGAGGAAGTAATATTATGTACCCAAAATATTTCCACAAGCTTGACCTCTTTCAGAATACCTAAAGTTGAACAAAGTGGATCCAAAGAGTATCAGAAGAAGAGAATTCTTGATTTTGCTACTACACATGCCCCTAAAAGAATAGCATATTCTTCCAAATGTGACAAACCCATCCTAAAAAGTAAGACTTCTGCTACAACTCGTGAGGAAAAATTGTTTATGTTCCTGTCCTCAAACTTGAACAAGGCCTTTTGCACTTTCCTTCATGTGACTATTCCTGTATTTGACAAATTGAATGTTGCCCTTCAGACTTCTTCCCCACAAGTTCACTTGTTATTAGAACTTCTTATGGATTTGCTAAAGCAGCTGTTCACCAAGTTTGTTAAGCCCAAAATTGTCATAAGCTCCTCATTGCTTGAAGTTGAGTACGACTTGATTCAAAATCAAAGAAGTGATGATGAGTTAGTTATTGGCATTCAAACTTCGAACATAGTGAATGATCTCCAGGATACAGATAAATCCCTTTTCTTTTCATCAGTGAGAAACTACTTTTGTACTGCCTGTGACTACATCATCAACAAGTTTCCACTCAAGGATGACGTGTTAAAGAATGCTCAAGTTGCTAGGTTAGACAAAATTGAAGATGCACAGTTTTCTTCCATTTGTTTTTTCTTGGAAAAGTTTCCTATCATGTTATGCAAGGAAGAAAATGAAACTACAGATGAGGTGGTGAATGAGCTTCAGAGGCAGTTCACAGCTCTTCAGGTAGATGACACTTTGGCTGCTCATCAAGATGCTGCAAGTGTTCCAGTTGGGCACAAATATTAAGAATTCGTGGAGCCGATGGACTTCTTAAGTATAACCTAATTTCTAGAGTAATGCTCTCTATTCTCACCATACCCCATAGCAATGCAGAATGTGAACGTGTTTTCAGCCTTGTGAAGAAAAATAGAACACAGTTCAGGTCATCCATGTCCAATGAATCTCTGGAGTCTATTTCTATTTTGAAGACCAGGAGTTCTGGTCCCTGTTATGACAAAGCATTTTCTCAAGACTTTTTGCTGGAAGCTAAAAAGGCCACAACCATGACTTTAAAGTCGAACTAGCATGTGATTTGCAGTGTGTATTATATTATTTCTTGCCTGTGTTACGTTAAACAAGTTTTATCGTGTAAAGCCTTTTTCAATTATCGTATATCTGCTTAATTTATCAAGGAAGTCCTGTTATGTATGCTCCAAACCAATATTCACCATGCCTGCTGCTGATTAACATGGATTTCTTCTTGATTGTTATGTTCATCTACAAATCATGTAAGTAGATATGATTTCATTGAAATATCCTGTTTAAAGCATGAATTATTGTATTTTGTAGCCCAGAAGTATTATTATTTTCGTCAAGCCGGGGTATGTCGAAAATCGTTAAATTTTTTGTCGCGCGTGAGTTTTACTGATAGCCCTTATCAAAAGTTGGCAGGTATGAATGTGGGAGTGTGTTCTAGCATCAGGTTCAGAGTTTAATTTGGGATAAAGACATACCACTAAAGGCTAAAGAAGTGACGTATATGACCTATTACTTACTAATAATGACGTATGGAGCAGAAACTTGGCCGATGACGAGGAGAGATGATAGTAGAATAAAGACAGCCGAAATGAAGTTCCTGAGGAGTATGGTACAGAAGACTAGGACAGATAGAGTGAGAAATGATGACATTAGAAAGGAAGTGAATGTACAGAAGTTGTATGATAAGCTGGAGAGGAATAGATTGAGACGGAATGGACATGTGAAAAGGATGAATGATGAAAGAATACCACAACAAATGATGGAGAGGTGGATGACTGGAAAGAGAGGACAGGGAAGACCTAGGGTATGGTGGATGGATTTGGTGAAGGACAGCATGAGAGAACGAAACCTGGATTGGAGTTCAGTGGTTGAGGAAGGATGGTGAACAGACAGAGTAAAGTGGAGGGGTGTCATATTTGCTCCGACCCGTCTTAGGCTGGAAAACGGAAATCGATGATGATGAGGGTGATAATAAAAGAGACATTTAAAACATAAATATTGTTCACACCATGCACATTTTATGGGAGCATTTTTTGAGCAAGAACATTTTTCTGAAATATGGTTCAGTAAGAATATACTTCATTCAAGTTTTTAAATGAAGGTCTTTCCTCAATTTTGATGCAAACCTAGCATACCGTACTGAATCATTGGGGTGAAAACAGGAGCACTGAATTGAAGCTGCACTATCGAATGTATTTTAATTGCATCTTCTTTTGGTGATAATTCTCGTTGTTTTTGTAGCAATTCAGGAGCACTTTGTAGTCTTTAAATTAGATTTTTGACTTTGTGACAGAAATATACATCACAGGATTGAACAACAGGAGTACATTTAGGTGAAATGATATTCATAGTACATGTTACTTTGCCTTCTTCATTGATGAATGTCTCATCATACAATGTCAAATCTACTTAGCAACTCCTCTAATCCACCAGTAGAAGGAATTTATTGTTAGCAACAAATAGTTATACTGTTGTTTCCAAGAATTCTGCATAAAGCTCCTGACTTGGAGCAAGTAGTGACAGTATTCTTATATTCTTTATGTTCGACCCTGACTATTATGTGTCAGTAAACTGTATCATAATGATGGTCATTATAACACTATTTTTCATTATGAAACAGTTTCTCCCACCAATCACAGCTCAAAAAACAGTTGTTTGACCAATTAGATAAGGTTAGCATCGCACCTGCATGGAGTTCCAAGGCCTTCTAAACTGCGTTGCCTAGTGTCATAGTGGGGTAATCGAGAAGGCCATGGTTAAATACAAGGCATTCTCTGCGTCTCATGCGCTCTGTTCAGTACATAAAACTGGCGAAATCTCGACAGATATTTATGAATATTTATCTTCGAACATAAAATAGTTATAATAATTATAGTCGAACATAAACAGTCGTATGCAACTCGCCTATAATGGTAATTAAGACACTCGTATGGAAATTATAAAACTCGCATACGCTCGTTTTATAAATATACTCGTGTCTTAATTATAGCCATTATAGGCTCGTTGCATAATGTACTATTTTCTAATTTCTTGACAGTACCAGCAACACAAGGACCATACATACATAAAAATACAAGGGGTAACAGTATCCCTGAAGCGGTTTAACTGTGCTGCGCTGTGTAAGGGTGAGTGGTTTTGGAGAGATTGAGCTTTTTCACTACAAAGGTCTTTTCACCCTTGTAATCCAGTGAACTGTTATTGATTTGTGCTGGTATCCAGTCCGGTCAGTCTTAATTGATAGAAAATTAATGGCAAAGGGAATATACATTGATTTTGATTTAAATCTCGTAAGTAAATCATTCGTTATTCAATTTTGTATGCAATATAATATGTAGGTCACATTTGAGGGGAAATATTACACACAGATATTGACTCAACTTTTGATTTCTTGTGGGTTAGATCTTTATTCGGGGTAACCTTCTCTACTTAGTATAAAACAAAGTCCCCAATTCCTGGATGTACCGGGTAATCTCGAGAACCACTGGATGGATTTTGATGCAGTTGTCTCCATTCTGTAAAGGATTTCTCAAGGAAGTTTACTATAGAAAATTATTTATTTATGACCAAAAGAAGTCGAGCTGTAATGATTTCAGTGAAACATTCGAAAAGAATCCTACCGTCCGTGTGTCTTTTAAGCTTACGCTGTGTAAACCGTTAAAAATATCTACATACTATGAATGTAAGAATTGAGCAGCATGAAAAGTTCTACAAAAAAAGTCTGCGACAGCATATCTCTATCTTCAATACATCGCCCACTCTTAAGTGTTTTTACGTTTTCATTTCTAGCTAGCGAGTGAGCCTATCACCCCAGTTACAGCCAGCAGCAAACTGTCGAATCGTGTCGAGCATATGTACCCATATTCTTTGGTGTCGAGCAAATGCGTCTAGTTAAGACTTCAGAGAAGAGTGGATGTGTTTGGAGTTTCCCTGAAGTGCAACTCGGCTTATCTTCATTTTGCCTGTGAACTTTTTGTTCCGCAGAATACACAGACAAGTTTAGATGGACGGAAGGGGGATTTGTGTTTAAAGCACTTCGCCATTCTTAAATTACGTCTGACAAGAATTTGTTGCACATGATAATATAATATAATTAATAGTCCAGTAAGTGATTTTAACCCATCATGCGAGACGGAAAATGGATACAGGTCGTTGTTCATTGAAATCAAAATAAATATGCCTTTTAAGCTTACGCTGGGTAAACCGTTACAGATACCGGGCGAAGCCGGGGTGGGTTGCTAGTTCAATCATACAATAAAGGTTGAAGTTTGGTATTACCGTATATGTCTTGTCTGTATACGCAACTTCTCTGCTGCTTCCACCATTTCTTCCAAAGTTGCAACGTCATTATTTGACGAATTTGGTGATTTTTTGCTGTCTTATTGAATGTTTACGTTTGAGGCATTTTACCCATGTGTCACTAGCAATAAATTGACATTTTTTTGACAAATATGGGATTGTGACTTTCATTGCCCATTGTTGTAATGTTCTCAATGCCACTTGTGCATAACAGCCTCGCACATCCTGAAATATTTCCCATGTTTCGGAGTTGATGAATGCAATTTTGTCATTTCTTGTTTTATTTCTTTCCTCCATAATTGAAGATAATTTTTTCTTATTTTTTCTTTTCAAGATTTGGAATCTTCATTTTAATGATGGGAACTTCCATTTTGGATGAGTATTGTACCGCTCTCTCTCTGGACGAATCCCAGGTCAAAGAAGGTACTGCCCCCTTAATTCCCCTGCCTAGATTTTAGGTTACCTGGAAGACGAGGGAGGAGGACTTAGGAGCAGAATGCCCCGGGAGTGGAGGGCTGGATTGTTCCCCAGAGGGGTGGTTATGAGGATGTGGAGAGGGGAAAACATGTTGCCAAGACTTCAAAACACAAACAGTACATTAAAAAAATAGGAAACAAAATACAAATCAAAAAGCAGGAACTCACTAGCAATAGGAACAAACACTCTCACATTTTGAACACTTCCTACCCTGAATATACAGAGTACCTTGCTTTCGTTCTACAGATCATTATGTTGTTTTTTCTTTGCTAGACCCATGGTTCAATTACATTTCTGTCACACAGGCAGAGCGCAGAGCAATATCAACCATCGGGATGAAAATATTGTCAAAACATCAGATTACTGTCGGGGGGAAAGAGGTATAGATACTCGAGTTTAGACGTTAATAAAAACGTTACCTGTAGTCTTACATAAATACAAGCTACACCAAACTTCTTCTTATTTTATTCTGCGTTTATCTATGTAGAGTAAACATATGTATTGTAACCCTTTAAAATTTTATAGCTGGTTGAGCAAAAAAAAGTGCTGTTTTTTTTTTAACAAAGCGCTCACTTAGAAAGATCATTACATTAAAAGTATAAATCAGATCGTAATGACACTTTTAATACGTCTTGAAGAAACATATCGTTAACGTGTATACGGAGTGTTAACCCCTTAACCGAGGGTTTATTTTCCACTTGTTGCGTATTTTTTTAAATGCGTTTTCTGTTCGTCCAAATTGTGAACATTTCATAGGAATAGCAAACAGATCTGAGGTATAACAAAAAAATAAGTACTTTTGAATGGCGACAAAAATCACGGCACGCATGTCATACGTAGTTGGCATGTTAAAGAACCCATTTGAATTCAGTAGGCCGTGTTCATAATGGCAAAAATATGGGAATTTTAGCTCGTAAAATATTTTGTTATATATATATATATATTTATATATATTTACATTTATGTATATACAGTGCATTCTAAATCTAGTTCAATGTCGGATTTTCATTTAAATTGTTGGACATTTCTGGTAGTTCTTTCAGACTGGAAGGTTGCATACTAAATCATAATAATGCAATACACCATTCAAAGTGGAATACAATATAACAGAATCAACAGTTCATGTAAACAATCACTCACATGAACACACGAGTTAGAAGTTTTTCACAGTGTGGTACACCTTGAAGCATGGAACAGCACACAGTGGCACATCACATTCCCTGCAGCAGTAGATTGTTTCTTTTCTCACCTTGTGAGATAGACAGACCACACACCTTTTCCTCGAATGCGCTTGCGAAGAAGTTCCGGGGTTCATGTCCATGAAGTGCCGTGCTGTGAGTCGAGCTACGGATTCAATACTCGGACGTCCAACTCTCCTTGGCTTGGAGGTAGCTGTTATATACTTTTCAGTGAGTCCTTCTACTAACTTCAGTCTGAAATTCAGCTGGGACTCGTAATGTTCCATCTTCGTGTACAGGGTAAATGAATTGAAAACACTGATGTCTACTAAATGCCTGAACATTTTTATGTAGAACTTCTTCAGCCTTCTCCTTGAAATAGTGTAAGTAACAATGCACTGATCTGCCAAGTCTACTCCACCCATTCCTTTACTGTAAGCGACACTGATTGTTGGTTTCATTTTCTGGCCCCCACCTTTCTTATTTACTATGGTCACTTCCTTATCGTGAACTGTGGAAATCATACAAACGTCTTTCTTGTCCTTCCATTTCATGACCATCAATTTGTTTCTGTACAACGTACTAAATTCTCCTTTCTCCAGCTTCGTCTTCTTCATGTCTTTCGGGAGCTCCTTCCTATTTATTCGCACCGTCCCGACAGCATCAGTGTTCTTCATTGTGAGCTGGTCGAAAAGTATTGGTGAAGCGTAGTAGTTGTCTTCAAAGAGCATGCAGCCCTTATTCAGAAGACCTTCAAGGAGGGTGAAGATGACGAGCGATGGTTTGTCAATGTCCTTGAAATTGATGTCTAGAACACTTTCGGGAAACTCTGTAGTCTTTCCAGTGTACACCAACATGTTATAAACATAACCTGATGAACTTTCACAGAGTTGAAACGACTCCATCCCGAAACGTACTCTCTTTTTTGGGATGAAAACTTTCCAACCAAGCCTACCTTTCCAGAGAAGTAAGCTTTCATCTATTGCTATGTCACTTTCCGGTGTGTAAGTGGTTTGAAATTTATGGATTAGGTACTGTAAAACCGGTCTAATTTTGAAAAGTTTTGGATTCGGGTCAGTTGTAGCGTCAAATTTCGTATTGTCATTGAAATGGAGGTACCTAATAAGAAGATGAAATCTGTGGTCCGTCATAATTTCTCGAAAGAATGGGGTGTCAATACATTTTTTCTTGCTGAAAAATATACTTGTGGTGGGCTTCTGAACTATACCCTGAAGAATTAGGAGACCTATTAGGAGTTTTATTTCCCCAGCGTTTGTTTCCACCCATTCGTGGTCCCTGCTCCTGGGTTTGAGCAATCCTAGCACACCTTTCTGTTCAATCGATTGTTTGGCATAAAGATTTGTTTCCCGTGCTATAAGTTCAGCGAGTTCGTCAGAAAAGAAATGTTCAAAGATAGTTAGAGGTTCACAGTCATCGCCGAAATTCACTTGCATACCACTATTGCCGGTAAAAGCAAACCTTTCGCGGGCCGCTCCGAACTCCACCCACTCTGTTTGCGTGTTGTCATTCAATAAATCTGGGATGTTTATTTCGGTATCTTGATCATCACTATCACTCGAATCACTGAAGTAATTATCACTGTCACTCTCACTTTCTTCCAAATCTAATAGCATACGTGCTATATCCGTTTCAGCTAATTCCTTGAGCGTTGTTTTACTCTGCTTACCATTACAAGATGCCATGGCGAAATGATTGCCCGCCAGACGAAGAGTAGTGGCTTGGCGGGAACGCTGCAACAACTACGACTAACTCCCAATAGGTGGCAGAAGCGAACACAAAGTTCAAACAAGTACGAATAACTCCCAAAAGATGGCAGAAGCGAATGCAGTACATTTGACGCCTAGAAGCGGTTCACGCAACGTGCGAAGTACATTATAAATGGGCTGACGCTTAGAAGCGGTTCACGCAACTTGCGATCAGTGTGCTATGACGCGTATACGCGGTTGACGCGGTCAAGCGGTTAATGTGATCTGATGGTTCTGAAAATAGTTGTTGTTAATTTTGTAAACCAACTTTTTCTCGGGCCCGGGTGGTCATAGCAGTATGAAATATGGCTTGTTATGAGGCTCATAGCAATGCAACGCTAAACAAAAAACTATGTTTTATCTACACGTGATTGGTGATTTTATATGGGTACATTTTTATTGACGAGCAAACTCGAGTATCTATACTTTTTTCCCCGACAGTAAATATGCAGGTAGTAAACGATGTTTATGGCATTTGTAGACTTAGAAAAGGCTTTTGATAACGTTGATTGGACTAAATTGTTTGACATTTTGAAAACGATTGGAATAAAGTACAGGGATAGGAGGGTGATATACAATCTATACAGAAACCAGTCATTCGAGCTGAAGGACAGGAGCGAGAAGCTGGTATTCAGAAAGGTGTAAGGCAAGGCTGCAACTTATCACGCATACTTTTCAATCTTTACATTGAACAAGCAATGAAGGAAATTGTAGAAAAATTTAAAGTGGGAGTGAAGATTCAAGGAGAAATAATTTCAACTCTGAGATTTGCTGATGACATCGTTATCTTGGCCGACACGCCTGAGGATTTGAATGAGTTTTTGAATGGTATGGACTCCGTTTTAAAAGAATAGGTACATGATGAAAATTAATAAATGTAAAACAAACATACTGGAATGCAGCCGAAATAAATCAGAAACCTCTATGGACATCAAATTGTCAGGTGAAAAGCTGAAGGAAGTAGGAGACTTCTCTTACTTAGGAAGTAAAATAACCAGTGATGGACGAAGCAAAGAGGATATAAAAAGTAGGTTGGCTCGGGCAAGGAAAGCATTTCTACAGAAAAGGAATCTGTTGACATCGAACATAGATTTAGGTATTAGGAAGTAATTTTTGAAAGCCTTTGTCTGGAGCATGGCGCTCTATGGAAGTGAAACTTGGACTATTGGTGCAGCAGAAAAGAGGAGAATTGAAGCATTTGAAATGTGGTGTTACAGGAGAATGATGAAGATCAGATGGGTAGATAGGGTTACAAACGAAGAGGTATTAAGACGAGTGGGAGAGGAGAGATATTTCTGGCGACTGCTAATGAAGAGAAGAGATAGGTTAGTAGGACACATACTAAGACACCCAGGAATAGCAAGCTTAGTGATGGAAGGAAGGGTTGAGGACAAGAATTGTAGGGGTAGACCAAGGTTATGTTAAACAGATTGTCTCGGATGTAGGGTGTGGTAGCTATGTAGAGATGAAACGATTAGCACAGGACAGGGAGGCATGGAGAGCTGCATCAAACCAGTCAAAAGACTGAAGACTCAAACAACAAATGATAGATATTGTACATAAATACGGTAATGTCATGGGAAAGAAATAGATTAAACGGAGCTGACTTATAGCCACAGGGAGCGGCAGATTGCTAGGAAAGTAGAGGCTAGACTTCCAATAGAAAGTGCTCCCTGAAAGCAAAAGTGAAGTTAAGATAATTAAGCAATTTGAGTATCGTAGTGGAGGAGAGGTATAAACTAAAAGAAGTAAAAAAAGCAAGAAATATGCAATATGAAAAATGATACCTGTACTCAAAATAATAGAAGAAAATAAGCTGGATCTATATCACATGAAATTAATTACAGAAACGGATAAGTGACAATAATAGATACGGGGAACGTGGCATTGACTTGCGTAAATGTTGTTGTTGTTATTTCTTATGACTAGCCCGGATTCCAATCCATCAGCTTTCTTGCGTTCCAATAGAGTTGTGTGAGGTTTCCTGAAGTTCTAGCTGTCATATCAAGTTGCGTAAATGTATTCGCAATCAAATATCAGAAACACAAACATAATCTTGGGAATACTACAGTGAGGGTACATACATCGTCTTGCTGATCCAAAAGAAGATGAGGTAAGCCAGGTTCAAGTCGAGCCCAATACACATGCTTACAGTGATGAAACACTGTCTGAAATTGGCCATATAAAACGCATAAGAACAAGGCAAAGTTACTATCATCACAAATTCAATGTACGGATGAAGGCAGTGTGGACAAGGCAAAATAACTATCATCACAAATTCAATGTATGGATGAAGGCAGTGTGGAGACGTGCCATTCATTAAACCCTTTTTTATATTTGGTCATCAAACATTTATTAAATATTGCCTCTTTTATAGGTGCAATGGAAACTTTACTTGATGAAGAGTGTCAGCGAGAAAGGAAACTGCGGGAATATCAAGAAGGCAGATGGCTGTCGACTAAGACCATTCTTGATCAGTGAGTATTCCATACTTCAATTTTGATCTTAATCATCTTGTAATGGAGTAGTATAATCTTGTCTTGAACCATACCTAAAGTTTTGATTCTCATAAACCCATTGTCACAATTCATATCCTGTGTAATTAGGCAAGTTGCTCTTTACAGCAAAACTAATAAACTGCTGTGTGTGCAGTTTGCAGCTGTGATTCTTCAGGTCATTTCACAGTAGGAACCATAATGAAGATTTATTGTGATATCTTGTAGGAAATATTTTCTCGGACATCCTCGACCTTTCTTCCTTGTGATTTTTCCTTCCAGGAGATTAGTAAGGAAAGCGTTGTCGCAAAATGTGGCCTGTGAATTTAGCTTTTCTTTTGTGGATCGTTGGTCTCACTCAGTTCTCTCTTCCCTTGAAAGTCTTGCAGGATGCTGATGTTAGTCCTCTTTTCAACCCATTTAAACCGTAACATTCTCCAACAGACTCACATCTCAAACGCTTCCATTCCTGACCTCTGATTGTCCAAGATTCTCCGTGTTCCAAATATTAATGATGTATTTATGTAGGTTTTGGATAGTCTGATCATTAGCATTCTTCCATATTTCTGCTACTATTTGATTCTCTCCTGCTGCTTTGTAGTTTTTAAGTGCATTAATTGCTGTTTTCACTTCATTGTAAACTGGTGGTATAATCTTTTGTAATGGAGTTTTATTTTTTGGGTTATGGTTAAATTCTAGATTTTCCACAGGATCCTCACAATAGAGTAACTCTTTAAAGTATTCTGCGAGGATGTTAGCTTTATCTTGATTATTGTGTGCCATTTTTCCATTTTTATTTCTTAACATAAGTGTGGGAGGGGTAAACTTAGATTGATATTGCTTGAATGTTTTGTAATAGTCTCTTGTTTTATGCTGGTTGAATGTTTCCTCTATAGTTCTAAGCATTTCCTTTTGATAATTTCTTTTAATTCTCCTAATTTCTTTTGCTGTTTGTATTCTGGCGTTAATTAGTTCTTCTCGAGATTTTTCTGTTTTCCTCTGTTGATCATTTAACCATGCTTTGTGTCTTGTTTGAATTGCTTTGTGACATTCCCCGTTCCACCACACATGTTTCTTTCTCCTGTTAATTGGAGCGATTTCTTCAGCTATGGTTTTAAGTTGGTTGACCATTGTCTCTAATTTGTCATTTAAAAGTGTTTTGGATCTCTCTAAATATATTTTATTATTTATTAAGTAACTGGGATCATACTTTCTCCTTATTTTCTGATGATTACGTTTGTGTTTCCTTTTTGGTGTTACCTTGATTTTTATTTTTGAGATATAATGATCTGAGTCAATGTCTACCCCACGGAGGACTCTGACATTATAAATTTCCTTATGATAATCTTTATCCATAGCAACATGATCAATTTGAAACTCTCCCAATTTTACGTTAGGGCATTTCCAGGTCATAAGTTTATGTGGTCGCCTCATAAATCTAGTGGTTTCCAAAATGAGTCCATGATCTGCACAAAATTCAATTAATCTTTGGCCATTTTTGTTCGTTAATTTATGAGCTGGCCATTTTCCTACAACTGTACGATACTTCTTTTATCTGCCTATTTTAGCATTGAAATCTCCAAGTAAGATTTTTATATGTTCATCAGGGATCTACGATAATAGTTGTTCAAGTTCTTCCCAAAAGTTTTCAACTCCTTCTCTATCTTTACTGTTTTTGTTATTTGTTGGTGCATGGACATTTATTAAAGTATACGTTTTATTCCCTACTTTAACTGTTGGAAGTGCCATCCTTGAAGAGTTTGAAAAAAAATCTTCGATTGAGTCTATTATGCTACTATGAACAAGAAAACCTACACCAAATTGGGGGACATTCTTCATTACTCTTTGTCCTGGAGGTCCTTTGAGACTCACGGAGCATCCTGATTCAATTGGGTCGTGGTCTGTGTTCCTAAGTTCTTGTAAAGCCATAATTAAAATCCTATCTTGATCCATCACATCAGTTAAATGTTTCAGCTTGCCCGCCTTACTTAGTGAATTAATGTTTAATGTTGCAAAATATGAATTTTCCTGATTTGTTGAACTTAAGTCTCTTCTTACATTGTTGGGTTTGTCCATTGTCTGTCAGGTGTCTGTTGATTGTCTGTTGGGCTTTCAGGCGCTCCGACTCGCCTAGGTCTTCTACGTGACACCCCACCGATTCCGAATGGTGCCTTTGTGCAGATCTTGGTTGTTGTTTGTCCACAACAGTGGATTTATTCATGAGAAGACTCATCATCATTGATTGTCTGATCATTGATCATTGTTCTGACCGTGGTCAGGAGTTACAATCCCAGATGTGATCTGGGAAGGTGATTCATCCTAGTTGTTCAGGACTGAGAGTAGACATTTCTTCCATACCCCTCAATCATTATGGTTTTCCCGCCAATACTTGGGTGGCTGATTGCAGTGGTTTCCCACTGGGCGGTGGGGTCGCCACATCCCTACTCCAATACTTTATTATTATTATTATTTAATAATTATACAAAACATGTAATTTGAACCTTTCTGAGTAAGTTGACATACAGTATTACATACAGTGAAACCCCTCATATCCGAACCCCGGAAATCCGAAATCCCGGGTAATCCGAACGAGGATCTTTCGAGAATTTAAAGTTTGAAGAAATACACGCAAAAGAGAGAAACTTATTTATTTAGTCATAAAAGAATCATATACTCTGCATTATGACCGCATTTTACAAAATTAGTCGAAAAATTAACAATAAGTACAGTTAGCATAGTGTAAAAGTGTCTACAGGGACTACTTATCCCATCCAGGATTGAGAAACGGAAAAGTTGGTTATTATTATTCCCTAGGTAATCACTTTGCTAAAACAATGAAATAGCAATAGAAACACACAAAATATCACTTAATCTTTCACTTGAAATCAGTTATCTTCAATATTGTAGAAGTGACGAAACACCTTCCCGAGGAGGCAATTGCGCGCCAGCGTCGTACTAAGATGACATCGTTTGGCGTGGCTGCTGCGTGTTGTTCTACAAAGCGCAATACTATGTCAACAGCAGATGCAGCTTTAGTATAAGTCACATTGTCTGCCGAAGTTTCTTCTTCCTCACTGTCATTAGCTACATTGCCGTCATGTTGACTTTGGACCAGACTCACTATTTCATGTTCGCTGTTTGCGCCAAACCAGCCTGCCTCACTCAATGTAGGCTACAGTCCTATACCGTAATGAGGGCTGGTCATTATGTTATCGATATCTTTCGGATAATCCGAACAAATTGAAATCCGAACAGGCTACAGCCCCAATTAGTTCGGATTTGAGGGGTTATACTGTACTTTTAAATATGTAAGGGCGTTTAAATATATCTTCATAATGTCGATTATTCAGGTCCGTATTGACGTAACTATAACTTTGAATGAATAATAGATTTTCCGCCTTCAATACTGTTTATTTCTATTACTTACAGGGACTTGTTTCGGGGGTAAATACTCCCCCTTCCTCAGCCTGTCCAACGAAACTTCACAATGGAAAAACTTTCCATGTACAAGCTCATACAAAACACAAGAAGAATAAAGAAATAATATTATTTACAATCCCGCTCGATACTTTTATTGGATCACTAAGGCCTGGGCGCATCAGAACTCCTGAATTGGGCCGGTGCTTGGCAAACGTCAAGGCGAGAAAATTTGTCATGCCGCCAAGAACTGCAGTGCACAGGGCGTGAACAAAAACAAACCGGAATGCACCTTGCGAAGTCTCTTACAGCTGAGTGTTAGTGACGTGCTTGGGAAAAAGTGGCGGTTGGGGTTGTGGGAGATGGGAGGCTAAGGAAATGAGAATGAGTGAGGTTTGTTGACACGCCGTGTATCGCTGTTATGGAGATTGATTAATACGTAGAATGAGAGGTGTCAATCTTTAGTATGTTATGAAAAATGATGGGTATGAATAGTGGAATATAGTGGGAATTTTATCTATTACAATATAATTCGTCTATTAATGTTCTGTATAAAATGCTGGGATTGTAAATAATATTATTTCTTTATTCTTCATGTGTTTTGTATGAGCTTGTACATGGAAAGTTTTTCCATTGTGAAGTTTTGTTGGACCGCCGTGCCACGCAGCCAGCCTTATACATTTGTCATGTTGGTGTAACTAGTCCCTGTAAGTAATAGAAATAAACAGTATTGAAGGCGGAAAATCTATTATTCTTTCAAAGTTATAAATATATCTTGGAAATATGGTTGCATAGCATCGCCAAATAGTCAGGCATTTCTGGAAATATAGCTAGCACTTCCAGGGTTAAGGAAGACACTACTACTAGTAGGGCTGAAACTTTGTTGCATATTCTGGTTGTGATGAATCCCAGAACCATGAAGGTCACTGGGAGTGCTGTTTTAAATCAGATGTTTTATGATAGTGAAATATAAAATACAACTCCAAAAACGTCAAAATGAAGTATGTACTTATGCTCCATATTTCAAAAACAGAATTACATTACTTCATTTTTATTAAAAGTAGCAGCGTTAGAATTACTTGTAATTAGTAATGTGGTTACATCCTCGTTACCATGCTTGGGGTTCCCCAGCATGCATACAATACACACTTGCACATTGTTCCATCACTCGATGGCTTAGTGATTTACTGTACAACAATAAATTGTTGATCTCCCCTTTCTGAATTCTTACTGTTCTTCAGAGAGATTGTCCTTTTAGAGACCGGAATTTTGCTGCGAAGGGGATCCCTGCGTACTGACACGGCTCCCTCGCATTTGCACATCCTCAAATGCCAACTGGCTGCACCAGGATTCGATCCTGCAACCTCGGGACAGCAGGCGAGAACGTTACCGCCGTGCCACGCAGCCAGCCTTATACATTTGTCATGTTGGTGTAATACCCGTATAGTTGGATCACTTCTTGCTGTCTTTAACAGTTTATCTATAATCATTAATGGAAGTATCTATTAGAGTTTTTTCACAGTTTTTTGCTTCACAGAGAAGTGGAAAATAATAAGCAGCTAGAAGAACGGTTGTTGAATTACAATCTTGTGAACACGGAATTGGTTAGTCATCTTCAGAAGGATGAAGAGCTACAGAGAGCAGCTGTGGCAACCCTCCTGGAAAGAAGTGATGCTCGCAGCTGGGGACTGGTCCAACAAGTGAAGCTTGTGGAGTCTCAGCTGGCTGCACTTTCTGCTCTTGAAATGAAGCGACAGACCTTGAGACTCACGGAGCATATTGTAAGCAAAATAAAATTGTAATAATATACCATATTTACCCAATCATCCAACAAGAGGTCCATCCTCCATGTCTGTCCCTTATTAATCCTGTTTCTGTGGGGTTGGGGATGAGATGCAATAACATATTTTTGGGAAGGTGGTTTTATAGTTGGATGCCCTTTCTGACTCCAACTTTTAGAGAGAAGTTAATGAGAATTGAAATGAATAAAACTGGGCAGGGAGTTAAAAAGAAGTGGCTATGGCCTATTAGAGGATATCATCTCAACTTTTGCCTGGAGTTGAAAATTAGAAACCACAGAAAATCATTTCAAGGGCGGTTGATGATGGGATTTGAACCTATTCATCTAATGAGTTAGCTTGGTCTAATGACTTTGTTCTACATCTGAACGAGTGAGTGTTGATAATGTAATAACCAATGTTGGTTGGTTCCTTAGTTTAGAAGCTGTGACAATGCTTTGGGTGTGTATAGAATCTGTCTGATAACCGGTGTTAATTGTAATGACTGTATTAGTGTGTGTTATCTGTTTTTAATTCAAGTGAGGACCGCAGACGATAATTTCAAGTGGTTCCTACTTTCGCTACCAAATGCTACCATCCACGACACCTAGCTGTGAACTTGGCTACTACTAGATACCATCACAACCAGCACCTGGTGACGAACATTGGAATTTAAGAGCATTAATCAAACCTACAAATTTTGCTTCACACAATTTTAGTTAGTGGAAGGTTGTTTTACATGCCATAAATCTATGACATAGGCCCGCCGGCTTTACTTCCCCTCTGATGGAAGGCATACTGAGGGGTTTTTAAAGCTCTTAAAAAATCTGATGACTTCGGCCAGGTTTGAACCCACGACCTTGGGCGTAGAAGAATAACCGATGTTAAATCTAATAACCTTCATATGCTCAGCATAAATTGGTGAATTTATTTGGAAATATGGATCAAATGACTCTGCAAAATTTATTTTACAAACAGTACAGCACTATTATAAGCCATTTATTCCACACATTTTTGCAATTTCTAATGCACGTTTTCTGTGTTGTTACCAGTGGAAGCTTTGAACCAACTTTCCTGGTGCCAAGGGAAAAAGTGCAGTCAATACCAGATACTCATTAGCATACGGTATATAGTGTTGCTATAAACTGTGTAATGCAAAACTTAAGAGAAGAGTTTTACTGTATCATCGTCATCATCTTGCACAGTTTCCAGCCACTGGCTGGGTCTGTTTGGAACACAAGCCTCTCCAACGTCTTCTGTCTTCCCACCATCCCTCAGTCTCTACCCTTGTCCAGTCTTCCCCTCTCTTCTTCACACTTTCTTCCACCCCCTTCAGCCACCTGTCACTCGGTCTTCCTCTCGGTATCTTTCCTTTCCACTTCATCTCGTGTATCCTCTACTCCTCCATTCATTTTACATCTCCTTAGTCTAGATTTCTCTATACCATCCTGTAATTGTTCCTCCATTAATTCTTTGGTCCTCTCATTTCTTATTTTGTCCATCTATGTAGCTCCAATACTGTTTCTCAAGAACCTCATCTCACTGGCCTGTATTTTGCTCTTCTCCCTTCCTTTCATAACCCAGGTTTCCGAGGCATAAGTCAGGATAGGGACATAGTATGTCAGATATATGACCCTTTTGCTGTTCAGAGGAACATCCTTGCTCCATATCATGCTTCACACACTCCTCCGAATGCTTCTGCTTGTCTCCCCCGCTCATTTATTTCTCTATCGTTTCTTCCATTATCTTGTATCAGGCTTCCCAGATACTTGAAACTCTCCACTTTCTTCAGTTGTTCCCCACCAATTGTTATTCCCATTGTGGTTCTTTCCTTTTTCCTGGTTGTGATCACCATCTCACTCTTATTTATGCTAAATTTCATCCCATATTCTTGTATTATTCCTTCCCACATGTCCAACTGTTCCTGTACCTCCTCCTCCTTGTTTCCCCAAATCATCAAATCATCTGCAAACACCATTGCTTTCATCATTCCTTCCGCAGTTACTTGTGCCACAATGAAAAGTAACCGTGACAGTGCACTTCCTTGTTTCAGGCCATTTCTCTGTTCCAACCAGTCCGATCTCTCTCCTCCCACTTTCACACAGCTCACCCTTCCCGTGTACATCTTCTTTATCCTCCATATAGTCCATTTCTCTACTCCTCTATCCTCCAGGGACTTCCATACTTTGCTTCTGCATACACTGTCATACGCTTTCTCAATGTCCAGGAGGGCCATCAGTAGATCTGTTCCATACTCGACCTTCCTGCTCTGAAGCCATGTTGTTCTTTCCTCATCCCTCCTTCTATCTTTGTCCTAATTCTCTTTTCCAAAACTTTCTCAAACATCTTTGCACAATGACTCATCTGTGTTATTCCCCGATAGTTCAGCATTCTGTTATACTACCTTTCTTAAAGATCGGGACAATTATTCCCTTTTTCCAGTCCTCTGGGGTCTTCCTTTCCTTCCATGCTGTCTTCATCACTTCGCACAACCATTGTATCCCCACCTCTCCTGCTGCTCTCACCATCTCCATCCTCCAGGGGCTCACATCTAGTGGGGCATGGGTTGGCGACCACGGGACCCCAGCTGAGTCCGGCATTGCTTCCACTTACTTGTGCCGGGCTCCTCTCCGTCTTCTTTCCTGTCGACCTCCCTTGGTCAACTCTTGTTCTCTTCCGACCCCGACGGTATTAGGTTATCCGAGGCCTAGGGAGTCTTTCACTTTCCCGCCTTAATTGGCCCTTGTCTCATCTTTTCTGATACCCCTCCTTCTGTGAGGGGTCAGCCTTCTGTTTCTTTTCCTTTTACCTCCTGCCTTGTGCTCAAGGCCCTTCAGGAGGCAGGGTGTATGTAGCCCTACCACTTCTGGTGCACCATAGAAAATGCTACACCCTCAGGGGCTCACGGCTGGTGAGTTCGGGAGTTGGCGACCCTGAAGGATTCCTGAGCTGGGTCCGTTTTCCCCTTTTGTCCCTTCCCTTTGGGGCGGACCCTCTCCTCTCTCCCCTCTCCTCTCCTCTCCTCTCCGCCTTTCATTATATTTCCTTTTATCTTTAAGATTCCTGCACCTTTTTGTAGGTATTCTTAATCTACGTTGCATTTTGTAAGTTTTTTCGATCTTAATTGCATTTACTGAGTGTTTTTCAACCTCACTTGCATTTTGTAAGGATTGCCAATCAAAATTGCTTTTTAGTAAGTCTTTCAATATAGGGGCGGTCTTCTTGTGAGTATTTTGAATTTCAATTGCATTTTGTAGTTTCAACCTACCCCGCTTTGTTCAAGTAGTTAAGTCTCAATTGCAATTTTGTGGGTATTTTGAATCTAAATTACATTTTGTAATTATTTTCAATCTAAATTGCGTTTTGTAAGTATTTTGATTTCACTTGCATTTTGTAAGTATTTCGACTGTACGTTGCATTTTGTACGTATTTTGGACTTAACCTGCATTTTGTGTGTATTTTTCCATCTATTCCTTTTGTGAGTATTTTCATTCGAAATTCCCTTATGTACGTATCACCTCCATTTGGTGAGTAGTTTCAATCTGAGTTCCTTTTTGTAAGTATTTTTCCTGCTACATAAGGCGTAATTGTTGGGGCTCACTGTCTATTTTATCTAAACCATTTTCGTTTCATCCATAGCAGTGAGCTGTTTTTTTTAAATCTTCATCCTTTCATTTCAAGCCATTTCATTTCGTCAGGGGCCGATAACCTCGATGTTAGGCCCCTTAAAACAACAATTATCATCATCATCCTGTCGACCTCCCTTGGTCAACTCTTGTTCTTTTCCGACCCCGACGGTATTAGGGTATCCGAGGCCTAGGGAGTCTCTTCCTTTCCCGCCTTAATTGGCCCTTGTCTCATCGTTCCTGATCCACTGCTTCTGGTAAGGGACAGCCTTCTTTTTCTTTTCCTGTTATTTCCTGCCTTCTGCTCAAGGCCCTCAAGGAGGTAGGGTGTATGTAGCCCCATCACTTCTGGTGCACCCTGGAAAGTGCTACACCCTCAGGGGCTCACGGCTGGTGAGTTTGGGAGTTGGCGACCCCGAGGGATTCCTGAGCTGGGTCCAGTTTCCCCCTTTTGTCCCTTACCTGTGGGACAGACCATCTCCTCTTTCACTTTCCTGTTGTTTTTCTTTTCATTATATTTCCTTTTCCCTTTAAGATTCCCGCACTGTTATTTTTGCGTCTCCACTCCATTCTGTGGGTGTTTTCAATCTCCGTTGCATTTTGTAAGTCTTTTCGATCTGCGTTGCATTTTGTGAGTGTTTTTCAACCTCGATTGCATTTTGTAAGGATTGACAATCTAAGTTGCTTTTTAGTAAGTCTTTCAATATAGGGGGCGGGCCTTTTGTGAGTATTTTGAATTTCAATTGCATTTTGTATTTTCAACCTAAACCGCTTTTTTGCAAGTAGTTAATTCTCAATTGTATTTTTGTGGGTATTTTGAATCTAAATTACATTTTGTAAGTATTTTCAATCTAAATTTCATTTTGTAAGTATTGTCCATCCAAATGAGAAGTTTGAATCTACCATACATTTTGTAAGCAATTTCAATTGCATTTTGTATTTTCAACCTAAACTGCTTTTTGCAAGTAGTTAATTCTCAATTGCATTTTGTGGGTATTTTGAATCTAAATTACATTTTGTATGTATTTTCAATCTCATTTGCATTTTGTATGTATTTTGATTTCACTTACATTTTGTAAGTATTTAGACTATACGTTGCATTTTGTAAGTATTTTGAACTTAACCTACATTTTGTGCGTATTTTTCACTCTGTTCCTTTTGTGAGTATTTTCGTTCGAAATTTCCTTTTGTAAGTATTACCGCTCTCCATTTTGTGAGTAGTTTCAATCTGAGTTCCTTTTTGTAAGTATTTTCCTGCTCACTTAATTTTCGTTCTGGTTTCCACTTCATTGACACTTTTGCTTTCACACAGGCCATTAGGGGCTGATAACCTGGATGTTAGGCCCCTTAAAACAACAATTATCATCATCATCATCACCATCTCCACACTCAACTCATCCACACCAGGTGCCTTCCCTCCTTTCATCTTCCTCACTGTATCTTCCACTTCTTTCCATGTTAAGTCCTTTTCTGTTTGCAGTCCATCTTCCTCTTCCCCGTGGTTTCCATTTGAGTTCAAAAGTTCTTCAAAATATTCTTTCCACATTTTCTACAGTTCTTCCCTATTTTCTATCTCTTGTCCCCTTTTGTTCACCATTCTAACATAATCCGTCAGATCCTTCCGCCTCTTATTTTTTACCATCCCATACAGGACCTTTTTTGTACCTTCACTATCCTCCTTCAACATCTTTGTCCACTCTTCCATGAACTTTCTTCTCTCCTCAGCCACTACTCTCTTTGCCTCCTTCTTTCTTTCCTTCCACCTTTTCTTACTACTTGTCTTCCCACATACTGCTTCTGTAGGTGCCTACTAGTGTCTTCTTAAATCTAGCCCATTCCTCTTCCACCCCTCTTTCTTCATCTGTTGGAATTCCTTCCTTTACCATTTTGAGGTACTCTACCCTTCTATCTCCTTCTTTCAGTTTCCATATCCTTATACGTCTTTCCTGGCTCTCAATCCCTCTCAGGTTCGTTACCAGCAATCGATGGTCGCCATCCAAGTCCTCCGATGGTATAATCTTGATGACTGTGATGTTCTTATTTAATTCTCTCTCATACAGGATATAGTCGACCACCGACTTCCTGGTCAAGTCATCACTGTACCATGTGATTGTGTGGCTCTCTCTTTTCTTGAACCAGGAGTTCCCAACTAACAGGCTGTTCCTTTGACAGAAGTCCAACAGTCTCTTTCCTTCCTCATTTCTTCTGCCCCAATCCTCGGGCCCATGCACACTCTCCTACCCTTGTATTTCTCTTCTTACATGGGCATTCAGATCCCCCATTACAATCATATTCCTTCCTCCCAGCTGCATCTGCATTTCCTCTTCAAACTCCTCCTTCTCTTCAGAGGCGCAGCCTACCTGTGGAGCATACACTTGTACTATTTCCATGGTCTCCCCCCTCAGTGCTCCTTTCATTTTCATTATCCTATCAGTTATTCTCCTCACTTCTTCTTTTAAACCATCTCGTACTACTACTCCCACTCCATTCCTCTTTCCCTCTTCATTCCCACTCCAGTATAGTCTATAGCATTTTCTCAGTTCTCTCCTTCCTTACCCTTTCCACGTCATTTCTGTCAATCGCAATAAATCCAACTTCCTTCTTTCCATCGTATCCACTATCTCCTCCACCTCCCCCGTCAGCATTCTTATGTTTAAAGTTCCAAACCTTAGTCCGTGTTTACAGCCGTGTCGTCTATTATATCCGCCATGTCCGAGGCTTGTTCCATTCTTGAAAGCATTTGGTTTCATCCACTACTGGCTTGCTGGGCCTATCGTAGCTTCACCAGAGCCCTGTTAGCCGTCACTTTTCGGGGTTCCTGTGGGACCTTCACAGCTACCGTAACGGTCACGGGGCACACGAAGTCCCCACTGTACTTCGCCCCTACAGGCAATCCCCTACTTTGTGCTGTTGCCCGTCTCCCACGACGTGGACGAGGGGTTGGACTTATGGGAGACTGTAGTTTTACTGTATGTGGTTGCTTATTTCATTAGCATTTATAATTGACAATTGTCTATCTTAATTTATATATTTTTAGGGGGACTTATGTGTGAAGCGCATTGCACTCTCTGAGCTGTTGCTGAAACTACTTGAACAGCAAGATGTTCGTCGAAAACAGCTACTGAGCACTCTGAACGAGATGGAGAGACTTCGTGAACTGAAGCAGGTACTGTGGACCTTTTCCCGTATTTTTCACTGTGCAATGTAACGACTACATATCGTCATTTAAGAAATAACACTGCTTCTTTGATTTTTTGTTAGGTATCCTGTCTTGCTTTTTAGTGGTCTTCCCTTATATTAAGGAACACTGCATAACCATAACAAGTGACATTTATTCTTAAAGATTGGGTAATGCACAAATATCAGTTAGTATAGTATCTTAATCTATGATATGAAAATAAAATTTTCTTGTCATGTTAGTTAGTTAGTTAGTTAGTTAGTTATTGTTGTTTTAAGGGGCAGAACTACGAGGTCATCTGCCCCTTTTCTTTTCATGCTAGTCCAGTTTATGGCAGCAGTGTCTGATTGCAAATTGTGATCTTGATCTTTCTGGGGTTTAAGCCATGGTTAAGATTTTTTGTGGAAAGAGTCAATGGTTTGTTTACTTTTTCTTAGTATTTATGTTGTATTTATTTATGTGTGGGTATGCACGTTAACCTCTACAACCCTTATAGAGTCTGTAATGCAATTTGTTTTGTTAGAAGAAAAGAAATCAACCAGTAATAAACTGACCAGTATTAAGCTGCTTTGAATGTGGCATAGGATAGGAGTTAATCGTTACACTATAGGTTCTCGTGTAACTGGGCAGAGGAGGGGACACTTTGTTTCAGTCGATGCCCTCCGAAGGGAAACTGTTTTATTATTATTATTATTATTAATCTTGATTGGTCACATTGGACCACTTGAGTCGTTCCACAATCACTTCTTCTTTGAAGGTAGTACTGCTTGGTTCTTGCGCTCTTTCCAGTACTTTTTCATTCTTTCAGATCGGGATTTTCTCAACTCATCTGAAATCTCCATAGGCTTTCTATGTGTCATTTCTGCAGAAAATTTGTGGGTTTTAAGAATGGTGTTAATTTTATTTTTCTCCTCGGCATCTGTTATCTTGAGTCCAACTGTTTTGAGATCTTGTTGGATTTCTTGGATCCATTTTCCTCCAGTTTTCTTTCCTAGATTTCTCATCACCAGTTGGCGTACAATTCTGTTTTCTGGATGCCGTAAGATGTGAAAAAAAAATGTGAAATTCTTTTCTTCTTCATTGTGCTGGTGATTGGATCAATCTCACGATAGACAGTTTCATTTGGGAGAATCCTCCAGACTCCCTCAACCTGATACTTTTTATTTATGCACGTTCTAATGATTCTTCTTTCCGTTTTGAGGAGCTGATCAGTTCTTTGTTCATTTTTAATTTGGAACAGTGTTTCACAAGGATAAGTGGCTTCTGGGAGAGTTATTACAGTTTTATAATGTTGGATCTTAGTAGCTATTGATAGGCATTTTTATTATATGTTGACCAGGTTAGAGATTGTGCCTTTTTCATTTTATTTGTTCTAATTATCCAAGTTACTTTTTCGTTTAAGTTATGTGTTATAATTTCTCCAAGATACTTAAATTGAGGAACTAGGTTAATTTTATGATCATTTATATAGACTTCATATTTATCTAAGGGTTTCATAGACATTATCTCAGTTTTTTCAAAGGATATCTGTAATCCTATCCCTTGAGCAATTTCTTGGAGACTAGTGATCTGAGTACAAACCTCTTCCTTGTCTAGTGCTAAAAGAGCCAAGTCATCTGCAAATCCTAAGCAGTTTATTTTTATTGATGGTTTTGTTCCAATTTTGATGTTAGGAGGGTTTTCCTTTTGCCAAACCTTCATGATATAATCAAGAGCCACATTGAAAAGCAGAGGGGATAATCCATCACCTTGTCTGAGTCTAGTTTTTACTGTGAAAGCTGTTGATATTTCTCCCCTAAATTTAACTTTCGAATTTGTGTTTGTTAATGTTAATTGAATGATTTTTATCAATTTAGGATGGAGACCGTATGATCTGAAAATTTTTAGCAATGTCAGTCTATGAATACTATCATAGGCTTTCTTGAAATCTATAAAAGAGATAAAGAGTTGCTTATTTCTGTTTTTGTAACATTCCATTATTAATTTCAGGCTAAGGATTTGGTCTGGACAACTTCTGTAAGGGCGAAATCCTCCTTGATATTCTCCAAGTTGTGGTTCCAGAATGTTTTTGATCCCGTTGTAAATTATGCGAGAGAACATTTTATATGTGCAGTCCAGAAGGGTAATTCCTCTGTAGTTATCTGGGTTCGTTTTGTCTCCTTTCTTAAATAATGGATGGTTTATTCCTATGGTCCAGTGTCCAGGAATTTCTTCAGTAATCCACATTTTAACTAGATGTTGATGAAGATTTATAATCGCAGGTTTACCAGCTTTTTTCCAGATTTCAGCAAAGACTAAGTCTTCGCCACAAGTTTTGTAATTTTTTTGTTCTTTAATTGCGAGTTCTACTTCATTAATGTTTGGAGGATTTATTAAATCAGGTGAAGTTAAAATAGGTGTATCAGTGTTTACTTGCAGGGTTTCCAGTGGATCATCACAATTTAACAGTTTCTCGAATGCTTCTGCAAGGATCTCTGTATTTTCTTGGTTAGAATGTGCTAACTTTCCTGTTTGATTTTTCAACATTAATGTTGGAGCTTCAATTTTTTTTAGATATTTACCAAATGTTTTGTAATAATCTCGAGATTGCTTTTTCTTGAAATCGTCTTCTATCTTTTCCAGTGTATTTTTAAGATGATTACGTTTCGTTTGTCTGATGATTTTATGGGTTAATTTTCTTTGTATAGCTAGTTCTAAATTTGATTCTTCTGACTTTAGAGCTTGATGTTTTATGCATGCTTGGTGTCTTTTCTCTATTGCTTGATCACAATCTACATTCCACCATTCATGTTTTTTCCTTGGATTTATTGGTGCTAACTCCTCTGCTATTGATTTTAATTTAGTGATTAATTCGTCCAATGTTTTAGTGTTGAGAGATTCTTCTCCTGTTCTTTCACAGTACTCTATATTTTTTATTAAGGTAGATGGATCCAATTTCCTCCTATTGTTATTATTAGGTTTTTTCTTGGCCATTGGAGTTAATTTTATTTTTATCTTTACCACATAGTGGTCTGATCCTGAGTCAACTCCCCTTAGAACCTTGACATTGTGAATTTCGCGATGGTGAAATTTATCCATGCAGACATGATCCAACTGCCATTCACCCCTTCTGAAGTCAGGATGTTTCCAAGTTTTCAATTTATGGGGCTGTCTTTTAAAACATGTTGATTTAGAGATTAATTTGTGGTTTACAAATTTCGACTAATCTTTGACCATTTTTATTGGTTCGTTTATGTGCTGTCCATTTTCCAATGATATCTCTATATCTTCTTTCTTGTCCAAGTTGCGCATTGAAATCACCAAGGAGAATTTTGATGTTTGATGAAGGGATGTTTATTAAAGTTTGATCCAAAAGATCCCAGAATTTTTGTACTTCTTCTCTGTCCTTAATGGTGTTGTTTTAGGTAGATTTCATTAGAAAGCTAACTATTGCAATGGGTACCATGTTTCGACTTCCGGAAAATTTCGACATATCTTCGCGTTTCACATCCCCCAGACCCCAAAACCACCGACAGTTCAAAAGTTTATATATAATTTATGTATATATGTATCAATCTATCTATATATATATATATACAAGCTGTACCCGGCATGCGTTGCAATGCCAATCAAAGAAAGTGTTGGCGTTGAAATTCTGTTTCTTGAAGTGCTTTTGGATACACAACATGTTAACTGCCTCTAAGCTATCATAAAATGGATTTTCTAATTTAGAACCATTCGTGGGAGCGTGCACAACAACTTTCAAAAAGTTTCATCGCTGTCACTCATTTGTTGAATCTAATCGTACGCTACCTATTGTGAAATGGATTTACTAAGTCGAAACCCTTCCCTGGCGTGTACACAATGACTCATCAATGATTCATCGCAATCGGATGAATGGTATATGCACGTATAGGGGTTTTTGTTTAAACGATTCGTGCGCTGTCACTCATTTGTTGAATCTACTCGTGCGCTACCTATTGAGAAATGTATTACTAAGTCGAAGCCCTTCCCTGGCGTGTACACAATAACTCATCAAGGTTTCATCGCAATCGAAGAATGTTATATGAACGCAATAGGGAATTTTGTTGAAACGCTTCGCGCGTCGTCACCCATTTGTTGCATCTACTCTTGCGCTACTTATTGTGAAATGGATTTACTAAGTCCCCTTCCCTGGCGGGTACAAAATAACTGATCAATGTTTCATCGCAATCGGATGAATAGTATATGAACGCATACCTGATTTTGTTTAAACGATTCGCACTCCGTCACTCTTTTGTTGAATCTACTCGTGTGCTACCTACTGTGAAATGTATTTACTAAGCCAGAAACCTTCCTTGGAGTGTCAACCATATTTCACCCAAGTTTCACCGCTAACGGCAGAATGGTATATGACCTTATACGGGACTTTGTTGAAACGCTTCGCGCGTCGTCCCTCATTTGTTGAATCAACTTGTGCGCTGCATATTGTATAGGGGATTTACTAAGCCAGAAATTTTCCATGACGTGTACACAACATCTCACCCAAGTTTCATAGGTACGGACGAATGGTACATGTATGCATACGGGACTTGGTTGAAACGCTTCGCGTGTCGTCGCTCATTTATTGATTCTACTCTTGCGCTACATATTGTAATATGGATGTACTCAGCCAGAAACCTTCCCTGGAGTGTACACAACATCTCACCCAAGTTTCATCGCAATCGGATGAATGGTATGTGAACGTATACGGGACGTTGTCGAAACGCTTCGCGCGTAGTCACTCATTTGTTGAACATAAACGTGCGCTTCGTATTGTAAAATGGATTTACTTAGCCAGAAACCTTTCCTGGAGTGTACACAACAATTCACCAAACATTTATCACTATCAGACGAATGGTATATGACTTTATACGGGACTTTGTTGAAACGCTTCGCGTGTCATCGCTCATTTGTTGAATCTACTGGTGCGCTACCTATTGTAAAATGTATGTACTAAGCCAGAAACCTTCCCTGGAGTGTACACAGCATCTCACCCAAGTTTCATCGCTATCGGATGAATGGTATATGAAATTAAATGGGACTTTGTTGAAACGCTTCGCGCGCCGTTGCTCATTTGTTGATTCTACTCGTGCTCTACCTATTTTTAAAGGGATTTACTAAGCTAGAAACCTTCCCTGGAGTGCACACAAAATCTCAGCCCAGTTTCATCGCTATCGGACGAATGGTATATGAACGCAAACGTGACTTTGTTGAAATGCTTCGCGCGTCGTAGCTCATTTGTTGAATCTAATCGTGCGCTGCCTATTGTAAAGTGGATGTACTAAGCCAGAAAATTTCCCTGCAGTGCACACAACATTTTACGCAAGTTTCATAGCTATCGGACGAATGGTATATGAATGCATTCGGGACTTTGTTGAAATGCTTCGCGCATCGTCGCTCATTTGTTGAATCTACGCGTGCGCTACCTATTGTAAAATGGATTTACTAAGTCAGAAACTTTCCTTGGAGTGTACTCAACATCTCGCCCAAGTTTCATCGCTATCGGACGAATAGTATATCAATGCATACGGGACTTTGTTGAAATGCTTCGCGCATCGTCGCTCATTTGTTGAATCTACGCGTGCGCTACCTATTGTAAAATGGATTTACTAAGTCAGAAACCTTCTTTGGAGTGTACTCAACATCTCACCCAAGTTTCATCGCTATCGGACGAATGGTATATGAACACATACGGGACTTTGTTGAAATGCTTCGCGCATCGTCGCTCATTTGTTGAATCTACGCGTGCGCTACCTATTGTAAAATGGATTTACTAAGTCAGAAACCATCCTTGGAGTGTACTCAACATCTCACCCAAGTTTCATCGCAATCGGACGAATGGTATATGAACACATACGGGACTTTGTGGAAATGCTTCGCGCATCGTCGCTCATTTGTTGAATCTACGCGTGCGCTACCTATTGTAAAATGGATTTACTAAGTCAGAAACCTTCCTTGGAGTGTACTCAACATCTCACCCAAGTTTCATCGCTATCGGACGAATGGTATATGAACACATACGGGACTTTGTTGAAATGCTTCGCGCATCGTCGCTCATTTGTTGAATCTATGCGTGCGATACCTATTGTAAAATGGATTTACTAAGTCAGAAACCATCCTTGGAGTGTACTCAACATCTCACCCAAGTTTCATCGCAATCGGACGAATGGTATATGAACACATACGGGACTTTGTTGAAATGCTTCGCGCATCGTCGCTCATTTGTTGAATCTACGCGTGCGCTACCTATTGTAAAATGGATTTACTAAGTCAGAAACCTTCCTTGGAGTGTACTCAACATCTCACCCAAGTTTCATCGCTATCGGACGAATGGTATATGAACACATACGGGACTTTGTTGAAATGCTTCGCGCATCGTCGCTCATTTGTTGAATCTACGCGTGCGCTACCTATTGTAAAATGGATTTACTAAGTCAGAAACCTTCCTTGGAGTGTACTCAACATCTCACCCAAGTTTCATCGCTATCGGACGAATGGTATATGAACACATAGGGGACTTTGTTGAAATGCTTCGCGCATCGTCGCTCATTTGTTGAATCTACGCGTGCGCTACCTATTGTAAAATGGATTTCCTAAGTCAGAAACCATCCTTGGAGTGTACTCAACATCTCACCCAAGTTTCATCGCAATCGGTTGAGTGGTATATGAATGCATAGGAGACATACACACCCACAGACAAACTATCACGTAAGATTGATTTTTATATATATAGATAAATATATATATATCAGTTTCTTGTGGACACGATACCTGCCGTAATTTTGCACCAATCACTTTGAATTTTTTACATAATATGTATCCCTATAAAATCTCCGTCGAGTTCGTTAATGGGCAAAATCGGTCGAAGGGGGTGAAAATGGGGGGCTTTTTTCGAAAAAGTGAAATTTCGCTATAACTCTCTTAATACGTGAAATATCGAATCCATTCAAAGTTCATAATATGTGTCGGATAAGTGCCAAAAATTTATGTCAAATAAGTTTTTTGATAGCACCAACTGAAACGTTAATTAGCCCACACGTTGAGCGACAAATGTAACGTTAATTAGTGCCCCATGTTGGTAGCGAAATGAAACGTTTTTGCTAGCCCACACTGTTGGGTGAGAAATGTAACTGTTTACCTTTGCCTAAGCTATGTTGTTTTAATGGGCGCCAAGACCTCAATGCAATGTTGAAATCTAAATTTGTATTTAACAACGTCTAGCTCTGGCAGAACACATTCAAGACTCTATTCACTCAGATCGTGGTATGATTTGATCATTAACCCAACAAACAATTGTATCAGGAGAAGGAATTGGTCTATATCTAATGCTACCTACTGAAAGCAAAGATTGCATTGTAAAAGAAATGAATTTATTATATAAAACAAGTATAGCAAAATTAATAATAATAATAACTATAAAATTTAAATTGGAGCGTTGTGATTTTAATATTACCGATAGAAAATTACGTGAAAACGGAGTCTGATAAATTGATTTTACTCTTATTTCCAAGCTATGAAGTTACTGAATTATGAAATATAAAACAAAGAAAAATGAGAGATTGCGTATTTCTGCGTCATTAGCGCTTACCCCTGGAAATTGCCAAAGCATTTCCCTCGTTCTTGATGATGCTGTGTGCTTCCCACAGTCTCCTGGACGTCGTCATCTCCGTCGAAATTTGATGATATTCTGGTAGATTAGATAATTCTATGGTCCGTACATCGGACCCAAACTCTCGTAAAACCGCACTGGTTACGTTTTACAAAAGTTCGTCGCTAACTCCACTGAACATCGGAGCGACACGCACTTGCGACCGTACACTGCAAGTTCTACACAGATTGTCCTTTCCACGGAACATCGGAGCGTCCCCCGCGTATAACCATACTCCGCAAGTATTTCACAGATTGTCCGCGTTTCACGGCGCGTCGAACGATATATCCACACGCCGGCTCCCCACTCTTCAGTCCCAACTAGCTTACGTCGTCTCCCCTGATTGGCTGAGCACGCCGCTAGTTCCCCTCCTCTGCCTCATTACACTCGGCGCGCGAAGAGTTCCGTTTCAACAATTCGCCTTTTCTAGACCTTGCGACCCAGCCTTACGTAATACTTCTCGACAGGAATCAGCTTGTATTCGAATTCCCAGTGAGTCATCTCTCTCAAATACCCTAACTGACAAAACTCCGTAAAATTCCGTAATCAGATAATTTTCTATGATATCGTCGTTCGTAATAATTTGCTTGATAGCATTTTCTAATACATAGAAAACCTATCTGAATGCTAATAATTTTTATAAAATGCTCCGAAAATATCTAAATAATAATTATAATAAAATAATAATAATAAATTAACATGAAAAATTATCTTGGCTGAACAATTTGCCGCGTAAATAAATATAGAATGGCTTCCTACTGACTTATGCCAGTTGCATAAAACCCCTCGAAAAACACGTTACATATTCGCCTCGGATCATCGGATGATTTACCGTGACGACGGTCCATTATCCGATTATCCCAGACACGTTAATAAACCCCATCCAAAATACATATTACATAAATGAAATCACCCTAAATTACAGATATATACACTCATATTTTTTCTTCACGCACTTTGCGTCAAAGTTTGTTGTCACTATGGATTGCACTTTGCAACCAGTCCAATGTTTTACATATGGAATAGTGTTCCACGGATATTTCCGCCTCTCAAATTTCTCTATGTTGGAGAAATAGAAATAATTAATGTGTGAGCACTATGTATTTATGATGTCATATCACACGCATTGAAGGTGTTCTGATATATTTATATCACCATAGAACTTCCTAATTTCACTGGAGGTCCCCTCCTTATGGTGACATTTAATTCCACTTATCACCGAGCACACGATCACACTATTGTTGCAGCGCCTCGTGACCATAATACTTAATCTCTCTTTAAAGTAGATTAAATTAATATTGACTTCTGAAAAAAAAAACAGTAAATGCGCATTACATATAACACCAAATATTTCTGTGCCGTAATCGCCCTGTCTTGTTAAGTTCCCGTTAACCATATTCTACTTAATACTAGTTCTCAACACAGACCATTTCTCCTCACACAAATAATACCATTGTACAAATTATCTTAAATTACACACTTACAAATCTTACATGGCGAGACCGTAAACAGAAATCACGTGTGCTGATATGTATGAGTTTCATGAAGGACTGTCTCGCATTCTGATGGCCCATCTTTTATCTCGTGGACGCCTTAAGCTAACAAGCCCTATACAAGCGCTCCCCCATCTCTTGGAGATAAATGGGAACCCATCAGCGCTGCCAAAATGGCCTTGGTGCATCGAGACAATTTAGTGCTCAACAGCATCCGACAATCCCGTCATATTTCCCTGTACCTTAAAAACTCTCATTTACTTACATACTACCCCCCTGTGTGACTTCTGATACGCCTGCCTGGAAGACCATCACCTCCCACGCACCAAATACCACACTTACTCATTTGATAGGCTGGCTCGCCAGCTAAACACACTCACTTTATGACACATATTTTCGTAGACTATGTATATTATACGTCCCGTATAATCTGTTTCCCTCACTATTCTCCAGCACATATGCTGTTTTTCCAATACGTTTGGAAACTATAAATGTTTCTGTGTCACCTGCTTCCAACCTTGCAAGTGGCTCCCTTTAAATGAACGTCATCACGTTGCTCCACTAGGATATTTCTCAGTGTCTGTAACGATGCCCTGTTGCTACTGTCCACACATGCACATATTAAAATACCGTCCTCTGCTTTAACCACAGGATAATCCCTACATAAATTAGTGTCCCTCGATAGCATGTCTGCAAGAATGTTATCTTTACCTTTAATATATTTTACTGTGAATTCGTATTCCTGCAGAGCAAGAATCCACCTACTAACTCTGTTAGAACTGAGTTTACAAGTCCTCATATACAGTAATGCATGGTGATCTGTGTGGATCTCAAATTTCCCCCTTACTAAATACATTCTAAATTTCCCTAAACTGAAAACAATACCTAAAAGCTCTAACTCAGTAATCGTGTATCTTTTCTCTGCTGCTGTCAGTCCTCGCGAGGCTAAAGATACAATGCACAGATTACCCTCATCATCTCTCTGACATAATACTCCAGCAATGCCTATATGTGAAGCATCTGTCATAACCACATATTCCTTATCTTTTAAAGGATATTTCAGCACTACAGCTTTCTCAAAACCTTCCTTTAGCGCTCTAAAAGCCTGATCATGCTTGGACTCCCATCTCCACCGAGTCCCACTTTTAAGCAATTCCCTGAATGGTTCTACCAACCCTGAGTATTTAAGAACGAACCTCCTGAAAAAGTTGCAAATTCCCAGGTAAGTTTTTAACTGTTTAACATTCTGTGGCACCTCTGCGTTAAGTATCTTATTAACCCTACTTTCTTCTGGTGTTACACCTCTACTCGACACTCTATGACCTAAAAATGTCACTTCTGACTGACAGAATGACGACTTAGACAGCTTCAAAGTGAACCCTGCCTGATCTAACTTCTGAAAAACTATATCTAAATGACATAGATGCTCCTCAAAACTGCGTGAACTAATTACCATATCATCTATGTAAATGGTTACAAACTCTCCTGTGTCATCCCCTAATGCGATGTTTAAAGCCCTAATTAAAGCTGCTGAACTACTCTTTAACCCATAAGGTGTTCTACAAAATTGATAAAGGTTATATTTATGACTAAAAGCTGTAAATGGTCTATCTTCGTACATAAGTGGCACTTGCCAAAAACTGGAACTCAAATCTACACAAGTGAAATACTTCTTCCCCTCAAATGTTTGCATTAATTCTTCTATTGACATAGATTTCAGCTGATCTGAACTAATTCTTCTGTTAACCAAACGAGCGTCTAAACAAATACGAACAGTGCCGTCGGTCTTGGGTACCGTTATCAAAGAATTAACATATGGACTGTTCGAGTGCTCAATAATCCCATCTTCAAGCATCTGGTTAATTTGTGCTTCAACTGCACTCTGATAAGCGAAAGGTACAGGATATCTATGTCCTGTGAATACTGACCTATCAATAACGTTCAATGAATGTGTATAGCAATTGGCCATACCAATGCGATCCTCAAAAACTCTCCTATTACACCATAACACATCATAGAGCCGAACACATTGTTCCACCTCTATATTTCCCTGAAATGCAGCCTCACGTAACGAGTCCTCTAGACTTCCGTTCGTAATTACACTGCCCACAAAACATGGAGAACCCCGCTCTACGGCTGGCGATATCTCATTTAAAGTACAAATCACACCTACAATACTACTCCTCTGAATATGGTCATTGAACGCTACTTCTACTTCTGAATCTCCCCATTTAAATTTCAAACTCCCTACATCATAACATAACATAAGTTACCAGACACTCTACTTAGCCACTCTGAACCCAAGATAACACTGAATACTAAATTTGGAATTACAAGACAAATCTGCTTCTCTACATGATTATTAATTTTAATGTCTACTAAAACTTGCTTAGAAATTACTTTAGACCTCTTCCCAACAGCTGTGATAACAAAAGTGCTTTTAATTGGCATCTCCACAAAATTTACTCCAGTTCCTTTCATTTTATCATAAAATGCACTACTTATGCAACTCTTCATACAACCACTATCAATTAAAACATCTGTGTACGCCTCGGACACGTTAAATTTAACTATGGGGCTCTTACTAACCACTTCCTGAATAATACCTTCATCATTTAGTTCATGTAATAATTCATTTCTTACATTTAGGTCATAGGGTTCCTGTATAATTGTATGGACAGGGCATGCTACAGACTGAGATTCTGACCTTACTTCGCAGCCTGGTTCGCGTTTAAAGAACCGCTACAGCTGGCCGTAGTACTACTAACTACTGAACTGGTCTGGATGTTCTGGGCTGTGTTGTTATTGTTTGGCTGTATATTACTACCACTAGGCTGTCCTCTTCCTTGACCCCTATTCTGGTTGTAATTATTGTCATTATAATTTCTCCCTTGATTTCCCCTGAAATCATTGTTTCTCCCTTGATTTCCCCTGAAATCATTGTTTCTCCCTTGATTTCCCCTGTAATCATTGTTCCTCCCTTGATTTCCCCTGAAATCATTGTTCCTCCCTTGATACTGACTACCATAGCCATTTCCTCTGTTCTGATTTAGCTGATTATTATTATTTCTATTTTGAGCGTTGGCCCCTTCGCCACCGTTCCCTTGAACTTCCTGATGCCTGGCTTCATTAGGTCTATTATTATTATTACCCTGGTTCCGATTGAAATTGTCCTCATAACCCCCTCTCCCTAGTGCATCAAATGTGCTTAACAGATTTTCTACTTGTGATATAGTCTTAACATTCTGGATACAAGCAGCCTCCTTGATCCTATAGGGAAAGTGCCTAAGTAGCAACCTCACCACATCACTTTCCTCCTTCAAGCCATCCAGATATTTACACACTAATACCTGCCCTAAAAAGTATTCGGTCATGGTAGAGCTTCCTTTAGGGTTATATTTACCACACACTACTCCCTCACGATGCTGCGACTGAATAACCTCATTCCAGAACTTTTCACAGAATTTCATTTTAAAATCATTAATATCAGTAAACTTGTCTCTGTAGACAGCAAACCAATTCCTCGTTTCCCCCACAAACACTTGTTCTAAAATTTCAACTACCTGGCACCACTCAATACTACCATTTTCCAACCTTTCCCCGAATTTATTTTCTATAGTGTTCATGAACTCCATTGGGCACCCCTGTCGATTGCTGAACTTACCCAGTTCTACCTCCCTGTGTGTGCTATTCACAAAAACTGGCCTATTCTGACTATTTTCTTGCCTGATCCTAGCTTTTAATTTTAATTCTAATTCTGCGATTTTCTCCTCAGCCTTCCTCTCAATACTGTTTACTGTTAATTTAATGTTTCCTTCTGATTCTTCTACTTTATCATATAGCTTTGCTTGTTTCTCCTCAATCTTGCTAATGCTCTCCCTATTACTCTCTCTTAGATCATTTACTTCTGCAACTATTTGTGAGTGAACTTTCTCAATTCTACCCCCCAGCTGTTCCTTAACCTCTTTAGTAGCTACCTGAATTTTGTCAATTTCTCCCCCCAATTGCTTTTTGACCTGCTGTGTTTCCAGTTGCACTAGTTCTTTTAAATTTTCAGCCTGTGTACTGATTCTAATTTCCAACTCCTCCTGTACTTTTCCTAATTTTCTGTCTACATCTGCAATAATCTCTTTAGCCTTTTCTTCCATCACCCCCCTGATCTCACCTCTAATCAGTTCAAATTTGTCACTCATTTCCTTACTGTTTTGTTCTAATCTGGCGTTTAAAGTTTCATTACTCTCTCTATTTTCCCTACTGTTTTGTTCTAATTTAGCATTTAAAGTTTCAGTACTCTCTCTATTTTCCTTACTGTTTTGTTCTAATCTGGCGTTTAAACTATCGCTCAATTCCCTATTACTCTCTTTATTTTCCCTACTGTTTTGTTCTAGTTTAGCGTTATTCTGTTCTAACTTTGCATTTAAAGCTTCTGTACTTTCTTTATTTTCCCTACTATTTTGTTCTAATTTAGCGTTATTCTGTTCTAACTTTGCATTTAAGGCATCACTACTAACTTTGTTCTGATACATAAACTCGAGAAGTAAAGT
This sequence comes from Meconema thalassinum, assembly GCA_946902985.2. NCBI lineage: Eukaryota > Metazoa > Arthropoda > Insecta > Orthoptera > Tettigoniidae > Meconema > Meconema thalassinum. The sequence goes on from OX336390.1 coordinate 651,470,105, forward strand.
TTTTAATTCTGGTTGGCCGCCTACACTCCCTGTTTCAGTATCGGGATTTACCTCCGCTACCCCGGTACTACCATCACTCGACATACTGCTCGTATCATCACTCTCCCGTTGATGACCACTACGTAACCTCATCTGTCTTTCTTTCTCATCCCCCATAATGATATACACTGATACAGACAAATAACCCCCAAAATACAGGCACAGAAATATATACCCTTCTCCTTCCACAAATGTTATTAGGTTTTCAGCCCCAAGTTGTCGGCGACAAATGAAACGTTAATTAGCCCACACGTTGAGCGACAAATGTAACGTTAATTAGTGCCCCATGTTGGTAGCGAAATGAAACGTTTTTGCTAGCCCACACTGTTGGGTGAGAAATGTAACTGTTTACCTTTGCCTAAGCTATGTTGTTTTAATGGGCGCCAAGACCTCAATGCAATGTTGAAATCTAAATTTGTATTTAACAACGTCTAGCTCTGGCAGAACACATTCAAGACTCTATTCACTCAGATCGTGGTATGATTTGATCATTAACCCAACAAACAATTGTATCAGGAGAAGGAATTGGTCTATATCTAATGCTACCTACTGAAAGCAAAGATTGCATTGTAAAAGAAATGAATTTATTATATAAAACAAGTATAGCAAAATTAATAATAATAATAACTATAAAATTTAAATTGGAGCGTTGTGATTTTAATATTACCGATAGAAAATTACGTGAAAACGGAGTCTGATAAATTGATTTTACTCTTATTTCCAAGCTATGAAGTTACTGAATTATGAAATATAAAACAAAGAAAAATGAGAGATTGCGTATTTCTGCGTCATTAGCGCTTACCCCTGGAAATTGCCAAAGCATTTCCCTCGTTCTTGATGATGCTGTGTGCTTCCCACAGTCTCCTGGACGTCGTCATCTCCGTCGAAATTTGATGATATTCTGGTAGATTAGATAATTCTATGGTCCGTACATCGGACCCAAACTCTCGTAAAACCGCACTGGTTACGTTTTACAAAAGTTCGTCGCTAACTCCACTGAACATCGCAGCGACACGCACTTGCGACCGTACACTGCAAGTTCTACACAGATTGTCCTTTCCACGGAACATCGGAGCGTCCCCCGCGTATAACCATACTCCGCAAGTATTTCACAGATTGTCCGCGTTTCACGGCGCGTCGAACGATATATCCACACGCCGGCTCCCCACTCTTCAGTCCCAACTAGCTTACGTCGTCTCCCCTGATTGGCTGAGCACGCCGCTAGTTCCCCTCCTCTGCCTCATTACACTCGGCGCGCGAAGAGTTCCGTTTCAACAATTCGCCTTTTCTAGACCTTGCGACCCAGCCTTACGTAATACTTCTCGACAGGAATCAGCTTGTATTCGAATTCCCAGTGAGTCATCTCTCTCAAATACCCTAACTGACAAAACTCCGTAAAATTCCGTAATCAGATAATTTTCTATGATATCGTCGTTCGTAATAATTTGCTTGATAGCATTTTCTAATACATAGAAAACCTATCTGAATGCTAATAATTTTTATAAAATGCTCCGAAAATATCTAAATAATAATTATAATAAAATAATAATAATAAATTAACATGAAAAATTATCTTGGCTGAACAATTTGCCGCGTAAATAAATATAGAATGGCTTCCTACTGACTTATGCCAGTTGCATAAAACCCCTCGAAAAACACGTTACACAACCATTGACGAAAGGGGTGGAAAAAAGTGGGTTTTTCGGGAAACATTAATCATATCTCTCTTAATAGGCACAATATCAAAACCGTACAAAATGGACAATATTCCTCCAATAATTACCTAAAACTTTTGTGTGAAAGAATTTTCGATATGACCCACCATTACGCCACGGAGTGAGCAAAATAATATAAATTATAAGAAAATTCCAAGTGCCAAGAGTGGTTGCCATGACAACTTCACTTTTAATTGATACGGGTTGAGCCATCAGCAGTTGCTATGACAACGCCACTGCACGAGATCACATTCTGTTTTCATATGTCTGTGGGAAGCGACTTCGGTATCGGAACTGGTAGCATGCTGAACTTCTATGCCCAAGGTCGTGGGTTCAAACCCGGCTGAAGTCGTCGGATTTACTAAGAGCGCCAAAAAACCCTGAGTATGCTTTCCTTCGGAGGGGAAGTTCCAACGTTCGTTGCGAGTTGATGGTTCCGGTGGCATCTAGTAGCCAAGTTCACAGCTAGGTGTCGTTGATGGTAGTATTTCAAATTATGTAGCCTATTTTAGGTAGATTTCATCAGAAAGCTAACTATTGCAATGGGTGCCATGTTTCGACTTCCGGAAAATTTCGACATATCTTCGCGTTTCACATCCCCCAGACCCCAAACCACCGTCAGTTCAAAAGTTTATATATATGTGTGTGTATTTATATGCATATATATCAGTTTCATGTGGACACGATAACTGCCGTAATTTTGCACCAATCACTTTAATGTTTTACATAATATGTAACCCCTTAAAAAATCGGTCGAGTTCGTTAATGGGCAAAATCGGTTAAACGGGGTGAAAATGGGGGGGGGGCTTTTTTTTCTCGAAAAAGTGAAATGTCGCTATAACTCTCTTAATACGTGAAATATCGAATCAATTCAAAGTTCATAATATTTGTCGGATAAGTGCCAAACATTTATGTCAAATAGGTTTTTTGATAGCACCAACCATTGACCAAAGGGGTGGAAAAAAGTGTTTTTTTTTTTCGGGAAACATTAATCATATCTCTCTTAATAGGCACAATATCAAACCCGTACATAATGGAAAATATTCCCCTAATAATTACCTAAAACTTTGTCTGAAAGAATTTTTGATCTGACCTACCATTACGCCAAGGGATGAGAAAAATGCTTTCGGAATTAAAGAACATGCCAAGTGCCATCGGAGGTTACCGTGACACCGCTTCTAAATTGATGAGGGATGAGCTATCAGAGGTTGCCAAGACAACGCCATTGCACGAGATCACATTCATTTTAGGTAGATTTCATTAGAAAGCTAACTATTGCAATGGGTACCATGTTTCGACTTCCGGAAAATTTCGACATATCTTCGCGTTTCACATCCCCCAGACCCCAAAACCAACGTCAGTTTAAAATTTTATCTATAATTTATGTATATATGTATCTATCTATCTATCTATCTATATATATATATATCAGTTTCTTGTGGACACGATAACTGCCGTAATTTTGCACCAATCACTTTGAATGTTTTACATAATATGTCATCATCATCATCATTTTCCGTTTTCCAGCCTAGGCCGGGTCGGAGCAAACATGAGTCCCCTCCACTTTACTCGGTCTGTCCACCACTCTTCCTCAAGCACTGAACGCCACTCCATGTTCCGGTTTATCACGCTGCACTTAACAAGGTCCAACCACCGACCTCTAGGTCTTCCTCGTCCTCTTTTTCCCGTCATCTGCCTCTCCATCACTTGTTTTGGCATTCTTTCATCATTCATCCTCTTCACATGTCCATACCATCTCAATCTGTTATGTTCCAGCTTTTCGTTCAGCTTCTGTACATTCACTTCCTTTCGAATGTCTTCATTTCTCACTCTATCTCTTCTGGTCTTCTGTAGCATACTCCTCAAAAATTTCATTTCGGCTGCCTGCATTCTACTTTCATCCCTCCGGGTCATAGGCCAAGTTTCTGCTCCGTATGTCAATATTGGTAAGTAATAAGTCTTGTACATCACTTCTTTAGCCTTCATTGGTATGTCTTTATCCCAAATTAAATTCCGAACTTGATAGTAGAAGGCACTCCCACCTTGTATTCTCTTGCTAATTTCCATATCCAGTCTTGCATTTTCCATCAATTCACTTCCCAAATATTTGAAGTGCTCAACTACTTCCAGATTTACATCTCCAATTTTAACAATTCCTTTCCCTTCTTCCTTATGTCTTGTCATCACCATTGTCTTACTCTTTTCTACACTGATTTTCATTCCCCATTTCTCAATATTTTCCTTTAAAACATCCAGCTGTTCCTGGACCACTTTCTCATTCTCTCCCCAAATCAGAACATCATCCGCAAATACGATTATGTTCATTCTTGTACCTGTGTAGGCTTCCTTTGTTGCCTTCAGTATATCATCCATCACCATTATGAATAACAGTGGTGAAAGCACACTCCCTTGTTTCAAACCAGTTTCAATTTCAAACCATCCTGTTCTACCTGCTTGGGTCTTCACACAACTGCAACAATTACTGTACATTGCTTTTGTCATTTGTATCATAATATGTATCCCTATAAAATCTCGGTCGAGTTCGTTAATGGGCAAAATCGGTCGAAGGGGGTGAAAATGGGGGGCTTTTTGCGAAAAAGTGAAATTTCGCTATAACTCTCTTAATACGTGAAATATCGAATCCATTCAAAGTTCATAATATGTGTCGGATAAGTGCCAAAAATTTATGTCAAATAAGTTTTTTGATAGCACCAACCATTGACCAAAGGGGTGGAAAAAGTGGGTTTTTCGGGAAACATTAATCATATCTCTCTTAATAGGCACAATATCAAAACCGTACAAAATGGAAAATATTCCCCTAATAATTACCTAAAACTTTTGTCTGAAAGAATTTTTGATATGACCCACCATTACGCCAAGGGATGAGAAAAATTATTTCGGAATTTAAAAAAATGCCAAGTGCCATCAGAGGTTACCATAACAACGCTTTTAAATTGATAAGGGATGATCTATCAGAGGTTGCCAAGACAACGCCATTGACGAGATCACATTCATTTTTAGCCTACTTTTCGCACTTTTCAAAAATGAGGAAAAAGTAGACTTATAAGATATATCCGGGAAAAATGTGTCTGTCCTTCTGTCTGTCTGTCTGTCTGTCCTTCTGTCTGTCTGTCTGTCTGGCTGTGTGTGTGTGTGTGTCCCCCCCCCCTATCAACTCCTAAACGGCTGCAGCAATCGAAACCAAATTTAGTATGAGTAAAGATGTATACCGGAATATCTCAGGCCCATATTTGAAAAAGATGCCAGTGCTACCAACTGCTAAAAAAACGCACTAGAAATTTGAGCTCCATGTTGGATATCTTGGAAGGTAGACATGGGAGCTATTCTAAAATTGGCACACATGTAGATAATACTATTTCAGTTTAATTTCCAGGTGGCCATACCTGACAGCGTTGCCAAAATAATTTTAAGCCTTCTGATAAGTCCAATTTTTAAATGCATATAACTTCTACACTATCAATTGGATTTCAACCAAATTTTGTATGTAGTATGTGTACATAAACATATATGACTGAGTGTATTCTTAGGAGCCACCAGGGCTGCCAACTGTTAATAATTGCTCTCTATTTTGTATCCAAATATATCAGAAAGTATGCAACAGCTTTAAACTATGCACTCATAAATTACCCGACATTTTACATTAATTTGGAGTAACTTATATACGTCAGTTCTACCAACATGATTCTAAGCCTGCTGATAGGACCAATTTTTAAATATATGTAACTTCTATACCAACAAATGGATTTAATCCAAAATTGGCACAAAAATATATAATATTTCAGATTATTTCTGACCAGCACTCGCATGACATTGTTGCCAACATGCTTTTACGTGTACTAATAGATCCAATGTCTAAATCCATGTAACGTCCTTTGGACTTCAACCACGTTTTGTATTCTGTGCCTTAAGAGATGGAAGTAAGAATATATTCAGTCACCAGAGCTGCCAACTGTATTGCTCTATTAGGCTACATTATGCCTAGTATAGGTATTTCGAACTAATTAAGACATTTCGATATTACCCACTTAATTTCGTCATTATTCTAGATAGGTTCATATACTGTAGATTAATCTATGGCATGAATCTTAATTTTAAGAAAAGTAGGCTCTTTAGTTCGTCACGGAACTTCTTGTTCCATCTGACTATGAAGGAAGCGGCTAACTGGTAGCATGCTGAACTTCTATGCCCAAGGTGCTGGTTCAAAGCCGGCCAAAGTCGCCGGGATTTTCTAAGAGCACTAAAAATCCGTCAGCATGCTTTCCTTTCGAGGGGAAGTTACAACATTCGTTGCAAGTTGCTGGTTGCGGTGGCATCTAGCAGCCAAGTTCACAGCTAGGTGTCGTTGACGTTAGTATTTGGTACAAAATTAGGTACTACTACTTAAAATTGACCGTCTGCAGACCTTACCTGAATTACAGAATAATACAGTCATCACCAATAACACCGTTTATCAGACAGATTCTACACACACCCAATGTACACGGGGTTACCACCTTGTCGCAGCCCCTAAACTGAGGAACCAACCAACATTTCTGCGGGAGATAAAATTTTGCGTGAAGAAGTAACAGACTGTTAGATAGTTACACATTAGTTCCAAACCTTGCATAAGGACAGTGTGATCACAAGTGTAAAGATGAACCCCAAATGACAAGAAGGTTACCATCCCCATAAGACAGTAAAATGTTAAAAGTATGCATAGAAAGACGAAAAAATGTTAACTAACCTCCAATTGTAAAATACTTTCTCGCAATAAATGAGGTCTGATCCTCCTACGTAAACCTGCATATTTTGCCTATTATAGCCTATCCCCTAGTTTGCCCGGTGAAATCTACCTCCGCCTTCCGGCGTGCCGAGAGGATTTTTTTTTTTATTGTATATGTTTTATTTGCCGATTTCAAAGTTAGGGTCGTCAGTCTGGAGGATTGAGATTTAAATTCTGTTATCGAGTCGATGATTCTGAGATCTATTAAGAATCCGTTACCAAATTGTGGACAATTTTTCATAACTCGTTTTCCTGGAATTCCTTTATATAGTCTGTATCCTTGTGATTCCAGATGGTCTTGATCACTATTTCCAATTTCCTGAAGGGCCATAATTAGAATTTTATGACTTCTCATGATATCCGTGATGATCTTCAATTTTCCAGTTTGAACCAGAGAGTTAACATTATGTGTAGAAAAGATTGAGACTTGTTTAGGTTTGATTTTCCGTAGTATTTGTTTGTTTGCTACTTGATGAGTTTTCAGACGCTCCGATTCGTCATTATCTTCCGCATGACAGCCCACCGTATCCGAATGCTGTCTTTTCTGTAATCTATCATTACAGACGGCGGAATTATTCTTCAAATGACTTTTCATGGTCGACTATCTAAGGTTTCACCTTGAGGGGAGGATAAATCCTCGAATTACAATCCTGAATGTTATTCAGAAAGGTGAAAGAACTGAGAAAAGAATTCTCAGTCCCCCCCAACACTAGTCTGTTCACTGACCCAGTTTCCCGCTGGGATTGATTACCCAACCTTCCACTGGGTTGCTCAGCTTAGCAGGTGACACCACGTGCAGGTCAGTGTTGGGAGTTGGAGTGGAGAGGTTATGAGGATTCTCTTCTGCTGAATCCTTGTATTACTGATTTTGTTGGTTAGTATCATCACATCAGACTCCCTTTGTCCAGGTCTACATATTTATAGACCTCCCCAGGTTGATTCGTAGGGCCCGGGAAACTGTTTTATGTACAGAATAATTCAACATTTCACTTGGGAACATTACTGATTTCATTCCGAGTGTTCAGTAATAATTAATACTTCTTTAAATGCTTGTTTCAACAAGTAGAGTCAGATTTTTGTATGGAGAAGTACCAATGTAAATAATAATTTGTTTCCTGTTCCACCTATCAGTACATTTTATTTCTTAATTTCACTTTTAGATCTTAGTGCATGATTCAACCCTTTTCAGGTCTTCCTAGTAACCTTTCTTACCCTTAAAACAATTCCAATATCTGTGTTTTGACCCAGTCTTGCGAAATCACTTGTCTTGTTTTTTGTTACTGTACTTTTTTCTTATTAATTATGCCTTTTTTCATTATTGTTATATTGTTATGAATTTCGTTGGCTTTGTAACGTGTTTTTCGAGGGGTTTTATGCAACTGGCATAAGTCAGTAGGAAGCCATTCTATATTTATTTACGCGGCAAATTGTTCAGCCAAGAGAATTTTTCATGTTAATTTATTATTATTATTAATTTATTATAATTATTATTTAGATATTTTCGGAGCATTTTATAAAAATTATTAGCATTCAGATAGGTTTTCTATGTATTAGAAAACACTATCAAGCAAATTATTACGAACGACGATATCATAGAAAATTATCTGATTACGGAATTTTACGGAGTTTTGTCAGTTAGCGTATTTGAGAGAGATGACTCACAGGGAATTCTAATACAAGCTGATTCCTGTCGAGAAGCATGACGCAGTCTTGGGTCGCAAGGTCTAGGAAAGGCGAATTGTCGAAACGGAACTCTCGCGCGCCGAGTGTAATGAGGCAGAGGAGGGGAACTAGCGGCGTGCTCAACCAATCGGTGGAGACGACGTAAGCTAGTTGGGACTGAAGAGTGGGGAGCGGGCGTGTGGATATATATCGTTCGACGCGCCGTGAAACGTGGACAATCTGTGTAGTTCTTGCGGAGTACGCTTGCACGCGGGAGTCGCTCCGATGTTCCGTGGGAGGAGAACAATCTGTGTAGTTCTTGCGGAGTACGCTTGCACGCGGGAGTCGCTCCGATGTTCCGTGAAACGTGGACAATCTGTGAAATACTTGCGGAGTATGGTTATACGCGGGGGACGCTCCGATGTTCCGTGGAAAGGACAATCTGTGTAGAACTTGCAGTGTACGGTCGCAAGTGCGTGTCGCTCCGATGTTCAGTGGAGTTAGCGACGAACTTTTGTAAAACGTAACCAGTGCGGTTTTACGAGAGTTTGGGTCCGATGTACGGACCATAGAATTATCTAATCTACCAGAATATCATCAAATTTCGACGGAGATGACGACGTCCAGGAGACTGTGGGAAGCACACAGCATCATCAAGAACGAGGGAAATGCTTTGGCAATTTCCAGGGGTAAGCGCTAATGACGCAGAAATACGCAATCTCTCATTTTTCTTTGTTTTATATTTCATAATTCAGTAACTTCATAGCTTGGAAATAAGAGTAAAATCAATTTATCAGACTCCGTTTTCACGTAATTTTCTATCGGTAGGGACCGGAAAAATTAGCATCTATTTGTTTCAAAATTAGCATGTATTTTCTTCAAAATTAGCATCTATTTTCTTCAAAATTAGCATCTATTTACAAAGTTAAAAATCATCACATTGTAATATTATTTTAACGACTTAAAGGTTATGAAGTGCAGTTATAGTCCTCAAACGAAAGCATTGTCAGTAGTTCAGCATTGCTTTTTTTCAAATTGCACCGTCTGTCTGTAACCACTGTGTTGTAATGGGACAACACACGCTCGCTATCTACATTGTTCGTTGGGGTCCACAAAACAGTATTTAGCAAATATGCTGAACTCTGTCTGAACTGCAGTTAATGCAAGCATGATATCACATTTTTCACTTTCTTTCAACTGGGTTTGAATTGCATTTAGCCAACCGTGGCCGAAGACGCGGCAACGATGTACAGCGTGCTAACACTCACGCTGCGCCGTATGCTTGCACGCGGCCGAGTTCTGATGCGACGCAATGCGTAAAGACGAAATCATTGAGATTCGAGAAGACTGAACGGCGTTTCCCTGCGATGTAACAGTAGGCCTACTTGCGCAACTGTTGTGGCGTGCTAATCGCTAATTCGAACGTATCTCAAGGCGGCGAATTTAGCCAACCGTGGCCGAAGACGCGGCGAACGATGCACAGCGTGCTAACACTCACGCTGCACCGTATGCTTGCACGCGGCCGAGCTCTGATGCGACGCAATGCGTAAAGACGAAATCATTGAGATTCGAGAAGACTGAACTGCGTTTCCCTGCGATGTAACAGTAGGCCTATTTGCGCAACTGTTGTGGCGCACTAATCGCTAATTCGAACGTGTGTCAAGGTGGCGAATTTAGCCAACCGTGGCCGAAGACGCGGCGAACGATGTACAGCGTGCTAACACTTACGCTGCGCCGTTTGCTTGCACGCGGCCGTGTTCTGATGCGAAGCAATGCGTAAAGACGAAATCATTGAGATTCGAGAAGACTGAACTGCGTTTCTCTGCGATGTAACAGTAGGCCTACTTGCACAACTGTTGTGGCGTGCGAATCGCTAATTCGAACGTGTCTCAAGGCGGCGAATTTAGCCAATCTTGGCCGAAGACGCGGCGAACGAGGTACAGCGTGCTAACCGGTGCTAACACTCTCGCTGCGCCGTATGCTTGCACGCGGCGCCTCGATCCCTAAACGGCTCGTATCGAAGTTCGGATCAACTCGTTGTTGCTCGCTCTTCCTGTTAGTATCGCTTCGGGTAAGTTCCTGGACAATGACGACTGTTGTGGCGCGCTAAATCGAACGTGTTTCAACCTGAAGGTTATTACGGTCACTTATATGACGGTGTCAGTAATGAATGCGAGATATATGCGAGTACTTTTTTCCCCCTGAAATTTCAATTAAAAACATGGGGTGCGAGATATACGCGGGGGCGAGATATACGCGAGCAAATACGGTATATCGATCAGAGCGGTTGAAAAAGATATGCGTCGTATTTGCAGTATTTCTCATGATTTCGCCGAAATATGTGGATTTCGCCACTAAAATATCACATTTTCGCAGAATTCGCACCAAAATCGCATATTTGTACTAATTTCGCATTTTGGTCAAAATTCGCATTTTGTCGCATTTTGAATTTAGGTACCACAGTGCTTCAGACCGCCTTAAAACTATTTAAAAAATGGTTTTAACACATATTACAAAAATTCGCATTTATCGCAAATGCGAATTTTTCCGGTCCCTATCTATCGGTAATATTAAAATCACAACGCTCCAATTTAAATTTTATAGTTATTATTATTATTAATTTTGCTATACTTGTTTTATATAATAAATTCATTTCTTTTACAATGCAATCTTTGCTTTCAGTAGGTAGCATTAGATATAGACCAATTCCTTCTCCTGATACAATTGTTTGTTGGGTTAATGATCAAATCATACCACGATCTGAGTGAATAGAGTCTTGAATGTGTTCTGCCAGAGCTAGACGTTGTTAAATACAAATTTAGATTTCAACATTGCATTGAGGTCTTGGCGCCCATTAAAACAACATAGCTTAGGCAAAGGTAAACAGTTACATTTCTCACCCAACAGTGTGGGCTAGCAAAAACGTATCATTTCGCTACCAACATGGGGCACTAATTACCGTTTCATTTGTCGCCGACAACTTGGGGCTGAAAACTTAATAACATTTGTGGAAGGAGAAGGGTATATATTTCTGTGCCTGTATTTTGGGGGTTATTTGTCTGTATCAGTGTATATCATTATGGGGGATGAGAAAGAAAGACAGATGAGGTTACGTAGTGGTCATCAACGGGAGAGTGATGATACGAGCAGTATGTCGAGTGATGGTAGTACCGGGGTAGCGGAGGTAAATCCCGATACTGAAACAGGGAGTGTAGGCGGCCAACCAGAATTAAAAACTTTACTTCTCGAGTTTATGTATCAGAACAAAGTTAGTAGTGATGCCTTAAATGCAAAGTTAGAACAGAATAACGCTAAATTAGAACAAAATAGTAGGGAAAATAAAGAAAGTACAGAAGCTTTAAATGCAAAGTTAGAACAGAATAATGCTAAACTAGAACAAAACAGTAGGGAAAATAAAGAGAGTAATAGGGAATTGAGCGATAGTTTAAACGCCAGATTAGAACAAAACAGTAAGGAAAATAGAGAGAGTACTGAAACTTTAAATGCTAAATTAGAACAAAACAGTAGGGAAAATAGAGAGAGTAATGAAACTTTAAACGCCAGATTAGAACAAAACAGTAAGGAAATGAGTGACAAATTTGAACTGATTAGAGGTGAGATCAGGGGGGTGATGGAAGAAAAGGCTAAAGAGATTATTGCAGATGTAGACAGAAAATTAGGAAAAGTACAGGAGGAGTTGGAAATTAGAATCAGTACACAGGCTGAAAATTTAAAAGAACTAGTGCAACTGGAAACACAGCAGGTCAAAAAGCAATTGGGGGGAGAAATTGACAAAATTCAGGTAGCTACTAAAGAGGTTAAGGAACAGCTGGGGGGTAGAATTGAGAAAGTTCACTCACAAATAGTTGCAGAAGTAAATGATCTAAGAGAGAGTAATAGGGAGAGCATTAGCAAGATTGAGGAGAAACAAGCAAAGCTATATGATAAAGTAGAAGAATCAGAAGGAAACATTAAATTAACAGTAAACAGTATTGAGAGGAAGGCTGAGGAGAAAATCGCAGAATTAGAATTAAAATTAAAAGCTAGGATCAGGCAAGAAAATAGTCAGAATAGGCCAGTTTTTGTGAATAGCACACACAGGGAGGTAGAACTGGGTAAGTTCAGCAATCGACAGGGGTGCCCAATGGAGTTCATGAACACTATAGAAAATAAATTTGGGGAAAGGTTGGAAAATGGTAGTATTGAGTGGTGCCAGGTAGTTGAAATTTTAGAACAAGTGTTTGTGGGGGAAACGAGGAATTGGTTTGCTGTCTACAGAGACAAGTTTACTGATATTAATGATTTTAAAATGAAATTCTGTGAAAAGTTCTGGAATGAGGTTATTCAGTCGCAGCATCGTGAGGGAGTAGTGTGTGGTAAATATAACCCTAAAGGAAGCTCCACCATGACCGAATACTTTTTAGGGCAGGTATTAGTGTGTAAATATCTGGATGGCTTGAAGGAGGAAAGTGATGTGGTGAGAGTGCTACTTAGGCATTTTCCCTATAGGATCAAGGAGGCTGCTTGTATCCAGAATGTAAAGACAATATCACAAGTAGAAAATTTGTTAAGCACATTTGATGCACTAGGGAGAGGGGGTTATGAGGACAATTTCAATCGGAACCAGGGTAATAATAATAATAGACCTAATGAAGCCAGGCATCAGGAAGTTCAAGGGAACGGTGGCGAAGGGGCCAACGCTCAAAATAGAAATAATAATAATCAGCTAAATCAGAACAGAGGAAATGGCTATGGTAGTCAGTATCAAGGGAGGAACAATGATTTCAGGGGAAATCAAGGGAGGAACAATGATTACAGGGGAAATCAAGGGAGAAACAATGATTTCAGGGGAAATCAAGGGAGAAATTATAATGACAATAATTACAACCAGAATAGGGGTCAAGGAAGAGGACAGCCTAGTGGTAGTAATATACAGCCAAACAATGACAACACAGCCCAGAACAACCAGACCAGTTTAGTAGTTAGTAGTACTACGGCCAGCTGTAGCGGTTCTTTAAACGCGAACCAGGCCTCGAAGTAAGGTCAGAATCTCAGTCTGTAGCATGCCCTGTCCATACAATTATACAGGAACCCTATGACCTAAATGTAAGAAATGAATTATTACATGAACTAAATGATGAAGGTATTATTCAGGAAGTGGTTAGTAAGAGCCCCATAGTTAAATTTAACGTGTCCGAGGCGTACACAGATGTTTTAATTGATAGTGGTTGTATGAAGAGTTGCATAAGTAGTGCATTTTATGATAAAATGAAAGGAACTGGAGTAAATTTTGAGGAGATGCCAATTAAAAGCACTTTTGTTATCACAGCTGTTGGGAAGAGGTCTAAAGTAATTTCTAAGCAAGTTTTAGTTGACATTAAAATTAATAATCATGTAGAGAAGCAGATTTGTCTTGTAATTCCAAATTTAGTATTCAGTGTTATCTTGGGTTCAGAGTGGCTAAGTAGAGTGTCTGGTAACTTATGTTATGATGTAGGGAGTTTGAAATTTAAATGGGGAGATTCTGAAGTAGAAGTAGCGTTCAATGACCATATTCAGAGGAGTAGTATTGTAGGTGTGATTTGTACTTTAAATGAGATATCGCCAGCCGTAGAGCGGGGTTCTCCATGTTTTGTGGGCAGTGTGATTACGAACGGAAGTCTAGAGGACTCGTTACGTGAGGCTGCATTTCAGGGAAATATAGAGGTGGAACAATGTGTTCGGCTCTATGATGTGTTATGGTGTAATAGGAGAGTTTTTGAGGATCGCATTGGTATGGCCAATTGCTATACACATTCATTGAACGTTATTGATAGGTCAGTATTCACAGGACATAGATATCCTGTACCTTTCGCTTATCAGAGTGCAGTTGAGGCACAAATTAACCAGATGCTTGAAGATGGGATTATTGAGCACTCGAACAGTCCATATGTTAATTCTTTGATCACGGTACCCAAAACCGACGGCACAGTTCGTATTTGTTTAGACGCTCGGTTGGTTAACAGTAGAATTAGTTCAGATCAGCTGAAATCTATGTCAATAGAAGAATTAATGCAAACATTTGAGGGGAAGAAGTATTTCACTTGTGTAGATTTGAGTTCCAGTTTTTGGCAAGTGCCACTTATGTACGAAGATAGACCATTTACAGCTTTTAGTCATAAATATAACCTTTATCAATTTTGTAGAACACCTTATGGGTTAAAGAGTAGTTCAGCAGCTTTAATTAGGGCTTTAAACATCGCATTAGGGGATGACACAGGAGAGTTTGTAACCATTTACATAGATGATATGGTAATTAGTTCACGCAGTTTTGAGGAGCATCTATGTCATTTAGATATAGTTTTTCAGAAGTTAGATCAGGCAGGGTTCACTTTGAAGCTGTCTAAGTCGTCATTCTGTCAGTTAGAAGTGACATTTTTAGGTCATAGAGGTTCGAGTAGAGGTGTAACACCAGAAGAAAGTAGGGTTAATAAGATACTTAACGCAGAGGTGCCACAGAATGTTAAACAGTTAAAAACTTACCTGGGAATTTGCAACTTTTTCAGGAGGTTCGTTCTTAAATACTCAGGGTTGGTAGAACCATTCAGGGAATTGCTTAAAAGTGGGACTCGGTGGAGATGGGAGTCCAAGCATGATCAGGCTTTTAGAGCGCTAAAGGAAGGTTTTGAGAAAGCTGTAGTGCTGAAATATCCTTTAAAAGATAAGGAATATGTGGTTATGACAGATGCTTCACATATAGGCATTGCTGGAGTATTATGTCAGAGAGATGATGAGGGTAATCTGTGCATTGTATCTTTAGCCTCGCGAGGACTGACTGCAGCAGAGAAAAGATACACGATTACTGAGTTAGAGCTTTTAGGTATTGTTTTCAGTTTAGGGAAATTTAGAATGTATTTAGTAGGGGGGAAATTTGAGATCCACACAGATCACCATGCATTACTGTATATGAGAACTTGTAAACTCAGTTCTAACAGAGTTAGTAGGTGGATTCTTGCTCTGCAGGAATACGAATTCACAGTAAAATATATTAAAGGTAAAGATAACATTCTAGCAGACATGCTATCGAGGGACACTAATTTATGTAGGGATTATCCTGTGGTTAAAGCAGAGGACGGGATTTTAATATGTGCATGTGTGGACAGTAGCAACAGAGCATCGTTACAGACACTGAGAAATATGCTAGTGGAGCAACGTGATGACGTTAAGTTAAAGGAGCCACTGGCTAGGTTGGAAATAGGTGAAGAAGAGTATGTGAAAGTAGGACGGTTCACGTACAAGATGCAGGATGGGCTTCTTGCAAGGAAATGTAGGAATAATCGGTGGGCAATATGTGTTCCTGCCACTTTGCGGGAGGAGCTAATTTGGTTCATTCATAGGGAATTAGGACACTTTGGTGCTGCCAAGGTCTTCTATGAAATTGGTCGTGACTTCATTTGGAGTAAAATGGGAAGGGACGTTAGGAGGATTTTAGCTAAGTGTGACACCTGTCAAAGGAGTAAATATCCAGTTAAATATTTAGTGGGGGAGAGATCTGCAGTTCTCACCAGTAGTCCCGGCGAACTACTGTGTGTGGATTTATTTGGCCCGATCGTTAAAGGACAGTACGGCTACGAGTATATTTTTATAGTTATTGACGCTTTTAGTAAGTATGTCAAGCTATATCCGCTAAGGAAAGCCACGGGACTAGCGTGTAGCCGTCTGATCATTAATAAGTATGTACCTGAGTTTGGCCTTCCTCTCAGGATACTATCTGACAGTGGACCACAGTTTACTGCAAAGAAATGGAGAACCAGTATGCAGGAAGCTGGTATAACACACGTTCATTCCTCTGTAAGGTACCCTCAGGGTAATTCTGCAGAGCGTCCATTAAAGGAAGTGGCTCGTCTTTTTCGGACTCTAGTGCATGACAAGCATGCGGCCTGGGTTGGACATCTTCCCAAGGTCGAGACTTGGCTGAATTCTGTCCAGCATGAGAGCACGAAATTGACGCCATACGAAGTTCACTTCGGAAAAAGACCACAAAATGAACTAGCGAGGGTGTTGGGATTAAATGAGGGTAAGCAACCGGGGATGGATTACATTGTCCAGTTGGCGAAACATAATTTATCTAAGTCAGCACAAAAGAGAATTCGCCAACAAAAAGAAACTAAATTTGACCTATTCGAGCCGGGAGACAGAGTCTTACTTAGAGTGCCGAAACAGTCAAATAAGCTAGAGAAAGTCATGTCCAAGTTCTTTTATCTCTACGAGGGCCCATTTATAGTTTCCAAACGTATTGGGAAAACAGCATATGTGCTGGAGAATAGTGAGGGAAACAGATTATACGGGACGTATAATATACATAGCCTACGAAAATATGTGTCATAAAGTGAGTGTGTTTAGCTGGCGAGCCAGCCTATTAAATGAGTAAGTGTGGTATTTGGTGCGTGGGAGGAGATGGTCTTCCAGGCAGGCGTATCAGAAGTCACACAGGGGGGTAGTATGTAAGTAAATGAGAGTTTTTAAGGTACAGGGAAATATGACGGGATTGTCGGATGCTGTTGAGCACTAAATTGTCTCGATGCACCAAGGCCATTTTGGCAGCGCTGATGGGTTCCCATTTATCTCCAAGAGATGGGGGAGCGCTTGTATAGGGCTTGTTAGCTTAAGGCGTCCACGAGATAAAAGATGGGCCATCAGAATGCGAGACAGTCCTTCATGAAACTCATACATATCAGCACACGTGATTTCTGTTTACGGCCTCGCCATGTAAGATTTGTAAGTGTGTAATTTAAGATAATTTGTATAATGGTATTATTTGTGTGAGGAGAAATGGTCTGTGTTGAGAACTAGTATGAAGTAGAATATAGTCGACGGGAACTTAACAAGACGGCACAGAAATATTTGGTGTTATATGTAATGCGCATTTACTGTATTTTTTTTCAGAAGTCAATATTAATTTAATCTACTTTAAAGAGAGATTAAGTATTATGGTCACGAGGCGCTGCCACAATAGTGTGATCGTGTGCTCAGTGATAAGTGGAATTAAATGTCACCATAAGGAGGGGACCTCCAGTGAAATTAGGAAGTTCTATGGTGATATAAATATATCAGAACACCTTCAATGCGTGTGATATGACATCATAAATACATAGTGCTGACACATTAATTATGTCTATTTCTCCAACATAGAGAAATTTGAGAGGCGGAAATATCCGTGGAACACTATTCCATATGTAAAACATTGACTGGTTGCAAAGTGCAATCCATAGTGACAACAAACTTTGACGCAAAGTGCGTGAAGAAAAAATATGAGTGTATATATCTGTAATTTAGGGTGATTTCATTTATGTAATATGTATTTTGGATGGGGTTTATTAACGTGTCTGGGATAATCGGATAATGGACCGTCGTCACGGTAAATCATCCGATGATCCGAGGCGAATATGTAATGTGTTTTTCGAGGGGTTTTATGCAACTGGCATAAGTCAGTAGGAAGCCATTCTATATTTATTTACGCGGCAAATTGTTCAGCCAAGAGAATTTTTCATGTTAATTTATTATTATTATTAATTTATTATAATTATTATTTAGATATTTTCGGAGCATTTTATAAAAATTATTAGCATTCAGATAGGTTTTCTATGTATTAGAAAACGCTATCAAGCAAATTATTACGAACGACGATATCATAGAAAATTATCTGATTACGGAATTTTACGGAGTTTTGTCAGTTAGGGTATTTGAGAGAGATGACTCACAGGGAATTCTAATACAAGCTGATTCCTGTCGAGAAGCATGACGCAATCTTGGGTCGCAAGGTCTAGGAAAGGCGAATTGTCGAAACGGAACTCTCGCGCGCCGAGTGTAATGAGGCAGAGGAGGGGAACTAGCGGCGTGCTCAACCAATCGGTGGAGACGACGTAAGCTAGTTGGGACTGAAGAGTGGGGAGCGGGCGTGTGGATATATATCGTTCGACGCGCCGTGAAACGTGGACAATCTGTGTAGTTCTTGCGGAGTACGCTTGCACGCGGGAGTCGCTCCGATGTTCCGTGGGAGGAGAACAATCTGTGTAGTTCTTGCGGAGTACGCTTGCACGCGGGAGTCGCTCCGATGTTCCGTGAAACGTGGACAATCTGTGAAATACTTGCGGAGTATGGTTATACGCGGGGGACGCTCCGATGTTCCGTGGAAAGGACAATCTGTGTAGAACTTGCAGTGTACGGTCGCAAGTGCGTGTCGCTCCGATGTTCAGTGGAGTTAGCGACGAACTTTTGTAAAACGTAACCAGTGCGGTTTTACGAGAGTTTGGGTCCGATGTACGGACCATAGAATTATCTAATCTACCAGAATATCATCAAATTTCGACGGAGATGACGACGTCCAGGAGACTGTGGGAAGCACACAGCATCATCAAGAACGAGGGAAATGCTTTGGCAATTTCCAGGGGTAAGCGCTAATGACGCAGAAATACGCAATCTCTCATTTTTCTTTGTTTTATATTTCATAATTCAGTAACTTCATAGCTTGGAAATAAGAGTAAAATCAATTTATCAGACTCCGTTTTCACGTAATTTTCTATCGGTAATATTAAAATCACAACGCTCCAATTTAAATTTTATAGTTATTATTATTATTAATTTTGCTATACTTGTTTTATATAATAAATTCATTTCTTTTACAATGCAATCTTTGCTTTCAGTAGGTAGCATTAGATATAGACCAATTCCTTCTCCTGATACAATTGTTTGTTGGGTTAATGATCAAATCATACCACGATCTGAGTGAATAGAGTCTTGAATGTGTTCTGCCAGAGCTAGACGTTGTTAAATACAAATTTAGATTTCAACATTGCATTGAGGTCTTGGCGCCCATTAAAACAACATAGCTTAGGCAAAGGTAAACAGTTACATTTCTCACCCAACAGTGTGGGCTAGCAAAAACGTTTCATTTCGCTACCAACATGGGGCACTAAGAACCGTTTCAGTTTGATCTCTTTTGTCCAATAAACCAAGGATAGTTCATAACATTACTGTATAATGATTATGAAAAAATTGATATTGCAACTTTTCAGTTGGTCCACAGATTATAATTACTGGGACATGCAAACAAATAACCTAAAACAACTATTTGTGTTTAAAAATATATACATTTTTTATTATCTGCAGCACTATTTTTCTAGCATTAGCCAAGTCACAGCCTTCACAATTTCAATTTCTTACAGAAGAGGGAGAATCTTATGGTATAATTAATATCATATGGCCTCAGATGCCAGGTGCAAGCTTTGTTATTTAACACCCAGAGGGTAGCTTGCATGTCGAATTTCGGGGGGCCTATAACCTAGATATTAGGCCCCTTAAAACAACAATTATCATCATCATCATCATCATCATCATGTCGAATTTCGTTGTTCCTTGAAGCACTATGAAAGTCAAGGTGGTCAGATATCTAAGCTCCTTGAAAACTATAGCACTTTCTATTAGAGAAATGAGGAACTTTGTATTGACGGAAACTCCCGAGATTAATTTTGCCATTATGAACATGGCCTACTGAATTCAAATGGGTTCTTTGACATGCCAACATCGTAAGACATGCGTATCGTAATTTTTTCCGCCTTTCAAAAATCACTTACCACAGCCAGGAGCGAACCTGCAAGCTTGGGGTTAGTAGACCGCTCACCCACCGTGGCAAGCATCTTATGGGATGACATGTTTCACATCGAAATAGCTCTATAAAACAATACCAAACCCACAATGATACCTACAGATGGTCTCTGCCCTTTAAAGAACAAAAAGCATAGCAAAAACTTAGAAAGTGTGGTAACTATTACTGATGAATTCTGCAGCATTAAGCACCTGAAAAAAATATTATTTTATGTTTAATATTTTAAGATTAATATATTTTTTGATGATTTGGCATAGAGAAATGATTAGATCAGGACAGGGAAGCTGGACAGATCCCATAAGCTTTGAGCACATATTTTTAAGATCATCATTAAACCACACTGTAGCTGGAAACTCTGTCATGCATATATTATTTGTGTCACAGTCAAGTTTTGTAAGTCTCCTCAGGCAAAATAGCCCACTAGTGTTCTATTGGATTAATGTTAGGAGAGTTTCCTGGTCACTATAAGGCTACAGCCAAGCTTGCAAGTTTGTTGCTGCATCAGAAACACCACAGCATGGTCGCTTTAGTATGTTACATTGATTTAAATATAAGTGGCCATGCTCGGTCGACACGGCGACAAAGGCACAACAGAGGGAGTTTCCTCAGTGCAGCGACAAAGTTGCTCTTTGTACTTTCTAATGGTTGTGGCCATTATGGACGCATTATATGAAGCAGCATGCGGCCATATGAGATACTGTAATTAAATACCTATAAATAGATAAATAAATGAATGAATAAATAAATATCATTAATATTATTCATATTTTTGGGATTATGCCGTGTGAAAAATAAAAAAGTAAAATGCCTATATGTTTCGTGAGGGAGCTTGCCTCCTTTTACAATAGATCAAAATAATGTGCCCAAAGAATGTGTGCCAATGAGCTTACAAAAAAACAGAGAAGTTCCTCTGTTCATCACCAGATAGCAGCCAGAAGTTACTGTATAGAAGAAATGAGATTGAGATAAAGAAATTGTTCGTTGAACTTGAGGAAATAACTTAATAAGGCCGTAGAATTAATGACCAAAAAACTCAGTATGTGGTAATGAAGAGGAATATTGACGTGTTGGGAACCGGTTACCTCTTCTTATTGGCAAGCATAGTTTAAGCGGGTTGAACATTTAAAATTCTTAAGAGTCATGATTGATGAACAGAATCATAGAGAAGTGGAAATTAAAGTTAGAATACAGAATACTAACAAAGTGTACTACTCTCTGCAGTTTTTATTGGGATCCAAATTTTTGACGAGAAATACAAAACTGAAAATATACAATACCATCATTAGGCCAGTTCTAACTTATGGTGCAGAATCATGGAGTTTAACAAAACAGGAAGAACGCCAGTTGCAGGTTTTCGGAAATAAAGTGTATAGGAAAATTTTTGAACCATTTTTCGACTCTGCATCTCAAATATGGAAAAAAAGATCAAATAAAGACATACACTCACTATCACAGCTAGCACCAATACTCAATATCATTAACTCCAGAAGACTTCAATGGGCTGGTCATTTACTAAGGATGGGAGATGATAGGATGGTCTTACAAATTTTTAAAGAAGAACCAAGAGGAAAAAGGCCAGTAGGCAGATTACAAAGTTCCTAGAAAAATGTAATCTCCAAACATTGTAGACATCTGAATGAGGACAACTAGCAAAAACTCGCCCAGTGGAGGCATTTTGTGAGATTGCCGCAGGATCTTCGTGTCCCATGGAAGCCATCTGAGTGAGGGAGTGAGTATTCCGGACCGTGAAAGCCTTAATCTGCACATTAAATAAATATTCTTCTTCTTCTCCTTCGTCTTTTGAGACCGCAAAGGATCACTTTAACCAACCATTAGTTCGTCGACTTGTAGGAACTGTACGAGCCTTACGGTCTTCCCAGTACTTCTTCATTCATATTGATCTTCTTGCCCTTTCTTGGGTCGTAAAATATTCTTGTTGGAATTTTCTTTTTTATGAGCGAAAAATAAAAAGTCATATTTTTAAGTGCTGTAGTTAAACTTTTCTTATTTGTAGCATCTTCTGTTGTTAGGCCAACTTCTTTTAAGTCCTCTCTGATTTCTTTTGAACATCGGCATCCAGTTGTGTTTTTTTGAAGCAAGATTGCACTGTACTAGTTGTTATAAAAGACGTGAATCTGGCATTCTCATGATGTGATCAAAGAATCCTAATCTTTTCTTTCGCATGGTATCAGTAATGGGTTCTAGGTTGTTTTAGACAATATTGTTGGGTATTATTCGCCATTGCCCATCTTTTCTATAACTTTTATTGATACAAGTTCTTCCAATTAGCCTTTCGATCTTCTGTAATCTGTTGGTTTTAGAATGTTCATTTAGATGGAATAATGTTTCTGCTGCGTATTTGGCTTCCGGTTTTATGACTGTATTGTAATGTTTAATTTTTGCATTAATTGAAAGGCATTTCTTTTTGTAAGTTTCCAATGTTAATTTTTGTGCCTTAGATGACTTGTTTGTTCTTATTTTAATTGATGCTTTCTCATTTAAGTTGTTCGTTATTAACTCTCCTAGATATTTGAATCGTGTTACAATTTTAATTTTTGTACCATTAATTTGTATTTTTTTTAAGGGTGTTGGTTTTTGTGGCATGATTTCTGTTTTTTCAAATGATATCTTAAGGCCAATTTCATTGGCAATGGTCTGAAGCTCTGATATCTGTGTTTTGGCTTCCTCTAAATCTTTCGCCAATGCCATGTCGTCTGCAAAACCAAGACAGTTTGTTTGAATTTTTCTACCTATTTTTATATTTGGAGGGCATTTCTTAGACCATTCTCGCATTACAATTTCTAATGCACAATTAAATAGTAATGGTGATAAGCCATCACCTTGTCTTAAACCGGTTGTGACCTCAAATGAGTCAGAGAATTCACCTCTGAATTTAACTTTTGATTTGGTACTGAACTCGAATTCAGTTTGACTCAAGGCATTGTTGGAGCCGAGGATCGAATCGACTTGCGCACTAAATTAATGCAAGAAATAGAAATTAGGAATGGAACAATATTTTATTCACATAACTATTTTATGAGGTGAATGGAATATATTGACGAGGTTTTGGAAAATTTTGCAGCATTTTTAGAGAACTAAATTTGGAAATATTTCAGTGAATATTATTTTACCCAAGGGAGAGTCCAATTTTCAGACACTGGAATATGACCAAAGCGTCAAGTTAGCAAGTCAAGGACCGGTTTTTGTTCGCCGAGTCGACAATAACAAAATCGTGCACACGACACTTTGATAAGAGGCTAGAACAGTAAGTTTTTCTTGATAACTCAGGAGCCAATCAGAAAGAACCACAAAAATATTGAGGGAATCGCTATTATATTTAATTTCGATATATAAAGCGATATAAGCACTTCTACAGTTAACGAAGACGAAATGATATTTTCTTATCAAAACAGAATTAAATATTTATGAATAGAAGGAAGGATCTGAGCGAATTACAGTAATAAGGACTGTGTTTGAGGCTAGTCCGCCATTTCAGACAGTAAAGAGCGCGGCACTGGAGAGCGCAGAAATTCATTCCTTCACAGCGACAAGTACAGTGTAGACCTGTGTTACTGATCGTCCGAGAAGAGTTGATATGCATAAGTGAGGTACGGCAAGGAGATAGACACTTGACCGAAGGAGACGCCACACTTGCCGAGGAACAGTAGGAGATGCCGGCATTGAAATTAAGCAGTAGTTTGAAACTGGAAACGACAGATTACAATAGGGATGTAGCCTGAGAAAGTTCGCGCCAGATAGCGCTCGTGTAGTACTGGGTAAGCGCAAGGCGATCGTCCTATGTTTCCCCCAGTCAGCTACGAGGAATGTATAGATTGTGACCGAGTTTTCTAAGCTAAAGTGAATATATCTTCTCTAATTTTACTCCAAGACTATATTAATTAATTCTATAGGTATATCCTCTAATATATTATGAACGATTTTCAGCGTTTAAGCCTTAAACAGCTGTAAAATGAGCTACGGGCTAGAGGCGCTGAAACTAGTGGGAGGAGGGAAGAATTAGTAGGCTACAGCGGTAATAACAAAATTCTAACGCGCTTTATTATTCAAATTATGAATAGGAGTCAGCATGCTTGAGTATTGTAGGCCTATATTGATAAATAGCCTATATCTCCATAAGTCTTAAATCATAAATGGAGATTTCCCGGTCAATGGATGTGAGATTTTCAAAGTGAAATGCCTTGTCCTGTTCGGATTTCACGTAAAGAGGAAGTCCTCTGTGCCTTATGATCTCTAGATTAACGGTCACGTAAAACTATAACCTTCCTTTTATAAATAGAGATTTAAATATTCACTGGCTCCCCTTGCTTATAGACTTCGATTCGTGTATTTTTTTGGTTGATAGCGTACATGAAACGGTCTGTTTTAAGGTAAGCATAATCAAAGAAAGTTGATACCGGTATTGTTTACCTCAAAATGCATCGCAACGTTTGGTTCTTTTGTAATTTGTCAATTTCTTAATACAAATCGTTTCCGTACCCCTTGGAAACGACTTAGGGGTACAGTATTTAAAAAGTTTGAGAATCCCTGTTTTAAGGCCATGAACTGTTTCCACTCATCTGGCTAACTTAGGCCTATGACTCAAGAATGTAGAAGTCAGTCACTACCGGTATCACATTCTCCGTCGGGCAGATGTAAGTTGAGGATTAATTCTGATTTCAAGAAACCAACCATAATACGTTTTTGACTGTTAATGTTGTGACATTTATTCTTGAAGTATTTGTCCGAGTATTGATGCCTTTGAAAATGGGAGTCACAAATGTTACATTCACTTCTTCCTGTATATTGACGATTTCTTCCCGTACCGTACTTCAATGGAGATAATTTATGCAGATTCCTATATTGTAGGCTTATCGTGGTAAACTGGCAATTTTCTTGTGTATGGCCTCTTCCTTATTTTTGTTGTGTTCGTGGTCCACGGAAAAAGCTATGGAACAGTGCCCGGTTTTAATCTTGCTCTCTCACCTTCAAAAACCAACGCATAAATTCAGTGGTTGTTATCGAAATGTCTAATCAGTTTATAGGTAGGAATTATTTCCCTTTGTAAATCACACTTGCCCAACACAGTTTTCGTGAAGTCATCGAGTTGAAAACCATGGGAACACACTTGAATATTTTCGGTCAGATTTTCTTCATTAACAAATTCACAAAGAAATCTGATACAATGGTTAATGTACATGGCTCAATCGGACAATTTTACATCCTGTTTCCTACGGGAACAGATATTTCCAATACAGATTTTCTTCACCGAAATGTTCTCTTCTAATAGCATGTAACCATTCCTTCCTCATTTCTTTATTTTGTTAAAATTGGTGACACGAAATCGGATTTCCCTGATTTTTGCAAAGAGGAACACTGCAATGGCTCGGCATAGTCACGAAAATAGCTATTTAAACAACTTAAATTCGTGGATATTAGCGGCATGAGAACACAGGAGACAAATGAAGAGCGCCTTCGCTTACCCAGTACAACAGCAGTGCGCTCTATCGGTGCTAGTTCTATACATCCCTATTCGCCGCTCACAAGAAGAAGTTTACGTTATTGAACTAAAGATACTACCACAGCATTGAGAGTAGCCCATTACACATTGACTGCTACAGTGAAGAATCCATACTAAGGAATCATTATCATTCTACAATGATGATAAAGAATTCAGGTCAGGGGGGAAGTTCCCAATCTGAAAATATTATGAAGATAGAGATGCAACACTAAATCCATGGAGGGAAGTTAATCTACATTCACGGAGTGGAATTCAGAGTGGACCAGACAACAATGAGTTCATTATTCTACAACTGCAATACTAACAAGCAGTAATCTGAATTTACCTACAATGATACTACAAAGATTTCCATTACCAACTTGGGAGATTTCAACAATAGACATTCAATCTACGATGATGAAGAAATGCGACAAGAGATCAGCAGTCCGAAGAGTTCGTTCGACCAGGGTACGAGTTTCCAGATTGTTAATCAAGAAGCATGAAGACCTGTTGGCGCGACCCGAGGCCACGCAGCCAGGTGCTCACGGAGAGAAGCGAGCCGCCCAGCTGATTTCTCGCAGACTAGGGGGAACCCGTTATCAAGCATACGTCTGGCGCGTGTCGAGCCATGACAGAAACATCTTACATATCGCAAGAGCTGACCATCATGAAGGTAGACGAAAGATTGTACTAATATCTTAGTAGTTTGTTGTATTTTGGGGGTATTTCAGATGTGACCAACTTATGTAGATTTTTCTTTACTCATAACTCATGTTATTATGTTGTCAATTTTATAAATTTAATTGTTAATTTTATTCTACGTCAGCGTCTGTCGTTTTTTACGTATTTTAACTATTATTGGATTTTAAATGTTTCATATTTGAATTTGCTGATACGTTTTTAATTATACTCACTTTAAAACGAAACTGTTTTATACAAATGGAATGCTTTGATAGAATGCGTAACTACCTATAGTATGCGTCAATTTGCTAGATCGCATCGTTTAATAGAGAAAGCATAAGTGAAATATGCTGAAGTATTTGTTAAAAACAATTTAATGTGTCATAAAACAAGTGTAATATTTATAAAATACTTAATGAAGTATAACAATTCCAATATCGGAATATTATTGAAACATGACATTGTTATAGTCATTGGTTACTAACATAACGGAGAAATGAATGAAAATAGGATCATAACGTTGACAGATAGAGTCAAGATGATGCCTAATTATATAAATAATTTTATTGAAGTAATTGTTTATTACGAAAACATAGACCAGGTGATTTGTAGATCAACCAGAGGTTTATTTGGAAACAAAACACATTTGTAAATGAATAATTAATTCATTAAGAAATACCAGGAAGGGAGGAAATGTTTTATTTTTATTAAATGTGAAGACGAGCGGACTAAAGTCTAATAATGTTGATATTTTATTGTAACGTGGATAATATTATATTATGAAGGTTATTAACGGAATGTTGTATATTGAAGCAATGTGGAATATACTACAACAATGTAATGATGTGAACAGAAATGTTATTGAAGTTTATAGAGCAAGAAGGTAATGAGTTTGTGGAGGAGATTTGATAGAGTGCACCATGAAAGGTATTTCACAGGTTAGTGATTATCTAGTAAAGTCACTGATTCTTATACATGTTTGGAATGTATCAAGATGGTTTTTTATTGGAAGAATGCCGTGCATTATTATCATTGGAAGGAAAGGAATGTGTTGAGAAATGTATGCGTGTAGTTAACATACTATTGAGAAGTTGTTCACCTAATAGGAAGTTTTATAAGTATATTGCTGGTGAGAGCAAATTGTTTGATACAGTATGTCGAAGAAGTTAACTGACATTTGAGTATTTATTTGTGTTGTACTTGTCAGTGAAGTGTAATTCCGAGATCCACGAAATTTATTAAGGTAACAGATTAGTCCCGCATCGTTCTTCAAGTATATTGAAAATATTTATTGATAATGACATTACAGAGCCGTAATTTGCTTTATTGTTTGTTGCGAATGTTCTATTGATTATGACAAAAACCATTAGATACAGGTGAAACATTGGTTGTGAACTGTATTAGAAGAAATGTTTTAGAAGAAGGAAACACAGCAAGATTGTTAGATCACGCATGATCTTGTAAATATTTTGTTAGAATATCATGCTGGACATGATAATTCGACTAATGTAAATACTTAAATAATTCAATAATTTTTATTAATAATATTGATATATTTTTGACACGATAAATGTATAATATAGGGTATCATTTGTTATTAATTACAATTATTTATGATAACAGCTGATCATATCAGACTGTTTGTTGCATCCGAGTCACATGGCAACCATTGAAAGAAACTTTCAGTTCTTATTATTTGCAAACAATTTTGTGTATGGAATTCTTTCGCTTGGAAAGAGAATACCGGTACAGATAGAAGGACTATCTACATTTGTTAAATTATTTTATTTTTAATCTTTAAATATTTTTATTTGTGTCAGGGATTTTTTTATAGCATGTAAATTTTTATTTAATAAACTTGCAAGCACTGTTTAGTTTGCTTGTCCTTTTTATAGAAGCTGATCATTTTTCATTTCACAATCGACATGCGGTAGTGCTACTGATTAGATACTAGAACTCACTTAGTCTCAACTTCACCCTTGACGTTCGAGTTCCAAGATTCTCGTCCTACCTTTCATGTTTTATATGTTTGTTTGCTAGTAAATGTGTAATTAGTTAGTAGTGCTATTGCGTGACCGATATGCGCCGAGGATTTCCTAGTTATTCACCTAGTAGGGAAGTGTTGGTTTATCTGGCTGGGTATCAACGTCCTTACAATCCTTTCCATCTCAGCGGATAAAGGTGGTGGCTATGCGAGATTCGGGCACAGTACCTGTAAGAGTTAGTTTTATGAGATTTGTCAATTTAGGGTGTAATCCCATGTGTCTTAGAATTTTTAATAATGATTCTCTATGAATACAATCATATGTGTTTTTGAAGTTGATAAATGTCATCACCATATCTCTATTCCTTTTACTATTATAATCTATTATCAGTTTTAGGCTCATGATTTGATCTGGACAACTTCTCCATGGTCTGAAACCTCCTTGATATTCTCCTAATTCATTTTCAAGTTGTACTTTAATTCTATTGAGAAGAATTCGAGAAAGTATTTTATAGCTAACATCCAGTTTATAAAACTACTGTATGTGAATTTTCTCTTACCTCGATGTTACTGCTGAAATTGCATTGTTAAAAGTTGTTGATTGTTTTCAATTCCTCCCTTGAGATACACACAAAGTTCATCATTCTAACATATCAAAAAATCTGGCATCTTGGGTCTGCACTGTAGGGAATAAAATAAAGTGTGAAACTGTCCACTTGTGAGTCATTGCATGTTGATCGGATGAACGCTGTATTTTCATTTCCTTTGCCTCTTTTTTAAGTGATATGCAATGACTATAGCTAACAGAACATGGCCGGACATCGTTGGGGGCAAATGGATGAAATGTGACCCATTTGCTTGAGATATCAGATAATTCACAGTATGGTATATTGGCTTTCACGGCCAGGGAATTAAAACTCAGCAATTTTCTAGGTTTGTGCCGTGTGTTGTGTGGGGTTTCACCTAGGACACCAAGCTGGCTCATCAGCGGGCTCTTAGTGTCCTCGCCCGGATCCCCACAGGAGTAGCGAACTGCGCGCTACCTCCCTTTATATAGAGTGCAACTGCACCACTTTACTGCGAGAACTAAAAGCTCAGCCTGCTGATGAGCCAGCTTGGTGTCCTAGGTGAAACCCCATACAAGACACAGCACAAACCTAGAAAATTTGCTGAGTTTTAAAATACTTCTGTTAACCCTTTCCCTCAAAAAGCCTCCAAATGCGCCCGGTGGTGAAAGTCACGTTTCCTGCCTAAGCAACTGAAAGTGCCGGTATACTTCCCAGCTAACGCCTGCAATCTCCCGGATGGGATTGTAATATCTGCTAACTGTAAACTCGTGCTAATATGTCAGTCAAGCATAAGACAGAATTAGAAGGCCTAGGGTTTAAGCGAGGAGAACATAATAAATGGGACCGTCCTGAATACAGTAACATACATCATGTCTGCACTTGGCAACACACCACAGGTACTCATGCACTTAGTACAGACAGCACAGGCAGTGGGGGGAAGCAGCTCAGCGAGATAGCATACCAGTTCAGCGGCGTGTTACCCGTGCTCGAGTGAAGTGAACCTGCTCGCTCCTGTAGTGCGGAAGACACCTAACCAGATAAGTAGCCTGTACAATACTGTACAATCAGAATTGACCATTCACAACAACCATATAGTCACTCCAAACAGACAAATTCCGGAGTTCTATCACCACTTTTAACATTTCACCAAAACATCGTATAGATTACAACTAACAAATACCGACGAGTTGCATTACCAATATTGCAACTAAATAAGTGTACATATTGTAAATATTTTCACCCGTATTTTCAAACATAGATTTTATAGCCTAAGTGTAATGGATCTGATGATGATCGCTTGACAATCGAAACTGGTCATCCTAGTGTATTTATTAATCTCATGTAATTTTATTCAGGATTAGGGTATAACCCAACTCTTTTAGGTTCATTCGTGTTGACCGACTGAAAAGCGCCAAACTTTTGTTTTGTACACAGGTTATAGCAAAGATTACACTCAAGAGCTAGTGACCAAAATATCCCTCCATCTTCTTCTTCTTCATCATCTTATCCCACTTCAAGTGGGGTCGATGTTTCTGGCAAGTCTTTTCCATTTTATTCTGTCCCACACATCGTCATCCCTTAACTGCTTCTCCATTAGGTCTTCATGGATATTGTCAGTCCATCTTCTTCGAGGTCTGCCTCTATTCCTCGTGCCATCCACAACCAGAGGCATTGCTCTCCTTCCTACATAGTTATTATCCCGATGCATAACATGCCCATACCACAGCAGTCTTCTCTCCTGGATTTTCTTGGAGACTTCTGTTACTTTTACTGTGCCCCTGATTTTCTCATTTGCGATGTGATTAATCCTAGTAACGCCACACATCCAGCGCAGCATCTTCATCTCAGTCACATCCAGCTTATGACATTGTGACTTAGTTATTGCCCATGTCTCCGCACCATACATCATGGCTGGCCTCACAGCTGCCTTGTAGGCCTTTCCTTTCACCCTTATACTGAGCCTTTTGTCACACAGAATGTCAGAAAATCTTTTCCAGTTCATCCAGGCTGACTGAACCCTGTGGTTAATCTCAGTATTTATGTTGCAATCTTCAGACATGGTTGACCCAAGATACTTGAAGCTACTGACTGGCCTTAAGCTGCACTAATCCATTGCCCTCACCACCAAGGCACAAATACTCTGTTTTCTTTCTACTGAATTTCATGCCTGGTCTCCAAGGCTTCTCGCCAGCTCTCCAGTCACCTTTCCAGTTCTCTCCTACTGGTGTCGCACAAAACAATGTCATCGGCAAACAGCATGCACCATGGTGCTGCACTACGTAAGCCATCAGATAGGACATCCATAACCAGATTGAATATGTATGGACTCGGGGCTGACCCCTGATGCAACCCAACTTGAACAGGAAACCAGTTAGTCAACCTGACGCTACTCCGGACTCTTGTTTTAGCCTCCTCGTACATGTCCTGGATAAGCCGCACATATTTTTCCGGGACTGCTTTGGTCCTCAGACATCTCCAGACTTCCTGGCGTGGAACTCTATCATAGGCTTTCTCTAAGTCTATAAAGATCATATGTATTCTTCTCTCTAAGCCTTTCGATGAGTTGCCGGAGTGCAAAAATGGCATCAGTTGTACTCCTACCTGGCATGAACCCAAACTGTTGTTCTCCAATCGTTGTGTCCTCTCGAAGCCTTTTCTCGATAATTTTCTCCCAGATT
The DNA here is from genome assembly GCA_946902985.2 of Meconema thalassinum. Classification (NCBI taxonomy): domain Eukaryota; kingdom Metazoa; phylum Arthropoda; class Insecta; order Orthoptera; family Tettigoniidae; genus Meconema; species Meconema thalassinum. Next base: position 651,501,357 of record OX336390.1, read on the forward strand.
TTCATGGTATGGGACATCAGCTTTATCCCCCTGTAGTTAGAACAGTCCTGGATGTCGCCCTTTTCCTTATATATAGGGACCAGTGTTGTCTCCCTCCACTCCATGCGCATAACCTCTTCCGAATAAATTTGCTGCATGAGATCCCACAACATATCTATTCCTGTCTGCCCAAGACACTGCCATACTTCCACTGGAATTTCATCAGGACCAGTGGCTTTTCCGTTTTTCATTTTCTTGACAGCAATCATCACTTCTTCTCTACCAATTCCAGTGGTTAAACTCTGGTAGGGCACACCATCACCAGAAGACAGCCTATCATTTTCCTCATTTAGTAAGTGGTTGAAATATTCCTCCCACCTTTTCTTGATTTTGTTTTCATCATGAAGAACTACTCCCTCACCACTCTTCATCTGCTTAATATGATTAAAATCTTTCGATGCCTTATCTCTAGCCCTCGCTATCCTGAAAACCTTTTTCACTCCACTGGTATTCTCCAAGTCCTCATATACATCATCCCAAGCATCTGCCCTTGTCTGCCCTACCACACGCTTAGCATCTTTATTTGCCTGTCTGTACAGTTCTCTGTCTTCATCTGTCGCAGATTGATCCCAAGCTTTTTTGGCAAACCTCTTGGCCTTTATTGCTTCTTTTACTTAATTATTCCACCACCAAGTTTCTTTGTCCCTATGAGCAACTTTACCGGAGGTTTTACCAAGAATGGCTTCTCCTGCTCGGCGTATTATTTCAGTGTTCACTTTCCACCAATTATCAACTCCTTCTATGTGTTGATATTGCCGTAAAACTTCAGTTTTGAACTCACTACACAGAGTAGGGTCTTCTAGCCGCCACCATTTGATTTTCGACACCGTTTTCTTCTCCACATATGGCTTGAGGCAGTTATACTGATAATCGGCAACTAATACTCTGTGTTGCGGAGCTACGTGTTCACCTGCTATGACTTTACAGTTCTGCACTTCCTTCAGATGTGGTCTTCTACACATAAGGTAATCGATTTGACTTTCATTCCCTCCACTTTTATAAGTTTCCAGCTGCTGTCCACATTTCTTAAAGAAGGTGTTACATATAGCTAAGTCTGCTCCCAATGCAAAATTTATCACTCTTTCACCCTCCGCATTACGGTCTCTTAATCCCCAGCCTCCATGTACTCTCCTTGCTAGTTCTCCTCCTACTGTAGTGCCCACATGCCCATTCAAGTCACCACCTAAAATAACTCTTTCTTCGGCTGGTAAGCGGCTGATTTCCTCATCCAGGTCACTCCAGAATTAGTCCTTTTCGTCCTCATCACAACCAACTTGAGGGGCATAAGCACAAATTATGTTAAATATGCCCTCGAGGCACAGTTTGATACTCATTATCCGGTCATTTCTCCTGTGGACTTCCGTCAGGCAAGCCTTCATATCTTTCGAGAGAATGATGCCAACCCCATTCCTTTCCAGATTGTTCGTTCCACTGTACAGTAATTTGTAGCCATCACCAAGCTCTTTTGCTTTATTTCCCTTCCACCGAGTTTCTTGTACACGTAGAATTTCGATATTCCTTCTTCTCATCAAATCAGCAATCTCCCGTCCTCGTCCAGTCATTGATCCAACATTAAGTGTACCTACTCTAAGGTGTGCTAACTTCTTTAACCTAGTCCGCCCATGACTCGGTAGCCTTCGCACTCTTTTCACAAGGAGCAGGCGATCTCCTTGCGCGTCGCCTGTGGGGAACGCCCTAGCTGTCTCCGAGGCCAAACTTAAAGAACTTGCTATATTTTGATTTGGACAAAGTTTTACGGCCGGATGCCCTTCCTGGCGCCAACCCATAACTTGTCTGGGAAACATAAATAACTGAGAGGTTCTAAAATTAAGCAACTAGTCTCCAAATTCCATCAGTTCATTCATGTATTGGAGTTAAATACAGATACAACTTTATCAAATCACCATTTAAATTGTTGTTTTTTCATTTGAGGGACTTGGACATCGTGGTCATTTAGCCCAATGTACTTGGGTGTGTTTATGTCTGAGAACCTGTGTTATTATGCTGTCTGTAGTAGTGTGTGTTGTAATTCAGGCCAGGATTGGGAAGGAGGTGGCCGTGGCCTTAAGTTAGGAACCCTCCCGGTATTTTCCTGGAATAGAAGTGGGGAAACCATGGAAAATCACTTCCAGGATTGCCGAGGTGGGAATTCAAACCCACCTTTTCTCTGTTTTGCCTTACGATACTGATTGTACCCTGTTCCAGCTCTCAGACCAGAATTAAATTTCTTGGCTGAGCCAGGAATTGAACCCGGACCTTCAGGACGATAGCCAAAAATGCTTTGCCGCTATGCGAGGAGGTACAATATAAATTAAAACACATCACAAATGTTACATAGTTAAAGTCACCCTACTTTTTGGGAGGGGAGAGGGAAAATGCCAGAATCTTCAAGCTATAATACCTGGATTACTAACCTACGTATTCAACATTTCGTCCATTAGAGTCAATTTATGTTCAAGTTATAGCAAACTAAAACTTAATATCTCAGTACACTAGAAATGTCAGTTAGAATCATGTTGAACTAAGGCAGAGAAATCCTGGGATGATACTTAAGATCTTAGCCACATCCTCCCCCTTACTAATCCAAGCTTACTGTAATTACAAGTAAGCTTACACATATTAGGCACTCAGAACCACAGTAACTGTAACACGCGTTATGAAACGGATTCTACCCCTACATGCAAGGGCTGATAACCTTGATGATTCAGAGTTCTTGCATTACACAACTTTTGCACTTACATTTCTACACTTACTATGTAGGTGATCACAGTAGAAGATAATAAGATAAAACATATTATGGTGATCATCATCTTCATTTCCCGTTTCCAGCTTCGTGGGTCGGGTTGTGAATTAAGGACCTCCAACTTTTCCTGTCTCTCCACCACTCCTCTCCTGTTTTTAGTACTTCTTCAGGTTTTCCTCCTCTCTTCTCTACACACTCCCACACTGTATCTGCCCATCTCTTTCGGGGCCTTCCTCGTGGTCTCTATGGTGATACGGTGGTTAAAATGTTGGCCGACTAGGTAAAGAAAAACAGGTTCTTGTCAAATATATTCTTTTTCTCTCTCAACCCAGGATTTCACATCACTCCAAATGCATATCGGTCCGATAATCTAGAAGTTCGTCTTTTTAAAACAAGGGCCGATGACCTAGTTGTTGGGCCCCTTAAAACAACAATCATCATCATCATCATCACTTATCTTTAAAACAACATTATCATCATAATCACAAAATGTGTATGCTAAGTATTGTACAGAGATACATAACCTATGAATTTCGTCTTCCTACTGTGATGTGCTTGCATCAAGATTTCAAAAGTTTGGCTCTGATATGTTAACACAGATTCTTTGGTAAATCAATACCTTCTCCAAATTCATCATCATCATTTAAAAGATCTGTGGCAGCAAAATTCAGAAAATATAGTATATGATAACTCAATTTCCTCATGCTTCTTGTTCACATCTAGAAACTGAATGGAAGTTTGAGAACTGTGGATGGGGTCCAAATTATGGTTTTCTTTCTACAAGGTAATCTGACATTTCATCTCAAAGGTTTTTGTGGGTAAATACGAAAGAAATATTTTACAAGTTTCATAAAATTTTCAGTGTAAGGCTAAGATTAATTCCATGGTGCATTTTCACTTTTCATGTTTTTTTTTTTTTCATAGTGGATTTAAAACTGTTTTCAGACACCCTTTTCACACCCAGAAACTGAGAGTTGACTGCGATATATCGGGTGGCCCAACACAAATACTGTATTGAGCCCGTTAAGTCCAAAATACCATGGAACTGCGAACCAAAACAGTCACCACGAGGCTCCTTTCCAAATGAATCTCTCATAGTGCTAGGATCAAATGTGCATCCAGACTAGCCTCAGTAGTATTGGGTCAGTGAAAGGTATGGTTATGATACCTGCCTGAAATGCACATCCACAGGAAAAACAAATCTACAAGGAATAGCCCAGGCTTATGTAAAATTCTCTAAGAATTTATTTAAAACTTAGATCCCTATCCCACTCTATCGGGGGCTGCAATGGCTAATTCATATTCTAGATTATTCTGAAATTATAACCCTGCTGAAATATAAACATCCTAACTAAATCCTACTGTCCTCTCTAAACGTCCTACCCACAAAAAATGGAGTTCAAAAGCAAGCTAAGAATGTGACACGTAAAACAGTCTCTACGCAATTATAATCTCATTTATTTATAAAGAATAATCGGATTGACTATACTGTACTTCAGTAGTATTGTGTTACCAATCTGTGCAGGAAGAAACCGATGGTGAGGACTTTTGGCTGCACCAATATCAACGCCTTCTAATCTGTCGCTCTGCAAGTCTGATGGAAATGGAGCGTTCCTTGGATCCAGTCTTGGCACATCATCTGATTCTTAATGGAGTAATTCATTGCCTGCCGTTCTTAGCTGAATGGATGAGATCTCCAAGCATGCTTGCTGAGCTGACTGATCGTAAACTTGCTCAGGTAAGAATATGCACTGTTTCTCAAACAATTTCATGTCCTATAAGAAACAGTGTATTACTTAGTTGCTGTTGGTAGATTCATAAGGGTCTTAACTATGTTCTTCTCTGATGATAATCAATTAGAATAGACAAGAAAGCAGTGTGAATGTTGGATATTTCTTACAATTTTATATCATACCCATAACTACTCCACATTCTTGAGTAACTTGATCTAAAATTCTTGGGTGAGATGCAGGGAACATCTTGAATGACGAGAGAAAATTATAGAGTAAAATGTAACAATCTGGACTGAATTAAATGTTATTTCTTTTCATAATTGCTTTGTTCCGTTTTGTTTTAAAAACAAATGATTGCCTTTGAGGAGGAGCTACAACAGCAGTTGAATGGTCAGAGCATCATTGTCATGGGAGATTTGAATGTACATGTAGGAAGTGAAAGGCAAGGATAAGAAAATGTATTGGGAGCAGAAGGATGGGGCAGCAGGAATGAAGAAGGGAGAAAGTTGCTGGATTTTTGCAAGAGAAACGGTTTAGTGGTAGGCAACTCCTGGTTCCGGAAGAAAGAAAGCCACAAGGTAACGTGGTACAGCAGTGATTTAACAAATAAATCATTGGTTGATTACATGCTGTACGACTGGGAAATGAAGAGAAGTGTCAGAGATATAAAGGTAATACCATCAGAGGCCTTAGATAGCTACCACAGAATATTTGTAATGAACTTGGGAGTTGTTAAGGATAGCAAGAGGACAGAGTACCAGGAAAGGAGAATCAAAGTATGGAAACTCAAGGAAAAGGAAGTCAAGGAAGAATTCCAGAAGATAATAAGGGAAAGGATGCCAACAGACAATCCTAAAACAGGGGAAGAGGAATGGAAGAAATTCAAAAACACAATGGTGGAAGCTGCAGTGGCAGTATGTGGAAGAACAAGCAACAGAAAGCGGTGTAAAGAGACACCATGGTGGAATGAGAGAGTAAAAGAAGCTGTGGGAAGGAAGAACAAGGCTTTCAGAGTGTGGTTCCAGGAAAGAACTGATCTGGCAAGGGAAGATTATAAGATAAAGAAGAAAGAAGCAAACAAGATTGTCACAGAGGAGAGGAAGAAGTGGATGGTAAAGTGGACAGAGATGATGGAGGAAGACAGCAGAGGAAATAAGAAAGTACTTTATGGGATGGTCAAAAGTAAGAGAAGAGGTGTGCTAGAGGATGTGGTAATGATGGACAAAAACGGAAATGAGGTACACAACAAAGAGGCCCTCAAGACCGTGTGGAAAGAGTACTTTGAGGATTTGCTGAATCCAAATGGTCATAGGGAGGAAGACAATGTATTGGAAGATGGAGAAGACAACACAGGAATGGAAAAGGACCTGACTTGGAGAGAACTGGAGATGGCTATAGACAAGATGAAAGGAGGAAGGGCACCGGGTGTGGACGAACTGAGTGTTGAAATGGTGAAGGCAGCAGGGGAGGTTGGGAAACAGTGGCTGTACCGTGTGATGAGGGTGATATGGAAGGAGAAAAAGACCCCAGAAGATTGGAAGAAAGGATTAATTGTCCCAATATCTAAGAAAGGAAGCAGAAAGGAGTGCAGACATTACAGGGGAGTCACACTCATACCTCACTGTGCCAAGATATATGAAAAGATATTAGAAAGTAGAATATGAGCCAAAGTGGAGAGAAAATTGAGAGAGGAGCAGTATGGATTCAGACCTGGGAGATCAACAGTGGATCTCATATTTTCAGTGAGACAGCTCCAGGAACACCACTACGAATTTGGAGAGGATCTGCTGATGGCCTTTCTGGACATTGAAAAGGCATATGATAGTGTGTGTAGGGAGAAGGTTTGGAAAGCAATGGAAAACATGGGAGTGGAAAAAGGGACTGTAGGCAGAGTGAAGGAGATGTATTGTGGAAGTGTGAGTTGTGTGAAAGTTGGAGGGGAAAGAACAGACTGGTTCAGACAAATGAGTGGCCTGAAACAGGGTAGCGCACTGCCACCCCTTCTCTTTATTGTGGTTATGGACGAGGTAATGACACGGATAGCAGGAAAGATAGGAGAAGATAAGATGAAAGCAATGGTGTTTGCAGATGATCTCATCGTCTGGGGAAACAAGGAGGAGGAAATTCAGGAGCAACTGAAGGCTTGGGAAGAAACAGTGGGAGAGTACGGATGGAAGTTCAACATCAGTAAATGTGAGATCCTGTTAACGACCAAGAAAAAGGACAGACCAATGAGTGGGATAACACTTGGAGGTGGACAGCTGAAGAAGGTGGAAAGTCTCAAGTACTTGGGAAGTATAGTGGAGGAAAATGGGAGAAATGACAAAGAGATTACGGAACGTGGCAGACAGGCAGAAGCATTTCTGAGAAGCATTAGGAGCTTAGTGTGGAATAAAGATGTCCCACAAAAAAGCAAGGAAGTGTTATACAGAAGCTACTATATCCCAATACTGACCTATGCTTCAGAAACGTGGACAATGAAGAAAAGAGACATAAGCAGAATACAGGCAGGTGAAATGAAGTTCCTGCGAAGTAGGATCGGAGTAACAAGAAGAGACAGGGTGAGGAATGAAAAGGTCAGGGAAATGGTGAAAGAGGAGCCCTTGCAAGGTAGGATTGAGATATCAAGACTGAGGTGGTATGGACACTTAAAGAGAATGGATGAGAAGAAGATTCCCAAGAGGATACATGAGATGCAGATGCAGAAGAAACGACCAAGGGGAAGACCAAGAGATAGATGGCTGAACGGCATGGAGGAATGTGTCAAGAAGAGAGGCGAGGACTGGACCAGAGTGTCAGCGGAGAGGTGGTGGGAAGAAAGGACTAAGTGGCGAGGCTTATGTTCCAAACAGACCCAGCCTGGGGCTGGAAACTGTACATGATGATGATGATGATGATGATGATTGCCAACATGCTTTTGCATTGACCTTAGCCAAGCATTGTACATGTGAACTTTGTTCAATCACAACACCCTCTGATTTATTATTTTGGTGATTTTAGGGTATCACAGAGTTAGGTGGTGGACAGACTAATTGAGGTAAATAATATGTCGGGTGGAGAGGAATGTTCGTTATTGTTTGGTGGAATCACCTTTGTATAGATCTGATGTCTTATGAATTATGGTATTGGTATTTTGGATATTTTAATATTTTAGCTTGTGGGGAATTTATGTCTCGTGATACATATAATTTATCTAAGTTGGTTGTCATTATTTGAGCGTTTCCATTTTTAATCAGCAAGCCTCCGTGGCTTGGGCGGCAGCACGCCGGCCTCTCACCGCTGAGTCCGTGGTTCCAATCCCGGTCACTCCATGTGAGATCTGTGCTGGACAAAACGGAGGCAGACAGGTTTTTCTCCGGGTACTCCGGTTTTCCCTGTCAAAATTTCATTCCAGCAACACTCTCCACCATCATTTCATTTCATTTGTCATTCATTTAATCATTTCCCCAGAGGAGTGCGTTAGGCCTCGGCAGCCGGCACAGTTCATATCCTCGCCGCTTAGATGGGGGCTTCATTCATTCCATTCCTGACCCGGTCGGAGACTGGAAGCAGGCTGTGGATTTTCATTTTTAATCACATGGACTAGACTCTGACAAATTATTAGTTGAAACTATAATAGCTGACCAGTTGCAAAAGGTGCACGTGTGATGTCGAGACCGTGTGGTGGAGTTCTGTCTATCAACCAGGAAAACCACTTTGCCATTACATAATTTTTCAAACATCCAACATGGTTTAATGGACTATACATTTTTCCAAGTGTTGATTATTACAAATGCCATTTGACTGCTTTGTTCCCAGGAGAGTTTTCACAACAGGGTGACGCATTGGACCAGCCATTATTATTTTAATCATATAATCGACAGATGCCAGAGCACATAGTAATCATTGGTTGTAATCAAAGTTTCACACATCAATTGTATTCCGCTGTTACTACAATCTATCATACGTAATCAACTATCCACGCAACAAATGATTTCACACAATCAACAACAACAATTAAGAAATGAAGTATAGACTTTACAACAAAACCAATTATTAATATTATGAGTTGCTTGTTTAACATTGCGCATACTCAAGCACATTGGTTCTGATTGCTTCTCACAAGTGTTTTTAAAGTGTATTTTTATTTAGTGTTATTTTAATGTCTTTGTTGTTTTTCACACATTTGCATCTTTTTCACTTCACCATGTGTTTGTCACTCATTATAACAAATCATTTTTAAGGGTATTTTTTAAATGACATCTACATTATTAACACAGGTTTTTATGCTAGCTTTTTAGTTTTACTTTAATCAAGGCTGGTGAAGGGTGCCAAATTCAATTAGGTCCCAAAACGTGTCCCAATCTGTGATCCTTTGATTACATAGTACAATGAAGTATTGACTAGACTGAAAAATTTCATGTACGGTATAATTTATAAACGTTGTACCAAATATATATTATCATAGACATTAAGGTAATTCCATCACAAGCCTTGGATAGCAACCACCGACTGCTGGTAATGAACCTGAAAGGGGCCAAGGTTAAGAAAGGGACAGAGAATCAGGATGGACTGATAAGGGTATGGAAGTTAAGAGGTGAAGAAAACCGGGTAGAATACCTAAGAATAGTGAAGGAAAGCATTCCAAATGATGAACTGAAGACAGTAGAAGAGGAATGGGGTAGATTCAAGAGGTAAGGGCGGCAGAAGCAGTATGTGGAAGGACAAGCAACGAGAAGAGATGGAAAGAAACTCCATGGTAGAATCGGGAAACAAATGATATAGTGCAGAAGAAGAATAGAACCTTAAGGGTGTGGTTCCAAAATAGAACAATAGAGACAAGAAATGAGTATCAAATACGAAAGAAGTGAAAAGAGTGGTGGCTGAGGAGAGAAGAAAGTGGATGGAAGAGTGGACAAGGATGTTGGAGGATAGTGAAGGTACAAAAAAGGTCCTATATGGAATGGTTAAAAGTAAGAGGAGGAATTATGTGACGGACTACGCATTCGAATGGTGAACAAAAGTGTACGAGAAGTAGGGAATAAGGATGAACTCAAGATCATGTGGAGGAAGTACTTTGAAGATCTCTTGAACCCGAATGGTGACCCTGATGAAGAAATGGAGGGAAGTGGAGGATGCAGTGAAGAAGATGAAAGGAAGGGAGACACCAGGAACAGAAAATGACTTAAAATGGAGGGAAGTGGAGGACGCAGTGAGGAAGATGAAAGGAGGGAAGGCACCAGGTCTGGACGAGATAAGTGTAGAGATGCTGAGAGCGGCAGGAGAGGTGGGGATACACTGGTTATATTGAGTAATGAAAACTGTATTGAAAGAGAGGAGGACCCCTGAGGACTGGAAGAAGGGAATAATTGTCCCAATCTTCAAGAAAGGTAACAGAAAGGAGTGCAAAAATTATCGGGGAATTACATTGATGAGCCATTGTGCAAAGATCTTTGAGAAAGTTTTGGAAAAGAGATTTCGGGCAAAAATACAAGGAAGGATAAGAACAACAGGGCTTCAGAGCAGGAAGGTCCACAGTAGACCTAATTTTTGCTGTAAGATAGTTACAGGAACAACATTATGAATGTGGAATAGATCTACTGATGGCCTTCCTTGACATAGAAAAAGCATATGATAGTGTACGTAGAAGTAAGGTATGGAAGGCTTTGGGGAACAGAGGAGTAGGAAAACAGACTCGAGGGGGGATAAGGGAAATGTGCAATGGAAGTATAAGCTGTGTGAAAGTAGGAGGAGAGAGATCAGATTGGCTGGAACAGAAGAATGGCTTGAGGCAAGGAAGTGCACTTTCACCATTACTCTTCATTGTAGTGATGGACTATATAATAACCAGAGTGACGGAAGTGGTTGGTGAAAGAAGAATGAACGTAATGGTGTTTGCAGATGATTTGATAATCTGGGGAAACAAGGAGGAGGAAGTACAGGAGCAGTTGGATGTATGGGAAGAAATAGTACATGGATATGGGATGAAGTTTAGCATAAGCAAAAGCGATTTGATGATCACATCCAGGAAGAAAGAGAGAGTCACAACGGGAATAACAATTGGTGGGAAAGAATTGAGGAAAGTAGAGTGTTTCAAGTATCTGGGAAGCATGATACAAGAAAATGGAAGAAATGACAGAGAAATAAATGAGTGGGGAAGACGAGCAGAATTATTCAGGAAAATTGTTAGAAGCCTGGTATGGAGTAAGGATATGGGGGGGAGGGGGGGCGTGGTGGCGCAGCGGTTAAGCTGTATGCCTCTCACCAAGGTGGACCGGGTTCAATTCCCGGTCAATGCACGTGAGATTTTCGAAGTGAAATGCCATGTCCTGTGGTTCGGATTCCACGTAAAAAGGAGGTCCCGTGGCTCATGATCTCGCGATTAACGGTCACGTTAAACTACAAGCTTGCTTGGAGTAAGTGTGGCAGTTTGGCTAGCCCACACTGTTGGGAGATAAATGTAACTGTTTACCTTTGCCTAAGCTATGTTGTTTTAATGGGCGCCAAGACCTCAACGCAATGTTGAAATCTAAATTTGTATTTAACAACGTCTAGCTCTGGCAGAACACCTTCAAGACACTATTCACTCAGATCGTGGTATGATTTGATCATTAACCCAACAAACAATTGTATCAGGAGAAGGAATTGGTCTATATCTAATGCTACCTACTGAAAGCAAAGATTGCATTGTAAAAGAAATGAATTTATTATATAAAACAAGTATAGCAAAATTAATAATAATAATAAGTATAAAATTTAAATTGGAGCGTTGTGATTTGAATATTATCGATAGAAAATTACGTGAAAACGGAGTCTGATAAATTGATTTTACTCTTATTTCCACGCTATGAAGTTACTGAAATATGAAATATAAAACCAAGAGAAATGAGAGATTGCGTATTTCTGCGTCATTAGCGCTTACCACTGGAAATGCCCGCAGCATTTCCCTCGTACTTGATGATGCTGTGAGCTTCCCACAGTCTCCTGGAGGTCGTCATCTTCGTCGATGTTTGATGAGATTCTGGTAGATTAGATAATTCTATGGTCCGTACCTCGGACCCAAACACTCGTACAACCGCACTGGTTAAGTTCTGCAAAAGTTAGTCTTCAACTCCACTAAACATCGGAGCGACACGCACTTGCAACCGTACTCGGCAAGTTCTACACAGATAGTTACTAACTCCACTGAACATCGGAGCGACACGCACTTGCAACCGTACTCCTCAAGTATTTCACAGATAGTTCCCGTTTCACGGCGCGTCGAACGATATATGCACCTGTCGGCTCCCCCACTCTTCATCCGACTTGTAGCTTGCGTGGTCCTCACTGATTGGTTGACCCACCACGCGATCTTCCCCTCCTCTGGGTCATTACACTCGGCGGGAGGGTTCCGTTTCAACAATTCGCCTTTCCTTGACGATGCGACCCAGGATTGCGTCATGCTTTCCGACAAGATTAAGCGTGTACTTGAAATCCCAGTGAGTCACGTCTCTCGATATACCCTAACTGACGAAAACTCCGTAAAATTCCGTAATCAGATAATTTTCTATGATATTGTCGTTCGTAATAATTTGCTTGATAGTGTTTTCTAAGACATAGAAAACCTATCTGAATGCTAATAATTTTTATAAAATGCTCCGAAAATATCTTAATAATAATTATAATAAATTAATAATAATAATAATAAATTAACATGAAAAATTCTCTTGGCTGAACAATTTGCCGCGTAAATAAATATAGACTGGCTTCCTACTGACTTATGCCAGTTGCATAAAAACCCCTCGAAAAACACGTTACATAAGGATGTCCCTCAAAACAGCAAAAGGATTATAGATGGGCCGTACTATGTTCCTCAGAAACCTAGGTTATGAAAGGAAAGGAGCAAAGCAGAATTCAGGCTAGTGAGATGAAATTCTTGAGAAACAGTATTGGTATGACAAAGGTGGACAGGTTATGAAATGAGAAGATCAGAGAATTAGTCAAGGAGGGAGCATTACAGGATAGGATAGAGGAATCAAGGCTTAAATGGTATGGGCATATTAAGCGAATGGATGGGTGGAGGATACCCAGGAAGATACACGAGATGAAAATAGAGGGGAAAAGACCAAGACGAAGGCCAAGAGATGTGGCTGAAAGTTGTGGAGGACTGCATGCGAAGGAAAGCAGAAGACAGGACCAAGGTGGTGACGGAGAGATGGTGTGAAGACACAGGACGATGGAGAGGCTATGTTCCAAACAGACCCGGCCAGTGGCTGGAAACTGTGCAAGATGATGATGATCATACCAAATATATTGTCAATATGGAACCATGATGAACTTTGAAAGTCCCACTATCTATCTATCTATATATATAAAGCTCAATGTTTGTCTGTTTGTCTGTCTGTCTGTTATGTATACAAATCCACACCGTTTCACCGATCTGAACCAAAATTTGTATACATACCCTTCTGAACCCTGCGGGTAACCCTGTCCACTTGAAATTTCCGACAGACCACCCCATTCCCTGCATTTAGGCCCTTTGTCCCAAATCTACACCGTTTCACCGATCTCAACCAAAATTTGTATACTTACCCTATGTAACCCTGTGAATAACACTGTCCACTTAAAATTTCGGACAGACCACCCCATTTCCTGCATTTAGGCCCTTTGGCAAACTTCTACACCGTTTCACCGATCCGAACCAAAATTTGTATACCTACCCTTTGCAACCCTGCGGGTAACCCTGTCCACTTGAAATTTCGGACAGACCACCCCATTCTCTGGATTTAGGCCCTTTGGCCCAAATCTACACCGTTTCACCGATCAGAACCAAAATTTGTATACTTACCCTTTGGTACCCTGCGAGTAACACTGTCTGCTTGAAATTGCGGACAGACCACTCCATTCCCTGCATTTTGGTCCTTTGGCCCAAATCTACACCGTTTCACAGATCTCAACCAAAATTTGTTATTTACCATCTGGAACCCTGCGAGTAACACTGTCTGCTTGAAATTTCGAACAGACCACTCCATTCCCTGCATTTAGGCCCTTTGGCACAAATCTACACCGTTTCACCGATCAGAACCAAAATTTGTATACTTACCCTTTGGTACCCTGCGAGTAACACTGTCTGCTTGAAATTGCGGACAGACCACTCCATTCCCTGCATTTAGGTCCTTTGGCCCAAATCTACACCGTTTCACAGATCTCAACCAAAAGTTATTTACCATCTGGAACCCTGCGAGTAACACTGTCTGCTTGAAATTTCGAACAGACCACTTCATTCCCTGCATTTAGGCCCTTTGGCACAAATCTACACCGTTTCACCGATCAGAACCAAAATCTGTATACTTACCCTTTGGTACCCTGCGAGTAACACTGTTTGCTTGAAATTGCGGACAGACCACTCCATTCCCTGCATTTAGGCCCCTTGGCTCAAATCTACACAGTTTCACCGATCTGAACCAAAATGTCTATACTTACCCTTTGGTACCCTGCGAGTAACACTGTCTGCTTGAAATTGGGGACAGACCACTCCATTCCCGGAAAGAGGACAGGGTCCGTCCCAAAGGCAATGGAAAAAAGGGGTAAAACCGGACCCGCTCAGGAAACCCTCAGGGTTGCCAGCTCCCGAACTCACCAGCCATGAGCCCTTAAGGATGTAGCACTATCCAGGGTGCACCCGAAGTGGTGGGGCTACACACACCCTGCCTCCTTGAGGGTCTTGAGCAGAAGACATGAGATATTAAGAAAAGAAAAGGAAGGCTGACACCTCGAAGAATGAGGCTATCAGGAATGATTAGACAAGGGCTAATTAAGGCGGGAAAGTGAAAGAGTTGCTAGGCCTCGGATACCCTGATACCAACGGGGTCGGAAGAGAACAAGAGTTGACCAAGGGAGGCTGACAGGAAAGAGAACTGAAAGGAGCCCGGCACCAGTAAGTAGAAGCAATGCCGGACTCAGCCGGGGTCCCGTGGTCGCAAACCCACGTCCCACAAGTTGTGAGACATTGGTGGGTGGAGAGGGAGGGGGCAGGTATGAGAATAGCTTGCTGATTCATCGCGAGGTGACATGAGAGAAATGTCCAGACCCCGCCGTGTTACCTGGTATTGCTGACTATGCTGATGTTCATATTGCGTCTTTGCTCAAACCCCTGTAGTGTTACGAAAGAATGAGTGATTCACCGGTCAATGTGAATAGGACCGGGAACCCCCACCCGAACGTCTGTCATCATAATATATCGTCATCATCTGCGATATTCTCAGGTTAGTGCAGCTTGGACCCGAGCAGTACTCGATAAACTCTTTCACTACACGCATCCAGTATAGGCCTAAGCCAGAAAATAACGTTCAGACATTGGAAGACATCGAAGGTAGAAATCTGAATTACCTATATCAGATTTAAAATTACACCATGTTCGTTTAGTAGTCATTTTTCATTACCTTATTATTATCATAAGGACAAATGACCTAGATGTTACGCCCATTATACCACTAATCACCACACACAATAACTCTTCATCGCCTGTGAATTTTGAAATATTTCTTTCTACCACGGTAGTTTGCAAGTTTCTCGTGTCAATTCAACAGTAGTTTTCATTACCATCCTCATCAAAAGGGCAAATGACCTAGATGTTACGTCCATTATACTACTAAGTAACACCACAGTCTTCATCGCCTGCGATTTTTAAAATGTGTATTTCCATTAGTTTGTAAGTTTGATATACCCGTTCAGTAGTAGTCGTATTGACAGGCTATGCCAAAGGAGAAGATATCTTCATTCCCCGAATTCCTTTGATCCCTACTGATATGCCTTTTGATTTCAAGCTAATGCAATTCCCTGCATGATCCCCTCTCATGATCAGTTATACGTAGCTTGCTCAAGAGTGGGCACACCTAAACATTTATTTATACACCAGAGGGAAAAACAAGGAATATCGTTTATCCTAACGCACTCCATTAATTTCAATGTTAGCTACAAATGTGTTAGTATTTATTAAATAACAACTGCGAAGTGAGATGAAAAATTTCTCTGAAGTTCAACCATTACATCGTATATTAGGCCGTGTTACTTTGCGAGTCATCTGTCTAGGATACTATTTAATCTACTGTTACTGTATTAATTTATGCCAATGATCTGGTTCCTCTTCTTGAGAACCTGTACCGAAACATGTAAGCCGGTCACGTAGAAAATTCACAGCGAGTGTTATGGTATATCGTACATCTCTTTTCTGTTTTATTCCTTTCATTCCTTTAAAGTATCAATTTTTCCCATTCGTTGATAAGTTATATGTGCCAGTAGTCGCTTCTATGTTCATCATCACTATGTAGAAGATGTTTTGCGTCAGAAGAAAAGACAACTGGATGCTCAGGAACGTTAACGATATATCGACTGAGAAATCTGGAAGCTTCACTTGGAGGAATTGCTTCAGACATTTATCGTACAGTTTAAACCTTAACAAGACGAAACTTTTAACCAGATAGCGAAGTGGGAGCTCTTTGGCAAAAAATAATCAAGTCTTTCCCGAAATGTGAGTCCTAAAAATAACTTTTTCTATTATTTTCTAAGTTTCATGTCAGTTATGTAGTAATTTTCAATATCATCCTGATCAGTAGGGCAAATTACCTAGATGTTACGCCCTCAACGTCATTGGGGGCAAATGACATAGATTTTAAGTCCATTATATTTCTAATCACCACCACATATAGTCTTCTACGACTGAGATGTCACGAATTCTGGGACCGCTAACGACATATCTCGACTCGGACTGAAGACAAATATCACCAGAATGATAATTATTTTACAGAGCCTTCCCATAGTGACTTAAGTATACACATTGTCACTGGGTTTGATATTGTAAGAAATGAATACATAAATAAATATAATTTATGACGTTGAGTGTTAAGGAGACTGAAATATTATCATCATTCCACCGGGCGAAGCCGGGTACTACTGCTAGTAATAAATAAATATGTACATTCTTTAAACACTGACCAAGTTAATGAGATCCTTGAACAGGATTGTCCCAGTGAATTTATTAGGCTCATGTAATTTTTTTCAGGTTTAGGGAAGAAAGAATAGGTAGAAAACTGTGGATCACGCAGGATATACTAGAATTAAAGGACGAAAGGCAGAAGCACAAGAATGTAAGAGATGAAAGGGGAAAAGCAGAATACAGACGTCTGAGAAATGAGGTTAGCAAGAAGTGCAAGGAAGCAAAAGAAGAATGGTTGATTGAGAAATGTGCAGGTATAGAAAATTGTCTAAGATTAGGAAAAGTAGGTACAGCTTATCGAAGGATTAAGAGTACTTTTGGGGAAAGGAAGACTAAGTGCTGTAATATTAAGGACTCAGATGGAAAACCTTTAACAGATAGGGAAGAAAAGGTTGACAGATGGAAAGCTTACATAGAGTGTTTGTATGCAGGAAAGGAGATTGAGGATCATGTAAAGGAAAGGAAAGAGGAAATTGATGAGGATGAGAAAGGAGATTTAATGTTGAGATCAGAATTTGACAGAGCATTGGAAGACTCAAGCGCCAGGCATAGATGATACACCGATTGAGTTGCTACGTTGCATAGGTGATAAAGGTCGATCAGGTTATTTCACTTGGTGTTTAGGATTTATGAGACAGGTGAGATACCCTCTGATTTCAAGAAGAATTTTATCATCCCCGTACCAAAGAAAACAGGAGCTGAAAGATGTAAAATTTACCGTACAATCAGCTGGATTACTCATGCTTCAAAGATCCTGACTAGAATAATTTACAGATAGAAACAGAGTTGGGTCAAGACCAGTTTGGCTTCAGGAGAAAAAAGGAAAGCTGTACTAAGTCTTAGGCTGATTTTGGAAGCTAGAGTATGGAAGGATAAGAGAACGTTCATGGTTCATGGCATTTGTAGACTTAGAAAAGGCTTTTGATAATTAAAACTCAGCTTTTGATAATGTTGATTGGAATACCGAAAGTTGTTTGACATTTGGAAAAGTATTGGATTAAAGTACAGGGATAGGAGGGTGTTCTACAATCTTTACAGATTAATTGTTTGATTACTATGTATTTCCATGTTTTCCTGGATGTTCATAAATTTGCCCTTATTCTGCACATGTAGAATTTTTAGGTCTTCATCTATGGAGCCGAAAGTGTGACTTTCTTCCATCATATCGTTAGCCATCGCTGAGAATTTGTTATATTTCTTCATATTAACATGTTCAGCATGCTGAAAAATAGACCCCAAAAATAAATTTGAATGATCTTACATACAACGACAATATTAATACAGTAGCAAAAATGAAAAATCTAAGTCTTAAAACCAGAGCTAGGCGAACCTTCAAGTCACACCTCCCTCCACTCACGCTCCCTCCCATGCTCCCCCCGTGCAACTTGAACCAGTAGCGAGTAGACACACCACTTAGTCGCCCGTCAACAGGCGGACATCACAGTTCTCTCCTCTGCTTAAAGTAAGTAGCGTCTATATTCTTTGATCCACACAAGGTTTTTAAATCCATATACTCACCCCCATTTAATGGATTACAGATTAACATCTGGGAGTGTTCATGTCACGAGAACCAAACTCCTTGGGGAACTTTTAGTTATACATGAAAAGTAAAATGGAAGAATGTGGAACATAGCTTGAATAAGTATGGGCTACTATTTTAATCCATTTTAAACATTTTAATCATTCATTCCAGTGTTATTTTCATCTCCATATTTTATGTACTGCAAATTTTATGACTTGCACCAAGCGGTGGCTAAATTCGACTAAGATTTTGCTGTAAGGCTGATGAAGGACCGTAATAAGGTCCGAAACATGTACCGCAGGAGGAATTAGTACCTCAAACAAAGTAAGTTGTATTGAAAAGTGGGATTAATACTTAGAATAATTATCATATCAATACAGAAAAAAGATGATCTTAAAAAATATCCACACTATAGCCAACCAGGCATATTTAGAGGCCTACAAATTCAGCAAAATCAAAGTCAAAATAGGCAGCATCGGCGAAGATATCACATTTTTAAAGAACTGTATAAACAAGAAACTAATTCCAATCCACATGAGAAAATTTCAAAAGAAAGTTTGCAGAACCCCACACAAAAGGAATTCACAAGAAATTGTTAATGAAACAATACTCAGAAGGGAAGTCAATTTCTTGAATATTTTTTTTTTTTTTTTTTTTAATAGACAGTTACATGAACATCATGGAGTAACAAAAATGGGTTGGGGTCACTGTCAGCAGAAAAATGAGAGTAAAATGGATGTATTATTGGATAAGAAACAAAAGACCTTTCTCAACAAAACCACGACCTTAGGAACAAGATGCGGTCAAATGGGTAATGAAACGTTCAAGCAACAGCCTAAACTAACAGATCATAAATTTCAAGAATCTATAATTAATCTAACCATTACTGAGCTTACACAGAAAGGAAAGGTAATTTTGGGAAATGGGCCTAAACATCATTGGAAACAAGAAGTCAATGAACAAACCATTGCAAACCCAATTGCCGAGGTTGAGTTAGCAATATCATCACAGCCCTCCTAGGAAAAAGATGCAGTCAGATTTAAAACCAATCAGATCGAGAGAATTTCAAATAAACCGGAGAAAATAAAAAATAAAGAACAGCAAATAAAAATAATTGAAACGTAAGATAGAAGACAATAACATAATCATCACCAAATCAGATAAAAGTAATTCCCTAGTTTTAATTGACAAAGATCAGTATATGGAAAAAACAGAAACATTTTTTTGATTGCCCCCCCCCCCCCCAAAAAAAAAGTTAAACAATTAATTTAAAATATCAGCATTTTATTTGATGGAAATAATCCACCCAATTTAGTAGCTATGAACCCCAGGTTTACCCACTGCTAGAGTACTACCGGTACATGATATCATGTTTTGGTTCTGCAACACCATAACTTCATCTTTTGTCAGCTATTATTTGGAAACTGTTGTTTCTTTTGCTATGTTTCAGACTTTATACCTAACTGAGTGATTACAACAGTAATTTTAAGGGAATAGTGACTGCAATATTTCAGTTGCATGAAGGTTTATATAGTAGTTGACTGAAGAATAGGAGCGTTAGTATACAGATTAGTCACTGATTATGACAAGATACTGGGGAAGTGTAAATAATTAGGAAGAAAAGTGACAGGATTTCTGACAGGATAGGGCTTTCTACACTAGTGTCCAAAAGTTAAGCATAATCACTAAACAAGGCCATACCGTCTGATAGGAATGTCAGAGGATTTGCTCAACAAACGGAAGCTGAATCACACAGCATATGTCGTACAACTTGTCCAAAGAAACAGTGTCAGAAAGGTTCTGATAGCTAAGGTACACCTTTGACAACAACTAACAAAACTTGGCAATGTCTTCCACAACAAAATATGCTGTTAATAGGGTGTATGGTTACCCCAAACAGCCACACATGCTTCGCAGCGACATGGCATTCTCTCTATCAGATGGTCCAAGAGCTCTTGTGGCTGTCGATCCCATTCCTCCAAAAGGGCAATGCAAAGGTCTTGGAGGGTCCTTGGTGGAGGCTGACGGAATGCAATTCGCTTCCTCAATGCATCCCAGGCATGTTCTATAGGCTTCAGATCCGCAGACCTCGCTGGCCAGTCCATGCGATAAATGTCTTCCCCAGCCAGAAATTCATCCGCCAGAGCAGCGCGGTGCGGTCGGGATTATCATCCATTAAGAGGAAGTCTGGACCAACTGCATGTCTGAAGAGTCGAACATGTAGTCTCAGTACCTCATCCCTGTATCTCAGAGCGTTCACAGTGTTTCTCGGACCACCCATGAAGATGTGCAGGTCCGTACGGCCATTCACCATCATGCCGCCCCACACCATGATGCCACCACCACTGTATTGGTCCCGTTCCACGATGTTCCTGTGGTTGTATCGGCTACCCGTTCTCTCCAGATTAATGTGCGACGGAAATCGTTCTGCAAACTGAAGCGAGATTCATCTGTGAAGAGCACATGCCTCCATTCATTCATGGTCCAGTTTCGATGTTGACGACTCCACAGTAAACGGGCCCAACTCTGTGCTGGAGTGAGCGGGACGTACACCGCTGGACGTCTGGCAAACAGCCCTGCTGTTCTGAGCCCCTGGTACACAGTTTTCCGGGGTACGGCAACCCCTGAGACGGCTGCAAGCTCCGCCGACAATTGTCTTGTAGGTGCACTCCGATTTCGTCGGGCGGTTAAGGCCAGATATTGGTCCTGCTGTGGGGTGGTTACTCTTGGTCGACCTGGTCCTGGCCTACGACTAACATCTCCTGTGTCTCGAAATCATCTCCAAAGTCTAGAAATGACACTTTGTGGCACATTCAAGGATACAGCAACTTCAGTCCGTGTCTGGCCTGCTTACAGGCAGCCAAGTATTCTACCCTGCAAATCATCATCTTCATTTCCCGTTTCCAGCTTCCTGGGTCGGGTTGTGAATTAAGGACCTCCAACGTTTCCTGTCTCTCCACCACTCCTCTCCTGTTTTTAGTACTTCTTCAGGTTTTCCTCCTCTCTTCTCTACACACTCCCACACTGTATCTGCCCATCTCTTTCGGGGCCTTCCTCGTGGTCTCTTCCCTGTCATCTTTTCACAGAAAGTTTTCTTTGGTACTCTCTCCTCTCCCATTCTCATCATATGTCCATACCACTTTAACTTTGTTGTTTCTATCCTGTCCTGCAGCTTCAAGATTCCTGTCCTTTTTCTAATCTCTTCGTTTCTAACTCTATCTCTTCTGGTCTTGCCCTCTATACCTCTTAGGAATTTCATCTCCGCGGCTTGTATTCTACTCTCCTCTCTTTTTGTAGTAGTCCACGCTCCAGCTGCATATGTTAGTATGGGTCTGTAGTAGGTTGAATATAATACATTTTTACATTTCTTTGGGACATCTCGGTTCCACAGAATATCCCTTATGCTCTGGTAAAAACTGTTCGCTTGTTGTATTCTCTTTCCAATTTCCTCAGTTATCCTTCCATCTTCTGTGATCACACTTCCCAAGTACTTGAAACTTTTAACCACTTCTAGAATTTTCCCATTCAATTCTATCTTTCCTCTTCCTTCCTTCCTTCCTTCCTCTTGACATTACCATTGTCTTGCTCTTCTCTGTGCTTACTTTCATCCCATATTTCTCTATTTCTTGATTCCATACATCTAGTTGTTTTTGTACTTCCTTTTCATCCTCGCCCCATATCACTATATCATCTGCAAACAGCATGGCCTTTGTTGCCTCTTGTCCCAATCTCTGTTTAACATTCTTGTGAATTTCATCCATGACTATGATGAATAGTAAGGGGGACAATACACTTCCCTGTCGGAGACCTGTTTCCACTTTAAACCATTCTGTTTCTCCTATACTGGTCTTCACGCTACTCACACAATATTTGTACATAGCTTTTAACATTTGGACATCAGCTCCGTTAACTCTCCTTTTCCTTAATACATTCCAAACCACCTGTCGAGGCACACTGTCGTACGCTTTCTCAATATCAATAAATGTCATCACCATGTCTTTTCCAAATTCCCATCTTTTCTCCATCATTTGCCTTAATGCAAAGATTAGGTCAAATGTTGATCTGTCTTTCCTAAAACCATACTGTTCTTCTTCCATCTCTCCTTCTATCTTCCTTCTCAGTCTGCCTTCCAGAACTCTCTCAAAGATCTTAGCTACATGAGCGATAAGAGTGATCCCTCTGTAGTTATTGCATTCCTTTTTGTCACCTTTCTTAAAAATCGGGATAATTAATCCCTTTCCCCATTCTTCTGGAATCTCTTTCTTCTTCCAAATTATTCTAAATAATCTATACAACCACTGTACACCTATTGGTCCCGCTGCTTTTATAATTTCCGCGGACACCTCATCCTCTCCTGCTGCTTTACCGCTCTTCATCTTCTGTATGGCTTCCTCTATTTCTAGCATAGTGATCTCCTTTTCTTGTTGTTCTTCTTCTTCCATTGTTTCTTCTTGTTCTTTTTCATCTTCCAGTTCAATGTATTTAACATTTAGTAGCTTTGAAAAGTATTCTTCCCATCTTTTTAATATATCATCTCTTTGATACAATATCTGTCCTGCTTCAGTTTTTACAAATTTTGTGTTTTCCCTACCTTTTACACTGTTTTTCACCAATCCATATAGAACCTTCTTACTTCCTTGGATATCCTCCTTCAAAGTTTCCGTGAAACCTTCCCAACTTTTCCTTTTTTCTTCTTGTACAATTTTTTGGCATGCCTTCTTTGCTTCTCTGTATTTTTGCCATTTCTCTGCATTCTTACTGCCTATCCACTTCCTCCATGCCATTTGTTTTTCTTTAACAGCTTCCTTTACCCTGTTGTTCCACCAAGGAGTCTCCCTTTCCTTTTTCTTCCCTGATAGTCTTCCACAAGTGTTTACTGCACACTTCGCAAAACAATTTCTAAAACATGTCCATTCCTGTTCGACACTTTTTGCTTCGTCTTTGGGAATTTCCTTTTTCAAGTCTTCTCGGAACTTTTCCATTGCCTCTCTCTCTTTTAGCTTCCACACCTTTATTTTTCTTTCCCTTTTCTCCGCAAGCTTTGTGATTTTCCCAAGCCTTAATTTGGCTATCACCACTTTATGGTCTCCTTCAAAATCTCCTCTTGGCATAGCTGTCACATCTACCAGTTGTCTACGTTTATCCTTTTCCACTAGGATAAGATCGATCATTGTTTTTGCCTTTCTGTCTCCCCATCCATACCTAGTTATTTTTTGGGAGTTCTTTTTCCTAAACCATGTATTTCCAACAATTAATCCATTCCTTCTACAGAAATCTATTAACATTTCTCCTTCTTCATCCTGATTTCCATAGCTAAATGGGCCAGTTATCTCTTCTTTTCCCTGCCTATCTGTTCCCACATGTGCATTCATATCACCCATTATTATAACCTCTTTGTCTTCTATACACTTTTCCAGTTCTTCTAAGAAATCCTCTAAACATTCATCTACCTTCCCTGTCTGGGGTGCGTAAATCTGTATAAAATCCTTTGTTCCACTCTCAAGTCCTAGTCTAATTTTCATCATTCTGTCATTAATTTGGTCTACTTTCTCAACATACTGCACTAAGTCTTCTCTCAATATTATTGCAACACCATTCATTGCCTTATTTCCTCCACTCCAATATATTCTATATCCCTTCCCTTTCTTGACTTCTTTCTCACCTTTTCCCTTCCATTTCGCTTCACTGACTCCCATCATTGCTATTTCCTCCTTTTCTATATAGTCCACCAATTCTTCTGTCTTGCCATTTAGGCTCATCACGTTTATGAAGGCGATGTTTGTGGTGTCTGGTAGCCTACTTCTCACAGTTCCCCCAGACCCCTGGGAACTGCGCGTCGCCTGCAGGGAACGCCCTAGCACTTTCCGAGGCCTCAATTCACACTCACTCATTTTATAGGCTATTAGTACGATGAGTTCGCCACACTCAAAGGCATTTTATGACCTACTGCCAGGTATTGTTCTAGGCCGATCCACTGGATAACAGACGCCTTTTGTAGCCGCTCCTCTGGAGTACAGACGCTACAGAATTCCCTCTTCCGCCATCGACACCATACCGAAGTCCATCCTCTCCGCCGCCGATACCGTTGGGGCTTCGCCCATAACCCTGGGCTTGGGCCCTCCATATTTATGACCCCTGCAAAACGGGGTCCAAATGGCATTATTGTGCCATTATGTTGTCACATTCACCAAGAGGCTACACTCCGTACACTATAACAGGGCAAGCATGACTGAGGGAATATGGGGTGCAGGCACTGGCTGTGTTTACCATGCGGTTACGCCGCTAGTCAAAGCAGGGAATACTCCTTTCCTATACAGAGTGACACTTAAGATTGGTAGGTGCATATGTCATGCGATTTGAGGTCTATATCCTGTTGCCCTGCTTATTCGTAACTTATGCTTAACTTTTGGACACTAGTACATTTGTGTGAGGATTATGACATAAATTATTGAACATTTTGTTCAATAATTTAACCTTGAGGGGACAATTGTAACTGAACTACATTTACAATCCTCTGATTTATTGCTTTTGAGATTTTAGGGTATTGTTTAGTTAAATTATGGGTTATCTTACTGGGTTAAGATGGATTTTGTATGCCCAAGTCAAAAGAACAGCCTCGCTATATATTCAGGATACAAATGCACGGGGCACAAAACTTTGTAAGCGAGGAGTATCATATACAGTAAGAGACCTCGCTTGCATTTGTTATAAGACTGTCACGCTGCATATAGCATGCAGCTGCTTGAGTATGTAAGGCATTAGTTATTGATGTTTTAAGTGGCGGAACTACGATGTTAACTGTCCCTATGTAAGGCATTAATATCAATAATCGACTATTTATTACAGTTACAATGATGAAACACAGCTAAAATGTAGTCTCACATAAGAGGCTTTCTTTGCAGAAGACACTTGATGATTCCATACATTCCAGAGGGACGTACTTATCTAATATTAGAATCAATTCCTCTGGATGCAAGACTAGAATTACAATGAAACTTAGTAAACAAGGAGTATTATAGACTATAACACTTAATGTCCATCACAAGAACATTCAATTATAATATAACTAGAAACCCACCCCGGCTTCGCCCGGGAACAGTTATGAATGCATTATGTGATAAGCGCCTTTATTTTCTATGTCAATGAGCGGCGACCTATATCCGTTTTTCGTCTCAGCATGATGGGTTAAAATCACTGACTGGACTATCAAGTATATTATCATGGAGATGCATGTGCAATGAATTCTTGTCAGACGTAATTTAAGAATGGCGAGGTGCATGAAACTCAAATCCCCCTTCCGTCCAATCTAAGAACACTTATAGTAGGCGATGTATTGAAGATACAGATATGCCCTCCCGGCATTTTTTGTAGAACTTTTCATGCTGAACAATTCTTACGGCCATAGTATATTGATATTTTTAAAGGTTTGCCCAGCATAAGCTTAAAAAGTGCACAAACACCAGGTTTTTCTTTCGACTTTTTCACTGAAATTGTTACTGATTGGCTTCTTTTGATCATAAATAAATTACTTTTTGCAAAACCTTCCTGGAGATATCCTTTACAGAATGGTGAAAACCACATCAAAATCCATGACATCCAAGAATCGGGGACTTTGGCGTATAATCTCTACTTAGTATAAAACAATCAGTATAATTTAATATAATATAATCCCCCTTCCGTCCAATCTTAAATCGACTGTGAATTTTGCGGAACAAAAAGTTCACAGGCGAAATGAGAGTTGCACTTCCAGGGAATAGCGAGGTGAATGAAACTCCAATCCCCCTTCCGTCCAATCTTAACTTGACTGTGTTTCACAGGCGAAATGAAGAAAACCCGAGTTGCACTTCCAGGGAACCTCCAAACACAACCACCCTTCTCAGAAGTCTTAACTCAACACGACTCGACGGTTTGCTGCTGGCTGTATCTGGGGCAATAGGTTTGCCCGCTAGCTAGACTGTAACAGGGATGATATACTCGCCCTTAGCTAGCTCGTAAACTGTCGCCTCAGTAGTTGAATGGACATGGTTGGAAGAAATTAAAACATAAAATCACTTATAGTGGGCGATGTATTGAAGATAGACATATGCTCTCGCGGACTTTTTTGTAGAACTTTTCATGCAGAACAATTCTTACACTCATAGCATTTAGAAATTTTTAACGGTTTGCCCAGCGTAAGCTTACAAAGCGCTTGGACGCCAGTTTTTGTTTTTATTTTACTTTTCCACTGAAATCGTTACTGCTCGGCTATCTATGATCATAAATAAATTATTTTCTACAGAAATCATTCTCGAGATATCCTTTACAGAATGGTGAAAACGGCATCAAAATCCATCCAGTGGTTCTCAAGTTTACCCGTAACATCCAAGAATTGGGGACTTTGTTTTATACTAAGTAGAGATATTTGTTACATACATACATACTGTACATACATACATACATTTATTTGCAAATGTGGATGTTGTCCATGGTGGGAAATTACAATAAGTTAATTTTTATACTGCTTGATAAGGACAAAGAGTTATAATTACACCCATGCATGTAAGGGAAAGTAGGCTACATGTTCTTTACTGAACATCTTGTTTTTCAGCTGTACTGTCAAGTTTTCTTGGGTTACAAAAGGATCTTTTGCACATTGAATCCTTACTTCATTTTTGTAATATTTTGTTAATGTGTTACCTGTAGGCTGGAATTACTTGTCCTGTAACCCAGGAGGCCATATTGAGAGCCATTAAGGGCTACCACAAAGATATTTCTGGAAGAGAAACAAGACCATCTGTGAATGTAAGGGGTAGGTTTCCAACCAATGAACCTAGACCATCATCTTCTGCTGATCCAGATGTGGAGGCTGCAAGCAGTATTAACAAATCAGAATGTGTTGTTTGTATGGAGCTTCCGGTGAGCTTTTTTCATATTAATAAATTGATTAGTGCTAAATTTAAAAAAAAAAACTGTTGGGTTAAGGAAGTCTGTTCCTTTACGTATTTCTTATTTATTTCTAGTGTGAAGTTATATTTGTACCTTGTGGACACATGTGTTGCTGCATCAAGTGCTCAGAATTAATGGATGATTGCCCCATGTGCCGAAGCCACATTGACCAGAAAGTACGTGCTATATTGCCATGACCCCAGTTGGTGTTATTCTGGATAATGTCAGAAGGTATGAACATTTTACTGCCTTCTATTTTAATATCAATTTATTTATAATCACTGTGCATGAATTTAAGAATATCCATAGTGAAAAGTGATGGATATAGAGCAGGTATGAACAGGAGAGCAGTTTTTGAGTGTTGATCACACTTGCAATATGGGCAAGCACTTCTGTTCACAGACATGACAGCCTTTACCAACTCTGCCTTCTCATGACTGTCCTATCCACAGTGGGAGAAGTTGAGATGAGTTGAGGAATGCTGGCTTGTGATAACTGAGAGTGCTCCTGCTCACTTTGCGGCCATTGCACTGGCCTGCTTTAGAGAATAGCTGAAGCACGAGACTTGAAACTGAAGCTCCTGGGTTTCGAGGGTGTTTATACCAGAGTAGGTTTTGTCATGGCTTCTTACAATTCCTAAGGTTGGAATACTGCACATGGCAACACAGTATGTGATACATTTCACTGTCCAACTTTCAAGCAATGATCAGGAAGTATAGCCTAAGTCTTCATGGCAGAGTACTGATGAGTAGGAACATAGGGAAGTGGAGACAGTGAGTGCAGTGCTCGATATGGCGGGTAGAGTGGTGCGAGGATGTAACTGACTTGAATAAGCAGCATGATCACGGTGGCCGAGAGCGCTAACGCGCTACCTCGTGTCCCTCTGGCATTGGGAGAGCGTGGGTTCGAATCCCACCTCGGCCGTCCTGAAAATGGTTTTCGTGGTTTCCCATTTTCACCATCAGGCAAATGCCGGGACGGTTCCTTTCAATAGGTTCATGGCCGATTTCCTTCCAATATCCCTTCCCTGACCCGTCCTGAAAAGAAAAGTACATGGCCATTGGCTGCATTAATAAAATTATAAGCAGCATGATTACGCCTAGGGAAACTAAGTAAAACTGAAACTCACCAGCTATATACGTGCTCAGGACAAATAAATTCATAGTTAAATGAAGCAAACAAATAAACTACTAAATGCTCACCAGATGCTTTGCATCTTGTAATGAAATTTTAAACAGTTGCAGTTCAAGGACATCGATGGGATGCACAGTGTTCCTAATTTTGATTTTTAATTCTTCTGCAGTTAAAGGATTATTCCTGTAAACTTTCCCTTTAAGAGTTCCCCAAAGATAAAAATCACAGGTGCTTAAATCAAGTAAACAAGGGGACCATAAGCCTGTACTGATGATTCAATCATCATAGAACACCTTTGTACTTGTTTCATAGAACTACGCGCCATATGGGATGTTGCACTATCTTGCTGGAAATAGCAGTACCTTTATTCTTCCTGAGTCATGTTCAACCAAAAAATAGTTGTGAATATATTGGTCAGATATAACCATGTCCTGATTTATTTATCGTATGGCTTTTATGCCGGGAGTGTCCGAGGACATGTTCAGCTCGCCAATGGCTGTAGCTGCTTCAATGCGGACACCCATGGGGTAAGCTACAAGTTCCGTTCAATTTCAAGTAGTTCCAACTTTCGCTACCAGATATCACTGACACCTAGTGGTGAACGTTGGAACTTCGATGGAGAGTTTCAATGAAATCTAACCTGAAAATTTAGCTTCACACAAGTTTAATTAGTGGAAGGTTGTTATTTTCTCCTCCTTCTTCTTCTTCTTCTTCTGCCTTATCGGATGTGGACGTTGGCTACCACCATGGCTAACACCTTCTTATCCTGTGCAATCCTGAAGAGTTCCGTGGAAGACAACCCAAACCACGTTCTTAAATTATCCATCCAAGTTATTCGTATCCTTCCCGGTCCACGCTGACCTTCAATTTTACCCTGAAGTAGAACTTGGAGCAGACGGTATTTTGGATTCCTCATCATGTGTACCAAGTATTCCAATTTCCTCTTCTTAGTTGTGTTTAACAGCTCAGGTTGGCTGCTCACAAGCTGAAGAACCTCAGCATTACTCACATGTTCTGTCCACGAGATTTTAAGAATCCGCCTGTATATGCTATAAATCTATGATATGGTACCGCCGGCTTTACTTCCCCTCCGAAGGAAGGCATACTGAAGGATTTTAACGCTCTTAAAAAATCCGACGACTTCTTACGGGTTTGAACCCGTGATCTTGGGCATTGAAGCTCAGCATGCTACCGACTACGATTGATAATTGGTTAGTTAGTTATTGTCTTAGTAAGGTCTGCCCCTCTCAACCTCTTAACTGGGTATGGCATACTGTATATATTCGTATGTTAAATGTTATAATTTAATGGGCTTTACGAATATATACGTACTCCATCTTTTACTGCTAACGTCTCCTGGGCGTGACTAGTTTTCACAGCATGGCAAATGTCTTCGAGAAAATTGATGTTTTGGCAGCAGGTTGGCAGCAGGTTGGCAGCAGATATGACATTTCCCGCCTCCTGCATCTTGTTTGTTTTTATTTTATTGTTGCGTGGTGCCACTCTCTTCTCTGTTGGTAGTGGGCCGCCAAGCATGGCAGCATCTGGTTCAAAGCGGAAGTTCAATGCGCTAGAAGAAGAGATTATTCAACACCTGGAGAATGATTGTGATGAATCAGAAAATGAGTGGTTTGATACAGATGAAGGTGAGTCTGACAGTGAAAGTGGTTCTGGGAATGAGAATCAAGAAGAAGAAGAACGCGACGAATCGATGAAGACGAAGTGATTGATACATTCCAACTTTTTCTGCCAAGCAGTGTTTCATGTCAGAAATTCATATTTTCTGGTGGTAGTGGTGTAAACGTGGACTTCGACGATAAATCCAGTGTATAGGAATATTTTGAACAATTCGTGGGTGATGATATGTTTTAACTCTTTGCTTAACAGACTAATTTATATGCCCATCAATTTTTAGAAGCTCATCCAAACTTGAAACCACGGTCTTGAGTGAGAGATTGAGTGGATACGAATCCAACCGAGATTAAAACTTTGATTGGACTTCTAATGCTTCAGGGAATTGTTTGTAAGCCAGAGACAGTATGTACTTCTCAAAACGGGAAAGTATCGCCACACCATACTTTTCCATAATTATCTTGAGAAAAGATTTCATCTTCTCCTGAAGTTCCGACAGTTCCAAATTTGATCCTAACCTGCACAACAAAAAGCTGTATAAAATCCAGCCTGTTCTTGATCACCTAAAATCAAAATTTTTTTCCGTTTACACTCCTGAACAAAATATCTGTGTTGATGAGTCGCTCCTTTTATGGAAAGAACGATTGAGCTAGGTACAATATATTCCATCAAGAAGAAGTAGATTTGGCATGAAATTCTATAAACTTTGTGAAAGTAATTCTGGTTATCTATGGAACTTGGTAGTTTAAACTGGAAAGGTCACCGTGTATGGACAGAGACACCCAGGGGAGCAAACTTCTGCAAGAATTGTATAGCGTGGCAGGTTAGACCTGGCCTGTCATGGCGGAGTCTCGTCAAGGCGGGGAAGTGGTGGGATTACTAGGCGCGCGCGATTTCCCCTCTTTGCTGTAACAACTCAACTCAAAGAAGGTAGCACGTGGTGAACTGAGAGCGCGCCTACTGCACACACTGCTGACAGCAAGCTTGTTGCCGTGCTTGTCAAAGAACAGAACCGCTCCGTCTTGCATCGCATGCCTTGACATCATCTGTACTCTGCGAAGGTTCTGGGAAGAATGACTACTTGGCAACATCTAACTAGCGCGTGGCGAAGTATGCGCTCACTGGTTGACAAAGAATCCTGGCGGGGGGATGACGTAATGCACGTGGATGCACATGCGCATTGGAAGGTTCAGATCTAACTTGCTCCATTATACTAGAGCTGTCGCATGACCTTCCAGATAAAGGTTATTGTCTGTACCTTGACAACTGGTATACCAGTCCAAGACTAGTCGACACATTATGTAACAGTAATTCTGATGTGGGGACTATGAGGATCAACAGGAAAGAGTTCCCAGATACAGTGAAGAGGGCCAGACTACAGAAGGGAGAAACAATTGCAGCTTTCCGTAAAAAACAAATTATCATGAAATGGAAGGACAAAAGGGACGTTACTTTAGTAATAAGCACCATCCACGGTGATAGTATGACCGATATTCAGTCGAGGAAAGGAGTGATCAAGAAGCCATCCCTTGTTTTAGACTACAACAAGAACATGGGAGGGTTAGATAAAAATGATGGTCAAGCTCCAAGCTACAAAACTGCTAAAGAACGCTTAAAAAAATACTACCAGAAGTTGTTCCGCTACCTTATGGATTTAGTGTGCTTGAATGCTTTTATAATTTACCGGAAAAAAAGGAGGACGTCTAAGTAGATTGGACTTTCAACCGACCTTAGCAGAGGACTTATCTTCATCTGGAGGAGTGGTTGGACAACAGCCAAAATTACGCCCTTCAGAATCACTCATACCTTTGCGATTACTGGGACGATGCTTGCCTGAGTTTGTTCCAGGTACAACGAAGAAGAAACCCACTAGAAGATGTGTTGTGTGTTGGATGAATGGAAAGAGGAAAGAGTCAATGATCTGGTGCCCTGATTGCGAGAAAGGACTTTGTGCTGCACCTTGTTTCAAGATTTTTTCATACGGACAAAACTCTTAAGTTCTAGTCAGTTGAATGACCTTGAAGTTACTGTGGAATGTATCAGAATGAAACTATCATGATAAGTAATTTGTGAACGTGGTTCAAAAATGTCTGTTTCGTCAAAAATCCTATTTCTGTGGTGTAAACCCTCATTCGGACAGAATATAGAATTTCAGGTCAATGACCCTGTAGTTAATGTAAAAAATTGTCCAAACTGTCTGAAATTCAATAACATGTTATGCAATTGATTGATATTCCTTTCTTTTAAGACTTGAAAATATTTAACTCACGCTATAATAGCACAATTATGCAAAATTTAGTGAGAGGGGAGTACCAGTTAAAAGACCTCGCTACCATTATCTAAGGTAGAGACCACAAATATTCGCATTAATTTTTAAAATAAATCGCAATATGAATATTGAATTTCGCATTTTATTGCAAAGTAGTTGTAAGGTGAACGCAATAATTTCATGTAAATTTGAAAGGGATTTTAGGTAAATAGGATAACGCTATATTTCAAATGGACGGTATTTGAAAATATCTATTTTAATGGACCTATTTTGCTTTATTAAAACCATATTGAATATAAATAAATCTACCCGCACATTACAGTATTTACACATTATAATTTTAGAATCGGATACATAAAGACCTTCAGTAGAAAATTCTTTGGCTCTGGAATGAACTGTCACTGTTGACGTTCGACCCATCTCTAATTCTCAACTATGACTGAATATTGGAAAAATTCCTAAAATAGTGACTTGCAATCATTCTTGGTGGCCAGGAGTTAATACCATCACCCTTTCAGTAGATGGACAATAGCCCTCCGCCAAATGGCTGTGACCGCTGGATGTTGATTTCAGTCGCCTTTGGAATGTGTGCTTTTCCCATTCCAGCTTTGGCTTGTACAAAGCGTGGCTGTCATGTTCACTAGTTCTTAAGTGTAAGAGGTGCATGGAATATTAAAAAAAGTAATGAATACAAAATGCCAATTGGTTTTGCTTATTTTTTTGCCGTAGTAGTTTATTTCGCTATTAAATATATTTATTGTGAAAATTCGCAATTAAAAATATTGCAATTTTAGATACTGTTACCATCCTATTCACAAAGAAATTGCATTTTTTTTTTTTTTTTTCAATAAACAATTTATCGCTTTAGTCGGGACTGTGAAAATCTGTGGTCTCTATTCATAGGTATGCACTGAACATAGCTCACAGCGTCCATCTTGAAATTATACAAACAACACTATTTATATTTTAGAGGTACTTACTTTACTTTCCGTGTCCAGGAGACACACTAAATTCTTCCTTTCCAGAACTCTGCAGCTCTTATCTCTCGGTCTGTGGCCAACATAAGGTCTTCCTGACTGCAGGAGTCATTCAGATTTTTAGAGGTCAAATTAGCATTAAATTAGAACTGTATATGGGCTATGTATGTCAAAGGCCTAATCATATATTCAAGATGGTGGCTGAGCATACCATTAAAACTTCAAAATCAATAACTCTGGATCCAATATTGCAATTAACACAAAACTTTGAAAGAGGAGATAAACAGATAAGATACCTCACTTGCATTAGTCATACGACTTCCACACTGTATATAGCATGCAGCTGCTATCTTGAATATACAAGACATTAATATCGACGATCCATTATTTATTACACTTACAATGATGAAATGCAGCAAATATTTAGTCTATATACGAGTAAAAGACTTTCTATTAATAAATAATGTTATTGGTTTTACGAGCCTTTTAACTACGGTGGGTTTTAGAGATGCTGGGGTACCGGAATTTTGCCCAAAAGGGGATCTTTAATGTTCCAGTAAATCTACTGACATGACTCCCTCACATTTGTGCACCCTCAAATGCCAACTGACTGCATCTAGAAGGCAAGAATGTTACTGCTGCACCACACAGCCAGTCAAATAAAAAAATTCTCTGTAGAAGGCGCAAGATAAATGTCTCCATACATTCAAGATAGTGGATGGACTCCTTTTCTAATGATCCAATCAATTCCTCTTGATGCAAAAGCAGAATTACAATGACAGTATATGGGGAGTCTTATAGAGGGTACAACTCTTAATGTTCATCATAAAAATATTCAATTATACTCCTTGATAAGGACAAAAAGTTATAACTATACCCGTACATTTAAGAGAAAGTAGGCTACATTTTCTTTACTGAACATCTTGTTTCGAATTGTGTACAAGACCACTACTACACTATTTGTGAACAAGTTGTTGCAGGTAAAATTGTAGTGGCACGGTTAAAACTGTGTATGGCATTTTCTAAACCACCTTTTTAATTTGTTTCTTCTTCTCGTGCAAATAACACTCAAACAAAAATATTCTCTGCACTGTAGTGTACATAATCGTCGTGATAATGTACCTTACACTACACCTTAAAAATCCAATAATTACTAACAGACTGAGCAAGAGAGCTAAGCATCTACTGTTACATCAGCTGTTGCCCATATAGTACTCACTCAGGGATTACCATGGCATCCAGCCAGAAGTGCAATGACTGTACTGAGTGTAGCTGAATTGGAAAGCATGTTTCATGGAGGCATGACCATTGTCATAAATTTTGATACCTACATTATGTTTGGAGAATTTTAAGTTGGTTTTGGGCCAATCAACAACTGCCTCATATACTATAATTATGTTTCAGCCTGACTACTGTGAGAAGCCATGTCTTTGCCCAAAATTTATTTTCAACTCTTGAGATGAAAGGCCCTCTATAAACTGATGTAGTACCAGTACTGGACGTCGAATGAAAGTATCCATTATACTGCTGGCGATGCCAGGATGCCCTAGGAGCCTATGCCTGAATCCAATGCTGGTAAATTTAAGATGCATAGAAATTACTTTGGATAATGGCGCATAAAAAAGCGGTCATGTTTTAAGAGGGAGAGTTCATAGTGAGCCGGCCCCGTGGTGTTGGGGTAGCGCGCCTGTCTCTCACCCGGAGGCCCCGGGTTCGATCCCCGGCTCCGTCAGGGATTTTAAAACTGACGTGAGGGTTGGAACGGGGTGCACTCAGCCTCGTGAGGACAATTGAGTAGCTGTCTGACAGTGAGACAGCGCCCCGATCACGAATACCAAGATTAACGGCCGAGGGGACCCGACGCGCTGATCACGCATCACCCCAATATCTGCAGGCCAAATGGCTGGGCAGCGGTCGCTTGGTCGGCCTTAGCCCGTCGTGGGCTGGATAGTGCCAGGGGTTGTTGTTGTTGTTTGTTTTTGAGTTCATAGTGTGACTAACATTAGACTGGAGCTCCTAAATCCTGGATCAACAGAAAAATCAACTGAAATGTCCATTATTACATTTGGTGATACAGTACTAAGGTGCATTGACTCTTATTTGTCCGACATGTCTGCTTGGAGAGGAGCAATTTTCTTGAGTAATTTCTATTCATTTAAAAATTTTCCCATGTCAGGTTTTGATATGGGCTTCTAGAGTGTTCCGGTGTTACTAATTAGGATCATGAATATCTCAGGCATTATTCTGTTATATTCTTGTGTGGTCCCTTCATCCTGTGAGTTGGATATTAACTTTCCTAGAGTGCAGGAGATTCAAACTCTCAAACTTCAGAAATGTTGATTTTATAAAAAGAGAAGTACTAGTATGCTTTTCTAATCTACAGGAATTTGTTGACAGCTGACTACTGACCAGCTCCTTGAACTTCTAAACATTAGGAGGCATAGGGCTGAAAATATCCTCTGGCTAATGGTACCATTCTATTTCCTCTCTCCTGACGAAGGATTACTTGGCCCAGTTACTATTCCACTGACTTAGCTATACTTTGCCTCTATATACCACCACCATTCCCAACATCCCTTGAATATTTTTCCATGCATTTTTTCTGCTGTAAGTTATAAACATACCCATTGTTCCTGTTGTAGAACATCCATCAGCCAAACTTGCTCAGCACAATTTCAGATTTTTCTCAAAATTTATTTGCACAATCTTGTGTTTAGGAGGATGAATGTACCGTGTTTGCTCTCATATCAGTTACCATTTCATAATAGCTGCACAAATTTTTGACTCTCATAAAAGCCCCACTACTAATTCGCAGGCTCATTGTTACAGTGGATCAAATATTTTTATTTTCCCTCTGTAGAAATTGGGCTAGCCTTAGATTTCCCCAAATTCTCGGTTTCTGAAGCATAATCTATTGGTAGTTTTGTATTTAGTATTACGCTCTTAGACTCCTCTCGCCATCAGTGACCAAATCAAACTCGTGTACTAGCACAAGCACTAAATTCACAGAAAAAATCACTGGATACATCGCTGCAAATCTATTATATAAAAACAAAGTGTCCTGACTGACTCATCATCGCCCAGCCAAAACTATTAAAGTTAGAAACATGAAATTTTGGGGATATGTTCGTTGTATGTCGAAAACGCCCACTAAGGAAGGATTTCTGGATATTCATGTTCTAAAGGGGTGTTAAGGGGGTAGACCTGCATTTCATTGAATAACAATATCTCCCGATTGGTTTCATTGGGGGATGTGATACTCGGCATATAAACTCATGATTAAAAATAAGAAGACACGTGTCTGAGAGTTTTTCGATGTGGTGTATATTATGAGGTGAAAAGGGTGAAAAGTAGAGGTTGAAGGATTCCTAACGGAGCAAGTATCTCTTAAACGACAGAGGCAAAAAGTATGAAACTCAGGCGGAAAAAAATTAGCTTGAAAAATAAGTAAATATGTGTTCGACGGTTTTTTCATAAATCCAATTTTAGCGGCCCATGGGGAGGGGTGAAATTCTGGGGAAATAACGTCCACTAAGGGGTTTTTGGATATTCATTCATCATCTCCCAGCCAAACCTATTGCAGTTGGGAATATGTTCCTTGTATGTCAAAAACGTCCACTAAGGATGTATTTTTGGATATTCATGTTCTAAAGGGGTGTTAAGGGGTCTTAAACCTGCATTTCATTGAATAACAATATCTCAAGGGTGGTTTCATATGGGGCTGTGATACTCGGCATCTAAACTAATCATTAAAAATAAGCAGTCACGTGACTAAGGATTTTTCCATGTATTGTACATTATGAGGTGAAAAGGGTGAAAAGTGGGGGTTGAAGGATTCCTAAAGGAGTGTGTATCTCTTAAACGAGATAGGCGAGAAGTTTGAAACTCAGGGGGAAAAATCACCTTAAAAGATAAGTGAATTTAGTGTTCGACCAGATTTTCATAAATCCAATTTAAGGGGCCAATGGGGAGGGGTGAAATTTTGAAAAAAAAAAAAGAAAAAAAAGTATCCTGACTGACTGACTCATCATCGCCGAGCCAAAACTATTGAAGTTAGAAACATGACATTTTTAGGATATATTCATTGTACGTTAAAACCGTCCACTAAGGAAGGAGTTTTATATATTCAGGTTCTAAAGGGGTGTTAAGGGGGGGGGGGGGAGAGGAGGGGGGGTAAAACCTGCATTTCATTGAGTAACAATATCTCAAGAGTGGTTTCATTTGGGGATGTGATACTCGCCATATAAACTAATCATTAAAAATAAGCAGACACATGTTAAAGTTTTTTTTGATGTGGTGTAAATTATGGGGTGAAAGGTGGGGGTTGAAGGATTCCTAACGGAGCGTGTATCTCTTAAAGGGCATAGGCGAGAAGTTTGAAACTCAAGAGAAAAATATCAGCTTAAAAATAAGTAGCCTAAATAGGAGTTCGACCGTTTTTTCATAAATCCAATTTAAGGGGTCCATGGGGACACGTGAAATTCTGAAAAAAAATGAAAGAAAATGTCCTGACTGACTCGCTCACTCATCATCGCCCAGCCAAAACTACTAAAGTTAGAAACATAAAATTTTGGGGATATGTTCGTTGTATGTCGAAAACGTCCACTAAGGAAGGAGTTTTTAATTCAGGTTCTAAAGTGGTGTTAAGGGGGGTAAACGTGCATTTCATTGAATAACAATATTTCACGAGTGGTTTCATTTGGGGATGTGATACTTGGCATATAAACTAATCATTAAAAAAATTAAGCAGACACGTGTCTAATGTTTCACTGATGTGGTGTAAGGGGTGAAAACTGGGGGTTGAAGGATTCCTAACGGAGTGTGTATCCCTTTAAGGACATAGGTGAGAAGTTTGAAACTGAAGGGAAAAACATCAGCTTAAACAATAAGAAAATAGGTGTTCGACCGCTTTTTCATAAATCCAATTTAAGGTGTCCATGGAGAGGAGTGAAATTCTGGAGAAAAAAAAAGGAAAGAAAGTGTCTTAACTGACTGACTCACTCATCAAACTCAGGGAAAAAAACAGCTTAAAGATAAGTAAATAGGTGTTCGACGTTTTTTCATAAATCCAATTTAAGGGGCCCATGGGGAGGGGTGAAATTCTGGAAGAAGAACGTCCACTAAGGAAGGATTTTTGGATATACACTCATCATCGACCAACCAAAACTATTTAAGTTAGAAACATGAAATTTTGGGGATACATTCGTTGTATGTAGAAAACATCCACTAAGGAAGGATTTTTGGATATTCAGGTTCTAAAGGAGTGTCATCATCATCATCATCATCATCTTGCACAGTTTCCAGCCACTGGCCGGGTCTGTTTGGAACACAAGCCTCTCCAACGTCTTCTGTGTTCCCACCATCTCTCAGCCTCCACCCTTGTCCAGTCTTCTCCTCTCTTCTTTACGCTTTCTTCCACCCCCTTCAGCCACCTGTTTCTCAGTCTTCCTCTCGGTCTCTTTCCTTCCCACTTCGTCTCGTGTATCCTCCTGGGTATCCTCTTCTCCTCCATTCCCTCCATTCGTTTTACAGGTCCATACCATCTAAGTCTAGATTTCTCTATATAATCCTGTAATGGTTCCTCCTTCATTAATTCTCAGGTCCTCTCATTTCTTATTCTGTCCATCTTTGTAGCTCCAATACTGCTTCTCAAGAACCTCATCTCACTGGCCTGTATTTTGCTCTTCTCCCTTCCGTTCATAACCCAGGTCTCCAAGGCATACGTCAGGATAGGGACATAGTGTAACGTGTTTTTCGAGGGGTTTTATGCAACTGGCATAAGTCAGTAGGAAGCCATTCTATATTTAATTACGCGGCAAATTGTTCAGCCAAGAGAATTTTTCATGTTAATTTATTATTATTATTATTAATTTATTATAATTATTATTTAGATATTTTCGGAGCATTTTATAAAAATTATAAGCATACAGATAGGTTTTCTATGTCTTAGAAAACGCTATCAAGCAAATTATTACGAACGACGATATCATAGAAAATTATATGATTACGGAATTTTACGGAGTTTTGTCAGTTAGGGTATTTGAGAGACATGACTCACTGGGAATTCAAGTTCAAGCTGATTCCTGTCGAGAAGTATTACGCAAGGCTGGGTCGCAAGGTCTAGAAAAGGCGAATTGTTGGGACGGAAATCGACTTCTCCCTCTCGCGCGCCGAGTGTAATGAGGCAGAGGAGGGTAACTAGCGGCGTGCTCAGCCAATCAGTTGAGACAACGTAAGCTGGAAGACGGTACCATGGTGGGGGAGCCAACGTGTGAATATATCGTTCGACGCACCGTGAGACGAGGACTATCTGTGTAGCACATGCCGAGAACGGTTGCAAGTGCGTGTCGCTCCGATGTTCAGTGGAGTTGAAGACTAACTTTTGCAAAACTTAACCAGTGCGGTTGTACGAGTGTTTGGGTCCGAGGTACGGACCATAGAATTATCTAATCTACCAGAATCTCATCATACATCGACGAAGATGACGACCTCCAGGAGACTGTGGGAAGCTCACAGCATCATCAAGTACGAGGGAAATGCTTCGGGCATTTCCAGTGGTAAGCGCTAATGACGCAGAAATACGCAATCTCTCATTTTTCTTTGTTTTATATTTCATAATTCAGTAACTTCATAGCTTGGAAATAAGAGTAAAATCAATTTATCAGACTCCGTTTTCACGTAATTTTCTATCGGTAATATTCAAATCACAACACTCCAATTTAAATTTTAAACTTATTATTATTATTAATTTTGCTATACTTGTTTTATTTAATAAATTCATTTCTTTTACAATGCAATCTTTGCTTTCAGTAGGTAGCAATAGATATAGACCAATTCCTTCTCCTGATACAATTGTTTGTTGGGTTAATGATCAAATCATACCACGATCTGAGTGAATAGATTCTTGACGGTGTTCTACCAGAGCTAGACGTTGTTAAATACAAATTTAGATTTCAGCATTGCATTGAGGTCTTGGCGCCCATTAAAACAACATAGCTTAGGCAAAGGTAAACAATTACATTTTCTCCCAACAGTGTGGGCTAGCGAAACTGCTACATTTGTACGCTCAACGTGGAGCAAAGTAAATACCGTTTCACTTGTCATCCCAGCCTAAGCGAGGCTGCTACATTTGGCGCCCAACGTGGGGAAAAGTAAATACCGTTTCACTTGTCATCCCAGCCTAAGCGAGGCTGCTACATTTGTCGCCGACAACTTGGGGCTGAAAACCTAATAACATTTGTGGAAGGAGAAGGGTATATATTTCTGTGCCTATATTTTGGGGGTTATTTGTCTTTATCAGTGTATATCATTATGGGGGATGAGAAAGAAAGACAGATGAGGTTACGTAGTGGTCATCAACTGGAGAGTGATGATACGAGCAGTATGTCGAGTGATGGTAGTACCGGGGTAGCGGAGGTAAATCCCGATACTGAAACAGGGCGTGTAGGCGGCCAACCAGAATTGAAAACTTTACTTCTCGAGTTCATGTATCAGAACAAAGTTAGTAGTGATGCCTTAAATGCAAAATTAGAACAGAATAATGCAAAATTAGAACAAAACAGTAGGGAAAATAAAGAAAGTACAGAAGCCTTAAATGCAAAATTAGAACAGAATAATGCAAAATTAGAACAGAATAATGCAAAATTAGAACAAAACAGTAGGGAAAATAAAGAAAGTACAGAAGCTTTAAATAAAAAATTAGAGCAGAATAATGCAAAATTAGAACAGAATAATGCAAAATTAGAACAAAACAGTAGGGAAAATAAAGAAAGTACAGAAGCTTTAAATAAAAAATTAGAACAGAATAATGCAAAATTAGATAAGAACAACAAGGAAATTAGTGTGAAAATGGAGCAGATTAGAGGAGAAATCAGAGGAGTAATGGAAGAGAAGGTTAAAGAGATCATTGCAGATGTAGACAAGAAATTAGGAAAAGTACAGGAGGAGTTAGAAATTAGAATCAGTACACAGGCTGAAAATTTAAAAGAACTAGTGCAACTGGAAACACAGCAGGTCAAAAAGCAATTGGGGGGAGAAATTGACAAAATTCAGGTAGCAACTAAAGAGGTTAAGGAACAGCTGGGGGGTAGAATTGAGAAAGTCCACTCACAAATAGTTGCAGAAGTAAATGATTTAAGAGAGAGTAATAGAGAGAGCATTAGCAAGATTGAGGAGAAACAAGCAAAGCTATATGATAAAGTAGAAGAATCAGAAGGAAACATTAAATTAACAGTAAACAGTATTGAGAGGAAGGCTGAGGAGAAAATCGCAGAATTAGAATTAAAATTAAAAGCTAGGATCAGGCAAGAAAATAGTCAGAATAGGCCAGTTTTTGTGAATAGCACACACAGGGAGGTAGAACTGGGTAAGTTCAGCAATCGACAGGGGTGCCCAATGGAGTTCATGAACACTATAGAAAATAAATTCGGTGAGAGGTTGGAAAATGGTAGTATTGAGTAGTGCCAGGTAGTTGAAATTTTAGAACAAGTGTTTGTGGGGGAAACGAGGAATTGGTTTGCTGTCTACAGAGACAAGTTTACCGATATCAATGATTTTAAAATGAAATTCTGTGAAAAGTTCTGGAATGAGGTTATTCAGTCGCAGCATCGTGAGGGAGTAGTGTGTGGAAAATATAACCCTAAAGGAAGCTCCACCATGACCGAATACTTTTTAGGGCAGGTATTAGTGTGTAAATATCTGGATGGCTTGAAGGAGGAAAGTGATGTGGTGAGGTTGCTACTTAGGCACTTTCCCTATAGGATCAAGGAGGCTGCTTGTATCCAGAATGTAAAGACTATATCACAAGTAGAAAATTTGTTAAGCACATTTGATGCACTAGGGAGAGGGGGTTATGAGGACAATTTCAATAGGAACCAGGGTAATAATAATAATAGACCTAACGAAGCCAGGCATCAGGAAGTTCAAGGGAACGGGGGCGAAGGGGCCAACGCTCAAAATAGAAATAATAGTAATCAGCTAAATCAGAACAGAGGAAATGGCTATGGTAATCAGTATCAAGGGAGGAATAATGATTTCAGGGGAAATCAAGGGAGGAACAATGATTACAGGGGAAATCAAGGGAGAAACAATGATTTCAGGGGAAATCAAGGGAGAAATTATAATGGCAATAATTACAACCAGAATAGGGGTCAAGGAAGAGGACAGCCTAGTGGTAGTAATATACAGCCAAACAATGACAACATAGCCCAGAACAACCAGACCAGTTTAGTA
Organism: Meconema thalassinum; assembly: GCA_946902985.2. Classification (NCBI taxonomy): domain Eukaryota; kingdom Metazoa; phylum Arthropoda; class Insecta; order Orthoptera; family Tettigoniidae; genus Meconema; species Meconema thalassinum. Next base: position 651,543,515 of record OX336390.1, read on the forward strand.
GTTAGTATTACTACGGCCAGCTGTAGCGGTTCTTTAAACGCGAACCAGGCTGCGAAGTAAGGTCAGAATCTGTCTGTAGCTTGCCCTGTCCATACAATTATACAGGAACCCTATGACCTAAATGTAAGGAATGATTTATTACATGAACTAAATGATCAAGGTATTATTCAGGAAGTGGTTAGTAAGAGCCCCATAGTTAAATTTAACGTGTCCGAGGCGTACACAGATGTCTTAATTGATAGTGGTTGTATGAAGAGTTGCATAAGTAGTGCATTTTATGATAAAATGAAAGGAACTGGAGTAAATTTTGAGGAGATGCCAATTAAAAGCACTTTTGTTATCACAGCTGTTGGGAAGAGGTCTAAAGTAATTTCTAAGCAAGTTTTAGTAGACATTAAAATTAATAATCATGTAGAGAAGCAGATTTGTCTTGTAATTCCAAATTTAGTATTCAGTGTTATCTTGGGTTCAGAGTGGCTAAGTAGAGTGTCTGGTAACTTATGTTATGATGTAGGGAGTTTGAAATTTAAATGGGGAGATTCTGAAGTAGAAGTAGCGTTCAATGACCATATTCAGAGGAGTAGTATTGTAGGTGTGATTTGTACTTTAAATGAGATATCGCCAGCCGTAGAGCGGGGTTCTCCATGTTTTGTGGGCAGTGTGATTACGAACGGAAGTCTAGAGGACTCGTTACGTGAGGCTGCATTTCAGGGAAATATAGAGGATGAACAGTGTGTTCGGCTCTATGATGTGTTATGGTGTAATAGGAGAGTTTTTGAGGATCGCATTGGTATGGCCAATTGCTATACACATTCATTGAACGTTATTGATAGGTCAGTATTCACAGGACATAGATATCCTGTACCTTTCGCTTATCAGAGTGCAGTTGAGGCACAAATTAACCAGATGCTTGAAGATGGGATTATTGAGCATTCTAACAGTCCATATGTTAATTCTTTGATCACGGTACCCGAGACCGACGGCACTGTTCGTATTTGTTTAGACGCTCGTTTGGTTAACAGTAGAATTAGTTCAGATCAGCTGAAATCTATGTCAATAGAGGAATTAATGCAAACATTTGAGAGGAAGAAGTATTTCACTTGTGTAGATTTGAGTTCCAGTTTTTGGCAAGTGCCACTTATGTACGAAGATAGACCATTTACAGCTTTTAGTCATAAATATAACCTTTATCAATTTTGTAGAACACCTTATGGGTTAAAGAGTAGTTCAGCAGCTTTAATTAGGGCTTTAAACATCGCATTAGGGGATGACACAGGAGAGTTTGTAACCATTTACATAGATGATATGGTAATTAGTTCACGCAGTTTTGAGGAGCATCTACGTCATTTAAATATAGTTTTTCAGAAGTTAGATCAGGCAGGGTTCACTTTGAAGCTGTCTAAGTCGTCATTCTGTCAGTCAGAAGTGACATTTTTAGGTCATAGAGTGTCGAGTAGAGGTGTGACACCATAGGAAGGTAGGGTTAGCATGTGTGGACAGTAGCAACAGGGCATCGTTACAGATACTGAGAAATACGCTAGGTAGAGCAACGTGATGACGTTCATTTAAGGGAGCCACTTGCAAGGTTGGAAGCAGGTGACGCAGTAACATTTATAGTTTCCAAACGTATTGGCAAAACAGCATATGTGCTGGAGAATAGTGAGGGAAACAGATTATACGGGACGTATAATATACATAGTCTACGAAAATATGTGTCATAAAGTGAGGATGTTTAGCTGGCGAGCCAGCCTATCAAATGAGTAAGTGTGGTATTTGGTGCGTGGGAGGAGTTGGTATTCCAGGCAGGCGTATCAGAAGTCACACAGGGGGGTAGTATGTAAGTAAATGAGAGTTTTTAAGGTACAGGGAAATATGACGGGATTGTCGGATGCTCTTGAGCACTAAAATGTCTCGATACACCAAGGCCAAAATTTGGTAGCGCTGGTGAATTCCCATTTGCCTCCAAGAGATGGGTGAGCGCTTGAACAGGGTATTTTTGCTTAAGGCGTCCACGAGGCAAAAGATGGGCCATCAGAATGCGAGACAGTCCTTCATGAAACTCATACATATCAGCACACGTGATTTCTGTTTACGGCCTCGCCATGTAAGATTTGTAAGTGTGTAATTTAAGGCAATTTGTATAATGGTATTATTTGTAGGAGGAGAACGGGTCTGTGTTGAGAACTAGTATTAAGTAGAATATGGTCTACGGGAACTTAACAAGACAGGGCGATTACGGCACAGAAATATTTGGTGTTATATGTAATGCGCATTTACTGTATTTTTTTTCAGAAGTCAATATTAATTTAATCTACTTTAAAGAGAGATTAAGTATTATGGTCACGAGGCGCTGCCACAATAGTGTGATCGTGTGCTCAGTGATATGTGGAATTAAATGTCACCATAAGGAGGGGACCTCCAGTGAAATTAGGAAGTTCTATGGTGATATAAATATATCAGAACACCTTCAATGCGTGTGATATGACATCATAAATACATAGTGCTCACACATTAATTATGTCTATTTCTCCAACATAGAGAAATTTGAGAGGCGGAAATATCCGTGGAACACTATGCCATATGTAAAACATTGGACTGGTTGCAAAGTGCAATCCATAGTGACAACAAACTTTGACGCAAAGTGCGTGAAGAAAAATTATGAGTGTATATATCTGTAATTTAGGGTGATTTCATTTATGTAATATGTATTTTGGATGGGGATTATTAACGTGTCTGGGATAATCGGATAATGGACCGTCGTCACGGTAAATCATCCGATGATCCGAGGCGAATGTGTAACGTGTTTTTCGAGGGGTTTTATGCAACTGGCATAAGTCAGTAGGAAGCCATTCTATATTTAATTACGCGGCAAATTGTTCAGCCAAGAGAATTTTTCATGTTAATTTATTATTATTATTATTAATTTATTATAATTATTATTTAGATATTTTCGGAGCATTTTATAAAAATTATAAGCATACAGATAGGTTTTCTATGTCTTAGAAAACGCTATCAAGCAAATTATTACGAACGACGATATCATAGAAAATTATATGATTATGGAATTTTACGGAGTATTGTCAGTTAGGGTATTTGAGAGACATGACTCACTGGGAATTCAAGTTCAAGCTGATTCCTGTCGAGAAGTATTACGCAAGGCTGGGTCGCAAGGTCTAGAAAAGGCGAATTGTTGGGACGGAAATCGACTTCTCCCTCTCGCGCGCCGAGTGTAATGAGGCAGAGGAGGGGAACTAGCGGCGTGCTCAGCCAATCAGTTGAGACAACGTAAGCTGGAAGACGGTACCATTGTGGGGGAGCCAACGTGTGAATATATCGTTCGACGCGCCGTGAGACGAGGACTATCTGTGTAGCACTTGCCGAGAACGGTTGCAAGTGCGTGTCGCTCCGATGTTCAGTGGAGTTGAAGACTAACTTTTGCAAAACTTAACCAGTGCGGTTGTACGAGTGTTTGGGTCCGAGGTACGGACCCTAGAATTATCTAATCTACCAGAATCTCATCATACTTCGACGAAGATGACGACCTCCAGGAGACTGTGGGAAGCTCACAGCATCATCAAGTACGAGGGAAATGCTTCGGGCATTTCCAGTGGTAAGCGCTAATGACGCAGAAATACGCAATCTCTCATTTTTCTTTGTTTTATATTTCATAATTCAGTAACTTCATAGCTTGGAAATAAGAGTAAAATCAATTTATCAGACTCCGTTTTCACGTAAATTTCTATCGGTAATATTCAAATCACAACGCTCCAATTTAAATTTTAAACTTATTATTATTATTAATTTTGCTATACTTGTTTTATATAATAAATTCATTTCTTTTACAATGCAATCTTTGCTTTCAGTAGGTAGCAATAGATATAGACCAATTCCTTCTCCTGATACAATTGTTTGTTGGGTTAATGATCAAATCATACCACGATCTGAGTGAATAGATTCTTGACGGTGTTCTACCAGAGCTAGACGTTGTTAAATACAAATTTAGATTTCAGCATTGCATTGAGGTCTTGGCGCCCATTAAAACAACATAGCTTAGGCAAAGGTAAACAATTACATTTTGTCCCAACAGTGTGGGCTAGCGAAACTGCTACATTTGTACGCTCAACGTGGAGCAAAGTAAATACCGTTTCACTTGTCATCCCAGCCTAAGCGAGGCTGCTACAATAGTACGTCCGATATATGATCTTTTTGCTGTTCTGAGGGACATCCTTGCTCCATAACATGCTTCTCACACTCCTCCGGAATGCTTATGCCTGTCTACCCCGCTCATTTATTTCTCTGTCGTTTCTTCCATCTATTATCAGGCTTCCCAGATACTTGAAACTCTCCACTTTCTTCAGCTGTTCCTCACCAATTGTTATTCCCGTTGTGGTTCTTTCCTTCTTCCTTGTTGTGATCACCATCTCACTCTTATTTATGCTAAATTTCATCCCATATCCTTGTATTATTCCTTCCCACACGTCCAACTGTTCCTGTACCCCCTCCTCCTTGTTTCCCCAAATCATCAAATCATCTGCAAACACCATTGCTTTTATCTTTCCTTCCCCAATTACTTGTGCCACTCGGGTCATTATGTCATCCATCACCACAATGAAAAGTAACGGTGACAGTGCACTTCCTTGTTTCAGGCCGTTTCTCTGTTCCAACCAGTCCGATCTCTCTCCTCCCACTTCCACACAGCTCACGCTTCCCTTGTACATCTCCTTAACCTCCTTATAGTCCATTTTTCTACTTCTCTATCCTCCAGGGACTTCCATACTTTGTTTCTGCATGCAGTATCATATGCTTTCTCAATGTCCAGGATGGCCATCAGTAGATCTGTTCCATTCTCATAGTGCTGTTCTTGTAACTGCCTTACAGCAAAAATCAAATCCACTGTGGACCTTCCTGCTCTGAAGCCATGTTGTTCTTCCCTCATCCCTCCTTCTATCCTTGTCCTAATTCTCTTTTCCAAAACTTTCTCAAACATCTTTGCACAATGACTCCCTGATAGTTTTTGCATTCTGTTCTACTACCTTTCTTGAAGATCGGGACAATTATTCCCTTTTTCCAGTTCTCTGGGGTCTTCCTTTCCTTCCATGCTGTCTTCATCAATCGGTTCAACCATTGTATCCCCACCTCCCCTGCTGCTCTCACCATCTCCACACTCAACTCTTCCACACCCGGTGCCTTTCCTCATTTCATCTTCTTCACTGCATCTTCCACTTCTTTCCATGTTAAGTCCTTTCTGTTTGCAGTCCATCTTCCTCTTCCCTGATTTTGTCCTCCTCGCCGTGGTTTCCATTTGGGTTCAGAAGTTCTTCAAAATATTCTTTCCACATTTTCTTCAGTTCTTCCCTATTTTCTATCTCTAGTCCCCTTTTGTTCAAGGGGGTTAACGTGCATTTCATTGAATAACAATATCTCCCGATTGGTTTCGTTGGGGGATGTGAATCTCGGCATATAAACTAATCATTAAAAACAAGTAGTTCCGTGAAGAACTATTCAGCCTATTTTCATATATCCTACTTATGTTAATTGCCACCATCAACATACAAAATTTCTGTTTGATTGCTGTAATAGATTCGTAGATATTGAGAACCGACTAAATATTTTGGATGTTTGCCATGTTGGATTTTATATATGTAGGTCCTAGAGTTATGTACTATTACATGAAGAGTATTGTGTACGTGTAGCATTCAAACTTCAATCGCATGATTAGGACACAAGAAGTAACAAGGAGATTTTATAATTTCGCTCATCTGCCATCTTGTGGTTATTGAAACAATTGACATAAATTAGATGCCAGTGGATTAACATTCGTATAAGGATTTACTGTACCAAGTTTCACTGTGTTCGGATGGTTAAATTGCGAGAAACGTCCATGTGAATATTTATACTTCGCTTCGCCGCCATGTTGGATTTGTGATCACCAGGTTATTTAAAGTCCTATAGGTGCACTTAAGTTCATAGCGCCTATGAACATTAAAAAATTCAGTTTGATTGCTATAATAGATTCGTAGATATTCAGAGCCGTCTAAATATTTCGGATGGTCACCATGTTGGATTGTTAAATGTATAGGCCATAGTGTCATGTACCATTAAAGGAAAATTATTACGTAGGTTCATTATTCAAACTCTCACTTCGATCGCATGACTACGACACAATAAATAAAAACTTAATTTTAAAATTCGCACAGCCGCCATCTTGAGGTTATGTAAACAATTGAATGAAGTTAGATATCGGTGCATTAGAATGTGTATAAAAATATACTGTACCATGTTTTATTGCGTTTGGTTGGTTAAATCGCGAGAAACGTCTATTTAAAAGTCGCAAATTCGCGTGGCCGCCATGTTAGTTTTGTAGTTATCAGTTTTTCAAAAGTCACATAGGTGAACTTCTAGTAGTTCCCTTTATCACCGTAAAAAATTCCAGGGTGATATCGGGATTAGTTTCGGAGATATTGAATGCTGGTGAAATATTTCGCACAGCCGCCATGTTGGATTGGTGAGACGTAACAAAATTTCAAGATCACGGTCGGGGTCGCCTGGAATAGTGCTATGAACTTACTGAGTTTCATTGAAATCGCTCCTGCCGTTTAGAAGTTATTAGGGGACACACACACACACCTCACACACACACGGACAAAAGGTGATCTCATAAGCCTATTTTTTCAAAATTGAAAATAGGCTAATAATCAGACATGTGTCTAATGATTTTTCTATGTGGTGAATATTATGAGGTGAAAGGGATGAAAAGTGGGGGATGAAGGATTCCTAACGGAGAGTGTATCTCTTAAACGACATAAGCGAGGAGTTTGAAACTCAGAGGAAAACAATCAGCTTAAAATAAGTAAATAGTTGTTCGACCGTTTTTTCATAATTCCAATTTATAGGGCCCTTGGGGAGGGATGAAATTCTGGAAGAAAAACGTCCACTAAGGAAGGATTTTTGGATATTCACTCTCATCGACCAACCAAAACTATTGAAGTTAGAAACATGAAATTTTGTGGTAATGTTTGTTATATGTTGGAAACGTCTACTAAGGAAGGATTTTTGGATATTCAGGTTCTGAAGAGGTGTTAAGGGGGATAAACCTGTATTTCATTGAATAACAATATCTCACGAGTGGTTTCATTTGTGGATGTGATACTTGGCATATTAACTAATGAAACAAAAAAAGCAGACACGTGTCGAAGGATTTTTCGATGTGGTGTACACTGTATTATGAGGTGAAAGGGTGGAATTGTGGCCGTAGAGGTTTTTTACTTGTGTAATTTTATGATGTGAATTTTTTTTCACCGGAATTTAGGTAAATGGATTTTGTGTTTAGTCAGTGTGTTTAATATACTGAATCTCATTTATTTCCTATTTACGTTTGTGGTCGAAAACCGTGTTGTGATTTTGAGTCGAATTTTATACTTGCGATGCGACGTGACGTTGGGGAGATTCTGATATTTATGTGCCATTGTTGTGTTATATTGTCGTTATTGTCTGATTGTTTACGGTCTTTACAAAATTATTATCATTATTAGCATTCAAAATTAAACGATAAGTCAGTCGTAGCATTCATGATTGAGACATTGCTAAGTGTAGCCTACTCTTTACACCTACAATATTTAATTAGACGTATTAACCTTTCCCAGAAGCCTCCCCACCAAGGAGCACTAGGGGGATTAAATCTCCACGTAATACATTGAAACGAATAGTGTTTGGAAATATTCTCCCAGTCAACACTTTGAAACGCGTTATCTGTACCCGTGAAATTTGTACCATTGTCTGAGTAAATCACAGAGGGGCGTCCTCTTCTTGCTACAAACCGCCGGAACGCTTGCACAAACGCCTCTGTGGAGAGAGAAGTAACCATTTCGAGATGCACAGCGGGATACACTGCACATGTGAAAACCACAATCCAAGCTTTACTTTCATCCCTCAGGAACACCGGACCTGCCAAGTCCACTCCTATCACTTCAAATACACAGGCTTCCCGTATGCGGTCCAGGGGCAGAGGGGCCTGAGCAATTTCGGTATGTTGTCCATCATGCCTCCGGCACTTGACACATTTTCTTATAATTTTTCTAACTGTCCTCCTTCCACCGATGATCCAGAAGCGTTGTCTCAGATGATTAAGAAGAAGTTGTACTCCAATGTGATTTTTTTCACGTGCTCATCCATAATCAAGCGAGAGGTGATGACATGGTTCGCCGGGAGAATCATTGGGAACCTGAATTGCTTCAAATCTTCTCGCAGTAGTAGTCTCGTTTTAACCCTGAGAACACCATCTTCCAGGAATGGATGTAGTGAAGATAGACGTTTATCAACTAATCCGTGGAAGTTTTCTCGTTGAATTATAGAAATGAGTCTAATTTCAGCCCTTTCTAACTCTTCAACTTGCAGATTTTCTTGCGAGATCCTCTCACGTCTAAGACAATTCTTACAGAAGCGAAGAATCCATGCGATTAGATGAACTATTCTGTGATAGCTGGAAAAATACCTGGCATACCAGAGGGGACCTTCATTGGTTACAGTCATAGAATTCACAAGGTTTTTCTTCATTTCCTTTGCGATACTCTCTTCGACATACACCACTTCTGTTTGAGGCCAACAATCTGGAGATTCGTACAACCAGGCAGGTCCCTCCCATCATCGAGAGGCTACTAATTGCAAAGCAGAACAGCCACGTGACGGTAAATCAGCAGGATTCAATGAACCTGGAACATGTCGCCAGCAGTTTAAATTGGTCAAGTTCATGATCTCATTCACACGATTGCGGACAAACACCGACCAGTTCTCAGTCCGGCAGATCCATGCTAGAACTGTGGACAAGTCAGACCAGAGAAAAAACTCATGAACTTCCAGTGAAATAGATTCCAACACACATTTAAGCAACCGTGCACCAATTGTAGCAGCCAGCAATTCCAATCTGGGGATTGTCACTTCCTTGAGGGGGGCCACATGAGATCTTGCATCACATAACTGTACACTCACTTGATTGTTGGAATCGCATCTTATGAAGACTACTGCTGCGTATGCAAGTTGGCTGGCATCACAGAAGACATGAATTTGCACATGGTCACTTCTTCCAAACCATCGAGGAATCTTGATTTCTACCAGGTGAGGTAGATCCTTTACCCAGGCCAGAAACTCGTCTCTGGACTTCTCATCAACTGCACTATCCCAGTCTTCCAGGTCCTTTGAATCAACAGTTTAACACAAAGGGTGACAGGACATGTCACACCAACTGGATCAAAAATTCGATGTGCAAGTGACAGAATTGTCCTTTTCGTCACTTCTCCCACCTGAAGGCCATTCAACCAATGCAAATTAAAAGTAAGTGTATCCTCCTGTCGATCCCATAACAGTCCCAAAACAGATGAAAGGGTAGCAGACTGGTCATCATCCTGAGAGAACTGCCATCCCCTCAAATTAAAACTGCCTTCTGATAATACCCTACTAGCTTGATTGATAAACTCGCCCACCTCCGATTCCCTGTCAAGGCTAGTGACAACGTTGTCCACGTAGAAGCTCTGTAGAAGTCTCTTGATGAATAGGGGATTGAATTGCGGGTTTTCCAAGTACTTCTTCAGGTGATACTCCAAGACAGCCACCAGGAGAAACGGACTACAAGTTAAGCCGAAAACCAGCCTGGCATGCTTGAAGATCTTGTAATTATTCCCAACGTCCTGCCACATCAGGAAGCAGATATAGTTTCGATCTTCTTTCCGTATGCTTATCTGAAGGAAGGCCTTCTCAATGTCTGCAATAATTCCTACTTTCCTCTCTCGGAATCTAAGAAGAATAGCAGGGATTAGCTCAATCAGGTTGGGGCCATCATACAAACAATCGTTCAAAGCAGGGGTTCCCGCTTCCTTCGCTGAGGTGTCAAATACAGGACGAACAGGTGTCGTTGAACTACTTTCCTTCACAACAGCTCGATGCGATAGATAGTGTCTGAAGTTTTCATCCTCCTGAACCGGTTCAATAACACCACTCCTTTCCCACTCGGTGAAAATATTTTCATACGTCTCGCCTAGTCCATAATTTTCCACTTTCTTCCTTGTGTTGACTAACCTCTTCTCAGCCATGACCCTGTTAGATACAAGAAATGATTTGTTTTCTTTCCAGGGTAAATGGACTTCATACCTAAATTCTCCATTAATAGACACGGTTTTCTGAAAGTGCTCCATTGTTGCAAAGTTTTCTTCATTTTTAGTTTTCCTTATGGCAGGATCGCTGATACCTAGCACGTCCAGTTCCCACAGATTTTCAACTGAAGCATCTCTGATAAAGAGAGAAGTGACAAGGTTGGTCATGCTTGATTGATCTCCAGAATGTACTTTACCCATCACAGTCCACCCCAGCAGTGTCTCAATACATACAAGACCATTGCTTAGTGTACATGTTTGTCCAGTCATTAACTTTCCAGCTACATCAGCACCTATTAATAGTTCAATGGGACCTTCAGTATCATAAATCTGTATCCCTTTTGCTCAGTTCTTGCAACCATGGGCCCTTCAACATAGTATTGTACCCTGTAATTATTTGTTGCCCTAAGACTTCAAAATTGCAGGCATAAGGCTTTCCTAAACTCTCTATGTAGATCCTATAGCACATATGCTGGCTCTCTTCTGTAACTACCCCACCAAATAATGAATGGCATAGCATTTCTGTGCGATGACTAGTGTAACCTAACTTCTGCGCAATTGATTCAAGCATATAAGATCTCGGACTGCCAGTATCCAGTAGAGCCCTTACCTCCATTGCAGAGGATTCTCCAATGACCTTCACCTTTCATGTTTGCAAAATAACACCTTGCATACCACTACGTTCTTCATTTGAAATCAAAGAATGAGACTGAAGTTTCTCATTGGTAGCTTCAGAGGAATGTGTTGGGCCTAGACATATTAGGGTGTTATGTTTGTTGCTACAGGAATCACATTTTAACTGACTTCTGCACATCTTTGAAACATGTCCTTTCTTCAGACAGAGAAAGCATGCTCTCTTATTCTTCACAATTGAGACTCTCTCCTTTAAAGCCATCTGCTTTGCCACGGAGCAGTTTGAACTAGCATGGGACCTATCACAAAATATACAGTTTAGTTTAAGATTACAATCCACAAGTGCAGCTGCGGTAGGTGGCGATTCACTGTAAATGTTAATTTTCTTCGTACCTTTCGACTTGTCAGGATTCACATTGATGTTACCTTTACTTGGGATGGCCAGTTTCATCCTTTCCTCACTCTCTACTTCATTCTCCAGGAATTTCATCAAACCTTTAAGACGTTCACTATTCAATACATGAGATGCAGATACAGAAGAAACGACCAAGGGGAAGACCAAGAGATAGATGGCTGAAAGGAGTGGAGGAATGTGTCAAGAAGAGAGGGGAGGACTGGACCAGAGTGACAGCGGAGAGGTGGTGGGAAGAAAGAACTTAGTGGCGAGGCTTATGTTCCAAACAGACCCAGCCTGGGGCTGGAAACTGTACAAGATGATGATGATGATGACTAGGTTCACATTCCTTCCCACCGCCACTCCTCTGCCAGGCACGTAACACATCTATAGACAAGCATGATTCAATCATAGGAAATAACATTGCTGCATATTTCTCGGGCTAGGCTCTCCTAAGCACCAAGTTGAGTTTCGAGTCTGTCATATAATGATGAGATGTCAAGACTACTACAAGAATTCATCATTGTCAATAGTTCTCTAGTGTAGACTTCCACCAACAAAGAATCTTTGCCAAAACGTGATTTAAGTTTCTGTATTGCCTTAGGGTAATTTCCACTTGTGGCTGGAAAACTATCAACGATGTCGCGAGCTTTGGAGTTTGGCAATGTTGCTTGGATAAGATATTCGTATTTATCGGCATTATCTATGTACTTAAAGGGGGAGAGGAGTGGTGGAGAGACAGGCAACGTTGGAGGTCCTTGATTCACAACCCGACCCAGGAAGCTGGAAACGGGAAATGAAGAAGAAGAAGATCTAACTCTTCATCTTCATCAATCTTTTGAAATTGATTCCAGAAACCTAACCAATCTCGTAGATTTCCACCAAATTTTCGGAATTCGATCTTTGGAAGGCGATATTTACTTTTTAGGTTATGAGTGTTACTGGTGCTTACTGTTGACTGGACTTCGTCTTCACGTTTGCTCTCCATTGCAAGAGCATCGGAAACAGCCGCTGCTAACATATGAAACTTGCGTTTATAGTCATCTACTCAGTCTACCTCTGTGATCAGGTCTTCTTCTGACACCGCATTTTCCATGAGGTGTTGGAAGATCTCCTGGTCCAGATTACTTATGAGGTTAGCCTTCTCTTCCACTAAGGCGTAATCTCCTCGGATAGAGACTATGTCCTTTATTTCTTTCTCCAACAAAATTTGAAGTGAAGCTACAATTTTCGTGAACACCACGTTTTCTGATCAAACTTCAAATATCGCTCATTTTCCTTTCTATGTCCTGTCACGGTCGCCAGATGTTACGAACAGAAACGTCACTTCATACTTATTTGGGAAAATGAAAGATATTTATTTACAAGAAAATGCACACACATTACAAATAACACTCAAAATACTCCTTCTTGGATGCACTGTTCCTTGTCCTCCTTTTGTCACAAAAAACAAAAATAACTGTTGCCAACTGTCTGTCACATATAATAAGATCTTTAGTCAATATTAATTTGTACTTTTTATTGTACCGGTTTCGGCTACATTGTGGCCTTCCTCAGCGCAAATAATAATATGAATAGAAATGCAAGACATATGGTACATTAAAATTTTCTTTACCATAAACAAAGGTTGTTCTCAAAACTATTTCAAAAAAATTAATCGTCTAAAGGCTAAAAAATGCACATTAAAATTTTAAAATGCCAGATCTGTTACAAAATATGTTAAATACTAAAGAAATAAATCTTTATATAAAACCAGCTTGCAAGTAGGAACACTGATGTGGATGTTATATAGATATAATAATTTTTAGGTTAGGGTTGAAGTTGTCAGTATGGGTAAGAACATGTAAAATTGTGAAGAAACTGTGGAATGTAATCGTTGAAATTAAGTATTCCAAGGTATAGATAGGGCAATGTACAGATTGTTTTTCTGTATACCGTTACTACATAATATTTTATTTTACTGTAACTGTAGGAGTTATATTCAATTTTTGCAAATAAAACAAATCAATCAATGACTTTGAATAACGACTTTTTATTATTACTACAACTTTTCATTTCAACTGCATTGAATGTCTTGTTATTGTTATTATGGAAAGATCTGTTGTTATTAATATTATTATATAAATACAGTATTTCTTAGATTTCAAACGCAGTAACATAAAAGATAAAGAAAATGAGCTCTAGGCAGGTTGATTTTGTACATTTGTCAGCTGATGATCTCCATCTGGCCAAGTTTTTTTTCTCTCTCTCTCATATGTCAGCATGCGACTGTGATTGACAACGTTTTCAGTAACACAGTTATATACAGAATCTTGTGGATGGAAGCGAAGAGGTAGGGATGATAGGTGCGTTTTGGCCACATTCCTCGTGTAACGCTTCTCTCCGGCTCCTATCAATAGGTGCCACAAGCTTTGAGGATCTCTGAACATACCCAAGTATTACTTACCTAACTTATAAGGATATGGCTTATCGATGATTCAGAATGGCAACACTGTTTGATGGAAGCATTGGATTTTCAAATACCCTCTCAACTGAGACAGTTATTTGCTATTAAGCATATTTCATCAGCCTTGCAATGCCAGTCCTTTTGGGACATATACAAAATCTCTCTCTGTGGGAATTATTTTAAAGTATGCAGACAAAAATACAGGTTATTTACTGTATCCCAACATTTAACTTGCCTGTTATTACTGATATACACTAAAACAAGCAAACTTGCCAAGAAACTTTAATTCTATAATGGAATTACTGTTTCCGGAAGGATACAGAAAATTTATTTTTCCGAATGAGCGTGATAACACATTATCAAATTTCAAAGAAATTCGAAAAGTAGATCCGGTTAGCTCAATTCATTTGCCAGTGTTTCGCCCCAGTGTACATTGGGCCTGTTAGTTGGTATGGTACACCTCACCAAGACACTTGGCTAGTACAGGGTCATTATCTATGTGCGCCCCGATAAACACGGCTAGCTAAGCCGGCTGTGACTGGCGCAGATCGCGGGCGCGTATACCCGCTTCAGCCGCTGATTGTCGTGCACTTTCACACTTATACCAAACATGTTCAATAATGTATACTTAAAGTGCTCATAGGCGATGCTGAATATGCCCTCCCTCTCTTGTAACACACCTGACATCTTCTGATGAAAGAATGTCTGTCAACTATTTTATTATTTACGGAGCCTGTTTCCTTGAATCGATTAGCGAGCCTCCTAATTGTATTGGTATTAGGCACAGGTATTCCTGGAAACTTGATTTGAAAATTTCGTCTTGTTTCAGAACAAGATTTTCTGCTTTTCATGTACGAATTATGGATATTCACACATTCGCGCAATGTGAATTGGTCTCTAGGCATGACCAACAATCACAATACTCACTAAACGTGCAACACTAACTTCTAAGCATTGCAGATACAGTACACGTCCATATGAATGACAAAACACGTGTGAACTAATGATATGAGTCACCGGAGCGCGCCAACCATCGGCTGAACCACATATGCGCGCCCGCAATCTGCGCCAGTCACAGCCGGCTTAGCTTGCCGTGTATATCGGGGCGCACAAAGATAATGACCCTGTACATACTGTGATAAATTCTGGTGTGAGGGCTAGAACGGGGTCCACTCAACCTTGTGAGGCAAAACAAATGTTAAATGAAATACATCAGTGTAGGCATTATAGGTACACAAGCATTCAGACAATCAAAACTTGAAAATGGGATATTTCGTTATTAAATTAGACTAAACAACAGCTACATTAAAATTTGAAGAAAAAAGAAAAAAGAATTGTACTTACAGACACTTGAATGTTATTTATATAAATAACAAATTCAATATACTGATAACATTCTAGTGAAATTTGTACTACACAGCTGTTTCTCTGGATATTAATATGTTGCCATTGCTCACATCTGATTGGGTCTGGGAAGCTCTGAGCAAGAGAAACATAAATCTTAACCGTTTCCCATTCGTCTTCTGCGACAAATCTTGGGCTTCTCATTATTGGAAAGTGATTGTGAATCCACCCACAAAGTAGCCTGCATTTCACCTTCATTCTCGTTCCCGCTCTTGAGCAATTGTCAACTGGCCTTTAGAAGGAAAGCAGGCACGTTCCCACTAGCTGCGAGTTGCATGGAGAATTTTTCACGAGTATTATAGCTACCAGTTTAATATTACAGTCATTTTGGAATTTAGGTTGCATATCATGCAGCTGTGCTCAGCGTTGGCATGTTTATTTATTTATTTACTCGAATCAGAGGCAGATAAATAATATTGTACATACAAAAGCAAAAGAAAAACATGGAATTATACATAGTTATTTATAATCAAACTGTCTTTGCCCAGAAACGAGCAACACATGGAATTATACATAGTTATTTATAATCAAACTGTCTTTGCCCAGAAACGAGCAACTGCTGTAGCATTTTCTTGTGCCTTAAACAACTCCTCCTCACTGCAAGAATCAGGGCAGCATAAGCACCGATACAGATGCTTTGTTGTCTGTACCTCTCCACTTACACAAAGTGTTGCTTCTTGTAGGTATCCCCATTTCATTAGGTCATCCTTAGTTTTGCCAACACCTGCTCGTAATCTGTTTAGTGATTTCCAAGTGGTCCAGTCCAAGTTGTGTCCGGCTGGTAAGCATTCTGCTGGTGTTACCCCTGTTGGAAGATGATTGATTTTGGCTGCCCAGAGTTCTTCTCTGGCTTTGTTGGGGGATGTGTTAAGTGTAGATGTTGACTGTAAAAAGCTCTTTAGAGATTTCAATCTATGTCTTGGAGGAGTATATCCTTGCAGCGTTTGTAGCTCTCTTTCCTCCACTTTCTTTCTTTTGGCATTTGCGGCTACTTCCCGACGTATTTCAGGGGGAGCAATGCCTGCCATGTAGTACCACTCAGTACCGGGAGTCGGTTTCAGGCATCCTGTAATAAGCCTTGCAGTTTCATTAAGAGCTACGTCAACTTGTTTTGCATGAGCTGATTTCTGCCATACAGGGCAGGCATATTCACCGGCCGAGAAACAGAGTGCCATTGCAGAAGTACGGAGCACATGGGGTTGGGCACTCCCAATTATTACCAATGAGCTTCCGAATGATGTTATTTCGGGCTGCCACCTTCTGTTTAGTGTTAAGGCAGTGCCGCCGATAGGTTAACCATCTATCTAGGGCAACTCCAAGGTATTTGGGGGTAAAACAATGCTCCAGTTCGGAGCCCTCTCAAATGACTTTCAGTTTCTTTCCTGCCTGCCCACTTCGAAGGTGAAAAGCGCAGACCTGAGTTTTCTGTGGGTTCGGCTTCAGGTGGTTCTTGTTGTACTCCCTTGGTAGCTCAGCTGGTTAAGGCACGCTCTCGAATACCCTGGTTCTTGTTGTAGTAACCAGAAAAAGTTCCTAGAGCTATTGTAAGCAACTGTCCTGCATCTTCAAAATCATCTGTCTGTACTGTCAACGCAAGGTCATCTGCATATATGAAACTTTTGCATGGAAGAGGTCTTGAAACGTTTTGCTAGCCCCTAACTGTTGGGTGATAAATGTAACTGTTTACCTTTGCCTAAGCTATGTTGTTTTAATGGGCGCCAAGACCTCAACGCAATGCTGAAATCTAAATTTGTATTTAACAACGTCTAGCTCTGGTAGAACACCTTCAAGAATCTATTCACTCAGATCGTGGTATGATTTGATCATTAACCCAACAAACAATTGTATCAGGAGAAGGAATTGGTCTATATCTAATGCTACCTACTGAAAGCAATGATTGCATTGTAAAAGAAATGAATTTATTATATAAAACAAGTATAGCAAAATTAATAATAATAATAAGTTTAAAATTTAAATTGGAGCGTTGCGATTTTAATATTACCGATAGAAAATTACGTGAAAACGGAGTCTGATAAATTGATTTTACTCTTATTTCCAAGCTATGAAGTTACTGAAATATGAAATATAAAACAAAGAATAATGAGAGATTGCGTATTTCTGCGTCATTTGCGCTTACCACTGGAAATTGCTAAAGCATTTCCCTCGTACTGGATGATGCTGTGTGCTTCCCACAGTCTCCTGGACGTCGCCATCTTCTTCGTTATTTGATGATATTCTGGTAGATTAGATAATTCTATGGTCCGTACATCGGACCCAAACACTCGTCCAACCGCACTGGTTAAGTTTTACCAAAGTTAGTCCTCCAATCCACGGAACATCGGAGCGACTCCCGCGTGCAAGCGTACTCGGCAAGAACTATACAGATTGTTCGTTCCACGGAACATCGGAGCGACCCCCGCGTATAACCATACTCCGCAAGTTCTACACAGATAGTCCTCGTTCCACGGCGCGTCGAACGATATATCCACACGTTGGCTCCCCACTCCAGTCTCAACTTCCAGCTTACGTGGTCTCCACTTGAAATGGTTCTCAGCTTAGGCTGGGATGACAAGTGAAACGGTATTTACTTTGCTCCACGTTGAGCGTACAAATGAAACGTTAATTAGTGCCCCATGTTGGTAGCGAAATGAAACGTTTTTGCTAGCCCACACTGTTGGGTGAGAAATGTAACTGTTTACCTTTGCCTAAGCTATGTTGTTTTAATGGGCGCCAAGACCTCAATGCAATGTTGAAATCTAAATTTGTATTTAACAACGTCAGCTCTGGCAGAACACATTCAAGACTCTATTCACTCAGATCGTGGTATGATTTGATCATTAACCCAACAAACAATTGTATCAGGAGAAGGAATTGGTCTATGTCTAATGCTACCTACTGAAAGCAAAGATTGCATTGTAAAAGAAATGAGTTTATTATATAAAACAAGTATAGCAAAATTAATAATAATAATAACTATAAAATTTAAATTGGAGCGTTGTGATTTTAATATTACCGATAGAAAATTACGTGAAAACGGAGTCTGATAAATTGATTTTACTCTTATTTCCAAGCTATGAAGTTACTGAATTATGAAATATAAAACAAAGAAAAATGAGAGATTGCGTATTTCTGCGTCATTAGCGCTTACCCCTGGAAATTGCCAAAGCATTTCCCTCGTTCTTGATGATGCTGTGTGCTTCCCACAGTCTCCTGGACGTCGTCATCTCCGTCGAAATTTGATGATATTCTGGTAGATTAGATAATTCTATGGTCCGTACATCGGACCCAAACTCTCGTAAAACCGCACTGGTTACGTTTTACAAAAGTTCGTCGCTAACTCCACTGAACATCGGAGTCACTCGCACGCGCATCCATACTCGTCAAGTATTTCACAGATTGTCGTCGTCTCACGGCGCGTCGAACGATATATTCACCTGTCGGCTCCCCACTCTTCAGTCCCAACTAGCTTACGTCGTCTCCCCTGATTGGCTGAGCACGCCGCCACTTCCCCTCCTCCGGTTCATTACACTCCGCGGGCGAGAGGGAGAAGTCGTTTTCCGTTTCAACAATTCGCCTCTCCTTGACGATGCGACCCAAGATTGCGTCATGCTTCTCGACAGGAATCAGCTTGCATTTGAATTCCCAGTGAGTCATGTCTCTCAAATACCCTAACTGACAAAACTCCGTAAAATTCCGTAATCAGATAATTTTCTATGATATCGTCGTTCGTAATAATTTGCTTGATAGCGTTTTCTAAGACATAGAAAACCTATCTGTATGCTTATAATTTTTATAAAATGCTCCGAAAATATCTAAATAATAATTATAATAAATTAATAATAATAATAAATTAACATGAAAAATTATCTTGGCTGAACAATTTGCCGCGTAAATAAATATAGAATGGCTTCCTACTGACTTATGCCAGTTGCATAAAACCCCTCGAAAAACACGTTACATATTCGCCTCGGATCATCGGATGATTTACCGTGACGACGGTCCATTATCCGATTATCCCAGACACGTTAATAAACCCCATCCAAAATACATATTACATAAATGAAATCACCCTAAATTACAGATATATACACTCATATTTTTTCTTCACGCACTTTGCGTCAAAGTTTGTTGTCACTATGGATTGCACTTTGCAACCAGTCCAATGTTTTACATATGGAATAGTGTTCCACGGATATTTCCGCCTCTCAAATTTCTCTATGTTGGAGAAATAGACATAATTAATGTGTGAGCACTATGTATTTAT
Organism: Meconema thalassinum; assembly: GCA_946902985.2. Taxonomy (NCBI): domain Eukaryota; kingdom Metazoa; phylum Arthropoda; class Insecta; order Orthoptera; family Tettigoniidae; genus Meconema; species Meconema thalassinum. The sequence goes on from OX336390.1 coordinate 651,562,798, forward strand.
GATGTCATATCACACGCATTGAAGGTGTCCTGATATATTTATATCACCATAGAACTTCCTAATTTCACTGGAGGTCCCCTCCTTATGGTGACATTTAATTCCACTTATCACTGAGCACACGATCACACTATTGTGGCAGCGCCTCGTGACCATAATACTTAATCTCTCTTTGAAGTAGATTAAATTAATATTGACTTCTGAAAAAAAAAACAGTAAATGCGCATTACATATAACACCAAATATTTCTGTGCCGTAATCGCCCTGCCCTGTCTTGTTAAGTTTCCGTTAACCATATTCTACTTCATACTAGTTCTCAACACAGACCATTTCTCCTCACACAAATAATACCATTGTACAAATTATCTTAAATTACACACTTACAAATCTTACATGGCGAGGCCGTAAACAGAAATCACGTGTGCTGATATGTATGAGTTTCATGAAGGACTGTCTCGCATTCTGATGGCCCATCTTTTATCTCGTGGACGCCTTAAGCTAACAAGCCCTATACAAGCGCTCCCCCATCTCTTGGAGATAAATGGGAACCCATCAGCGCTGCCAAAATGGCCTTGGTGCATCGAGACAATTTAGTGCTCAACAGCATCCGACAATCCCGTCATATTTCCCTGTACCTTAAAAACTCTCATTTACTTACATACTACCCCCCTGTGTGACTTCTGATACGCCTGCCTGGAAGACCATCTCCTCCCACGCACCAAATACCACACTTACTCATTTAATAGGCTGGCTCGCCAGCTAAACACACTCACTTTATGACACATATTTTCGTAGACTATGTATATTATACGTCCCGTATAATCTGTTTCCCTCACTATTCTCCAGCACATATGCTGTTTTGCCAATACGTTTGGAAACTATAAATGTTTCTGCGTCACCTGCTTCCAACCTTGCAAGTGGCTCCCTTTAAATGAACGTCATCACGTTGCTCCACTAGCATATTTCTCAGTGTCTGTAACGATGCCCTGTTGCTACTGTCCACACATGCACATATTAAAATACCGTCCTCTGCTTTAACCACAGGATAATCCCTACATAAATTAGTGGCCCTCGATAGCATGTCTGCAAGAATGTTATCTTTACCTTTAATATATTTTACTGTGAATTCGTATTCCTGCAGAGCAAGAATCCACCTACTAACTCTGTTAGAACTGAGTTTACAAGTTCTCATATACAGTAATGCATGGTGATCTGTGTGGATCTCAAATTTCCCCCCTACTAAATACATTCTAAATTTCCCTAAACTGAAAACAATACCTAAAAGCTCTAACTCAGTAATCGTGTATCTTTTCTCTGCTGCTGTCAGTCCTCGCGAGGCTAAAGATACAATGCACAGATTACCCTCATCATCTCTCTGACATAATACTCCAGCAATGCCTATATGTGAAGCATCTGTCATAACCACATATTCCTTATCTTTTAAAGGATATTTCAGCACTACAGCTTTCTCAAAACCTTCCTTTAGCGCTCTAAAAGCCTGATCATGCTTGGACTCCCATCTCCACCGAGTCCCACTTTTAAGCAATTCCCTGAATGGTTCTACCAACCCTGAGTATTTAAGAACGAACCTCCTGAAAAAGTTGCAAATTCCCAGGTAAGTTTTTAACTGTTTAACATTCTGTGGCACCTCTGCGTTAAGTATCTTATTAACCCTACTTTCTTCTGGTGTTACACCTCTACTCGACACTCTATGACCTAAAAATGTCACTTCTGACTGACAGAATGACGACTTAGACAGCTTCAAAGTGAACCCTGCCTGATCTAACTTCTGAAAAACTATATCTAAATGACATAGATGCTCCTCAAAACTGCGTGAACTAATTACCATATCATCTATGTAAATGGTTACAAACTCTCCTGTGTCATCCCCTAATGCGATGTTTAAAGCCCTAATTAAAGCTGCTGAACTACTCTTTAACCCATAAGGTGTTCTACAAAATTGATAAAGGTTATATTTATGACTAAAAGCTGTAAATGGTCTATCTTCGTACATAAGTGGCACTTGCCAAAAACTGGAACTCAAATCTACACAAGTGAAATACTTCTTCCCCTAAATGTTTGCATTAATTCTTCTATTGACATAGATTTCAGCTGATCTGAACTAATTCTACTGTTAACCAAACGAGCGTCTAAACAAATACGAACAGTGCCGTCGGTCTTGGGTACCGTTATCAAAGAATTAACATATGGACTGTTCGAGTGCTCAATAATCCCATCTTCAAGCATCTGGTTAATTTGTGCCTCAACTGCACTCTGATAAGCGAAAGGTACAGGATATCTATGTCCTGTGAATACTGACCTATCAATAACGTTCAATGAATGTGTGTAGCAATTGGCCATACCAATGCGATCCTCAAAAACTCTCCTATTACACCATAACACATCATAGAGCCGAACACACTGTTCATCCTCTATATTTCCCTGAAATGCAGCCTCACGTAACGAGTCCTCTAGACTTCCGTTCGTAATCACACTGCCCACAAAACATGGAGAACCCCGCTCTACGGCTGGCGATATCTCATTTAAAGTACAAATCACACCTACAATACTACTCCTCTGAATATGGTCATTGAACGCTACTTCTCCTTCAGAATCTCCCCATTTAAATTTCAAACTCCCTACATCATAACATAAGTTACCAGACACTCTACTTAGCCACTCTGAACCCAAGATAACACTGAATACTAAATTTGGAATTACAAGACAAATCTGCTTCTCTACATGATTATTAATTTTAATGTCTACTAAAACTTGCTTAGAAATTACTTTAGACCTCTTCCCAACAGCTGTGATAACAAAAGTGCTTTTAATTGGCATCTCCTCAAAATTTACTCCAGTTCCTTTCATTTTATCATAAAATGCACTACTTATGCAACTCTTCATACAACCACTATCAATTAAAACATCTGTGTACGCCTCGGACACGTTAAATTTAACTATGGGGCTCTTACTAACCACTTCCTGAATAATACCTTCATCATTTAGTTCATGTAATAATTCATTTCTTACATTTAGGTCATAGGGTTCCTGTATAATTGTATGGACAGGGCATGCTACAGACTGAGATTCTGACCTTACTTCGCAGCCTGGTTCGCGTTTAAAGAACCGCTACAGCTGGCCGTAGTACTACTAACTACTGAACTGGTCTGGATGTTCTGGGCTGTGTTGTTATTGTTTGGCTGTATATTACTACCACTAGGCTGTCCTCTTCCTTGACCCCTATTCTGGTTGTAATTATTGTCATTATAATTTCTCCCTTGATTTCCCCTGAAATCATTGTTTCTCCCTTGATTTCCCCTGTAATCATTGTTCCTCCCTTGATTTCCCCTGAAATCATTGTTCCTCCCTTGATACTGACTACCATAGCCATTTCCTCTGTTCTGATTTAGCTGATTATTATTATTTCTATTTTGAGCGTTGGCCCCTTCGCCACCGTTCCCTTGAACTTCCTGATGCCTGGCTTCATTAGGTCTATTATTATTATTACCCTGGTTCCGATTGAAATTGTCCTCATAACCCCCTCTCCCTAGTGCATCAAATGTGCTTAACAAATTTTCTACTTGTGATATAGTCTTTACATTCTGGATACAAGCAGCCTCCTTGATCCTATAGGGAAAGTGCCTAAGTAGCAACCTCACCACATCACTTTCCTCCTTCAAGCCATCCAGATATTTACACACTAATACCTGCCCTAAAAAGTATTCGGTCATGGTGGAGCTTCCTTTAGGGTGATATTTACCACACACTACTCCCTCACGATGCTGCGACTGAATAACCTCATTCCAGAACTTTTCACAGAATTTCATTTTAAAATCATTAATATCAGTAAACTTGTCTCTGTAGACAGCAAACCAATTCCTCGTTTCCCCCACAAACACTTGTTCTAAAATTTCAACTACCTGGCACCACTCAATACTACCATTTTCCAACCTTTCCCCGAATTTATTTTCTATAGTGTTCATGAACTCCATTGGGCACCCCTGTCGATTGCTGAACTTACCCAGTTCTACCTCCCTGTGTGTGCTATTCACAAAAACTGGCCTATTCTGACTATTTTCTTGCCTGATCCTAGCTTTTAATTTTAATTCTAATTCTGCGATTTTCTCCTCAGCCTTCCTCTCAATACTGTTTACTGTTAATTTAATGTTTCCTTCTGATTCTTCTACTTTATCATATAGCTTTGCTTGTTTCTCCTCAATCTTGCTAATGCTCTCCCTATTACTCTCTCTTAGATCATTTACTTCTGCAACTATTTGTGAGTGAACTTTCTCAATTCTACCCCCCAGCTGTTCCTTAACCTCTTTAGTAGCTACCTGAATTTTGTCAATTTCTCCCCCCAATTGCTTTTTGACCTGCTGTGTTTCCAGTTGCACTAGTTCTTTTAAATTTTCAGCCTGTGTACTGATTCTAATTTCCAACTCCTCCTGTACTTTTCCTAATTTTCTGTCTACATCTGCAATAATCTCTTTAGCCTTTTCTTCCATCACCCCCCTGATCTCACCTCTAATCAGTTCGAATTTGTCACTCATTTCCCTACTGTTTTGTTCTAATTTAGCATTTAAAGTTTCATTACTCTCTCTATTTTCCCTACTGTTTTGTTCTAATTTAGCATTTAAAGTTTCAGTACTCTCTCTATTTTCCTTACTGTTTTGTTCTAATCTGGCGTTTAAACTATCGCTCAATTCCCTATTACTCTCTTTATTTTCCCTACTGTTTTGTTCTAGTTTAGCGTTATTCTGTTCTAACTTTGCATTTAAAGCTTCTGTACTTTCTTTATTTTCCCTACTATTTTGTTCTAATTTAGCATTTAAGGCATCACTACTAACTTTGTTCTGATACATAAACTCGAGAAGTAAAGTTTTTAATTCTGGTTGGCCGCCTACACTCCCTGTTTCAGTATCGGGATTTACCTCCGCTACCCCGGTACTACCATCACTCGACATACTGCTCGTATCATCACTCTCCCGTTGATGACCACTACGTAACCTTATCTGTCTTTCTTTCTCATCCCCCATAATGATATACACTGATACAGACAAATAACCCCCAAAATACAGGCACAGAAATATATACCCTTCTCCTTCCACAAATGTTATTAGGTTTTCAGCCCCAAGTTGTCGGCGACAAATGAAATGGTTCTCAGCTTAGGCTGGGATGACAAGTGAAACGGTATTTACTTTGCTCCACGTTGAGCGTACAAATGAAACGTTAATTAGTGCCCCATGTTGGTAGCGAAATGAAACGTTTTTGCTAGCCCACACTGTTGGGTGAGAAATGTAACTGTTTACCTTTGCCTAAGCTATGTTGTTTTAATGGGCGCCAAGACCTCAATGCAATGTTGAAATCTAAATTTGTATTTAACAACGTCTAGCTCTGGCAGAACACATTCAAGACTCTATTCACTCAGATCGTGGTATGATTTGATCATTAACCCAACAAACAATTGTATCAGGAGAAGGAATTGGTCTATGTCTAATGCTACCTACTGAAAGCAAAGATTGCATTGTAAAAGAAATGAGTTTATTATATAAAACAAGTATAGCAAAATTAATAATAATAATAACTATAAAATTTAAATTGGAGCGTTGTGATTTTAATATTACCGATAGAAAATTACGTGAAAACGGAGTCTGATAAATTGATTTTACTCTTATTTCCAAGCTATGAAGTTACTGAATTATGAAATATAAAACAAAGAAAAATGAGAGATTGCGTATTTCTGCGTCATTAGCGCTTACCCCTGGAAATTGCCAAAGCATTTCCCTCGTTCTTGATGATGCTGTGTGCTTCCCACAGTCTCCTGGACGTCGTCATCTCCGTCGAAATTTGATGATATTCTGGTAGATTAGATAATTCTATGGTCCGTACATCGGACCCAAACTCTCGTAAAACCGCACTGGTTACGTTTTACAAAAGTTCGTCGCTAACTCCACTGAACATCGGAGTCACTCGCACGCGCATCCATACTCGTCAAGTATTTCACAGATTGTCGTCGTCTCACGGCGCGTCGAACGATATATTCACCTGTCGGCTCCCCACTATTCAGTCCCAACTAGCTTACGTCGTCTCCCCTGATTCGCTGAGCACGCCGCCACTTCCCCTCCTCCGGTTCATTACACTCCGCGGGCGAGAGGGAGAAGTCGTTTTCCGTTTCAACAATTCGCCTCTCCTTGACGATGCGACCCAAGATTGCGTCATGCTTCTCGACAGGAATCAGCTTGCATTTGAATTCCCAGTGAGTCATGTCTCTCAAATACCCTAACTGACAAAACTCCGTAAAATTCCGTAATCAGATAATTTTCTATGATATCGTCGTTCGTAATAATTTGCTTGATAGCGTTTTCTAAGACATAGAAAACCTATCTGTATGCTTATAATTTTTATAAAATGCTCCGAAAATATCTAAATAATAATTATAATAAATTAATAATAATAATAAATTAACATGAAAAATTATCTTGGCTGAACAATTTGCCGCGTAAATAAATATAGAATGGCTTCCTACTGACTTATGCCAGTTGCATAAAACCCCTCGAAAAACACGTTACACACTGATTGGCTGAGCACGCCGCTACATCCCCACTCCTTGTCTGGCTCACTACACTCCGCGAGAGGGAGAAGTCGTATTCCGTTCCAACAATTCGCCTTTTCTTGACGATGCGACCCCGGATTGCGTCATGCTTCCCGACAGGAATCAGCTTGTATTTGAATTCCCAGTGAGTCATGTCTCTCAATATATCCTAACTGACGAAAACTCCGTAAAATTCCGCAATCACATAATTTTCTATGATATTGTCGTTCGTAATAATTTGCTTGATAGCGTTTTCTAAGACATAGAAAACCTATCTGTATGCTTATAATTTTTATAAAATGCTCCGAAAATATCTTAATAATAATTATAATAAATTAATAATAATAATAAATTAACATGAAAAATTCTCTTGGCTGAACAATTTGCCGCGTAAATAAATATAGAATGGCTTTCTACTAACTTATGCCAGTTGCATAAAAACCCCTCGAAAAACACGTTACAGTCTTGGCTGATCGTTTGTGTAGATGTTGAAGAGCAAAGGTGACAATACGCTCTCTTGGGGTAGACCATTTCTTTGGTTTCTCCATTGACTGTGTCTTCCTTGGAATTCAACATAGAATCTTCGATTGTGTAGTAAGGTGGCAATTATTCTGGTGAAACCATAGTCCTTGATCAATCCATTGATCTTGTGCACCATTATGCGGTGTTGGACTGTATCATAAACTGATGAAAGGTCGATAAATGCCACCGCTGTTATCTTCCCTCTTTGAAACCCATCTTCTATGTGTTGAGTTAAGTGAGTTACTTGCGCACGCTGTACAATTTCTTTGGGGTCTAAAACCTGCCTGTTCAGGTATAAGTAGACTATCAATCATTGGTGATAACCGGTTCAATAGCAACCTTTCAAATCTTATATATAAAAGTGAAAGTCTGTATGTATGTGGGTGGGTTTGTCTGTTCCGTATACAAATCTACACCGTTCCACCAATCTCAACCAAATTTTGCATACACATAATTTAGGACCCAGAAGGAACCGCTGGCTACATGAATTTTCGATAGTCTTTCTCATTCTTCTGATTTCGGCCCTTTTGCACTCAAGCACAGGCTAATCAAATCATAAAATATACTCATGAAGGAATGGCAAGGCAGATCATTTCCATGGCAACATAGCTCAAGTCGAAACACGGCCGACTGGATTCGAGTTGCGCTCTGCACTACCGGTATAGAAAATGAGGATCTTTACTTGAAATCCCGTTAGTTACTCAACTGCTCACACAGCACTGTCAACCGAGTTTAGCATAACAAAGACTTGACACTATCTACTATATAAAGCTCAAATACCACTGACTCACTCATTCATTCATCACGAAATCTCAGAAACCACCAAACGGATTGGAATGCAATTTGGTATCCAGCTTCCTCAAGGGCCGCAAACACCCACTAAGAAAGGATTTTTGGATATTCAGGTTCTAAAGGGGTGTTAAGGGGGTGGACCTGCATTTCATTGAATAGCAATATCTCCCGATTGGTTTCATTGGGGGATGTGATACTCGGCATATAAACTTATCATTAAAAATAAGAAGACACGTGTCTGAGGGTTTTTCGATGTGGTGTATATTATGAGGTGAAAGGGGTGAAAAGTGGGGGTTGAAGGATTCCTAACGGAGCGTGTATCTCTTAAACGACATAGGCGAGGAGTTTGGAACTCAGCCGAAAAAAATCAGCATAAAAAATAACTAAACAGGTGTTTGACGTTTTTTCATAAATCCAATTTAAGGGGCCCATGGGGAGGGGTGAAATTATGGGGGAGGGGGGAAACTTAATATGTCTGAGTGTAAAATTTTACATGGCCCATGTTGTAGACAATAACACATTACATCTTTTGTGTCTCTTGCTATTTCATCATACGACGAATACTTAGGGAGTTAATAATGATTTTGTATTTTTTGGCCGGAAATTTCTAAGTCCCAGGAATGACATAAAAATTGATTTGAATGAAATTTCAAAAAATAGTTTTTTTTAATACTTTTATTATATTTTTCACGTGTTTTAGGGTCCGAAACCAACATGATATTTTGATGGGTTTTTTTCGTCCCATGCATTTTTCGTTTCAGGTGATAGAATTATTTTCCACTAGGACCCATGCTTATCTACTATATAAAGCTCAAATACCACTCACTGACTGACTCACTCATTCATTCATCACGAAATCTCAGAAACCACCGAACGGATTGGAATGAAATTTGGTATGCAGCTTCCTCAAGGGCTGCAAATGCCCACTAAGAGAGGATTTCTGGATATTCAGGTTCTAAGGGGTGTTAAGGGGATAGACCTGCATTTCATTGAATAGCAATATCTCCAGATTGGTTTCATTGGGGGATGTGATACTTGGCATATTAACTCATCATTAAAAATAAGAAGACACGTGTCTGAGGGTTTTTCGATGTGGTGTATATTATGAGGTGAAAGGGGTGAAAAGTGGGGATTGAAAGATTCCTAACGGAGCGTGTATCTCCGAGGAGATAGGCGAGGAGTTTGAAACTCAGCGAAAAAAAATCAACATAAAAAAGAAGTAAGTATGTGTTTGACCGTTTTTTCATTAATCCAATTTAAGGGGCCCATGGGGAGGGGTGAAATTCTGGGGGAATAAAAACAGGGAAGAAAGTGCCCTAGCTGATTGACTGACTCACTCACTCATCAAACTCGGGGGAAAAGAATGCTTAAAAGTAAGTAAATAGCTGTTCAACAGTTTTTTTCATAAATCAAATTTAAGGGGTTCATGGGGAGGGGTGAAATTCTGAAAAAAGAAAATTGAAAGAAAATGTCCTGACTCACTCACTCACTCACTCACTCATCATCGCCCAGCCAAAATTATTGAAGTTAGAAACATGACAGTTTGGGGATATGTTCATTGTATGTCAAAACCGTCTACTAAGGAAGGATTTTCGGATATTCAGGTTCTAAAGGTGTCTTAAGGGGGTTAAACCTGCAGTTCATTGAATAACAATATCTCCCGATTGGTTTCATTGGGGGATGTGATACACGGCATATTAACTCATCATTAAAAAGTAAGAAGACACGTGTCTGAGGGTTTTTCAATGTGGTGTATATTATGAGGTGAAAGGGGTAAAAAGAGGGGATTGAAAGATTCCTAACGGAGCGTGTATCTCTTGAACGACATAGGCGAGGAGTTTGAAACTCAGCGAAAAAAAAAATCAACATAAAAAGGAAGTAAATATGTGTTTGACCGATTTTCATAAATCCATTTTAAGGGACCCATGGGGAGGGGTGAAATTCGGGGGGGGGGGGGGGGGGAGAAACAGGAAAGAAAGTTCCTAACTGATTGACGGACTGACTCACTCATCAAACTCAGGGGGGAAAAAAAATGCTTTAAAGTAAGTAAATAGCTTTTCGACATTTTTTTTTTTTTTTTTGATCAATCAAATTGAAGGGGTTCATCGGGAGGGGTGAAATTTTGAAGAAAAAGAAAAAAATTGAAAGAAAATGTCCTGACTCATTCACTCACTCATCATCGCACAGCCAAAATTATTGAAGTTAGAAACATGACAGTTTGGGGATATGTTCGTTGTATGTCAAAACCGTACACTAAGGGAGGATTTTTGGATATTCGGGTTCTAAAGGGGGTCTTAAGGGGGTTAAACCTGCATTTCATTGAATAAAAATATCTCACGAGGGGTTTCATTTGTGGATGTGATACTCGGCATATAAACTAATCATTAAAAATAAGCAGACATGTGTCTAAGGGTTTTTCGATGTGGTGTATTATTATGAGGTGAAAGGGGTGAAAAGTGGGGGGTTGAAGGATTCCTAACGGAGCGTGTAGGCCTATCTCTTAAACGACATAGGCGAGAAATTGGAAACTCAGCGGAAAAAAAAATCAGCTTGAAAAGTAAGTAAATTGGTGTTCGACCGTTTTTGCATAAATTAATATAAGGGGCCAATGGCGTGGGGTGAAATTCAGGGGGGAAAAAGGAGAGAAAGTGTCCTAACTGACTGACTCACTCACTCACTCATCAAACTCAGGGGAAAAAGACAGCTTAAAAAATAAGTTAATAGGTGTTCATGCGTTTTTTCATCAATCCAATTTAAGGGGCCCATGGGGAGGGGTGAAATTCTGGTAAAATAATTGAAAGAAAATGTCCTGTCTGACTCACTCATCTTGCCCAGCGAAAACTATTAAAGTTGGAAACATGAAATTTTGGGAATATGTTCGCTGTATGTCGAATACGTCAACTATGGAATGATTTTTGTTTATTCGGGTTTTAAACAGGTGTTGAGGGAGTAAACGTGCATTTCATTGATTAACGATGTCTTATGAGTTGTTTCTTTGGGGATGTGATATTCGGTATATAAACTAATCATTAAAAATAATCAGACATATGTCTAAGGGTTTATCGATGTGGTGTATATTATGAGGTGAAAGGGGTGAAAATTGGGGGTTGAGGGATTCTTAACGGAGCGTGTATCTCTGAAACGACATAAGCGAGAAGTTTGAAATTCGGTGGGAAAATCGGCATAAAATACAAGCAAATAGGTGTTCGACCGTTTTTTTCATAAATCCAATTTAAGGGGCCCTTGGAGAGGGGTGAAATTCTGAAAAAAAAAAAAAAAAAAAAACAACCATAAAAACAGGAAAGAAAGTGTCCTAACTGATTGACTCACTTACTCATCAAACTCAGGGGGGAAAACAGCTTTAAATAAGTAAATAGGTGTTCGACCCTTTGTTTCATAAATCCAATTTAAGAGGTTCATGGGGAGGGGTGAAATTAACAAAAATTAATGAAAGAAAATATCCTGACTGACTCACTCACTCATCATCGCCCAGCCAAAATATTGAAGTTAGAAACATGAAATTTTGGGGATATGTTCGTTGTATGTCGAAAACGTCCACTAAGGAAAGAGTTTTGGATATTCAGGTTCTAAAGAGGTGTTAAGGGGGTAAACGTGCATTTCATTGAATAACAATATCTCACGAGTGGTTTCATTTGGGGATGTGATACTTGGCATATATACTAATTATTAAAAATAAGCTGACACATGTCTAATGGTTTTTCGATGTAGTGTATATTATGAGGTGAAAGGGATGAAAAGTGGGGGTTGAAAGATTCCTAACGGAGCGTGTATCTCTTAAACGACATAGGCGAGGAGTTTGAAACTCGGAGGAAATCAATCAGCTTAAAAATAACTAAATAAATAAATAAATAAAATAAATAGGTGTTCGACCGTTTTTTCATAAATGCAATTTAAGGGACCTATGGGGAGGGGTGAAATTCTGGAAGAAAAACGTTCACTAAGGAAGGATTTTTGGATGTTCACTCTCATCAACCAACCAAAACTATTAAAGTTAGAAGAATTATATTTTGGGGATATGTTTGTTGTGTGTCGAAAACGTCTACTAAGGAGGGATTTTTGGATATTCAGGTTCTAAAGGGGTGTTAACGGGGTTAAACCTGCATTTCATTGAATAACAATTGGACACGACTATGACGCGAGCGAAGCGAGGCTAAAAATGAGATGGTGTGTGTCTGTGTATTACTCAATCACGCAAGTACCACTGGTCCAATTTACATGAATTTTACATGGAAGTAGCTGATTTACCTGGTTAACATATAGGTTACTTTTGATTTCAATACTTTGCACTATTTAAAGATGGCGACCATTTTAGTGACGTCACTACACCCTTTGGTTTCAAACTTTCATATTTCCATTTCAAATAAAAAGAGAACACTAAGAAATAGCAAACTTTTGATGGCATATACAAGGTTTAAAATTACATTTTCTATCCGAAAGGTATCTCCAACGATTAGCGAGTAAAACCTAAATTTGTGCTATAAAACACGGTCAACGCCGAGCGGTGTAGTTGGACAAAATGTCCCATCCTTAATCTCCCTCCGTGCAGCACCTCGCCTATCCTGTTTTAACTCTCACCTTCACATTTTAATTTATTTATGACGCGTAGTGAAGCACGGGTACTTCAGCTAGTATTTTATAAAGATGACTTAATAATGACATAGGTGGATAGCTCTGAGGGTCAGAAGGCTCTTTCCCAGGTTTCAAGATAGCAATTATCTTGGTTTTCCTCCATATCTTCAGAATCTTGTTCTGTCTGCAGCAGTTATTGTAGGGTTCCAGAAGCCATTTCAGTGTTGTAGGTACAAAATTCTTTATCTGTTCTATCCGCATGTTGTCCATGCCCGCTGCCTTGTTATTCTTGTTTTGTTGTATAGCTTTCTGTAGCTCATTTTCACATAACAGATTTGAGAGCTTGTTAGTTGCTTGTTAGTTTCTAGAAGTTCTTGCCTCTGGAACTACGGCCTTTTCCCTCTTTAGTCTGTTTTACCACTTTTCAGAAGCTGTTGAGCAATTTGATTTAGGGAAATGTTTGCATGGGTTTTCTTTTGTGTTGGATCGTTACTCAGACGTTGTAGAAGACTCCATGACATTCGACTGCTTTTGGTCATGTCCAGTCCTTCTATCATCTCTATCCACCGAGTTTTCTTACCTTCTGCCACAGACTGAGTAAGTTTTAAAGCAGCATCTGATGTTTTCTCACTAAAGGGATCTTCCTTAAAGAGCTTCATATATTCTTCCAACAGGTGTGTGTTTTCTTCACTAAGACCAGGAATGTAATCAGTACGGCATCCTCGTGGAATGGATTTGCAAGATGACTCATGAACTGCTGCTACAAAATCATCATACGCTTCTGGACTAGGATTTATTTTCAACACAAGGCTGTCCAGTGTCTCAGAAAACTTATTCCAGTTTGCTTTCTTGAAATTGTATCGTCTTCTAAATGGAACTGTTTGTGGCCTCATAGCTGCAGTAATTTGACATATAATAGGTCTATGTTGGGTATTTGGAATTGGTGGACCTATGCACTTCAGACATTGTGAAGCTGTTTCTTCACTGGTGAAAATCGGATCAGGATTGTATCCTCGCTTCCAGCGTCCACTGTTGAAAGATGGCTTAAGTTTACTGTCATGAATTAAATGTTAGTTGTTGGATTCAGCCCACTGTATCACAGCTTCACCATTTTGATCATCTTCATCGTATCCCCAGACACAGCTATGACTGTTAAAATCTCCCAACTTGAAATGGGTTTTCTGATTGTACATATTAGTTGGTTTGTTAAAGATGAATTGAGCACCAGGTGGTTTGTAAACTGAGGTGACTATACAGTTGTTTAGTTCATCACCCAGAATTTGAATATCATCTTCCTCAGTGAAAGCTGTAGAAAGTACTGATAACCCATGTTTAACGAATACTGCACTACCATATTGGTGATGTGGCCTTTCAACTACAAGATTCATGCCCTGTACCTTAGGTCTCCTTTGAATTGTATCCCTGTGCATCTCCTGGACATATAAGATATCACATTGATATTCTTGACACAGATTTTGAAGGAGTTCTTCTTTAGGTCCGGATATTCCTTCTATATTTATCGATATGATGTTCAAAGCTGGCTTTGAAAAAGACCGTTAGAATGAAAATAGATAATCACAATATCTGCTTCTGGATTTGAGAGGATCAGCCGCCAGGCATTTCGTGGTTGCCTGGCGTTGCCCAGGGTACGCCCGATTGCTTCCTTGTTCCATTAGACAATCTTCGGTCAGGCTCCTCTCGTGTACCCCGTTGGCATGTTACTAAGCAATTAAAGTATTATTACACATATAACCTCCACCAAGTGTCATACGTGTTTAAACGGAACTCGTTCAAAGTCGTGTTTATCTGGATTTTTAAATTAACTGCCTTAGCATCCGTGTATTTTAGTAAGTGTTTCTTATATTGACCAATAGATGTCAGTAGCATGTAGTCTGGGTCTTTGAATACCCTTAACATGGTGATTTGGAAGGAAAAAAGCTGAAGGGTATGCTGCGGAGTGCCGTTTTCCTTGATTGCTACTTTTGACCTGTTTATGTAATGGATATGTTACACAAATATCCACTTTACAATACAAATTTCTTTTTTTTAATATATCACTCGATGTCAATATACACTTTGAGACTTCTTTAAGCATTTTATATTCATTTGTTTTAATCATGAAGATCAGAGTAACTGTAAAGGGAAGAAGCCTGGAGATAGCCCAGGTATATGCCCCTCAAGTTGGATGTACAGCTCAAGAGAAGGAAGACTTTGAGGAGGAGCTACAACAGCAGTTGAATGGTCAGAGCATCATTGTCATGGGAGATTTGAATGCACATGTAGGAAGTGAAAGGCAAGGATATGAAAATGTATTGGGAGCAGAAGGATGGGGTAGCAGGAATGAAGAAGGGAGAAAGTTGCTGGATTTTTGCAAGAGAAACGGTTTAGTGGTAGGCAACTCCTGGTTCCGGAAGAAAGAAAGCCACAAGGTAACGTGGTACAGCAGTGATTTAACAAAGAAATCTTTGGTACATTACATGCTGTACGACTGGGAAATTAAGAGAAGTGTCAGAGATATGAAGGTAATACCATCAGAGGCCTTAGATAGCGACCACAGAATACTTGTAATGGACCTGGGAGTTGTTAAGGATAGCAAGAGGACAGAGTACCAGGAAAGGAGAATCAAAGTATGGAAACTCAAGGAAAAGGAAGTCAAGGAAGAATTCCAGAAGATAATAAGGGAAAGGATGCCAACAGACAATCCTAAAACAGGGGAAGAGGAATGGAAGCAATTCAAAAACACAATGGTGGAAGCTGCAGTGGCAGTATGTGGAAGAACAAGCAACAGAAAGCGGTGTAAAGAGACACCATGGTGGAATGAAAGAGTAAAAGAAGCTGTGGGAAGGAAGAACAAGGCTTTCAGAGTATGGTTCCAGGAAAGAACTGATCTGGCATGGGAAGATTATAAGATATAGAAGAAAGAAGCAAACAAGATTGTCGCAGAGGAGAGGAAGAAGTGGATGGTAAAGTGGACAGAGATGATGGAGGAAGACAGCAGAGCAAATAAGAAAGTATGGGATGGTCAAAAGTAAGAGAAGAGGTCTGCGAGAGGATGTGGTAATGATGGACAAAAACGGAAATGAGGTACACAACATAGATACACTCAAGACAGTGTGGAAAGAGTACTTTGAGGATTTGCTGAATCCAAATGGTCATAGGGAGGAAGACAATGTATTGGAAGATGGAGAAGACAACACAGGAATGGAAAAGGACCTGACTTGGAGAGAACTGGAGATGGCTATAGACAAGATGAAAAGAGGAAGGGCACCGGGTGTGGATGAAGTGAGTGTTGAAATGGTGAAGGCAGCAGGGGAGGATCGGAAACAGTGGCTGTACCGTGTGATGAGGCTGATATGGAAGGAGAGAAAGACCCCAGAAGATTGAAAGAAAGGATTAATTGAGGGGTCTAGATGCAAAACCGGCTATCTCCACTTTTTTGTGAAAATGAGCTATGGTTGGAGTACCATTCTCCGAGACGTTTGTGATCTGTTTATAAACTTGTTTGGTTGCAAATCAGGCTATATCCCCTTCAAGAATAGGGTGAAAAATAGGGGTTAGTTGCAAACCCGGCAATCTCCGTACGGCGTTGAGGTGCAGAACCGGCTATCTCCATGGCTCAAAATGACTCAACAAAACCACGCTTTCCTGTGGCATTATGATGACATGTTTGTGACATTAGCGCTCCTACGGCCATAAGCGTCAACAGATAGCAGTTAAGTACAGTCGAGTTGGCAGTCTAGAGTAAGGTGTGTGGATTTTTGTTGTTATGAGCTAGGAAGCAACGTGTGAAGTTTGTTGGGACAGTAACGACCTGATTGTAATTACTGTGTCTAATAATAACAGAAAAAGGTCATGGAGATCAATGCCGAACTCGTTTCACCAACCAAGGCAAGAAAGAGGCAAAGGCAACAGGAGAAATGGAAGAGGAATATCGCAAAGCAAAAGAGGTTAGTGTCTTTTATAGCATACTTTGATTTACGGTGTGCATAGTGTCACCGTTGTTTGAAACTATTTTCGGTAGACTTAAAATATGACACCAAAGTAAGAAATGGAATCTGTAAAAGATGGTTTGTGTCTGTCCATAGGTATGGTGCCACATTCCCGCCCTCCATTCCTGAGTGCGGACATTCGACCCATGCTTATCGCTGCTCGACCCTAACAATAGGCGAGATCACCGATTTTCATAAGCTGTTCTATGCTACACAGGATAAACAGATGCAAGATGCATTCCTAGCACGGTACTTCAGAAGAACCGTCTGCAAGCGTAGGCGCGCCAAAAATGAAACCCGTGCTCCAAAAGTGTCAACAATACAGTGTTATGTTAGGAATGGACGAAATGAACACGTGCCTGTCTGTCAAGCAGCATTCTTAAAAATACTACACATTACAAAACACAGACTGCAGTTTGTCACTAAAAATTGTACAGCAACAGGGAATTCACCAAAAGAAAGAAGAGGAGGAGATCACACCAGCCACAGGTATCGCAACAAGAGGGAATCGGTGGTAAGCTTTATAAGGAAATTTACGTGTGTAGGTGCACATTATACGAGATCGGCAACAAATGTCAGACGATACTTACCATCCGATTTGAATATCAGAAGGATGTGGCGGATGTATAACAGCGAAACACAACAAACAACTTTAAAAGTCAAGGAATCTTTTTTCCGGGGTGTGTTCAATAGATCTTTCAATCTGGGCTTCGGAACCCCTCGTACTGATGTATGTTCCACCTGCTTGAGTTTAGATGAAAAAATTAAAAGTGAGGTAGATTCAGCCAAGAAAAGTGAACTTTGTATTGAAAAACGTGTTCATAGTTTACGAGCAAAGGCGTTTTATTCATTACTTCGAGAGAGGACGAATACTCTCCTCATCTTGAGCTTTGACTGTCAGCAAAATCAGGTTTTGCCTAAGTTACCTGATCAGTCCGCTTACTACAGCCGGCAATTGTATATTTACAACCTGTGCTTTGTACAAGGTTCTTCTAGGGAAAAGGAGACAGTGGATAAGACTTTTATGTACACATGGACAGAAAACGAGTATCACAAGGGCTCCAGTGAGATCGCCTCTGCCGTCTATCGCATACTCACCAATACGGACT
The DNA here is from genome assembly GCA_946902985.2 of Meconema thalassinum. Classification (NCBI taxonomy): domain Eukaryota; kingdom Metazoa; phylum Arthropoda; class Insecta; order Orthoptera; family Tettigoniidae; genus Meconema; species Meconema thalassinum. Next base: position 651,580,389 of record OX336390.1, read on the forward strand.
TCTCTGGCATAGAAACACTGCGATTAGTATGCGACGGGTGCGGGAGGCAGAATAAGAATCGCATCATCATCGCAGCGTGTGCTACATGGTTTCTGAATGCACCCCGTACACTGACGTCCATCGAAGTGATATACCCAGTAACAGGACATTCCTTTTTGCCTAGTGATCGAGTGTTTGGCAGAATCGAGCAGGTATTAAGAAAAAGGGAAACTGTCACAAATCCGACTGAGTATAAAAACATTTTTGAAAGATTTGGGACCGTTATTGAAATGGGAAATGACTGCCTAGTCTCTGACTGGAAGACGGAAGCAAATAAGGTGTTCAAAATCACTGGCTCGTGGCACTTCAAATTTAATGTTAGTAAGCGTTTCATTCTAACAAGGTCCAATTCACATCCCATGAATAACGTGTTAGTCCGTGGAGAGCCTTATTACAGGACTGATGTATGCGTGGCAAAAAGTGTTTGTAAGCCAGGCAAGAATGTGGGAATGATTAATCCAGCCGTAATCAGGAAGGGTGTTGAAGTTAACCCTTTGAAATTACGGGACGTTACTAAATTGCTTGCTAAACACTACGGTGACCAATGGAAAACCCTCAAAGACCTACGATTTTTCGCCGACTTGATCGAGATCAAGCAAGATGAAGCAAACCATGATGAAGGAACCGAGGGACTTATTGAAGAATATGGCTTGGAGGAAACTGAGCATCTCATTGTTTAAACACCTTTGTTGTGGAAAATTGTACTATATCATAATTCCATGGAATAGACCGAAAATACTTTTCTCTCCAGTGTTAATATTCTTATTTCACCCTTTTCAATCCCGATTCCAGATATTCTGGCAAAACAATCGATGCTATACTTGTATTTTCAATGGGTGAGATGCAAAACCGGCAATCTCCAAGTTTTATTGCCCCCCTATTAATATGTTATCATATATTCTAGTTCGTTCATGCACTTAATGTCATTTATAAATCAAACAATACATTATAGAGCAATAACCATAATATTATATCACTTAGTTACTGAGGTATAAGAAATTCGTCTCTCCTGTAAAATTAGAGTCAGTGGAGATAGCCGGTTTTGCATCTAGACCCCTCAATTGTCCCAATATTTAAGATAGGAAGCAGAAAGGAGTACAGAAATTACAGGGGAGTCACACTCTTACCTCACTGTGCCAAGATATATGAAAAGATATTAGAAAGTAGAATACGAGCCAAAGTGGAGAGAAAATTGAGAGAGGAGCAGTATGGATTCAGACCTGGGAGATCAACAGTGGATCTCATATTTTCAGTGAGACAGCTCCAGGAACACCACTACGAATTTGGGGAGGATCTGTTGATGGCCTTCCTCGACATCGAAAAGGCCTATGATCGTGTGTGTAGGGAGAAGGTTGGGAAAGCAATGGAAAACATGGGAGTGGAAAAAGGGACTGTAGGCAGAGTGAAGGAGATGTATTGTGGAAGTGTGAGTTGTGTGAAAGTTGGAGGGGAAAGAACAGACTGGTTCAGACAAATGAGTGGCCTGAAACAGGGTAGCGCACTGCCTGTTATTGCCTCTTTATTGTGGTTATGGACGAGGTAATGGCACGGATAGCAGGAAAGATAGGAGAAGATAAGATGAAAGCAATGGTGTTTGCAGATGATCTCATCGTCTGGGGAAACAAGGAGGAGGAAATTCAGGAGCAACTGAAGGCTTGGGAAGAAACAGTGGGAGAGTACGGATGGAAGTTCAACATCAGTAAATGTGAGATCCTGTTAACGACCAAGAAAAAGGACAGACCAATGAGTGGGATAACACTTGGAGGTGGACAGCTGAAGAAGGTGGAAAGTCTCAAGTACTTGGGAAGTATAGTGGAGGAAAATGGGAGAAATGACAAAGAGATTACGGAACGTGGCAGACAGGCAGAAGCATTTCTGAGAAGCATTAGGAGCTTAGTGTGGAATAAAGATGTCCCACAAAAAAGCAAGGAAGTGTTATACAGAAGCTACTATATCCCGATACTGACCTATGCTTCAGAAACGTGGACAATGAAGAAAAGAGACATAAGCAGAATACAGGCAGGTGAAATGAAGTTCCTGCGAAGTAGGATCGGAGTAACAAGAAGAGACTGGGTGAGGAATGAAAAGGTCAGGGAAATGGTGAAAGAGGAGCCCTTGCAAGGTAGGATTGAGACATCAAGACTGAGGTGGTATGGACACTTAAAGAGAATGGATGAGAAGAAGATTCCCAAGAGGATACATGAGATGCAGATGCAGAAGAAACGACCAAGGGGAAGACCAAGAGATAGATGGCTGAAAGGAGTGGAGGAATGTGTCAAGAAGAGAGGCGATGACTGGACCAGAGTGACAGCGGAGAGGTGGTGGGAAGAAAGGACTAAGTGGCGAGGCTTATGTTCCAAACAGACCCAGCCTGGGGCTGGAAACTGTACAAGATGATGATGATGATGTTTTAATCATCAGGACGATGTAAAAATTTTAACAAATTTTTATTGATAGACCAAACATTAGACTGTTTTAGGAGAATTTTTAGTGTGTTTGACTGAAGAAGGCTCACGGAGCCAAAACATGTCTCAAAGTGTATATTGACATTGAGTGATATATAAAAATAAAAAATAAAAATCTATTGTAAAGTGGATATTTGTGTAACATATCATAATCAATACGGGAAATCTTGGAATAATGACTAAAGTCATAGATGTTCAGGTATTTAGCTTTTGTAGTTAATATGTCTCGAAAATAATTTCATATTGAGATTGAAATTGAATCTGAATTACTAAGCAGAGACAATGAATGCTCTGAATTGGAGCGACTATGCGTGGGAAAGTGAAGAAAGTGAAAATGATGTTAGTGAGTGCGAGAACTGCATAAGCAGCAGGGCAAGTTCAGATGATGAGCTAATGGATAATGTTGGTGGAGCTAATAAGGTGCATTTTACCGACAGTTATAATAGAAGTGACAATGGTAGTGAAGAGGGAACAACAGCATAGTACGAGGTGTCAAATCAGGAATCGGGATACAAACGATACCAATTTATAGCACAAATAAAAGTTTCAACTTGCCATCTCATTTTGAGGCATAGATATCTAGTGACTGTGTAATTGAAATAATTATAATATTAGTGGTAGTTTATTATAGAGTAAGGAAACTCTTGTGGTGGTATGCTTTGTGTAAAGCAGTGTCCCTTGTGCTATTTTTCCACTAATGTGTGTTCATCATAATTATATTTTGCTCGTTATCATCAATCTGAGCACACTGGTAGTGAAATCAGGTATGAATTACTTATATATGATTTTGTTTTTGTGAATGAATATGTGTTTTCACAGTAAAACTATTTTTTGTAAGAATTAATTCTGCTCACATGCAAATTCAGAAATCGTGACTGAAACTATTCAAATGTGAAGTTGTGCAATTGCGATGAGTTGTTGGAAGAAGACGTAATGGTAGCATTCCTAAGAAGATCCATAGATATACTTGTATTAGTATCTTGTTATTTGCACCCTGATCTGCTAGCATGGAGTAAAGAAACTATGGAGAAGGTTTCGTAATGGATGCGCAACAGACTTTATATACGTAACGTGCAAGATGGCTGCAGAAGCTACTAAGGCATGCAAGATTGCGGCTGAAGCTGACATCATGGTAAAGAAGACTTTATATAGATAACGTGCAAGATGGCTGATGCGGCTTTGGAACTTTGTAGTGGTGACGTGCCAGATGGTTGATGCAGCTTTGGATTTGTAGTAGTGGTGATATTATGAACTAAGAAACGAGATGGTCAAGAAAGCAAAGAGACCTACTCTAATTGTTTATTCGGAGAGAAGAAATAATAATGGAGATGAAATAGGAAGAAGGTTATCCGTGAAGCAATTCAGATTTGGGACTGTTGCGACAGTAACAGAAAACTAATGTGTATGATAAGATCGGAATTGAGTTACCAGAAATTATATAAGGAGCGAATTAGAATCAAGAATATAATGTGCGTTATGATGTATGAACAATAAAGGGAGTATGCCCAAACCAGAGCCATTTTCCCAGGAAGTGATTGTTTGCTGCTATCTTGAAAGTGTTGTCTATATGTCAGAGCTACAGTCAGTTCTTTTATTATGGATCCCATTACCACTATGTATTATATATAACTACCACAAGAGTATTTTTTTTAATGAATCATATAACGGCTTTGGTGGCGTAGTTGGTAGCATGCTGAACTGCTGTGCCCAAGATAGCGGGTTCAAACTCGGCCGAAGTCGTCGGATTTTTTAAGAGCGTTAAAAATCCTTCAGTATGCCTGCCTTCGGAGGGGAAGTAAAGACGACGGTCCCATGTCATAGATTTATGGCTAAATTTCTAGGTTAGATTTTGTTGGAAAGGTCTATCAAAGTTCCAACCTTCACCACTAGGTATCATTGACATCTGGTAGCGAAAGTTGGAACTACTTGAAATTGAACGGAACGTGTAGCTCACCCTACGGGTGTCTGCTGAAAGCAGCTACAGACTCTGGCGAGCCCAGAGCCCTTGGACACTCCCGGCACTAAAAGCCATACGATAAATAAATAAATAAATAAATTACAATATATATGATTTTGCCATCTTATCTAATGTATTCTGGTTGGTGGATGTCACACCATGCCTCGGGAAGGGAGAGTTCTGCTGTGTTCCACCAAATATTATTTGTTTAATCATTCACAAGCTATCTGCTTATGAACTGGCACCCACCCAATTATATATTATTACAACATAGTGGAGCACCCAACCTAGGAAATCATATTACAAATTAAGTATTACAAAGGGTTGAAGCAAATCTGTTTGATGTCTCTGAAAATTGCACATGTGTAGTTGAGTTCAAGTTTTTATGTGCATTCATATATCGCAATGATGCCCATTATTATGATCATTTTGTAGCACATGCACTAAATTTTGTTGCATGTTAAATAAAAAGTTGTTTCTTTTACAGCAGTAGACACACCTTAACCCGCGATCGGTCGCGTTGTCCGTCCTTACGCTATCGGTCGCACGTTAGATTTTATCTAACACGACATCTGTGTAGAGAAATGTTCAAATAGAGTGTATTTTTGAGGTTGGATTTGTTTCTTCATAGTTCAGATGCATTCAAATAGATTTACTACACTGACCGGCAAAAAAGTGGAACAGTAATTTAAAAAGTATAAAATTAGCCATGAAAAAGATGTAATCACATTTTAAAAGCTTTTCACGCATTAGGACACACATCTGAAACATCCGTGAATAGAAATTGACATTTCTTAGGGTGGTTTATTACCACCAATTACCCCCAATCTTCGATGAGCCTAACAAGCTGTCATGGACGCTAAGGGTGGAAACACTCGTTTTTAGTGACCAGTGTTCCCGTGCAGTGCAGTGCAAACATTAACACTGTTTTGTTTGGCAAAAAAAAAAACAGCCCAAAAGAACATTAGTAAAAAATAGAAAATTGTTAGATTTGTGAAATGTAACGAAATTTGTGAGTTAAAGCGTGTTGTAAAACATGTTTCAGTATTTTCTGTAGCCAACCATCTAACATTTACATGAATAATGCAAATATTGGAAAACCGATACATTTTAGTGGAATAAATTAAGAAATTACATAAAAAATTGAAGTGTTCCACTTTTTTTGCCGGTCAGTGTATTATGTAACTCACACTTTTACTCCCTGAACGTGGACAAACATAGGAATTTTTAGAAATAATCTCTAGAACATAGAAAGTTAAAATTATATTATATTCATAAGATGTACATACCAAATAAAATATATATCCAAATTTGTGTAGGAAGGTGTTCTTTCAAATTAGTTTCTTCACCATTGATATGATTCGTAGCTCATAAATAAGTTAGCCCAATGAATAACAGTATAGAAAATTTGCACGCACTGTACAAACAAATACAAATGTTCCAATCATGAACTACCTCCTCCAGCTTACATGTCACTGACGATATCATATGTATAGAAACAGTCCAATAACATATATGACAATTAAAAAAATCTTTACACAAATATACTGTACAACAGTTTGAGATCACGCAAACCTTCTCATCGCTGTCTTCCTGGCCACGAAAACACTCGCTGCAAACCAACTTTGTTGATCCTGTGTGTTCCTTGCAAATTGGATGTTGACAAGAATCACAACGGCTATTCGTGAAACTGTTCTTTCTTGTAGGACAGTAGGCACACCTTGGTTTACCTGCTGTAGGTGTATCTGCCTTGTTTGTGAGTGGAAGGTCTTCTCCAGTGATTTGCTTGATTTTCTGTCGCAAAGTTATTGATAAATTTGTGAGCGAAGCACGTTTCATCAACTGAGGTGTGAAGAGTGTCTTGGCCAGTTCCTTTAGAAAATGCCTCCGTGAAATCATATTGCCGGTGTTGGCTTTATATATAATTTGTGCATTTATTACCCCAACATTGAGTGGTCCCTGTTAGACAGTCATCGGCCATCTGTCGCCGATCCTCGAAACAGAATAATCAGATTTCAATCTCTCCACGACATCCACTCCACCTTTTGTTAGATTATAAGACGTAATCATTTCAGGTTTCTCGGCGTCCCCAGTCGAAGCATCAATGGCATCATCGTTGTGCATGGTTGAGATGAGCGAAACATTTATCTTTTTCTGAGAAATGTATGAAACTAGCAAGCGGTTTGGATTTTTCCCATATCTAAAGAGGCTGCGTGGTGCTTTTCTTCCTCTGATGTTGAGAAATTCCTGTGGTAGCTGGGGTTTGTTTTTACGTACTGTCCGTACCATCGTTGTACGATGATTTACATTTGCAAGTGGTGCCGAAGTGAAGTAATTGTCCACTGTTATTTCTACCAATTTTGTCAATCGATTGCATTAATCTTTTCACAACACTGCTTGCATCGTTTGATAATTTATAGTGACCCTCTGGCTGCTTTCCTGGGTAGATCTCCATGTTAAGTACATACAACGTCCTGGCAACCACCAAGGCATTGATCCTGATGTCATATCTTGCCGGTTTGTTGGCCATATATTGCCTGAATTTACAGCGGCCCCTAAATGGCTCCAGCATCTCGACCATGGTCCCGTATTCTTCTAGTGTATAGCTATCAATGCATTGTTTTACGAATCCATCAAATATGTGCCGAATAGGGGCAAGATTGTCTTCCTTCTTCCTGTCTGCTCTAGAATTCTTCTCATCGAACCGTATTGCCCACACCAGAATGTGGAATCTTCTTTCGGACATAACAGCAGAAAAACATTCTGGCGCTGTTCAGTCTGTAGCTCACAATTCAATAGTGCTCAATTATTGAGCCTTTTTACTCCTAGCATGTACAGCACTTGAAAAATACGCTGCCATTTCTTCATTATTAGTGAGCCTGCAGTCTCTAAACCCACGACCATATGAAGAAGCCAGCCCATTATCTGTATTTTTTTTTTTTTTTTTTCCATTTGTAAAGTGCACAATTTCACATCAGGAAATCTGTTGCATCAGGAAAAAATATTTTCCAGCAATCGATAAAGTTTGTACAATTCTTCGCTTGTCCTTTAACACCGTGCTGTTTAGTTATTATATTTTGCTGGCGTGTTTTAGTAGGAATTGGCTTATGGACCTCCCACTTAGTAATATAAGGTGCGTTCAAAAAGTAACGAGCCGGAGGCATAATTACAGAAACCAGTACCTGTATGTTAGAAGTATTGGCCCTGGCTGTTGAGGAACTTGTCCCACTATGACACGAAGCAGTGAATGGCTGTCTCATAAAACTCCCTGGGCTGCGATGTGAACCAGTTCCGCACGTACAGCTGGACGTTGACGTCCGAGGTGAATCGTTGGCCCCGCAGAGCCCTTTTCAGGGGACCAAACATAGTGTAATCACAGGGAGAGAGGTCTGGACTGTATGAAGGGTGGCCGAGAACCTCCCATTTGAATTTCTGCAGGAGTGCCGCGACTGTGTTGGTTGTATGAGGTCGTGCATTGTCGTGGAGCAGAATGACCCCATGGGTGAGATTGTCTGGTCGTTTTGTTTTGACCACTTGGCGAAGGGTGGTCAAGGTCTGCGAGTAACGCTGGGCATTCACTGTTGTCCCGTGTGGCATGAAGTGTATCAGAAGGGGGCCATCTTGGTCAAAGAAGAACATCAGCATTACCTTTCCTGCACTCGTGTGGATGGCCTTGCCTTTTTTGGGTGGTGGTGACCCTGGATGCTTCCACTGGAGGCTTTGTCGTTTGGATTCAGCTTCGAAGTGATGACACTATGACTCATCTCCAGCAACCACTCGTGCCAGGAACCCATTCCCTTCCCTCGCATAGCGCTGCAGATGACCAAGACAGTGGGCCATTCGACATGCTTCCTGGTGTGGTTGAAGACCGTGGGGCACCCATTGGGCACACACTTTGTGCTAGTGCAGTCGTTCCTTCATGATGGTGTGCACACTTCCGACGCTCAATCTGACCACGGAGGCTATGGCGTTCACTGTCACTCGGCGGTCCTGGGTAATGAGTGCATCAACCAGCTGGTCGTTGTCATCGGTAATGCAGGGGGGTGCCCAAGACCGGGCATCGTCGGCTAATGACACCCTTCCTTCTCTGAAGCGCCTGTGCCACGCCTTGACCCTTGCAAGGGACATGCAGTGTTCGCCGTACATTTGTGACATTCGGCGATGAATGTCCGTTCCCCCTACTCCTTCCGCTGTCAGAAACCGAACAACACCTCTTACTCTTCGTTTGACGCATCCATGTCACTGTTTGCAATGCGACTGGCAGCATTGGACGATTGATACATGCTGCTGCTCGCTTTGTATCGTCACATGACGTGCACGCGTGCCCTCTAGCGACGAGCTGTGACCTTCCACGCTCTGGTCGGAACCACACCTCGTTACACATGCCACGATTAGCTGATGTCGTCACCGGTTTGCGCATTCCAGCCTCCGGCTCGTTACTTTTTGAACGCACCTTATATTTTGTCTTTACCTACGTACTCTGAAGCCGGTCTACGTCCGAGTAAATCACGGATACGCACATCACTGTCGTCTCCACTCTCATTTGTTTGTTCTGTATCAGAATTGTGTTCACTGTGTTCAGTGAACACACTGTTTCACCACTGTCGTCTAGAAAACAACTAGGAGTTACATACGCATCTTCTTCTTCCATCCACCGCATAATTAAATCCTCATCTGGGTTCGAACCCATGTTATACGCCTCACTTCTACACGTATGTCACTAACTATAAGCGGAAGAAACATTCAACATCATCAGTCGCACCGTTGAAAACTACCTAACAACACTAACGTGACCAATCCCGCAGCTAGAATCCAACTAACACACAGGTCTCGGCCAATTCAAAACACTGTCACCAATCACGCGCGACTCTCGCACCCTTGAAAGTAACAGAGTGGTGTCACTCAGGTAGTGGGGGAAGCATTTCGGAGAGTTCTGTGCCATTCACCATGCGAAAACAAAATGGCGACGAAGAAACTGCCAATGTTAGATTTTTCTAACAGCGTGACCGATCCCGGGTTAAGCATCCTGAGGCTGTGGTGGACTCACAGCTCTCAAACCTTCTCACACATCTTCACAAATTGGCCAGGCTAACCGACATTTGGTCAGTTTTTTTGCATAACAGGACAAAATAGCTTGCGCAAGGAAAAAAGAAATTGTTTTTCGCGAGATTGTTATGAAATCATGGTCGTTTTAAATGTGCCCCCGAATATTTAACACTACCAGTTAGAAATTCACTTGTACTGTACTGTTGTTTTTTTTTTTTCTGTATTTGCTGCACCCCCTATAAATGTATAAATTGAGCTGACTTGGGAGTAAATATGGTAGGTAATCCTTTCAAAAAATGCATTTTTATAATACTGTAGAGGTATATCTTCTATTGACAATCCTGAACCTGTTGATGTAGACATGATGTTACTGATGTATTCACTTATGAATCTCACGAATATTTTTCAGATTGTAGTTCAGATGATCACTCAGTTGTAGAGGTAGCAGTATTCTCAGTGAAGATCAGCAATATGCTCCTGATCATCATGTAAACAGAGACTGAAGTGCCTTGCCTACAGTGACTGCAATGAGAAGACCTTTTATATTTACAGTGTCATTAAAAACAGCACCTAGCTCTTAGCTGCACATCAAATCAGAATGTGGAGAATTTATTTTGAAATGTTTACAAGAATTGTCTGAAATTTTTTAAAGTGTTTTTAAGATGAATTTGATTACAGCAGAGCCTTGATAGGGACCAAGCACAACTAGAGTAGTGTCAAGATCACACCTTGCCTACAGCAGTGTTTCTCAACTCTTATCCGACTTCAGCACAGCAATTTTGTTTTGAAAATATATTGTCCTAGTCCTGGAGGAAATACATGTTTCATTATACTTCTCAATCACATTTTATATGTTCTAGAGTTCAATAATATGGCATGTCTTTGAAATAAAGTGCATTAAAAAAAAAAATACAAAGACATTAAGTTAAACTAGGGCGCCCGAGCTGCTCCACAGCATTATTTTTCAGTATTGGAATTAAAAAATAACAACATTATGTAATAGTTTATAACATTTATTTCACAATGCTTCCTTCCAGACAATGTTCGCTGTGCGTAAACCCTTAGGTTTAATTTCTACTTTTACATCTTTAAATGTCTTTCCTCGGGATAAGGCAACATACAATTGTCCGTGGCTAAAAGCAGGATCAGGCAAGTAGATTCCAACTCGATGAAGCGTTTGACCCTGTGCTTTGTGGATCGTAATACAAAACGCTAGGGTAATAGGAAATTGCCGTCTTAAAAGAGAACGGCATTGTAGTGGGTGATGGAGACAAATCTACGCGAGGTAGCAGTATTCGCTCCCCACTATTCACACCAGTTAGAACTTAAAAATCTATGATATTGTCGTACATTTTTCTAACTATTAGCCTCGTCCCATTCAGTAATCCCTTAGTTGCATTGAAATTCCTTAGGAGCATTACAATAACACCTTCTTTCAAGTCAGCACATGGGGAGGTAGACCACTCATCATAAGCCTGTTCAAATTCAGTGAAACTGCAAAACTTCACTTTCTTCTTCAGTTACCAATGTATTAACACTCGTGTAAAATATAGAAGTTCCTGGAAGTAGATCTGAAACGACCCTATTAATTTCATGGCAATGTTAATTTTTTGGTGCAAGAAAATGAAAAATGAGAAGTAATATTGAATGTCCACTCATAACTTAGAATCAACCAATTTGAATAATTAAGCGCTCGAATGAAAGAGCGTGATCCACCGAGTGTTCTTTGACTAAAACGACCTGCGTACCTCAATTAAAACTAAGGATATGATAACTTCAATGAGAAAAAAAGTTGGAAAAGTTCAAGAAATCAAATAATGTGAGGAAGGCGGAAGTTAAGGATTTGTAATACTTGATAACAAATCCGTGTATGAATACCTTTCATTTAAAAAAAGAATGAAGGAAATCGACCGGATAGAATGGCCGGACGGACTCGGTTAAGTTTTCATAAATATTTCTAATATTTGCTTCGGCACTCATAACAGTCCTCAGAATTAACCAATTTAAATATTTAACACCTCAAAAGAAAGAGCTTGATCCACTGAGTGCTCTTAGACCAAAACGAACTGCGTAGCTCAATTAGAACGAAGGATATGATTGCTACAATGAGAAAAATAATTGAAAAAATGTGAAGTAATATTGAATGTCCACTCATAACTTTCCTCAGAATCAGCCAATTTGAATATTTAAGAGCTCAAATGAAAGAGCTTGATTCACTGAGTATTCTTAGATGGAAACGACCTGCATACCTCATTTAGAACCAAAGATATGATTGCTTCAATGAGAAACAAAATTGTAAAAAGTTGAAAAAATCAAATAACTTGAGGAAGGTGGAAGTTAAGTGATTTGTAATACTTGATAACAAATCTGTGCATAAGTACCTTTCATTTAAAAAAAGAATGAGGAAATCGACTATCTGACATGGCTACCCTTTGTTGGTCTTCTTTTTTTATATTGTGCCATTATTTTACATTAATTAACAAGAAGTTCCGTGACGAACTAAAGAGCCTACTTTTCTTAAAATTTAAGATCCATGCCAATGATTAATCTATATGGATCTATCTAGAATAATGACGAAATTAGGTTGATAATATCAAAATTTCTAATTAGTTCGAAATACTATATTCCTGGCAAAATGTAGCCTAATAGAGAACTACAGTTGGCAGCCCTGGGGACTGAATATATTCTTAGTTCAATCTCTTAAGGTACAGAATACAAAATTTGGTTGAAGTCCAATGGATATCATGGACGTTACATGCAGTTAAACATTGGATCGAACAGCGCGCGTAAAATCATGACATACATGTATTGGTCAGAAATATTCTGAAATAATATGATCTATTGTTGTGTCAATTTTGAATGAAATCCATTTGTTAGTATAGAAGTTACATGCATTTTAAAATCGGACCTATCAGCAGGCTTAGAATCATGTTGGCAGCACTGACGTATATTAGTTACTCCAAATTAATCTAGAATGCCAGGTACTATACGTGTGCAAAATTTAGAGCTATTGGCTTGCATACTTTCTGATATATTGATATTAGGGTAACAAAATTAGAGACAGTATTTATTAACAGTTGGCAGCCCTGGTTACTCTTAAGAATCGGCATAGTCATATCTGTTATGGTACACATAGCACACACGAAATTTGGTTGAAATCCAAATAATAGTATAGAAGTAACATGTATTTAAAGTTGGACCTCTCAGCAGGCTTAGAATCATGTTGATAGCACTGACCTATATAAATTACTCCAAATTAATATAGAATGTCAGGTACTATACGTGTGCAAAGTTTAAAGCTGTCGGCTTGCATACTTTCTGATATATGGGTATTTGGATTAAACCAATTGAGAGCATTTATTAACAGTTGGCAGCCCTGGTGGCTCTTAAGAATACGCTCAGTCATATTTGTTTATGTTCACACAGTACATACGAAATTTGGTTGAAATCCAATAGATAGTGTAGATGTTATATGCATTTAAAATTTGGACCTATCAGCAGGCTTATAATCATTTTGGCAACACTGCCATGTATGGCCTCCTGGAAATTAAACTGCAATATTATTATCCATACTTGTGCCAATTTTGAAATAGCTCCCATTCATACCTTCCAAGATATCCAACATGGAGCTCAAATTTCAATTGCGATTTTTCAGCAGTTGGTAGCACTGACATCATTTTCAAATATGGCCGTGAGATATTCAGGTATAGATCGTTACTCCTACCAAATTTTGTTCCGATTGCTGCAGCCGTTGAGGAGTTGATAGGGGGGGGACACACATACAGCCAGACAGAAGGACAGACAGACAGACACACATTTGCCCGATCTCATAAGTCTACTTTTTCCTCATTTTTGCAAAATGTGAAAAGTAGGCTAAAAATCTAAGTGCTGGGCTTTTGAAGTGTTTATACTATGTAGGCTATATCTGTGCTCTATGTAGACATTTAGTGAGGATTGTCTTCAAACTCCCATTCTGGGAAATAGAGCCTATGCATTCAAGCCTAAATTAAGTTCAAGATGCATGTTAGTTTTAAGAATGATTGACAATTTTAAGTTTATGTTCATTGTAAGATTATTCCATGACCCAGCAGGTTTTATCCTGGGGCCTGGCATTTGAGGAAAACTGGTCTACAGCCAAGGTTAGTGGTGTTTGGACATCTAGGGGTAGAAAGAAATACTCTCACGCGCTGCACTGTTGCCAGTGAAAAAAAAAAAACTTTGTCTTTTGACTCTGTTTTGGCTCAGATTGTGCGGTGGTTTGGGAATGGAATTATTTAGACTCTGCTGTAATTTATTTATGTCTTGTGCTGTATTTGGGCATAGTTATTACGACACCACACACCGTCTAGTCAGGTGGTAAAATTTAATCTTTGTTATTGAGATGAGTTGTATTTTGTCTTGCTGCACATACAAGTTTTATATGACTGTCTATGTATTGAAACTGTATCTAAGATTCCTAGATATTGTTTTTTCTGCTCTGTTGCATCAAATAAAATGTGTGCTGTACTTCTGCCCTGTTGTATCAAATAAAAAAAGTTTGCTGTCCTGTTTATTATATAACATTTCACTGAATTGCATTGCATTATATCCACCCCACCCAGCAGTGTAGGTGAGTGCGTTAATTCATGCTCTTGCCCACTGGCTCTGGTACCTCCTCCCCCAGTTATTCCCCTCCAGGTAAATGCTGGCATGGTACCTTATTTCAAGTTCTGGAGTACCTACTCTGACCCTAGACCCACACACATAATTTTGTACACTTTGCTGTTACCACAACAACATGTGATTTCAAATACCATACACACACAAGTACACTGGGTTGATGACCATGAATGTCCCAAGCCTCTAACTGAATCAACAACAGCATCCATTTTTACATTTCTACGTGACCTTATTGACTCCATTTACTTGATATAGTGTGAAATGCCATCAGCTATGATATAATATGGGGCTGTCCAGTGACATGAACAGTGGCACAATCTGTTTCAACCAACTGGAGGACATATATCAGCCGACTGACTATAAGGTGGCAATGATCAAAAGAACCTGCGCAAAGCTCACTTCCCTGTGCATTCACTCCGAGTTGATGTGCGATGTCACAGAGGAACGGTGGAGGGGGTCACATGCTGTCTGGCTGCCTTACCGAGCACACTGCGGAGATACGCTGACAAGAGCTTCGTGGCCAATTCATTTTCGCGCTCTTATTTTTTTCTCAGTTTTATATACATTTTCTTTATTGTAGTCTTATAATCCCTTGTCGTATAGCGTGTACTTGATTTGTAAATGTGTTTATAATAATAATTTTATTAATGCAGCCAATGGCCATGTACTTTTCTTTTCAGGACGGGTCAGGGAAGGGATATTGGAAGGAAATCTGCCGTGGACCTATTGAAAGGAACCGTCCCGGCATTTGCCTGGTGGTGAAAATGGGAAACCACGAAAACCATTTTCAGGACGGCCGAGGTGGGATTCGAACCCACGCTCTCCCGATGCCAGAGAGGCACGAGGTAGCACTTTAGCGCTCTCGGCCACCGCGGCCGGTTATATAGTGTTGTGTACCATGCTATTCTACTAATAGCATCATTTGAGTTTTGTTATGGCTTCTACTTCGAAGTATGGTAGCAAATCTGGACGACCATTAAGGAGACAAGGTAGAGAAATAGTCTATAACGTAACTGCTCACCTACGAGAACAGAAAACCGTTCATAAACTCAATTATAATGTTGTGGCTTCAACAAGTAAAGCAACGGGTGTTTCAAAGTCATTCGTGAAGCGTATAATAGCGGAAGGGAAAACGTCTATGGCCAAGGGTCGTCTGCAGTTTTCTACACCTGATGCATTATTTCGTGTTGTTGATATTATAGCCTCTGTGTGTGTACGCTTATTGGAACAGTATATTTCTTTAAAACATAGTTTACAACTAGGAAATCATAAATACTGTATTTTCATTTAACTCCGCGCT
Organism: Meconema thalassinum; assembly: GCA_946902985.2. Classification (NCBI taxonomy): domain Eukaryota; kingdom Metazoa; phylum Arthropoda; class Insecta; order Orthoptera; family Tettigoniidae; genus Meconema; species Meconema thalassinum. Next base: position 651,595,855 of record OX336390.1, read on the forward strand.
TAATTCTTTCGGTCACTTTACATTTACTCTCGTTCTTTTAATTGCATTGCGTTTGTAGCATTAATGAAGGAATAACCTCAATTGAACTGCTGGCTGCAGGTACTTACGATATGGTATGTGACGACGATTGACAGCCAGCCGCGCCCGGGAACAGTTACGAATGCTTTACGTGATAAGCGCTTTTTTTTTTTTCGATGTCAATGAACTACGACCTACTGTATATCCGTTTTACGTCTCGGCATGATGGGTTAAAATCACTAACTGGGCTATTAATTATATTATCATGGAGATAGCATGTGCAACAGATTCTCGTCAGACGTAATTTAAGGATGGCAAGGTGCTTGATACACAAAGACCACTTCCATCCAGTCTAAAAACACTTATAGTGGGCGATTGTATTGAAGATAGAGATATGCTCTCGCGGACTTTTGTGTAGAACTTTTCATGCTGAACATTTATTGCATTCATAGTATATTGATATTTTTAACGGTTTGCCCAGCGTAAGCTTAAGAAGCGCACGGACGCCAAGTTTTTTTCCCGACCTTTTCACTGAAATCGTTACTGCTTGGCTTCCTTTGATCATAAATAAATTATTTTGTACAGAAACTTTCCTTGAGAAATACTTTACAGAATGGTGAAAACCTCATCAAAATCCATCCAGTGGCTCTCGAGATTACCTGTGACATCCAAGAATTGGGGACTCTGTTTTATACTAAGTAGAGATTGTCTGGGGAGATCGGGACGAGCCGATGTGAGCTGCGCGAACCGAAGTGGCCGAGGGTTCTTTTGTTTGTTGTACCTTTATAGATGTAGATAAAACTGTAATATATGGTGTGATTTTTGTTAACTTGGAACTATCTTGTTTTGTTCTCGATTTAGGATATTGGCATGGGTACAGACTGATCTCTGTCATTTTTATGGAGATTGGGTTATTCATTACTGTATTGTGTGTTTGTGTGTGTGTGTGTCCCAAATAACTTATGATGGACTGAATTGATGTTAATGAAATTTGGTAGGTATATCAACCTCCAGACTTAAGAAGTCTTAACCAAAGTCGATACAGAAAAATGCTTGGAAGAAGAATTAAACTCTTCACACTTGTCTTGCTATTGAGTATTATTTAATTCTCAATGCCATTCTTCTGCCCTTAACAAATATCAATAGTGCATTCTCAATATCTTGTGTGCATCTAATTATTCACTTTGTGTGTCAACTGCTATATATACAGAACATTGACATTGCCAAAATATTAATCAACCATTATTTCAAAAAAGAGGAAACCTCTTCTGAATGTTGGCATGAAATCCCTTGTATTCAAATTCAAGTTGGTGGTCGATGTGGTAGATGTGATATAAAACATCTGTTACCCAAGCTTTTCTTCTTCTGCGCGTTTGGGTCTCCTAGGACCATGCGGAATCAACACTTATTGGCCTTGATGTTTGCCCAATAACTCTTCATGCGCAACGATTGAGCGAGTTTTCGTTGCTGCGACCAGACGTGTCTAGTAGGTCTTCTATCTTCTCCCTAAAAACCACATGTATGAGTAATTTTTCTAATTTCCTCTCGTTCCTTGAGATTGGGAAAACCTAATTCAGCCAAGTCATTTTCCGCCTGTTTGTACCAATTGGACCTTGTTGCCTTTTTCTGCAAGAACATATAGATTTTATGTGTTAACCTAGTTGGGTCCATTCTGTCCAAATGTGCCATGAATTGGATCCTCCTCATATGTATTGTGTCTGTGATTTTAGTAATTTTCAAATAGACGTCAGCATTAGGTTTTGGAAGGTGAATTCCATCTTTGATTCTTGGTCCCAAAATTTTTCGTATGATTTTGCGTTCCTTAACCCTCACCCCTCGATTTAAAATTCTCTTGGCTCTCCCTACAGCTCGTATTTAACCCTTACGGCAAACCATCCGTGCCAACCACCGCGTACCAACCACCGCGTACGAACCACCGTTTATTTTCCGTGGGCCCTCCCCATCCAGTTACCACAGGCTTCTGGAGTACCTTTGGCTCAACCTCAAAGACAATACCGACCTACTGTCTTGCAAGTATACTTGCACATTGCAATACGTACCCATGGCCAGTAAGCAGTAATGTTCGGTCTGCCAGAGTTAAAAGCTTAGCGTAGGAATCGCAAAAGATCATATATATATTCCATTATGGCACTCCACATCACATACGAGTGTTAAGGTATTAGCGCCAATTAAAAATTGTTGGTAAATCTAAGATACTAAACGCCAATTGAATATTGAAGCTTGACATTTTGTACACCAAACGCAAATGAAAAATAATTAATGCAGTAGGGGACACAATTATGTCGGGGCTCGCCCGACACACGACTGGAACGGGAAATATGTTATGTCGGGGCTCGCCCGACTGACGAGGGGTAAGGGTTAATCTCCAATTGAATTCTCAGTGTTTTATGTTGTAGATTAAGTGTCTCAGCTGCATAAAGGGCTGCAGGTAAGACTACTGTTTTATAATGTTGAATTTTACAATTCCAAGAGAGGCATTTTTTGTTATAAACTTGTTTAGTCAAATGGAAAGCAGTTTCCATTTTCTGTAGTCTTGCTTCTATAGATTTTCTTTTGTTGCTAGTTTCATTGATCCATTCACCTAAATACTTGAAGTCTTTCACTCGGGAGACCTTACAATTACCAATGCGGAGTGTATTCAGAGCAGTTTGAATATCCGTCATAAATTTTGTCTTTTCAAAAGAAATCCGTAAGCCGATTTTTGCTGCTTGTTCTTGAAGTAATTCAAGTTGTTTCTGGGTATCAGAAATGTTTGAAGCAATTAACGCCATGTCATCCTCCAATGCCAAACAGTCGAGTGTTATCCCTTTGCGTTTTGGTCCTTGTCTATGGGATGGTGCACCAGATCGTCTCCATTCTCGGACGACTTTTTCGAGTGCACAATTAAACAACCATTAGTACGAGATTCGGTATAAGAAATGTATACCCTCATCTGTTATTTATTAGTGATAAGAAATAAATGATAGATAATATACTCATTGACATATCGCGAATAGGTTGCCTAGTTAAATTGTGTACGGATAATATTAAATAATTAAATTTTTAATTTATTTAAATTTATTTAAATTTTTCATTGAAATTTATTTAAATTTTTAATTTTTTAAATTTATTAAATCTACTTCTTTCATTAGTTATTTAAAAAAGTCATACACTAGTGAAGAGAACATACCCAACAGAATTGAAAAAGTCAAGGTTGCCTTCTTCCCTCTCTGCCCAAATGTGGAGTTGCCAGGTATAAGCAGGTGAGTAAATGTTAATGATATACTCTCATCAGTTATTTAATTGTATATTATATCAAATGAAAGCTTATTTGTTTCTGAATCTAACTGTATTAGGTTGCCTTATGAAAAAGTTGATCCAATCCATGGTTGCCTAGATTTTAGATATAAATTTTAAACGTGAGCGGTGAGAGTGACAGAGATGCGCGCGCAACTCCATGCGACAGTCATGATGAAGCGAGTTGTTATTAATGAAGATTTTTCCCATAGTGGAAGCGTGTTCTATAGATACAATACTGAATTCAATTTAGATTAAATATTAACAACAATATCAAATTATTTTCACAGACATTTATTTATTAGAAAATTACATAATTATATAAGAATTTTTTTATTCATACAAAACTTTATCAATAAAATAGATCAGTAAAAAATTATTTGGATTCTGACTCATTAGAAGTGGCTACTTCAATCTAATTCTAATTCTTCATAGTTTTCTTTTGCTTCTGATACTCCGAGTACAATCGTACATCCTCAACTTGTAAAGGTGTGGGTTCCCTAGGAACCATCTATGCTTCAAATAGCCATCCAAAAACCAGCCACAATCTTCAGGATTTAGTTTAACGCAGCTTGCATCTCTTGCATGAAGCCACATTGAATTTACATAGATTGTTCGTAAAATTTTCTGTTGAAGAGGCTTCCAGCATGGTGGAATCAGATTGGAGTCCATACCTTTAATCTTCTTTATAAAATGCTCTTTATCATTTTATGTTGCATATGTGTTTTGTAACAGCTGATTTGTAACAGCTGATATCTAGCGTCATTAATGTTGAAACAATTTTTGATCCCATACAGAAGGGCAGCAAACTCCTGAGCACGATCAATTATTTAATTGACGAATAGATCTATTGGGTCCGTTAACGACGCAAATATTTCTTGGAAATCCTTTAGTTTGGAAAATATTTTAAAAGGCTTGATTTTTCCTTTGTTATAAAATGCAGCTGTATAATCACAGCCCGTAAATGTGGTGGAAACCCAAGCCTAAAGTGGGACCCAATTTCATTGCAAGCTCGGTACAGTTAATACAATCAAGATCTTTCATTTTACTTTTCTTAGATGAAGAACCCGCCGAACAAATTTGAGTCTCTGGAATTTTAGTAAAATTACTAAGACATCGGTATCATTCGCTTTGACCAATATTTTTGAATTAGGTGGCGCTTTTGATACATGGAACATCATCCGCGTATCTGCCTCTTCATGTTGGCATAAATAATCTTCTTCTTCATGTTTTACAACGTGATTTTCGACTGTATGATAACTAAAACATTGTTCTCTTATTACTGTAATAAACATTTCTTTAATTTGGATTATTGACACGAGATTGTCAATTTCCCAGTAATTAGCCAAGAATTGCACCAGGGCTTCTTTGAAACAGAATTTTTTTAGACTTCCAAGAACATCGCTAGGCCGTGGATGAAGAGATCCTTGGATAGAGGTCCTTGGATGACGTACTGTCTATCAAACTCCAGCCAACTTTGACGCTCACAGTCTTTGATGGAAGGTGTTAGGTGCCTATCAAAAATGATGTGTATTTCAGAGGTGTTATTTGAGCACAATTTTATTAAGATGGATTCTGCAATCTTATCAAATGTCTGCGGCATAGAAGATCCAATGAAATATAAGTAATATAAACCGTCTATTATTTCAATATCGATACCGGTAGGCTCAACAGTTTTGACATTGGACTTCAATACTTGGGCTAGCTTAGATTTATCCGTTTTTAATAAGTCGCCAGTACAGGAGAAAAGAGCAGGTGGCACAGGCGCTAACGGAAACGTTAAGCAGTGCTCTATGTTGATGTTTTTCTCAATACTAATTGCAAGTAATCGTCCAAAGATATCTCGTTCCATCTTAAGAACGGCCCGTTTACTTTTATCTTTACTGGTTTGAGCTTTTACGGCAGACTGACAAGCGAAATTCAGGACTTTGTTACGCTTTATCGGTTTTTCGAACCTTCCAGGAGTAGAATTAGATTCTGAAATAAACGTCGATTTTTGTTGATTTCCAACGGACTTTGATTAGAAAATCACTAACTTCAGGAGATGCTACCTTACCAGTTGAAATATTAAACACAACATTTCTATCAATAATTCCAATCAAGATCTTTCCTTTTACTTTTCTTAGATGAAGAACAGTGAATTTTTAGCCTATTTTCAATTTTGAAAAAATAGGCTTATGAGATCACCTTTTGTCTGTGTGTGTGTGTGTGTGTGAGGTGTGTGTGTGTGTCCCCCTAATAACTTCTAAACGGCTGGAGAGATTTCAATGAAACTCAGTAAGTTCAAAGCACTATTCCGGACAACCCCGACCGTGCCTTTCAAATTTTGTTACGTCTCACCAATTCAACATGGTGGCTGTGCGAAATATTTCACCAGCATTCAATATCTCCGAAACTATTCCCGATATCACCCTGGAATTTTTACGGTAATAAAGGGAACTACTAGAAGTTTACCTATGTGACTTTTGAAAAACTGGTAACTACAAAACCAACATGGCGGCCACGCAAATTTGCGACTTTTAAATAGACGTTTCTCGCGATTTAACCAACCAAACGCAATCAAACTTGGTACAGTATATGTTTATACACATTGTAATGCACCGACATCTAACGTGGTTCAATTGTTTACATAACCACAAGATGGCGGATGTGCAAAATATTTCACCGGCATTCTATATCTCTGAAACTATTAGCGGTATCACCCTGAAATTTTGTACAGAGATAAAGGGCACTACTGGAAGTTCATATATAAGACTTTCAAAAACAGGTTAAGTACAAAACGAACATAGTGGCCAAGCGAATTTGAAAATTTTAAATAGACCTTTCTCGCGATTTAATGTTCCAAACGCAATGAAATCTGGTACAAGACTTCTTTATACACATTGTAATGCACTGGTATCTAATTTAGTTCAATTGTTAACATATCCTCAAGATGGCGGCTTTGTGAATTTTAAAATTAAGTTTTTATTTCTTGTGTCGTAATCATGCGATCGAAGTGAAAGTTTGAATAATGAACCTACGCAATAATTTTCCTTTAATGGTACATGACTCTATGGCCTATACATTTAACAATCCAACATGGCGACCATCCGAAATATTTAGACGGCTATGAATATCTACGAATCTATTATAGCAATCAAACTGAATTTTTTAATGTTCATAGGGGCTATGAACTTAAGTTCACCTATAGGACTTTTAATAACCTGGTGATCACAAATCCAACATGGCGGCGACGCGAAATATAAATATTCACATGGACGTTTCTCGCAATTTAACCATCCGAGTGCAGTGAAACTTGGTACAGTAAATCCTTATACGAATGTTAATCCACTGGCATCTAATTTATTTCAATTGTTTCCATAACCACAAGATGGCAGCTGTGCAAAATTTTAAAATCTCCTTGTTTCTTCTTGTGTCCTAATCATGTGATTGAAGTTTGAATGCTACATGTACACAATAATCTTCATGTCACAGTACATAACTCTAGGACTTACTTATATAAAATCCAACATGGCGACCATCTAAAATATTTAGTCGGTTCTCAATATCTACGAATCTATTACAGCAATCAAACTGAAATTTTGTATGTAGATAGAGGCAATTAAGATAAGTAGGATATATGAAAATAGGCTGTATAGTTCTTCATGGAACTACTTGTTTATAGTCTCAATGATCAACTGAAGACTTTCGTTATCCTTCTTCTTCCGACTCTTCTGCAAGGCATGACAAGTATCATATTTTTGTGATAGACTGACATGCTCTTTAACCGCGGATAAAATTTTGGTTCTTATGCTGTGACTAAGTGCCCATGTTTGTCTTGCTGATATTGACTCTGCGGCAAGATTATGTGTCAATTGATTCGAGGTATCAGCATTTATGGTCGGTTCTAAGGTTAAATCAACAGGTGAAACTAGATTTGGTACGTCTGTTACTAAATGCTCCTCATCGAAATTCAGATACCACAAGCGAATTGCTGTTCTGTGCCTTTATAAGATTGTTCAGGTACATAATGGACCACCTGGCATAATTTGGCTGGTTCAATGAATAGAACGAATTGGACATGTTGTTATGGAGTCCTATATACAACTCAAAATCACTGCACCGGATACTTCTTGAAAATCGCAGAAATAAATTAATGAACTCACAATACTGGAGATAGTATTGAGCGGTCTTGCCATGCTCAACAAGCAATGTTTCTTCGCGATAATCTTTGTAGCCATCAATGATTTTTCTCAGGATTTCAGGTAAGACAATTTTGTTCCCAACAAAAATAATATTTTGGTTCTTTACTTTCTGTAAAAGCTCATCCAGCATCTCAGGATTTGATTCATGCTCAGACAAATACTGCTCGAAATGAAGGATCTGTAGTGCAGCGGAAGGTAATGGATGGAGTCATTTGCAGTGATTCAAATGTTAAAATGTCGCATGGAGTTGCGCGCACATCTCTGTCACTCTCACCGCTCGCGTTTAAAATTTACATCTAAAATCTAGGCAACCACGGATTGGACCAACTTTTTCATAAGGCAACCTATTACAGTTAGATTCAGAAAAAAATAAGCTTTCATTTGATATAATATACGATTAAATAACTGATGAGAGTATATCATTAGCATTTACTCACCTGCTTATACCTGGCAACTCCACAGTTGGGCAGAGAGGGAAGAAGGCAACCTTGAATTTTTCAATTCTGTTGGGTATGTCCTCTTCACTAGTGTACAACTTTTTTAAATAACTAATGAGAGAAATAGATTTAATAAATTTAACTAAACATTTAATTATTTAATAATATCCGTACGCAATTTAACTATGCAACCTATTCGTGATATGTCAATGAGTATATTATCTATCATTTATTTCTTATCACTAATAAATAACAGATGAGGGTAAAAATTTCTTATATCGGATCTTAGACTAAATGGAGATAATTCATCTCCTTGACACAATCCTGTATATAGATTACACCTAGAAAATGGCGGTTAACGGTCGAGATTTTTCTCCGAGCGAAAAGTTCGAAAATAACGTGTGTGTGGTGTGTAATGGATGTAAAAACGATAGTAGGGCCAGTCTTGAAGTTTGTGAAACATGCGTGTTTAAGAATGCGTTCGCAAGTGAAGTGCCAAATTCGGAAGACGATGAAGTTTCAGATAACCTCACTTCGACCGCATCGCATCTACGGTTCAGAATAAAATCTCTGGAGCTCGAGCTATTCTCAAAAGACGAAATAATCAAGATCATATCAATTGATTTAGAAAATGCTCTCCTGGAACTGAAGGGCTTAAAGGAAGGTAGGGCAAATATTAAGATACCGGGAGAACATGGTAGGGATTATACAGAGGTTAAGTCAAAAAATCTTAGGCATACCAGGCCTCATGTAACAGGCAATGGATCTTCACATACAGGCATCGCAACAGCGAATAGATTTCAGATCTTAGGGTCAGAAGATGACGTAGTCAACACAGAATGTAACCTTCCTATGGTTTCGGAAAGTCAAAGGAAATCCCGTCGGCGATCGAAGCGTAAACATGCCCGTACGGTAATAATAGGTGATTCAATAGTGAGGAATGTTGGGCCTGAAATTGAAGAAGGAATCACATATTGCTATCCGGGCATGCAAGTGGGACAACTGACAGCACATGTGAACAATAATAAAATAAAGGAAACACCCGAGATGTTAATTATCCACGTTGGTACAAACGACATTCTAAACTCAACAACACCCAGTGATATAATGGCCGAGGCTGATACTCTTATTGCAACAGTAAAAGTGAAGTTTCCGGAGACAAAGCTTTGTCTCAGTGGAGTGTTATATAGGAATGATGTCGACTACCGCTATGTGGATGCTGTAAATTCCACACTAGACTGGCTGTGTCGCAATGGAGACGTCCTTTTTGTCGAGGCAAATGGATGGCTTAATGACTATGATTTTAGTACAGATGGGTTACACCTCAATAGGAAAGGGACCTCTAAGTTCGGTAAACTGCTGAATAGGATATCTAAGAAAATGCTTTCGGGAAACTAATTCAAAAAATGGGGGGCGTGAATGAGTCCACTGGAAAAGATACAGTAAATCAGTACCACGAAAAACAGGACTCAAGTCAGGGGAGCAAGGGATTACTAATTGCACACCCACAACATCAAAATTTGAAGGCGGAGGGGGGTCTAAGATTGCTCTTGGTAAACTGTCAAAGTGTAGTAAACAAGCAAATAAAACTCAGTACAGCAATGGAAGCATATGAAATTGATGTGGCGATAGGAGTGGAATCATGGCTGAGAGAAGGGGTAGGAAATAGAGAAGTATTCCCAGAAGGGTATGTAGTCTATCGTAGAGACAGAGGAAATAAGAAGGGAGGGGGGGTGTTTATACTGGTGAAGGAAACTTACTGCTCACATGAATGGTTTACCGACGAAAAGGATGAAATATTAGGGATAAAATTAGTTTGTGACAATATGAAGGAGGTGGGAATTATAGGAATATATAGGCCTGGGAGAGAGAAAAGAGACATGGAAATATTTGAGAAACTAATAGATTACACTCATAAAAACAATAATGACATGATAATAATTGGGGGGGATTTAAACTTGCCAGAAGTTGATTGGAATGGAGCTGCAACAGAAGCACATGAACAGAAACTTGCAAATAAATTAGTTTGGGAGGGAGGATTTACACAAGTAGTGCAAGCACCAACTAGACTCAGCAATTTGCTGGATGTATTCCTGATAAAACCAGGGGAACTTGTTGATAAAACCCACATAATTGAAGGAATAGGTGACCATAAGGCTGCAATAATGGACGTTGGTCTGGTACCAAAAAGGCTTAATAGGAGGGTCACACAGGACAAGAAATTATACAGAAAAACTAAATTCGATGAATTTGGAGCTTACCTGAAATCAAAATTTAATTCTTGGATAAGTGAAGGGAGTAATGTGGATACACTCGGGGCAAATTTTAAGGAAATCATTTGGAAGGGTGAGAAGATATTTGTACCTATTAAGAAGGGAAATCAACCTCAGACCCTGTTTACTATACAAAGGACATACGAAAATTAAAAAGGAAATGTAGAATGGTAAACAGTCAAATCAAAGAGGGCAGGGGAAACAGAGAAACCAGAAAGCAGCTAATAAAGGAGCTCAATAGGTTGAAAAAGGAAGCAAAGGAAAATTACATGAATGGCATACTTCATGAGGGTAAAGACCACATAGGGAAATGGAAAAAGCTGTATTCATATATTAAAAACCAAAAGGGAAACGGAATCCACATTCCCACAATGGAGGGAGAAGAGGGTGAGCATTTATTTGCAGATAATGAGAAAGCAAACCTATTTAGTAGGGAATTCATAGATTCAGTGGAAGATTGTCAGGAGTTGGAAACCGTAAATGAGACTGGAGAGGGTGAAACACATAAGGACACAAGAAGCTTCACCTTTACAAATGAGGATATTTTTAGAGAAATCAAACTGCTTCAGCAAGGAAAAGCAGCAGGGTGTGATCAAATTACTGGGGAATTAATAAAGGCAATGGGGTGGTACATAGTGCCTTATTTAAAGTTTCTTTTCAACTATGTCATGAACAATAGTAGAATACCAAAGGAATGGAAGGAATCTATAATAATACCAATTTATAAAGGAAAGGGAGATAGAAGTAAACCTGAGAACTACAGACCAGTAAGTCTGACCAGTGTAGTTTGTAAAATCTTGGAGAGTTTAATAGTAAAATATATTAGAGGGGTATGTGAAGATAAAAATTGGTTCCTGAGGAGCCAGTATGGATTTAGAAAGAAATTTTCTTGTGAGGCACAACTGGTGCGATTTCTGCAGGACATATCAGATCGGTTGGATCTAGGGGGACAGTTGGACTGCATAGCTATAGACCTTTCCAAAGCTTTTGACAGAGTGGAACATGGAGTATTATTAAAGAAAGTGGAGAGAATGGGATTGGACTCGAGGGTTGTACGTTGGATAGGAACATTTCTAAATTCAAGGGTTCAGAGAGTCAGAGTAGGGAATTACGAATCACAGGAAGAGAAAGTTAAGAAGGGAATTCCACAGGGTAGTAAAATTGGTCCATTGCTTTTCCTAATATATGCAAATGATTTAGGGAACAATATAGCATCAAAAATAAGATTGTATGCAGATGACATTATCATCTATAGGGAAATAAATAATATAGAGGATTGTAAAATATTACAAAGGGACCTCGACAGTATCCAACATTGGGTTGAAGAGAACCACACGAAGGTTAACGGAGGTAAATCAACTGTCACAATATTCACAAACAAGAGATTAAAAACTGAATTTCAATATACATTGGATGGGGTAATCGTACCAAAAGATGACAAGTGCAAATACTTAGGTGTGAGATTTGATAGTAAATTGCACTGGAAGGGTCATGTTGGAGACATTGTTGGGAAAGCATACAGATCGTTGCATGTCATTATGCGACTACTTAGAGGATGCAACAAAGAAATAAGAGAGAAAAGTTACCTAAGTTTGGTTCGTCCAATATTGGAATATGCAAGCAGTGTATGGGATCCGCACCAGGAATACCTAATAAAAGAAATTGAGAGTGTTCAAAGGAAAGCAGCAAGATTTGTGATAGGGGATTTTAGGAGAAGAAGCAGTGTATCAGATATGTTAGAGAAGCTTGGGTGGGAAACATTAAGTAAGAGAAGGGAGAAAAACAGACTTGTAGGGTTATATAGAGCATATACAGGAGAGGAAGCATGGGGGGAAATCTGTGAGAGGCTCCAATTGGAAAGTAATTATATTGGCAGGGCAGACCACAAATTCAAAATTGGACGGCACTTTAGCAGAAGCGATTGGGGTAAATTTTCATTCATTGGGAAGGGTGTGAAGGAATGGAACAGTTTACCAAGGGCGGTGTTTGATCCCTTTCCAAAATCAGTCCAGTTATTCAAGAGCAGAATAGACAAAACCAGGGAAAAGAAAGAAGTGGTATAACTTAGTGCTGTATTCCTAGAAACATTATACGTGCTATGTAATTCCTACAGCAGTTGTGAGAGGGGAGTTCAATCAATGTGTGAATAGTACATTAAGTTACTGTATTCTTTTAATATTGTGTAGTGTTTGTTACTGTATTCTTTTGGGTGTTTGTTACTTTATTCTTTTAATATTGTGTAGTGTTTGTACATTAAGTTACTGTATTCTTTTAATATTGTGTAGTGTTTGTAAATTATGTACCTCATTTGCCACCGAGGTTGACACCTCATTGCAAATAAAGTGATTTTGATTTGTATCAATTGAAAATTCTGTGCTCAGTCCTCCCATAAATTTAACCTTTGAACTTGTATTTAAGAGGGTATCTTTGATGGTGTCGTCTTGCGATCTAATCTAAATTCTGAGAGTACAGCAACAAGGGATTCACGGTCAATGCTGTCATAAGCCTTTGCAATGTCAACAAAAGTAATGACATAATTTTTGTTTGACATTTTACGAAAGTAAGATATTGAGTTTTTCAAATTGATAATTTGCTCTGTACACGATCGGCCTTTCTGGAACCCACCTTGGTAGTCACCAATCTGCGGATCCAGTTGAAGATAGACACGGTTCAAGTGGGCTTTGGACAAAATTTTGTAAGTTACCGATAGTAATGAGATCCCTCAGTATAGTTTGGATTCGTTTTGCTACCTTTCTTGTATACTGGATGGATGATCGCCATCTTCCAATCTGGAGGAATTTTTTCAGTTTGCTGGATTTCATCAATAATTTATTTGAGTTTGATGATGAGGTTTTCACCTCTATTTTTCCATAGTTCTGCAACGATCTGGTCCTCTCCCGACGCTTTGTTGTTTTTCATGGATTGGGTTATTTCCCGAATATCCTGTAGGTCCGGTGGTTCCGAGTCAGGATTCCGTAGGGTATGACAAAATTGAAATGTTTCCTGGGGTTTCTCACAATTGAGTAGTTTACCAAAATAATCCGCAAGAAGTGCACAATTTTCAGAGTTGGAGTGGGCGATGTTCCCAAGGTCGTTTTGAAAATGGAGAGAAGGGGGGGAATGTTTAGTTAATTTCTGCTTGAATGTTCTATAGTAATTTCTAGAATAATATTTCTTGAAGTCCTCTTCTATATCTTTTAATTTAGTGTTTTCATGTTTTTTTACGAATCACTCTTAGCGATTTTGTTACTGTTTTTCTAACGTCTTGAAGATATTGTAGCATCCTTTCATTCTTGTTGCACATCCAGTTCAGTCATGCTTGTTGTCTTAGGTTTATGAGGTGGTCGCACTCATCAGTCCACCATGCATGTTTCCGTACCCTGGTTAGAGATGCAACTTTTTCAGCCGTTTTTAGAAGTTCAGCTTGAAGTTGCTGCCAATTCTTTGGGGTTAACTTTTGTGTCTCTTGCATAAATTCCATACTATCTTGTATAACATGGACATCATATCGACGGAGTGGTAATTTTGGAACGAATTTCCTCCGTTCTGGGATAATGTCCAAAGAGAATTTTGTGGGGTAATGGTCAGAGTCCAGATCTAATCCTTTGAGGACTTCCATGATTTCCGCCGTGTTGGAATGAGAGATCAGTACGTGGTCTAACTGAAATTCACCCAATAGTGGATTTGGTGAAATCCAAGTCTTAGTTTTTGAGGATTTTTTCTTGAAGAATGTTGATTTAAAAAATAAATCATGGTTCTTGCCTATCTTTATTAGTCTCTTGCCATTCCTGTTAGTTTGCTTATGACCTGACCATTTACCAACCCAGTATTTATACTCCTTTTCTTTGCCAATATGGGCATTGAAATCACCCATTTAGATCATAACATGGTTTATTGGGATTCTCCGAAGAACATCGTCTAACAAGTTCCAGAATTCGTCTACTTTATCAACGTCCTGTCTATTGGTAATATTGGTTGGTGCATGTCCATTGACTAGCATGTAGATCTTATTAGCTGAATTAACTGTCATGGTGGAAAGTCAACCTGAGAAGGATTTAAAATGAATTAACAGCAAATATTTGGAGAAAATTAGCATAAAAACTGATATTTTAGGTTCAGTGACTTTCATGACCTTGTGTTTACTCCTGAAAAATTGCAAGCTTTAACATGCAATTTCTCTATTACTCGTCTGATTTTCAAAATAATTACACCACTGAAATTTTAAACAATAATTTTTGTGCTCTATTTGAAAACAGAAGGTGGTAAAATGACCTTGGGTATTAATAGTGCCATGGGATTAGTGGCGGCCGGTGACAATAATAATACTGTATGTGTTTTGTATTTTATATGAAGTCTACTTACCTACACCGCATAAGCAGACAGTTCAGGCCCATAGTGTCCAAGATAGCTGTTGCCCGACTCAAAGTCTATAGAAAAATGGAGGTCATATGGTCAGCACTACGCTTCCCTCAGCCGCATTTCTTGGTTTCCTGACCAGTGCCGCTACTCACTATAGCTCCCCAATTGTCATTATGACTCTGGATCAATGCCATTCTAGACCTCTTGGCCTGTACCGTACTGGGATTGAATGTCTACAACACAGGCCGCAGGAGCGAGGAGCTAGAATGCTGCTCCGAGACCATGGTGGTAGTCATACAAAGTCTATCAAACCTATTTAAATTAAGAGTTTGTACTTACATATTGGCAATCGGCTGGTGGTTTCATGTTAACAACTTGAGAATTTTATTTATCTTTGATTGTTAGATATTAATTCTTTTAGAGGTAGGAAAGGTACACACTTAGTTCTGAACAGTGATATATGCTATGACCGTTAATATTAAATTAAAATCAATGCTTGAACGATATTGAACATGGTCACCCATCTCATGGTGACCATGTCCAACGTTGCTTAACTGTGTGTGAGATAAAATTTCATTGAAAGTTTTTGAAGCAACATTGTAATTGAATTGAAATATGAAATAGGGAGGCCTCTAATGGGTTATTTGATATTGTAGGAGTTGAAATTATAGTAACCCATTAGGAGAAATACCTATACTGGCAATAGGTTTGTTATTGGCCCCTCAATTTAAATTGCAATATAAAATGCCTCACGTTAGTTTATACGGTGTGTATGAAATTGGTTACGTCTTTGAGTGATTGTGTGGGGTGATTAAGAGTGTTATAGTGGTGGTCCAAAAATACTGTGAATTGAGAGTGTAAGAATATTTGAATGAGTGTCTTATTGGCTGTATCATTCTGCCCCTCCTTGTGTAATCGCTTCCCCCTTGCCCTACGAGCGCAAGGATGCACTCCGCATTGAGACCAATACTACTGCTTTATCCACAGCTTTGTGACTGTCACATGGGAATGAGGCATTCCATTTGAGAGGTTGTAAATGGGGTTAACTCCATTCTTTTACTTTTTCATGTTATACATATTTTAAGAATAAATAACTAACTTATTTCCAGGTTATTTTCATGCCACTAGGGAATGGCATGTCACTACCCATAAAGCCACCACTGCATGGGATGACACCACACAATGTTTATAAGCTTGTTATTACCATTCATAAGAATTAAGAAATTATAGATGTCTTTAATGCTTGAGTAAATATTTGAAGGAAACATTCTTATCGATTTACTAAACATATAGCTTAATTAAGAAAAATAATCAATAACTTTCAGAAGGTTACCTTTATTTTTTCAGGATCTCATTTGTAGGAGCAAGAAAATGATGAATGTTTTAGTTACATACTGGAGATCTTTCCTCTATATCTGGGGAAAAGCACTGGCTGAATAAATTTACTTTATTGATGTACAATATGCAATTTAGCATAAACAATGGGAAACCTTTGGTGGAAGAACATAAAAAGGAATACCGTTGGGTTGGCCATTTTGGTATTTATTGTGACTGGTCCCCTTATTCCACTGAACGGATGGCATGACTATTAGTACACACACTGATCTTTAAGAGCAAAAACATTGCAATAGTAATTGTAATGAAATCATACTATGAAAGGGAATCTGGGGCATTCTGGCAGGCCAGGTGCAGCAGGTCTTTCTTGCTGATGTTCGTAGGCGACCTGAGTGCCGTGATGGTGATAAGATGATGATCATAAACACCGACTCCTCGAGCCAGAGGAATTTCAATACCATGCCAAGCTTGAAACCAAGATGATGACTGTGCAAATTTTCTAAATTCATTTGTCTTTTCTCAGAACTTAACAGAGCTATAAGCACCAAATCTTGTAGTGTAGACTATAGGACAGATTCAGAGATATGACTTTGGAAACCGTGACGAGCATGAATCAAATATGGTGGCCATATAAATTATCAAAATTCAATTGCATTTTCTAGAAACCTATTACAGTTATAAGCCTTAAATGTTTCACTATGATAGTAGCGACCAATGGTTTTGTCCAGACAGTCTTCTAACCTTGTAGCGACCAATGGTTTCCCCGAGACCGTCGTCGAACCAAGTAGCGACCAATGGCTTTGTGTCACCATGGCTTTAGAAGAGTAAAAATAGTGCAACTTTCCAATTAAATGAACAACTAAAAGTAATTTATGAACATTCATAACTCACCACAAACCTCGCACTTGAACACAAGTGTCAACATCGGCATGTTACAATGCATTGTTTGAAACCTCATACAGCTGAACAAAATGGTGGCAATTCTAGCCACAACATCAAACAAATGAATATCAACGTCTGTACGTCCATGACGTCATCGACTACCCTAAAAAAATCCCCATGACACGTACATGTCGCAGTATATACGGTATGTGAACCCTTCTTTGTACTGTACAAAGTAGTCAAAAGTTTTATGATGTTGTGGGACTTCTTTCTTCCTTCTATGTTTAACACCCGTCATTGTCATGCAGCTGTCTGTTATGAGTGTCTCCGTAAGATGATTGAAATATAATTTGTCATTTGTGATGAGAGCTGTGCAGGCTTGATCTAAACACCTCATAGAACACTCTCTACCCTGAAATTATACAGAAAGAAGAGGTTGGTTCCTCAGTTTAGGGGCTGGTACAACGGGGTCATGTAACCCCGTGTACTTTGGGTGTGTGTCAGTTGCGGCTGGTGGTTTGAAATTATGGGTTCACTGTTTTAAAAGATTATCTAAATTTGATATAAATGCATGCTTACCTAACCATACAAACTAACAGCTTCATTACGATGTCAAGATTTTAATAACTTATTGCTTATGAACAATGTATTAAATATTTATAAACGAAATGTTTTACTTTGAAAACTGGTCAACGCAAAATGTTACTTTAACATTATTGTGTTTACAGTAGGTGTTCAAGAATTGAACTTTAAACAATTATAACTGACACAGAAATGTACAAAATGTATAATTTACCGTGCCAATGCTGGGTGGACAGTCTGAAATTTTCTGATATTTACTCTGATGAAGTCACTCACATTATTTTCCCCAAGTTCACTAGTGGTACTTTGAGTCTATTTACAAGAAAATTTGTGAATTCATTATTAAGTAGCCTATATGGTTTGAAACAACAATGAATATACAATGTAAATCCCTAAATTACGTTTGAATCACTTTTCTGTGATTCTTTCTTCTCTCCTTCCAGAGGTCCTCACGCATGTACATAACTTCTAATTCTGTTCTCAATTTGGATCTGTCAACAAGAGGATAGGCTCGGCAAGCTTGGAAGACAAGGGCGATACAAGCAGCAGCGAAAAGTCACAACCTTCCAAACTGCGCGTGAATTGCTACTTGGTACACTAATTCTCAAACAGATAATGCGGTAGTCACTCGTCTGTCACTTGCCATTAGTTGTGAAGGAGATGGAAAATGAAACTGAGCTTGCGCAATTCTTTCCGCCAGGCAAGGATGTGGCTCCGCTGCTGTTATTGTTAACACACTCCCCCACTAGATTTCAAAATGTCAAACAATTTAGTCCAATCAACGTTATCAAAAGCCTTTTCTAAGTCTACAAATGCCATTAACGTTCTCTTATCTTTCCTTATTCTACCTTCTAAAATCAGCCTAAGACTTAGTACAGCTTCCCTTGTTCCTACATTTCTCCTGAAACCAAACTGGTCTTCACCCAACTCCCTTTCTATCTGGCTTTCAATCCTCTTGTAAATTATTCTAGACAGGATCTTTGAAGCATGAGTAATCAAGCTGATTGTACGGTAATCTTCACATCTGTCAGCTCCCACTTTCTTTGGTATAGGGATGATTACGTTCTTCTTGAAATCAGGGGGTACCTCACCTGTCTCATAAATCCTACACACCAAGTGAAATAACCTGATCAGACCTTCATCTCCTATGCAGCGTAGCAACTCAATCGGTATATCATCTATACCTGGTGCTTGGTTCCTGCTTAAGTCTTCCAAAGCTCTTATCAAATTCTGATCTCAATATTAAATCTCCTTTCGCATCCTCATCAATTTCCTCCTCCCTTTCCATTACATGATTCTCAATCTCCTTTCCCTTATACAAACTCCCTATGTAAGCTTTCCATCTATCATTGCATCTATCATTAGGGATACATGTTTGTCTTTTTTTTTTCTTGTGTTTTTCAGATAGTGTGCAAGCAACACTTCATTTTGAAGAAATCTGTTGCACATACCGTTTATGGGGGAGTATCAGATCATCTCTCAATAAGTTGTAGCATGTCAAAGAAAAAGAACACATCGTAAAAGAAAAAGTCCAAGTAACAGGAGAGCATTGCTTCTTGGCATTCAACATTAATTTCACATGATCACTTACAATTTGCAGTACCTTCTTTCTTGGAAGTTCTTCAAGTTCAGCTAATTGTACTGCTATTTCCAAAGCAATGTTGGCCTTTACCAAGTACAGTATCTACTCACTGTTGATACGTCAACATAGTGACTACTAAGTTTATGGTACTTCTGAAGTAAGTGATCTAGCTGTGACCATCTAGTTAGTTTGAGGTCTCCTACAAATATATCACTCATATCATTTGCTGGGATTTCATTATCTTTAATAAAAGCTTTCACATTCATATTCATGTCTATCACAACACTGAGCCTGGAAGTAGCTTGCTCTTCATTTAAAAATGTATATTCAGGACGTAAAACCACACAAAACATCGCTTATTTTGTACTGCCAATTAGCAAGACTTAATTTAGCAGAGAAATGGCTCACAAGGGCATCTAAATCACTAACTACCTATATATCTTGTGTCTGATGCTCCAGTACTTTTTGTTCATTCCTTATTCGAATATCTTCTCTTCGTGATTTGGGATCTCGTCGCTCAATTGGTGCACTAATACTGAGGTAGGGAGGGATATTAGGGAACTTTCAGGGTACTGCATCTTCTGTTAGTTTGGGAGATCTCAGAGCCAGTTTTGTCACTTTGCCATCTGGTTGTTTCCGAGTTTCAAAAGCTAGTATGTCCTTTTCATCAGAGTGGTGTGCACAGACACTTGATGTTAGTTGCCAATCTTTACGTGGAATGGCACGAATCCAGGTCCGTTTCCTTACCTCGTCTTTGAGGAAGTCTGTCTGTTAGGTAGTCAGCCCGAAGGCTGGTTGGATCCTCAAATAGTACCGCCGTTAGGTTATGTGAGTAGATACTCACAAAAACCCAAGGCAGCGCTATATTGAGGCGTACTAGGCAAAAGGAGGAGTGAGGTAGTTTGCCATTGCTTTCCTCATTTGAGGAAGAGAAACATAGTAATATGACCTGTTGTTTTAATAGTGCAGCTATAATTTGACTTACAGCCAGGCACACAACACTTCCTAGGCATTTGAAATAGTTTCATGAAATATTAGTGAAGAATTTGTTGGTTAAATTCATTACCAGGTATTGGTTACACATGCAACTAAATACGGAAAATGCTCACTTCTACAACTTTCAGCAGGTCTGATTTACCACGAGGAATTTCACGGGTGTTGAAATAGTTAGCATGAACTGCTTTTAGATGCTGTCATATCAAAATAAACAATATTTATGAATAAAACTTAGCATGTGGTCTTACGGGACTCTACTCAGTGTTGCCAATTCTACCAACAGCGCGGCTTGAGAATTATAGACGGCGATGGACAGACTAAGAGTGGTACCCTGTTCCTCCAGGTTATGGTTGGGCATGGGGCTAACAACCCCACACCGTAAAAAGATTTCTGTAACGAAACCTTCAAGATTGCCTCGGAACACTGGTGGATTTATTGTTGACGAACCTGACAAATACATAAAGACTGAGAAACGGAAAGTGGTATGGACATTGGCGACATGGAACATAAGAACAATGCTGCAAGCTGGAAAAATGACAGAGGAGGTGTTAAAGTTTGGAATTGATGTTATGGCATTGCAGGACGTGAGATGGAAAG
The DNA here is from genome assembly GCA_946902985.2 of Meconema thalassinum. Taxonomy (NCBI): domain Eukaryota; kingdom Metazoa; phylum Arthropoda; class Insecta; order Orthoptera; family Tettigoniidae; genus Meconema; species Meconema thalassinum. The sequence goes on from OX336390.1 coordinate 651,616,397, forward strand.
ATAGTGGGAGAATTGATAAAAGGAACTATACTATGTTCTATAGTGGACCCAAAACAAGAACTCGAAGGTGTGGGACAGGGTTCATTTTAAGTTCTAAAATGAAGAAAAGCTATATTGGATTTGAGCCCTTAGGAGACAGAATATGCAAATTAAGGCTCAAAGGACGTTTTAGAAACATATCCCTAATTTCAACCAATTCACCTACAGAGGATGCAAGTGATGAAGAAAAGAATGCATGTTATGATAAATTGGAGAGAGAATGTGGTAAAATACCTAAATAATATTATGATGTACTGATTCTCTTTGGAGATTTTAATGGAAAAATAGGAAGAGAGGACTTCCTACAGCAAGTCGTTGGAAAGCAGTCCTTACATGCAGAGACAATTGAAAATGGAAAGCTGTTAAGCCAGTTTGCAGAAGGAATGAGGTTGTTAATTAAAAGCACTTGTTTTGAACATAAAGATATACCATACATAAAGTAACATGGAGAATGCCAGGAACTGAAGTAGTTAATCAAATTGACTGTGTTCTCGTATCAAGGAGACATGCATCATCGATCATTGATGCAAGAGGTCCCAACTGTGACTCAGATCATTACTTGGTTAAAGTCAAATTCCGGGAGAGACTTGCAAATGTAGATTGTGGAATCGGACATAGGAGATTGAAGTGGGATGTTGAAAAGTTGCGTCAACCAGAAACTACCAGAAGTACCAAGAGATATAGGCAAGTAAATTGGAGCAGAGACTACAAAGTTTAAGTAGAAATGAATCAGTTGGGAAGAAATGGAGTGAAATACAGAAGTGACTACAGAGACTGCATAGGAGACAATAGAGGAAAAGACGAGAGTGAGAAATGAGGAATGGTTTGATGAAGAATTTCGAATAGCAATAGGACAGAAAAATACTAACAGAATGAATACCGGTATGATTCAAAAAGAGACAAGACATAATTATGGTAAATATCAAGAAAGCAGAAGGTATGCAAACAAAACTTTGCAAAAGAAACGTTCTATGGAAAAAATTGAAGTACTGAATAACCAGAATAAAAGTAGAAAATTATACCAGGCTACAAAAAGGACAAAGAAGTTTCAACCACAGACGATTGCATGCAAAGACAGAAAAGGAAATTTGATCGGAGAAGAGGAGAAAGTATTGGGAAGATGGAGCATTTTAGAGAGTTGCTGAATGTAGCGAAGAAAATGAGTATGAGGAAGTGGTGTATATAAAAGTGCAACCAGAGGTTAAGAATCCATCCCTGGAAGAGATAGAAAATGCAGTGAAACAGAAGCAAAATGCCAGAGCTACTGAAAAATGGAGGACAGAATTTAATTAAGAGCCTACAAAAATTTATTTGTGAAATTTGGAAAAAGCAAGAAATGCCAGAGGAATAGAAGGTTGGCCTTATCTGCCCTATTTTAAAGAAGGGTGATACGTTGCAATGCAAGAACTATAGGGGCATAACATTGCTCAATATAGCCTACAACATTTTCTCTTGTTTACTACAGAAGAGGATAAGTAGTTACGCTGAAGAAATCCTAGGGGAATACCAGTGCGGATTCAGAACTGGGAGAGGAACAACTGATAACATCTTTGTAATGAGACAGTCTTTGGAAAAGTGCTACAAATACAATGTTGACCTACACATATTGTTTATTGACTTCCAGCAAGCTTTCGATAGCATTGATAGAAGAAAGATTCTTAATGCCATGGAGGGATTCGGAATACCACACAAGCTGATCAAACTGGTTGAAATGACCATCCAAGGATCCTATGCTAAGGGCTTCATAGGAGGTGAGACTTGTGAAGCACTTGAGGTGACAACTGGTGTGAGGCAGAGAGATTCGCTCTCTGCGGTGCTCTTTAATCTAGTTTTGCATGAGGCAATGAAGGAGCTGAGATTGGAGGGGACAATAATCTTCAAGTCCAAACTGACCTACGCATATGCTGATGATATAGCATTAGTGACGAGAAACCTAGACTGCCTTAAAGAAATGTTCAAGACCTTGGAAGAGAAGAGTCAATAAATGGGTCTTCGAATGAATGAACCTAAGATAAAATACATGAAGATGTCAGCCATGGAATATAGACGATGCTTCCAAAACATAATCTTTGAACATTATGAATTTGAGAGTGTGAAGAGTTTCAACTATCTTGGTACGGTACTGAATCAAATTGTGGAAATTCAGTGACACAAGTGATCAATAAGAGGATCATGGCTGGAAACCGAGCATACTTCGCTAATATTAAGAGCTCTTAAAATGAGCACTTTTATCCAGGCAACTGAAAGTCAAACTTTACAAGACTCTCATTAGACCGGTTGTGACATACGGATCAGAAGCATGGACTATGTCAGATGCTGATAAGAATGCTCTAAAAGTCTTTGAACGGGAAATAATGAGGAGGACTTATGGCCCTGTGAGTGAGGGAGAAGGTTGGAGAATAAGATCAAATGGAAAACGAAATAGAAGAGATTCTCAGAGACGAAGACATAGGGGGTTTGTGAAGTGCCGGCGCTGCAGTTAGCTTGGTTAGGTCATGTGGAACGAATGAGTGATGACAGGTTACCAAAAGAAGTTACGAACTGGGGCCATGGAAGGGAAGAGAAGACGTGGGAGGCCTAAAAAGAGATGGATGCAGGACCTGGAGGAAGATTTGAAGATTATGCGGGTTGGAAGATGCTGGGATATGACACAGGATCGAGGAGAGTGGACGAGAATCGTAAGGCAGACCTAAGCCCATCCTGGGCTGTAGCGCCTAGGAAGTAAGTAAGTAGCAGAAGTCTCCTTCTTCCTTTAGCTTTTCACCTGCCAAATTGATGTCAATAGCAGTTTCTGATTTCTTATGACTACATTCCATTATTTTTGTTTTACATTTATTGATTTTCATCATGAATTCCTTCCTCGAGAGTCCATACTGAAACGATTTGCTGCCCTCACTTTGAGCGACAAGTGTAACGTTTTGCTAGCCCCTAACTGTTGGGAGATAAATGTAACTGTTTACCTTTGCCTAAGCTATGTTGTTTTAATGGGCGCCAAGACTTCAACGCAATGCTGAAATCTAAATTTGAATTTAACAACGTCTAGCTCTGGTAGAACACCTTCAAGAATCTAATCACTCAGATCGTGGTATGATTTGATCATTAACCCAACAAACAATTGTATCAGGAGAAGGAATCGGTCTATATCTAATGCTACCTACTGAAAGCAAAGATTGCATTGTAAAAGAAATGAATTTATTATATAAAACAAGTATAGCAAAATTAATAATAATAATAAGTTTAAAATTTAAATTGGAGCGTTGCGATTTTAATATTACCGATAGAAAATTACGTGAAAACGGAGTCTGATAAATTGATTTTACTCTTATTTCCAAGCTATGAAGTTACTGAAATATGAAATGTAAAACCAAGAGAAATGAGAGATTGCGTATTTCTGCGTCATTTGCGCTTACCACTGGAAATTGCCAAAGCATTTCCCTCGTACTGGATGATGCTGTGAGCTTCCCACAGTCTCCTGGACGTCGCCATCTTCTTCGTTATTTGATGATATTCTGGTAGATTAGATAATTCTATGGTCCGTACATCGGACCCAAACACTCGTATAACCACACGGGTTAAGTCTTACAAAAGTTAGTCCTCCACTCCACGGAACATCGGAGCGACTCCCGCGAGAACCATACTCGTTAAGTTCTACACAGATAGTCCCCGTTCCACGGAACATCGGCGCGACTCCCGCGTATAACCACACTCGGCAAGAACTACACAGATTGTCCTCGTTTCACGGCGCGTCGAACGATATATCCACACGTTGGCTCCCCCACCATGGTACCGTCTTCCAGCTTACGTTGTCTCCACTGATTGGCTGAGCACGCCGCTACTTCCCCTCCTCTGGTTCATTACACTCGGCGCGCGAGAGGGAGAAGTCGAATTCCGTTCCATATATTCGTCTTTTCTTGACGATGCGACCCAAGATTGCGTAATACTTCTCGACAGGAAACAGCTTGTACTTGAATTCCCAGTGAGTCATGTCTCTCAATATATCCTAACTGACGAAAACTCCGTAAAATTTCCGTAATCAGATAATTTTCTATGATATTGTCGTTCGTAATAATTTGCTTGATAGCGTTTTCTAAGACATAGAAAACCTATCTGTATGCTTATAATTTTTATAAAATGCTCCGAAAATATCTTAATAATAATTATAATAAATTAATAATAATAATAAATTAACATGAAAAATTCTCTTGGCTGAACAATTTGCCGCGTAAATAAATATAGAATGGCTTCCTACTGACTTATGCCAGTTGCATAAAACCCCTCGAAAAACACGTTACAATACCATCTAAAAATAGGTGATTTATTCATTTATTTACTAATAGTTTTGACATGATAGGCCTTAGTTTATGATAATTTCCAACCATATGTTAGCTAGGAACATCAAATTTCAAACTAAGTCAGAAGGTCACTTAGTTTTGTTGTTGCCTGGAAGCCAAGTGTTTGTTTGAGTGGTTGAGGGCAGTGAGACAGTGAATTGTAGCATTGCTGTAACTTCTTGTTTTGTTTTGTAAATTTTCTTTCAGCCTTGAATATTTCTTTCTTTCTTTCTTTCTTTCTTTCTTTCTTTCTTTCTTTCTTTCTTTCTTTGGCTTTTCCCAATTAATTGGGGTCACCGGAGCCAACCAGGCTAATTTTGGTTTTGGCCGGGGAGTTTTCAGCCTTGGATAAAATAAAATATTTTTTCTTATACTAATGTATTTTTATACTAAGTTAGAAATATTTCGCCATTTAACTATGATCAGCATTGTGGGGTTTCAACTATGTGAATGCGAACACACATAAAATCACTAATCTATTCAAAAAGCAAGGCATAAAATAGCATTCACAACGAACAACACAACCGGTAGGCACCTGCAAAATAGTAATCTAAATAAACATGACCTGTATTCAAAGTCAGGGGTATATTCTATTACGCTCCAAGATACTGGTTTTCAAGCTAATTACATCGGACAGAGTGGAAGAAGAGTAGATGCACGTTACAATGAACATAGGAATGCGATAAAATACGGAACACATTCAGCCGTATGCGAACACATGTGTGACGTGTTGACCTAATGGAAGCAATCGAGATACACCTAGCCAAAAGAAACAACCCCAACAATCTAAATGAACACACTTTTATGGAGAGCTCACCCCTCTTCACTCTACTAAAAACTCCCTGTCGGAAACAGGACACAACTTAGCGATACAGCCAAGCTAGATAAATAGGTTTTAATAGGTAAATGTTATCTGGATCAGGAATACGATGTACTTTCTTCTTCAATAAACCAAGGCCGGCATTCGCGGTAGTATTAAAGGTGCCGGGACGTCCTCAAAGACCAGGTGCGCTTAGTATGAATGGCGTGGTGAGGAATGTTCCGCGGTCTTTAATAGTTGAAGACCTTCCTGAATTCAACAACATACATCTTATCTAGACTTGGCAACACGTCACAATTACACATGCATTGACTACAGACAGCACATAGGAACACGGGGCGGGGGAGGGGAAAACCAGTTCAGTGAGATAACATTCCAATTCAGTCGATCGTCACTGCTCCAAGAGGGAAGTTGATAACACTCGCAGCTACAGCACAGAAAACATCCAACCAGATAAGTAATATCCTGTACTATACAGTACAACCATAGTTGACTTTTACAACCATATAGTTACTCCAAACAGACAAATTCCGGATTGGTATCACCATTTTAGCATTTCACCTAACATCATAATATACTACAACTAGCATACACTGACAAGTTGCATTACCAATACTGCAACTAAATAATTGTACATATTGTAAATATTTTCAGCTGTATTTTCAAACATAGACTTTACAGCCTAAGTGTAATGGATGTGATGATGATCGCTTGACGATCGAAACTGGTCATCTTAGTGTATTTATTAATCTCATGTTTTTTTTTTCAGGATTAAGGTATAACCCAACTCTTTTGGGTACATTCGTGTTGACCGACTGAAAAGCACCAAACTTTTTTTTTACTATGATCAGTTTAAAGTTTCAATGATCAGATTTCACTCACACCCGACTGATGTCCCACCTGAATCCCGAATTGATGCAGCAACGACCGCTTTAAAGGAAGCTTTGTACGAATTGTATGTAACTCCGCTTCAAGCCTGCATTACACACTCAATAGGCTACACGGACTGATGACTATGATATCCCAAGTCCTTAAATGAAGTAACAACTATTAGCAAAGGTCTCCAATACTCCCTCGTGGAGTAGCCATGCGAGCTAAATCGCTTACCACGACCATGATGGGGAGCTGCAGCAAGTCCGAAGATCGGAGGTTTGAATCTTGGCATTGACAGTGGATATCCTTAATGTGGTTTGATTATTTATATTGTAACTCTCAGTCGGTCAACAAAATAATTCCAATTGCTGGAATATGTGAATAACAAACCTGAAATAAATTATATGTGGCCAAAAGTCACGGGATGGGTAGTCCCATTAGAAAATGTGGCTTGTATGACACCTGAGAGATGCGGCTAGCTGCGGTGGAGCAGTCTGTCACAGACACGAGTGTAGTGGAGATGGCAACATGTCGCGAGTTAACCGACTTTGAACGTGATGATCATCGGCGCACGGCACATGGGTCATAGCATTTCGGAGATTACAAGCGAATTCGGGTTTCCGAGGTCAACAGTGTCGAGGGTGGATCTTCAATATCGCAGAGATAATGTTACCGTCCGCGTAAACCGCCGTAGGCCATTTAATTCATCTGCCTAAACGTAGATAAAATCAATATATGGTTGCAATCGGTCTTAAGGGCGCGATAGGACTCTACAAAACTGTCTGCCTGAGCTTTTGGTTTGTTGAGAATAAGCACAGGGTGCATCCTCCTGAAGTAACATGTTTACCTAATTATTCCTTCCCATACCGGTATGCATTCATCGCCTCATCTAATTATGATTGTGGACTCACTTTATTTAGCAGCTCGAATAGTGGGAATCCTTCTAGAAACTTGTGTTCCTTTAGATTCTCGGGTTTACCTTTCTTGGCTAATATTTCTATGGTCATTTTAATGCCAAGAGCTCTGTCTGCCCTTTCTTTCGGGGTATGACATTTTTAGGTCTGTTTCTATGTTGGTGAAACGATAGTTGTTGTCGTACATATGTTCACAAATAGTTGAGTGTTCATTGTGTTTTATTGCATTTTTGTGTTCTTTATATCCTGTTGCGAACTGTTTTCCACATTGTCCAACATACAGTAGTTGACCTTACATCCTTTTTCTTGGCATGTGAACAAATACACACCTGACTTCGGAGTTCCGGGGTTCGAATTCCAGTGCTGACAAATGGCATCGTGAGCGTGGATTTCCTCCGTTTTATTTTCCACATATATTCCTGGCAAATTGTACCCTATTTCAAGTCTCCGGGTACGCACTCCAATCTCAGACGCTAACAATACAGTTACACACACTGATTCAGTCATAAAATAAATCAGTTTATCAGAAAAATCCTCTCTCACCCAAGTGCAAGAGGATAGTGGCGAATATGCCACAAGGCCCGTAATGATATTGCTGCAACAACAACAATAATAACGGCAACGGGAACTCCTCTGTCCTTCGTTGCGATGTTAGACGCTTAGGCCTATAGATTATTGTGTCATGTACTACAGCATTGCCACACAATACGGACTCGTTACATGACACCCTATTGCACAGCCAGGTTGGTAGAGTGATCATAATGATTACCGGTATTCGATGTATTACTCATCACTAGGGCCCGGATTTTGATGAAAAGTCATCTTTTTTCTGAGTACACGGAGACGATGCTTAGTGGTAATTAAGTGTATTCTACAATAAATATGTTAGATATATGGGGTTTTTAAAAGTCATCAAAATGCATTTTTCCTACATTTTGCAGAATAAAGTAATTTTCTAACATTTAGGGGCATTTTAGGTCATTTTTCAGGTGTTTTACGTTTATATGGTTTTTTTTAATTGAATATGGTTAGGCCTAAATGCTCATTTTAAAGTTATGTTTTTAGTACCGGTATCTGTATTTCTAAACATGTCAGCGTTAACATTCTTGGACTAACATGACTACATACTGTAGTTCTGCAGTGCTCATCTGTTTTCATTACTCGTTTCTTATCTACGCAGCTGATTTAATTTTTCTCGACGAAGCATTTGTGTGTACGGTTTGCGTCACTGATTTCTTAACGTGCACGTGAGTATTGGGTCAGCCTGAGAAAAGAAACGGGGCAATCCCCTCAGCGCCATGTGGTTTGTGTCGAGTTTATCTTTATTAGAAGTGTTGACAGCTCTGGCCGGCTCTGACGTCTGATCGTTCACTCAAATACCCTCCAACTATAGGACTTTTAAGGTGTGTTTGTGTTGTAGGTGTGTGACGTTTTGTTGTGCAGTGTAATTGAAATGCCAAAACAAAAGCAGTCAACTGCAAGTCGTTTAAAACAGTGTGTGTCAGATTTCGGTGAACTATTTTGTTCTGTAAAGTGTGCGAAATCCAAGTCGCTGCAGATAAACGGTTCACAGTACAACAACACGTCGGGCGCGATAAACATTTGCGAGGTCTTGAAAATGTGGAAAAAAGGAAAGTGTCTCAATTACTGTTAAAAGAAACTGCTTCGACATCAAATAACAAGTCATCTTCCTTTTATAAAGAATTATGTGAAGTGTTTGTTAGTGCTAATATTCCACTAGGAAAACTAAGCAATCCTAAATTAAGTGATTTCCTCGAATGCGTAAAAACTACCTATCAAAATGTTACGAAGACACGTTAAACCGAATACGTGAATGTGTGAATGGGAAAAAAAATGTATGTATCAATTGACGAGACTATAGATTCAGAGGGACGTTATGTATGAAATGTAGTGATAGGGACCCTAGAAACAAACAGTCCCGGGCAAACTTTTCTGCTGACCTCAGAGGTTTTGGAAGCGGTTAATCACACTCAGATATGCAAATTGTTCGATAAATCCTTGTGTTTAATATGACCTATGGGAATACAACATGAGAATGTGCTCCTCTTCCTAACAGATGAAAAATGAAAATCCACAGCCTGCTTCCAGTCTCCGACCGGGTCAGGAAGGGAATGAATGAAGCCCCCATCTAGCTGCGAGGATATGAACTGTGCCGGCTGCCGAGGCCTGACGCACTCCTCTGGGGCAATGATTAAATGAATGACAGATGAAATTAAATGATAGTGGAGAGTGTTGCTGGAATGAAATTTTGAAAGGGAAAACCGGAGTACCCGGAGAAAAACCTGTCAGCCTCCGTTTTGTCCAGCACAGATCTCACGTGGAGTGACCGGGATTTGAACCACGGACCCAGCGGTGAGAGGCCGGCGTGCTGCCGCCTAAGCCACGGTGGCTAACAGATGCAGCACCTTACATGGTAAAGGCAGCACAATCTATCAAAGCATTTTACAATAAGATGGTGCATGTTACTTGTCTGGCCCATGCTTTTCATCGAATTGCAGAAGAGGTCCGATCGAAATTTTCAGAAGTAGATAGACTAGTTTCCACAGTAAAGAAAGTCTTTGTCAAAGCAATCCCGCACTAAATATTTCAAAGACAAGGCCCCTGATGTAGCTTTGCCCCCCGCACCAGTTTTAACACGCTGGGGTACCTGGTTGACTGCATGCATATACTATTGTGACAATTTTCACATAGAGAGAGAAGTACTGAATGGCTTTGATAGGACAGATGCTAAGGCTATTGGGAGTGCACAGGACCTGTTTTCTGATCCTCAAATGGAAGGTAAATTGGCTAGCATAAAATCAATTTTTTCATTTTTGCCAGAGACTTCCTAGAAGAAAGTGGCATGCTATTGGCCAAGTCAATAGAGTTAGTCAGGAATGCTGAAGGTTGTATAAAACATGTAAAAGGTGAGATTGGGGACTCAGTCAGACAGAAAATAAAATTTGTATTGGACAAGAATAAAGGGTATCAGACAGTGTGTCAAATTGCTAGTATTTTGTCGGGAGAAGACTTCAGAATTGACATTTTTGAAGAGGATTTAACAGCCAGTGACATAGTGTTTTTCAAATATGCTCCTATTACATCAGTGGAAGTGGAGAGAAGTTTCTCGAGATATAAAAGAGTACCGGTATTAGCTGACAACCGCCTTTCCTTCACCTTTGATAACTTGAGGATGACGATTGTGGTGTATTGCAACGCTAACTAAGGTATGTTTATTTAGTAATATATTTTTTCACTTTGTAGTAGAAATGAAAATGGCGTATTGTTAATCTATTGATTAATAGTTTACACTAATTATACTGAGAATGTTTGTTATTCGAACCATTATTTTTACAAGACAATCATGAAATTGATCATTTTAGGTAATTTTTAATGATAATTTTTAGGTAATTTTTTTAAAAAATGAGGTAATTTTAAGGGCATTTTATAGGTCGTTTTTCGATAGTTTTAAGGTCATCAACATCCGGGCCCTACTCACCACCAAGTTGGCCTTTCTTACCAGTGGCGGCTCTTAGATGAGAAAGTAGGTGAAGAGCCAAACTCAATTTCAGCGATACAGCGTTTATGAATATTAACATATTTCTTTTCGTATTTGAATGCTATTTATTTATCGTATGGCTTTTATGCCGGGAGTGTCCGAGCCCATATTCGGCTCGCCTGAGTCTGTAGCTGCTTTCAGCGGACACCCTAAAGGGTGAACTACAAGTTCCGTTCAATTTCAAGTAGTTCCAACTTTCGCCACCAGATATCAATGATACCTAGTGGTGAACGTTGGAACTTTGATAGAGCGTTCTGACGAAGTCTAACCTAACAAATTTTGCTTTACACAAGTTTAGTATGTGAAAGGATTTTTTACATGCCATAAATCTATGACATGGGACCGCCGGCTTTACTTCCCCTCCGAAGGAAAGCATACTGAAGGATTTTGACGCTCTTAAAAAATCCGACGACTTCGGCCGGGTTTGAACCCGCTATCTTGGGCATAGCAGTTCAGCATGCTACCGACTACGCCACCGAATGCTAAAAAAGGAATACTTTACCAAATATAAATTACCGTACTATAAAGTCAAACTCACCTACTTTTTATGTAATAAATCAATCCTCCGTTCCTTATGGTTGACAAACTTATCTATGATATCCTCGTAGAAGGGCTGGTCTTCAATTAGTTTCAGCAACAATTCACGGTGTATGGTGATAACAGCCTATGCTGTAAGTCTGGACTAGGATATTGTATTTCTTGTAAAAGTTTTTAGTCTTTTCAAACAAGAAAAACTGCGTTCCGCGTAATGTTTTGGAAATCACCGAAACCTTGTTTATTCCAGACACCACATTTGTTACTATAAAGTAGGCAAGTCCAACAGAACAGTTTTTTTTTTAAGAAAAAAAAAACTACTGCACAACCATGTGAACTGTTCGAACCAAGATCCCTTACAATGAAGGCTATAGGACTTACCGGTTTTCTTGATTTCTTTTTAGTGCACAGTTCTATTAATTCCTTTGGACGTCCACAATTTAATAAATCCCTTTTGTCTTCGTCTTTCCACCTACTGAAGGGAATTTATAATAAAATGTATACTGTGTCCTTCAATAAAAACATTACGGTATACACTAAAAGCCGCCACCTTCCATCAACACCAGGGTATGTAACGTATTAAGTAAATACTATTCATCGGAAATATAAATCCAATCTTCAACGTAACAGAAAGACAAGCCTGACGCGATGCCAACTACTAGGCTACTGGTACATGATAATTTATTGTTTTCTGAATGTGCAAAAAATAAAATATTTAGGCAGACATTTTCAGTCTGAGATAGGCCTAATTGTTAGTTGGAAACACAATTCACTGCTTAAATTAATTAAGTGAAAATCACCACTCAGAAAAGTTGTAGGAGAAAATTTACTGCTGTTAGTGAATCAGCTGTAAGGTTATGTAGGTTTTCGTTTATAATACTTATAGTACAAACCATATTTAATTACAACTACACTCCCCACATGAACCAAAAATCCCTTTATGTGACATATATGTCCTAAATACCTCTCTATATGAGATATACTGTAACAACTAAATGATGTTATAAATAAATATTTATAATTTGTAGTACCCGCCGTGCAATTCTTGCCTCAGGAATGAGGTCGACTTTATTCATACTATCTCGCAAAATTCTCGTACTTTATCCACAAAATTTCACTTCTATTTTGTAGCTCCAACATTGTAGATGATCTTCACAGGAGACGTTTGCCTTATTTCACGTATATTACACCTTTTAATCAACAAAATTCAAGACACTGCGCAGCGTTAAAACCTAACAACCAACGGTTGCTAGGCGCGTCACTTCGGCAGCGTATACTAGACGAAGTTCCTGGCAGTAGCAGCAAATTCTTCACTCGTACGATCCCTACGGCATGTAATGACGTCACCACTGCTTTAGGTTACCATGGCAACGAGACGAAGTTGCTGATATTTCAAGTTACTTCGTCATCTGAAGGTTTCTTTCCACGCTACGACATTAGTACCATCTAGCGACAGCGTGTACAACTGACACTAAGGCCGCATACAGGGCAAGGGCAATCTGTGGTCATGCAGTGCCATCTAACAATGGAGTGTAGAAATAGTACACTACATTAAACGGTGGCTACGTTTTAATTTAAATAAGATAACGTAATATTTATTTTAAGAGATGACTGGTGAAGAGGCTCTTCACTCTCTTCACCTGAATAGCCGCTACTGTTTCTTACGGCATCGTTCCATGCAATAGACCCTGACGCTGACATCCTTGACCTCCCACACTTGTACAAGATGTTGTCATTGAAACGTAGGCCTACTTGATTGGCGACCTTCGGGAATACCCACCTTGTCCACAGGAGTCTCGTAAGTCTTCAGTCTACATTGAAATGTAAGTTTACCTTCTACCATGAGATTTCTTTGTAAACCTTTATATACGGTAATTCAATATTCTTCATAAGGGTTAATCACTCCCTTATTGTCCGGCCACATGGCGAATTGGTTAGTGCGCTAGGATTTGGCCCCAAGGGTCTTGGGTTCGATTCCCGGCCGGGCCATCGGGGATTTTCATTTCCTGGAGTTGACTCCCCTGGCCCGGGGACTGGGTGCACGGCCGACGAGAAGTACTGGCCCTGGTGCGCTTTCGTGACGTCAGCAATGTAGTTCTCACGACCGTGTGTAGTTCTGTTGCACCACTTCCTGTATAGCCCAGTGCAATTAGACGAAAAAAAGGCCAAACCCGGAAATTTAGAATAACAAGTCCGGACATGGAAAAATAGTTGTAAGTACCTTTAAATAAGATAATCCTAAAATTCGCAAGGCCTCCTTGATGGGATACCTGAAATATCTTGGAGAAACCTGGAATTTTCCTGGAACGTTTATAAATCACGAACGAGTGGTCAGAATCTGGTTGTTTTCGGCTTATTAATATTTATTTGTATGAAGAATAATATTTTAGGTACCCAGGAAAAACAAGATTGGTACACTGTAGAAAAAACTAAACTTTTGAATTTCTTTGCGCTTTTTTAGGTAAAAAATCCGAATTTTTACCAAAAAAATATGACCCGTTTCCATGCTAAAATGCAGTCACATACACGCAAAAAATGATCAGCGATGATAAAATCAATTCTTCACTGTGTAAAACCTTAGAAGTCCAAAAACATGGTGTTCGTTGCCTGGAATGTGGCTACAATGGGCGTAAATCGAAGTCCGAAAAATGCTCAATTTATCGCTCTTTCTCGTGTTTGTTTTAATTGTCGTCTTATATGCAGAAACGTACGCTACTTTTGTGGTATATTGCATCTTCTTTACGTCATTTTACAATTCCCCCCCAATCCCCCTCCCCACTCCTTTTACTTCCCACACAGAAACACACATACACACCCAATAACATAATCTACTACACTAGAAACACTCCTCCGACGAACACATTGATTTGCGCGAGTCCCACCAAAAGCGAGATCAGGCAGATGCCCAGAAAATGCTAGATTGGCTGAAGCTTCACAATCCCTTCAACAAGAGCACACCACTCCTATTATCATTGTCCAGCGGACGAATCGCCAGTAAAAATGTCAACTGTGACGACGCGCGGACTGTTGGCGCAGCTGCAATGAAGGCCATGATAAGGGTTCCCTTCAGCGATCTTCACCTAAAGAGAAAATATTGTGTCGTATCACTCGCCGGTGGTGCACATGGATTGGTCGTACGGGACAAAGGTGTCGATGTAAATCCAGAGCAACTATATATTCCACCGCATGCTGGTGATCAAGCGAAACGACGAAGAGCTCGCCGACTATCTCACATACGAGCTGCCCTATTCGACGACTTTTCCTTAAGAAAAGGCAACAAGTCTTCACTACTGACAGCGCTACCCGTCTTAGACGGCAATAGAGCTGAGAATACTCGTACCAAGTACATCTTGGATGGAGGGTTCTTCTTGCGCCAAGTTCCATGGTTTCGCTCCGAAACCTACGGCCAGATATGCAACAAGTACGTGGCTTATCTGAAGAAACGGTTCAACGAGCCAACGACCATTGTCTTCGACGGATACGAAACATCTTCAACAAAGGACGCAGCTCATGCTAGACGAGCAACTAATGGTAGTTAACTGTACATTCCTCTAAAAAGTTCTGCCTCGAAAATATATGAAAGAAATAATAATTAAAGGAACTTACTATTGTTATCAGGGTCAGATGTCGATCTCATAGTGGACGAGCATGTTCAGGCCGTAGCCGCTCAAGACGTCTTCCTCACCAACGGAAGAAATAAAATGCGTCTCATTCGCCTCCTCTCGAGATACCTTGAAGAAGCCGGAATTGGTGCAGTCCAGGCAGCGGCAGACGCTGAAAGGTCAATAGTTCTAACTGCTATTGACGCAGCTAGAGATGGAGAGAAAGCCTGCGTGATTGGCCACCTCGCAGTTTTACTCATCGCACTCTCCTGCAAGTTTGGATATCCATTTCCAGGTATGGGGAAAACTATCAAGACTTACAGCAGTCAGCAGTGCCAGGAGGAGGTGGGCAACATGAAAAGCAACATTCTTTTCATACACGCAGCTACGGGTTGTGATACAACATCAGCCATCTTTAAAATAGGCAAGATAAAACCATTCAGAAAGTTACTCAAGGATGAAAAATACAGCGCAAAGTGGAAGTCTTTAACGACCGCGATGCATCTCCTGATGCGGCCACAAGAGCTGGCGAAAAGTTCTTACTGTCCGTATATCCTGGAAACAGCAAGGGATCGTTGGATCAAAAGAGATTCCACGAGTACACCAGATTAGTAGCCAAACCTCCACCGAACAAGAAATTTGAATTGACCAATCTCCACCTCCCCCCTCTCTCCAACATCTTCGGACACTCATTTCGGGTTTACCATCAGGTAAGTTCACCAGCAACTGCGTTCTATTTCTTGATTCCTTCTCTTGCGTGCCCTTTTCTGTAAGCTATTGCTTTATATGTCCAGGTCCAAGCGTGGTTGGGAAATGAGCTGCCCCCAACTCAATGGGGATGGCAAGAAGAAAACGGCATCCTGGTCGCTGTTACAAACACAAGGCCTCTGGCACCATCTCAACTGCTCAATCTTATATCGTGCAACCATGACGAATAGAAGGACCTAGTGTGAGGACTCCGCCTTTATAGCATGGTAGTTTGTGGTCCCGCCGCTACAAGCACTGCAAGCTATAATGTCCAACAACGTGTCCTGTTGTTGGGTCGAGCCGGTTCTTAGAAAAGTGTGGGAGAAGTTACTGTGTGAGATATTTGTGTGAATTAAATTGAATTGTCCTTGCTTTCAGTTCTTAAATTCAGTTCATTGAGTCTTGTGTACATCAGCGTTTTGTGTTTTGTGAATTTCAAACATATTTCTTATACGGCTTTGTTAATTTAATAGTTCAACATGCCGTACTATTTAGTGCCTGGCTGTAAGTCAGGGTATGGTAGAGTAGTTGTCGATGTACGATTTTTTTCACCACCGAAGGATACAAATCAATATGAAAAATGGGCCAAAGCTATTCCACGAAAGGATACGGAGTTAACGCGAAGTAGTAGAATATGTCAAATTCATTTCTCTGATGATTTGATAGTATAATCAGATAATTGTATAGTAAATGGTGAAGAAGTGGAAATCTCTTGTGTGAGGTGGAAGTTACTTCCTGGAGCAGTGCCTCATTTCCCCCCTAATTTACCGAAGTACCTGACATGTGAGAATAAGTCCCGTAAAGCTCCCAACAGGAAAAAGAATCTCGACACCACCAGAAAAAGAAGAAAGAAGATTGAAGATGGGAGTGGAGCAACGAATGAGGCATTAAAAGGTCAGTCTAATGTTGATAAGAATTTGGGTCATTCTAGTGTACTTACTGATGCTGAAAAGACTATAATATTGCTCAAAAGGCGCCTAAAGAATGCTAACCGTAATTTAATTCGCGTTAGATCCTGCCTCAACTCAGCAAAATCGAGAATTAATTTCCTGGATAAGCAGGTTCGAAATTCACAAGCATTTAATTACAAAGATAACGAACACCTTAGCAAGAAGGAAAAGATGATAATAGACACTATGCTCAAGAAATGCCAGGTAAAATCTCCCAATGGAATGAGGTACAGCAACGAATTCATTTTAGAGAGTTTATTGTTGAGAATAAAATCACCGAAAGGATTCCGTCATTGTCGGCCACATAATCTCTTGCCTCTGCCCGCAGAAAGTCACTTGAGAAAACTTTGTAAAGGACATAAGTGCCCTTATGGAGTTAATACGCATAGTATAAATGCTATTTCAGACTATTTTAAGGAAGAATGATAATTCACGTTACGGTGTTGTAATTTTCGATGAAGTGAAGCTAAGAGAAGAAATCCAGTTTAATAGATTTTCTCATCAAGTAGATGGATTAGTAGATTTAGGTGAACACACACCTGACCTACAGAAGAACGTACTAGCAAATCACGCTCTAGTGTTCATGTTCGTACCATTCATGCATAATTGGGTGCAGCCAGTTGCTGTTTATGCAAGCAGAAATGCTACTTCAGGGGACATTCTCGCAAAAATTCTAATACAGGTGATTTTGCAGTTAGAAGAGGCTGGGGAGAGGGTGGTTGGGTTTACTTGTGATGGTAGTCAATCAAATAAAAAGGCCTTGAATTCGTTAGGAGTAGGTGGCAAGACAACCTCACATCCTTAATCCTGCAGATGTTACGAGAAAGATCTGGGCTTTCTCCGACTTCGTTCATGTATTGAAATGCTTAAGAAACCACTTTCATGATAAAGTAGAACTTCACTATAATGAAAAAAATATTGATTTCAATTTTTATAGGGAACTGTTCAAATAAGATCTCTCAGGGTATGCTGGGCTTAGAGCCTGCCCTAAACTGACAGTTGCTCATTTAGACCCATAATCTTTCCAGAGAATGAATGCTAGGTTTGCATTCCAACTTTTCAGTGACAGTGTTGCCAAAGGTTTTACATTTTATCGAGAAATGGGACTGGCGGGATTTCAAGGTAGTGAGGACACTGAGACATTTACCAGTAATATATAAATGTTGTTGCTGATGCACTAAATGCATTCATTCCGTCTCAGGCTCTTCGTAAAGGTTCACCTTCTCATACAGCTGTTGTTAGTTTTCTTTAGACCGTGAGATCTACCAATAACACCTTTGCCTCCAACAGAACCTTGGAATCACTAGTAGTAACCCTACAGAGTACTTTGGAGATGTGTGAATGGCTTTGGGAGAAAGGTTATAAGTATGTGTTGACAGGAAAGCTCACCCAGGATCCCTAGGAACGGCACTTCGGAATTATGCGATCTTTCAGTTCAGATGATCATCCATCAACAATAGATTTCCTTCATTTCAATGTATATACGTCCCTATAAAACAGGCTTTAAATGTTGGTGGAAATAGTGAACCTAAACGGGAGCAGATCTTGACCTCGTATGTTAATCAGATGCGTATATTAGCCCGGAATATGGAGGTGCATAACAAGACAGTGAAGGAATCAGTGGAAACTTCCATTAAGAAAAAAATATGTGGTTCAAGATGCAGTAAATATCGAAGACTGGGGAAGCTCGGTACCTGAATTTGACAGCGCAGTTCGAAACTCTTCGATTGATAAGGGTCTAGTGTACTATTTGGCTGGCTATGTTCTTAAGCACTCTTCTAAATTTATTAAGTGTTCGCCCGGTGCTCATTCTCTACGTGAGAATAATCTAAGTAAATGTTCAGTTCTTGCCGAAATAAAGGACTACGGATCAATGAACAATGAAGTGTTTCTAACACGTCCTTCGAGAAGTGTATGTGACATTATTTTCCAAGCCGAGAATGTAATTACCGGAAAATTAACCTCAAAATCGATGTGGAGCGAAATATTTTTTGATTGTATCGATTCCACAGAAACAATTTCAGTTGATCCTTCAGGAGCCAGCTGCTGTCTTCAACATGTCATGGATATTATCCCCAGACTTGTTTATAATTATATAAAGTGCCGATTTTTCTTCAGAACGAAGGAAATCCGCCAAGATTTGCAATATAACAAAGGAGATTTGCAATCTCGAACATCCGCCAAGTCTTCACGCAAGCTTTCGAAAGTCCAGTAGCCAACAAAATGAATTGGTAAGTAGAGTGTTACTTTAAATAGTTTATATGTGCTTGTTTAATATGCTGGGGATTATGTTTTTTTTATCTGTGTCTGTATACTCCAGGAATCGGAGCGATCCGTAACATGTAATGAAGACCGTAGTTATTATTTCCGTGAATTATATGTTCCATTGTGCCCTGCCATGCTATTTTAATTGTAACCGCTAATTGCTTTTTAAAAGAGTATAACTCGTAGTTACAAAGTAGTTTCCCTTAGTACCATCCCTAAGACCAGCTGACCCCGGCAGTGTGGAACTTGCCCACTCTAGCGCTGCCTGGCGGGGCGCGCTTGAACTTCAGGAGTCTCCTCACTTTCTCCTTCTATTCGTCATGGTGCAACTGTGCGGCCGGATGCAAAACATTAAACTGCAGCTGCAGAAAGAACCGCATTGACTGCACAAATATGTGTGCATATTATGCTGGACACGGCTGCAGTAACCGGTGTGAAGACTCCGATGAGGAGGAAGAAGAAGAAACAGAGGACTTTCCAGAAGGTAAACATTTGCAACTTCAATAGGCTTATTGTAGATTTTAGTCTTAAAAAATGCTGAACCTCTCGTTTTTAATTGCAGACCTCATCGACGATCCAAAAGAGGCCCCGCCTCGGACGCGTCAACGTCACCGATATTTATGTATTCCTTATACTTGTTCGTTCCTAGTCTTACCAGTACAGATATGTTTTGTTCATTACTCTGAATTTTATAAGACGTACAATACGTACGTATATACATAAGTTATTCTTTCCACATTATATAATTCTTTAAACGTCTACCTCATTACGGTAGTACACCTTTGTGCCAATGAAAATGAACCAAAGAACAGTGAAGAAAACAGAACAAATCTTAGGTCTAACACAAGACTAAGCATCTCTAGGAGAAAAAAAAAAAAAGAGATAAATTCGGTAACTCCGGGGTTCGCGATTTATGGCCATTGCAGCCATAGTCCAGGCAACGACACAGTGTTTTCAGACATTTTAGGCTGTTTTACAGTGAATAATTAATTTTATCATCGCTGATAATTAGCTGCGTGTATGTGACTTCATTTTGGCATGGAAGCTGGTCATATTTTGTCAAAATTCGGATTTTTTTAATCTAAAAAAGCGCAAAGAAAATATTTTTTTTTGCGGTGTACCATTTTTAGCCCATTTTCAATTTTGAAAAAAAAAATAGGCTTCTGAGATCACTTTTTGTCCGTGTGTGTGTCCCCTAATAACTTCTAAACGGCTGGAGCTATTTCAATGAAACTCGGTAAGTTCATAGCACTATTCCGGACGACTCCGACCGAGCACCTCAAATTTTGTTACGTCTCACCAATCCAACATGGCGGCTGTGCGAAATATTTCACCAGCATTCAATATCTCCTAAACTATTCCCGATATCACCCTTGATTTTTTTTTACCGTGATAAAGGGAACTACTAGAAGTTCACCTATGTGACTTTTGAAAAACGGGTAACTACAAAACCAACATGGTGGCCAAGCGAAGTTGCGACTTTTAAATAGACGTTTCTCGCGATTTAACCAACCAAACGCAATAAAACTTGGTACAGTATATGTTTATACACATTGTAATGCACCGACATCTAACTTGGTTCAATTGTTTACATAACCACAAGATGGCGGATGTGCGAAATATTTCACTGGCATTCTATATCTCTGAAACTGTTAGCGGTATCACCCTGAAATTTTGTACGGAGATAAAGGGCACTACTGGAAGTTCATCTATAAGACTTTCAAAAACCGGTTAACTACAAAACGAACATGGCGGCCAAGCGAATTTGAAAATTTAAATAGACCTTTCTCGCGATTTAATGTTCCAACTGCAATTAAATCTGGTACAGGAAATGTTTATACACATTGTAATACACTGGTATCTAATTTAGTTCAATTGTTTACATAACCTCAAGATGGCGGCTGTGCGAATTTTAAAATTAAGTTTTTATTTCTTGTGTCGTAATCATGCGATCGATGTGAAAGTGTGAATAATGAACCTACGCAATAATTTTCCTTTAATGGTACATGACTCTATGGCCTATACATTTAACAATCCAACATGGCGACCATCCGAAATATTTAGACGGCTATGAATATCTACGAATCTATTATAACAATCAAACTGATTTTTTATGTTCATAGGGGCTCTGAACATAAGTTCACCTATAGGACTTTAAATTTCCTGGTGATCACAAATCCAACATGGCGGCGACGCGAAATATAAATATTCACATGGACGTTTCTCGCAATTTAACCATCCAAGTGCACTGACACTTGGTACAGTAAATCCTTATACGAATGTTAATCCACTGGCATCTAATTTATTTCAATTGTTTCCATAACCGCATGATGGCAGCTGTGCGAAGTTTTAAAATCTCCTTGTTACTTCTTGTGTCCTAATCATGCGATTGAAGTTTGAATGCTACACGTACACAATAATCTTCATGTAACAGTACATAACTCTAGGACCTACATATATAAAATCCAACATGGCGACCATCCGAAATATTTAGTCGGTTCTCAATATCTACGAATCTATTACAGCAATCAAACTGAAATTTTGTATGTAGATAGAGGCAATTAACATAAGTAGGATATATGAAAATAGGCTGTATAGTTCTTCACGGAACTACTTGTTTTTTCCTGTGTACCTAAAATATTATTCTGCATACAAATAAATATTAATAAGCCAAAAACAATCAGATTCTGACTACTGGTTCGTGATTTATAAGCGTTTCAGGAAAATTCCAGGTTTCTCCAAGTTTTTCCAGGATATTTCAGGTATCCCATCAAGGAGGCCGTGGGATTTTTAGGATTATCTTATTTAAAGGTACTTACAACTATATTTTCATATCCGGACTTGTTATTCTAAATTTCCGGGTTAAACTCTAATTGCACTGGGGTAGTAGGGTTATGTATGATGGAAACATAACCGTATTGTCTACAACAGGGCCATCCAGTCATTGCGCTCTGGGAGCGCGGCCGCGCTCGGGGAGCACTGGGCAGTCAGACTAGCGCTCCTTCCCCTACCACCACTAGGCTACACTGTGGCAGTGAGGAGACGGACGATGTTCGGACCAGGCTGACTAGATATGTACGTACAGTTCTTTGGAATAAACGGAAAGATAGAGGTAGCTTTTGCTGCTCTTTGCTTTAATTCATTCCTTCCTTTTTCGCAAACACCAACAGTGATTTCTTACTTTTTCTTTTATTTGAGCACCTTGCTTACTTTTTTGTAAGTCTGTTATAAATATATATCTTCCATGATCAACCTAGCGGCATCTAGCAGCATCTAGCAGCCAACTACTGAAGTTTCTCAATATCTCAACTCTCAAGAGGACTTCCTTCCCAATCCAGCCACAAGATGTCGTCGCTATCTCCAGCTAACATCTCCATGCTCAAAATGACTTCTTCATCATTCCAATCCTTCAGACGTCGTCATCATCGCCTGCTAGCTTCTCCTTGAAGATCACTCCATCAAGAAAATTAATATCTAAGAAAGAAATTTCTCATTGTAATGTTGGCAATTTTTATGTATGTTCTTTTGTCCCTTTCCCTCACCCCCTTTTTCCTTGGTACCTCTGTGCTTCGTCCAGCTGCTCTCACTTCTTCGTCAGTCGTCAAACCGTACAGTTGGAGCCTACTCCAGGCTTGTCTCCTGTCTACTTGAGTCATTTTTAAATCAGGACGCCATGTCTGAATTTTAACCTCAACCGTCATCCAGATCATCGTCGTTCTTCTAAATGAGCTAAGTACTACTTCAATAGTTTCCACCAAGTTTTAAGTGTTTTAAATTGCTTATATCATTTTATTTGATTTTATAGACAGTGTGAAATTGATAAATGTGATGCAATATCTGCCTTCAAAATATCTTCCTGATCTAGTTGTGGCTACTTCAGCTAACTTTTCAAAATTAAAAAGTACTTCTTGTACTGATCATCTGAAATACTATCTCACCCCGAGCGATAATTTAAAGTACCCACTGTCTATAGAATTCAGCTTTCCGCCGGGGGGACTTGTTTTGCCCAATTCAACCTATATCAATGCCCTAGAACTTTCTACATCAAGTTATCTTTCTACAAGTGAAATAGCCTGGCATTTCTCTAAATCCTCATTGAGAAATTCATGTTGTATAAACCTCTAATCAACATAATTTGTCTTCCTTCTTGGGATTTCCGTTGCATTCAGCTACAATCTACGGATTTCTAAAGAAATAAACTTTCTCAAACTAAAATTCAACTAGTGATCTCCACAATTGCAATAACTTTTCGTCTTATAAACTTTCCGTGTTGAAATAGTGAACTTTTCAACGGACTACAGTGCATAACAGTGCTCGTACAACAACCATCCGTGTCGCGTACGAACGAAAGCAATAAATACGGCCATAAACTTTCTCCTAAAGTTCTTATTCCCTTTTCCTAAACACCTTACTAACTTTATCTAATTAAGCTTTAATTTAAGTCAACTGATGTACCTAGCTGTTTAAACTACAACTTATGTCAATTTCTGAGAGGCCTCGCTTATTATCAAGTGCCCTCCCAACTTTGCTTCGCATTCAATGAATTAACTTCTGTTTATCTGTGGCAAGTCCACATAATAATTCTTTCCCTCTTCAATTGGGGAATTCTATTTTCTACTCATAAGTGAGTTTTATAACTCTACTTTTCCAGGTTTCACGAAAGGGTAACTGGCCCCATTTTTATCGTGATCCCTGCTTCAATACAAGAAGTTATAGAAACTTCTTCTTAATTCTCTCTTTTCTTGTTATAATTTCAAATTTAATATTTGTTCATACTTTGAGATCTCTAATAGGAATTCTTAAAGTGCCTAAATTTTACCTGATTCCTTGTTAAAGCTTTAATTATTTGTAATTCTCGTTATAAACTTTAAAGTTTTCAATTTTTTGCCCAACCTTTAAAATCTTATTCAGATTTTGTGCTCGAAGCAAGTTTTAAACCTGCGTATTATTTAACATTGTCAAAAAAATACAATTTGTTAGCATTAAGTCTCAGACTTTTGTATGTTAAATTGTTTATTGTTATTTTGAATCAAAATTAATTTTTATGTTGTTGCTATTTCAACTTTTTCTTTCTTGTTAAAATAAACAAAATTTCAACTTTTCGACTTATACATTACATTTCCCTGACTCTGCCCTTCGGTTTATGCTATCTTCAAGCAAACCTCATGCCGGTATTAAAATTATAAAAGTTTTGCTCCTTGTTGCCTTTGAACGAAAACTTCTAGTATCATCTTTTTCAAAGCATCATTTAGCTGGTATAGCTAATTCTGATAAGCCAGTTAGGCAAGTAAAGCTAGCTCCGCATGCTTCCTGCTTGTTGAGATTTTCTCTAAAACTTGTGGTTCGTTTTCAAAATGTGAGTTTTTCTTCCAGTCTAAACTTTTAGTCGGCACTTTGCTGGGTAAAAGCTTAGCTTTTCTTAAATGCAACTATTGTCTTTCTCATCAAAAAAGAAATCAACACAATTGTTCCCAAAATCACTATAACTGTTTCGCCACTACCTTTACTGGGAGTACTCGGTCGGTCGTCGGAGATCCTACAGTTCCAAGGACTAAAATTATCACGGCAAATTCAAACTATTTGAGTCTTTCAAAGCATTCATTCAAACTGAACTCCTTTAAAAGGGTATACAGTAAATCTGTCGTCCTTTGTCTTGCCAGACTACCACTCTTCCCCATATTACCCAATTTTAGGCTGGGAAGGGAAAGCACAAACGCCGCTTGCTGTGCAAATAGCCCAAGCTCCAGCCGCATTTCCCGTTAGCTGTGTCCAAGTCCATGCCCACTTTAGGTATCTTGCAGGCTTGCGCAGTGAAATTAGTGATTAGATGTTTTCTTTAGGGTAGTTTATGATTTATATTGGACTTTCGTCCTATCTATCCATACTTTTTCTCCATTCCGAAACCCATTTCTTCCCTTTCCCTTTTTTTTCATCATCTTCCCTTAGGAAGGCTTTTTTCTTAGCCAAAACCTACCCAACCTTTGGTCCCAGAAACCCGGGAGAGTCCATTTGTCAATATTTTGCAAATTATTAATATCTACTTTGAATTTTTCAGCTATACCTTCATTGTGCAAGGCTGTTGAGGGGGAAGGAGATTGCTTCCGTCTCCTTTGGTGCGTCACTTCCTTTCAACTTATTTGCTGCCGCCAGTCGGACAGCATTTCCAAAATTCCACAGTTTCGTAAGTTATACTTTAATTTACCCATTTCGCCATGGCTCCTACAGATAAAGATAAAGACGGTAGGGATGAAAAACTTACTTCCTAACGAGCATCCTATAAAGGGAAAATTACCCGACTCAGAAAATACATCCTTCAAAAGCTCAACTAGATTTGTTAAAACATCGCGTAAAGCATTATGAACGTTCTTATGAAAATTATTGCAACATTCAAACTGAAATCGAAACTTGCATGCTCAATCAAATTGATGATCGAGTAGAAGTAGAAAATCAATACTACGAAGGCATAGGCTCTGCCTTTAAAATAATACGTCAACTCGGAGAAGAACAAAAAAGGACGGCTCTGTTCTTGGTTCCCTTCATGAACAACAAACCTCTTCTCGTGAGGGCATTCACAAGCCCAAACCAATTCTACCTAAGATTAATTTGCCTCACTTTTCTGGAGACGAATCTACGTGGGATTCTTTCTATGCACTATTTTGCTCTCTTGTTCATGACAATGAAGACATTCAAGTCATCTACAAGTTTCATTATTTGCGATCTGTTCTCCGCGGTCAAGCCCTGCAGTTGGTTGAAGCACTCCCATTAAGTGCTGAAAACTACGCCATTGCATTTAACTTGTTGAAAGAAAGATACGGTAATTTACGGTTACGTATTCAACGCCACACGAAAGCTCTATTCAATTTGCCTGCGTCACAGCACAATGTTACTAGTCTGCGTACCCTCATCGATACGACACAATTCACGTAAAAGCTTTATCCCAATTAGATCAACTCACTGAATATTGGGACACTTTTCTAATACATTTAGTGGTTCCTAAAGTCGATGTTGCTACCCTCAAAGCTTGGGAAATCGAACTTTCCAAAGACGACGATTACTCTTACGAGCATTTAGTCACCTTCATAAATGCTAGATGTCAACTCTTAACTGCCTTAGCTAACCAAAGTGAATCCTCTTCTCCTAGTTCTAAATTTGAATCTTTGTCTCTTAAATCCAAAAGCGAATATGCTGCGTCTAGTACCCAAAAACCCGGGTCTAGCTCGTTTAAACCTAAGTCAAATATCACTGGTTACCAAACTAGGTCTAGTGAACGTCGTATTGCAAATTCCCTTGCTTTAAACACTCAAAGTGAACCTCGGAAAAGTTTAAATGAACCATCAAAGTGCATACTTTGCAAAGATTCCCATGCTCTGTATTCATGTAAATCCTTTAAAGAACTGTCAATTGACGATAGAAGAAAATTAGTAGCGCAGATTCAATATAGTTTCAATTGCCTCTCACCCAAGCATTCAGCCTCTAATTGTAAATCTACCCGACTCTGCTTTCATTGCGGAAAAGCGCATCATTCTCTATTGCATCGTCACGATCAATCGAAGTCATCAGTAGCATACACTTCTCAAAAAGGTGATAATGCCAGCAGCCCTAATGCTTCATCTTACATTCAGAACGCTAAGCCTTTACGTAGTGCTCAAGTGTTATTGTCTACTGTTCAAATTGAAGTCCAGGATAAGCTTGGCAACTGGGTCCGCGCACGAACTCTTCTTGATTCAGCGGCAACCCATGATTTCGTTTTTAATTCATTAATCAAAAAATTAGGCCTACCTGTAAACCCCACTTCTATTAATGTATCGGGAATCAACAGTTTAAAATCTCAAGCCCTACAGTTTTCAAAACTAACCATAAAGGACACTTGTCACAGAGATAATTTTCTAAAACTTAACTGCCTCATTCTTAACAGTATCGGAGATGATACTCCAAGTCACTCTGTTGATATTTCAGGTTTAAATATTCCTTTTCACCTAAGGTTAGCCGATCCTCTGTTCAATGTACAAGGCCCCATTGACATACTTTTCAGTGCCAACGTTTTTTGGTATTGTCTTCGTAAACAAACTTGTAAACTATCTTCAAACGTGGTCGCCAGAGACACTAATTTTGGTTGGATTGTTACTGGTCAACTTCCTCATTATTCCCCCAACCCGTATCGCAATGTTATTTCGCTAATACCGATCTAGAACAGTTCTGGAAACTCGAATACATTGATTCTCCTAATTTGAGCTCTTCCGAAAACGAATTCTGTGAGCAACTCTTCTTGTCCACCACTACTCGTTCACCAGAAGGTAGATTCATCGTTCAGATGCCCAGATTACCAAATCCTCCCAAATTATCAATTCTCAACCTAAGGCTCGAAAAGCCTTCTTTGCTATCGAAAGCAAATTTAAGGAAGAACCTCTTGTCAAACAACAGTACACAGAGTTTATGGACGAATACGAAAGCTTAGATCATATGGAAGTTGTCAGCAAATCTGATGACGAATTACACCCTCCTAAAGAAACTGTATTCTTAAATCATCACCCTGTGTGGAAAAATCCTCTTGTAAAGGATAAAATCTGAGTCGTGTTTATTGGGTCGTCACCTGACTTTAATGGTAACAGTCTCAACGACACTCTTTATTCTGGTCCCGCTATTCAGTCAGATTTATCTGCTATACTTTTAAATTTTCGATTATTTCCCATAGCCGTCATAGCAGACATCAAACAGATGTACCGTCAAGTTTTAATTCAATCCGAACAACAAGACCTCCAAAGAATCTTGTCGCGCGACGAAACTAGCAAGCCCATTAAGATATTTCGCTTAAAGACAGTCACTTATGGTCTGAAACCTTCTGCTTTCCTTGCTATCCGATCCCTACATATGTTAGCCTCTCAAGATGGTCATTTATTTGATTCTAAAGCTTCTGAAGCCCTAACTACATCCTTTTATGTAGACGATTATCTCCAGTCCTTCTCGTCTCTTGAGGAAGCTTCTTTCGTGTCACTAGAACTTCAGGCATTGTTAATGAATAGAGGATTCCCACTTCATAAGTGGAATTCCAACTCCCATGAGTTTCTTGCTCAGTTTCCCATAGAAGATGTAGACCCCACTTCCGTCAAAATCTGCGGAGATTCCGAATCCATAAAAACTCTTGGAGTACACTGGTGCACTCGCACTGATACCCTCATCTATAAAGTTTCACTTTCCGAAGAGCTCCCTAACACAAAGAGACAAATTTTATCTGAAATTGCAAAAATTTTCGCTCCGCTTCAATTCCTTGCTCCGGTTATTGTTATAGCCAAGCTTTTTATGCAAGAGCTATGGTCTCTCAAATGTGAATTGGACGAAGCTGTTCCCCTTTCTTTTCTTAATAGATGGCTCTCTTTTCGTAGCAGTTTACTTGATCTTTCTCTTATTGAAATTCCTAGGAATTTAATTAACGCTCCTCCTAACACATCTTTCTTCCTTCATGTGTTTGCCGACAGCTCCGAGAAAGCTTACGGTTGTTGTGCATATTTGGTTTATCGCAATTCGCTAAATGAATCTTCATTGTCCAACCTTATTTGCGCTCAGTCCAAAGTCGCTCCTCTTAAAACTATTACTTTGCCTAGGCTTGAATTGTGTGCTGCACTCATGGCCGCAGAACTTGCCAAAAAATTGCACAAAGTCTTGAAGGACGAATTTACGCAAACCTATTTGTGGAGCGATTCCATGATCACTCTTTCTTGAATTGCCAAAAACCCCATCCACTGGCAAACCTTTGTTGCAAATAGAGTTTCTAAAATTCAAACTCTTTCCTCTGGATGTCAATGGAGGCAAGTGCCCAGTGCTGATAACCCCGCTGACATCATCTCTCGTGGATGTTTACCTTCTCAATTAGTAGCATCTCAGTTGTACTGGCATGGGCCCTCGTGGTTAATCGAAGACTCTTCTTGTTGGCCTTCTAAACCTCCGATTACAAACTCCAACTTGCCTGACGCAAAAGTATCTAAATCCACGACTTCGTGTCTAATTTCCAACGTTTCACACCCCTTGTTGTCCCGCTATTCTTCCTTTCATAAATTAATTCGAATTTTTGCCTATCTTCTCAGATGGAAATATATTGTGGTTGACCAACCTCTTCTCCCTAAACTACACCTTAGTAATCATGAATTAAATCTCGCTACCAATAAAGTTTTGCAGCTAACACAGCAAGAGGCCTTTTCCACTGAATTATCTTTGCTATCCGCGAAGAAAGATCTTCCGAAGTCCTGTCGCCTTCGTGCCTTAGCCCCGTTCCTTGATTACAATGGGTTACTCAGGGTAGGTGGTAGGCTTTCGCAATCTTTGCTTTCTGAGGACAAAAAGCATCCCATTATTTTGCATTCCAAACATCACGTAACTTCCTTAATCATACGAGACTTTCATTTCCGCAACCTGCATGTTGGTACTCGTACATTACTTTGTTTGCTAAGGGAAAAGTACTGGATCATAAATGGAGTTCATGAAGTTTTTCTGTAATTCACAACTGCATCCCTTGTTTTAAGGTGAAACCTAAGGTTATTACCCAATTGATGAGCGATCTACCTTCTTTTCGCTCTTGTCCTATACGTCCCTTTGCTTTAACTGGCGTAGATTACATGGGTCCATTTCATTATCAACGCAATTCCCCTGAAGCTAAACGCAAATTGTTTGGTAAGCTCTATGTTTCTCTTTTTGTTTGCATGGTTACTGGCGCGATCCATTTGGAACTAGTAACAAATGCCTCTACTTCTTACTTTCTGTCAGCCGTCTCTCGCTTCACTGCCAGGCGAGGTGTTCCCTCTGAAATGTTTTCCGATAACGCTTCTACTTTTCAAGGAGCAGCTTCATTGTGGAAGAAAGCCCTTGCATCTCCTTCTGCCATGGAACATAACCCCGTAGTAAAGTAAAGGCCTTGGGAGGGAAGGTACTGGACCATAGTGAATTCATACTCAGAGGGCAATTGTCTGAGACCATCTTCGAACCCCGGAACCCAGAAATAATACTAAGGTGATCGGGTAAAATCATAATATATTCACAATAAACATGCATACAAATTAACAAAACACTTACTAATCAAGATGTGGATTCTGACATCAAATATTTGTTCCTTCCAGTTGACTGTAATACATATTTTAGCAATCCAGCCAAGTTGTTATGATGAAGTAAATAAGTGTTGCTTTCAAACTATCATCTGTTGTCATTATGAGAATCCAAGCCAAATAATTAAGAGGATGACGAATTAAATATTCAATAGTTTCATAATGCACCTGCATAATGCATCATACAGTATTTCATGCATTTCCACACAAATATATAATTAATTAATTCTCGAGACAGTACATGTCACAAAGTTAGGCCTACGCTTGTTATAATATCCAATGTAATACGTTGCCTAAAACTGAAGAATTAATGTCTTCAAAACACAAAATATACGGAGCTAATCCAATTTACGTGTTTTCACCTCAATGGCTATCAGAAATCTCTTTTTTATTAACAACAGATGATCACACATAGTTAAAAACAATACGACAGTAGCCATCATGAAAAACAGAAGAAAAACGATCACCGTACTAGGGCTATCGACATCAAAATAAATCCTACATTAATAAATTTTCCACAGACCATAAGGCATACTACTTGTAATTAAAATGCATTTTACAATTAACTGAAAACAGAAAACAAATCATTAATTACACAAAGAAAATATGAGTGTCAGTTAGCCTACCTGAGTGAATACTCGAGGATGACATTAAGTTTGAATGTATAACCTTGAAAGGCCCTGTCATGCAACGTAGGAAAATACAAAATAAATACATTTACCTTGCCAGTCGATACAGTCACAAGTACTTACGATGACAAAATAGCCTACCTTAATTCCACAATATACGAAGCATATCCAGACGTTTATCTCCAGTAAGGTTACAATAGGTAACCAGTCAATAACTTGACGAAGAGGGATAATATCATTCAATATTTTCACATACAGTAGAACTTCAGTTTACTTCTTATGTATTTATAAAACCACGTAGATCCATGATGACTGGCCTAACAAGCACATTACGAGAATCATACATGTCTCGAAAATCCCAGCCTTCCAAAACCATTAAAGTCAACATCGAGATAGAGAAATACTTGTCGCTAGAACATAGCTCTTCCTATCGGACAGAGGGAGAAACTACAATCACAGTCCAAGACAGCACCGACAAGATATGCTACCTATCGAGGCCAGCCACAACTAACTCCGCCGCTCGATTCAAAAGTTTATGCCAAAGTAAAAATAGTACGTTCGATCAGAGATTAGTGCCAAAGTAACGGCACAGACTCCCGGGCCCCAAACTTGTCGATGGTTCGCAGAACAGAGACGACGTAAATGGTACAAGTGTATCAACATGCATAATCAAGCAAATCTTAAAGCATAGAAAAGTTTTTGCCAATTATCACAAACACAGTAGCTTCCGAATGTGAAATACTTAATTAAAAGTTCATTTCAGTTTTCATCAGCACCATAACCACCAAAATATGTCATGCCAAGAACATAAACAAATACTTAAGTGTAGAATACATCGAGTGGGTTTTCTTTGTACAATTTCCACAACATTATTACAAATGGCATCTTGAATAAACGATGGCAGGAACAGTTTCATCCGAAGGTTACATAGATTGGTCCAATATCCTGGCCAGAGACATCTTCTCGCACTGCATAACACTCCAAACGCAGAATAAGACCTCGAAGAAATTAGCTGAAATCAAATTTCGACTGCGACAGTAATGTGTAAAGGAAAGCTTAATATCTAACGTTGACACTCATTTACAAAGAACAAATTACAATAAAATATTACATGATGGCATCAGATTTTACAACAATAACCCAGTACTATCAAGAATCCACATCTTTACAGGTGAAATGTTTAACAATGACCCTCAATTAACACAGAAAATTGCATGCATGTTTTAGAAAATTACAATATCCCGAAAATATTACAATAATAACAGTATTTTCCAAAAATAAGTTTCAATAATAATGCTGAATGGCACTTGAGCTCTCATATTTACAAATAAAAAACCTTATTATCCCAAAAGATGAAGGCAATTGTCTCACATTGCATATCTGTTCAACCCATTTGTCCAAAATACAGAAAGAGAAAATGCCCAAAGAAACACCCAAAGTAGGAAAACACAAGAAAATTCCAAGAAGAACAATAGAAAGACCCAATTATCAAGCAAAAACAGGACACACGTGCATACCAAAGCAGAATCACACCACAACCTTACACCATGACACATAACCTTAAAATCCCCAGAAAAAATTACAATTACAACCATCAAATAATTAATAAACAACAACCAGAATATGAATTAGCACTTGTCAACACATCCACACAAAACACAAATACATAAATACCCTATCATATACAGACCCAGACCAAACAGAAACTAGGAAACGAGACGAAGCACGTATTTCATGAGGCCTATAGTGAGTCGCCGTATATTGACCAAATACCACAACTCAATTCATCATATCACATCACATTACTTAACCTAAAGTATTTATTTCTCAGTCAGACAGCAAAAAAAAATTGAGCCCACTCAATCAACTGAAGACTTAGGAGAATTGTTTATAAATACTTACCAACATATTCAACTCAAATCTAAGCAAATGAACCCCCATAACATTCATCTGGTAGACTTAAGTTGACAGATGCGTCAACAAAATGCTAATTTACATCCACGATCCCAAAGTAACATACAATGACCTTTTACCCCTTAAATTAATATACATCCACACATATCTGGACAACCACAAAACAACAACAAGAAAACTAACCCAATTACCAAAATAAAACAAATCACACCACATTTATACTTTCTGAATGTCCAACTTTGGAAATGCACAATTTAGACAATAACATAAACAATACAATTATTCACTCTTGACATAGCCTAGTATATCAAACTAAGTAAACAGTATAGCGAACAAGATCAAAACAAGAACAAACTCGACAGAAATCCCTCAATAAATGACCAACAGAAGACCCTAAATGAAAGAAGATCAACAGACTACTCGTGCAGATCACCAAGCTACAAACGTACCCAAACATTCATTGAAATCACACGACCTTACAAACTCCCAAAATTAATAAAACCATTTACTACCCACAAAATCCCCATAATTTTTCCAGAATATAAATTGACACACCGTTAGGACATCAACATACACAAAATAAATAATAACCCTTAAATAAAACACACTGAAATCAACATGTCATACTAGCCGCATTTTACCCTGGCATAGCATGATTTTCCATCACCAAAACACATTTCGGCAAGTAGTTACCTTCATAAATCAACAAGCAGATAAATGACTAAGTCATCACTCGGAGAACAGAAGAGGTTTGTAATTACTTACCTATGATATCCCAACATAGTATCATTTTATACGTACGGCGTATTTAATTAAATTCAATTATAAATTAAGCAAAAAGAAACCCTAACCTTAATTCACCTTAAGAAACAACCAAGAGACCCACCCGATTACAAAACAAAACTAATAACAATCACCCCCACTCATGCACTCAAATACATTTACACAAGTTTGTCACTTCAGACCTAACACAATTTAGACAATTACAAACAAGAAGAACCATTATAGATTTGCACAATCAAGCAGAATGAGCACCACACGTGTAGACAAATACAAGCATCAATAACATTCACAATACATACATGTCCCGATGACCAGAATTCATCTACACAATTTTGACAATAACATACAAGAAGAACCTTATGGATTTGCACTATCTAGCAGAATGTGCACCACACGTGTAGACAAATACACACATCAAAAACACATGCACGTCCTAATGACCAGAATTCATCTACACAATTTTGACAATAACATACAAGAAGAACCTTATGGATTTGCACTATCTAGCAGAATGTGCACCACACGTGTAGACAAATACACACATCAAAAACACATGCACGTCCTAATGACCAGAATTCATCTACACAATTTTGACAATACATACACCACAACAAATATCAACTTAAATTATCAAAATCTGCATCGCACCATCGACTAATGTGGTCATACGAGCCACAAAAATCACATCTCTTGCCTTTGCTAACTCTACTCCCATTAAACCTCTGTTCAGCACGCCTCTGAAATACATGACCTTGAACATTAGTAGGCATGAACTCACGCCTTCCCTGTAAATTCTTATAAGGAACAAGACTACTATAATTATCCACAAGCTGCATCTCTCCACGTGGCTGAAAATTATTTATAGAAGGCATATAACCTGAACAACCTTGAAGATAATTACTAGGAAAGGGAGAATCATCTACCCGCAACAGATTAGCATTCTTAATCTTCTCCGCAGATAAAATAATTTCATTAAAATCAGTGAAATTCTTGGGCTTAGCATGCATGGACAAGAATGAACGATAAATGGGATTCATACCTTCGACTAACGAATTGACAACCTGCTCTTCAGTCAACTCAACTGCCAAAACCTTTGCATAAGTCCTAATATCAATGAAGTACTCATTTAACGTTTCACTCATACGCTGAACGCGAAATACATAATCTCTACTCAAATCTGCCAAGATACGTGGAGTGATAAAATATTTCAAAACCTCTCTATGGAAAACATCCAAAGAATGGCCAGCACTCATACTCTCAAACAGTTTTCCTCGCAACATTCCTTCAGTGCATGGAAAGATGATTTTCAAAATTTGAAAATCTGACAGACCAAATATGCCAGCACTATCTCTTAATTCCACTAATTTCTTCAAAAATTTCACAAATAAATTAATATCAGTGCCATAGCACACATGAAAATCTTTCAAAATTAGAGTTAATGGGTTAGGAAGGGAAGCAAAATTAACCTGACCATCAGTCATAAGTTTATTTAGAGAAACAACGTTAGTCGAGGCTCGATTATCAGAAAGATTAAGCCTATTTACTCTATCTATCACGTCACATTCACCAAATAAGCTATCAACAGTTTGTACTTCCTTATCAGTACAAGTACGGTGAGATCCTAACCTATTCCCAGCACTACCAACGTCATGGCAAGAAACTGAACTAGAAAAATCGTTATATCTCTTATCAGAACATGAATTACCAACAGCATTCAAATTACTAGGGCTCGACATGACCTCTGGTGTATTTCTTGACGAGCCTATTTGTTTATCTACCTCAGTAGTATTATTAGTTTGTAAAGCGCCTACCATATTTTCATTATTCTCCATCGATACTGATTCCAAATTACCAATATAATTACTATTATTCACAACGCCATCACAAGAATCACTAACATATGAACAAACGCTCTCAGAAATATCACTCGAGGACAACCGATTAAAACTATCTAACAGCTTGTCACGAAGCCCAACTAACTTGGTTGAAAAAACAATATCACACTTGGACCAATATTCAATTAAACTCACTAAACGATTAATCCAGTGTATAGAACGACATTTTAATTTGTTCACACGATATGCCGAAGGTTTGGCAACTTGCTTTAACTCATCACAGGACACTAATAGGTTTGAAACAGATATCACAACATCAGACCTACCTTTTGTCCCATAAGAATGTTGATCAGTCAGACTAACAACAGGAGCTGACTTTAAGGATTTGAGAAGAATAATATCCAGTTCACGATGAAAATTAGGGTTGCCATTCCTTATTTGTATTTCATAAGCCAGTTCCTCTTTGGATAAATATTGTACAGCTTTTAAAATGCTCTCGTCCATTCAGTATATTATCACATGAAACAAAAATAACAAGAAAATTATACAAAGATAAAACAATAACAACAAACATTAAAATATCACACTTCAGGCCCAATCATACTTCCAAGCCCCAAGATTCAAAGACTAGCCCCAAACAACTACTGAAAGTGGTACAAATCTAACCACGCTCTGCTATAACACATTTAACCCCGTAGTAAAGTAAAGGCCTTGGGAGGGAAGGTACTGGACCATAGTGAATTCATACTCAGAGGGCAATTGTCTGAGACCATCTTCGAACCCCGGAACCCAGAAATAATACTAAGGTGATCGGGTAAAATCATAATATATTCACAATAAACATGCATACAAATTAACAAAACACTTACTAATCAAGATGTGGATTCTGACATCAAATATTTGTTCCTTCCAGTTGACTGTAATACATATTTTAGCAATCCAGCCAAGTTGTTATGATGAAGTAAATAAGTGTTGCTTTCAAACTATCATCTGTTGTCATTATGAGAATCCAAGCCAAATAATTAAGAGGATGACGAATTAAATATTCAATAGTTTCATAATGCACCTGCATAATGCATCATACAGTATTTCATGCATTTCCACACAAATATATAATTAATTAATTCTCGAGACAGTACATGTCACAAAGTTAGGCCTACGCTTGTTATAATATCCAATGTAATACGTTGCCTAAAACTGAAGAATTAATGTCTTCAAAACACAAAATATACGGAGCTAATCCAATTTACGTGTTTTCACCTCAATGGCTATCAGAAATCTCTTTTTTATTAACAACAGATGATCACACATAGTTAAAAACAATACGACAGTAGCCATCATGAAAAACAGAAGAAAAACGATCACCGTACTAGGGCTATCGACATCAAAATAAATCCTACATTAATAAATTTTCCACAGACCATAAGGCATACTACTTGTAATTAAAATGCATTTTACAATTAACTGAAAACAGAAAACAAATCATTAATTACACAAAGAAAATATGAGTGTCAGTTAGCCTACCTGAGTGAATACTCGAGGATGACATTAAGTTTGAATGTATAACCTTGAAAGGCCCTGTCATGCAACGTAGGAAAATACAAAATAAATACATTTACCTTGCCAGTCGATACAGTCACAAGTACTTACGATGACAAAATAGCCTACCTTAATTCCACAATATACGAAGCATATCCAGACGTTTATCTCCAGTAAGGTTACAATAGGTAACCAGTCAATAACTTGACGAAGAGGGATAATATCATTCAATATTTTCACATACAGTAGAACTTCAGTTTACTTCTTATGTATTTATAAAACCACGTAGATCCATGATGACTGGCCTAACAAGCACATTACGAGAATCATACATGTCTCGAAAATCCCAGCCTTCCAAAACCATTAAAGTCAACATCGAGATAGAGAAATACTTGTCGCTAGAACATAGCTCTTCCTATCGGACAGAGGGAGAAACTACAATCACAGTCCAAGACAGCACCGACAAGATATGCTACCTATCGAGGCCAGCCACAACTAACTCCGCCGCTCGATTCAAAAGTTTATGCCAAAGTAAAAATAGTACGTTCGATCAGAGATTAGTGCCAAAGTAACGGCACAGAACAAATTACTAACTTCTCCTATTCTAAAGGTTTTAAATGGTGGTTTATACCTCCTTACGCCCCTCATCACGGCGCCAGGTGGGAATCTTGCGTTAAGCTTACTAAACGTCATCTAAAAAGGTTTTAGGTAGTCGCATTCTGACTTACGAAGAATTTAATTCGCTGTCTATTCGGATTGAAGGTGTTGTTAACTCTCGCCCTTTAACTCCGCTTTCCAATGATCCTGATGACCTGCTTCCACTTACACATGGTCACTTCCTTATAGGCACTTCTCTTTCTGTTCCCCCTCCCCTTCCTAGCTCTTATAGAGATTCTAATTTACCTATTGTTTGGCGTAAACTTGAAGCCCTCCGTAATTCTTTCTGGAAGAGGTGGAAATTGTAATACTTAACTTCTTTACAACGGAGACAGAAGTGGTTTCTTTCTAATCCTGACATCAAAGTGGGGGACCTGGTCCTTGTTAGAGATGCTTCCCCTCCCCTGGTCTGCATCTCCGGTAGAGTGACCGAGTGTTACCCGGGAAGGGATGGAAAGGTCAGGGTGGTTAGGATCTTGACTAATAATGGGCATATTACTAGACCTATCTCTTTAATTGCCCCCCCCCCCTTCCTTTAAATCTTTATCATTGTGTTTCTTGCTCCCTGTTGGTGTTTGTCCCTCCCAGCTTGGTGTATTCTTGGAATACACGGTAAGATAGAGGTAGCTTTTGCTGCTCTTCGCTTTAATTCATTCCTTCCTTTTTCGCAAACACCAACAGTGATTTCTTACTTTTTCTTTTATTTGAGCACCTTGCTTACTTTTTTGTAAGTCTGTTATAGATATATATCTTCCATGATCAACCTAGCGGCATCTAGCAGCTAACTACTGAAGTTTCTCAATATCTCAACTCTCAAGAGGACTTCCTTCCCAATCCAGCCACAAGATGTCGTCGCTATCTCCAGCTAACATCTCCATGCTCAAGAGGACTTCTTCATCATTCCAATCCTCCAGACGTCGTCATCATCGCCTGCTAGCTTCTCCTTGAAGATCACTCCATCAAGAAAATTAATATCTAAGAAAGAAATTTCTCATTGTAATGTTGGCAATTTTTATGTATGTTCTTTTGTCCCTTTCCCCCACCCCCTTTTTTTCCTTGGTACCTCTGTGCTTCGTCGAGCTGCTCTCACTTCTTCGTCAGTCGTCAAACCATACAGTTGGAGCCTACTCCAGGCTTGTATCCTGCCTATTTGAGACATTTTTAAATCAGGACGCCATGTCTGCTTTTTAACCTCAACCGTCATCCAGATCATCGTCGTTCTTCAAAATGAGCTAAGTACTACTTCAATGGTTCCCACCAAGTTTTAAATGTTTTAAATTGCTTATAGCATTTTATTTGATTTTATAGACAGTGTGAAATTGATAAATGTGATGCAATATCTGCCTTCAAAGATCTTCCTGATCTAGTTGTGGCTACTTCAGCTAACTTTTCAAAATGAAAAAGTACTTCTTGTACTGATCATCTGAGATACTATCTCACACCGAGGGATAATTTAAAGTACCCACTGTCTATAGAATTCAGCTTTCCGCCGGGGGACTTGTTTTGCCCAATTCAACCTATATCAATGCTCTAGAACTTTCTACATCAAGTTATCTTTCTACAAGTGAAATAGCCTGGCATTTCTTTAAATATGGGAACACATTTTCATCATTGAGAAATTCATGTTGTATAAACCTCTATTCAACATAATTTGTCTTCCTTCGTGGATTTTCCGTTGCATTCAGCTACAATCTACGGATTTCTAAAGAAATTAACTTTCTCAAACTAAAAGGAAGGTGGGGCAACCAAAGAGATAGGTCTAGTTATATGCCCATTACTAATCAAGATCCTAACCACCCTGACCCTTCCATACCTTCCCGGGTAACACTCGGTCACTCTACAGGAGATCCAGACCAAGGGAGGGGAAGCATCTCTAACAAGGACCAGGTCCTCCACTTTGATGTCAGGATTAGAAAGAAACCACTTCTGTCTCCGTTGTAAAGAAGTTAAGTATTCCAATTTCCACCTGTCCACAATTACAATAACTTTTCGTCTTATAAACTTTCCGTGTTGCAATAGTGAACTTTTCAACGGACTACAGTGCTCGTTCAACAACCATCCGTGTCGCGTTCGAATGAAAGCAATAAATACCGAGGCTTCATAACTTAACATAACGAAAATGGTTGTTTGGGTAGATTATAGAACAAAATGGGTCTTGGTCACATTGTGGTCGTTACGTTTCATACCCGGACGTCATTTGTATCGCATGGTAACGTTATTGGGCCTTATAACGTTATTCTGATATTGGTTATCGTAGAAACGAAATAGTATTGTCCGACAGAAGTAACGTTAATTGAATAAGTCTCTCAAAAAATATCCCCTAATACCGTTATTCGGACTAATAACGTTCTTCGGATATCGGTTATCGTAGAAACGAAATACTAGTGCCCAACTGAAATAACGTTATCGGAATACATATCTCGAAAAAAATCTCCTAATATCGTTATTTGGACTGATAACGTTATTCGAATATCAGTTAACGCAGGAACGAAATGGTAGTGCCCGCCTGAAAGAACGCTATCGGAATACATATCTCGAAAAATATTCCCCCAATACCGTTATTAGGACTAATAACGTTATTCGGATATTGGTTATCTCAGGAACGAAATGGTAGTGCTCGCTGGAAGTAACGTTATTTGAATAGATCTCTCCAAAAAAATCCCCCAATACCGTTATTCGGACTAATAACGTTATTCGGATATCGGTTATCGTGGGAACGAAATGGTAGTGCTCACTATAAATAACGTTATTTGAATACATTTCTCGACAATTATTTCCCCAATACCGTTATTCGGACTAATAACGTTATTCGGATATCGGTTATCGCAGGAACGAAATGGTAGTGCTTGCTAGAAATAACGTTATTTGAATACATCTATCGAAAAATATTCCCTCAATACCGTTATTCGGGCTAATAACGTTATTCGGATATCGTTTATATATTACAAACGGCATCATCGATTGAGAATGGCACCATTTTGATACAATTTGCGTTGGAGAACTCCATAGAGTAGAAAGAGTGGAAGTGTCACTTTGCGACCTACGCCGCGAGGGTAATAAATACTCGGAAGTGCTTACCGTGATAGGGTACTGTATTTTTAGCCTACTTTTCACATTTTGCAAAAATGAGGAAAAAGTAGACTTATGAGATCGATCTGGGCAAATGTCTGTCTGTCTGCCTGTCTGTGTATGCCTCCCCCCCCCCCCCCTTATCAACCCCTAAAGGGCTGAAGCAATCAAAACCAAATTTGCTATGAGTAAAGATCTGTACCTGAATATCTCAAGGCCATGAAAATGAAGTCAGTGCTACCAACTGCTGAAAAACCGTAATTGAAATTTGAGCTCCATGTTGGATATCTTGGAAGGTATGCATGGGAGCTATTCCAAAATTGGCACATATATAGATAATAATATTTCATATTGTCATTTAGACTTTCACGGCCCGTGTTATTATTCATAATGTTGCATTTTGGGCTTATGCCGTGTTTTATTATACTAATATTCGACGCGTTTCGAAAGAAACCATGTCTTTCATCGTCAGGAATAATCTGGAATACGACAATGTTGCTAAGAGAAAGCAACGAAGAACATATAGAAGGTGCCCAAAGATGGACGCCATTATAGCCCCATGTTAGAGACAACGGAAAGCAGCAGTGAATTACTTTCTCAGGGTTCTGATAATAGGTAGCCAGGAATCACTGAGATTGTAGCCGGTGTCGCGGTTGAAATTATCTGGGTGTTTACGTATTTCAACCGCCTCCCTGATGATTCTGGGACGATATTGCTTTATACGGGCAAGAACATCCACTCCTTGGAACATGACATCATGGCCAGGTGTTAAAGCATGATCGGCAACAGCTGATTTATCAGGTTGAATGAGCCTGATACATCTATTATGTTCCTTAATGCGAGTGCATATTGTTCTCGAAGTCTGCCCGATGTAAACCTTGCCACAAGCAAGAGTATCTACAGAGTTCCCTGTACTTGTGGCAAGGTTTACATCGGGCAGACTTCGAGAACAATATGCACTCGCATTAAGGAACATAATAGATGTATCAGGCTCATTCAACCTGATAAATCAGCTGTTGCCGATCATGCTTTAACACCTGGCCATGATGTCATGTTCCAAGGAGTGGATGTTCTTGCCCGTATAAAGCAATATCGTCCCAGAATCATCAGGGAGGCGGTTGAAATACGTAAACACCCAGATAATTTCAACCGCGACACCGGCTACAATCTCAGTGAATCCTGGCTACCTATTATCAGAACCCTGAGAAAGTAATTCACTGCTGCTTTCCGTTGTCTCTAACATGGGGCTATAATGGCGTCCATCTTTGGGCACCTTCTATATGTTCTTCGTTGCTTTCTCTTAGCAACATTGTCGTATTCCAGATTATTCCTGACGATGAAAGACATGGTTTCTTTCGAAACGCGTCGAATATTAGTATAATAAAACACGGCATAAGCCCAAAATTCAACATTATGAATAATAATATTTCAGTTTAATTTCCAGGAGGCCATACATGACAGTGTTGCCAAAATGATTCTAAGCAAGCTGTTATGTCAAAATTTTAAATTCATATAACTTCTACACTATCAATTGGATTTCAACCAAATTTCGTATGTACTATGTGTACATAAACAGATATGACTGAGCGTATTCTTACGAGCCACCAGGGCTGCCAACTGTTAATAAATGCTCTCTCTATATTTCTATCAAAATACTAATATATCAGAAAGTATGCAAGCCGACACCTTTAAACTATGCACACGTAGAGTACCTAACATTCTAGATGAATTTGGAGTAACTAATATACGTCAGTGCTACCAACGTGATTCTAAGCCTGCTGATACGACCAATTTTTAAATACATGTAACCTCTATACTATCAATTGGATTCCAACCACATTTCGTATGTACTATGTGTACATAACCAGATATCACTATGCGTATTCTTAAGAGCTGCTGACAACTGTTGATAATTGCTTTTTCTACTTTTTACCCTTATATCAATATATCAGAATGTATGCAAGCCAACAACTCTTAACTTTGCACACGTATAGTACCTGACATTCTAAATTAATTTGGAGTAGCTAATATTATGCCAATGCCGCTAACATGATTCTAAGCCTGATGATAGGTTCAATTCTAAAATGCATGTAACTTCTATACAAACAAATGGATTTCATCCAAAATTGGCACAACAATAGATCATAATATGTCAGATTATTTCTGACCAAGACATGTATAATATTGCTGCCAACATGATTTTACACGCGCTGATAGATCCAATATCTAACTGCATGTAACGTCCATGTTATCCATTGAACTTCAACCAAATTTTGTATTCTGTACCTTAAGAGATGGAACTAAGAATATATTATGTCACCAGGGCTGCCAACTGTAGTGCAGGTATATTTCGAACTAATTAGAAATTTTGATAAGTTATTACCAACTTAATTTCGTCATTAACTTAGATAGTTCCATATAGATTAATCATTGGCATGAATCTTTAAGTTTATGAAAAGTAGGCTCT
This sequence comes from Meconema thalassinum, assembly GCA_946902985.2. Classification (NCBI taxonomy): domain Eukaryota; kingdom Metazoa; phylum Arthropoda; class Insecta; order Orthoptera; family Tettigoniidae; genus Meconema; species Meconema thalassinum. The sequence continues at coordinate 651,659,014 of OX336390.1, forward strand.
TTAGTTTGTCACGGAACTGCTTGTTGAACTTGCGAAAGTGGCGAATGTCCGGAAAAACACTCTTAAATGCGCTTTTGAAGAAAGGAACAACAGACCGACACCACTTGAAATACATAGGCCCAGGTGGATAGTAAACGACCTGAAGCTTAATAGAGATCAAGTACTAGCGAATCAACTAGACAACGGGGGAAATTCAGTGTACATTAAATTAGTGTACATCTTACTTTATGAAAACATATTATCTCGACATGAAGGTGCGAAATCCTTCCGGCTAGCTAGCGGTAACACCACAAAGATAACTATCACTGCTTCAGACTCTTTAACAAAACGCGTGCGTGCCTGTTTAATCTCCTCCCGAAGTCAACAATGAAAGGCTCTCCCGCGTGCTTTCTACGCATGGAGTTGTCAAGGACGTACGGAACGAGTGCTGGAATGAAGTATACGAATTTTCTGCTGTAAGCAATGGCTTACGTATTGTAACAATTGAACTTAAATATCCCATTCCATCTTATTTGACGGGCAATGATTATAAAGTTCGTTTAACATATGAAGGACAAGCTAAGTATTGTTTTTATTGTAAAGAAACCTCCCACTTACAATTAGACTGTCCGAACAGAAGGAATCGCCCGGTACTTCATGTCAGACAACAAACCTACAGCACAGTGCTGGGTGAGTCTGATGGGAGTAGTACTGCTCGAGTCTAAGCTGCGTGAACCTGAGAGGAATGTGCATCGCGGACTATGAGAAACGGTGTTGACGAGTGATGAGCTTTCTCGGTCCGTGCATAGTACAGAAGCAAATACATTGGTCGGTGACTCACTGACTCATTCGTAACACTACACTGGTTTCAGAGAAGACCCTATGTTAGCAGTATTGGAATAGACGAGCATGTCTCGTAACACGGCGGGCTGTTGACAGGCCCTTCTCTTCTCGCCTGACCCTCACCCCGCAAGTTCATAGAGCTTGGACTCGCACAGTAAGCTAAGCAACATTACGGACATGGAAAACTGCAGTACTTTCCCCTAAATATCCAGCCATATCAGAGGCCCTTCATAGCAGACCCATTCTACAAACACATATAGCATTGCGGAAGTAACTCAACCATCAGATAACGTAGCTGAAACATCCCTGACTACTTTACATAGCAATGAAGAGGGAACTGTGACGTCAAGATCGGACAGGACGGGGAAGGGACACACCAGCAAGCAACACAGCAGTCTGTGCAGCAGCCAGATACTACCAAGGCTAAATGTCCCGATTTTTAGTTTGTAATTCTGACACCACGTAGCAGCACCAAAGTGAGACAATTTCTTTTTTTAAGTTTTCTCTTGATTGAAGGCTCGTATTTGCGATGTCCAAACCACTATGTATACTAGAGTGCAATAGAATTGATATTAATTAAATGCATTTTCCAAAATGTGAAAAACAAAGACGTTACTAGCAGTTTTTTATATTTCTGCTTAAAATATGAAAAAAACTGGTAATACGAAAACGGAGATTTATTTCCTGATTCCAATGCATTTTTCATTTAAAAAAATCGGGTGAATGGAATCGTCGGCATTAGTTTGGGAATTGTTTTGAAAAGGGTGGTAGGAGTATCGGCGCGGCTACACAAGATCTCTTGCGCAAGGAAAATGATGAACACGCCGAGTTGACGAATATTGTAGTTCGGCGAGATACATGTACAAGTGCCTAGGCGTGGCACAATATCTGAGCAATAAAATTATAGTAATGTCACGCTTATGTAACGTTGTCACAATATGTTTATACAGATACTTTCTTACTTCCTCAAACATTCTTGTTCTTGTTCTTGTTGATAATAATTCATTGTAGGGGCTTGGGACATCTTGGTCATCAGTCCCATGTAGTTGACTATGTGTGTTACTGTATTCGAGTCAGGGATGGGGTAGGTGCCCTGAGTCTTCAAGTAAGGTAGTATCTCGATATTTACCTGGAGGGAGTGTGGAAAACCCTGGGAAACACAAGACACAACTGAACTTCAGGTGCAAACACAATGGTAGGTTGATTGACAGGTGTTGAAGTAGTCAATGAGAGATGTTTGACTGATGACAGTTTCCTAGGGGGGAAAAAATCATAAAATAAGAAGGAATTTCTGAATGGTAACAAACATCTGCTGTAAGAAACATTGTTTCAGTTCCTTACCTTTTATTTCGTTCAATACGCCAATACACTAGCTCTGCTGGGACTGTTCTTCGTTTTCTGTGAGCGTACAAAGGAAGTGGATATTTATGCAGGACGCTTGCACCTAGAGAACACGCGCTTGACTGTCGTCAGTATTTATGTAGAGCAAATTTCCATTTTCACAATGGCTACGTCTTACTTTGAATTCGAACTTGCTTTTCTGAAAAAAGTTGTCACTGAATAGTTCGTGGTCTTGTACTCTTACACTTATATATTAGAAGTTCAAGAAAAGACTAAACCCGTGGCGCGACAGCCGTTGAAGGGCCTAGATCTACCAAGCAACCGCTGTTCAGCCATGTAGCTTGCAGATTGTGGGGTGACGTTTAGTCATCCAACTTGTACAGATAAAAATAAGTGAAATCAAAACTGCTCAGTACTTTACACATTCTCTAATGCAAGCGTAAAGAAATATATAATTTCAAATATAAACTCGGGAAAAAAATCTTATGTGTGTGTAGAGGTTTTTCTTAGGGCCTGGCTTCCATTTCTTGGTACAGTACTTATCGTTGAAACACGCTTAAAAATGGGCACGTTTGTGTTTCAACTGCGATATAAAAAAAAACTACATGAACTAACGTAAAATAGAACGACGAAAATGATTATGTTAGTGGATTTTATGTAGGTCTATTGGTTACTTCACAAGCAACCTTCAAACTCGAGTGCACATAATAATTTGGTCGACAGTAGTCGCAATTCCCCCTGGGATTTAGTGGTATGCCCTTGAATCAGGGCTGGCATGCGAAACGAAATGTATGGCTGTGGGGGCGAATATACACACATCAAAAAAAGTTTTGCATCACCTCGGTTCCAAGAGTTCCGGAACCTTTAAATACAAAGGGAATAGAGATCAACACAAACAACATTTCAGCTCGTTTTATTGCTCATGAGACCCACACATTGCATGTTGTACCATCATACAGCTAGACTTTCAGCATTTGTGGTCCAGATTGCAGTACACACCACTACCTCTAATACCCAGTAGCACGTCCTCTTGCATTGATGCATGCCTGTATTCGTCGTGGCATACTATCCACAAGTTCATCAAGACACTGTTGGTCCAAATTGTCCCACTCCTCAACGACAATTCGGCGTAAATCTCTCAGAGTGGTTGGTGGGTCAAGACGTCCATAAACAGCCCTTTTCAACATATCCCAGGCATGTTTGATAGGGTTCATGTCTGGCGAACATGCTGGCCACTGTAGTCGAGCGATGTCGTTATCTTGAAGGAACGCATTCACAAGATGTGCACGATGAGGTCGAGAATTGTCGTCCATGAAGACAAATGCCTCTCCAATATTCTGCCGATATGGTTGCACTATGGGTCGGAGGATGTCATTCAGGTATCGTAAAGCCGTTTCGGAGCCTTCCATGACCACCAGTGGCGTACGTCGGCCCCACATAATGCCACCCCAAAACATCAGGGAACCACCACCTTGCTGCACTCGCTGGACAGTGTGTCTAAGACGTTCAGCCTAACCAGGGTGCCTCCAAACACGTCTCCGACGATTGTCTGGTTGAAGGCATATGCGACACTCATCGGTGAAGAGAACGTGATGCCAATTCCGTGGGGTCCATTCAGCATGTTGTTGGGCCCATCTGTACCGCGCTGCATGGTGTCGGGGTTGCAAAGCTGGACCTCGCCATGGACGTCGGGAGTGAAGTTGCGCATCATGCAGCCTATTGCGCACAGTTTGAGTTGAAACACGACGTCCTGTGGCTGAACGAAACGCATTATTCAACATGGTGGCATTGCTGTCAGGGTTCCTCCGAGCGGCAATCCGTAAGTAGCGGTCATCCACTACAGTAGTAGCCCTTGGGTGGCCTGAGCGAGGCCTGTCATCGACAGTTCCTGTATCTCTGTACCTCCTCCATGTCCGAACAACATCGCTTTGGTTCACTCTGAGACGCCTGGAAACTTCCCTTGTTGAGAGCCCTTCTTGACACAAAGTAACAATGCGGACGCGATCGAACTGCGGTATTGTCCTTCTAGGCATGGTAGAACTACAGACAACATGAGCAGCGTACCTTCGTCCTGGTGGAATGACTGGAACTGATCGGCTGTCGTACCCCCTCCGTCTAATAGGCCCTGCTCATGCATGGTTGTTTACATCTTTGAGCAGTTTTAGTGACATCTATGAACAGTCAAAGGGACTGTATCTTGGATACAATATACACAGTCAACGTCTATATGCCGGAGATCTGGGAACCGAGGTGATGCAAAACTTTTTTTGATGTGTGTATTTGAATTTCGCCGTGAGCGCGATACTCGGGAGCGAAATGATAATGTTTGTCGGCGGGAAATTAAATCGAGGCGAAACTTAATTCGAAGCGAAATGACGTAGCGAAATCAACGCGAAACTTAATAGCAACGCGAAATTACATTGTGCAATTGAATAAAATTTCACTCCCGGCGCGAAAAAAAAAGTAGTTACAATCTTTTAATTTCGCTCCCGGCGCGAAATACCATTCATTACAGACTTTTAATTTCACTCGCAGCGCAAAATAAAATTCGATACAGACTTTTTAATTTCGCTTCCGGTGCGAAATAAAATTCGTTGCAGTCTTTTAATTTCACTCCCGGCACGAAATACAATTCATTACAGACTTTTAATTTTGCTCGCGGCGCAAAATAAAATTCAATACAGACTTTTAATTTCGCTCCCGGCGCGAAATAAAACTCGGTTACAGACTTTTAATTTCGCTCCCTGCGCGAAATAAAATTCGTTACAGACTTTTAATTTCGCACCCGGCGTGAAATAAAATTCCCAAACGGTATTTAGTTTCGCCCTCCGACGTGAATTTAAAATGAATGGAACATTTCATTTCGTTGTTGAAATTAAAATGTTTTCGTTTCGAGAGTGAAATTATATTCGGAGCGATGTTCAAAGTCCTGACGTTGGCAGCAGTAGCAGTCTTTCTGCTGGGCTGCAACAGCGACGTGAGTCATTCAATGGTCATCACTCCAGTAGAGGAGAAAGTCAGTGCTATGGCATCAACATCACCATCGTCGTTGACTGCACCTCGGACTCGTGGCTGGCCCTCCCTGACGTTCATAACGCAATACATTGTGTACAACGGGGCAACAAGTACCTTTATTTGTTCCATAGCGAACAAGAAGACGTATGTGCTGTGCGAACAGTCATTCAAGATAAGTGAAAATTGTCAGTTGTAACTCTTCAGTCAGTCAACACTATTTTGCCCAATAACTGGGAGGGGTACAATGTATATACAGTAATATGTAAATAATACTCATAGAAAACATTACGTGTAGTTTATGGTCACGATTATAATGCAGCAATTTTAGTGATCTTAAATCCAATACATGTTTTTTTTCAGGAGTGTTACTTACATCTTATATACGTTGTACCCCACCCAGTTATCGGGTAAATTAATGTTGACTGACTGAAGAGTTACAAATAACAGAAAATCGTCTGTGGTAGTACCGCGGCGTATATGGAGTTCTGTTTCGGAGGGGGGTTACTCGAACAACAGGGTTTGAGGGGTCATTCTTCTCATTTCTACATTCTTTATTCTTACACTTCCGGAAATTTCGGGGGGGGGGGCTTGGCATTCCTTACTACTTCCTTCTTATCCTCAGCACATTTATACTGACCATGGCACGAAAGCAACCCCCTGTGCCACGTACAGTATTTCGTTTCACACTGCAATTAGTTTTGCGTCGCCTTTCACTATGTTACTGAGCTTTGAATTAAATTTTGCTTCCATTTTAATTTTCGCGCTTACAATCAATATCATTTCGCACCCGAATATCGCGCTCACGGTGAAATTAAAATGTTAACGCGTCCACTACCATTTTGTTTCGCATGCCAGACCAGATTTAATTTCAGACATGAAATGATATGTATGTATGTCTACCCCGTATTATTCCCGTTTTTCCAACGGGGTCGGGGATGAGATGCGATGGAAGTCTTTGTGGCGATGGTTTTTACGGCCGGATGCCCTTCCTGACGCCAACCTCATGAAAGGAGTTAATGAGAGACGAAATGAATGATGGCGAATGAAACTGGGCAAGGACGTGGAAGGAAGCGGCCGTGGCCTGTCAGAAGGTACCGTCCCAGCATTTGCCTGGTGTTGAAAATGGGAAACCACGGAAAACCATTTCAAGGACAGCCGACGGTGGGGCTCGAACCCACGCGTCTACCGAGTCAGCAGAGAACTTGGCCCCATGACCTAATGCTGCGCGTTAGCAAGCGTAGCCACTACTCAAGTCAACCCCTGGCACTATCCAGCCCATGACGGGCTAAGGCCGACCAAGCGACCGCTGCCCAGCCATTTGGCCTGCAGATATTGGGGTGACGCGTGATCAGCGCGTCGGGTCCCCTCGGCCGTTAATCTTGGTATTCGTGACTATCAGACAGCTACTCTCGAGGCTGAGTGCACCCCGTTCCAACCCACACGTCCGTTTCTAAAATCACTAACGGAGCCGGGAATCGAACCCGTGGCCTCCAGGTGAGAGGCAGGCACGCTATCCCCAACACCATGGGGCCAGCAATTTTTGTCATACCAGGAGCAAAATTAACAGTCAAAAAAAAAATGTTATTTCGCGCCGGGAGCAAAATTAAGAGACTGTAGCGGTTTTCATTTTGTGCCAGGAGCGAAATGAAAAGTCTTATAACGAATTTTATTTCAGGCCAGGAGCAAAATTAAAAGTCTGTAAAGAATTTTATTTCGAGCCGGGAGCGAAATTAAAAGTCTGTAATAAATTTTATTTCGAGCCGAGAGTGAAATTGAAAGTCTGTAACGAATTTTATTTCGTGCCCGGAGTGAAATTGAATGTCTGTAATGTTGTTTTTATTTCGCGCCGGAAGCGAATTTAAAAGACTAACGGTTTTTATTTCACGCCAAGAGCGAAATGAAAAGTCTTAAATGAATTTTATTTCACGCCAGGAGCAAAGTTAAAAGTCTGTTAAGAATTCTGTTTGTAGCCAGGAGCGAAATTTAAAGTGTGGTACGAATTTTATTTCGCACCGGGAGCGAAATTAAAAGTCAGTAATGCATTTTATTTCGCGCCGGAAGCGAAATTAAAAGACTAATGAATTTTATTTCGCCCCTGCAGCGAAATTAAAATTCTGTTACTAATTTTATTTCGTGCCAGGAGTGAAATTTTATTCCTTTGAACAATTTAATTTTGCGACGCTAATTTAAATTGATAATACATTTCGATTTGCATGCCAGTCCTGCCTTGAATCGGTTTTGGTGGTGGCTCCATTTTTCACTTGATGACCGTAATGCTCTCCATCAGTCGTACCTATATGTACATCGTACATGTATATGATCTACCAGAGATACTGTCCAAAAATAAATTGCCGAAAATAGAACACCTAACGAACACTAAAATGAATACTGTTGCAGGTAAAATAAACTAAGTAAAAAGTAATTAAAGGGATCGATGAACTAAAAACAGGAAAAACAACATAGAAAATTAGAAGTCGTAAGTAAAAACTGGTAACATTTCAAGGGATCACTCAGAAATATCCAGAACTGAACAATAATTCAGAGCTAGCCATCACAGTCACAGTCAATCGCAACATCGGACTAGATGCTCAGGAATCCCATACCGTCAGGCAAGGGGTTAGGGCATCGCTCTCTCACTTGAAATTAAAAATTTAGCAATGAATTAATCTCAATTCTGCTACTAGACAGAGTACATAGCAGTTTTCAGATCGCAGATCGGAGCTCCCCTTCAAGAAAAAAATTATAAATAAATTCAGTTTCGTTTGTGCTGCCATGTGTTGGAATATTTTTTTAACCAAAATGTCGGGACAGTTAGCCTTAACGAACCTGTCACTACTGACGTACCCAAAACCCAATTTACGTGGTCAGAAGACATGGAATTTCAGGATGCCATACAAGAAGAACGAGAACACACACAAGTAATTAGCTTCCCAACAATCTCAGTACATTCTAAGCACCCTCCAGCTAACGGTACCGTTCGCTCCTAATTACTTCACGGGCAAAGCACAGACATAGATCAGGAAACCCTATCTACTACATTGGGGGCAGGGTTTACATCCACCTCTGATGCTGCAATCAGTGTCAGTAAAAACTAAGTCACGGACGTCAGTGGAAGTGCCCTACCTCCACAAACAGGAGCTAAACCCAAGCTCACAGATAAAGCCAACATTAAGGACACCCATGCTCTTCACATAAAAACTGTCAACAAAAACACTGCGAGGGAAGAAGTTAAATCTTATTACACACAAACAGGAAGCGCATCACATAGTCGCTGTAAATCACTGGAAGTGCACACCAGTCAAACATCACTCCAATGATCCCCTCAAATAATTGCTTTTCGTCGTTTAAATGCACTCAAACATACTGATGCATGTCATATTCATCCTTTTGTTCTTGCATATGAGAGTCTTGCGATGTTTTGCCACATTAAATATTAATGGCATCATAAGTTTGACAACATGTTTTCTACTTCAGGATTTTTTTCAGGACTTATGATATTGACACGTTATTGCTTCAAGGAGTACATGATCCAAACTTGGACTGGTTGGATGGGTACGAATACATAGCAAAGTTTGGCCCATCCCTCCGAGGCACAGCTGTCGTTTACAGATCAGGGTTAATTGTTTCGGAAGTGGAGTTACACCCGAGAGGCAGAATAATTGCTCTGCAATGTGAGGACACATTAATTGTTAATGTCTAAACCCCTTCTGGATCACAAGGTCGTCTGGCAAGAGAACGTTTATTTGGAGATGACATCAGATACTTTCTCCAGGGCCCTATCAATACTATCATAATAGCAGGCGATTTTAACTGTGTTTTAAACCCTCGAGATCAACCCGGCGCTTTCAACAACTGCCGCAGAATCAAAAGTCTCGTAGACGGATTTAACCTTCATGATGTGTGGGAACTTAAACATGGAACCGACGTCCAATTTACTTTCTATCGTGCCGGATCAGCATCTAGAATAGACAGGGCATATATAGCACGAGGAATGAGAGATAGCCTGCATAGTTCCACAGTAGTGCCAGTATCTTTCAGTGACCATCATGCACTGTATTTTCGATATTTAACTACGTCACGACCACCTATATATGGACACGGGTATTGGAAACAACGCATCCCTCCTTCACGACCGAGATGTGTGAAAAAAAATTTAAACCCTTCGGATGAAGCTGCTCAGTAAAATGTCGTAATATCCATATAATATCACTTGGTGGATCGAGGTTGTAAAACCTGCTATAAAAAGTTTTTCCAGCAAATTTCCAAACAGCGTGCCTGGGAGAGGAGAAGTACTTTAAACTTCTATTATGAGGTAGACTATTATTTGAACTTCAGCAAAAGCAAGCAAATGGCGACGATGTCCTTGGCGAAATGAAAGAGGTTGTTGTTGTTGTTGTTGTTTGAGTCTTCAGTCTTTTGACTGGTTTGATGCAGCCCTCCATGCCTCCCTGTCCTGAGCTAATCGTTTCATCTCTACATAGCTCCGACACCCTACATCGGAGGCAATCTGTTTAACATATTCTAACCTTGGTCTACCCCTACAGTTTTTGTCCTCGACCCTTCCTTCCATAACTAAGCTTGCTATTCCTGGGTGTCTTAGTATGTGTCCTACCAACCTATCTCTTCTCTTCATTAGCAGTCGCCAGAAACATCTCTCCTCTCCCACTCGTCTTAATACCTCTTTGTTTGTAACCCTATCTACCCATCTGATCTTCATCATTCTCCTGTAACACCACATTTCAAATGCTTCAATTCTCCTCTTTTCTGCTGCACCAATAGTCCAAGTTTCACTTCCATAGAGCGCCACGCTCCAGACAAAGGCTTTCAAAAATGACTTCCTAATACCTAAATCTATATTCGATGTCAGCAGATTCCTTTTTTGTAGAAATGCTTTCTTTCCCTGAGCCAACCTACTTTTAATATCCTCTTTGCTTCGTCCATCACTGGTTATTCTGCTTCCTAAGTAACAGAAGTCTCCTATTTCCTTCAGCTTTTCACCTGCCAATTTGATCTCCATAGAGGTTTCTGATTTATTTCGGCTGCATTCCAGTATTTTTGTTTTACATTTATTTATTTTCATCATGAATTCTTTCCGTAAGACGGAGTCCATACCATTCAAAAACTCATTCAAATCCTCAGGCTTGTCGGCCAAGATGACGATGTCATCAGCAAATCTCAGAGTTGAAATTATTTCTCCTTGAATCTTCACTCCCACTTTAAATTTTTCTCTAATTTCCTTCATTGCTTGTTCAATGTAAAGATTGAATAGTATGGGTGATAAGTTGCAGCCTTGCCTTACACCTTTCTGAATACCAGCTTCTCTCTCATGTCCTTCAACTCGAATGACTGCTGTCTGGTTTCTGTACAGATTGTATATCACCCTCCTATCCCTGTACTTTATTCCAATTGATTTCAAAATGTCAAACAATTTAGTCCAATCAACGTTATCAAAAGCCTTTTCTAAGTCTACAAAAGCCATCAACGTTCTCTTATCTTTCCTTATTCTACCTTCTAAAATCAGCCTAAGACTTAGTACAGCTTCCCTTGTTCCTACATTTCTCCTGAAACCAAACTGGTCTTCACCCAACTCCAAATCTATCTGGCTTTCAATCCTCTTGTAAATTATTCTAGACAGGATCTTTGAAGCATGAGTAATCAAGCTGATTGTACGGTAATCTTCACATCTGTCAGCTCCCACTTTCTTTGGTATAGGGATGATAACATTCTTCTTGAAATCAGGGGGTACCTCACCTGTCTCATAAATCCTACACACCAAGTGAAATAACCTGATCAGACTTTCATCTCCTATGCAGCGTAGCAACTCAATCGGTATATCATCTATGCCTGGTGCTTTGTTCCTGCTTAAGTCTTCCAAAGCTCTATCAAATTCTGATCTCAATATTAAATCTCCTTTCGCATCCTCATCAATTTCCTCCTCCCTTTCCATTACATGATTCTCAATCTCCTTTCCCTTATACAAACTCTCTATGTAAGCTTTCCATCTCTCAACCTTTTCTTCCCTATCTGTTAGAAGCTTTCCATTTGTGTCCTTAATATTACAGCACTTAGTCTTCTTTTCCCCAAAAGTATTCAATTTTAAATATTTAGGTAAACTATTTAAACGGTGAATGTATTCGAGCAAATATTCCCTCAGTCATAGAAGAAAAACGTTAATCACTGCTCCATATCTTAACAGAAAGGCGTAAAGGGCAGCGAAAAACCATTACTAAACTTCAGGACGAGCATGGCTGCACTCAGTCTAACATGGATGATATCCTTCAAATTGGTGCAAAGTATTTCACAACATTTTTCTCCGACGTCCAACAAAATATTGAGCAAACAGATGGGAGCTTAGATCAAAATCTACCCAGACTGACCGCAGAGGAAGAATCTATGCTGGCAAATGGTATTACCTCGGCGGAGATTTTCACAGCACTACGCCAATCTCAACATAACCGCTCTCCTGGTCCTGATGGCATACCATATGAATTTTATCAATTAATGTGGAATATACTAGGAGAAGATCTCTTTAAAATTTACCAGGAGATTATGGGAAACCCACAAATCATATCTGAAGAATTTACTGCTGGAATTATTATTTTAATTCCGAAGATCAGAAGACCACTTGGAATGGAGGATTTCTCAATACAGATTGCAAAATCATTACAAAAACAAGAAGTTCCGTGAAGAACTATACAGCCTACTTTTCATGCCAATGATTATTCTACAGAATATGAACCTATCTAGAATAATGACGAAATTAAGTTGCTAATATCGAAATTTCCAATTAGTTCGAAATAATGTATACCTGGCATAATGTATCCTAATAGAGCACTACAGTTGGCAGCCCTGATGACTGAATATATTCTTAGTTCCGTCTCTTAAGGTACAAAATACAAAATTTGGTTGAAGTCCAATGAATAGCATGGACGTTACATGCAGTTAAACATTGGATCTAACAGCGCGCGTAAAATCATGTTGGCAACAATGCCATGCATGTATTGGTCAGAAATAATCTGAAATAATATGATCTATTGTTGTGCCAATTTTGAATGAAATCCATTAGTTAGTATAGAAGTTACATGCATTTTAAAATTGGACCTATCAGCAGGCTTAGAATCATGTTGGCAGCACTGACGTATATTAGTTACTCCAAATTCGTCTAGAATGCCAGGTACTATACGTGTGCAAAGTTTAGAGCTATTGGCTTGCATACTTTCTGATATATTGATATTAGGGTAACAAAAATAGGGACAGCACATATTAACAGTTGGCAGCACTGGTTGCTCCTTAGAATACGCATAGTCATATCTGTTATGGTACACATAGCACGTACGAAATTTGGTTGAAATCCAAATGATAGTATGGAAGTTACATGTATTTAAAGTTGGACCTGTCAGCAGGCTTAGAATCATGTTGGTAGCACTGACGTGTATAAGTTACTCCAAATTAATATAGAATGTCAGGGACTATACGTGTGCATAGTTTAAAGCTGTCGGCTTGCATACTTTCTGATATATTGGTATATGGATAAAATAAATTAGGAGCATTTATTAACAGTTGGCAGCTCTGGTAGGTCTGAAGAATACGCTCAGTCATATCTGGTTATGTACACATACAACATACGAAATTTGGTTGAATTCCAATTGATAGTATAGAAGTTATATGCATTTAAAAATTGGACCTATCAGGAGGCTTATAATCATTTTGGCAACACTGCCATGTTTAGCCTCCTGGAAATTAAACTGAAATATTATGATCTGTACGTGTGCCAATTTTGAAATAGCTGCCATTCATACTTTGCAAGATATCCAACATGGAGCTCAAATTTCAATTGCGATTTTTTAGCAGTTGGTAGCACTGACATCATTTTCAAATATGGCCGTGAGATATTCAGGTATAGATCTTTACTCCTACCAAATTTTGTTTCGATTGCTGCAGCCGTTTAGGAGTTGATAGGGGGGGACACACACACAGCCAGACAGACACACATTTGCCCGATCTCATAAGTCTACTTTTTCCTCATTTTTGCAAAATGTGAAAAGTAGGCTAATTATAGCATCCCAAATCAAACCGCCACTGCTACAAATTATAGGGCAGTGGCAATCCTGTGCGGCTCCAGGAAAAAATATCATTTCGAACTTGTAGGTGTTAAGCAATATTATTATTGAACATGAGCAAACTTCACCTTATCTTCCCCCTACGTCACTCGTCAGTCTCGATTTTCAAAAGGCCTTTGATAGAAAAAAACAACGATTTCTATGGTCTACAATGCGAACCTTCGGGTTTCCTATCGGGTTGATTAAATGCATTACATGACTGTACAGAACAGCACAATCTAGAGTAATCATTAATGGACATCTCACATCGAAAAAAATACCCATCCGTAAATATGTTCGTTCCCCCAGGGGCTCACATCTAGTGGGACGTGGGTTAGCGACCACGGGACCCCAGCTGAGTCCGGCATTGCTTCCACTTACTTGTGCCGGGCTCCTCTCCGTCTTCCTTCCTGTCGACCTCCCTTGGTCAACTCTTGTTATTTTCTGACCCCGACGGTATTAGGGTATCCGAGGCCTAGGGAGTCTCTTCATTTCCCGCCTTAATTGGCCCTTGTCTCATCTTTTCTGATACCCTCCTTCTGCGAGGGGTCAGCCTTCTTTTTCTTTTCATGTTATCTCCTGCCTTCTGCTCAAAGCCCTCAAGGAGGCCGGGTGTATGTAGCCCCACCACTTTTGGTGCACACTCTTTAATGCTACACCCTCAGGGGCTCACGGCTGGTGAATTCGGGAGTTGGCGACCCCAAGGGATTCCTGAGCTTGGTCCGTTTTCCCCTTTTGTCCCTTACCTGTGGGGTGGACCCTCTCCTCTTTCACTTTCCTATCTTCCTTTCATGGCTCTCCTTCCTTCCAAGTCCCTCAATCTGCTTTCTTAGAGGGTTGAAGGCATTTATTTTCCTCCTGTCCTTTATTTGCCTTATTCTCCTTTAGTTTTCCATTTCTTCTTCTAGTATATAGGTTAGTAGTTAGTTTTAGTTTTAAGTTTGTATTTCATTTTCATCTTCACGATCACCCAAACCATCAGGGGCCGATAACCTAGATGTTAGGCCCCTTAAAACAACAATTATCATCATCATCATCAAATCTGTTCGTCAAGGATGCCAACTTTCTATGATCCTGTTCATCATAGCACAGGAAACCTTTCTCCGGAGGATTACCAGAATGTAACAGGTCTAACTAACGATCAGTGAGAAGAAAGTGGCAGTACGAGCATATGCCGATGATGTATGTATTGTTCTCACAGACGAAAACGATGAAGACCGTATGCTGACTATCATAAACGAGCTTCAGGAAACATCTGGATCCCAAGTCAATCCAACACAGTCTGGAATGATGTTGCTTGGGCAACATCCGTTACCCACGCCTACTCGATCATTACCTATTGTGCAAAAGTTGAAGATTTTGGGAATTATTTTCCAGAACAAATTTCAAGATATGATTAGTGAAAACTGGTCGATGGTAATCAATAAAGTGAGGCATACCTTATTCCAGCAACATACCAGGTCCTTCAATCTCATACAGAAAGTATGGCACATTAATGTGTTTGCTTTATCCAAGATATGGTATCTCGCACAATTCTTACCTGCAACGAAATAAATTAGCCAACGCTTAGAATTGTCACTACCTTTGGAGTGGATCGCTGTACAGAGTCGCCTGTGATCAAATGTACTTACCAAATCTCCATGGAGGCTCCAATCTAACCTGTGTCGGTATGGAATGTAAAGCCCTCTTTGGACGCACCATCCCCCGATCGATGTGAGGAACGCGGAGTCAAAGAAAACTGACTTGTCTTCACCCACCAGCACTTATCACGATAAGTGGGCGACCTAGACACATACACCAGGCTTTTCTTGCCGTTATCAATGTAATAGACAGTTTACCTCAGGAGAGGAAAACTCAGGGGGAATTTAATTCAACGAAGAATCTATACACTTATTTGCTGAAAGGGCAACAGAAGCCGCTATCAATAGAGCATAAATTCACCCAAAGACATTGGTGAACGATTTGGTTGAATGCCTCAAATACATACATCCCAACACAGTGGAGATCCACACTCTACTCTGTGATCAACGACATTGGGCCTACAGCGACTAATCGCATTCGTCACAATATGGCTGAGGATGCTCAATGTAGATGATGTGGAGATGTCGACACATTAGTGCATCGAGTGACATCCTGCCAAGAGGCTCGAACAGTTTGGACCTGGACGACTGCTATACTGCGGAGAATACATCCGGGGAGTGCAGCGGAATGCATAATGGTTTGCGATTTTGAACTTACTGGGAAACTAAAACAAAACGCTGTAACCTGGGTTATAGCGGCAGCAGTGGATTGGAACATAACAGCGCACGAAAGAGATG
Organism: Meconema thalassinum; assembly: GCA_946902985.2. NCBI lineage: Eukaryota > Metazoa > Arthropoda > Insecta > Orthoptera > Tettigoniidae > Meconema > Meconema thalassinum. Next base: position 651,674,609 of record OX336390.1, read on the forward strand.
GAGGCACCTTAAGGGACTTTGTAAGTTCCATCAGAAGAATACGCTGGACAATGGTACAAAGCAAAAGTGTACAGAAGTAGGTCAGCCCTTTAAGATGGCCTATAGGAAATTTGAACTCGTAAGCCCTCAATAAAAATCCTTTTGTAGATCTCCAATAAACAAATAGTCGTCTAATAGAAATTTAAGAGACGTCCATCCCTAGACGCCTATTACAGATCTACGTTAGTCGTCTATTAGACGTCTATATGAATCGATTTTTGATGTATATAATAATACCCACACGGCAAGTAGATGTCTAACAGACGTAAAGTACTCGTATATTAATAGACGTTTAGAGCAATTATTGTTGGTCTAAATTTGGTGTAATCTATAGTCTAATAGACACCTTAATGTCGCCTATTTTTTCGTCTAGTAGACGGTCTAGCATAGACGGCGTGTAGAGGGTCCCTTTCAACTAAACATTTAAACTAAATACAAATCATATCCACATTTCTCGTGCCTTTAGAGCCTCTTCCATCCACACAAGCCCTGGGCACGGCTTCAGACAATTTGAAACCTCAGGGTAAATTTCCATGTTGTACTCACCGGTATTTAAACCTAGGAACTCCGACTTCGAAGGACGGCACGTTATCCACTAGACCACGGTAAACTGCCTGTAGTACTCTTGTATCGCTAACTATTCAGGGAATTTTTACGTGATATAAGAAGTGCTATGGCCATGTGAAATGACTCAAACTACACTAACCACAACACTTTTAAATTCCTATGTGGTCACATCGGATGAATATCCTTAAAGCCCATCGATAGAAAGCATCCTCCATTTAATAGAAGTCTATTAGACGGCTGTCTGACTGCTTGAAATACTACTTGTGAAGTTTTGTGACTGTCTTAAATTAATAGATTACTAGCTGAAGTACCCGTGCTTCGCTACGCGTCATAAATAAATTAAAATGTGGAGGTGACAGTTAAAACAGGGGATAAGCGAGATGCTGCGCAGAGGGAGATTAGGATGGAACATTTTGTCCAACTACACCGCTCGGCGTTGACCGTGTTCTAGAGCACAAATTTAGGTTTTACTCGCTAACCGTTGGAGATACCTCTCGGATATAAAATGTAATTTTAAACCTCGTATATGCCATCAAAAGTTTGCTATTCCTTAGGGTTCTCTTTTTATTTGAAATGGAAATATGAAAGTTTGAAACCAAAGGGTGTAGTGACGTCACTAAAATGGTCGCCATCTTTAATTAGTGCAAAGTATTGAAATCAAAAGTAGCCTATATGTTAACCAGGTAAATCAGCTACTTCCATGTAAAATTCATGTAAATCGGACCAGTGGTACTTGCGTGATTGAGTAATACACAGACACACGCCATCTTAGTTTTAACCTCGCTTCGCTCGCGTCGTAGTCGTGTCATATTGTAATGGGTAATTAGTGCCCCATGTTGGTAGCGATAAATGTAACAGTTTCGCTAGCCCACACTGTTGGGAGAAAATGTAATTGTTTACCTTTGCCTAAGCTATGTTGTTTTAATGGGCGCCAAGACCTCAATGCAATGCTGAAATCTAAATTTGTATTTAACAACGTCTAGCTCTGGTAGAACACCGTCAAGAATCTATTCACTCAGATCGTGGTATGATTTGATCATTAACCCAACAAACAATTGTATCAGGAGAAGGAATTGGTCTATATCTATTGCTACCTACTGAAAGCAAAGATTGCATTGTAAAAGAAATGAATTTATTATATAAAACAAGTATAGCAAAATTAATAATAATAATAAGTACAACATTTAAATTGGAGCGTTGTGATTTGAATATTACCGATAGAAAATTACGTGAAAACGGAGTCTGATAAATTGATTTTACTCTTATTTCCAAGCTATGAAGTTACTGAAATATGAAATATAAAACAAAGAAAAATGAGAGATTGCGTATTTCTGCGTCATTTGCGCTTACCACTGGAAATTGCCAAAGCATTTCCCTCGTACTTGATGATGCTGTGAGCTTCCCACAGTCTCCTGGAGGTCGTCATCTTCGTCGATGTTTGATGAGATTCTAGTAGATTAGATAATTCTATGGTCCGTACCTCGGACCCAAACACTCGTACAACCGCACTGGTTAAGTTTTGCAAAAGTTAGTCTTCAACTCCACTGAACATCGGAGCGACACGCACTTGCAACCGTACTCCGCAAGTTCTACACAGATTGTCCTCGTTTCACGGCGCGTCGAACGATATATCCACACGTTGGCTCCCCCACCATGGTACCGTCTTCCAGCTTACGTTGTCTCCCCTGATTGGCTGAGCACGCCGCTAGATCCCCACTCTGCCTCATTACACTCGGCGCGCGAGAGGGAGAAGTCGTTTTCCGTTCCAACAATTCGCCTTTTCTAGAACTTGCGACCCAGCCTTGCGTAATACTTCTCGACAGGAATCAGCTTGTACTTGAAATCCCAGTGAGTCACGTCTCTCGTTATACCCTAACTGTCGAAAATTCCGTAAAATTCCGTAATCACATAATTTTCTATGATATTGTCGTTCGTAATAATTTGCTTGATAGCGTTTTCTAAGACATAGAAAACCTATCTGAATGTTAATAATTTTTATAAAATGCTCCGAAAATACCTTAATAATAATTATAATAAATTAATAATAATAATAAATTAACATGAAAAATTCTCTTGGCTGAACAATTTGCCGCGTAAATAAATATATAATGGCTTCCTACTGACTTATGCCAGTTGCATAAAAACCCCTCGAAAAACACGTTACATATTCGCCTCGGATCATCGGATGATTTACCGTGACGACGGTCCATTATCCGATTATCCCAGACACGTTAATAAACCCCATCCAAAATACATATTACATAAATGAAATCACCCTAAATTACAGATATATACACTCATATTTTTTCTTCACGCACTTTGCGTCAAAGTTTGTTGTCACTATGGATTGCACTTTGAAACCAGTCCAATGTTTTACATATGGAATAGTGTTCCACGGATATTTCCGCCTCTCAAATTTCTCTATGTTGGAGAAATAGACATAATTAATGTGTGAGCACTATGTATTTATGATGTCATATCACACGCATTGAAGGTGTTCTGATATATTTATATCACCATAGAACTTCCTAATTTCACTGGAGGTCCCCTCCTTATGGTGACATTTAATTCCACATATCACTGAGCACACGATCACACTATTGTGGCAGCGCCTCGTGACCATAATATTTAATCTCTCTTTAAAGTAGATTCAATTAATATTGACTTCTGAAAAAAAAAACAGTAAATGCGCATTACATATAACACCAAATATTTCTGTGCCGTAATCGCCCTGTCTTGTTAAGTTCCCGTAGACCATATTCTACTTAATACTAGTTCTCAACACAGACCCGTTCTCCTCCTACAAATAATACCATTATACAAATTGCCTTAAATTACACACTTACAAATCTTACATGGCGAGACCGTAAACAGAAATCACGTGTGCTGATATGTATGAGTTTCATGAAGGACTGTCTCGCATTCTGATGGCCCATCTTTTATCTCGTGGACGCCTTAAGCTAACAAGCCCTATACAAGCGCTCCCCCATCTCTTGGAGATAAATGGGAACCCATCAGCGCTGCCAAAATGGCCTTGGTGCATCGAGACAATTTAGTGCTCAACAGCATCCGACAATCCCGTCATATTTCCCTGTACCTTAAAAACTCTCATTTACTTACATACTACCCCCCTGTGTGACTTCTGATACGCCTGCCTGGAAGACCATCTCCTCCCACGCACCAAATACCACACTTACTCATTTGATAGGCTGGTTCGCCAGCTAAACATCCTCACTTTATGACACATATTTTCGTAGACTATGTATATTATACGTTCCGTATAATCTGTTTCCCTCACTATTCTCCAGCACATATGCTGTTTTGCCAATACGTTTGGAAACTATAAATGTTTCTGCGTCACCTGCTTCCAACCTTGCAAGTGGCTCCCTTTAACTTAACGTCATCACGTTGCTCCACTAGCATATTTCTCAGTGTCTGTAACGATGCCCTGTTGCTACTGTCCACACATGCACATATTAAAATACCGTCCTCTGCTTTAACCACAGGATAATCCCTACATAAATTAGTGTCCCTCGATAGCATGTCTGCAAGAATGTTATCTTTACCTTTAATATATTTTACTGTGAATTCGTATTCCTGCAGAGCAAGAATCCACCTACTAACTCTGTTAGAACTGAGTTTACAAGTCCTCATATACAGTAATGCATGGTGATCTGTGTGGATCTCAAATTTTCCCCCTACTAAATACATTCTAAATTTCCCTAAACTGAAAACAATACCTAAAAGCTCTAACTCAGTAATCGTGTATCTTTTCTCTGCTGCAGTCAGTCCTCGCGAGGCTAAAGATACAATGCACAGATTACCCTCATCATCTTTCTGACATAATACTCCAGCAATGCCTATATGTGAAGCATCTGTCATAACCACATATTCCTTATCTTTTAACGGATATTTCAGCACTACGGCTTTCTCAAAACCTTCCTTCAGAGCTCTAAAAGCCTGATCATGCTTGGACTCCCATCTCCACCGAGTCCCACTTTTAAGCAATTCCCTGAATGGTTCTACCAACCCTGAATATTTAAGAACGAACCTCCTGAAAAAGTTGCAAATTCCCAGGTACGTTTTTAACTGTTTAACATTCTGTGGCACCTCTGCGTTAAGTATCTTATTAACCCTACTTTCTTCTGGTGTTACACCTCTACTCGACACTCTATGACCTAAAAATGTCACTTCTGACTGACAGAATGACGACTTAGACAGCTTCAAAGTGAACCCTGCCTGATCTAACTTCTGAAAAACTATATCTAAATGACCTAGATGCTCCTCAAAACTGCGTGAACTAATTACCATATCATCTATGTAAATGGTAACAAACTCTCCTGTGTCATCCCCTAATGCGATGTTTAAAGCCCTAATTAAAGCTGCTGAACTACTCTTTAACCCATAAGGTGTTCTACAAAATTGATAAAGGTTATATTTATGACTAAAAGCTGTAAATGGTCTATCTTCGTACATAAGTGGCACTTGCCAAAAACTGGAACTCAAATCTACACAAGTGAAATACTTCTTCCCCTCAAATGTTTGCATTAATTCCTCTATTGACATAGATTTCAGCTGATCTGAACTAATTCTACTGTTAACCAAACGAGCGTCTAAACAAATACGAACAGTGCCGTCGGTCTTGGGTACCGTGATCAAAGAATTAACATATGGACTGTTCGAGTGCTCAATAATCCCATCTTCAAGCATCTGGTTAATTTGTGCCTCAACTGCACTCTGATAAGCGAAAGGTACAGGATATCTATGTCCTGTGAATACTGACCTATCAATAACGTTCAATGAATGTGTATAGCAATTGGCCATACCAATGCGATCCTCAAAAACTCTCCTATTACACCATAACACATCATAGAGCCGAACACATTGTTCCACCTCTATATTTCCCTGAAATGAAGCCTCACGTAACGAGTCCTCTAGACTTCCGTTCGTAATCACACTGCCCACAAAACATGGAGAACCCCGCTCTACGGCTGGCGATATCTCATTTAAAGTACAAATCACACCTACAATACTACTCCTCTGAATATGGTCATTGAACGCTACTTCTACTTCAGAATCTCCCCATTTAAATTTCAAACTCCCTACATCATAACATAAGTTACCAGACACTCTACTTAGCCACTCTGAACCCAAGATAACACTGAATACTAAATTTGGAATTACAAGGCAAATCTGCTTCTCTACATGATTATTAATTTTAATGTCTACTAAAACTTGCTTAGAAATTACTTTAGACCTCTTCCCAACAGCTGTGATAACAAAAGTGCTTTTAATTGGCATCTCCTCAAAATTTACTCCAGTTCCTTTTATTTTATCATAAAATGCACTACTTATGCAACTCTTCATACAACCACTATCAATTAAAACATCTGTGTACGCCTCGGACACGTTAAATTTAACTATGGGGCTCTTACTAACCAATTCCTGAATAATACCTTCATCATTTAGTTCATGTAATAATTCATTTCTTACATTTAGGTCATAGGGTTCCTGTATAATTGTATGGACAGGGCATGCTACAGACTGAGATTCTGACCTTACTTCGCAGCCTGGTTCGCGTTTAAAGAACCGCTACAGCTGGCCGTAGTACTACTAACTACTAAACTGGTCTGGTTGTTCTGGGCTATGTTGTCATTGTTTGGCTGTATATTACTACCACTAGGCTGTCCTCTTCCTTGACCCCTATTCTGGTTGTAATTATTGTCATTATAATTTCTCCCTTGATTTCCCCTGTAATCATTGTTTCTCCCTTGATTTCCCCTGTAATCATTGTTCCTCCCTTGATTTCCCCTGAATTCATTATTCCTCCCTTGATACTGATTACCATAGCCATTTCCTCTGTTCTGATTTAGCTGATTACTATTATTTCTATTTTGAGCGTTGGCCCCTTCGCCCCCGTTCCCTTGAACTTCCTGATGCCTGGCTTCGTTAGGTCTATTATTATTATTACCCTGGTTCCTATTGAAATTGTCCTCATAACCCCCTCTCCCTAGTGCATCAAATGTGCTTAACAAATTTTCTACTTGTGATATAGTCTTTACATTCTGGATACAAGCAGCCTCCTTGATCCTATAGGGAAAGTGCCTAAGTAGCAACCTCACCACATCACTTTCCTCCTTCAAGCCATCCAGATATTTACACACTAATACCTGCCCTAAAAAGTATTCGGTCATGGTGGAGCTTCCTTTAGGGTTATATTTACCACACACTACTCCCTCACGATGCTGCGACTGAATAACCTCATTCCAGAACTTTTCACAGAATTTCATTTTAAAATCATTAATATCAGTAAACTTGTCTCTTTAGACAGCAAACCAATTCCTCGGTTCCCCCACAAACACTTGTTCTAAAATTTCAACTACCTGGCACCACTCAATACTACCATTTTCCAACCTCTCCCCGAATTTATTTTCTATAGTGTTCATGAACTCCATTGGGCACCCCTGTCGATTGCTGAACTTACCCAGTTCTACCTCCCTGTGTGTGCTATTCACAAAAACTGGCCTATTCTGACTATTTTCTTGCCTGATCCTAGCTTTTAATTTTAATTCTAATTCTGCGATTTTCTCCTCAGCCTTCCTCTTAATACTGTTTACTGTTAATTTAATGTTTCCTTCTGATTCTTCTACTTTATCATATAGCTTTGCTTGTTTCTCCTCAATCTTGCTAATGCTCTCTCTATTACTCTCTTTTAAATCATTTACTTCTGCAACTATTTGCGAGTGGACTTTCTCAATTCTACCCCCCAGCTGTTCCTTAACCTCTTTAGTTGCTACCTGAATTTTGTCAATTTCTCCCCCCAATTGCTTTTTGACCTGCTGTGTTTCCAGTTGCACTAGTTCTTTTAAATTTTCAGCCTGTGTACTGATTCTAATTTCCAACTCCTCCTGTACTTTTCCTAATTTTCTGTCTACATCTGCAATAATCTCTTTAGCCTTTTCTTCCATCACCCCCCTGATCTCACCTCTAATCAGTTCGAATTTGTCACTCATTTCCCTACTGTTTTGTTCTAATTTAGCATTTAAAGTTTCAGTACTCTCTCTATTTTCCTTACTGTTTTGTTCTAATCTGGCGTTTAAAGTTTCATTACTCTCTCTATTTTCCCTACTGTTTTGTTCTAATCTGGCGTTTAAGGCATCTGTACTTTCTTTATTTTCCCTACTGTTTTGTTCTAATCTGGCGTTTAAGGCATCTGTACTTTCTTTATTTTCCCTACTGTTTTGTTCTAATTTTGCATTATTCTGTTCTAATTTTGCATTATTCTGTTCTAATTTTGCATTTAAGGCATCACTACTAACTTTGTTCTGATACATGAACTCGAGAAGTAAAGTTTTTAATTCTGGTTGGCCGCCTACACTCCCTGTTTCAGTATCGGGATTTACCTCCGCTACCCCGGTACTACCATCACTCGACATACTGCTCGTATCATCACTCTCCAGTTGATGACCACTACGTAACCTCATCTGTCTTTCTTTCTCATCCCCATAATGATATACACTGATAAAGACAAATAACCCCCAAAATACAGGCACAGAAATATATACCCTTCTCCTTCCACAAATGTTATTAGGTTTAACCCCCAAGTTGTCGGCGACAAATGTAGCAGTCTGGCTTGGGCTGGGATGACAAGTGAAACGGTATTTACTTTGCTCCACGTTGAGCGTACAAATGTAACAGGAATTAGTGCCCCATGTTGGTAGCGATAAATGTAACAGTTTCGCTAGCCCACACTGTTGGGAGAAAATGTAATTGTTTACCTTTGCCTAAGCTATGTTGTTTTAATGGGCGCCAAGACCTCAATGCAATGCTGAAATCTAAATTTGTATTTAACAACGTCTAGCTCTGGTAGAACACCGTCAAGAATCTATTCACTCAGATCGTGGTATGATTTGATCATAACCCAACAAACAATTGTATCAGGAGAAGGAATTGGTCTATATCTATTGCTACCTACTGAAAGCAAAGATTGCATTGTAAAAGAAATGAATTTATTATATAAAACAAGTATAGCAAAATTAATAATAATAATAAGTACAACATTTAAATTGGAGCGTTGTGATTTGAATATTACCGATAGAAAATTACGTGAAAACGGAGTCTGATAAATTGATTTTACTCTTATTTCCAAGCTATGAAGTTACTGAAATATGAAATATAAAACAAAGAAAAATGAGAGATTGCGTATTTCTGCGTCATTTGCGCTTACCACTGGAAATTGCCAAAGCATTTCCCTCGTACTTGATGATGCTGTGAGCTTCCCACAGTCTCCTGGAGGTCGTCATCTTCGTCGATGTTTGATGAGATTCTAGTAGATTAGATAATTCTATGGTCCGTACCTCGGACCCAAACACTCGTACAACCGCACTGGTTAAGTTTTGCAAAAGTTAGTCTTCAACTCCACTGAACATCGGAGCGACACGCACTTGCAACCGTACTCCGCAAGTTCTACACAGATTGTCCTCGTTTCACGGCGCGTCGAACGATATATCCACACGTTGGCTCCCCCACCATGGTACCGTCTTCCAGCTTACGTTGTCTCCCCTGATTGGCTGAGCACGCCGCTAGATCCCCACTCTGCCTCATTACACTCGGCGCGCGAGAGGGAGAAGTTGTTTTCCGTTCCAACAATTCGCCTTTTCTAGACCTTGCGACCCAGCCTTGCGTAATACTTCTCGACAGGAATCAGCTTGTACTTGAAATCCCAGTGAGTCACGTCTCTCGTTATACCCTAACTGACGAAAACTCCGTAAAATTCCGTAATCACATAATTTTCTATGATATTGTCGTTCGTAATAATTTGCTTGATAGCGTTTTCTAAGACATAGAAAACCTATCTGAATGCTAATAATTTTTATAAAATGCTCCGAAAATACCTTAATAATAATTATAATAAATTAATAATAATAATAAATTAACATGAATAATTCTCTTGGCTGAACAATTTGCCGCGTAAATAAATATAGAATGGCTTCCTACTGACTTATGCCAGTTGCATAAAAACCCCTCGAAAAACACGTTACAATATTGTTATTCAATAAAATGCAGGTTTAACCCCGTTAACACCCCTTTAGAACATGAATATCCAAAAATCCCTCCTTAGTAGACGTTTTCGACATACAACAAACATATCCCCAAAATAACATTCATCTAACTTTAATAGTTTTGGTTGGTCGTTGAGAGTGAACATCCAAAAATCCTTCCTTAGTGGACGTTTTTCTTCCAGAATTTCACCCCTTCCCATAGGCCCCTTAAATTGGATTTATGGAAAAAAAAACGGTCGAACACCTATTTATTTTAATTATTTATTTATTCATTTATTTATTTTTAAGCTGATTGATTTCCTCCGAGTTCCAAAACTCCTCGCCTATGTCGTTTAAGAGATACACGCTCCGTTAGGAATCTTTCAATCTCCACTTTTCATCCCTTTCACCTCATAATATACACCACTTCGAAAAACCATTAGACATGTGTCAGCTTATTTTTAATGATTAGTATATATGCCAAGTATCACATCCCCAAATGAAACCACTCGTGAGATATTGTTATTCAATGAAATGCACGTTTACCCCCTTAACAACTCTTTAGAACCTGAATATCCAAAACTCTTTCCTTAGTGGACGTTATTGACATACAACGAACATATCTCCAAAATTTCATGTTTCTAACTTCAATAATTTTGGCTGGGCGATGATGAGTGAGTGAGTCAGTCAGGACATTTTCTTTCATTTATTTTTGAGAATTTCACCCCTCCCCCTGAACCCCTTAAATTGGATTTATGAAAAAACGGTCGAACACCTATTTACTTATTTTTGAGCTGTTCTTCCCCCCTGAGTTTGATGAGTGAGTGAGTTAGGACACTTTCTTTCCTGTTTTTCCCCCAGAATTTCACCCCTCTCCAAGGGCCCCTTAAATTGGATTGATGAAAAAACGGTCGAACACCTATTTACTTATATTTTAAGCTGTTTTTTCCCGCCGAATTTTCCACTTCTCGCCTATGTCGTTTAAGAGATACACGCTCCGTTAGGAATCCCTTAACCCCCAAGTTTCACCCCTTTTCATCATAATATACACCACATCGATAAACCCTTAGACATATGTCTGATTATTTTTAATGATTAGTTTATATACTGAACATCGAATCCCCAAAGAAACAACTCTTGAGATATCGTTATTCAATGAAATGCACGTTTACCCCCTTAACACCTCTTTAAAACCCGAATAAACAAAAATCATCCATTAGTTGACGTTTTCGACATACAGCGAACATATTCCCAAAATTTCATGTTTGCAACTTGAATAGTTTTCGCTGGGCGTGATGAGCGAGTGAGTCAGACAGGACATTGTCTTTAAATTATTTTTAACAGAATTTCACACCTACCCATGGACCCCTTATATTGGATTGATGAAAAAACGCTTGAACACCTATAACTTATTTTTTTAAGCTCTCCTTTCCCCTGAGTTTGATGAGAGAGTGAGTTAGTCAGTTAGGACACTTTCTCTCCTTTTCTTTCCCCAGAATTTCTGCCCACCCCATTGGACCCTTAAATTAATTTATGAAAAAACGGTCGAACACCGATTGACATATTATTTAAGCTGATTTTTTTCACTGAGTTCAAATTTATCGCCAATGTCGTTTAAGAGATAGACCTACACGCTCCGTTAGGAATCCTTCAACCCCCACTTTTCACCCCTTTCACCTCATAATAATACACCACATCGAAAAACCCTTAGACACATGTCTTCTTATTTTTAATGATTAGTTTATGTGCCGAGTATCACATCCACAAATAAAACCACTCGTGAGATATTGTTATTCAATGAAATGCAGGTTTAACCCCCCTTAAGACCACTTTAGAACCTGAATATCCAAAAATCCTCCCTTTCTGTACGGTTTTGACAAACAACGAACATATCTCCAAAATGCCATGTTTCCAACTTCAATATTTTTGGCTGGGCGATGATGAGTAAGTGAGTGAGTCAGGACATTTACTTTCATCTTTTTTCTTCAGAATTTCACCCCTCCCGATGACCCCTTAAATTTGTTTTATCAAAAACAAACTGTCGAACATATTTTTAAGCAGATTTTCCTCCTCAGTTTGAAGAGTGAGTGTGTGAATCGGTTAGGACACTTTCTTTCCTGTTTTTTTTCCCCATAATTTCACACCTCCCCATGGGCCCCTTAAATTGGTTTTATGAAAAAACGGTCGAACACCTATTTGCTTAATTTTTAAGCTGATTTTTTCCCGCTGAGTTTCAAACTCCTCGCCTATGTCGTTAAATAGATACGCGCTCCGTTAGGAATCCTTAAACCCCCACCTTTCACCCCTTTCACCTCATAATATACACCACATCGAAAAACCCTCAGACACGTGTCTTCTTATTTTTTATGATGCGTTTATATGCCGTGTAACACATTCCCCAATGAAACCAATCGGGAGATATTGTTATTCAATAAAATGTAGGTTTAACCCCCTTAAGACCCCTTTAGAACCTGAATATCCGAAAATTCTCCCATAGTAGACGGTTTTGACGTACAATGAGCATATCTCCAAACTGTCATGTTTCTAACTTCAATAAGTTTGGCTGGGCGATGATGAGTAAGTGAGTGAGTCAGGACATTTTCTTTCAATTTCCTTTTTTCAGAATTTCCCCCTTCCCCATGAACCCCTTAAATTCGATTTATGAAAAAAAAAACTGTCGAACGGCTATTTACTTACTTTGAAGCAGTTTTCCCCCCTGAGTTTGATGAGTGAGTCAGTCAGTCAATCAGTTAGGACACTTTCTTTCCTGTCCCCTCCCCTCCCCCAGAATTTCACCCCTTCCCATGGGCCCCTTAAATTGGATTGATGAAAACACAGCCAAACACCTATTTACTTATTTTTATGCTGATTTTTTTCCGCTGAGTTTCAAACTCCTCGCCTATGTCGTTTAAGAGATACACGCTCCGTTAGGAATCTTTCAACCCTCACTTTTCACCCCTTTCACCCCTCATAATATACACCACATAGAAAAATCCTCAGACACGTGTCTTCTTATTTTTAATGATGAGTTTAAATGCCGACTATCACATCCCCCAATGAAACCAATCGGGAGATATTGCTATTCAATGAAATGCAGGTCTACCCCCTTACCACCCCTTTAGAACCTGAATATCCAAAAATCCTTTCTTTGTGCGCGTTTGCGGCCCTTGAGGAAGCTGCATACCAAATTTCATTCCAATCCGTTCAGTGGTTTCTGAGATTTCGTGATGAATGAATGAGTGAGTGAGTGGTATTTGGCAAATATATTGTAGGAAGTGTCAAATCTTTGTTATGCTATACATGGTTGACAGTGCTGTGTGAGCAGTTGAGTAACTAACGGGATTTCAAGTAAAGAACCTCATTTTCTATACCTGTAGTGGCGAGCGCAACTCGTTTCCAGTCGGCCGTGTCTCGACTTGAGCTATGTTGCCTTGGAAATGATCTGCCTTGCCATTCCTTCATGAGTTAATTTTATGATTTGATTAGCCTGTGTTTGGGTGCAAAAGGGCCGAAATCATAAGAATGAGAAAGACTATGGAAAATGCATGTAGCCAGCGGTTCTTTCTGGGTTCTAAACTATGCGTATGCAAAATTTGGTTGAGATTGGTGGAACGGTGTAGATTTGTATACGGAACAGACCCACCCACCCACCGACCCACATACATACAGACCTTCACTTTTTATATATAAGATTTCATCAAATAGACGTTTATTAATTGTCTACTTACCTGATTTCAATAAACTAACGCTGAAACTTAGTGTCTATCTTATGTCTATGGCTACACAGAAATATTCTCTATATTACGTCATTTATTAGTCGTCAAATTGATTACCCGTCTGATTGGAAAATTAAGCTGCTGACATTTTGTGTCTACTCTGAGTCTAGGAATAGACTCAACAGTTTGTCATATAATAGACGTCTAATAGACGTCTATTTACTGAAAGTGTAATACATGCTATAACTTTGTGTGTCTATCGATAGACGGAAATAGACTGCACATGATCGCATCTAATAGAGGTCTATTAGACTTCCAACGGATGTTCTGATACAGAAAGTTTCACTATGTCTAAGAAGCATCTATTTCACATCTATTGCTAGAAGTAAATTTCATAGAGGACATTTAGATATTGTTAGTCCATCTATTAAACATCTATAGACATCTATTTGCCGTAGGAAGTTCTTTTTGATGTCGTTACGTTTTCTTCTATTTTTGATAACGGCTCTACTTTTTTTTACTGATGTTATCGACACGTCGAATTTACCTCTATGGAAGACGACATATAAACAAATGTTAGACGCGTATTGATACCTGTTCTAACCACTTTAATTAAACATGTATAAATCTTTTGGAAATACGCAGTGTGTTTTTATATGTTTTCATGGACGTGTCGAATTCACATCTAGGAAAGATGACATTTAGACGAATTTTGTACTGGTACCGGATACTGGTACCTGTTCGAACTCCTAAGACACTCAAAAATCTATTGGAAATACGTACTTTTGTATGATTTCATGGACGCGTCGAATATATAGGAAAGACGACATTCCGAAAAATTTTGGATTAGTACCGGGTACTGGTAGTCTACCTGTTCGAACCCCAAATACATACGCATACATCTTTTTGAAATACGCATATTTTTAGCCTACTTTCGATTTTTGCAAAAAATGAAAGTAGACTTATGAGATCACTGCAGGGCGAAAACTGTCTGTGTGTGTGTAAGTCTGTGTGTGTGTGAGAGTGTGTGTACTCTGGATGTCTGCCCCCCCCCCCCCAATCAATTCGAACACGGTGAAACCTAATTGAACGAAATTTGGTACAGAGGTAGAACAAACAAAGGGCACCTCAGTGTCATGTTTTATATCGCCGCCATCTTGACGGAAACGTAATGGCGGCCACCCAAATGTTCAAAGCTTAAATCAAATTACGACTAGCCTAATCATCCGATATCTACCAAATTTTGGAACTACTTATAGTCGTATGGCCAGCGTCTTTTGACCAAACTAAAAGGTCATCAGTCCAACAGTTTTCAGATGGCGGCCATGTATGTGTGCAAATCGATTACCCTTATCAATTCAAACACGGTGAAACCGAATTGAACGAACGTTGGTGCAGAGGTAGCACTAGCAAAGGGCACCTCAGTGACATGTTTTATATCGCCGCCATCTTGACGGAAACGTAATGGCGGCCACCCAAATGTTCAAAGCTTAAATCAAATTACGACTAGCCTAATCATCCGATATCTACCAAATTATGCAACTACTTATAGTCGTATGGCCAGCGTCTTTTGACCAAATTAAAAGGTCATCAGTCCAACAGTTTTCAGATGGCGGCCATGTATGTGTGCAAATCGATTACCCTTATCAATTCAAACACGGTGAAACCAAATTGAACGAACGTTGGTGCAGAGGTAGCACTAGCAAAGGGCACCTCAGTGACATGTTTTATATCGCCGCCGTCTTGAAGAAAAAGTAATGGTGGCCACCGAAATGTTAAAAGCTTAAATCAAATTACGACCAACTTTATCATCTGATCTCTACCAAATTTTGCAACATACCTTTATGTATGAAAAATCTTTTGACTAAACTGCAAGGTCATCAGCCCTATGCATTGCGGATGGCGGCCCTGTATGTGTGCAAATCGATTCCCCCTATCTATTCAAACACGGTAAAAGCTAATTGAGCAAAATTTGGTACAGAGGTAGCACTAGGAAAGGGCACCTCAGTGTCTTGTTTTATATTGGCGCCATCTTGACGGAAACGTAATGGCGGCCACCCAAATGTTCAAAGCTTAAATCAAATTACGACTAACCTAATTATCCGATATCTACCAAATTTTTCAACTACATATAGTCATATGGCGAGCGTCTTTTGACCAAACTACAAAGTCATCACTCCAATGGTTTTCAGTTGGCGGCCATGTATGTGTGCAAATCGATTACCCTTATCAATTCAAGCACGGTGAAACCAAATTCAACGAAATTTGGTACAGAGGTAGCACTAGGAATGGGCACTCCAGTGCCATGTTTTATATCGCCACCATCTTGATAAAAATGCAATGGCAGCCACCCAAATTTTAAAGTCTTGAATCAAGTTACGACCTATCTAATCATCTGATCTCTACCAAATTTTGCAACATTATACCTTTATGAATTTCCAGCAACACTCTCCACTATCATTTCATTTCATCTGTCATTCATTTAATCATTGCCCCAGAGGAGTGCGTCAGGCCTCGGCAGCCGGCACAGTTCATATCCTCGCCGCTAGATAGGGGCTTCATTCATTCCATTCCTGACCCAGTCGGAGACTGGAAGCAGGCTGTGGATTTTTCATACCTTTATGAATAATTTTTTGACCAAACTACAAGGTCATCAGCCCAATCATGTGTGGATGGCGGCCATGTATGTGTGCAAATCGATTTACCCTATCTTTTCAAACACGGTGAAACCGAATTGAACGAAATTTGGTACATAGGTAGCACTTGTAAAGGGCACCTCAGTGTCAAGTTGACCGACAGTAGTTGCTACGCTGGCTAAAGCGCAGCATTAGGCCATGGGGCCAAGCTCTCTGCTGACTCGGTAGACGCGTGGGTTCGAGCCCCACCGTCGACCGCCCTTGAAATGGTTTTCCGTGGTTTCCCCATTTTCAACACCAGGAAAATGCTGGGACGGTACCTTCTGACAGGCCACGGCCGCTTCCTTCCACATCCTTGCCCAGTTTCATTCGCCTTCATCCATTCCATCTCTCATCCCGACGCGCAGGTCGCCCACGGGCGTCGACTAGAAAGACCTGCACTCGGCCTCTCAGGAGGTCACACGATAAAAAAAATAATAATAAAAAGTGTCATGTTTTGTATCGCCGCCATCTTGACGGAAACGTAATGGTGGCCACCCAAATATAAAAAGCTAAAATCCATTTACGACCAACCTAATCATCTGATCTCTACCACATTTTGCAACATCATACCTTTAAGTGAGAAGGTACAAGGTCATCAGTCCAACAGTTTGCATATGGTGGCCATGTATGTGTACAAATCGATTCCCCCTATCAATTGAAACACGATAAAACTGAATTGAACGAAATTTGGTACAGAGGTAGCACTAGCAAAGGGCACCTCAGTGTCATGTTTTATATTGCCGTCATTTTGACGGAAACGTAATGGTGGCCACCCAAATATTAAAAGCTTAAATCAAATTACGAATTTGATCTCTACTAAATTTTGCAACAACATACCTTTTTGTGGGAAGCATCTTTTGACTGAACTGCAAGGTCTTCAGCCCAATAGTTTGCAGATAGCGGCCATATATGTGTGCAAATCGATTCCCCATATCAATTCTAACACGGTGAAACCGAATTGAATGTTTTTTTTACAGAGGTAGCACTAGCAAAGGCCACCTCATATTCATGTTTAATATCCGTATAGCACGTTGTATTTAAACAAGCTACTACAACCAACATTCAATTATACTCCTTGAAAAGGACAAAGAGTTATAACAATACCCATGCTTTTAGGAGAAAGTAGGCTATATGTTCTTTACTGAACATCTTGTTAAAGAGTGTTTTCTCTGATCTTACAGACGCGTCAAGTACGTCTATGGAAGACGATATTTCGACGATATTTATACGAATTTTATACTGTATCAGGTTGTAAGCAATAACTGCAGCATTTCAAATGAAAACTGTTCAAAGTCGACCGTCAATGTCATTGAGAGCTATTCCATTGACATCTAGATACAGATGTCTGGACGTCTATTAGACCTCAGTAGACGCGTCTATAGACGTCTATTTGTTTATTGGGGCACCGAAGCACGTGAATGTTTGGCAGGGCATTTTACAAGCTTTTATTAAGTTTCACTGCGCGTGCTCTCTTAAAATGTTTCAGGGATTTCTTTTCTGAAATCTTCAGTGAAATGCTTTTTAACTGACCTTCGGTGGAAATACACTGGAGTTCAGTGGTTTGGGTCGCTCGCTGAGACATCATTGCGTTAGTCACTGATCCTAACGTGAAACATTCCGTGAGACTATCAGTGATATTTTATGGTGCACTGAACATCATGTGTGCTTATTGCCATATCCTTCACTGAGTTATCAACATTAGCTCAATGGAAACAATATAGTCTGCTTTCCAGTTCGATTCCATGAATCTACCCACAGATCAAAGTTCAAACTCTGCCTGGGACAACGTGATATACTTTTATTTTTTCCCAGTCTTATACTTAACCAAATTGATTATTACGGCTTGTACATCTCGTTAAACAGGGTTACTTATTACTATTATCGTTAGTTAACTGGAAAATCGGATAAATAATCCCGGGAAACGCGAGTAGACATTCACTGAAAACTTCAGTGGATTTTCACTGCTGGAAAAGTCAGTGGATATTCACTGTAATTTTCAGCGAAGTTCCACTGAACGTCAGAACTGTGTATTTAAGTGATTTATATGGCCTTTAAGCCACTGATATAAACCGATATATGAATAACGTTATTAGTACGCATTGCACGATTAAGGTGATCTTTTTTATGAGCGAAGAATTTAATTAACGTCCTTTCTGGTGGGCGCTACTTTGTTGTTCCTACCATAACCGATATCCGAAAATTAGTCCAATTTACGGTATTAAGGGATATTTTTTTTTTTTTTTTTTTTTTTTTTTTTTTTTTTTTTTGGCGGCTTCGGTGGCGTAGTCGGTAGCATGCTGAGCTTCTATGCCCAAGATAGAGGGTTCAAACCCGGCCGAAGCCGTCGGATTTTTTAAGAGCGTTAAAAATCCCTCAGTATGCCTTCCTTCGGAGGGGAAGTAAAGCCGGCGGTCCCATGTCATAGATTTATGGCATGTTAAAGATCTTTCCACTAATTACACCTGTGTGAAACTAAATTGGATAGATTAAGAATGTAAACAACGCTCTTTGGTTGCTACGTTCGTTGCCAAGAGCCGACTGCGGTGGCGTCTAGTAGCTAGTTCTGAACTAGGCCTAGTAGTCGTTGACGGTGGCGTTTGGCGGCAAAAGTAGGAACTATTTGAAAATTCAAAGTTGCAGTCCCTACTTGAATTAAAAAAAACAGATACACACACTAATACAGTCATCACAATTAACACCGGTTATCAGACAGATTCTACACTCACCCAAAGTACACGGGGCTACATGACCGCGTTGTCGCAGCCCCTAAACTAAGGAACCAACCAACCAACCAAGGGATATTTTTTGAGAGACTTATTCAAGTAACATTATTTCTGGCAACACTACATTTCGTTCCTGTGGTAACCGATTTTTATATGTGTAGGCCTTATAGTTATGTACTATTGCATGAAGATTATTGTGTAGGTGTATTATTCAAACTTCAATCGCATGATTAGGACACAAGAATTAGTAAAAACCAGATTTTAAAATTTCCCACAGCCACCATCTTGTGGTTCTCAAAACAATTGAAATAAATTAGATGCCAGTAGATTAAAATTTGTATAAGCATATACCGTACCAAGTTTTACTGTGCTCGGATGATTAAATCACGAGAAACGTCCATTTAAATATTCAAATTTCGCGTCACCGCCAGGTTGGATTTGTGCTCCCCAGGTTATTGAAAGGTCCAAAGGTGAACTTATGTTTATAGCCTCTATCAACATACAAAATTTCAGTTTGACTGCTGTCATAGATTTTGTGAACCGTCTAAATATTTCGGATGCTCGCCATGTTGGATTGTAATATACAGGATCTTTCATATAAAGTAAGAACGGCTAGCGGCGGTTTTATTATCCGCTACTGCGGTGGCCTTGGTCGAGCTTGTGGCGCGCCGTGGCCGCCTGCTTTAAGCGTGTGTACAGTCCTGTATGAAATATTACCTTATAAAAGATGCTGGAAGTGTCGTCCTTCCTGGGTTATACAGGCATTTTATCTGGTAACCACATTCTGACTCACGCGAGTGGGTTCTGCCACTGTAATGTGTCTGATTTTGTATTTTATGTTCTTTATTGAGCACTGAGTCAGTAGTGTCAAACTTATTTACAATTACGTGAATCTGTGCTAGTGAAGGTGACACTTCATCAGGAAATTGCTGAACAAATGCATCACTTACCCGCCGGGCCGACTCGTACTTAAAATAAGTTTTACATACAAAAATACGATGTTGCAATGATAACCGTCTCATGTTAACATCTGAGGTTCAGACTGGCGACTGACAACACCTGCACGCTTATTGCAAGGTCAAGTTTGTACTATGCGTGCGCTTTCAATACTACAGCAGGGGGCCGTGGCGCGCCACAAACTCGGCCAAGCCCGCTGCAGTAGCGAATAAGAAAACCGCCGCTCGTCGTTCTTACTTAATATGAAAGACCCTGTATGTAGGCCATAGAGTTATGTACTATTAGATGACTATTATTGCGTAGGTTCATTATTGAAACGTTGACTTCTATCGCATGATTGGGACACAAGAAATAAAAATAATAATTTTAAAATTTTGCACAGTTGCCATCTTGAGTGTATGTAAACAATTTAACAAAATTAGATGTCAGTTCATTACAATGTATATAAACAATTGCTGTACCAAGTTTCACTGCGTTCGGATGGTTAAATCGCCAGAAAAGTCTATTTAAATGTTCAAATTCACTTGGCCGCCTTGTTCGTTTTGTAGTTAACAGGCTTATGAAAGTCACAAGTGACTTTTATTACCGTACAAAATTTCAGGGTGATATCGGTGACAGCTTCGGAGATATAGAATGCCAGTGAGATATTTCGCACAGCCACCATGTTGAATTGGTGAAACATAATAAGCTTTGAAGGGCACGATCGGGGTCGGCCAAAAATAGTAGGCCTACTATGACCTTACCGAATTTCATTGAAATCACTCCAGCCGCTTAGATTTTATTAGGTGGGGTGTGGGGGAAGAGAGAGAGAGAGAGAGAGAGAGAGAGAGAGAGAGGGGGGGGGGGAGCACACCAAGGCCCTGCGTACGTGCGTGACGTCATGTCATGTCAGTAGGTAATCTGTATCCTTGACTCTCCCCGCCTGCCGCTAGCTACGTGTGCGAGTGAGCTGTGTATAGTCTGTCGTGGTACCTTGCAAGCCAGGGCAAGTGCTTTTAGGGCCATATGACCCAGGCGCGCACTGTCTACGCTGGAACTCGTCAGATCAGGGGGCGTGGCCAGTCTGTCGCGGCTGGATTTCTCGAAGCCGTTCTTCTCTTCTCTTCATATTATTATTATTATTATTATTATTATTCTTGTTTCGAATAGGCCATCTATGGACCACGACGTTCAACTGTTACATTTGGAGTGGGCTTTGATGTTTGCCCAGTAGTTACGCATCCTCTGGCTGTGTTGTTCCCTCCTCTCCTGAGTCCAGAGGGCACCTGTTTTCTTTCTTGGCGGTTTGTCCTGGAACCTCAATTGCTGAAGCATCTTCCTGAGAGATGTCCGGTCTTTTAAGACTCTTTCCGTCCCTCCAAGTTCTTGCAGATCTTTGCTCACTTCCCACAACCATGGTGACTTGGTCTTCCGCTTTTGCCAGTAACCGAGGAGCTGATTGGTCAACCTGGTAGGATGCATCCTGTAGACGTGTCCATAAAATGCTAGACGTCGTTTTCTAACAACATCCGTGATTCTTTCACAGTACGTGTAGAGCTCTTGAGTAGGCCGCCTTCTGTATTCATTACCTTCCTTAACAGGTCCCAATATCTTCCTCATTATCTTTCTCTCCTGTACTTCGAGTTTGTCCGTGAGTCCCTTCCGGTTGAATACTAGACATTCTGATGCATATAAGGCTTCAGGACGTATAACTGTCTGGTAGTGTCTCATTTTAGTCTTTCGGGAGAGACACTTCTTATTATATGTGTTCTTGGTTAGTTGATAAGCCATTTCTAACTTGTTAACTCGAGTTGATAATGCCCTTACTTCCGAGAGATTCGGTTCAAGCCATTCTCCTAGGTACTTATATCTGTCAGTTTTCTTGATCTCTCCCTGGTCCAAATGCAGTGTACAAGGAGATTCACTGATGTTTGTGATGTACTGTTTTTTCAAGTGACACACATAGTCCTACCTTAGCTGCTTGTTGCATGAGAACATTAAGTTGTTTCACAGACGTTTTTATTGAATGAGATAGAAGTGCCAGGTCGTCGGCAAATGCCAGGCAATCAACACTGAGCCCATTGCACTTGTGTCCCAAAGTGATACCACTTGGTACCCCCTGACTAGTTAGCTCCTTTCGCCACTCCCTTATCACCTTTTCCAGGGCACAGTTAAAGAGGAGAGGTGAGAGACCGTCTCCCTGTCTTACTCCTGACTTAATTTCAAAACTTTCAGAGAGGGTTCCTCTGAACTTCACTCGTGACATGGTGTTCTTTAAAGTCTGTTGGATAAGGTTATGTGTCTTCTCGTCTAGTCCTAGTTCTTGCAGGATCTTCATGAAAGTAGGTCTGTCAACCGAATCATACGCCTTCTTAAAATCAACAAAAATTATGACATATTTCTTACTAGCCATTTTTGCTTGCCGTAGCACTGATTTCAAGTTCAGTATCTGTTCCGTACAAGAGCGTCCTTTTCTAAATCCTGCCTGGTATTCTCCTAGTCGAGGGTCTAGCTGGGGTTCAGCTCTGTTTAATAAGGCCTTAGAAAAGATCTTGTATGGCACAGGTACTAACGAGATTCCTCGATAGTTGTTGATGTCGGTCAAGTCTCCTTTTTTTATGTAAGGGATGAATCAAAGCAGAGGTCCAGTCACTAGGCAATGTTTCAGTCTCCCAAATGTCATGGAAGATTTCTGTCAACTTGCCTATAGTCCTATTCCCAGCTTGTTTCCATAGTTCCGCTACAATTGAGTCTTCACCTGATGCTTTGTTGTTTTTCACGGACTTGATGATGTCTATCACTTCTTCTTTGGTTGGTGGTTGAGAGTTTGGTTGCCTGATGGTGTCTTGATAAGTGAAGAATGTGTCAGGTGATTCACAGTTAAGGAGATTCTCGAAGTACTTGGCCAGAAGGTGGCAATTGTCCATATCATTATAGGCTATCTGTCCATCCGGTCCTCTGAAGTGGAGGCTGGGAGGATTATAACGGCTGAGGTTCCGTTTAAAGCCTCTGTAGAAATTTCTGGTGTTGTTCTTCTTGAAATCGTCATCCAACTGAGTCAGTTGGTCCTTTGTAAACTGCCATTTTACTTGTCGGATGATCCTGGCAGTTAACTTTCGTTGCTCTATGAACTTATCCCTGTTGTTTTGTGTCTTCTGTGAGTTCCACTTAAGCCAGGCTGCTTGTCTCTGTGTCACCGCTTCATCACAGGTAGTCGTCCACCAGGCATGCTTCTTCTGCTTCAGTAATGGCGCAATCTCCGTGGCAACTTTCACTAGGTTCTCCCTCACTTCATCCCAGGTTTTACATTCCAGGGTTTGCATTTTCTCCGTGAACTGGTTTTTCTAAATCAAACTTAGTAAGTTTGTGTGACTTTGTTTTTTTAGTATTCCGAGGTAGAAATCTTAGCTTGACCTTGGAGAGATAGTGGTCGGAGTCCAAATTTGCTCCTCTTAACACTCGAACATTCTGGATCTCTCTATGGGACTTCTTTGAGATGGCAACATGGTCTATTTGGAATTCTCCCAAGAGACAGTTAGGTGATGTCCAGGTCTTTTGCTTCCTTGGCAGTCTCTTGAAAGCCGTTGATTTCATTACCAAGTTGAAGGCCTTACAAAGTCCTACTAGGCGCTCTCCATTCCTATTTGTCCTTGTGTGGGCCGGGAAATCTCCCACAATGTCTCTGTACTTGCGTTCTTTCCCTAGCTGGGCGTTGAAGTCACCGAGTAAGATGATTGTATGACGCTCTGGGACCTTGCATATGATGTCCTCTAGTTCTTCCCAAAACTTGTCAGTATTTTCAGGGTTACGCTTATTGTCCTCATTGATGGGTGCATGGACATTTACTACAGTGTAGACCTTGTTTGTGCACCGGAAGGTTATTAAAGACACTCGACTATTGAGAGAGCTGAAGTCAATAACTGAATCCAGTATCTTATGGCTTACAATAAAACCAGTCCCCAGGTGTGGTACGTTCTTCATTCTCCTACGTCCTACCTTTCCTTTGAAAATACGGTAGCCTTGGGAGTCAAAGGCATGTTTATCAGTATATCTGGTTTCCTGTATTGCTGTGAGCAGTATCTTGTGATTAGTCAAAGTGTCTGTTAAATGCTTCAGTTTGTCTATCTTAAGTAGCGAGTTGATGTTCAGTGTGGCGAAGTAGTTCTGTTGTTTATGTCTGATCTTGTTGTTAGTGGTTCCAGGACGCTCCGACCCGTCCTTAAAGCATGTTGGTGTGGGCTCCCCAGACTCCAAAGGCCCACTAACACCGCCGACAGCGGAGGTGGATTTGATACCACCTGGGGTAGTTAATTCCGTGCGTTTACTTTCCATGCTTTAGTTGAAGATTAGTTAGGGGGATCAGAGGTTTAACCCCCTGATCAAGTTACTACTGAGGTTGTGAGCTCCAGTAGGTTTGAATTAGGGTTGTCTCCCGTAGATTGGTTGCCTTCCAAGGCTGAGGAGACCAATCTTCCCCATATTGGTTCTTCCGCCTTCCTTACCGTTGAGATGATGCCAACCATCTTCATCCGCCTCAGAAGCCGTTGTCCAGTTTTCACCTGTACCCTAGGCAGGGGCCCTTACAGGGTGCTATCAGCCGGGCCAGCTGAACCCCGGTTTTTTAACGAGGTTGTTACTCCTCCCGCTCCTCCTTCCTCGACTCTTGCAAGAAGAGGCCCCGGGCTTGCGACCGGTATAGCGGAGTTATTATTATTAGACTATTATTATTGGCAATAAAATGTTATTGGATACCTATAGACTACGTCTCAGACTGTTCCCGAGTACATTGTAGATCAATTCTCTATTATTGAATGGATTCATTTGATAGCAAAATTATGCCATTTATACTTAAGTTAGGCATACCTAAACACGATAAGTTATTAAACAAGAAGTTCCGAGACGAACTAAAGAGCCTACTTTTCTTAAAATTTAAGATTCATGCCAATGATTAATCTATATGGATCTATCTAGAATAATGACGAAATTAAGTTGGTAATATCGAAATTTATAATTAGTTCGAAATACTGTATACCAGGCATAACGTAACTTAATAGAGAACTATAGTTGGCATTAAGGAACAGAATACAAAATTTGGTTGAAGTCCAATGGATAGCATGGACGTTACATGCAGTTCAACATTGGATCTAACAGCGCGTGTAAAATCATGTTGGCACAAATGATATACATGTATTGGTCAGAAATAATCTGAAATAATATGCTCTCTTGTTGTGTCAATTTTGAATGAAATCCATTAGTTAGTAAAGAAGTTACATGCATTTTAAAATTGGACCTATCAGCAGACTTAGAATCATGTTGGCAGCACTGGCGTAGGCCTATATTAGTTACTCCAAATGAATCTAGAATGCCAGGTACTATACGTGTGCAAAGTTTAGAGCTATTGACTTGCATACTTTCAGATATATTGATATTAGGGTAACAAAAATAGAGACATTATGTATTAACAGTTGGCAGCCCTGTTACTCTTAAGAATCAGCATAGTCATATCTGTTATGGTACACATTGCACACACGAAATTTGGTTGAAATCCAAATGATAGTATAGAAGTTACATGAATTAAAATTTGGACTTCTCAGCAGGCTTTGAATCATGTTGGTAGCACTGACGTATGTAAGTTACTCCAAATTAATCTAGAATGTCAGGTACTATGCGTGCGCATAGTTTAAAGCTGTCGGCTTGCATACTTTCTGATATATGGGTATTTGGATAAAAAATTGAGAGCATTTATTAACAGTTGGCAGCCCTGGTGGCTCTTAAAATACGATGTCATATCTGTTTATGTACACATAGCACACACGAAATTTGGTTGAAATCCAATTGATAGTGTAGAAGTTATATGCATTTAAAATGTGGACTTATCAGCAGACTTATAATCATTTTGGCAACACTGCCATGTATGGCCTCCTGGAAATTAAACTACAATATTATTATCTATACGTGTGCCAATTTCGAAATAGCTCCCATTCATACCTTCCAAGATATCCAACATGGAGCTCAAATTTCAATTGCGGTTTTTCAGCAGTTGGTAGCACTGATATAATTTTCAAACATGGCCGTGAGATATTCTTTACTCCTACCAAATTTTGTTTTGATTGCTGCAGCCGTTTAGGAGACAGACAGATGGACAGACAGACAGACAGACACACATTTGCCCGATCTCATGTCTACTTTTTCCTCATTTTTACAAAATATGAAAAGTAGGCTAAAAATGTTGATGTTGTTTCTTTCCTTTATTCGAAACGTACCACAATCTTCCAATTCTTTTTGAAGCCTATCGTTAGCTCTAAACGACCTGTCTTGTTATGCCGATGGTTACTTCACATCTGATGGTGGGGTCCAGCATAAATCTTGCATCCTTCTTACGGCAAATAACAATTATTATTCTATTGTACTTTTGCTTCTAACACGAGGAAGACACGAAAACATGGATCGCGTAACATTTCTGAAATGTTACAGATGCATCTTAGATCTATTTCGGTGATTCCTAACGTGTGTAGTGAATCCCCTTCTTAATTTTGGTGTTTGAACGGAGCTAGGTTATCAGACACTCCACAGTGTTTGCAGTATACAGTCTCACACAAGAGCTACCTTTGCCTCCACCTATTTGTGCTTGGTTACTCCCTTTCATGTGTACTTCTGGATAAGTTGTTCTCCATAAAATATGGTGATTTGACACTTTCGCAATCAACCAGCAAGTTCATTTTGTTTTTTTCATACATCCGCTTCAGCCTTAATTCTCAAGTATTCCTTTGGTTCCTAACTATCAAATCACCGTCTTCATCGTTACCACCATCTTCATCATCATCATCACCGTAATGACAACCTCATTCGTTGTACAAACACAAATTACGCACCATGCCACCTTGCCTTCAAGCAATTCTTGCACTCGCTGTATATATGTGGCACGGTGTCCCTACATGATGATTACTATACTTTGGATGTTCATTCACTGAAAATTCCGAAATTAGCTTCGAGGTTTTCCTATGCCCAGAACATAGAATGCTATGAAAATCAAATGTTCTTAAATACGATGTGTGGATTACATATAAATATGCAATTGTATTAACTCACGACGGCTACTTGTAGCATTGGCCTTTGAGAATATTCAACGGAAGCTATTCTATCAACTCTATGTGGTGAGTTTCTCTCCGAGTTCCCATATGAATGTTCGAATTGCAGAATATGAATGTAGAAAAAAAAAAGGAAACACGTGCTCACTGACCTGGTGCAAGTCCTCGAAATGAACACCCCTTTGATGACTTGCGTATCATCGATACCATTTCAGTACATCAAACCGAAATTAAATTTCTTGGCAGGGCAGGGAATCGAACCCGGACCACCGGGGCGACACCCAAGAATGTTAGCCGCTACACCACAAGGTGATCTCTTTCATTGTCAGCGTAATCTATTGCACGATGCCATGTAATTTCAGCATGAACTATAATAGTACACTTTTCTTCGTATTTTTGGCATTACATAGCCCCTGGTAAGTTAGAGAGATGGTTCGCATACCATAACCCAAGAGCCGAATAGTTCCAAAAACCAACAAGCAACCGAAAGAAATACCGACAAGCTGGTAGAAAGACAGACAACATATTTTCCAATTTTCAGAGCAAAATTGTTTTACAAGCACTTGTCAACTTGCTTAGTTTGCCGTATATCTTATGTGTAGGTAAATTCCATGAGTTATTGTTTCAGGCGATGTTGAAAATACGAATGAAAGACATAAATTACCTCAGATTGCGACGGAATATTGTTCAGTTTAAAAACCTGATAAATTTACTAACGCACGTTTCTCGAATTCACAGATCCCTGAACAGCATCAATCTAATCAGTTGGTGAATTCAGAATCTTGTTATTGAAATAAACTATTGCTTTATTGTCCTAATGTAGTTTTTTTGTTCTACCCGTAATTATTTCGGTTGCTATGAGGAAGGGGATGTGGTGAGACAGTTTCCTAGTGGGAATGATATTACGGATAGATGCCCTTCATGACCTCAATCTCATGAGAGGATTTAATGACAAATGAAATTAATGAAATAGTTGTGTGTGGTATTTCGAGTTCGGTGTAGTCTGACCATGCACGTTAGCGTGTGTAGCTACGTCGGCTGGTTTGTGACATTATGTCCACAAATTAAAAAAAAAAATATTTTAACACTCCTGATTCCATACCGGCCCCTGTTACTGTCACATGCATGATTACCAATATGCTTGATTCCATTTTTAGGATTATTATATCTCGCTGCACCTGCTGTATCACCCAAAAAGTAGGGGCAGATGACCTCGTAGTTCCGCCCCTTAAAACAACAATAACTAACCCAAAAAGTATGCAACTTATTGTATCCATGTTGCAGATCTGGTTCATGTACGTCCAAATATCTCGTTTTATACGTCTTCTGTGTTTCTTTAAAGTGTGACTTTCCCACTATGATATTTTTGTGCTCCCCATGCACAAAAGACGTTATGAGCACGGCAGACCACACGCATATGACAAAATGTTGGCTCTAGTGCGCCTAGTGTCCAGGCTCTGCGCTCAGTACCAAACGTATTGCAGCACCCCGTCAAATGGGCAGTGCTTGTGCGACTAAGCGCTGCAGTGCTAGTGTGATGTCGTGCTGCACTGCTCAGAAATGGGCAGGATAGGGCTGCGCTTCACCTGCTAGCACTGCTTCACCTTGCCCATTGCACGGCCCTGGTGCACACACACGGACCAAAGGTGATCTCATAAGCCTATTTTTTTCATAAATGGAAATAGGCTAAATACGAGATTTTAAAATTTCGCACAGCCGCCATCTTGTGGTTATGAAAATAATTCAGTTTGATTGCTGTCATTGATTAGTTGACATTGAGAATCGTCTAAATATTTATAAATATTTGTAGACCATAGAGCTATGTACTATTAGATGACGATTATTGCGTACGGTAGGTTCATTGTTCAAACGTTGCCAACGATCGCTTGATTAGGACACAAGAAATTAAAACTTAATTTTTAAATTTCACACAGATGTCAGTGCATTACAAAGTGTGTAACATTTGCTATACCATTTGACGGCGCTCGAATGGTTTAATCGCAAAAAAAAAAAAAAAAAAAAAAAAATCTATTTTAATGTATCAACTTCGCTTGGCCCCCATGTTCGTTTGTTACTTAACAGGAATTTTGAGAGTCCCATCTAAGTAGTTCATTTTATCACCGTACAAAATGGCAGGGTGATATCTGTAATAGTTTCGGAGATATGGAATGCCAGTGAAATATTTCGCACAGTCCTCATGTTGGATTGGTGAGCTGTAATAAAATTTGAAGATCACGGTCGGGGTCGAACAAAATAGTACTATGACCTTACCGAGTTTCATTGAAATCGCTCCAGCCGTTTATATTTTATTAGAGGGGGGGGGGGCACACATACGCACGCACACGGACTAAATGTGATGTCATAAGCCTATTTTTTTTTCATAAATGAAAATAATAAAGAAAGCTTTTCATTCGGTCTACACGAAATTCGTGTTGACCAACTGAATAGCTTTCTTCATTAGAAATAACCATCACTGAAAAATGGCTTCTATCACTACTAAATGAAAATATCATACCAAGTAAACGAAAATCAAGAACGGGAGTTTTCATTTAGGAAAGAAATACTCTTATTGGTCACAAAAGAGTGAAAGTTTGGTGTGTAGGTTACACTCTGCCTTATATGGCAACACTGCGAGAAGGTGAGTTCGATTCCCATCTTAGCCATCTTAGAGTGTTTTTCCGTGGTTTCCCACTTCCACTCCAGGAAAATGCGTGGATAGTTCCTAAGTCAAGGCCATTGCCAACTCCAAAAATAACAAAGTTTATCAGACTTCAACAACATGGGACTGATGAACAATAGACTATGTTCCAAACCCCTATGAAGCAACAAGAAATATTTCGAATCAATGGGATCCATCGTATTGATTTTAGGAAACATGTTTCTAACGTAGGCTACAGTATGACCGCGATCGAAACGAGCAAGGTGCCTTGCCCTGTCTGATGGGGCACGCGCTCAGATTGAAATCACTATGTTGATTATTATTGATATTTCAAGAAGTAGGCCTAATTATCCTATGTTTGAATAAATAATTGGCCTGGAATTGCATATGGCCCAGCATCGTTAGTTCACGGTCACCTTCCATGCTTGTCCGGGTAGCGGGCAAATAGACACTTCCATAACGTTATTGACGAGATTCTTTTCTGAAATAACGGAATCAATTTCTTCGCTTAGAATAATGTTACTGATAGCGCATAGCTGGTAAAAATCTCTCGTATACCGTTACTAGGCTTATAACGTTATTAGTAGGTTTGCATTTTGAAATAACCGAATCGATCCCTCTGCCTGAATAACGTTACTGATGGCGCGCAGCGGGTCAAAATCGCTGTCATACCGTTACTAGACTTATAACGTTATTAACGGGAGCCCATTTTAAAATAACGGAATCTTTTCCTCTGCTGGTTATAACGTTAATAGCACAAACCAGGGAAAATTATAACCCCTTATTTCGTTGCCGCACTAAAACGTTATTCATATACCATTTGTTTTGGGTACGGAAGCAGTAACGTAACAAAAATTAATTCGTTATTTTTGACAATTCTGTTACGTTATGAAGCCTTGATAAATACGGCCTTAAACTTTCTCCTAAAGTTCCTATTTCCTTTTCCTAAACACCTTACTAACTTTATCTAATTAAGCTTTAAATTTAGGTCAACTGATGTACCTAGCTGTTTAAACTACAACTTATGTCAATTTCTAAGAGCCTCGCTTGTTATCAAGAGCCCTCCCAACTTTGCTTCGCATTCAATGAATTAACTTCTGTTTATCTGTGGCAAGTCCACATTATAATTCTTTCCCTCTTCAATTGGGGAATTCTATTTTCTACTCATAAGTGAGTTTTATAACTCTACTTTTCCAGGTTTCACGAAAGGGTAACTGGCCCCATTTTTCTCGTGATCCCTGCTTCAATACAAGAAGTTATAGAAACTTCTTCTTAATTCTCTTTTCTTGTTATAATTTCAAATTTAATATTTGTTCATACTTTGAGATCTCTAATAGGAATTCTTAAAGTGCCTAAATTGTGCCTGATTCCTTGTTAAAGCTTTAATTATTTGTAATTCTCGTTATAAACTTTAAAGTTTTCAAAATCTTATTCAGATTTTGTGCTCGAAGCAAGTTTTAAACTTGCGTATTATTTAACATTGTCAAAAAAAATACAATCTGTTAGCATTAAGTCTCAGACTTTTGTATGTTAAATTGATATTGTTATTTTGAATCAAAATTATTTTTTATGTTGTTGCTATTTCAACTTTTTCTTTCTTGTTAAAATAAACAAAATTTCAACTTTTCGCCTTATACATTACATTACATTACATTTCCCTGACTCTTCCCATCGGTTTATGCTATCTTCAAGCAAACCTCATGCCGGTATTAAAATTATAAAAGTTTTGCTTCTTGTTGCATTTGAACGAAAACTTCTAGTATCATCTTTTTCAAAGCATCATTTAGCTGCTATAGCTAATTCTGATAAGCCAGTTAGGCAAGTAAAGCTAGCTCCGCAAGCTTCCTGCTTGTTGAGATTTTCTCTAAAACTTGTGGTTCGTTTTCAAAATGTGAGTTTTTCTTCCAGTCTAATCTTTTAGTCGGCACTTTGCTGGGCAAAAGCTTAGCACTTCTTAAATGCAACTATTGTCTTTCTCATCAAAAAAGAAATCAACACAATTGTTCCCAAAATCACTATAACTGTTTCGCCACTACCTTTACTGGGAGTACTCGGTCGGTCGTCGGAGATCCTACAGTTCCAAGAACTAAAATGATCACGGCAAATTCATACTATTTGAGTCTTTCAAAGCATTCATTCAAACTGAACTCCTTTAAAAGGATATACAGTAAATCTGTCGTTCTTTGTCTTGCCAGACTACCACCCTTCCGCATATTACCCAATTTTAGGCTGGGAAGGGAAAGCACAAACGCCGCTTGCTGGCAAATAGCCCAAGCTCCAGCCGCATTTCCCGTTAGCTGTGTCCAAGTCCATACCCACTTTAGGTATCTTGCAGGCTTGCGCAGTGAAATTAGTGATTAGATGTTTTCTTTAGGGTAGTTTATGATTTATATTGGACTTTCGTCCTAACTATCCATACTTTTTCTCCATTCCGAAACCCATTTCTTCCCTTTCCCTTTTTTTCATCACCTTCCCTTAGGGAGGTTTTTTCTTAGCCAAAACCTACCCAACCCTTGGTCCCAGAAACCCGGGAGAGTCCATTTGTCAATATTTTGCAAATTATTAATATCTGCTTTGAATTTTTCAGCTATACCTTCACTGTGCAAGGCTGTTGAGGGGGAAGGAGGTTGCTTCTGTCTCCTTTGGTGCGTCTCTTCCTTTCAACTTATTTGCTGCCGCCAGTCGGACAGCATTTCCAAAATTCCACAGTTTCGTAAGTTATACTTAATTTACCCATTTCGCCATGGCTCCTACAAATAAAGATAAAGACGGTAGGGATGAAAAACTTACTTCCAAACGAGCATCCTATAAAGGGCAAATTGCCCCATTCAGAAAATACATCAAAGAGCTAGATCCTTCACAAGCTCAACTAGATTTGTTAAAACATCACGTAAAGGATTATGAACGTTCTTATGAAAATTATTGCAACATTCAAACTGAAATCGAAACTTGCATGCTCAATCAAACTGATGATCGAGTAGAAGTAGAAAGTCAATACTACGAAGGCATAGGCTCTACCTTTAAAATAATACGTCAACTCGAAGAAGAACAAAAAAAGGACGGTTCTGTTCTTGGTTCCCTTCATGAACAACAAACCTCTTCTCGTGAGGGCATTCACAAGCCCAAACCA
This sequence comes from Meconema thalassinum, assembly GCA_946902985.2. Taxonomy (NCBI): domain Eukaryota; kingdom Metazoa; phylum Arthropoda; class Insecta; order Orthoptera; family Tettigoniidae; genus Meconema; species Meconema thalassinum. Next base: position 651,707,186 of record OX336390.1, read on the forward strand.
ATTCTACCTAAGATTAATTTGCCTCACTTTTCTGGAGACGAATCTACTTGGGATTCTTTCTATGAACTATTTTGCTCTCTTGTTCATGACAATGAAGACATTCAAGTCATCTACAAGTTTCATTATTTGCCATCTATTCTCCGCGGTCAATCCCTGCAGTTGGTTGAAGCACTCCCATTAAGTGCTGAAAACTACCCCATTGCATTTAACTTGTTGAAAGAAAGATACGGTAATTTACGGTTACGTATTCAACGCCACACGAAAGCTCTATTCAATTTGCCTGCGTCACAACACAATGTCACTAGTCTGCCTACCCTCATCGATGCGACACAACTTCACGTAAAAGCTTTATCTCAATTAGATCAACCCACTGACCATTGGGACACTTTTCTTATACATTTAGTGGTTCCTAAAGTCGATGTTGCTACCCTCAAAGCTTGGGAAATCGAACTTTCCAAAGACGACGATTACTCTTACGAGCATTTAGTCACCTTCATAAATGCTAGATGCCAACTCTTAACTGCCTTAGCTAACCAAAGTGAACCCTCTTCTCCTAGTACTAAATTTGAATCTTTGTCTCTTAAATCCAAAAGCGAATATGCTGCGTCTAGTACCCAAAAACCCGGGTCTAGCTCGTTTAAACCAAAGTCAAATATCACTGATTACCAAACTAGGTCTAGTGAACGTCGTATTGCAAATTCCCTTGCTATAAACACTCAAAGTGAACCTCGGAAAAGTTTAAATGAACTATCAAAGTGCATACTTTGCAAAGATTCCCATGCTCTGTATTCATGTAAATCCTTTAAAGAACTGTCAATTGATGATAGAAAAAAATTAGTAGCGTAGAATCAATATTGTTTCAATTGCCTCTCACCCAAGCATTCAGCCTCTAATTGTAAATCTACCCGACTCTGCTTTCATTGCGGAAAAGCGCATCATTCTCTATTGCATCGTCACGATCAATCGAAGTCATCAGTAGGATCCACTTCTCAAAAAGGTGATAATGCCAGCAGCCCTAATGCTTCATCTTACATTCAGAACGCTAAGCCTTTACGTAGCGCTCAAGTGTTATTGTCTACTGTTCAAATTGAAGTCCAGGATAAGCTTGGCAACTGGGCCGCGCACGAGCTCTTCTTGATTCAGCGGCAACCCATGATTTCGTTTCTAATTCATTAATCAAAAAACTAGGCCTAGGCCCACTTCTATTAATGTATCAGGAATCAACAGTTTAAAATCTCAAGCCCTACAGTTTTCAAAACTAACCATAAAGGACACTTGTCACAGAAATAATTTTCTAAAACTTAACTGCCTCATTCTTAACAGTATCGGAGATGATACTCCAAGTCACTCTGTTGATATTTCAGGTTTAAATATTCCTTCTCACCTAAGGTTAGCCGATCCTCTGTTCAATGTACAAGGCCCCATTGACATACTTTTCAGTGCCAACGTTTTTTGGTATTGTCTTCGTAAACAAACTTGTAAACTATCTTCAAACGTGGTCGCCAGAGACACTAATTTTGGTTGGATTGTTACTGGTCAACTTCCTCATTATTCCCCCTAACCCGTATCGCAATGTTATTTCGCTAATACCGATCTAGAACAGTTCTGAAAACTCGAATACATTGATTCTCCTAATTTGAGCTCTTCTGAAAACGAATTCTGTGAGCAACTCTTCTTGTCCACCACTACTCGTTCACCAGAAGGTAGATTCATCGTTCAGATGCCCAGATTACCAAATCCTCCCAAACTTATCAATTCTCAACCTAAGGCTCGAAAAGCCCTCTTTGTTATCGAAAGCAAATTTAAGGAAGAACCTCTTGTCAAACAACAGTACACAGAGTTTATGGACGAATACGAAAGCTTAGATCATATGGAAGTTGTCAGCAAATCTGATGACGAATTACACCCTCCTAAAGAAACTGTATTCTTAAATCATCACCCTGTGTGGAAAAACCCTCTTGTAAAGGATAAAATCCGAGTCGTGTTTAATGGGTCGTCACTTGACGTTAATGGTAACAGTCTCAACGACACTCTTTATTCTGGTCCCGCTATTCAGTCAGATTTATCTGCTATACTTTTAAATTTTCTATTATTTCCCATAGCCGTCATAGCAGACATCAAACAGATGTACCGTCAAGTTTTAATTCAATCCGAACAACAAGACCTCCAAAGAATCTTGTCGCGCGACGAAACTAGCAAGCCCATTAAGATATTTCGCTTAAAGACAGTCACTTATGGTCTGAAACCTTCTGCTTTCCTTGCTATCCGATCCCTACATTTGTTAGCCTCTCAAGATGGTCATTTATTTGATTCTAAAGCTTCTGAAGCCCTAACTACATCCTTTTATGTAGACGATTATCTCCAGTCCTTCTAGTCTCTTGAGGAAGCTTCTTTCGTGTCACTAGAACTTCAGGCATTGTTAAAGAATAGAGGATTCCCACTTCATAAGTGGAATTCCAACTCCCATGAGTTTCTTGCTCAGTTTCCCATAGACGATGTAGACCCCACTTCCGTCAAAATCTGCGGAGATTCCGAATCCATATAAACTCTTGGAGTACACTGGTGCACTCGCACTGATACCCTCATCTATAAAGTTTCACTTTCCGAAGAGCTCCCTAACACAAAGATACAAATTTTATATGAAATTGCAAAAATTTTCGCTCCGCTTCAATTCCTTGCTCCGGTTATTGTTATAGCCAAGCTTTTTATGCAAGAGCTATGGTCTCTCAAATGTGAATGGGACGAAGCTGTTCCCCTTTCTTTTCTTAATAGATGGCTCTCTTTTCGTAGCAGTTTACTTGATCTCTTATTGAAATTCCTAGGAGTTTAATTAACGCTCCCCCTAACACATCTTTCTTCCTTCATGTGTTTGCCGACAGCTCCGAGAAAGCTTACGGTGTTGTGCATATTTGGTTTATCGCAATTCGCTAAATGAATCTTCATTGTCCAACCTTATTTGCGCTCAGTCCAAAGTCGCTCCTCTTAAAACTATTACTTTGCCTAGGCTTGAATTGTGTGCTGCACTCATGGCCGCAGAACTTGCCAAAAAATTGCACAAAGTCTTAAAGGTCGAATTTACGCAAACCTATTTGTGGAGCGATTCCATGATCACTCTTTCTTGGATTGCCAAAAACCCCATCCACTGGCAAACCTTTGTTGCAAATAGAGTTTCTAAAATTCAAACTCTTTCCTCTGGATGTCAATGGAGGCATGTGCCCAGTGTTGATAACCCCGCTGACATCATCTCTCGTGGATGTTTACCTTCTCAATTAGTAGCATCTCAGTTGTACTGGCATGGGCCCTCGTGGTTAATCGAAGACTCTTCTTGTTGGCCTTCTAAACCTCCGATTACAAACTCCAACTTGCCTGACGCTAAAGTATCTAAATCCACGGCTTCGTGTCTAATTTCCAACGTTTCACACCCCTTGTTGTCCCGCTATTCTTCCTTTCATAAATTAATTCGAATTTTTGCCTATCTTCTCAGATGGAAATATCTTGTGGTTGACCAACCTCTTCTCCCTAAACCACACCTAAGTAATCATGAATTAAATCTCGCTACCAATAAAGTTTTGCAGCTAACACAGCAAGAGGCCTTTTCCACTGAATTATCTTTGCTATCCGCGAAGAAAGATCTTCCGAAGTCCAATCGCCTTCGTGCCTTAGCCCCGTTCCTTGATTACAATGGCTTACTCGGGGTAGGTGGTAGGCTCTCGCAATCTTTGCTTTCTGAGGACAAAAAGCATCCCATTATTTTGCCTTCCAAACATCACGTAACTTCCTTAATCATACGAGACTTTCATTTTCGCAACCTGCATGTTGGTACTCGTACATTACTTTGTTTGCTAAGGGAAAAGTACTGGATCATAAATGGAGTTCATGAAGTTTTTTCTGTAATTCACAACTGCATCCCTTGTTTTAAGGTGAAACCTAAGGTTATTACCCAATTGATGAGCGATCTACCTTCTTTTCGCTCTTGTCCTATACGTCCCTCTGCTTTAACTGGCGTAGATTACATGGGTCCATTTCATTATCAATGCAATTCCCCTGAAGCTAAACGCAAATTGTTTGGTAAGCTCTATGTTTCTCTTTTTGTTTGCATGGTTACTGGCGCGATCCATTTGGAACTAGTAACAAATGCCTCTACTTCTTACTTTCTGTCAGCCGTCTCTCGCTTCACTGCCAGGCGAGGTGTTCCCTCTGAATTGTTTTCCGATAACGCTTCTACTTTTCAAGGAGCAACTTCATTGTGGAAGAAAGCCTTTGCATCTCCTTCTGCCATGGAACAAATTTCTAACTTCTCCTATTCTAAAGGTTTTAAATGGCGGTTTATACCTCCTTACGCCCCTCATCACGGCGGCAGGTGGGAATCTTGCGTCAAGCTTACTAAACGTCATCTAAAAAAGGTTTTAGGTAGTCGCATTCTGACTCTCGAAGAATTTATTTCGCTGTCTATTCTGATTGAAGGTGTTGTTAACTCTCGCCCTTTAACTCCGCTTTCCAATGATCCTGATGACCTGCTTCCACTTACACATGGTCACTTCCTTATAGGCACTTCTCTTTCTGTTCCTCCTCCCCTTCCTAGCTCTTATAGAGATTCTAATTTACCTATTGTTTGGCGTAAACTTGAAGCCCTCCGTAATTCTTTCTGGAAGAGGTGGAAATTGAAATACTTAACTTCTTTACAAGGGAGACAGAAGTGGTTTCTTTCTAATCCTGACATCAAAGTGGGGGACCTGGTCCTTGTTAGAGATGCTTCCCCTCCCCTGGTCTGGATCTCCCGTAGAGTGACCGAGTGTTACCCGGGAAGGGATGGAAGGGTCAGGGTGGTTAGGATCTTGACTAATAATGGGCATATTACTAGACCTATCTCTTTAATTGCCCCCCCCCCCTTCCTTTAAATCTTTATCATTGTGTTTCTTGCTCCCTGTTGGTGTTTGTCCCTCCCAGCTTGGTGTATTCTTGGAATACACGGTAAGATAGAGGTAGCTTTTGCTGCTCTTCGCTTTAATTCATTCCTTCCTTTTTCGCAAACACCAACAGTGATTTCTTACTTTTTCTTTTATTTGAGTACCTTGCTTACTTTTTTGTAAGTCTGTTATAGATATATATCTTCCATGATCAACCTAGCGGCATCTAGCAGCTAACTACTGAAGTTTCTCAATATCTCAACTCTCAAGAGGACTTCCTTCCCAATCCAGCCAGAAGATGTCGTCGCTATCTCCAGCTAACATCTCCATGCTCAAGAGGACTTCTTCATCATTCCAATCCTCCAGACGTCGTCATCATCGCCTGCTAGCTTCTCCTTGAAGATCACTCCATCAAGAAAATTAATATCTAAGAAAGAAATTTCTCATTGTAATGTTGGCAATTTTTATGTATGTTCCTTTGTCCCTTTCCCCCACCCCCCTTTTTTTCCTTGGTACCTCTGTGCTTCGTCGAGCTGCTCTCACTTCTTCGTCAGTCGTCAAACCATACAGTTGGAGCCTACTCCAGGCTTGTCTCCTGCCTATTTGAGACATTTTTAAATCAGGACGCCATGTCTGCTCTTTAACCTCAACCGTCATCCAGATCATCGTCGTTCTTCAAAATGAGCTAAGTACTACTTCAATGGTTCCCACCAAGTTTTAAATGTTTTAAATTGCTTATAGCATTTTATTTGATTTTATAGACAGTGTGAAATTGATAAATGTGATGCAATATCTGCCTTCAAAAGATCTTCCTGATCTAGTTGTGGCTACTTCAGCTAACTTTTCAAAATGAAAAAGTACTTCTTGTACTGATCATCTGAGATACTATCTCACACCGAGGGATAATTTAAAGTACCCACTGTCTATAGAATTCCGTTTTCCGCCGGGGGACTTGTTTTGCCCAATTCAACCTATATCAATGCTCTAGAACTTTCTACATCAAGTTATCTTTCTACAAGTGAAATAGCCTGGCATTTCTTTAAATATGGGAACACATTTTCCTCATTGAGAAATTCATGTTGTATAAAACTCTAATCAACATAATTTGCCTTCCTTCGTGGGATTTTCCGTTGCATTCAGCAACAATCTACGGATTTCTAAAGAAATAAACTATCTCAAACTAAAATTCAATTAGTGATCTCCACAATTGCAATAACTTTTCGTCTTATAAACTTTCCGTGTTGCAATAGTGAACTTTTCAACGGACTACAGTGCATAACAGTGCTCGTTCAACAACCATCCGTGTCGCGTTCGAATGAAAGCAATAAATACGGCCTTAAACTTTCTCCTAAAGTTCCTATTTCCTTTTCCTAAACACCTTACTAACTTTATGTAATTAAGCTTATAATTTAAGTCAACTGATGTACCTAGCTGTTTAAACTACAACTTATGTCAATTTCTAAGAGACCCCGCTTGTTATCAAGTGCCTCCCAACTTTGCTTCGCATTCAATGAATTAACTTCTGTTTATCTGTGGCAAGTCCACATTATAATTCTTTCCCTCTTCAATTGGGGAATTCTATTTTCTACTCATAAGTGAGTTTTATAGCTCTACTTTTTCAGGTTTCACGAAAGGGTAACTGGCCCCATGTTTCTCGTGATCCCTGCTTCAATACAAGAAGTTATAGAAACTTCTTCTTAATTCTCTCTTTTCTTGTTATAATTTCAAATTTAATATTTGTTCATACTTTGAGATCTCTAATAGGAATTCTTAAAGTGCCTAAATTGTACCTGATTCCTTGTTAAAGCTTTAATTATTTGTAATTCTCGTTATAAACTTTAAAGTTTTGAAAATCTTATTCAGATTTTGTGCTCGAAGCAAGTTTTAAACTTGCGTATTATTTAACATTGTCAAAAAAAATACAACTTGTTAGCATTAAGTTTCAGACTTTTGTGCCGATTGCATCTGCACATATACCCCTGCCCGAACTCTTGCCAACCCTGCTTGTGGAAAATAAACTCTGGACCCAGTTCTAAGCCCAGGGGTCACTTAAACCCTATGCCTTGCTTCTGACCCAGTGGTCACTAAAATGATTTGGACCCCAAGAGGAAGAAATAAAACATTCCCTAAAGGTCCTAAAGTGAAATCTTCCTATAAACTATATTGTCTAAATAATGTTTGTTGACGACAATAGAACTTACATTAGCCATTATTGTCTCCCGAGGCAATTATTATGAACATTCATGTACTGAATTAGCCGCTCTATTCAAATTTAAACCTGAGAAGTGGCCGTGTGACCAATTAGCACCACGAACTTTCCCGCTCTTTAATTGCCAACATGAATTGCGAACTGGTGTGTTTTCGGCCATGTAAAAGGCGACTTGTGTGGGAAATTACGTTGGCTAAACTGCAGAAACATTCTATGTCTTCACTTGTTAATTTAGTTCGAATTCTGCCACTATCTGCCTTCGGCAGCACTACGTGAGTTGCGCGCATGCGCAAGGACGCTCCGGCGGGCTACTGCTTGTCGCAAAGTGACGCTCAGTGACTCTCAAAATGACTTGATTCGTAAGTGGACGTTTTGTGGCTGGGCTCCGGCCCCGGCCGCGCTCAAAGATATGAGTGGACCTTGATATAATTATTATTTGCAAATACGATATTTTGTTTGAACCTTAATTATTTTCAATTACATTTTCTTTATATATTTAGATTTTGATCGAATCATTGTGTCGTGGTGATTCGCTTGACCCACTTAGGGATAAGAAAGACTTTAGTTTTCTTGGCATTGCAAGCAAGCCTTCATTAGCAAATTTTCTTGGCATCATTTACTATGATATAAATATTTTATTTTAAACGGGCCAAAACATTGCGCAATGTCGGTTCCAACTTGTTAAATTAATTTTCTTCCTTTAAATGCTTACTGCCGTTTTTTTAGTGGTGTCAAAGTAAATTAGGTTTTAGCTTAAGATTAATATGTAACTATGTTTTCCTATTCTGTTGAAGAACCTATGTTCTTTTGGTGGGAACTATGTTAATAGCTAGTGACGGTCCTTTGTTTTTCGTTACTAGTTTGTTTTCCATTATTATTAAAAAGAGTTGCTTGGCAGCATGGCCGTGCGTTCGATGCGTTTGAGTTCCGCTCCGTATTAATGAAGATTTTCGGCAGTCTTTTGTGATTAGTTGGTTTTAATTCTTGTTAAAATCGCGCGTTATGAAATGTCGTGTGGTGGAAATTGATATTTCTTGGTGGAAGCTTTCCGTTCGCCAGAGTTCTTGAGTTTTCGTTCATGCCTATGTTTGGAGATAGCGTCGGTAGTGACGCCATCTTTGGAAAAATTCGCTTTTTCAAGCTTTATTTAGTTGATTTGATTCTCTTGTCACCGTGTGCAAGTATGCTGTTTCACTAATGTGTGTCCCCGCGTTTTGGGTGAAATTAATATTTCCTATTGAGTTTCCGAAGTTTCTTTCGGCTTGGTGCTTAACAATTTTATGATGATCTTGTGGTCGGTAGCCACAGAGTGTACTGATGTACACGACCTTGAAAGTTATCCGGCCTTATCTGGTTATTTTTCATTCTATTAATATTATTTGGTTTGATTTTGTTTCTTAGTTTTCCGTGGTTTCCCGCGCGTACTTGGCCTAGCCAAAAGCTCCTTAGTAAGGGGTTCCTCCCATACCTTTTTAGGAGGGTTTTCATAATTATGTTCAACTGTCAAGATTGTATTAATTTATTTTTTTCTCAATATATATATATTTCCATATTTTAAAACAAAAAATCTTGTTCATTACGTTATTCTTCCAGCGACCATTCAGCCACGGCCCTGGAAAAATTTGGGTTCCCTCCACTCAACGAGCCTTGTCTCGAAAATCCCTTTCGGGGGTGTCTGGTCTATATAAATTATTTTTATATGGTACAGAAGTTATGTTATCATCGCAGTGGTTTCGATTTTCTGAAAGCCGGCTGATTTTGTCATGCACCTTAAGGTTAAAATAAATAAAATGGTAGCTCCCTCTGTAAGTATTTCGTGCTGGTGGTAGTAGGAAAGCTGTCGTAATGGTTAAAGTGTGCTTTCAGGCTAAGACGATGCAAAGGTTATTCAGTGAATATATTAAATCGATTGACAGTTGAACAAGAGAAACTAGTTCAAAAATTTCATTAGGTAGGGCTCTGATTGGATTATATTCTAATACGTGTGTTTGTTTCTTCTTTATCATGGCGGAGTGATATGTTCCTGATCCCAAATATCTGTATGAGGATGAAGTAGCTTATGAGCTACAAATTAGAGGCATAGTGGTGCCGTCAGACTTGGTGTTGGCTCGTGAGAGGCTGAATGAGAATCTTGACGTTCCTGTGGAATTGCCAAACTTCGAGCAGGATGCAGAACTCCACCTGAGTAAGTTCCAGATGAAATATAAGGTAGATTTGTGTGGTAGTATAGTTAATTTATTCTTCTTGGAAGAGTATGGTACTTCATCTCAGTATGATAGACTGCGGGCTAGGCTGCGTTATCTGTTTACACGTTGCGAGGACATTTTGTCGTCTCAGTTCATAGGTCAGATGAGGAGTTAGAAGAGATCATTGAGGCTGAAATAAATCTCGTTAAATGTGCTGAAATGGTTTTTGATGAATCAGATCCTGTGTTTATATCTGAAGATTTTAAAAGTGTTAATCAGTTGTTGGATGATCGAAGTCAGTCTAGTATTGATAGTGGTGATCGGAGTTCAGTTAAAGCAGTTGTTGGAGAAGGAAATGGTGATGTACCTCACTCTCTCAGAGATAGAAATGTTGATGTAGCTAGTGTAGTGCAACGTAATGGTATTGTAGTACCTGGTTCACATTTGTATCCGGTAGTTGATGCAGTGGCTGTAGATGGTGATGGTATGAATTGTGCTACCGTGGCGAATCATGTATTTAAGCAACCTGTTAATGTTATCAAGGTGCCTATACGTAGAAATGGTCGGAGTGAAGTTGAGTTCGGAAAGGAAAGTACTCGTGATTCTGCTATGAGGTCGGTAGTAAATAGTGAAGTGACACGGATAAATCAGTTGAGTCTAGGGGAGTCGTATCCAGCCGAGTTGAATTTAGTTAGGGAAACTTCTGTGTTGTCAGATGTTAGGTTAGGAGTGCCAACTTCCTCTCGAGTGTATGGTGGTCGTGCTGACGACAGGAGCGCTGAATTTGATGCTAGGCCTAACATGTATGAACGTCGTTCGTTGTTAAGAAACGAAGCTGTGGGTGGTGTTGCCAGTGCTAGATCTGTGAACGTAGGTAATGTACTTCCTGTCTATACTATGAGTAATTCGTATGGTGGTGTTAAGCATTCTTATTCAAATGCAAATTCTAGACCTGTGTGTTCGGTATCCGGTAGTGATAGTGTGCGTAGACGTGTTAATTTGGCTGATCGGAGTGATATGAGAGAGTTGCCTAGGACGGATAGGCTTACTGTTAGTAGAGTTGATCGATCTATTTTATCGGATGGTCAGAGAGTTCCTTTATCGTCATCAGCAGAAGGGCGTAACCTAAGGTCAAGGGACAGATTCAATTTCTATGATCGCGGTGATTTCGATCATCAAACTGTTGGTCGAGTGAGACGTGGAGAAGGATTGGCAGGTTTTGGTGATTCGAGAGAAGGAAATTCGGGTCGTTCTGTGTTCACGGAGAAAAATTTTGGGAATTTGGCCCATCCGTTGACAGCTTGTGTGGCAAAGTTGAGAAATATGAGTATGGACACCACTGACGGAATTATTATGTTTTTGAGAGAGTTAGTTGAAATTGAAAAATATGCTGAGGTTTTCGATGTAACGGACGCCCAAATATATCAATTAATGTTCCCGCTTACTAGTGGACTGATGAGGAAAATGGTGGTTGAAGCAATGTCAAAGAATACTAGAATTATGGTTTTTATTGGGTTGGTTTTGGAAAATTTTGTGCCATCAAGATCGATAGGTCCGATTGAACACCAATATTTTTACCGTCTGCAGTGTGTTGGGGAGTCATTGACTTCTTACGTGGAAGATATTCTTAAGTTTGCGAAGGTATTTTCTGTCAATTTCACTGAAAGAGATAATTATTGTTTCTCACATATTGGATGGCATTACTCCCGAGTATAGGTCCGTATTGAGGGTAGGATACCGTGCTCGAACTGTGTCGGAGTTGAATGAGGTAGTAGTCCATGCTGAGTCTGTTATACAGAATGAATCGCAGAGAGGTCATGTGAGTCAGTTAAATCGTAATAGGCCGAAGGAAATGTCACCTCGTTGGAATAATAATAATAGATTTCAAGGTAGGAATAACCGTTGGGGAAATACTCGTCCTCCAGTTGGGCAGGATAGAAATCGTGAAGTGAGAGCTCCTCAGAATCAGGGTCGTGATGGAAATGCTCGGGTGCAGAATGGTCAGGATCGAGGAGGTGTGATTGTTGGACAGAGTGCCACAGTTCGTGAAGGAGTCAATGTTATACATTGTGACCGTTGTGGTGGAAATGGTCATTCTGATCGAGAGTGTAATTACAGACAAAATTGACATGAGGAGAACTGGCATCGTGACCATGCTGATGAGGTTTTATCGATGTCAGGTACTGTTTGTGAATCTAAGGTTGGTCAGGAAAATTGTGCAAAAATATCTTTAAATTCTTTATTACCTTCTCCTGTGATCGGGATTCTTGTGAATGATGCTAATGTGAGTGCTTTGCTTGACTCGGGTTGCGCGGCATCGTTAATGAGTGAAGATTGGTATCAGTCCATGAAAGGGATTTGTAAGTTTCCGGCATTGTCTAAGGTGGACGTTAAACTTGTGTCAGCAAATAATTCTTCGTTAGATATTCTTGGTTCGGTTAAGTTGAAAATTCGCATCCACAATTTTACTTGGAAGTTTCCATTTTGGATTATTGCTAAGTTGTCTTTTATGTCTCATTCTGGAATGACATTAGATGTGGGGAGAGAATCGTTTTGGTTTAACTTTTGTCCTGATATTAAGTTGAAATTCTCGGCTTCCGAAAGATATGATATTAGAACCGGTCATGTGGACGTGGACGAGAAAGTTGAGGATGAGGCAAGTTTTGGGGTTGATGACCTAGATTTGGGAAATCTTTCCGACGGTCAAGCTTGTGTTATTAGAAAATTGTGTTCAGAGTATCCTGAGGTATTTACTGATAAACTAGGTGTTACCAATTTAATGTCATACAAAATAATTGTCGAAGATGACATTCCTGTTCGTCATCCGCCTTATCGGTTGAGTCCACCCAAGATGGCAGAATTAAAAAGGATTATTGATAAAATGCTGGCTGACGGTGTTATTCGTCCGTCAATTTCCGCATACTCTTCGCCGATGTTTTTGGTTCCGAAACCTGACGGTGGTTTTCGGCCGGTGGTCGATTATCGGAGACTCAATAAGAAAGTGGTTCAAGAGTCCATACCTTTGCCGGATTTACACAACTGCTTCTGTTGGTTTAAAGATGCGCGTTTCTTTTCGCTGCTTGATTTAACACAAGCATATAATCAGGTACCGTTGGCTGAAGAATCTAAGCATTTGACTGCGTTCGCCACGGACTGGAATTTGTTCGAGTATAATAGGTTACCGTTCGGTCTGAGTACTGGAGGAGCTGTTCTGAGCAGGTTATTGGATCGTGTTTTCTCTGGCGTAAAATTTAAGTTTTTGTACCACTATTTAGACGATGTGGTGGTGTTCAGTAAAAATTTCGAGGATCATGTTCGTCACTTAAGAGAAGTGTTTGAGAGACTCAAAAACGCTGGGTTAACTGTGAAAATTTCTATGACTTCCTTTGCTAAGTCAGAGATCTCGTTCTTGGGACACATTGTGTCAGCCAAGGGAGTGTCTGTCGATCCATCTCGTACGCAGAGTATCAGAGACTACAAGGTACCTGTCAATGTTAAGGGGGTAGCTCGGTTTGTGGGCATGATAAATTTCTTTAGAAAATTCGTCCCGGATTTTGCTCGTCGTGCCATTCCGTTGAATCAGTTGAGACAGAAGAATGTTCCGTTTGTGTGGGGCGAGTCGCAGCAAGCTGCATTTGACGATCTTAAGGATGCATTGTGTAACGCACCTGTACTGGCTGTCCCTGATTTTAACAAAACCTTTATCATTCAGACCGATGCTTCACTGGGAGCTGTTGCCGCTGTTTTACTTCAAGAAGGAGATGATGGTAGGAGGGCGATTGCTTTCGCATCTCGGACCTTAACTAAACCTGAATCTTCGTATTCTGTCTATGAATTGGAGGGACTAGCGGTGATGTTCGCGTTGGAGAAATTTAAGTTGTACATCGAACATGTGGAATTTGAGTTAGAGGTTGATAATCAAGCACTGAGTTGGGTGTTAGCAAGGCCGAGGAAGACTGGTCGCATTGCAAGGTGGGCAACACGTAAATCATCGTTCAAGTTTAAAGTGCGCCATATCAAAGGTTCTGAAAATGTGGTGGCAGATTCTCTGAGTAGGATGTATGAAGAAGTTCCGTTAGGCAAGAAGGGAGTTGATACTGTAGCTGAGAGTAATATGGTGGTGGGAGCTAATTCCGCTCAGCACATGCTGAACAACTCACCATTACTTTTCAAGGACATTGCTGTTCACCAGAGAGAGGATCCTAATTTAGAAGGGATCATCAGTAAATTGTCAAATGGAGAGACTGTTCATCCTTATTTTCTGCGTTCTGGAGTATTGTGTTGTGTTGCTAGACACGACAGGAAACCTAAGGTCGTGTTTCCGGTTCAGTTGGTTGATGGTATGCTTCGGTATTTTCACGAATCTCCAGTGGGAGGTCATCTGGGGATATTTAAGACTCGGCAAAAGATCCGTAAATCTTTCACTTGGAAACAAATGGATCGTGATATTCGAAAGTTTGTGCTAGGATGTCGTTCATGTAATGTAAGTAAACCAGCAGTCTCGAGCAAGGTGGGGTTTCTATCATCTGAGCCCGCGTCAAGACCCATGGAACGGCTGTACGTGGATTTCGTTGGGCCTTTTCCGAGGTCCAAGGTTGGTAATAGGTTCGCGTTGGTTTGTGTCGATGGCTTTTCTAGATTCTGTTGGATTTTCCCCACTAAGGTTAGTAATTCTTCTTCTGTGATTAAATGTTTGCAGAGTATTTTCACATCTTTTGGTCCGTGTCAGTATCTTGTTTCAGACAATGCTAAGACTTTCACATCCGTTCAAATGAAAAACTTTTGTTTTGATTATTCTATCTCTCATATAACTACGAGTCCGTATTACCCAAACCCCAGTTTGGCGGAAAGAGTAAATAGAAATTTGAGAGCTGCTCTCATTGCTTATCATAGAGACAACCATGCAAGGTGGGATTCATCGCTGCATTGGTTGGCTTATGCGTTCAATACGGCGGATCATGAATCGCATGGAAAAACACCGTTCTCCTTAATATGTGCGTTCGCACCAAACTCGTCATTGACTAATCTGTGGTCGTTGAATGATTTGTTACCTGATCAGCCGTCGCCTGAAAGAGTAAAAGAAATATGGAAGGAGGCTCAGGAAGCGATTAAGGTGTCTCACGACAAACTCGCTGTTCGTTATAACAAGGGTCGAGTTCAAGGGAAGTTTAAGGTTGAAGAAAACCCCTGGAAATAAGGTCTCAGGAAAGTTACTTCCCAAATATACTGGTCCATATAAAGTCTTGTCATTTCCGACAGAAGTAACTGTCTTATTGGAGGATGCAGAGAGAAGACGCATATTTCGAACTCACCTGTCGTGCTGTAAAGCTGCAGGAGAACGTGAGACTGCTGATCTCGAGGTTGCTGCCAGTCATTGAGTAGTAAGATGTAGTCCTTGGAGGATTTCGTTTCGGGAACTGGTAGATGGTAAATAGTGACGAATATTGCTCATTGTTGTTGGAACTGCTAGAGTACTGAACTGTATTGTCGGAGTGAGTTGCCAGTAAAGACTGGAGTTGTGATTTTGGTCGAACTTGAGCACCATGGTACCGTGGAGGTTGGTTGTGAGAAATGGAGTTGAGCTGCTCGCTGAACCTGATGGTGTGGGAAGTTAAGTGCGACATGACAGTGTTAGTTTCGTCGACAATTACTTTCTTTTCCTTGTTGACGAAAGTCTGCTGTAGGCGTTCTCACCGTCTCAGGTCTTTCTTCTTGATAATCGTGTATCTGGATAACAGTCGTGTAACTGTCTTTCTTTGGTTGAGTGTAAGGAATAGAGTTGTGATCAACTCATTCGGGAATAGGATGACCTGGGTTGCTTAGTCGAGTGGTTGCATTGGGTGAGCAGAGCAATTTCAGTCGACATTGTACGTGATGTGGTAAGGCTTATAGCTGTTCATTGAAGTTGGTGCCATGGGTGTGTCTGGTTTTTCCTAAAAGATCACTGTTGTTGCTGGTGAAACGTGGGTAATGAATGGGTTCTGAAAAGGTACTCTTGTTCGGTAGTTGTGTTGACGTTGAATGGTGAGCATGTTCTGTTTTTCTTATCTCGTGCTGTGAGTGGAGTGTGTGTTTTGCCCTTAAGCAGCTAAGATGAATGAGAGAGTGTAGTTTGGTATGCAGTCTGATTTCTGTTATCTGAAGTTTAAATATTTTTAATTAATGTAATTGATATGAGTTGTCTCAAGTCTGGAGCTGGCTCGGATGGTTTTGTTATCCTTGTCTGTTCTCATCTGCCATGTCACCATGTTCTGAGGGGTAACATTATGGGTCTGATTGCTCCCGTCAATGATAATAGTAAAAGCTATAGTGTAATCGTTAGGATTTTGGTTGGGGAACCAGTTAGCTTCCCGAACATCGTGTTGTGATGTTCTTTTCTTAATATTCTTAAATTTGTTAACTAAATTTTAACTTATACTTCAAGGCCAAGGTTCAAACTATTTAGTCTCTTACCTGAATATTCAAGTCATGAGAGTAAACAAAGTAAATACTCGTGTGCTTCGTACGCGAATTGTGACAAATAAATGGTGACAAGGTCGGCTGAGAAGAAGAGTCCTGTGAGAGAAATTTAAGTGTTTGTGCCCTCTTCTGCTGTTTTGATTATGTTGCAGTCTGTCCATGATGAGGGGAATGCTCCTCAAATAAACGGGATAGTAGCCAGTGCACGGGTTACTGTCGCCTTCTTTCGAGCCGCTGTCATCTGGTATCTGGTTCTGCAGCCTTGCTGGTCGATGTTGGAGACATCTGGTATCACGCTCAGGAGATGGAACAGCTGTGACAGGTTGTGACTGTCAGTTGGTGAGCCCAAGCCAAATCATGCATGGATCTTCCAAACGCTCGTCTGCCCTCTCTCGTCACCCCTGGTAGACGTCTCGTGGTGGGAGGCTGTGCCGATTGCATCTGCACATATACCCCTGCCCGAACTCTTGCCAACCCTGCTTGTGGAAAATAAACTCTGGACCCAGTTCTAAGCCCAGGGGTCACTTAAACCCTATGCCTTGCTTCTGACCCAGTGGTCACTAAAATGATTTGGACCCCAAGAGGAAGAAATAAAACATTCCCTAAAGGTCCTAAAGTGAAATCTTCCTATAAACTATATTGTCTAAATAATGTTTGTTGACGACAATAGAACTTACATTAGCCATTATTGTCTCCCGAGGCAATTATTATGAACATTCATGTACTGAATTAGCCGCTCTATTCAAATTTAAACCTGAGAAGTGGCCGTGTGACCAATTAGCACCACGAACTTTCCCGCTCTTTAATTGCCAACATGAATTGCGAACTGGTGTGTTTTCGGCCATGTAAAAGGCGACTTGTGTGGGAAATTACGTTGGCTAAACTGCAGAAACATTCTATGTCTTCACTTGTTAATTTAGTTCGAATTCTACCACTATCTGCCTTCGGCAGCACTACGTGAGTTGCGCGCATGCGCAAGGACGCTCCGGCGGGCTACTGCTTGTCGCAAAGTGACGCTCAGTGACTCTCAAAATGACTTGATTCGTAAGTGGACGTTTTGTGGCTGGGCTCCGGCCCCGGCCGCGCTCAAAAGTATGAGTGGACCTTGATATAATTATTATTTGCAAATACGATATTTTGTTTGAACCTTAATTATTTTCAATTACATTTTCTTTATATATTTAGATTTTGATCGAATCATTGTGTCGTGGTGATTCGCTTGACCCACTTAGGGATACGAAAGACTTTAGTTTTCTTGGCATTGCAAGCAAGCCTTCATTAGCAAATTTTCTTGGCATCATTTACTATGATATAAATATTTTATTTTAAACGGGCCAAAACATTGCGCAATGTTGGTTCCAACTTGTTAAATTAATTTTCTTCCTTTAAATGCTTGCTGCCGTTTTTTTTAGTGGTGTCAAAGTAAATTAGGTTTTAGCTTAAGATTAATATGTAACTATGTTTTCCTATTCTGTTGAAGAACCTATGTTCTTTTGGTGGGAACTATCTTAATAGCTAGTGACGGTCCTTTGTTTTTCGTTACTAGTTTGTTTTCCATTATTATTAAAAAGAGTTGCTTGGCAGCATGGCCGTGCGTTCGACGCGTTTGAGTTCCGCTCCGTATTAATGAAGATTTTCGGCAGTCTTTTGTGATTAGTTGGTTTTAATTCTTGTTAAAATCGCGCGTTATGAAATGTCGTGTGGTGGAAATTGATATTTCTTGGTGGAAGCTTTCCGTTCGCCAGAGTTCTTGAGTTTTCGTTCATGCCTATGTTTGGAGATAGCGTCGGTAGTGACGCCATCTTTGGAAAAATTCGCTTTTTCAAGCTTTATTTAGTTGATTTGATTCTCTTGTCACCGTGTGCAAGTATGCTGTTTCACTAATGTGTGTCCCCGCGTTTTGGGTGAAATTAATATTTCCTATTGAGTTTCCGAAGTTTCTTTCGGCTTGGTGCTTAACAATTTTATGATGATCTTGTGGTCGGTAGCCACAGAGTGTACTGATGTACACGACCTTGAAAGTTATCCGGCCTTATCTGGTTATTTTTCATTCTATTAATATTATTTGGTTTGATTTTGTTTCTTAGTTTTCCGTGGTTTCCCGCGCGTACTTGGCCTAGCCAAAAGCTCCTTAGTAAGGGGTTCCTCCCATACCTTTTTAGGAGGGTTTTCATAATTATGTTCAACTGTCAAGATTGTATTAATTTATTTTTTTCTCAATATATATATATTTCCATATTTTAAAACAAAAAATCTTGTTCATTACGTTATTCTTCCAGCGACCATTCAGCCACGGCCCTGGAAAAATTTGGGTTCCCTCCACAGTAGTAAGCGTTTGCTACACTCCAAATATTGCATCATCATGACCAGAAATTGCGTAATCCTGATGACGTCATGGGTCCTTAGAGCGACCACGTGGTCCAGGAGCGGGGCATGTGCACTGCACGTGTTAGCGTGGGAAGGGGTTGACCTTTTGGCTTGTTTATGTGATTGTGATAAAAAGTTAATGGGTGTTGACGGCATGGGGGTTGTTTATTAGGATGGTAACTCGAAATTCAGACTCCTCTTCCACTCCTACAGGGGAGTTTCTTGGTTCGATTCTGTGTTTTGTTATTTAATTCCCGGGGCAGCCTGTGTATCATGGTTATTAAGTATTGATTGATTATTGAATTATATTTTGGTAATTTCCCAAGGAAGTGTAGAGAGTCTTGTGTGTCATAACTTTTGAATGAGAGTGTACGGTGAGGCACTCGACATAGCCGGATCGCTACCAGACATGTGGTGTGCAGCTGTTCCGTTTTTGCTCGCGCCGTGCGGCAAGCCATGAGAGTAGCCAGCGCATGTAGTGCATGGTTGTCGTTAAAGTTTTTGCTCGCGCAAGCTAAATAAGTAATCAGATGTTGTAATGCGACACTCTGTTTAAGTACGACATATATTACCACAGCGTGGGAGTGGAGTTGTGTTACTCCTTCTCGCTATGTTATGTCTGTTTAATTTAAATGATGTTAACATTTTTTGTGTTCTGGCTTGCTTCATGATCTCAATCTGGTTAAAGTGTTTTATATGACATGTATAACTTTGAGTGTGTGAAATGAATTTCGATCTGTTTGTTTTTAGATTCCCAGATGTCATTAGTCAAGTCTGTAATTTTTAATGCGAGAACGAGATTGGATGTCGGTTCCCAGAGCTCCATGTGAAAATGTTTAAAATAGCTTTTTGCAGTTTGATATTCGCAATATATAAGAGCACATAGCTATGAAGTAACACTTAGTTTCAAAGCAACTCAGTTAACAATCAACATGACCATGTATGGAAATCTTTTAGTTAAGCTCCAGCAGCTCTATGAGATAAAATCTCTGAGAGAACAATCAGAGAGGCTGGGGCTAAACTTCGCAGTGAGCGCGTTCAAAGTGGAAGAGGACGTTTGGTTCAACGGGCTTAGCAATCTTCAGCAGGACATGTATAATTGCGAGTTATTGGAAATAATTCGAGACCGCCAGCATTGTAGAGAGTTGACGGCGGATGGCGTAACCCCCCACATATTGGGGGTGATCAT
Source organism: Meconema thalassinum (assembly GCA_946902985.2). NCBI lineage: Eukaryota > Metazoa > Arthropoda > Insecta > Orthoptera > Tettigoniidae > Meconema > Meconema thalassinum. Next base: position 651,726,503 of record OX336390.1, read on the forward strand.
TCAGCGGCTGGAATCAATCGACTCCGACAGTATCGAGCTGCTCGATTTTCCACCGCTGGAGGAAGAGAGTGTGGGGGGTGAAGATCGTATGGATGCCGAAGAAGGTGGAGAAGAAGAAGAAGAAGAAGAAGAAGAAGAAGTCCAAATGATTAATTAAATGGACGTTGGACAGTGGGTGTTTAAAAAAAAAAAAAAAAAAAAAAAAATAATAATAATAATAATAATTTGTGTGGTGTAAATCTTTTTTAAAAATATATTTATTTGATCATTTGTGGTTTACATTAATTATATAATATGAATTAGTGAAAAATGATATGATCTTCGTTCTTAAAGTGGTAAGTAGTTCTTTTTCCAACAAGCGGCAGAGAGAATTGAAGATGCTGTGTTGTTTGCAGAGTGGAATATGCTGGTCTTGTGCACGGGGTAAGTACAATCATTCTTTTCTTTCTTGCGTGTGTTGGTTTTAGTGAGCTGAAAAATATAATATATAGAGACACATTAATAATAATAATAATAATAATAATAATAATAATAATAATAATAATAATAATAATAATAATAATAATAATAATAATAATATCTTTTGTGAGGAATAAAAAATAAAAATAAAAAACTTACACTGTTCTAATTATAAGATATTTTTGTTGGGGATCCAAGAGTTGTGAGTTGAATCGAATCCAAGCCAAGATACGAAGGCTCGGGTTCCTTTTCTACGTAGTACTTTGTCGACTAAGTAAATATTAGGATGTTTTGTTCGTTGTAACTCTGCTTCGTAGAACGCACCAAATATTGGGATATTTTTATTATCTTTTAAAAGATATGTTCGTGGATTAGTATTTTGAACTTTATAAATTGTAAATAATTCTGTTGTCCAATTACCTTCGTACCCTTTACTGAAGTGTTTCTTGATTTTTGATATTCTTACAATGTCGCCGATTTTATATTTTGGTTTTCTTAAAGTTTCATTATATTGTGTTGGCAAGCGGGGTGGATTGTTTCTTTTCACATCATTAGGTTTCATGCCAATGCTGCGATGTATTTTGTGATTATACTTTACTAGTAACTCAGGCAAAATATGTACCCATCGGTAAGAACCTCGTGTTGTGAATTCTTTCCACATCGATTCCTTAAGAGTTCGATTAAATCTTTCTATCACACTCGCTTTAATGGAGCTGCCAGTGGAATAATGCTTTAGATTTTGTTTCTGAGACCATGTTTTGAATTCACTGTTATAAAATTCCGTTCCTCGATCGGTGTGAAAATAATTGGGCAATCTTTTACTTTGAGAATAAACAAATTTTAAGCTTTTCACAATCTCACTTCCTTTTTTGGTTTTAAGAGGAATTGCCCATGCATATTTCGAGTAAACGTCAATAATGGTTAATAAATATTTAAATCCATTATTCCATTTTGCAAGTTTGGACATGTCCACAAGGTCAGCTTCATGGAGGTCATCGATTCCTTTGCTAATAACACGTCGTCTTTTAAACTTTTTTCTAAGCGGTGCGTGAAGTTCTTTTGCAATTTCTCGTCTGATTTCGTTCATAGTTATTTTCCAAACAATGTTTTATAACATACTGTGCATTGTTTTACAAACGTTGGAATTTTTATTCAATATATCCAGCATTTCTTAGTTCTTCTTCTATTGCAAAGATTTCGCTGTCTAGTCCTGTGTGACCTGCAGCTTTCGATGCAATTAATGTTTTAAGTCTTGATACCAATTTGTTTGGTTCATTCCAGTAAACGAATTCAATATTGTTTCCGCCTTCAAATTTCCAAATGGCTTGTGGCGCGATGTGTTTTTTTTGACCATATCCAGTATGCATTGTAGTATTTGCTTCTTCATTTTCATCTGCTGTTTTTATAATTCTATCTATGTCTTCAGTGAGAAGGGGTTCAATTATATGTCTATACTTATAAGATTGCGTTCCTCTTGGAGCTGCATTGCTTGTATAATTTCTTTTGTGCACGTTTGAAACATTTAATAATTTCAAATATGAACTTAAATCACTCCTATCTATTAGAGTGGGGTCTGGTACTTTCCTTTGAATCAATTCAAGTAGACCTTCTGTAATAGGAAATTTTTCACCGCCAACTTTTATCCACTTTTTATCGAAGAAAACTCGTTCGCGTCCCAAGTATTGTTTATCATTTCTTATCGTTATACCAAATGTTCTATCCACGTTTTGTTTAATGAACGGATCAAAGTAGCGGTTAAGTAGTGAAATTATTTTGATGCTATCTCCATCTTCTTCGTCTGAAGTAGCAGTGGATTCAGAATCGTCATATTTTCCTTTTCTTTTTCGATTTTCTTTATTTTGAGTCGACGTATTAGCAATAGCTACAAGTTGATTTAATGAACTTGTTACTGGTTTAAAGTTAGTCTCTATATCTAATTCTTTTCGTCTAACATCATCTTGAAGTGAAAGATACTTGTCTTTAACATCTTTTTTTAAGCGAGAAAGTTTATCCTTTACTCGACTTTCAGCTTTAATCTTTGAGCTCTTCTCCATGACTAAACGGAAATTGTGGTTGTTTTACTTATTTATAGTATATTCAAAATCGATTTGAAGAGGAAGATCATCAGTTTTATGTTTTTTCGGGTCTCTAAGTCGAAACTGAATTTCATCTTGCTCTTCAACGACAATATCACTGCCATCCAGTTCAATCTCTTGACGTATATTTAAAATTGCATACACAATTGGAGATCTTGGTGAAACAAAAATTGGTTTTAATACACCTTTGTAGGGAAGTTGGTACTGTATGTTATGATTATGAAGCGTGTATACTGGTGAATGGATTGATGGTGTGTTGGAGAATTTCAGAATAAATTTCGATAAGTTCTTTTTCTTTACTTCATCTTTTAATATACCATATTCTTCTTTGGATGCAGTAAAACTTTCGAGTGGTTCTTTGTTAACCATTTGCTCAATTTTTTCCAGTTCAGTTTTTAACTTGTTATATTCTTCTTTGGATTCAGCAGCATAACTTTCAAGATCTTCTTTTTTAACAATATTGAGATTGTTAGCAACACCCTCAATACGAGTTTGTAAATTGCTTAAAATTTCTTTTAGTTGATTAACTTCAGTTCGTGACGCAGCATAGTGTTCTACAAACCGTTTATTTGTCACGTCTTGGTCGTTAACAGGGAACTCAACATTTGTTTGTTTTTGATGTTGTAGATTGTTTACAGTTTGTTTCAATTGATCAAATTCATGTTGGGAAGCGGCATATTGCTCAACAAACGTCTTATTTGCAACATCGTTATCGTATATGGGGTTGTTTACGTGAGTAATTCGTCTACTCATCATATTTAAAGTTCCACCATCGTCTACGTTTAAAACGTTTTGTTTATTAAATTTAGCGATTAAGTCTTCTAGATCTTTTCGAGAGGCAGCAAAGTTTTCTAAGTAATATTTGTTTATTGCATCTAACGAATCGATTGGTTGAGATATGTTTGTTATTCTTCTATTTAACATATCTACAGTTTCATCATCTCTGTTTATATTCAAAAGAGATTTTTTAATTTCATCGAGTTCATTTGTTACATGAGTTTTAAGAAAAGAATACGTTACCGCATCTTGATTTTGAATTGGATCTTTAACATTTCTTATTCTTTTGTTACCCAAGTCGAGAGTATCTTGATCATACGGAAAGTGATCTTCTGAAAATTCTCGCACTAAACCATGAATGAATTCTACTCGTTGTAACACTTCTGTTATTCGGGTCTCAAGATATTTTTTTATATTCGATGTATGTTGCTGCATTGCAATAAGGTTTACTGCATCATTTGCAGATGATGGTAAAGCTAAGCCCGCGAGACGTTTGTTTTGAAAGTCAAGTTCTTTTTTCTCTATTTTACAAATTGAAAAAATTAAACCTTTAAGCTCGTTAAAGTTTCGTTGTATGTCTTCTTTAGACTCGATTTTATTTAGCTCATTTAATAACTTCACTACATAACCTTTGTTGCATGCATCTTCAACATGTATTGGCATTCCAACATTTTTTAACCGTTTGCCGTTAATACTTAGATGTCCGTCGCTTGTTGTTGTTGTTAGTTGATTTTCATATTGCACTAGCTTATCATCAACATATGATTTAGTTGCAATATCATGTCGTGAAGTCGGTCGTCCGATACACATTATTGGTTTTGTTAAACGATGTCATAGTTAAGTTGTTAACCACGCAAAAGCTATAACACGAATGGCCATTTACCTCTTTTTGAAGTCATATTTATAACTGAAAATAAACATCAAATCCATTGCGATATCGACGATTTTGTAAATCGCTATCTTTATCGATAACCAAAAAACCAAACTTAGAGTTTTGCCAACAATACGAACAAATATCAAAGAACTGTTCATAGCTCATATCTGTATTTACATGATCGTTATATACGTGACGCAAGTTTGTTCCGTCTTGTTTAAAAAGAATTAAAAAATTAGCGTTATCTCTAATTAGATGTTTAGGTATACAAGAATATGTTTGACAAAGATAAAATACGTCAACGTCGTGATGACGACCTCTACTGAAATAATCTTTCATGTGTTGTTGTTTATTGCTGGCTACATCATCAAAAACAAATATAGAGTTTTTTCTAGCCATTTCTGGAGGCATTACTTCATCATTATCGGAAAAAAAATCACTTTTTATTTCTTTTATGGAGTCCAAAAACTTTTTTAATTCAACATATTTACTTTGAGCAAGTGATTTAGAATAAATATAAACGTTTTCAAAACGAACTCCATTTTTGTGGCATAATAAATTTAGCATTACGTTTGTTTTACCGCAGTTCGATGGACCGCAAATGATACATCGAATTGTGTTCGGTAGTAAAACACCATGCTTTCTTTTTTCACTTTTACTCTGGTTTTCAGCATTAGTAAATGAAATTACTGGTAGAGTGTTTGACTGCTTAACAAACTTCAACATGTCTACGTTTACGTCTGAGAATGCACACTGCACAAAAAATCACATCACATCAACATATATTGCTTCCACACGTATCATAACTTGTATTATGTGGAATAATAGTAGGATTTTCAGGATTTAAATCAACGTTGCCGACGTAAAACCCTCTTATATATGGACAATATGGCGCCCATTTTTCATGATCATTTAAAGGATTATCGTTTTCCCTCCAATTTTCAATTTCAATCTTACAGAATATACATTTCACCTTATCACCATGTCCAGTATAATAAAACCCTGCTGGTGCTAAACAAAATTCGTTTGGACAGGGAAGAGGCCAATTTTGAAAAGTTTTAAGTCTTTCATATTCGCATTTCAATTCTATGCTAGGAGAAATATTGTTTACGTAGGGGCAAGAAAAAGCCCATTTCTTATGTTCTTCAAACGGATCATCATCTTCTTCCCAATAACTAAGTTGCAGATTACAGAAAGCACACCTAACCATATCCTTATATCCAAAATAGAAAAATCCTGCAGCTGCTAACCATGCAGTGTTCGTAAAACTGTCTGAAGACCAGGTCTTAAATGTTTTTAGCCGATCTCTTTCAGATTTTAAATTCATTTCTTTTTGACTCAATATCATTTGCATTAACTGTTTTTTGGAATACTTTACACAATTAAAATACTTCATGATGCTGGTTTACTTCACAAAGAAAAGATGTTCACCACACAAAGCTAAATGCGAACTGACATGAATCAACAAAACACGTTGGCTAATATGCACGTGTTGGGTTGGCCGAGCGGTCTAAGGCGTTAGACTTAAGATCTAATTTTCAGAAATTGAAAGCGAGGGTTCGAATCCCTCACCTGACAATATTATTATTATTATTATTATTATTATTATTATTATTATTATTATTATTATTATTATTATTATTATTATTATTATTTTATTTACATGTAGAGTGAGGAGGTAATTGATCATTAATAAGAACTTTCATATGAAATGGTACAAAAGACATTTTTTTTTTCTTCTTTATTCATTTAGAATTACAATTAATACAATTTTATTTCTCTTGAAGTAATCTCATTCTTTTTTTAGTTGTCCAGATGAGTGTGGCTGTGTTGAGATGATCTTCTTCTTTTTAGTTGTCCAGATGATTATTTTCTGTAGACAAAAAAAAGATACACTGTGTTAAAAAGCAAACTAAAAACAAAATATGTATAGCTGTCAACTACAGTAGTAGATCTAAATTATTCACCTTTTATAGATAGCGATTACAGTTGTCACATTTGCAGCGAAGATGAAACAGTTGAAATTTCCTCTTTAGATGATCTGGTAGATGTTCCCACTCTAGACGAATTCGTTGTGGTTCATATATAGTCAGCACGTTTATAGGAAAGTAGTTCCAATCAAACTTATTAAAACCTCGAAGTCCACTGTTTCGAAACTTGTTTATTATCGAACACACGATTTTCATGATGCCATCAGAAGAATTTAACCAATGTTGAACAGCATTGACGTTGAATTTAGCACAACTATTGCTTCCCATTGCTAGAGATGGTAAATGTTTTGGACAATCTGTAGGTAAACGTTGGCTATGCCTCAACATTAGGTCTGACATTCCATCAATCGTATTAAGATCGAATAATGAGTCTGGGGAAAGTGCTTTTAGTGCAAACAAAGAAAATTCCTGTGGCAAATTATATACAACTAAATAATCATATTTATTCTTAATAGACTCAAAAAAAGAAGAAAGAGTTTTTTCACAATATGCTGCAACCCATGTGATCACGGGGCTGAATGAAGGTATATTGCCGTTATTTAACATACAGTAAGCAAGTTCCAAACTGCCGTTTGGTAGCTTGCGAATGTCTGCAACTATTGGTTGCTTCTTATTCCACGTGCCAGCATCAGTAGAAGGAGAGTTTGTTGTTGTCAATTCCATGATTGCAACTAAAGTGAGAATACTTGTTTACTTGCTTGCTTATAACTTAGCAAATATTGGTTTAGATAATTACTTCATTCGTTAATGGTCTGTAAGATATTTGACGATCATGAATAAGAACACAATAAAGAGTTGTATCTTCAGGTATATTCTCACTTGTCTCGATTTCAATTCGCACATCGACTGAAGATGTCTTCACTGCTTCCACTTGTTCGAGACAATTAATTACAATAATAGGACAAAGAGACTTAAATTCATCTCGTGAAACCAGAGTCTCTGAACGAACATCATCGATCTGATAATATACATTACGAAATTTAACAAACATGTCATACAACTCGCTGTAGTCATTTATGGCAATTTCAGAAGTTGGCATTTCATAGGGATAAAAAATTGAATTTAAAAAAACTCTTATAGATTTAATGTTACAATGGTCGAAATAGGAAGAGCATGTGTTTAGTAAATTTCTTCTAGTTTGAAAACCTAATAAAAATTGACGCGGTTTTTGAGTTTCAGAAGTTGTCATTACAGTCCAACTATATTTAGTTGTTCTAGGAAGAGAAGGCAAGACGTGAACATCCCACGATCGATAACCAACCTGAATGGGAATATTTTTCTGCATTAGTTTTAATCTTTTAATTTGTTCTTCGTCTGATAATAATAAAACGGGAATTTTTAGATAAACTTTAAATAACTTGACCTTAGAAAGATCGTTTTCGGTTGTCGATTGCAACGCACGTGCGTCACTTGACGATCGGAGAAGTATTACCTCATGCTTGCAGTTTAAAATCGGCTTTCTGTAATCCTCTGCTATTCCTAACAGGTTGCTTAAAGGAAGTATTATATGAAAACGTTTTGTGTTACTATCAACAATATTTGCTTCACTTGCTGGCGTTGTTAAAGAGGGAAAATAACCGGCATTTTGTAAAGCTGTATATTCGTTTTTTGAATATGATGCAAAGGTTTTTATAGAACTTGTTATACCTAGATGGCGTGTACGATCAATTTCTTTACCATTTAACGTGATGCGAATTTCGCTAAAAAGATTAGCCCCAAAATTTTGGTCAGGATGCGCTGTAGTAGAAGCAGCTGGATTTATGTTAGAAGTAATAATTTGACCTTCTAAGTGAAGAACACCTTCTGATAATAAAACTATGTTTTCTTCATTTTGAATCGGTATTCGAATTTCATCATTATTTTCGAATTTATTAGCTGAATAAGGTTGATAAACTCTTTCTTCTCGTCGCACAACTCTGTTGTCAACCTCTCTTTTATCTGTTATGTTAAACATGTTAACAGCTTCAACTATAGATAGAAACTAAATAAGATTAACAATTGCATATATATTTATATTGAAATTAAAGTACGCGATAGCCTAAAGACTGTAAGAATTGTTTGTTGTTACTCGATAACTGTTTCTTAGATTTCAAGGTGCGATGTCGTTGTTTGTTTTTTTTACAAATTTTAGCTGATTGATTTATATTATTTTTTCGAATCAGAGTCGACTTCTTTTTTTTCAAACTTTGAGTATTATATAGTATAACCATATTTGTGATTGTTTTCTAGTATGCTTACTCAAGTAGAATGAAAACATAACAGTATTTCATTACTTTATATAGCAAGATATCGTGCTGGACGAATAATTAATTCTACAGTTAAATCTTCATCTTGCAAATCAATGAGCTGTTGAAGATGATCTTCAAGTTGCACAGATACATGTTGAATAAGCTTGGTGTTCATGGGCAAAAAATTAATCGTTGTTGGTTGTACAACAATCGGGTAACCAGCAGGAACATGAGCTTTAAAATTATATAAAGAGTGTGTTGGTTTATGGTTCAAATAAGAACTCGTACCAAGCACAAGGTTGCAACATACTCGAATACTATTAACAGTGTTAATTTTAATCATATATTCAGAATGATGAGTTGTGTTTGCCTTGAACTTTCTATGAGAAAAGCCTAACAAATCTGCAATAGAATCTGCAACACCAAAATCTATAGCAAACACTTTCGAATGTAGTTTACAATGATAAAAGACTTTATCATAATTAATATAAAATGATGGGAATTTGTCTTTGTCGCCTAATAAATGTTCAACTAATAAATCATCAATCTTTTCACTTAATTGTTTTAACGTATAGCTAGCATTGGGTATTATTAAAATCGCTCTATCCGCTTCGTTCAACTTTATAGCCAAAATGTTATTATTCTCGTTAATTGCAAACTTCATTATCGATTCTATTTTTCGATGAATTTCAATTTCTCTTTTATTCTCTTTAGGGTAAACTTTCTTTTCAATACCTAAAGGCCCTGCTACACTGTTGGCTACAGTGAAATCAATATTAAACGGGGAAGACAAAACGAGACGGTTGTCTCTTTTTCCATCTATATCCTCTTCCACATACAATTTTGTTTTTTCTAAATGTTCTGGTATAAGTTTCGACAATGAGTGATAACTAAGTAAATCATCAAAAGCTGAGGCTAGATCTTCAAATTCATAAATACCCGGTGGTACCACTAAATCAATTGATAAAAAATTAGTAAAATGAATGCGAAATTTATTATTTCTGTTGGTAACATTTCGAATAGAATTAGATGTATACAATCCTGCAAGTCCTATTTCAAAAAACTCTGCTCCTACAAGATGAATCGGGTTCTCCAATGTAACATCAATCTTCGAGCCTTTACCTTCAAGAGTTATCCGTCTTTCGAAAGCCATCTTTGAAATGTTTAAAGACGGTCTGTGTTTCCCTTATTTATACAATACAAGAAGACTAAACATAAATGTCCACAAATCGAAGAAGTAATCGATTGATATGAATGAAAATTATATTGTAGATAGCAATTTTTAAGATATGTTAAAATTTCAAATGGTGGTCTTAAATTACCAATACTATCAAAATAATGCACATATTTACCATGTTTACTGAAAGCTACCCAATGTGAACCGGATTTATCCATCGGTTCAAGGTTAACAATACAGTTTTCATTTTTTCGAGGATATCTTGGTAACGTATCTCGCATAAAGACTCCTCTAAAATTTGGAATCTTTAATTGATGTGCGTATTTAGCTAAATCGAAATTACTTAATGCTTTATTTGGTATTTGGTTAATTATCTTTTGTATGCAGGAGGATTTAAATAAATGCCTTGACCTCCTTTTCCTCGCATTGCTTCTATCATTCGATTGTGTCTTTTCATTTCTTTTAGTTCTTCTTGAGCAGCTTTCGCCTTGTTTATAGCAGACGCCACCCCTGCTGCTCCGCCTGCTAGACCCCCCAAGCCCGACAAGGCTGCAAATATCGGAAGTAGGGGTAAAATACCACCTTGCTTTTTCGATGTTCTTCTTTTTTTTAATCTTTTCTTGTTTTTTTTTTATTATTTAAGTTTCGCTTACCTCCTCCAATCTTAGACTTAGCTTTCATGATGCCACCCACTGTTAGTGCAGCCGCTCTCTCTCCAAATGATGCGTCACGGGATTTTACACGAGACCAAGCTTTTGAAGCTAAAATTTCATCAGCCTCTCTTCTTTTGTTTGAATCTTTATGCTTTGCGTAAGCAATGTCGTGCTCTTTGCACGCTTTATCTAATATATTTATTCCTGGATCACCACGGCTCAATCGCTTTTCTAATTTTGTTCCTGGTCCACAATATTCATATCCCGGGATGTGTAATTCCACGGGTAAATTATCAATAGTTTTATTAAGTACACGACTGATTAATGATCCACTTCCTGTTCGTTTATATTGAGTGGTAGAGTTGCTCCTCTTACAACGCACCATTACTAAATGATATGTAATATAAAGTAATTATACATATATATATCTGGAAAATGGGAAATGGTGGGGGGGAGGTGTTTTTTTTTTTAAATAATACACACAAAATTTGGGTTATTATTTATTCTTTTTTCATAAGCAAAGGAACACACAAAAAATTAGTAATATTACCGGCATAAAAGTGTGTGTGTGTGAAAGAAATAAAGTAAGTGAGATGAACTGCTTTAATCTCAATTTGTTTCTAATCATTTTTCAGAGAAAAATGACCAAACGGTAAAGTATCAATTCCGTTTTCAGTTATGTGTCTTTTATCTTCGTTTGATGAAATTGCCAACTTATTTTGCCGAACAGTAAATACAGAATGAGATTTTGAAATTATACAAACTTGAACTTTGTTGACTTTTTCTCTGTTATAAAGACACTTTCGATACTCATCAATATTCATACTTTTACTCACACTCTTCTTAATGCCTTTAGCCTTACACAAGCTATTCATTTCATCACACAATTTTATTGCATACATTTTGGGTCGTAACCCCACAAATTCTTCAACAATCCTTCCAGCATTTTCATCTTTCATTAAACCAATTTCACCTTTATTTTGTCTCACAATGCCAAAAGGATTGTTTGTTTCATAGTTTCCAGTATCAAACAAATTTGAATGTTGTTTCATGAACTCATAAATATCATAATAGAATATATACATAAAACTATCGGTGTCTGTGTATAACAACCTCACATTTGATTCAGGATTTGCTAAAATAACATTGTAATGAAAGTCATTCATTTTACATTTAGACAAATCTAATATAGATGCACCAACATATACTGGTTGATTGTGAAAAATCTTTAGTCTACTCATCTCGATGACCATACATTGTTCATCGAATATAATTCTATGTTTAAAATTAGCCTTAGCTATTAAAGACCTAGCACCACGAGCTCCATGCCATTTGGTGACCCATTTGATGTCCCTTAACTTCCTCACATTCATCAGTGAACGACCAAAAATTGCATTATTCATCAATTTATAAAAATTCTTTTCAAAATCATTTTTGGCTTGTTTTCGTTTCTCTGTGTTCACATCAATATATGGTTTTAGCCATTGGCTCTGATTGAATTCAATTATTCTGTGAATACGATCTAATTTCATTCCTAGTTGAATACATTGCTTTAACAATCTATAATGCAAAACATAACGTTCTTTATTATCTAGGGTAGCCATTAGCTTTGTCAACTTTTCGGGACATAGAGGGTAATCTGAATGTTTGTCATGTAACTCTTGAGGATAAGTCAAATCTACTTCCAAAATATATCCAATTTCTGAAGTATCATCAATAGTTAAAACATCAAAGCCTTCAACATTTGCAATCCATTTAAAGCCACCCGTTGGAAGATATTCCATCATCGCATATCCATACAAATTATTAACGTCAAAGTACATTATGTAGGACTCTTGCTTTTTCTCATCATAAGTTTTCATATACTTATTATTAGCAATCGCATGTCGTGTTATACACTGAACATTTCCTCCTCGAATAGATCGTTCAAAAAAGTGTAACATATCAATATCTTGAAGCAATTCAAGTTGAACGTTGGTTATCTTTTTCATAGCACACCAAGACATAGATGGAGCAGTGTAAAAATGAGCTGCATCAATGCCATAAGTTTCCATGCCATTCGATCTAAAATTTTCAAAGACATCCGCCAAAAGAAGTGTGTCAACTTTTAAATACAAATCTGCGTATTCTCCTAATGTTTGACAGGAAAACGTTTCCCACACCGATTGAGCAAACTCATACTCTTCATTCGATATTGTTTGATCATTAAGACTGCTATAAAACTTGGATATTTCAGGTAATTTAGTTTCGTTAAGAACATCCATACTCGTGACGTATTCATAGGGAAACACACCTTTTCTCGCAGTAAGTCGAAACTGTGCATCATCATTAAAATAACGTCGTGTTATTTGCTTTGAATCTTCGCTTAACGAAGATGAACATTGATCTAGTGAACAGGACAAGAAATTATATGTATCGAAAAATCTTAACTGAATGAATCCATTCTTAGCCCGTACATACTTTGTAAACCCTTTGTAACGTTCCATATTCATCGCTAACAATTTTATATGACCAGGATTATGTAACACCTCTCCATCACGTTTCTCGCAAATTTCTTTAATTATAAAATGTCCATCATAGGCTGTTAGATTATGAAATGCTATAGGCAAAACCTTTGTTACTTTGTAATTTAAATTACAACTATTGTGTGCGCTTCCTCTATATTTTCCAGTTAAGTGACAATGATCGCGTACTTTGAGTTCATTAACTGCAATCGGTTTCTCGCAAATGTGACACATTTTACTTGACAAAAATAATCTTTCTTCATTTTCGGTCATCTTTAACATTGGCTTAACCGATAAGTAATATGTTTGAAGTTTATCCACAATACTATAAAGTTCCTTTACAAACAATTCAATGCAATTATTTCCCCTAAAGAGCTTGAAACTGCACAATTCACTATCGAAATTACAATGAAGGTATAAAGAAATGCTGTAAGGAATATGTTTATGTGTTAAAGTAGAGTTATGATTGTCACTATTTGGAAAACATGAGGAAATTGGAGACAAGAGGCATTCAGTGTCTGCATATATTATAAATGGAACTGTATCTTTAACTCGGAATTCTGTAAAATTAACAAATCTTTGTTCATCAGTCGGCATTATGCTTTTTGCAACAGGAAACTGTTTACAGTCTGCAAAGTGAACATTTAACTCATCCTCAAGAAAATAATATGACAAACAACGTCTACATATATAAATCCTTCTGTGAGTGCTAGTGAGGCTTGAACGCACAAGGCGAGCAAGATTTCTAATTAAACAAAAGTGATAACTTTCACTGTTTCCAATCTGCAACATCAATAAGTCTACACTCCTTTCATATACTTTATCTGATACATACAAAGGTACAATAGTAAAAGTTTTTTTTCCTTTTACTTCGTTTGTTCCCATACATACCCAATTGTTTTCATCATATTGTGCTCCAAACACATTTACAGAAATATTGTTTTGGTTTTCAAACTTGTTTAAATATTTCATTTCCATCGGAATTGGAATACCATCTAAATTTAAAACATCTCTGTAATTAGGATAGGAAGAAAGATGATTCACGTTTCGAGTTTTTGGATACAAACCAGCAACCACACTCCACGCAAAACAAGCTTCCTTTGTATCATACAAATTTAGCACTGCATTCTTATTGACTATTACATCAGGCAATCGACTAGTATTGGACATTCCTACTCGAAATCCAACATATTTATTTATATTAATTCTCAAACTATGAATTTTTTCTAAAGCCCACCCGGAACCATTTGCTTCAAATTCGCTCATTTTTGTCAATGTACCTTCAATGATATTCTTATTATAAAATTCATTTAAATCAGTATACTCGAAAACTACCTCATTTTTGATAGCAAAATATTTTGTTTCTGATATGTCGCGAAGCACGTATTGTGCACACAAAACTGAATTCACCTTTAAAGCTTGTACAGTTAACGCTTTCTTAACATACTTTGTAAACCAAATATTAGCATTCGCTAAAAATTCGCGAGGATCCAAAAACTCATTCTTAACATTTGATACTGCAAGTGTGTACACTCTAGAATTGAATGCCGTTTCAATTAACTCACAGCTCAAGAAAGATTCATCCTTTATTTGAATTGTAATTTCTTTGAAATTCACAGCTTGTTGCAATATATGCTCACTAATAACTCTCCAACATTCAATCAACTCATCACTGTTCTCAATCAACTCGGTTTGAGTGTTTTCCCCGATTTGGTATGATACTGAAATAGCACCGTTTAGTTCACTTCGAAAATTAGAAACACTTTCAAATGCATTGTCCAATTGGTTTCTTATATTTTCACTGTTATTATTATGTATTACAATATCGACCTTTCTACGTTTGCTAGGAGGCGAGGTCATTGTTGCTGTTGTCTAAGCAAATGTCCAATTTGCACTAAAGTTAATACACCACCAACACTTGGTGTACCATCACTGATGTCTAAGCATACGTCCAATTTGCACTATTGTTAATACACCACCAGCAGTTGCTGTAACATCGGTTTACCATAAACCTATAATCTTTTAAAGTATATTCAAGCCATTGTGATAAATTACTGCCTGTAATCTCCAATGAACAATGAACAGCCTCAAAAGGAAATTCATCCTGAAGTTTACCAAGCAAATTGTTTCTATACACATTCAATTTTGTTACATCGTAACACGTCATGGAAAATTCGATTTTGAAAACTTCATCAAATGTATTGTATCCGAAGAAACAAATAAAATGTTCATCTTCACATAATTCTTTCAATAGATATCTTAGAACTGTTTCTGTCACCTCTCGCTGACTATCCTCTGATTTGCTAACATTGGTAACGTAGACTGAAAATGTTGAAATTCCACTCGAAGATGTCCATTTGTTAAAACAAGCTTCTTTCTCATTACGACTCACCTCGTTATCATCTTCTTCCTCTTCTTCCGGTTGTTGAAAGCATACACGATGATACTCTATTAGCGGGTGCGATCGATGATCAGTTCCACTCAGGAAATTAACAGTTTTCCACTTCATTATGCTGGTTGTTTTATTAGTTTTTTAGATAATCTGAAAAATTAAACAAATTAAGAAATAATTAGCAACTAAATATATCAATCGTTATATCAATCAATACATAATATATATAATCCAATACTCACCAAAACATGTCGATGTGAGCGGTTCTTCAACCCAAAATACACCGTCATCAGTTTGCCTTCGAGTACTGTTTCAAAATGACTTGATGTGAGCGGTTCTTCACCCCTAAATACACCAGCATCAGTGTGCCTCCCATTGAGTTTAGTTCATCGATCTCTGATGTGCTTAATTTTGAAAATACTGCTGGTAGAAATACACTTGTTACTTCATCTTCAATGTTAATATCCACAACTATTTTTCTTCCAAACCTCGTCTGTACGGGGCGAATAATTTGGACCACATATGGTAAATCAATGACTAGTTCAGCTAGTTTCTTATTAGAATACTCAGTACAAGATGATAAGTTATTGAACTTCGTTAGAGCTTCCATCACACAATTTGTTCCTCGTCGTTGACTTTCTTTATTTCTTTCACACACACACACACTCTTCGCGCAAAAGTAAAAGTTAAACTCTTCCATGCACTCATCCATTTATATATCCTTCACCCCCACCCACACTCCAGAAACCATATGCTGCAAACTAGCTTCTAACGCAATCATTTCTTTTTTTCCACTATTGCTTAAAGAAGTCAAAGATTACATTCTTAGCCAATGACGTTAAAGGTCAACTCTGTCTCACGCGAACACAGCAGACGAGATCAATCACACTGCTGCACATGGTCAAACTTGCACGGGTGTCAAATGATGGTTAGCATCCAAAGCAAAAAAAAAGAAAAACAATAACAGCAGCACACCACATGTGTGGATGGGAACCGCCTCCCCGCTCAGCCCACCCATCGCGGGCATAAACAAAAACATAACAGCAGCACACCACATGTGCGGATCGCTGGCACTGACACGGGTGTCAGATGACAGTTAGCATCCAAATAAACAACCCCCATGACGTCAACACCCATTAACTTTTTATCAGCTTCACATAAACAAGCCAAGAGGTCACCCCCTTCCCACGCTAACACGTGCACCGCACATGCTCGCTCCTGGACCACGTGCTCGCTCTAAGGACCCATGACGTCATCCCATGACGTCATCAGGATTACGCAATTTCTGGTCATGATGATGCAATATTTGGAGTGTAGCAAACGCTTACTACTCTCCACTCAACGAGCCTTGTCTCGAAAATCCCTTTCGGGGGTGTCTGGTCTATATAAATTATTTTTATATGGTACAACTTTTGTATGTTAAATTGTTTATTGTTATTTTGAATTAAAATTAATTTTTATGTTGTTGCTATTTCGACTTTTTCTTTCTTGTTAAAATAAACAAAATTTCAACTTTTCGCCTTATACATTACATTACATTACATTACATTACATTACATTTCCCTGACTCTTCCCATCGGTTTATGCTATCTTCAAGCAAACCTGATGCCGGTATTAAAATTATAAAAGTTTTGCTTCTTGTTGCATTTGAACGAAAACTTCTAGTATCATCTTTTTCAAAGCATCATTTAGCTGCTATAGCTAATTCTGATAAGCCAGAGTTAGGCAAGTAAAGCTAGTTCCGCATGCTTCCTGCTTGTTGAGATTTTCTCTAAAACTTGTGGTTCGTTTTCAAAATGTGAGTTTTTCTTCCAGTCGGCACTTTGCTGGGTAAAAGCTTAGCTATTCTTAAATGCAACTATTGTCTTTCTCATCAAAAAAGAAATCAACACAATTGTTCCCAAAATCACTATAACTGTTTCGCCACTACCTTTACTGGGAGTACACGGTCGGTCGTCGGAGATCCTACAGTTCCAAGGACTAAAATTATCACGGCAAATTCAAACTATCTGAGTCTTTCAAAGCATTCATTCAAACTTAACTCCTTTGAATGGATATACAGTAAATCTGTCGTTCTTTGTCTTGCCAGACTACCACCCTTCCCCATATTACCCAATTTTAGGCTGGGAAGGGAACGCACAAACGCCGCTTGCTGGCAAATAGCCCAAGCTCCAGCCGCATTTCCCGTTAGCTGTGTCCAAGTCCATACCCTCTTTAGGTATCTTGCAGGCTTGCGCAGTGAAATTAGTGATTAGATGTTTACTTTAGGGTAGTTTATGATTTATATTGGACTTTCGACCTATCTATCCATATTTTTTCTCCATTCCGAAACCCATTTCTTCCCTTTCCCTTTTTTTTTCATCATCTTCCCTTAGGGAGGTTTTTCCTTAGCCAAAACCTACCCAACAGTCGTGCGGCCGACGGCTCTTGTGGGATTATTGACATATTAACAGGGCTGTTTTGCCATAACAAATAAACCGCATATACAAATCGAATGGTACTCCGATGTATGGAATATGCAGGAAACGAACACAAGTGTTAAGTATATTGTGATTTATTCCAAACTGAAATGTGAACATATTACAGAGGAAAATTCAACAACAAATTGAGTTCTTTTTAACACATTAAATCTCTGTGGCACACAGAACATTTGGCATGCCCTTTATAAGTAGAGCCCTGCGCGGTTAAACAAAACGTTATCCGCTTCCGCCCCGCATCCCCACGACTGTTATCCGCATCCGCACGACTGTTATCCGCCCCGCAACCGAATGACTTTTATCCGTATCCGCACCTTTGTTATCCAAATCCGCCGACATTACAATTATATTTTTAATGTGTTAGATAAAGTATTAAAGTAACACATTTAGACATTTAAGGAGAAATTCGTTCCCCTACGCAATGTGCGATTCGCAAGACAATGTTGACTGAGTTTTGTCCCCCTGAGTAACGGCAAGTGAAACAGCGGGTGACTAATTTAGCATTTGCTTAGTCGTCGGATATACCCACGCAGGCAAGCGCAGATATAAAGGTTTTTTTTTTTTGAAATATGTCAACACTAATTGAGGGTATTTCCATGACTGGATTCTCTCACTTCTCTATTATTCTCATACCAAACCAAGCGAAAGCAAATAGGGAAATAACAAGAAACGAGAAAGACGCAGATCTTAGTAAAAACTAATCTAATATATAAAAGTGAAAGTCTGTATGTATGTATGTATGTATATATGTTGGTTCCGTATACAAATCTACACCGTTCCACCAATCTCAACCATATTTTGCATACACATAGTTTAGGACCCAGAAGGAACCGCTGGCTACATGAATTTTCGATAGTCTTTCTCATTCTTCTGATTTTGGCCCCTTTTCACTCAAAAACAGGCTAATCAAATCATAAAATATACTCATGAAGGAATGGCAAGGCAGATAGTTTCCATGGCAACATAGCTCAAGTCGAGACACGGCCGACTTGATGCCAATTGCGCTCAGCATTACCGGTATGGAAAATGGGGATCTTTACTTGAAATCCCGTTAGTTACTCAACTGCTCACACAGCACTGTCAACCGAGTTTAGCATAACAAAGACTTGACACTATCTTCTTTCTACTATATATTTTTCAAATACCACTCACTCACTCACTCACTCATTCATTTATTCATCACGAAATCTCAGAAACCACCGAACGGATTGGAATGAAATCTGCTGGTATGCAGCTTCCTCAAGGGCCGAAAATGCCCACTAAGAGAGAAATTTTGGCTATTCAGGTTCTAAAGGGGGTGTTAAGGGGGTAGACCTGCATTTAATTGAATAGCAATATCTCCCGATTGGTTTCATGGGGGGATGTGATACTCGGCATATAAACTCATCATTAAAAATAAGAAGACATGTGTCTGAGGGTTTTTCGATGTGGTGTATATTATGAGGTGAAAGGGGTGAAAAGTGGGGATTAAAAGATTCTTAACGGAGCGTGTGTCTCTTAAACGACATAGGCGAGGAGTTTGAAACACAGCGAAAAAAAATCAACATAAAAAAGAAGTAAATATGTGTTTGACAGTTTTTTCATAAATCCAATTTAAGGGGCCCATGGGGAGAGATGAAATTCTGGGGGGGGGGGGGGACAGGAAAGAAAGTGTCTTAACTGATTGACTGACTGGCTCACTCATCAAACTCAGGGGGAAAAACTGCTTTAAAGTAAGTAAATAGCTGTTCGACAGTTTTTTTTTTCATAAATCAAATTTAAGGGGTTCATGGGGAGGGGTGAAATTCTGAAAAAAGAAAATTGAAAGAAAATGTCCAGACTCACTCACTTACTCACTCACTCATCATCGCCTAGCCAAAATTATTGAAGTTAGAAACATGACAGTTTGGGGATATGTTCATTGTATGTCAAAACCGTCTACTAAGGGAGGATTTTCGGATATTCAGGTTCTAAAGGGGTCTTAAGGGGGTTAAACCTGCATTTCATTGAATAACTATATCTCCCGATTGGTTTCATTGGGGGATGTGATACACGGCATATAAACTTATGATTAAAAAGTAACAAGACACGTGTCTGAGGGTTTTTCGATGTGTTTATGAGGTTAAAGGAGTGAAAAGTGGGGATTGAAAGATTCCTAACGGAGCGTGTATCTCTTAAACGACATAGGCGAGGAGTTTGAAACTCAGCGGAAAAAAATCAGCATAAAAATAAGTAAATATGTGTTTGACCGCTTTTCCATAAATCCAATTTAAGGGGCCCATGGGGAGGGGTGAAATTCGGGGGGGGGGGACAGGAAAGAAAGTGTCCTAACTGATTGACTGACTGACTCACTCATCAAACTCACGGGAAAAACTGCTTTAAAGTAAGTAAATAGCTTTTCGACAGTTTGTTTTTCAATCAAATTGAAGGGGTTCATCGGGAGGGGTGAAATTCTGAAGGAAAAAAAATAATTGAAAGGAAATGTCCTGACTCATTCACTCACTCATCATCGCCCAGCCAAAAATATTGAAGTTGGAAACATGACATTTCGGGGATATGTTCGTTGTATGTCAAAACCGTACACTAAGGGAGGTTTTTTGGATATTCGGGTTCTAAAGGGGTCTTAAGGGGGTTAAACCTGCATTTCATTGAATATCAATATCTCACGAGTGGTTTCATTTGTGGATGTGATACTCGGCATATAAACTAATCATTAAAAATACGCAGACATGTGTCTAAGCGTTTTTCGATGTGGTGTATTATTATGAGGTGAAAGGGCTGAAAAATGGGGGTTGAAGGATTCCTAATGGAGCGTGTAGGCCTATCTCTTAAACGACATAGGCGAGAAATTTGAAACTCAGCGAAAAAAAATCAGCTTAAAAAGTAAGTAAATCGGTTTTCGACTGTTTTTTCATAAATTAATTTAAGGGGCCAATGGGGTGGGGTGAAATTCTGGTGGGAAAAAGGAGAGAAAGTGTCCTAACCGACTGACTCAGGGGAAAAAGACAGCTTAAGAAATAAGTTAATAGGTGTTCAAGCGTTTTTTAATCAATCCAATTTAAGGGGCCCATGGGGAGGGGTGAAATTCTGGTAAAATAAATGAAAGAAAATTTCTTGTCTGACTCACTCATCACGCCCAGTGAAAACTATTAAAGTTGGAAACATGAGATTTTGGGAAGATGTTCGCTGTATGTCGAAAACATTAACTAAGGAATGATTTTTGTTTATTCGGGTTTTAGAGACGTGTCAAGGGGGGTAAACGTGCATTTCATTGAATAACGATATCTCATGAGTTGTTTGTTTGGGGATGTGATATTCGGTATATAAACTAATCATTAAAAATAATCAGACATATGTCTAAGGGTTTATCGATGTGGTGTATATTATGAGGTGAAAGGGGTGAAAATTGGGGGTTGAGGGATTCTTGACGGAGCGTGTATCTCTGAAACGACATAGGCGTGAAGTTTGAAATTCGGTGGGAAAAAAACAGCTTAAAATACAAGTAAATAGGTGTTCGAACGTTTTTTCATAAATCCAATTTAAGGGGCCCTTGGAGAGGGGTGAAATTCTGGGGGGAAAAAAACAGGAAAGAAAGTGTCCTAACTGATTGACTCACTTACTCACTCATCAAACTCAGGGGGAAAACAGCTTTAAATAAGTAAATAGGTGTTTGACCGTTTGTTTCATAAATCCAATTTAAGGGGTTCATGGGGACGGGTGAAATTATCAAAAATAAATGAAAGAAAATGTCCTGACTGACTCACTCACTCATCATCGCCCAGCCAAAATTATTGAAGTTAGAAACATGAAATTTTGGGGATATGTTCGTTGTATGTCGAAAACGTCCACTAAGGAAAGAGTTTTGGATATTCAGGTTCTAAAGAGCTGTTAAGGGGGTAAACGTGCTTTCCATTGAATAACAATATCTCACGAGTGGTTTCATTTGGTGATGTGATACTTGGCACATATACTAATCATTAAAAATAAGCTGACACATGTCTAATGGTTTTTCGATGTAGTGTATATTATGAGGTGAAAGGGATGAAAAGTGGGGGTTGAAAGATTCCTAACTGAGCGTGTATCTCTTAAACGACATGGGGAGGAGTCTGAAACTCGGAGGAAATCTATCAGCTTAAAAATAAATAAATAAATGAATAAATAAATAAAATAAATAGGTGTTCGACCGTGTTTTCATAAATGCAATTTAAGGGGCATATGGGGAGGGGTGAACTTCTGGAAGAAAAACGTCCACTAAGGAAGGATTTTTGGATGTTTTCTCTCATCGACCAACCAAAACTATTAAAGTTAAAAGAATGATATTTTGGGGATATGTTTGTTGTGTGTCGAAAACGTCTACTAAGGAGGGATTTTTGGGTATTCAGGTTCTAAAGGGGTGTTAACGAGGTTAAACCTGCATTTCATTGAAAAACAATATGATACGACTATGACGCGAGCGATGCGAGGCTAAAATTGAGATGGTGTGTGTCTGTGTATTACTCAATCTCGCAAGTACCACTGGTCCGATTTACGTGAATTTTACATGGAAGTAGCTGATTTACCTGGTTAACATATAGGTTACTTTTGATTTCAATACTTTGCACTATTTAAAATGGCGACCATTTTAGTGACGTCACTACACCCTTTGGTTTCAAACTTAAATATTTCCATTTCAAATAAAAAGAGAACGCTAAGAAATAGCAAACTTTTCATGGCATATGCGAGGTTTAAAATTATATTTTCTATCCGAAAGGTATCTGCAACTGTTAAGGAGTAAAACCTAAATTTGTGCTATAAAACACGGTCAACGCCGAGTGGTGTAGTTGGACAAAATGTTCCATCCTTAATCTCCCTCTGCGCAGCACCTCGCCTATCCCCTGTTTTAACTGTCACCTTCACATTTTAATTTATTTATGACGCGTAGCGAAGCACGGGTACTTCAGCTAGTATTATTATAAAAAACACATTTCAACATTGCATTCTAAAAATTATCCGCAAATTTACTCAAAACATTAACCGCAGCTTATCCACTATCCGCACAGCCATGCAAACTATATCCGCAAGGCGAAACATTTTGCGCATATCCGCAGGTTTATCTGCGGATATCCGCATCCTCGCAGGGATTTATTTATAAGCTGTACAGAAAAATGAAATTTTCCATTCTGCTTTAAAGGCTGCTGCTTCACCACTCCTTTTTAACCTACTTTTCACATTTTGCAAAAATGAGGAAAAAGTAGACTTATGAGATCGATCCGGGAAAATGTGTGTCTGTCTGTCCTTCTGTCTGTCTGTGTGTGTGTGTGTGTGTGTGTGTGTGTATGTGTGTCCCTATCAACTCCTAAACGGCTGCAGCAATCGAAACCAAATTTAGTATGAGTAAAGATCTATACCAGAATATCCTAAGCCCATATTTGAAAATGATGTCAGTGCTGCCAACTGCCGAAAAAACGCACTAGAAATTTGAGCTACATGTTGGATGTCTTGGAAGGTATGCATGGGAGCTATTCCAAAATTGGCACACATGTAGATAATACTATTTCAAAAAGATGGTATATTGGCTTTCGCGGCCGGTGAATTAAAACTCAGCAATTCTTCTAGGTTTGTGCCGTGTCCTGAGTGGGGTTTCGCCTAGGACACCAAGCTGGCTCATCGGCGGGCTCTTGGTGTCCCCGCCCGGACCCCCACTAGAGTGACGAACTGCGCGCCAACTCCCTTTCTATTAGGTGCAACTGCACCACTTGACTGCGAGAACTAAAAGCTCAAGCAGCCTTAACCTCCCTATGAAGGCTTCCAAAAAGATGGTTTATTGGCTTTCACGGCCGGTGAATTAAAACTCAGCAATTCACCTAGGACACCAAGCTGGCTCATCGGCGGGCTCTTGGTGTCCCCGCCCGGACCCCAACTGGAGTGACGAACTACGCGCCACCTCCCTTTATATTAGGTGCAACTGCATCACTTGACTGCGAGAACCAAAAGCTCAAGCAGCCTTAACCTCCCTATGAAGGCTTCCAAAAAGATGGTATATTGGCTTTCACGGCCGGTGAATTAAAACTCAGCAATTCTTCTATGTTTGTAACGGATCCTGTGTAGGGTTTCGCCTAGGACACCAAGCTGGCTCATCGGCGGGCTCTTGGTGTCCCCGCCCGGACCCCCCACTGGAGTGACGAACTGCGCGCCACCTCTCTTTATATTAGGTGCAACTGCACCACTTGACTGCGAGAACTAAAAGCTCAGGCAGCCTTAACCTCCCTATGAAGGCTTCCAAAAAGATGGTATATTGGCTTTAACGGCCGGTGAATTAAAACTCAGCAATTCTTCTAGGTTTGTGCCGAGCCCTGTGTGGGGTTTCGCCTAGGACACCAAGCTGGCTCATCGGTGGACTCTTGGTGTCCCCGCCTGGACCCCCACTGGAGTGACGAACTGCGAAACACCTCCCTTTATATTAGGTGCATCTGCACCACTTGACTGCGAGAACTAACAGCTCAAGCAGCCTTTACCTCCCTATGAAGGCTTCCAAAAAGATGGTATATTGGCTTTCACGGACGGTTTATGCCGGCACCTAGAAGAATTGCTGAGTTTTATTACTATTTCAGTTGAATTTCCAGGAGGCCATACATGACCGTGTTGCCAAAATAATTTTAAGCCTTCTGATAGGTCCAATTTTCAAATGCATATAACTTCTACACTATCAATTGGATTTCAACCAAATTTTGTATGTAATATGTGTAAATAAAAAGATATGACTGAGCGTATTCGTAAGAGCAACCAGGGCTGCCAACTGTTAATAATTGATCTCTCTATTTGTTTATCCGAATACCAATATATCAGAAAGTATACAAGCCAACAGCTTTAAACTATGCACACGTATAGTACCTGACATTTTAGATTAATTTGGAATAACTTATATATGTAAGGTGTACCAACAAGATTCTAAGCCTGCTCATAGGACCATTTTTAAATACATGTAACTTCTATACTATCAGTTGGATTTCAACCAAATTTCGTATGTGCTATGTGTAACATAACAGATAAGGCTATAAGTATTCTCAAGAGTAATCAGGGCTGCCAACTCTTAATAAATGCTGTCTATATATTTTTTACCCTAATATCAATATATCAGAAAGTATGCAAGCTAACAGATCTATACTTTGCACACGTATAGCACCTGACATTCTAGATTAATTTGGAGTAATTAATATAAGTCAGTGTTGCTAACATGATTATATGCATGCTGATAGGTCCAATTTTAAAATACATGTAACTTCTATGGATTTCATCCAAAATTAGCACAAGATATCATAATATTTCAGATTATTTCTGACCAGCACACGCATGACATTGTTGCCAACATGCTTTTACGCGTGCTGATAGATCCAATGTCTGACTGCATGTAACATCCATTGGACTTCAACCAAATTTTGTATTCTGTACCTTAAGAGTTGGAACTAAGAATATATTCAATCTCCAGGGCTGCCAACTGTAGTGCTCTATTAGGCTATATTATACCAGGTATATTTCGAACTAATTAGACATTTCGTCATTATTCTAGATAGGTCCATACTGTAGATTAATCATTGGCATGAATCTTAATTTTAAGAAAAGTAGGCTCTTTAGTTCGTTACGGAACTTCTTGTTTTGTATGCTGTCCAGTCATGACCACTGCGAAACTGTTTTACCGTACTTACACGCTGTCAATAAAGCGCACTGAACTAGACTAGTGACTGATGGATCGGCTGCACACTTCAGCGTGCTCAGCCAGCCAAGCTCCTCCCACCACTGCTGAAGCTACCTTCCACCAAAGCGCTCGGAGCACAGGCTTAGAGCGCGGCCGGAGCGCTGTCTGGATGGCCCTGGTCTACAAGATGCTGAAAGTCACAGAATTAGATAATCGTACTTAACCCATATCATATCCGAAATCACGCTGTAAGAAGCATTGACCCAACATAAAATGAACCCTTATTGATTTGCCGATCAATAAGTTTTCATGATTATTATTATTATTATTAGTATTCATATCCAGGCAGTGCATGTTGGAGTGGGATACGGAAGGCAAGTTGAGTGTTGCAATCGCTTGCGACAGAAGTGGCGTTGGTAGCTATTCCTGTGGACTACCTGGTAAGTCGGGTTCAAGGCCAAAGTCAGGGTGTGCGCGCATACAATTTGGCGCCATTATGGGCGTGCCAGAGGTGAATTTCCAACCGATACCCAATTGAATCATCGAATCAGAAGAGAGGAAGTCTGACCCACGCGGATATGAGCGTGCCATAAAAAATGCGGGAAACCACGTGTATGAAGAACCGCTGATCCGTTATGATTCCGCATGAGTGCATTGAGACGTTCAGATAAAAATAAAAAGTTTGATACTAGTCCCAAGTCTGTGAGTTAAAAACTGCAGATTATTTTTCTAAATTGCCCCTACCCTACTCCATTCTGCCAGTTTCCAATAAAATGATCGTTGAAGAGTAGCTCGAGACACAATTTGATCAGACGCTGAGGAGCTCAGTTCACGCCAGTTTGAGGACATATTTTAATTAATCTCTAGGGAGCTGAGTTCACGCCAAGTGGAGTAGAGATCTCGAGTTGAGATAACCGCTACTCGGCATAAATAATTTGAGAGACCTAAACTGTAATATTAGTCTGTGTATTTCTTGTGATTTATATGTGCGTGTGAACCAAGCAAATGCTTAGATAGGGCCAGTTCTTCGTGGAGTAATCGCCCAGGACTCTTTAGTGAAAGCCAGTAGCTCATAGCGATTCTAGCAGGATAGAATATTAATTTGAACATTTCTTTTTAAGAAGCCATACCAAGATGTCTACTACAAAGTCGATTGTTGGGATGATGTGCAACGCCTCTGCCAGAATGTCGACGATGGAGTAATTTTCCTGTGGGAAATGCTCTGGGATGGAGGTTGATTTTCTGCAAGCTGTTCGGTGATGTACAAACCATTGATTTATTCAATATGTAGCTAGATTAGACGCGGGAACGTTGTAAATATGTTTTTGTTCATAGTTTTCTTGTGTATTTAGATTTTGCGTACCGGCACTCTTATTTATTTAAATGTACGTTGGCACGTGGCCAAAATTTGTTTGATTGTGTTAATTCTTATGAGTCATTATTAAAATGCATGGCGCGTGCATTGGATTATTTTATTCATGCGAATGCGAAGTTCGTCTTGGATGATAAATGGTGCTTGAATTCAAATTCATTTAAATTAGGAGAAGGGGGTAAATTTGATTAGATGTTTTACGAACAGGTTTTTTATTCATACTAGTGTTGCCGAGCGCAACACGTTAAGATGTCACTGTAGAACACCTTAGTTCTATATTTTGAGTTTTTCTTGATATCCCTTTTCAGGAGCTTCAGTCACGGACTAGATTGGGAGCGCAAGTCGGTGGGAATATTTATGTCTTTTATTTCAGGTTTCTGTCAAACCCATACGTGTGATTCTGGTGTGTGTATCGTGTCAATGTGTGTGTATTGGTTCTTCGTGATGAGGGGTAGAATGTGTCTACTGCCCTCAATATTGGTTGTATTTTTGATGGATAGGGGGAGCGCTTTTGAGGCTACCTTACCTGGTCCTGTGCTGATTCTTGGATTTCCGTGGGAAATGCTAAGATATGTTTTTTTTTGAAACACACACTTATATTATGTGCTATTGGGAGCACGCTTCTTCGAGACCCAAGCCATTGCTACGTCAGGCCGAGGTATTTGACACGTGGGTTGACAGATGTTGCAGATTCCACTCTATGTCTGGTGATTCATCATGTAGGCAGTTGATCACTTTTGTGATACTTTCAATGTTTAGCTTGGCCCATTTGTCGGTCAAATTTTATTTATTGTTACCGAGATCCCCGAATGGTAATTATTTCTTTACAAATGTTAATTGCTTAAACCATATGCATAATCTTGTTATCAATCACTTATTCATAGATATTATAGTTCTCACCTCGAGTGTTACAGTCGCTCGCTACCTCAGGCGTCCTCACTCCCGACATACAGGGCTTCTACTGGTTGATCCACTGTCCGCTGAGTAGTGTCGACTGACGTCACCCTGACTTTCGTTCGACCAATGGCAGGTCTTTTGTCTGGTCGGGCGATCTCCAACTTCGAGAGAGTTCCATGGTCCCTATTTAAGACGCCACTTGCTGGCGTTCTTCACCACTTCTGATCAATCATCTCTTCTGATTACTTCAACCTGCTGGTCACCGCTACTGCATTTCATGACACCATCGCTAATCTCTACGCTACCTAGCAGTTACGTCACAAGATCTGCACCATGACGTATTGCTCAAGATGGCAAGACTAATTGCCAGCTGTTGTACTTTTCACCTTCACCTTAGAGAGGATACTTGGAATCGTCTTTCGAAACATTGCTGGATCATCACTTGGAAGCTATAAATGTCATTCCTTCGCAAGAAAAGAAGAGAGAGTTGACATTTTATCAATGGTGCACATATCTCTAGGCCATGTACGCCTCCTTCCGAGAAAACCGTGAGGACTTTTAAATCAACATTTATGCTAGCTGGAACTTTTTAAGGAGCTGGCTCTTCAACCCTCTTCAAAGATAAGTTCAATTTTAGGAAGAATAAATTATACTAGTTATTTTACACTCTTAATTATTTTTTATGGTTCTCTCTCTTTTTATAAAGTGCATTTTTATATGTTAAGCTCAACTTCTCTCCAATCAAGCAAGCTTGTTTCATGGACCTTTCTTTAATCTGGGTTTCTGTCATCAGGCCCTCACACTTTGCTACATTTATAATTGTTCATTTCTGTGATAAGCACTTCTGTGCAATTTGTTTATTGATTATAAATTTATTATTAGGAATAAAAATTGTTAATGTATTGCTACCTACATTGGTTTTCTAGTCACGTATTTCATGCCCACTACCCCGCACCGCTTCAGTCTAATTTTCTTGACCACAGTAGTTATTTTGTCCAGGCTTTCGCCTGATGCGTTTCGTTCTCCCGTATGGGGAAGTTTTAGGGCAGAACTTATTCTTCTCCAGCAGTCCAGCTACGACCGACTGACCCCTTTAAGCTATCTGTAGCAAACCTGTTCCTTTAATGATCGTTGGATCATAATACTTTGGGAGTTCGCCATGTCCATCACGAATACCGCATATCGTATGAAAATAAATATTTGTTGTTATGATGTAAATGTTGGCTTGAGCCTAGTGATTTCTGTGACTCATTTTATTTCCTTATATTTCATATTTTTTGTTTGTTTGACCCTGTCGGGTGTATTTGTATTTCATATAAAAATGGCAGGCGGCCATGTGTGTATTTTTCTTGTTGTTGGTCACGTGTTGATTTACTTGTGTTGATATAAAAGTCCTAATTTCTAGGCGTATGTGTTGTTTGCTACGGCAATTCTTTTATTCCCATTTCATGCGGAAATTATTTGTCTTATTCAGTGTAGGGAGTGTCGGATAGTTAATTAGTGTTTAGATTGTGTTCCTAGTGTTCCTAGCTCTAAGACAATGCAGATTCGTCCCCTGAAGGTTTACTGGATGGTAACGGATCTCGCATTAATTGTACACATCGTACCGCATGTAGAAGAGCCGCACACGCACATGTCATTGCAGTAATTTGGGACATTTGGTCCAGAGGTTTACGATCTCTCCTGAGATCAGGCCCGGTTTGGCACTTTTATTAATTCAAGTGGGTGTCATTTGGGAAGTCTTTTTGTTTTTGTTGTAAATATTGTAAATTTTGTTGATCTGTTAATTAAATTAATATGTTTTAATCCTGGTATTCACTTGTTCCTCCATGATATTTTGTTAAATGTTACCCTGAATTTAAAAAGCGCTCATTACAACAACTTTACGAAATGGACCGTTACACCCCCCGAAATCGAGTCTCATATGCTTCTTCGCAAGGGTTCAATAACCATGGCTTCTGACAAAACATACATGATACTTACAACTCAAGTCTTACACTGATCAATCTTATCAAGACCAATACTGCGCCATAATTTACTTGTTTATTCATTACTCTATGTACAACCAGTAGATCACTTATCTTTAATCGTTGTTGTTGATCACAAGATAATACTTTTCAGGAGTATACCGTATACAAAATATATTCCATACATAACGAACGATTTATGTGGAATTACTTGACGGTTACAAAGTGTTCAGGAAGGTAATGCAAAGCTATGAATGTCGCCGGACAATGGATGTATACGCATGTATAACAGTAGTACAAAAATTTTGGTTCTGGCGGGTGGCTACTATGCAATGTTAAAGGGGAAATGTCGTATTATGGGCTATTTCTTTGTTCTATATCCTATGGAGTTGTACTTTTCATGGGTGCCCGCTGGATTTTTTTCCAGGGGGGAACAAGTAAAAATTTTCGTTTCATTATCTACCTGTCCCCTTGTAATGGTTATTAACGCCCCATGTTGGTAGCGACAATTGTAACGTCTTTTAACGGCCCATGTTGGTAGCGTCAAATGTAATGTGTTTTACCTGGGCGGACTATTCGCCAGAAAATACTACTGCTAAGTTTGATCTATGTTGGGCGCCAAGCTGGATACACTGTGTTCCAAGCTAAATTTATATATTTAATATCGACCCCTAGCGTGAGTAGAACATATGAGAGACTCTTATTGACTAGGCCGTGGGATGATTGAATCATCAACCCAGACAACATTTGATTGTGGAGAAGGATGAGGTATTATAACTATTGCTACCTACTGGAATTAAAGAATCTACTTGGTAATAATTGAATTTAATACACTTAGAAAATCTGATGGCAACATGAATAAAATTAACACTGTTAACGGAGCACACTACTTTAAACATTGCCACGAACAAAATTACCTAATACGCCGGTCGGGAGAATAACGTGAATTTAACTTATTTCCAAATTAATGCTTAAAGAATTTATATAGCCCTATTGAAAAACAGAGAGTGTGTGTCGTAGATTACTTGTGCTTACCAACGGAAACATTGTCTCCACGTGGTTGAAGTCTCGCAGCGTCGGACGCTCTGCATTGGTGTTGACGGCGTCAGATTCTTCCTCGTTTATCAAAAGTAATCGTTACAGCTTGTGGTGGAGTCTATTCCATGAACCACAACACGTCGTCTGGCTAAACACTCCAAGACGCGTGGAACTCATGATCTGATGTGATCAGCGGAGTAAGCGTGAATTAAATTGTCCCACCTGGGACTAACGAACAAAGTACCTCCTTACTGCTCCAAGCGTAATGTCTTAATAAATATCTTCACTCACACCGCGCGTCCACTATATCTTCAATCTTCTCCCACCAGGGTCTAGGTTAATACCGCGGCCTCGCTGCTTCGACCAATCCACGTGCGTCACGTATCTCCCCATGCCCCAGCTACGTTGCTCCTTCTTCCTTGATTGGCTGGTCACCACACGTGGCTATTCCCGCCATGAGGCTGCCTCCCCGTATTTATATTTCCGTATCCGGGCAAGACGTAGATCATACACGTTTTCTTGCTTTTAAGTGTTCCCTCGGATTTCGTAATTTTATTGTACTCCAATCTATTCTTGTATTGAAATACCCAGTGAGTCACACACCACTCTCTTTTACCCCTAATGAATAAAATCCCGACTTTACGTATGAAATGATTTGCCGTGCAACATTATATTGGAATCATCCAATATAGATACGGATTTCTACTAGTAGAAATCCTATCTGTAATCTTCCAAATTTAAAAGCTCCAAAAAAGACGTTATAAATATTAATAATAATAATAATAATATGAAATATGAAATTGAATAAACTGAAATAATTTAACTTGGCCGGATTATTGCCGCGTTTAACAAATATGATGTAGTCCAACTAACTTGTGTTAGTGGCATAAAACCCCCCTAGAAAAACATGTTACATTCGCCTCGAATAATCATGTGCTTTACCATGCATATGGTACAGCACTTGATGATTCCAGACACGTTAGAAAAAAAACCTCCAAAATACAACTTATACAAGTGAAATGACCCTTTACACATATAAAACATATATAAACCCTCAATCATGTGCTTTGCGCTTATGTTCGTCTTGTTATGACGTGTTCTTATTTTGTCCAATTCAAAATGTTCGTCATTCTCACGAATGCTCATTCTACAGCTCTCTCTCTCATCATTCTATGTGGGAAAAAATTACATTCATAAGTGTGTTCCCTCTATATCCACAATTCACTACACACGCATTTATGGTGTTCAGTAGAAAACCACTGCGGAACTCTTGTAGAAGTATTAGGTGCTCCTCACCTACCGGATACCAATATCATGGTACACGATCTCACACGATCACACACTCGCGGTAGAGCAAAGTGATCTACTTCCCACCTTCTCTGTAAAATTTTTAATTAAAAGGGAAGACATGACTGAAAAAAAAACAGTAAGTATCCATTACTTATAACACTTAAATATTCCTGTGCCGTATGTGCCCTATCTTATTAAGTACATATACACAAAACCCACCTTACTCTAGATCACAATTTCTCATATTCCTCGCTCAGCCTGTAGTTCACAACCCAGACCAGTCCACCTATCGAACCTGACCTAGTTGCCACAACTTTTTATCTGTTACTTATATACAACATCTCATGAGGTCTAGTACCTTGTACGCAAACTACCTTAATTATATCAAACCCTGATCTAACATAGCTAGGTCGTAAGCAGAAATCACGTGTGCTGATATTTATGAGCTTCATGGAGGACTGTCTCGCCTTCTGATGGCCCATCTTTTATCTCGTGGACGCCTTAAGCTAACAAGCGCTCACCCATCTCTTTGAGATAAATGGGAACCCATCAGCGCTGCCAAAATGGCCTTGGTGCATCGATACAATTTAGTGCTCAACAGCATCCACCACTCCCTTCATCTTTCCCTGTACCTTAAAAACTCTCATTTACTTACATACTACCCCCCTGTGTGACTTCTGATACGCCTGCCTTGAAGACCAGATCTTCCACTCACCACATACCACACTTACTCATTTGATAGGCTGGCTCGCCAGCTAAACACACTTATTTTATGACACATCCTTAATGTCATCACGTTGCTCCACTAACATATTTCTCAGTGTCTGTAACGATGCCCTGTTGCTACTGTCCACACATGCACATAACAAAATACCGTCCTCTGCCTTAACAACAGGATTATCCCTACATAATTTGTGTCCCTAGAAAGCATATCTGCAAGAATGTTATCTTTCCCTTTAATATATTTAACCGTGAATTCGTATTCCTGAAGTGCAAGAATCCACCTACTAACTCTGTTAGAACTAAGTTTACATGTCCTCATATATAATAAAGCATGGTGATCTGTATGAATCTCAAATTTACCCCCAACTAAATACATCCTAAATTTTCCTAAACTGAAAACAATTCCTAAAAGCTCTAACTCAGTGATAGTATATCTTTTCTCTGCTGCTGCTGTAAGTCCTCGTGATGCACAAATTACCCTCTTCATCTCTCTGACACAATACTCCTGCAATTCCTATATGTGACGCATCAGTCATTACCACATATTCCTTATCCTTCAAAGGGTACTTCAGCACCACAGCTTGCTCAAAGCCTGCCTTCAGCGCTTGAAATGCCAGATCATGCTTGGACTCCCATCTCCAGCGATTACCACTTTTAAGCAAATCTCTAAATGGTTCTACTAACCCTGAGTATTTAAGAACGAACCTGCGAAAAAAATTGCAAATTCCAAGGTATGTTTTCAACTGTTTTACATTCTGTGGTACTTCTGCATTAAGTATCTTATTAACCCTACTTTCCTCTGGTGTCACACCCCTACTTGACACTTTATGACCTAAAAATGTCTCTTCTGTCTGACAGAATGACGACTTGGACAGTTTCAGAGTGAACCCTGCCTGATCTAACTTTTGAAATACACTGTCTAAATGACGTAGATGCTCCTCAAAACTGCGAAAACTGATTACCATATCATCGATGTAAATAGTTACAAACTCTCCCGTGTCATCTCCTAATGCGATGTTTAATGCCCTAATTAAAGCTGCTGAGCTACTTTTTAACCCATAAGGTACCCTGCAAAACTGATAAAGGTTATATTTATGACTAAAAGCTGTAAATGGCCGATCTTCATACATAAGTGGCACTTGCCAGAAACTAGAACTTAAATCTAAACATGTGAAATACTTTTTACCCTCAAATGTCTGCATCAACTCTTCAATGGACATGGACTTCAGCTGATCTGAACTGATCCTACTGTTAACTAAACGAGCGTCTAAACAAATACGAACTGTGCCGTCGGCCTTCGGTACTGTAATTAAAGGATTAACATATTGACTGTTTGAGTACTCTATAATGCCATCTTCAAGCATCTGGTTAATTTGTGCCTCTACTGCACCCTGATAAGCGAAAGGTATAGGATATCTATGTCCTGTGAATACTGATCTATCAATAACGTTCAATGAATGTGTATAGCAATTGGCCATGCCAATGCGATCCTCAAAAACTCTCCTATTATCCAATAACACATCATAGAGCAGAACACACTGGTCTCCCTCTATATGCCCCTGAAATGCAGCATCACGTAACGAGTCCTCCAGACTACCGTTCGTAATCAAACTGCCCACAAAAATTTGAGTATCCCGCTCTTCGGCTGGTGATATCTCACTTAAAGTTCAAATCACTCCTACAACACTACTCCCATGAACATTGTCGTTGAACGCTACCTCTACTTCAGAATTATTCCATTTAAATTTCAAACTACCTACTTCATAACATAAGTTACCAGACACTCGACTTAGCCAATCTGAACCCAAAATAACACTGCAAACTAAGTTTGGAATTACAAGACAAATCTGCTTTTCGATATGATTATTAATTTTAATGTCCACTAAAACTTGCTTAGAAATTACTTTAGACCTCTTCCCTACAGCTGTGATAACAAAAGTGCTTTTAATTGGCATCTCCTCAAAATTTACACCAGTTCCTTTCATTTTATCGTAATATGTACTACTTATGCAGCTCTTCATGCAACCACTATCAATTAAAACATCGGTGTGCGCCTCGGACACGTTAAGTTTAATAATGGGGCTTTTACTAGCCACCTCCTGGATAATACGTTCATCATTTAATTCATGCAACAATTCATTTCTTTCATTTAGGTCATAGTGTTCCTGTATAATTGTATGGACAGGGCATGCTACAGACTGAGATTCTGACCTTACTTCGCAGCCTGGTTCGCGTTTAAAGAACCGCTACAGCTGGCTGTAGTACTACTAACTACGGCACTGGTCTGGTTGTTCTGGGCTGTGTTGTCATTGTTTGGCTGTATATTACTACCACTAGGCTGTCCTCTTCCTTGACCCCTATTCTGGTTGTAATTATTGTCATTATAATTTCTCCCTTGATTTCCCCTGAAATCATTATTTCCCCCTTGATTTCCCCTGAACTCATTGTTTCTCCCTTGATTCCCCATGAAATCATTGTTCCTCCCCTGATACTGATTACCATAGCCATTTCCTCTATTCTGATTTAGCTGATTATTATTATTATTTCTAGTTTGAGCGTTGGCCCCTTCGCCACCGTTCCCTTGAACTTCCTGATGCCTGGCGTCATTAGGCCTATTATTATTATTACCCTGGTTCCTATTGAAATTGTCCTCATAACCCCCTCTCCCTAGTGCATCAAATGTGCTTAACAAATTTTCTACTTGTGATATAGTCTTTACATTCTGGATACAAGCCCTTGATCCTATAGGGAAAGTGCCTAAGTAGCAACCTCACCACATCACTTTCCTCCTTCAAGCCATCCAGATATTGACACACTAATACCTGCCCTAAAAAGTATTCGGTCATGGTGGAGCTTCCTTTAGGGTTATATTTACCACACACTACTCCTTCACGATGCTGCGACTGAATAACCTCATTCCAGAACTTTTCACAGAATTTCATTTTAAAATCATTAATATCAGTAAACTTGTCCCTATAGACAGCAAACCAATTCCTCGTTTCCCCCACAAACACTTGTTCTAAAATTTCAACTCCCTGGCACCACTCAATACTACCATCTTCCAACCTCTCCCCAAATTTATTTTCTATAGAATTCATGAACTCCATTGGGCACCCTTGTCGATTGCTGAACTTCCCCAGTTCTACCTCCCTGTGTGTGCTATTCACAAAAACTGGCCTATTCTGACTATTTTCTTGCCTGATCCTAGCTTTTAATTTTAACTCTAATTCTGCGATTTTCTCCTCAGCCA
Organism: Meconema thalassinum; assembly: GCA_946902985.2. Classification (NCBI taxonomy): domain Eukaryota; kingdom Metazoa; phylum Arthropoda; class Insecta; order Orthoptera; family Tettigoniidae; genus Meconema; species Meconema thalassinum. The sequence continues at coordinate 651,762,319 of OX336390.1, forward strand.
TCCTCTCAATACTGTTTACTGTTAATTTAATGTTTCCTTCTGATTCTTCTACTTTATCATATAGCTTTGCTTGTTTCTCCTCAATCTTGCTAATGCTCTCTTTATTACTCTCTCTTAAATCATTTACTTCTGCTACTATTTGTGAGTGGACTTTCTCAATTCTACCCCCCAGCTGTTCCTTAACCTCTCTAGTTGATACCTGAATCTTGTCAATCCCCCCCCAATTTCTTTTTAACCTGCAGTGTTTCTAATTTAACTAATTCCTTTAAATTTTCAGCCTGTCTGCTGATTCTACTTTCCAACTCCTCCTGTACTTTTCCTAATTTCCTGTCTACATCTGCAATGATCTCCTTAACCTTCTCTTCCATTACTCCTCTGCTTTCTCCTTTAATCTGCTCCATTTTCACACTAATTTCCTTGTTGTTCTTATCTAATTTTGCATTATTCTGTTCTAATTTTTTATTTAAAGCTTCTGTACTTTCTTTATTTTCCCTACTGTTTTGTTCTAATTTTGCATTATTCTGTTCTAATTTTTTATTTAAAGCTTCTGTACTTTCTTTATTTTCCCTACTGTTTTGTTCTAATTTTGCATAAGGCATCTGTACTTTCTTTATTTTCCCTACTGTTTTGTTCTAATTTTGCATTTAAGGCATCTGTACTTTCTTTATTTTCCCTACTGTTTTGTTCTAATTTTGCATTATTCTGTTCTAATTTTGCATTTAAGGCATCACTACTAACTTTGTTCTGATACATGAACTCGAGATGTAAAGTTTTTAATCCTGGTTGGCCGCCTACACTCCGTTTCAGTATCGGGATTTACCTCCGCTACCCCTGTACTACCATCACTCGACATACTGCTCGTATCATCACTCTCCAGTTGATGACCACTACGTAACTTCATCTGTCTTTCTTTCTCATCCCCCATAATGATGTACACTGATAAAGACAACTAACCCCCAAAATACCGGCACAGAAATATGTCTCCTTCTCCTTCCTCAAATGTTCCTGGGTTTTCGGCCCAACGTTGTCGGCGACAATTGTAATGGTTATTAGCGCCCCATGTTGGTAGCGACAATTGTAACGTCTTTTAACGGCCCATGTTGGTAGCGACAAATGTAATGTGGATTACCTGGGCGGACTATTCGCCAGAAAATACTACTGCTACGTTTGATCTATGTTGGGCGCCAAGCTGGATACACTGTGTTCCAAGCTAAATTTATATATTTAATATCGACCCCTAGCGTGAGTAGAACATATGAGAGACTCTTATTGACTAGGCCGTGAGATGATTGAATCATCAACCCAGACAACATTTGATTGTGGAGAAGGATGAGGAATTATAACTATTGCTACCTACTGGAATTAAAGAATCTACTTGGTAATAATTGAATTTAATACACTTAGAAAATCTGATGGCAACATGAATAAAATTAACACTGTTAACGGAGCACACTACTTTAAACATTGCCACGAACAAAATTACCTAATACGCCGGTCGGGAGAATAACGTGAATTTAACTTATTTCCAAATTAATGCTTAAAGAATTTATATAGCCCTATTGAAAAACAGAGAGTGTGTGTCGTAGATTACTTGTGCTTACCAACGGAAACATTGTCTCCACGTGGTTGAAGTCTCGCAGCGTCGGACGCTCTGCATTGGTGTTGACGGCGTCAGATTCTTCCTCGTTTATCAAAAGTAATCGTTACAGCTTGTGGTGGAGTCTATTCCATGAACCACAACACGTCGTCTGGCTAAACACTCCAAGACGCGTGGAACTCATGATCTGATGTGATCAGCGGAGTAAGCGTGAATTAAATTGTCCCACTTGGGACTAACGAACAAAGTACCTCCTTACTGCTCCAAGCGTAATGTCTTAATAAATATCTTCACTCACACCGCACGTCCACTATATCTTCAATCTTCTCCCACCAGGGTCTAGGTTAATACCACGGCCTCGCTGCTTCGACCAATCCGCGTGCGTCACGTATCTCCCCATGCCCCAGCTACGTTGCTCCTTCTTCCTTGATTGGCTGGTCACCACACGTGGCTATTCCCGCCATGAGGCTGCCTCCCCGTATTTATATTTCCGTATCCGGGCAAGACGTAGATCATACACGTTTTCTTGCTTTTAAGTGTTCCCTCGGATTTCGTAATTTTATTGTACTCCAATCTATTCTTGTATTGAAATACCCAGTGAGTCACACACCACTCTCTTTTACCCCTAATGAATAAAATCCCGACTTTACGTATGAAATGATTTGCCGTGCAACATTATATTGGAATCATCCAATATAGATACGGATTTCTACTAGTAGAAATCCTATCTTTAATCTTCCAAATTTAAAAGCTCCAAAAAAGACGTTATAAATATTAATAATAATAATAGTAATAATATGAAATATGAAATTGAATAAACTGAAATAATTTAACTTGGCCGGATTATTGCCGCGTTTAACAAATATGATGTAGTCCAACTAACTTGTGTTAGTGGCATAAACCCCCCCTAGAAAAACATGTTACACCCTCTCCCCCTCCCCCCCCCCCCTCGCTGACAAAAAAGAAGGGTTTCAATTTTTACTTACTTCGCGAAATTCATTATTTGACTGCTCTGAAACCATTGGCTACTTTATGGCAAGTATGGGAGGAATATTTTTTTGAGTTTTTGTCCGTTAAAGTTCGCTTTTCTTCGTGATTCAATGTCGTAATGTTCAGTTCTTAAAAACAGGTAAAAACTAGTGGTATCGACAATAATAAAAATCAAATACCGTAGTTCATTAAAATGGTATCGTTAAGGTAATCCAGTTCGCCAACTTACTAAATAACTGGACATATTTTCAGATGATCCCAAATTACTAAGTTAAACTGTGGAAATAACCCAACATCTGAATCAGCCAATTATTTAAATAGCACTGTTTCCAAATACGGTACGTATCTAGTTTGTACTGGCCATTACTGCACATCGTCACGTCTTTCCTCTTCTAAACAACCAATCGGAAATACTTCGCATTGCTCTTATTATTGTAGCCTACACAGTGATCAACTCGAGCCTATGGTTTTAGTAAAAATTTGTTTTGGCAATAAAAATATTTTGCCTGATTATTACTAACCACTAAGTAAAATAGATTAAAACCACTATATCACGCACTTTGTACTACCAGTATTCGCATTCTTGACTGAAACAAGAGGAATTGTGATACGAACGTAAACAAACCACTGCTTTCAATGTGTAATTGAGCGTTATGCTCAAGCTTTTCTCTGTTTACGAAAATAATAGACGATAAAAAGATACTAACAGATATTGTACAATTCCGTAGAGTTTTATAAAATTAATAAGTGATGTATTTCGCCGTATTATTTTTCCTAAATGTAAGACATACTGTAAGATCGAGTGCGTCATGTCACTCGACCGATTTCGAAGAAATACGCAGATTGGCGTTTTCCATAGGTGATTACTTTTTCCAGGCCAGTGAGTATTCCTTTGTACCTGTGACGTAAATATTATACTGTCTAGCCAATCTAATACAAATACTTTTTGAGTTTTTTAAATTTATGTATGTTAAGGCTACCATTAAAGAGGGGAAAATTAACCTTCTTATATTAAAAAACTGGCATTGTTGTAAATGTTGTTGCTTTATTTGTAAACAGGTTTAAACCTCACCCCTTGTACTTGACTCTGACGGAAATTCCGGTTTATGTAATAACGTATCATTAGGCGAGTGTGTATAAGTAATGTTATTTCAGAGTACCGGTACCGTAATTTTGAGGAATGCCCCGGAACATGATACAGACGTGGTATATCCCTGAAGGTAGTGTTGAAAATATCGTACTAGGGATGGCTGCTGTCAGCGTCGGCAATCAAATTTCGAATATTTAGGTAACCAGTCGTCATCGTGGAGCATAAATTGAGGTAGCCTACTCAACTACTCAGATGGGCTTAAATATCAAATCACTACATTCTGTCCTTTCTTACAATGCATGCCACGTATGGATTTACGTCGAATTGGTGACATTTTGGCAAAATAGCAGGCAGATCTATGGTGTTCATGTCTTCCAGATTTTTGATAGGAGCCTGCAAAAGAAAAGCGCTACTCACGCAGCCGTTTAACTTAAAACGTACATTTTTGTACCCTTCATTTATAAGTTTCTTTTTTATACTATTTCCCAGAATTGTCAGGCTAATTAAGGCACAGATTATGTCTAAATATGCAAGTTATGATCTTCATGTTTCCTGATGATCAGATATCTTTTTGAATTTGTTGAAGTACCGTACCCCCTTTCAAATTGCTGGTTGTTACGATTAAGCATCAAGTCGAGCTTAATCTATATTCTGTGAATAATATACTGTCTAACCAATCTAATAAAATAATTTTAAGTTTTTTTTAAATTTATGTACTGTATTTATGTCTCATAAGTACAAGTTAAGCATCCAAAATTGCCTGCCTTTCAAGAGGGTTCCATTGAAATCATATACAGTACAACATTACGAAGTTTATCACTTTTGAATTCACCATTTTGTCTACATTCGATTGAGAGTGCGAATCTTAGTCGCTTTGATTACGGCACAAACATTGCAGGTCAATTTAACTACTGTATTATAAGTTGCTTCGATTGTAGAAAATGTAACACTGCAGGCTAAGAATGTAGCCTACAACTACAGTACAATGGTAGATTGCTGTTCATTCGTAGTAATAATCGCTTTGTTCTCAAGAAATGAGCCACTGTACTGTTGCACACCGTTAAAATATGAATGTACAGCATTTCGCGACACGAATAACGATCACGGAAGGCGAGCCTGCGTAAAATGGCGAGAGTATAAAAAAGACAACTTTGTTGCCCACGACTTGGAATATGCAGATTTATCAAAGATTCCATTACATTCGAGACTGTTTCTTCACCTGAGTGTGTTTTTGACTATGAGTGGCATACACTCTAAATATGCGTTTACTAAAATTACAAATAAAAAATAATAATACAAATAATTTACATTAAATTTTTACAGATATCATACACAACCAATGTGCAAAACAATTATTTAAATACGGGTAACAAGTTTAGAATTTCCTCATTGGTACAATTTCACATTCAAGTCAGATCAACATCTAGAACACCAGGGTGACTAAGAATATGTATGTCCTTAAATAATCAACATTGCCAAAGTATATTCTCTTGTGAAGGGTTTAAACTTAATTAACTTGACGTTTAACCTGCCGCTCTGGGCAGTTGCCAAGTTTGTCCCCCTGTCAATACGGGCCTGAATACAGTAAATTATCCAATATTGTAAGCATGACCTTACAGGACCAGTGTTTTACTAGTCAGCATCTTATTTTAGGGATTAAGATCCGTTAGCGATGTTGCAACGTATAAAAATATCTCCAGAACGTGCTTTTCATATCGACACTGCCGAAGTGAGGTGGCAAAAGTAGTAGCCACTCAAGATAGAGTTGGGGAAACATACGGTATTTAACACTAGGCATAACCGTATTGAAATTTGGAGGTTACCTAGATGTTAGGCCCCTTAAAACAACAATTATCATCATCATCATCATCCATTGGTGGCAGAGTGCATGACATTATTAAAACCATATTTTTATTTAAAAATTGTAAATACATATTACGTCAGCAACATTACAGATTTTTTTGTTTTAACAGTAGTCAGTATCAGTAACTTCCACTTATGAAATAAACTGGTGTGACAATGAACAATCTTATTTCAACATTCTCGGAAATCCAGGCCCCGCACTCCGGGCGCCCAAGATATTAACCCATGCATGAGTGCCAAATGGCCGAACAGTCCCACTTACAGCTTGAATATTCTAAGAACAATTCTTAGTGAGCACCCGCAAACTGAGAGTAATCAACATGCAAAATTTCAGTTTCATAGCCCTTGTGGTTACAAAGATGCGATGATTAACGAGAACCTCATTTTTGGATTATATATAATAAGATAAGATTGCATTACTTACCTTTAAATGAAATATAAATCCATTCGTAGACTATGCACACGAAATAAGTAAATAAATAATACTATAAGCACACAGACACAGTCTAGGCGGCCGTTCATAGTAAACACAATACATACGAATGGAACGTACTGTGCCCAACTCTAGGAATGGGTATTCCAAGTTTCAGACACCTAGATATCAAGGGAAAGGCTGTAGCAGCTTTTGAAAGTTCAGATATTTGAATATCGCGCTACATTGCTTCTCGAAGCATTTCGAAGGATTTTACCGATAGTTGGATGGTAAATGACGTAGCGAGTCATAGCAGAGGTGGAGGCTATTTATTGATTAAATAGTTAACTATGGAGCAGAGACTTGAGACTGGGATCAGATTACTGGCACGGCCAAATGAAAGAAAACGCAATTAGTATCAAGTAAATCGGACCAGGGATTCAAGAGATATGAGGATTTCTAGATATCAGGCGATGACGCGTGACCCTGACCGTTTTGTATAAAAGCCAGCTGGAGCAGGCATGGTTAGCTCACTTCAACACAAGCACTTGCAGAGCAAGTTGCGTCTACGCTGAGCCAAGGCACATGGTTGCCGCATCTACGCAGAAGTTCTGTTCAAATCGTGATAGTCACGAGAAGTGCTGCGCAAACGAGTTGGAACTTAGTAAGTTTCTGGTGAGGAGAATCACTGAGGTGATTGATTTCTACAGACATTGGTGGAAATATTTATATTTCCAAAAGGACATATGCTAGACTCTGTCTAGAAAATAGTATTTTGTCACAGTCCAATAGTAACTTAATACTTGGATGTTTGAATCCATTTGAAGTCAGTTTTCATATTTTGTAACTATTTAACCACTTCGATCTGTCTGTACACTGAAGACTAGTCTATAACGGTGGCGTTCATTAGTCTACGCAAGGGAAACTGCAAGTTGTCTAGCACATGGCAGATGGTGATATTAATAAACCATGCCCAGGGAACGATCTTCAGAACAGCCGTTAACTGCTTAGACTGTCAATGTTTTTCTTGTACTGATGAGATTACAGTGAGTTATGTTACAACTGACACATTTAAGAAGAGATCACTTAGATCTGACCCTATTTCCACAAACTGTTATGGCTTTGTTAGAAGCTCATATTAAAATGGAACCACAGTTTATTCAAACGTTGAAAGATACTACCACTATGTCTGACTAGACGATTTGTGGGTCTACAATGGCGGCCGATACAAGGATTATACGTGCTTGTCCGATAGGGCATGTCTACGGATAAATCTGGTATAGACCAGGTTTACTACACTTCAAGACCATCAAGAAATGTAAGCCACATTTGAATTATTTTATGCCTAGCTAATTGGAACAAACTATTTTTCTGCAGATGACCAACACATTTTTTTTCGTCGTATTTAAAGCTTGTAATGATTTACGCAAGACTTATTAGAGTTATTCTGAGTATTTTCAGCACTCAGAACAGTTTAGGATCGATGACCGAGCATTTTGAGCATTTATTTGAATTTTTCATATTTTTGGGAAATCACGGTAATCAGCCGATGTAACTGTAAAAGTTAAATTTATTTTTGTTGAGGAATGGATATTTTTTCCATATTCGAAGGTTCGAACATGTGGATTCTCACATAATGAGATGATAATTAAACATATTTGATAATAATAATAATAATAATAATAATAATCCACTAATAATAATAATAATAATTTTCATAATTTTCTAAATAATTCTTGGATATTATATTTTATAATAATCATATGTATTGAGAAAGAGCCTATGAAGTAGTTTAAACATTTCTAGTCTGGAACAGGAGATTTTCCGAAGGAGAGTGGTTAGCGCAAGCCCGCATTCAACCAACATTTCAGTTCTGGTTGAACAGTTGATATTTGCAATGAGCAAAGTATATGTTTCATATAACATGGAGAGGCATGAAACGGGAAGCAATTGATATTTGTATCAAATAGGATATTTTTGTATTTATATAAAATCATGACGTAAATACACTTCGAAAGTGAAATAATGCTTTTCATAAGTATGGTAAATTCACGGGTTGAACTGAATGGTAAAATAAAATAAACTTGTTAGTTTATTAATCTTCCAGTGTTGATAACAAGCAGAGGCTTGATTTATTGTATAAATTTTGGGAATATAATTTATGTGTGTGGAGTAGTTGAAATGCCATTCCCAGGTGCGCATGTTTAAGTCGCAGGAATGAAGGTTTTTTCGAGCATCAATCAAATAGCAGGTTCGATGGCTCAGGTTTATAGTAGGAGTATTGGAGCCACACATTTCGTCGTATGAATAACCCGAAGGTTATTTCTTTGAAACCATCAGTTCTTATTTCAACCTTGTTTACGAATTCCATTTAGACTTTGATTTTGCTAGAACCCGGAATTGTCATGATAGTAGTTTATTCTTCTTCAGAGGAAGACCTTTGCCGTTGTTGTTATTGTAATATTGTGTTCTTACACAGATAGTAGAATGGGCCACTGCCAATTTAAAATAATTCTTTAACCACGAATAAATTTGAAGGATATTTTCAATCCTAGTGCCATGAACTAAATGAATTCATTATAAAACTACAATTCTTATTTCCGCATTCTGTCGAAGAATTGCAAGTTGTGAAAGTTGCTAAGAATGGCCATGAATATAAATATTTTTATAATAATGTTCCCAAGTGGAAAATCTAATAGTTGAATGGTTCAACCATTTATTGATCAAGTTAATGATTCAGAAATCATATATTTTGTTTGGAACTTGAAGTTCATAATCGAGTCACTTCTCGAATGTTTAATGTCAGAAGAACAATTAATTGTTGTTGTGCTTCGCACAGTTCTTCGATGCTATGCTCAAGGTCAAATACTTTTCAGATGTTATTAATATGTGTTAATAATTTGTGTTGCTACGATGATGATAATATTTTTCAACGATATATTTTTGAAACTGGAAAACAAGTGAAAGTTTAAGAAATTCTATAAACATTTATTCTACGAGTGTTAATATCATGTAAATAGTCAAACAGTGATCTACGTTATTTCCAGTATGGACAATTCATTTTGAGCTGGAATTAAATGTTAATAATTTTGGAACACAGTCCACAGGACTATTAATCGGGCTTGTGTTTTCAAAAAGATTGTCAAATGTGTTTGGAAGATTTCTGTATATTGTGTGTAAATAAGAGTGTGGATCGCCACATGTGGATGATGCTGCTTTGAGCATTCTTGCAGTCAGATTTTAACTTTAAATAAACTGAGATAATTTTACCAGATGTGTTTCACCCAATTAAATCTCCTTCTATCCTTATTGTTGCATTGAGCCAAAAATCAGTAAAGCATTTTTATAAATTTGATGTCGTTTTTGCAATTTGCTTTAACCCATCTGGCGCTCCGGGATATTTTGACTCTCGTGCTGACTGATTGTTGGTAAAATGCATATGTGGTCGTGCGGACTCCGGTCTAAACGGGCACATAAAATAAGATAGAGAGAGAAATGGCTTCGAACGTGGGTCCCGATTTAGACATGGTCAATCGCATGCCGATTTGAAATTGTGATAATTTTTTTGTGAAATATTTTGGGAGTTGAGAGATGTCTGGTTTGGATGAATAAATTAGTAGGAAACCCAATTAGTGGGAAAATTAAAAATTTAACTTGGTTAATAATTAGAATGGGTTTGAATATTTTTGATAATGGCTTAACCATTAGGGCGTCAAGTAAATTCAGTAGTAAACGTTCGATGACTGGATATACACATTATTAGAATCCAGGTGGAGGATATTTGAGAACTTGCATATTTTTCTTGTGATATTGTGGTAAATGTAATTCGTAAAAGTAAAGAATTTTGTTTTTCCATCACGTCGATATTAGGACAAATCTCATTTTATTATAGTGTTCCAATTAGCTATTCATATTTCTTGTTCTAGTTATAAGCTTGTGTTTGCCACTGTTGTATACCCCTAAGTTTTGAATATTAATTGAAATTATGGAAGAAATGATGAGGATGATGAGGAGATTGGAGGAGAGTTCAAAACAGGCTGGACTGCGTGTAGCAGCCATTATGAAAGAAAATACTGAGGCTTTAGAAAAGAAACTTAAAGAAAATTCTGATAATTTGAAAGAAAGTTTAGAAAATAAACTTAAAGAAAATTTGAATGATAAACTTAAAGAAAATTCTGATTCTTTAGAAAATAAACTTAAAGAAAATTCTGATTCGTTAGAAAATAAACTTAAAGAAAATTCTGAGTCTTTGGAAAATAAACTTAAAGAAAGTTCTGATAAACTCAAAGAAAATTCCGATTTGTTAGAAAGCAGGTTAAAAGATAACTTAAAGGAAAATTTAAATAGTAAATTTAATTCAATGGAAAGTAAATTTAAAGAGAATTCTGAAATTTTGAAAATGACACTTGAAAGCAAAATGAATAAATTATGCGATAAAACACATGAGCTCGAAACTTCATTAGCTACTAACGCAAGTTTAATGGACGATAAATTTCGCGATGCCGATCTTCGATCCCAAAGCTTAGCTGATAGGATAGAACATGGTCTTAGGAAAGTTGGTGAAGACATGGTCAACCTGGAAGTCAGAGTGAAGAAGGAGAGTAACGAGATGGGAATTCTAGTTGTTCAACGTTTAACGGAACAATTCAAGGAACTTGTCATGGGAGAAATAAGAGAAGGTGTGATTAGTGAGTTGCAAACTGAAATCAAGACCACAGTTGTCAATGAAATTAAAGACACACTCAAACTGGAGAATCAAGAGGGAATCAAGGAGATTAGGGAATCTTTGTCATCCCACATTGAAGTAATTGCCAAAGATATCCAAGCAACTCAGAAGGACATATCAGATATGACAGGGTCATTGAAAAGTCATGAGGCTGTTATGAACCAGATATCCATTGATGTTAAAGACAATTGTAAAGAGACTGAAGCAATCAAGAAGATGGCAGAACAAAACCAGAAGGAACTTGAGGCTATGAAAACTCAAATAAAGGATGATAAACAGTCTGATCATCTGTTGAAAATGCCAAATGTAAGGGGAAAGGAACAGATACAGATAAATCTAGGAGGAGCTAGAGAGACTGATAGACAGGATGAGGTCAGGACAGTATTTCAATCCAACCCCATAACTGTTAACCCCCTACTAAAGTAAAGGCCTTGGGAGGGAAGGTACTGGACCATAGTGAATTCATACTCAGAGGGCAATTGTCTGAGACCATCTTCGAACCCCGGAACCCAGAAATAATACTAAGGTGATCGGGTAAAATCATAATATATTCACAATAAACATGCATACAAATTAACAAAACACTTACTAATCAAGATGTGGATTCTGACATCAAATATTTGTTCCTTCCAGTTGACTGTAATACATATTTTAGCAATCCAGCCAAGTTGTTATGATGAAGTAAATAAGTGTTGCTTTCAAACTATCATCTGTTGTCATTATGAGAATCCAAGCCAAATAATTAAGAGGATGACGAATTAAATATTCAATAGTTTCATAATGCACCTGCATAATGCATCATACAGTATTTCATGCATTTCCACACAAATATATAATTAATTAATTCTCGAGACAGTACATGTCACAAAGTTAGGCCTACGCTTGTTATAATATCCAATGTAATACGTTGCCTAAAACTGAAGAATTAATGTCTTCAAAACACAAAATATACGGAGCTAATCCAATTTACGTGTTTTCACCTCAATGGCTATCAGAAATCTCTTTTTTATTAACAACAGATGATCGCACATAGTTAAAAACAATACGACAGTAGCCATCATGAAAAAACAGAAGAAAAACGATCACCGTACTAGGGCTATCGATATCAAAATAAATCCTACATTAATAAATTTTCCACAGACCATAAGGCATACTACTTGTAATTAAAATGCATTTTTACAATAAACAGAAAACAGAAAACAAATCATTAATTACGCAAAGAAAATATGAGTGTCAGTTAGCCTACCAGAGTGAATACCCGAGGATGACATTAAGTTTGAATGTATAACCTTGAAAGGCCCTGTCATGCAACGTAGGAAAATACAAAATAAATACATTTACCTTGCCAGACGATACAGTCACAAGTACTTACGATGACAAAATAGCCTACCTTAATTCCATAATATACGAAGCATATCCAGACGTTTATCTCCAGTAAGGTTACAATAGGTAACCAGTCAATAACTTGACGAAGAGGGATAATATCATTCAACATTTTCACATACAGTAGAACTTCAGTATACTTCTTATGTATTTATAAAACCACGTAGATCCATGATGACTGGCCTAACAAGCTCATTACGAGAATCATACATGTCTCGAAAATCCCAGCCTTCCAAAACCATTAAAGTCAACATCGAGATAGAGAAATACTTGTCGCTAGAACATAGCTCTTCCTATCGGACAGAGGGAGAAACTACAATCCCAGTCCAAGGCAGCACCGACAAGATATGCTACCTATCGAGGCCAGCCACAACTAACTCCGCCGCTCGATTCAAAAGTTTATGCCAAAGTAAAAATTGTACGTTCAATCAGAGATTAGTGCCAAAGTAACGGCACAGACTCCCGGGCCCCAAACTTGTCGATGGTTCGCAGAACAGAGACGACGTAAATGGTACAAGTGTATCAACATGCATAATCAAGCAATCTTTAAGCATAGAAAAGTTTTTGCCAATTATCACAAACACAGTAGCTTCCGAATGTGAAATACTTAATTAAAAGTTCATTTCAGTTTTCATCAGCACCATAACCACCAAAATATGTCATGCCAAGAACATAAACAAATACTTAAGTGTAGAATACATCGAGTGGGTTTTCTTTGTACAATTTCCACAACATTATTACAAATGGCATCTTGAATAAACGATGGCAGGAACAGTTTCATCCGAAGGTTACATAGATTGGTCCAATATCCTGGCCAGAGACATCTTCTCGCACTGCATAACACTCCAAACGCAGAATAAGACCTCGAAGAAATTAGCTGAAATCAAATTTCGACTGCGACAGTAATGTGTAAAGGAAAGCTTAATATCTAACGTTGACACTCATTTACAAAGAACAAATTACAATAAAATATTATATGATGGCATCAGATTTTATAACAATAACCCAGTACTATCAAGAATCCACATCTTTACAGGTGAAAGGTATAACAATGACCCTCAATTAACACAGAAAATTGCATGCATGTTTTAGAAAATTACAATATCCCGAAAATATTACAATAATAACAGTATTTTCCGAAAATAAGTTCCAGTAATAATACTGAATGGCACGTGAGCTCTCATATTCACAAATAAAAAACCTTATTATCCCAAAAGACGAAGGCAATTGTCTCACATTGCATATCTGTTCAACCCATTTGTCCAAAATACAGAAAGAGAAAATGCCAAAGGAAACACCCAAAGTAGGAAAACACAAGAAAATTCCAAGAAGAACAATAGAAAGACCCAATTATCAAGCAAAAAAACAGGACACACGTGCATACCAAAGCAGAATCACACCACAACCTTACACCATGACACATAACCTTAAAATCCCCAGAAAAAAATTACAATTAAACCATCAAATAATTAATAAACAACAACCAGAATATGAATTAGCACTTGTCAACACATCCACACAAAACACAAATACAAAAATACCCTATCATATACAGACCCAGACCAAACCGAAACTAGTAAACGAGAGAAGCACGTATTTCATGAGGCCTATAGTGAGCCGCCGTATATTGACCAAATATCACAAATCAATTCATCATATCACATCACATTACTTAACCTAAAGTATTTATTTCTCAGTCAGACAGCAAAAAAAAATTGAGCCCACTCAATCAACTGAAGACTTAGGAGAATTGTTTATAAATACTTACCAACATATTCAACTCAAATCTAAGCAAATGAACCCCCATAACATTCATCTGGTAGACTTAAGTTGACAGATGCGTCAACAAAATGCTAATTTACATCCACGATCCCAAAGTAACATACAATGACCTTTTACCCCTTAAATTAATATACATCCACACTTATCTGGACAACCACAAAACAACAACAAGAAAACTAACCCAATTACCAAAATAAAACAAATCACACCACATTTATACTTTCTGAATGTCCAACTTTGGAAATGCACAATTTAGACAATAACATAAACAATACAATTATTCACTCTTGACATAGCTTAGTATATCAAACTAAGTAAGCAATATAGCGAACAAGACTAAAACAAGAACAGACTAGACAGAAATCCCTCAATAAATGACCAACAGAAGACCCTAAATGAAAGAAGATCAACTGACCACTCGTGCAGACCACCAAGCTACAAACGTACCCAAACATTCATTGAAATCACACGACCTTACAAACTCCCAAAATTAATAAAACCATTTACTACCCACAAAATCCCCATAATTTTTCCAGAATATAAATTGACACACCGTTAGGACATCAACATACACAAAATAAATAATAACCCTTAAATAAAACACACTGAAATCAACATGTCATACTAGCCGCATTTTACCCTGGCATAGCATGATTTTCCATCACCAAAACACATTTCGGCAAGTAGTTACCTTCATAAATCAACAAGCAGATAAATGACTAAGTCATCACTCGGAGAACAGAAGAGGTTTGTAATTACTTACCTATGATATCCCAACATAGTATCATTTTATACGTACGGCGTATTTAATTAAATTCAATTATAAATTAAGCAAAAACAAACCCTAACCTTAATTCACCTTAAGAAACAACCAAGAGACCCACCCGATTACAAAACAAAACTAATAACAAACACCCACACTCATGCACTCAAATACATTTACCCAAGTTTGTCACTTCAGACCTAACACAATTTAGACAATTACAAACAAGAAGAACCATTATAGATTTGCACAATCAAGCAGAATGTGCGCCACACGTGTAGACAAACACAAGCATCAATAACATCCACAATACATACATGTCCTGATGACCAGAATTCATCTACACAATTTTGACAATAACAAACAAGAAGAACCTTTTATGGATTTGCACAATCTAGCAGAATGTGCACCACACGTGTAGACAAATAAACACATCAATAACACACATAACACATGCATGTACTGATGACCAGAATTCGTCTACACAATTTTGACAATAACATACAAGAAGAACCTTATGGATTTGCACTATCTAGCAGAATGTGCACCACACGTGTAGACAAATACACACATTAAAAACACATGCATGTACTAATGACCAGAATTCATCTACACAATTTTGACAATAACAAACAAGAAGAACCTTTTGGATTTGCACTATCTAGCAGAATGTGCACCACACGTGTAGACAAATACACACATTAAAAACACATGCATGTACTGATGACCAGAATTCATCTACACAATTTTGACAATAGGTTTACATACCCTATTTCATATCGTTAGCACCTTTCTTCACATGTGACAGATGCACCCTGAAAATTCTCTTTTTAGCAGTATCACTGACCAGAAGAGTAACCGGGGTCAAGAAACTAACAACCTTAAAAGGGCCACGAAACCTCTCTCTTAGTTTTCCCGACTCTTTAGGTCCAACCTCCTTCAAAGAAAAATTCTTCACAAAAACCTTATCTCCAACTTTAATATCAACAGGTTTACGACCTAGATTATACCTTTTTTCTAATCTATCATGAGCTACCTTCATGTTCTCCTTAGCCTTTTTCCAAATACCCTTGATATGACTAAAGGTATACTGTTCAGGTAACAAT
The DNA here is from genome assembly GCA_946902985.2 of Meconema thalassinum. Lineage (NCBI taxonomy): Eukaryota > Metazoa > Arthropoda > Insecta > Orthoptera > Tettigoniidae > Meconema > Meconema thalassinum. Next base: position 651,778,031 of record OX336390.1, read on the forward strand.
TGATTAATTGACCAAATATTAGATAAAGGTGTGTTAGGAGTGAAAGAAAACATTAATGAAAATGGAGTGGTTTTATGGGATTCATGGACAGCGGTATTAAAAGAAAAAGTTATCCAAGGTATACAGGAGTCCCATTTACTATGATCACTGTGATGAAAAGCAATTAATGCCGCTTTTAAATTTCTATTGACACGCTCAGCATACGAACCTTTAGGGTAATATGGTGAAGAAGTAATTTGAGAAATTGACAATTCAAATAAGAAATTTCTCAACACACTAGACTTGAAACATTGAGCGTTATCAGTGATCAGAAACTGGCACGGCCCAAACGAGGCAAATATTTTTTCCAGACATCGGATAACAACTTGCGTTGTAGCAGCCCTAGTTGGAAATATCCAATTAAACCTTGAGAACCCATCCGTACATACCAAAGCAAACTTGTTTCCCCACTTAGACACCGGAAAAGGGCCAATAAAGTCTAGAAACAACCTCTGCATTGGCCTAGTAGCCACTTCCGATGACAACATTCCCACCTTAGTGTTGGTAGCCGGTTTAGCCATTTTACAAGTTTGACAATGGTTTACCATACTTTTGATTTCCTTATCCATTCCCTTCCAAATGAAATTTTCCCTTATCCTTAATCTAGTTTTGAACACACCTAAATGTGCACCGATAGGCGACTCATGAAAGTACCTAAATACTTCAGGTATTAATACAACAGGCAATACGATTTTGGTTAACTTATCACTACGTGCTGAACAACAAAGTAAGTTTCCTTTCAGGAAATATGGTTTGACCGATTCTCCCCTCTCAAGCTTCTGAATAATTTCTGACAACACAGGATCTTCCCTTTGGTACCCCGATACATCACGGAACAACAACGGATAATTGGAAAGTATAGCATTACAAGACCCGTTGATCAAAACATTATTACATACATTTTCCTTATTATCAATATCATCAGACGATTCTCCGTACATCCGGCTCAAACAGTCTGCAATCACATTCTCAGTGCCCTTTATATGCTTCACCCTGAACTTGAAGGACAGAATCCTCGTTGCCCAGCGAGCAATCCTTCCGGTTTTCCTAGGTCTACCTAGAACCCAACTCAACGCTTGGTTGTCAGTTTCAAGCTCAAACTCAACGTGTTCTACATACAACTTAAATTTTTCTAAGGCGAACATAACTGCCAATCCTTCTAATTCATAGACTGAATATTTTAACTCAGCATCAGACAAAGTACGTGAGGCATAGGCGATGGGCAATCTATCATCCTCATGTTGCTGTAACAGAACTGCGCCCACTGCCCTGTTGGAGGCATCAGTCTGAATGATAAAGGGCTTCGAGAAGTCTGGAATCGCTAGTATAGGTGCGTTAATAAGAGCCATCTTTAAATCTTCAAAAGCTGACTCTTGCGAGGAACCCCAAGCGAACTCAGTACCTTTTTTCCTTAACATATTCAACGGAGCTGCCCTGTGCGCAAAATTAGGAACGAACTTACGGAAATAATTGATCATCCCAACGAAACGTGCAACTTCTTTCACGTTTCTAGGTGATTTGAAATCGCGAATGGATTTAGTACGAGTCTGATCAACTGAAACACCCGATGACGACACAATGTGACCTAAGAACGAGATATGGGGTTTTGCGAAGGACACCTTAGATAACTTTACAGTCAATCCTGCTTCTTTAAGTCTTTTAAGAACTTCTCTAACATGTCCAACATGTTCTTCAAAAGATTTACTGAATATCACCACGTCATCAAGATAGTGGTAGACAGATTTAAATTTAATCCCATCAAAAATATTGTCCAGTAAACGACTCAATACAGCGGAACCTGTCGATAACCCGAAGGGTAAACGTTCGAATTCATACAAATTCCAATCCGTGGTGAACGCAGTCACTGCTTTGGATTTCTCACTCAACGGAATTTGCATATATGCTTTGTTTAGGTCCAGAACGGAAAATACCCTTGCTCCCTGAAACCACCCAAAACAAGACTGTAAATCCGGCAAAGGAATCTGTTGGAGAATCACTTTCTTATTTAAGGCACGGTAGTCGACCACAGGTCTAAATTCTCCATTAGGTTTGGGCACTAAGAAAATGGGAGATGAATAGGAAGAAGTAGATTTCCTAATTACTCCCTCATTAATCATCTCATCGATGATACCTTTCAAAACTTTCATCTTAGGTGGAGCCAGACGGTAAGGAGAAGACCTAACAGGCACTGAATCGGATAACTCAATCTCATATTCCAAAATATTCGTGACACCTAACCTGTCGGTTAAAACATCAGTAAACTCAGAGCATAGTTTACGAATACTATCAGCTTGATCCTCCCTTAGATGTCCCAGGTCCAAATTTTCAATATCCTTAGGTTTGTCGCCACTCTGAGCAGCATTAATACTAACATTACTAGTATAATTATGAAATTTTAACCTTAAACTGGGCTTGAACTTAAATTGACATGATTGATCCCTCAGATCAATCAGTAACCCAACATGTGCCAAAAAATCAGCACCAAGGATGACATCGCAAGACAGATGATGTACTACCCATAACCTAAATTTCCAAGTGAAGTTTAATATCCTGATCTTAACTGTTATGTACCCTTTAATATCCAGAGAAGAAGAATTCGCGGATCTCACATCATTATTCTCTGCAATCAGTTTTCCAAATTTACATACAGATTTCATATTATTAAACCATTCTAAGCTTAAAAATGAACTCACGCTCCCAGAGTCAATAAGTGCAGAAACCGGCTCGTTATTAATGTCAATGACAATAAATGGAGAAATTCCATGAACAACTTCAGTGATGCGGTTACACATCTTTTTACTTTTGAACAGACCCCGACAAAAGTTACTGTCACGTGAACGTTTACATTTCTTTTTTGACACATTAGAATACCAAATTTTATCATCTGATGACGTCTTGTTTACATACGATAAAAATTTATTGTTATATTTAACATCACACCAACGACTAATATGGGCATATGACCCACAACGATCACATCTTCTACCTTTGCTAACTCTACTCCCATTAAACCTCTGTTCAGCACGCCTCTGAAATACATGACCTTGAACATTAGTAGACATGAACTCACGCCTTCCCTGTAAATTCTTATAAGGAACAAGACTACTATAATTATCCACAAGCTGCATCTCTCCACGTGGCTGAAAATTATTTATAGAAGGCATATAACCTGAACAACCTTGAAGATAATTACTAGGAAAGGGAGAATCATCTACCCGCAACAGATTAGCATTCTTAATCTTCTCCGCAGATAAAATAATTTCATTAAAATCAGTGAAATTCTTGGGCTTAGCATGCATGGACAAGAATGAACGATAAATGGGATTCATACCTTCGACTAATGAATTGACAACCTGCTCTTCAGTCAACTCAACTGCCAAAACCTTTGCATAAGTCCTAATATCAATGAAGTACTCATTTAACGTTTCACTCATACGCTGAAAGCGAAATACATAATCTCTACTCAAATCTGCCAAGATACGTGGAGTGATAAAATATTTCAAAACCTCTCTATGGAAAACATCCAAAGAATGGCCAGCACTCATACTCTCAAACAGTTTTCCTCGCAACATTCCTTCAGTGCATGGAAAGATGATTTTCAAAATTTGAAAATCTGACAGACCAAATATGCCAGCACTATCTCTTAATTCCACTAATTTCTTCAAAAATTTCACAAATAAATTAATATCAGTGCCATAGCACACATGAAAATCTTTCAAAATTAGAGTTAATGGGTTAGGAAGGGAAGCAAAATTAACCTGACCATCAGTCATAAGTTTATTTAGAGAAACAACGTTAGTCGAGGCTCGATTATCAGAAAGATTAAGCCTATTTACTCTATCTATCACGTCACATTCACCAAATAAGCTATCAACAGTTTGTACTTCCTTATCAGTACAAGTACGGTGAGATCCTAACCTATTCCCAGCACTACCAACGTCATGGCAAGAAACTGAACTAGAAAAATCGTTATATCTCTTATCAGAACATGAATTACCAACAGCATTCAAATTACTAGAACTCGACATGACCTCTGGTGTATTTCTTGACGAGCCTATTTGTTTATCTACCTCAGTAGAATTATTAGTTTGTAAAGCGCCTACCATATTTTCATTATTCTCCATCGATACTGATTCCAAATTACCAATATAATTACTATTATTCACAACGCCATCACAAGAATCACTAACATATGAACAAACGCTTTCAGAACACACAACAGGTCCACTAATATTCTCAGAAATATCACTCGAGGACAACCGATTAAAACTATCTATCAGCTTGTCGCGAAGCCCAACTAACTTAGTTGAAAAAACAATATCACACTTGGACCAATATTCAATTAAGCTCACTAAACGATTAATCCAGTGTATCGAACGAAATTTTAATTTGTTCACACGATATGCCGAAGGTTTGGCAACTTGCTTTAACTCATCACAGGACACTAATAGGTTCGAAACAGATATCACAACATCAGACCTACCTTTTGTCCCATAAGAATGTTGATCAGTCAGACTAACAACAGAAGCTGACTTTAAGGATTTGAGAAGAATAATATCCAGTTCACGATGAAAATTAGGGTTGCCATTCCTTATTTGTATTTCATAAGCCAGTTCCTCTTTGGATAAATATTGTACAGCTTTTAAAATGTTCTCGTCCATTCAGTATATTATCACATGAAACAAAAATAACAAGAAAATTATACAAAGATAAAACAATAACAACAAACATTAAAATATCACACTTCAGGCCCAATCATACTTCCAAGCCCCAAGATCCAAAGACTAGCCCCAAACAACTACTGAAAGTGGTACAAATCTAACCACGCTACTGCTATAACACATTTAACCCCCTACTAAAGTAAAGGCCTTGGGAGGGAAGGTACTGGACCATAGTGAATTCATACTCAGAGGGCAATTGTCTGAGACCATCTTCGAACCCCGGAACCCAGAAATAATACTAAGGTGATCGGGTAAAATCATAATATATTCACAATAAACATGCATACAAATTAACAAAACACTTACTAATCAAGATGTGGATTCTGACATCAAATATTTGTTCCTTCCAGTTGACTGTAATACATATTTTAGCAATCCAGCCAAGTTGTTATGATGAAGTAAATAAGTGTTGCTTTCAAACTATCATCTGTTGTCATTATGAGAATCCAAGCCAAATAATTAAGAGGATGACGAATTAAATATTCAATAGTTTCATAATGCACCTGCATAATGCATCATACAGTATTTCATGCATTTCCACACAAATATATAATTAATTAATTCTCGAGACAGTACATGTCACAAAGTTAGGCCTACGCTTGTTATAATATCCAATGTAATACGTTGCCTAAAACTGAAGAATTAATGTCTTCAAAACACAAAATATACGGAGCTAATCCAATTTACGTGTTTTCACCTCAATGGCTATCAGAAATCTCTTTTTTATTAACAACAGATGATCGCACATAGTTAAAAACAATACGACAGTAGCCATCATGAAAAAACAGAAGAAAAACGATCACCGTACTAGGGCTATCGATATCAAAATAAATCCTACATTAATAAATTTTCCACAGACCATAAGGCATACTACTTGTAATTAAAATGCATTTTTACAATAAACAGAAAACAGAAAACAAATCATTAATTACGCAAAGAAAATATGAGTGTCAGTTAGCCTACCAGAGTGAATACCCGAGGATGACATTAAGTTTGAATGTATAACCTTGAAAGGCCCTGTCATGCAACGTAGGAAAATACAAAATAAATACATTTACCTTGCCAGACGATACAGTCACAAGTACTTACGATGACAAAATAGCCTACCTTAATTCCATAATATACGAAGCATATCCAGACGTTTATCTCCAGTAAGGTTACAATAGGTAACCAGTCAATAACTTGACGAAGAGGGATAATATCATTCAACATTTTCACATACAGTAGAACTTCAGTATACTTCTTATGTATTTATAAAACCACGTAGATCCATGATGACTGGCCTAACAAGCTCATTACGAGAATCATACATGTCTCGAAAATCCCAGCCTTCCAAAACCATTAAAGTCAACATCGAGATAGAGAAATACTTGTCGCTAGAACATAGCTCTTCCTATCGGACAGAGGGAGAAACTACAATCCCAGTCCAAGGCAGCACCGACAAGATATGCTACCTATCGAGGCCAGCCACAACTAACTCCGCCGCTCGATTCAAAAGTTTATGCCAAAGTAAAAATTGTACGTTCAATCAGAGATTAGTGCCAAAGTAACGGCACAACTGTATTTAAGAATATAGAAGATAAGCCTTCAAAATTTTCAGGGCGAGATTCTGTAACACCCGTGGAATTTTTGAGAGAAGCAGGTGATTACCTGAAAGATTCTAAGATCCCTAAAGAAAGACAGATCCGAGTAATAGGGAAGTTCTTGTAAGGTCCTGCACTTTTGTGGTTTAGAGCATTTAGATCCACTCTAACTACTTTTGAGGAGTTTTCTCGTGGGCTATTGAAGAAGTTTTGAATCCCCTGAAACCCAACAGTAAGTTAGAGCAGAGTTGTATTCGAAGAGATTCTCAACGTCACAACCTACTCGATACTCTACGTTCTTTTCTGGACAGCTGTCTAAACTCCAACATTTAGATCCGCCGATGCCAGATAACGAGTTGATTACTGCATTGATACGTCAATTTCCAGCAGACGTCCAGAGGACTTTGATCGCAGCTGATATCTACAATATGGAACAATTTGATGAAGTATTACAGAAGCTGGACCATACAAACGCTCAATTCTTCCATCAGAAGGGAGTAAAGAGTAACAACGCTGTGTATGCTGTTATGGCTGACAGTTATTCTCAGACACCTCGAGAGATTCGAGAGGAGCGAGAAGAGAAATCGCCGAGGGAAGATTCCAATAAGAGAGGATGGAACCAGTACAGTAACAGATACAGTTACAAACCATATGCAAGACCGGATGGTGGTAATCGATACAACACTCGATGGAGAAGACCACGTGATACTCAAGGAAGGTACCAAGAGAGAAGATCCTATGGTAGAAATAATTATAATAACAGAGGGAATGTAGATACTCGTCAGTCCAATGAGGAGTTTAACAAGGAGACAAGGAAACATTTGGAAGCAAGACACCAAGATAACTTGCAATTTTTGGAGCAGAGGCCCAATAATCCAGGTCCATCGGGAACACAACAATCCCGGGGGAATGGTAATGAAAAAAAAACTTCGAATTCACAGTAGAAGATAGAATTTTGAATACTTTCACTTCCAGAATTATTAAATGGCAAGCAGAGGATGATGATTTAATTCAACAGAATGACGAACGAAAAGAAATGGGTACCAGAATTAGAATGCCAATTTATCATGCGAAGTATTTGGTATGCCTGTCGATACTTTGATCGATACTGGGGCTATGCTTTGTCTGGTGAGTGAGAAGCTTTATATTCTGTGGAAGCTCAAAGAGAATTTAGAGGAAATTCCAGTATCAGGAATTAAGATCCAAGGAATAATACCCAATAAAATATCTCTGTGTAAAACACAATTATACTTATGTATTACGATTGGAGGACATGATTTCCGACATGTATTTGTTGTAATGAAGGACATGGCTTTTGACATGATATTGGGAGCAGATTTCATTCAGAAATATCAAGCAGTGATAGATATGAAGACAGAGACGATTAAATTCAAGAATACCGAAGAGATTAACTTCGAGGGAAAAGAAGAGGAAGACATCGAGGGAGATGTTCAATGGTCTCTGATTTTTCATGAAGCTGAAGGAAGAGAAGTCTACACTGAGAAGGAGTCCCCAGAGCTAGGGAAAATTTTGGAAGAGTATCAAGATATTTTTGACATTAAGCCTGGTGAAATTAAGGATTTTGAATATCATATTCGAGTAAATGATGATGCACCTTTTCATGCTAAATTGTATCCAGTAGCAGAAAAGCATCGAGAAAAAGTAAAAGTGCTTATCAAGGAAATGGAAAGTAACAATGTGATTGAAAAGTACACTACATCTTATGTCAATCCATTAGCAGTAGTGTCTAAGCAAGATGGAAGTCTGAGGCTATGTTTAGACGCGCGAAATTTGAATTCAAGATTACTGCCAGAGTATGACAGACCACCAATCATTAGGGAACTGTTAAGAAAATTCCAAGGCAAGGTCTGGTTCTCTAATATTGATCTCACTTCGTCCTACCATCATATTAGGCTTAGTGAAGATTCTAAGAAGTTTACAGGATTTATGTTTGACCAGCAGACATATGTATTCCGCCGTTTACCATTTGGAGTCAAAACATCTGGATCCGTTTTGATCAGAGCCCTAGAACAAAATTTGAGTCCTGAAGTAAAAGAGATAGCAATTCGTTATATTGATGATATCTTAATTGCATCTGAGACTAAGGAGGAACATTTGCTACATCTTCAAATGTTATTCGCCGATTTGAGAAAAGCGAACTTCAAAGTAAACCTTCGAAAATGTCAGTTCTTTCGAAAGGAAATAAAGTTTTTGGGTCACATTTTGGATGGAGAAGGATACCGTCCCAATGAGACGAAGATACAAGCAATTGCAAATTTCCCTAGACCTACTAGAGTGAAGAATGTCCGTAGTTTTCTCGGGACATGCCAATTCTTTGCAGGGCATTGTCCGAATTTTACCAAGACAGTTGCGCCATTGCAGGAATTGTTAAAGAAAGGAAATAAATGGAAATGGGATAAAGATTGTGAACAATCATTTCAAGATGCCAAGAGGTTATTGGTAAACAGTGTGAAATTGGAGTATCCTGACTTTACCAAGAATTTCATCATAGAATCTGATGCATCCACCGTAGGGATTGGAGCTATTCTACTTCAAGAGGATGAAGACCACAAGAGACATTACCTGGCGTTCATTAGCAGGAAACTTCGTCCATCAGAGAGGAATTATTACACCACAGAGTTAGAAGCACTTGCTGTAATATTCGCATTGGAATCATGGAAGAAAATGTTAATGGGACATTCAGTCATTGTGAGGACTGATCACCACGCATTGGAGTTTATTTTGAGAACAAACTTTGCCAGCGATAGAATAACTAGATGGTCACTTTTTATTCAGCAATTCAACCTAGTTATTGAACACACTCCTGGAAAGTTGAATGTGGGAGCTGATTTGTTGAGTAGAGCAGTGGAGTCTACATCTAAGGTTTTTCAAGTTAACCTGACACAAGAGGATGAAGATACCTTGAGAAGGTTAAGGTTATTGCATTTATCCCAGAGGAGAGACCGATGTCTTAGGAACATTTTTCGTTTTCTACAGGGAAACATGGATCCCAATGATGATGATTTTGTGGAAACTGAAAGAGTTTCAAGAGATTTTATGATGTTAGATGGTTTAATCTACAAGTTTGCAGATCCCGACCATACGAAGCTGAGAGTAGTGATACCTCCACGATTGCAAAAACCCATTATTTGGATGGCACATAGAATCGCAGGTCATGCTGGAGTAGATAAGACAGTCAACATGATTCAAGAGAAATTTTCGTGGGAGCGAATGCGACAAACTGTCAGAAACACTATTCGAGAATGCGACTTATGCCAAAGGAGTAAACATAATTCCAGATTACTGAGAGAATTACCAAGGCCTATTATTCCTTCTAAGCCTTGCGAAATCTTCGCGACTGATTTATATGGTCCTCTCCCGAAGTCTAAAAGAGGTAACCGATATATTTTGGTGACTATGGATGTTTTTAGCAAATACACCATGTTACATCCAATTCAGAAGGCAAACGCAAAGTATTGTGCGAAGAGAATTAGAGACAGCGTGATTCCGGAAGCAGGCAAACCGGAATTCCTTTTATCAGATCGTGGACCTCAATTCACATCATTGGAATTTCGAACCATCATGAATAATCTTGGGATTAGACAATTGTTTTGTTCTATTAGACATCCAGAGAGCAATCCAGCGGAACGCGTGATGGCTGAGATAGCAAAATTTTGCCGCCTCTATTGTCCAAATGAGCATTGGAAATGGATGGATGTTCTTTCTTTAGCATCCGAATCCATCAACTCTACTATTCATGAGAGTACTGGACAGATTCCTATGTTGCTACATCATGGAATTAAACCAACACGATTATGGGACCGAATCATCTCTATTCCACCTGAGATTGAACCCAGTCGTCAGATGAGGGAAACTCTAGCTTTAGACAAGTTAAGGAGTCAAGCTGAGAAGAGAGAGCGCAGAGTGAGAGGAAAGCGTTTTCGCAGACCCTTGCGCGTAGGAACTCTTGTTTTAGTGAAAAGACCTACACCTTCTGACGTGCAAAATCGAGTGTACTCGAAATTTGCAAGCCTTTACACTGGACCCTATCGTATTGTGGAAGTAAACAATAATGGAAGCTATGAAGTAGCTAATACACGAACTGGTAACATCGTGGGAACTTACAATGCATCGAATTTGAAGATCTATTATTCAAGAACCAGATAATTTAATGTGTAGATAGGAAAATTAAAAATTTTTCAATTTTTATTTTTTGCTAGGTGTGGGGTGGATGTGCCCAACTCTAGGAATGGGTATTCCAAGTTTCAGACACCTAGATATCAAGGGAAAGGCTGTAGCAGCTTTTGAAAGTTCAGATATTTGAATATCGCGCTACATTGCTTCTCGAAGCATTTCGAAGGATTTTACCGATAGTTGGATGGTAAATGACGTAGCGAGTCATAGCAGAGGTGGAGGCTATTTATTGATTAAATAGTTAACTATGGAGCAGAGACTTGAGACTGGGATCAGATTACTGGCACGGCCAAATGAAAGAAAACGCAATTAGTATCAAGTAAATCGGACCAGGGATTCAAGAGATATGAGGATTTCTAGATATCAGGCGATGACGCGTGACCCTGACCGTTTTGTATAAAAGCCAGCTGGAGCAGGCATGGTTAGCTCACTTCAACACAAGCACTTGCATAGCAAGTTGCGTCTACGCTGAGCCAAGGCACATGGTTGCCGCATCTACGCAGAAGTTCTGTTCAAATCGTGATAGTCACGAGAAGTGCTGCGCAAACGAGTTGGAACTTAGTAAGTTTCTGGTGAGGAGAATCACTGAGGTGATTGATTTCTACAGACATTGGTGGAAATATTTATATTTCCAAAAGGACATATGCTAGACTCTGTCTAGAAAATAGTATTTTGTCACAGTCCAATAGTAACTTAATACTTGGATGTTTGAATCCATTTGAAGTCAGTTTTCATATTTTGTAACTATTTAACCACTTCGATCTGTCAGTACACTGAAGACTAGTCTATAACGGTGGCGTTCATTAGTCTACGCAAGGGAAACTGCAAGTTGTCTAGCGCATGGCAGATGGTGATATTAATAAACCATGCCCAGGGAACGATCTTCAGAACAGCCGTTAACTGCTTAGACTGTCAATGTTTTTCTTGTACTGATGAGATTACAGTGAGTTATGTTACAACTGACACATTTAAGAAGAGATCACTTAGATCTGACCCTATTTCAACAAACTGTTATGGCTTTGTTAGAAGCTCATATTAAAATGGAACCACAGTTTATTCAAACGTTGAAAGATACTACCACTATGTCTGACTAGACGATTTGTGGGTCTACAATGGCGGCCGATACAAGGATTATACGTGCTTGTCCGATAGGGCATGTCTACGGATAAATCTGGTATAGACCAGGTTTACTACACTTCAAGACCATCAAGAAATGTAAGCCACATTTGAATTATTTTATGCCTAGCTAATTGGAACAAACTATTTTTCTGCAGATGACCAACACATTTTTTTCCGTCGTATTTAAAGCTTGTAATGATTTACGCAAGACTTATTAGAGTTATTCTGAGTATTTTCAGCACTCAGAACAGTTTAGGATCGATGACCGAGCATTTTGAGCATTTATTTGAATTTTTCATATTTTTGGGAAATCACGGTAATCAGCCGATGTAACTGTAAAAGTTAAATTTATTTTTGTTGAGGAATGGATATTTTTTCCATATTCGAAGGTTCGAACATGTGGATTCTCACATAATGAGATGATAATTAAACATATTTGAAATAATAATAATAATAATAATAATAATAATCCACTAATAATAATGAAAATGAAAATCCACAGCCTGCTTCCAGTCTCCGACCGGGTCAGGAATGGAATGAATGAAGCCCCTATCTAGCGGCGAGGATATGAACTGTGCCGGCTGCCGAGGCCTGACGCACTCCTCTGGGGCAATGATTAGATGAATGACAGATGAAATGAAATGATAGTGGAGAGTGTTGCTGGAATGAAATTTTGACAGGGAAAACCGGAGTACCCGGAGAAAAACCTGTCTGCCTCCGTTTTGTCCAGCACAGATCTCACATGGAGTGACCGGGATTTGAACCACGGACCCAGCGGTGAGAGGCCAGCGTGCTGCCGCCTAAGCCACGGAGGCTTTACACTAATAATAATAATAATAATAATTTTCATAATTTTCTAAATAATTCTTGGATATTATATTTTATATAATAATCATATGTATTGAGAAAGAGCCTATGAAGTAGTTTAAACATTTCTAGTCGGGAACAGGAGATTTTCCGAAGGAGAGTGGTTAGCGCAAGCCCGCATTCAACCAACATTTCAGTTCTGGTTGAACAGTTGATATTTGCAATGAGCAAAGTATATGTTTCATATAACACGGAAAGGCATGAAACGGGAAGCAATTGATATTTGTATCAAATAGGATATTTTTGTATTTATATAAAATCATGACGTAAATACACTTCGAAAGTGAAATAATGCTTTTCATAAGTTTGGTAAATTCACGGGTTGAACTGAATGGTAAAATAAAATAAACTTGTTAGTTTATTAATCTTCCAGTGTTGATAACAAGCAGAGGCTTGATTTATTGTATAAATTTTGGGAAGATAATTTATGTGTGTGGAGTAGTTGAAATGCCATTCCCAGGTGCGCATGTTTAAGTCGCAGGAATGAAGGTTTTTTCGAGCATCAATCAAATAGCAGGTTCGATGGCTCAGGTTTATAGTAGGAGTATTGGAGCCACACATTTCGTCGTATGAATAACCCGAAGGTTATTTCTTTGAAACCATCAGTTCTTATTTCAACCTTGTTTACGAATTCCATTTAGACTTTGATTTTGCTAGAACCCGGAATTGTCATGATAGTAGTTTATTCTTCTTCAGAGGAAGACCTTTGCCGTTGTTGTTATTGTAATATTGTGTTCTTACACAGATAGTAGAATGGGCCACTGCCAATTTAAAATAATTCTTTAACCACGAATAATTTTGAAGGATATTTTCAATCCTAATGCCATGAACTAAATGAATTCATTATAAAACTACAATTCTCATTTCCGCATTCTGTCGAAGAATTGCAAGTTGTGAAAGTTGCTAAGAATGGCCATGAATATAAATATTTTTATAATAATGTTCCCAAGTGGAAAATCTAATAGTTGAATGGTTCAACCATTTATTGATCAAGTTAATGATTCAGAAATCATATATTTTGTTTGGAACTTGAAGTTCATAATCGAGTCACTTCTCGAATGTTTAATGTCAGAAGAACAATTAATTGTTGTTGTGCTTCGCACAGTTCTTCGATGCTATGCTCAAGGTCAAATACTTTTCAGATGTTATTAATATGTGTTAATAATTTGTGTTGCTACGATGATGATAATATTTTTCAACGATATATTTTTGAAACTGGAAAACAAGTGAAAGTTTAAGAAATTCTATAAACATTTATTCTACGAGTGTTAATATCATGTAAATAGTCAAACAGTGATCTACGTTATTTCCAGTATGGACAATTCATTTTGAGCTGGAATTAAATGTTAATAATTTTGGAACACAGTCCACAGGACTATTAATCGGGCTTGTGTTTTCAAAAAGATTGTCAAATGTGTTTCTGTATATTGTGTGTAAATAAGAGTGTGGATCGCCACATGTGGATGATGCTGCTTTGAGCATTCTTGCAGTCAGATTTTAACTTTAAATAAACTGAGATAATTTTACCAGATGTGTTTCACCCAATTAAATCTCCTTCTATCCTTATTGTTGCATTGAGCCAAAAATCAGTAAAGCATTTTTATCAATTTGATGTCGTTTTTGCGATTTGCTTTAACCCATCTGGCGCTCCGGGATATTTTGACTCTCGTGCTGACTGTTGGTAAAATGCATATGTGGTCGTGCGGACTCCAGTCTAAACGGGCACAGTACGCGCATATAAATTACGATATTCCTTTGTAATATTACTCAAGTGTCTAATTTAAAGCGAAAGCACACCAGCATCATTGCATAACTGAGATAATATGTAGGATGATTTTAACCTATTGGAAATATCTGTTCCCGAAGGAAACAGGATGTTAATTGTCCGATTGAGCTATGTACATAAACAAATTCACATGAAATTTGATAAAATGGTCCGGTTAACCCAAAACAGTTGCCAGCGGTTCGTCCCAGTGTACCAATGGGCTCTTCAGTTGGATATGGTACAACTCTCCAAGACGCGTGGCAGTATATACTGAGAAGGCCTCTGCAAAGCACAAAATGTAGCCACGAGCAGCGCCAATGTACTACGGAATTCAAAACTTCCTTTCAAAAATAGTGTTAGCTTACCTTGCTAATCCATATTGGAAATATCTGTTCCCGAAGGAAACAGGATGTTAATTGTCCGATTGAGCTATGTACATTAACAAAAAAACATGAAATTTGATAAAATTGTTCGGTTAACCCAAAACAGTTGCCAGCGTTTTGTGCCGTGGTACTGCCCCCGAAAAATGAATTATTTGGGATAAAAATGAGATTATTTTTGAAGCCCATGCAGTAGCGGCTGGTGAAGAAAAATTGTGGGTGTGCACTCTTAAAAAAAACATCTAAATTTGATGCATATCTAAGCATACAAAATAACTGTCTCCTCACAATGTTACTCTATTTTGTATGCTTAGATATGCATCTAGTGGCACTTGGAGTTGGTTTTTCGACACCTCGATATTTTGCTGTTCTATGTTCCCTCCTGAATGCACAATGAAGCTGTTGTCTGATTTGTTACTTTCCTAGTACTTGTAATTCCCATTCTGCATTCATGTAGGCTTTTGATTGTTCACATTTGTCGATTTTAGTTAGATTTCATTAGAAAGCTACCTATTGCAAAGGGTAGTCTACCATTTCGACATCCGAAAAAAAATTGACATATCTTCGCGTTTCACATCCCACAGATCCCAAAACCACCGTCAGTTCAAAAGTTAATATATAATGTATATGTATAGGCCTACATAAAATATAACCGTTCAAAATCTCGGTCGAGTTCGCTAACGGGCAAAATCAGACCAAGGGGTTGGAAATGGCGGGAAAGTGAAATATTGCTATAACTTTCATAGTATGTTAAAAACTGAATCCATTCTAAGTTCGCACTATTTTTGGAATAAGGACCAAGTGCTTATCTTCGTATCTTTGACCAAAGGGGTGGAGAAAATAGAGTTTTTAGAGAAAAGAAATCATACCTCCCTTAATAGGTACAATATCAAAAGAGTTTAAAATGGCCAATACCCCTCTAAAATGTAACAACATTTTTTGCCTGAAAGAATATTTGATATGACCCACCCTTGCACCAAGAGATGAGCAAAATGTTTCAGGTATTATAAGAAGATGCTGTATGCTAAACATGTGGAACTTTCGTAGGTATACTGTACAACAATTGGCAAATTTAGTGAATTCGAAGCATTTTTCTTTGCCCGGTGAAATCTACCTCCGCTTTCAGCGTGCAGAGAGGGATATTCTTTTTTTTGTGCACGTAGTACGACTTTAAGCACGGAAAACAATACATCCAGTTGGTTAGTTCACAGCCACAAGCCCACTCATACTAACTTGCTATAACTTCATCATGGAATAAGCGATTCCTAACCTTCGCTTTGCACAGGGATGTTTGAATTAAATTCAGGTTTGGAATAGGTCTTCCCATTTCTTATTATATGGCCACCTTTTCTTGCAGAGTAAGTAAGTTGAGTCGATGTAATAGTTTTTAAATCCTGAACAGTAGCCATAATAATCCCGAATCCCACCTCGGCCGTCCTGAAAATGATTTTCGTGGTTTTCCATTTTTATCACTAGACAAATACCGGGACGGTTCCTTTCAGGCCAACGGTCAAAACCTCTTCTTTGACCCTGAATTAGACCCAAGTTTGCGGTCACCTGTCACCATCCCCAGTTGCATTTGCTGAAAAAGTGTGTTTGCCTCCCAGATACCATCCTTCCGACGGTAGAGGAATGATCCTAGCTATGTCAGTGGGTGAAGCCAAGCTGGGAGGATAAGCTATCAAATATGTAATAATGCACACGCACTCAAATATTCCACACTTTAGAAACACACTTGTGACAAATACTTGCCACGTCCAAGATCAACAAGATAATAGGCTGCGTTAATCCTCCAAATTACTGGACCTTAAAAAATCTGTAAATTATAAAGAAATGTACCGTAATGAAACTGAATTCACTGTTACAACTATAGACTATATAATATCATACAGTTGGCTGTATAATTGTGGTTTTAAAATGCACATTGAAAATCAAATGGCAGTGGCGCTATTATACAAGCTGCGTAAAGACACAACCTTTCAAACCATTTCAAACTGCACTTGAAACTCTACTTGGTACAACAATTCACCAACAGATAGTGTGGTAGCTCCTGCACGCTAGCGGTCATCGCTTCTTCGTCTGTCAATCAGATGCGACAGGAGATAGAAAATAAACGGAGCATGCGCTGTACAATTCGCCAGGCAAGGATTTGGCTCCGATTCTGTTATAGTAAACACACATCCCTTCTCCCCACTTGCCACCCCTCTTCTGCCGTCTAGCCTAACGCTGGCTACAAAGCTGCAGGTGGCGAACGGCGATATTTGATGATACCCGAGCCAGCACACAAGCAACGTACAGTGAGGCGCAACGAACGCGGTACATTTAAATGTATAAAAGCGGTATCCTGGAAATTTGTTGACGCTTTATACTACCATAAAATCTTATATTAATTTTTATATTCGTAAAATTCAAATGTGAACGGCATTTTTTCAAGAATGGGTGTGCACTGGCTCCAGGGCGAATACCCAGAAACCGCCACTGAGCCCATGATATAATTTAACATGCCAATATAGATGCTGGAACTTGACACACACCAGTCATGTTACTGTGTTGAGCAAGGAGGGAGATTCCATCACGTGATATGTTGCGCAATAGAATATTCCAGAAGCTTGGAAATGACCTAGCAACAGTGGATGTATCACGGAATATGTTTAAATATTGTTATAAAATATATCATTGTATATGAGCTCACAGCCAATAAGGAGAGGTCTTAGTGAAGACGGGATTACCTTCAACTAATTTATATGGAGAATTATTACATTTCGGCCCGAAGAAAGTTATTTTATGAATTGGTAATTAGAAGAAAATTATAAGAAAATATTACAGATGCTTTGAAAATCGCCGAAAGGTCGAAATATGACGTAATACGCATTTTTTAGTGCGCGCTAAATTTCGGGGGGGGGGGGGGCAGCGGAATCAGAAATGGCGGCTAGAACTGTTGCCAAGCAACAGGGCTCTTGTTCCTGCGAAGTTTGAAGTGTGCAGACGTCTATTCCGGGAGACTTGTAGTCCCGAAGGTCTTAGCTGAGTCCGGTGTTTCGATGACTCGTGGAGACAGCGGCATTAGAGGGTGAATTGTGGAGATCGCCCGTGCTTCGATTTAGGTGAAGTTGCGAAGAGTCTTAATACCGCCATAACTGACTATTGTTTGTCAATAGAACAAATCTTTTTAGTACAGATTATAGTTCCGAACGCATAGAAGTATTATACAACGGAAGACTTTAATAAATATAGCCGTTTTAGAAGTGAAGAATAAAAGTGACGGACTCAATAGCCGTAAAGCATTTTAGTTACAACCAGACTGCAGCGAACATAGATTCATTTTATGAAGTTCGCGTGAGTAACAGTGATTGACATTAACATTGAAGCAGTATATTGTTAGCCTACACCAGCATTATGAGTGTGTATATTCAGCAAGTGGAAATATTATTCATGAGACATAATATGTTTGAGATGATGAATTAAGAACTTATATGCGCCAGGTATACTTTTGAAGCAGAGTAATAGATTCAACAATGGAGCTTCGATAATGAGATTACTCTTTGTCAAAGCATCAAGTATACATGAAACGTTATGTACACCAACATCTCGTACATTAGCGTTATTCATGAATTTGAGCATGACATCTGCAAGCTACATAAATATTTCATAGTACACCTTTATGAACATTTTTATCAACGAGTGAGGTCCAGAACTTCCATTACGAATTTATTTGTGAATATGAAGCTGAACCTACAACATTACTCGATAATATAATGAAACTCTATCAAGACGGAGAATGAAGATATAAGAAGAAAGTCAAGATGCCAGGGAAGGACCCGACAACAGAGAAGATCGATGAACGGGAGGTTGCTGTTCGATCCCAGATGGAGCTTGATGTTTTCCGGAGAGGAATTCCTTCCTCTTCCGAGGTCGTTGGTTCGAGGGGACGGACTAGGGTCCAGCCTAGTTTCTTGGAGAAGGAAACAACTGAGTATTTCCAAATACTTAACCAGAACTTCGAGAGATCTTCCGTCAAAGTAGCAGTGTTTATTTCTATGTAGTTAGAGCTTTATAGTGACATTTCAGAGCAAAACCTTTATCCATATTTCGATGTGTATTTATATTTCATGTATGTAACAACATTTTAATTCTACGAGATCATGTGAGGTGATCGTTTTAGGACATTTTCACATTGCTATACTACGATCCAGTTTCTAAACTGAGATAGTTAAATTTGTTTAAGGAATTAGTATTCCAGTAATTTTTATTGAAGATCAGTAATTTAAATTTTAATGATTTTCAATTCATTTTGAATTCAGGATTCAGACATTTTGTCTAGGATGCCAATTAAATTCTTTTTAGTAATTTAATTTGGGCATCTTAATTGTTAAGAAGAAACATCAAGAGAAGAAGAAAGAACGTGTGATACATTGTTGTAATATCACAATCATTATGAACTTTACGTCGATCTGACAAGAAACATTCGTCATGATTTCGATAGGAAGTCATATACTCATAGACATTCTTTGTATAGAATGGAGACACATTCCGAATTTGACAATCTTTATTTAATTAGAGAAAGCTTAAGATCTTTCGTCTATTTAAATATTTATATATATATATATACTAGCAGAAGTACCCATTCTTCGAACGGTCTTCGGTATTAATAACCAGACGTAATCAATTCAGCTACTGTTGCAATGGTTAGAAACTTGGAACCTGTTTCTCGACAAAGAAAAATTATTAGTGAAAATATGCTTTGGAACTAAATTTACCTAACTTGTACTTCCTGACGTGAAAAAAATTGAAAACCTCGTAGACGAAACGCAATACACGTCAAATAAAACTCACCTTCACTGTTGTGTCAAGTCCCCATCCAGAGGAAGACCCCTTTAATAAATTATAAAGGCTTGTGGTGCATGATAATTCAGTTTTTTAGACTCCAATGGCCCAAATTCCTAAAAGCAAAAACAAAAATAAAAACTAAACTACCGTATTTCAATTCAGGAATTTTTGAAAACAATGTTTCTGTTTGGAGATATAATAGACCTTCTGTACGACATAACGCACATTTAAGTCGTGTGAAAAAATCTAGGGTACCCCTTGACCCCCTTAAGGGCATTGATGAATTTTACAGTTTTAGTTTATTCCGTAATAACCTTGGCTGGTTGGTTGGTTGGTTGGTTCCTTAGTTTAGGAGCTGCGACAACGCGGTCATGTAGCCCCGTGTACTTTGGGTGTGTGTAGAATCTGTCTGGTAACCGGTGTTAAATGTGATGACTGTATTAGTGTGTGTATCTGTTTTTTTTTATTCAATTAGGGACTGCAACTTTGAATTTTCAAATAGTTCCTACTTTTGCCGCCAAACGCCACCGCCAACGACTACTAGGCCTAGTTCAGAACTAGCTACTAGACGCCACCGCAGTCGGCTCTTGGCAATGAACGTAGCAACCTAAGAGCGTTGTTTACATTCTTAACCTATCCAATTTAGTTTCACACAGGTGTAATTAGTGGAAAGATTTTTAACATGCCATAAATCTATGACATGGGACCGCCGGCTTTACTTCCCCTCCGAAGGAAGGCATACTGAGGGATTTTTAACGCTCTTAAAAATCCGACGGCTTCGGCCGGGTTTGAACCCGCTATCTTGAGCATAGAAGCTCAGCATGCTACCAACTACGCCACCGAAGCCGCTTAAACCGTAATAACCTTATAGCCATTTGCAAACATTCACAGAGTGGCTTTACTTTTTGCAGAAATAGATGGAAAGTTGGATGTCACCTTTTCAGATATTGTTGTCATGGTTACTGGCTTTCATTCCTTCATTAGTTTATTAAATGAAATATGGGAATATGAAATGGGAATATCTCAGAAACTGTTGGCTTTAGAGCCTTAAAATATACTTTTCGGGGACCCTTTACTGCTATTTAGGGGCACCGAGTTTTGTTTCTGACACTAAAGGGCTGAAAATAAGCTTTGACTCGTCGTTGTAGGTCGTAGTATAATAATAATAATTATAATAATAATATGACAATATAGGGATAGGGATATAATAGACCTTCCGTACCACACCCGCACGTGTAAATCGCGTGAAAAATCTAGAGTACCCCTTGACCCCCTTAAGCGCATTATATGACATTGATGAATTTTACAGCTTAATTTGGTTCCGATATAACCTTATAGCCGTTTGCAAACTATCTCAGTAATGTAATAAATGGAATTGTATTGCGTCTTACAGCAATAGATGGACCTGTGAGATTCCGTTGCCATGGTAACCGGCTTGCATTCTTTCGTTATTGTATTAAATGAAATTAGTTTTCTGGAAATATCTCAAAAACTATAGGTTTTAGGGCCTTAAAATGTGGTTTTCGGGGGCCCCCGAGTTTTGTTTCTCACATTGAGGGGCTGAAAATGAGCTTCGTCTCGCCCGTCTACGCCTATTTCAGCAAGTATTTTAAGGGGGTAGCCCACTTTTATGTGAGATACAGAGAAGAGGTACATCAATGATTAGTGTCGTGCCTCTGAAGGATATCTGTACCAAATTTTACGTTGATCCACCCAGCCGTTCTCGAGTTATAAGGGAACATCTTTGTCCACAGACAGACAAACAGACATACAGACAGACACAAAAAATTTTTTTCGCGCATCCGTCATAAAACAGTCTGAAACGCGTAAATAACGCAAATTTCCGTAGAAATTCAGAAAAAACAGACAAACTTTCATTCTTATATATAGAGAGAAGATATGAGATATATCTTCATGGAAGATTCTTCCATCCGACGGTAGGGAATTCAAAGCTAGTTTATCCCCGTTGAGATTGATTTTATCGGACACATAAATAACATTTGTGGTTATTCATACACAATGTGTAATGTCACGACATATTGTGGACGTGTTATTGCAGGACGTGTAACTTTGAAACCAGACGAGTACGGTGGAACATAAATGTATTTTTATTAAATGTATATGTAACATTTAGTCGACATCTAAGTAACATTTTAAAAGTAAACTCATGGAGGTCTTACACGTTATGTCTAAGGTCGTTAGTATGAACGAAGGGAACGTTTAATAACAGACGTAGCTGTTTGAGATGCCAGCGGTTGATTGTAGGAACGCTGATGAGTATGCCAATTTTATGTAAATGCTAGTTTCGTGGAAGAGAAGATGGTTACAATTATTTTGTGTAATACATTGTTTAACAAGTAGTGAAGGATATTATATTTCCGTATACAAGGGTATACGAGGCTTTATAGGGAAATGTTGATGTATTTGCGAAATGTTTTCCGCAATGAAGTGAAGTCGTTGCAAGGCAAGACTATTTTGATAAGCATTTGGCATTATGCCACAGGAATCGAGTTATGAAGAACTCTAATGTATAAATACACGATTTAGATGTGGAGACAGTGGAGGAATGATCGGAAATTGAAATGGGAAAATGGATATTAACGTCTGTTATTTATACTAATTCTTTAAATTTTTTTAAAAACACGATTTGAGTAAATGCGTGTGTTTAATCTTTGCTGGTTGAACACATTAGACTGAATTCGACTACAAACCTGATATGACAATGTGCAGTAGTATTTTGAAAGGTGAAGGAGATCTTTGAAGGATCCTGATAATGTGTGGAAGGATTTAAATTAGGATCAGAGCTAAAGCTCATATATATTCATATAACGAATTTATATCGTTATTGAGACACTGGTAGTACTGAGAGTTAACTATTTTACCAAAATAAAAATAAAAACCCCCAAAAATACCAGAGACGAAAGTAGAAGGTGTTGAACAAAACCATTTACCCAGGCAGTTAAATAGTATGAACATAAGAGAATAACGAACTATGATACAAGAACACAGAGGTCACTTTGATATATATATATATATATATATATATATATATATATAATTGACAATTAATAATATTACATGCATTTACAAGACAGGAATAAAATTTAAAAGAAATTAGTTCTTGGCATAAACAGCTAATAGAATATAAGCAAGGAATCCCACCGATTGAGGAGGAAAAGGGTTGAATTAATTATATTAAATGAGCAAAGGAAAGTCAAAGACCAACCAAAATATCCAACGTTAAATAAACAGATAAATTACCTTTAAAGGATACTCAAGGTATGAACCGAAACTAGTTCAAGTTCAAATACGGTCTCAACTCAATGCAATCAATTAAGTTAGTTTTATTAACAGGAGCGAATTCAAGGTACGTCTGATCGCAATCAAATCCACAAAACATCTGCTTTTTATCGACACGAAACAAAAACTATTTTTTTTTACTGCAAGGAAGAAACGATAACAATCGCTTCGGTTGTCACCAGGCAACCCATTACACAGAATAAAATAAGTGCCATAATCTGAGACACAAGTTACAGTACCTATATGAGGCATTCTAACAAGATACAAGGAGAAAGAAAAATTTACGAAAGATAATTAGGTTAAGAAAGTCCTTGCACTTGACCAAAATGAAGACTGAATTCTACATGGTTTGTAGCTCAGAAATAAAATAAATAACCACATTCCCCCAAAAGGTACATAGAATATATTACATAATTGGAAACTATTTTAAATATATCGACAGATACTTTACCGTAACTCCGACCACGAGGCTAGGCCAAAACACGAGTGAACAACAGACCGCCAACATAAAATAACACAAGTTAAGAAATTACAATACGTCCAAGATAAAAAACATATCGATAGAAATAAAACAGCTTCCAAAATATCTCACAATATTTACAAACCTTTTCTAAAACATACTGGTTGAGAAGTCCAAAATATTATTACACCGAGTCAAAATATCTTCAGGGATATGTCGGAAGTACTTCCTAGTCAAGTGGAATTATGAACATATTCCAGAATAGAGGCTATGTTAGCCTTCAGGGCTAACCAGCCTGGTTTAATATCGGAGTTATAAATTTTGCATCTTGCTAGTAAGGATTCCAATAGAGAATGATTTTACTTATTATTGCTGTATCCAAGGAAACAGCCTTTTGTTGACTTCGGCAGCCATCGGAGGAAATCGTAGATAGAGAGTACAGCGCTCCAAGTGGCAAATCCAATAGGAGTAGTACTAATATTCTCCGTCAGCAGCATCCCGCAGCGACAAACGAGTTTCTAGTCGAGCTCAACAGGTAGCGTGGCAAGTCTGTTTATCTCAAGCACAATCACAATAGCTAGACCAACTTGGTTACATATTAGCAAGGATAAGGTTCACGTCAGGGAAATTAAAACGCGTCATCTCTCCTCCCCACTATACAGGACGATAGGACACAAATGTACACCAAGTCTATGTGTTGAGAGGGAGAGGGAGTAAATAGAGCTGCATATGAATATCAGTTCGTTCTTTCATAATAGTCCAAGGTTCGCCAATCTTACCATCTTCAAAATAGGCACGCACCAAAGCGTTCATGCATCTAACCTTTTCCAACATGCTTAGAGTTTCAATTCCTTACTTGGTAACAAAACAGTTTTTCTTTTTTTGTAACATTAAATACAAATTAGAAGTTTCTTGGCTGATGACGACACACTCCATCTCAACGTAGAGGACACGGCTTTACTCGACGAAGTCCGGGCCCAGAACATTCGCCACAGTCGCCAACTCGCCAACCAGGATGACAATATCAGCTCTTGATCTGAAACCAAATTGTACTCCGACAGCAAGGTCCATGTTCTTTCTTCATGACATATTAAGATAATGCATCCTTACAACCAGTTCACAATCATCCAAATAAGTAATAAATGATCAACCAAGTATCATTTTCCAAATGACCCAAAAAAAATTCCTCCCATCTCAAAGATTCCTTGCTTTTACAAAATAGGAACATAAGTTATGTCATCCAATAACCATACGGTTTACATCTTTTACAGAATTATATTTTATGGAGTATTATTAATTAAATCATAACTTTGTGGGACGTAATTCCACAGCTATTTGAAAGAAAAGATAAAATAAGAACAAACGGACCTTGAAACAATTATCAGCCAACCGAAGATCACAAAAATGAAAATGACGTAGGTTAAGTCTAACATTGCACCATCGTAAATAAATGAAGATTACCATTAAGTTTTATAGACTTCATAAATAAAAGGTGGTCCAAGGAAGGTTACAAGCGAGCAAAACGAGAAAAAACTAAGAGTGAACCAGACGCTAACATCGCACAAGAATCCCTTACAAATACCCGATGAAGCAACACGAAATACGAAAACAAGGAAGGAAAATTCATGAGCGAGTCTCATGCTATCAGAACCTCAGAAACGAGAGAAAAAATAAATAGATAAGTACCAACAAAGTTCAAAAGGGGAGAGGCAAAGCAAATACCAAAAAATAACAAGGAAAACCAGAAAATATTTTAGTATCAGATCACACGTGCAGAAAAAAGAAATACACACAATCTTTCACACACTCGTACATAACCGCAAAATTCCCACAATTACTGATTACTATTTACCACCCGCAAGGTAAATGCCCCAAAATATCTACCAGTATATAAATAAATGTTCGTGAAAACCCAATTATACAACATACGTACCCACCATAACACTCACTCACATGTATGCAGACTCGGAACATACACAATAAATGAAACGTACACAGAACGCACATGACATGAACCTATTGAGCCCTTTTAGCATATCACTTTCACAATTACAATTATTCAATATCATACTTCACTCAATGCTTACCCTGCTCAGAATGACAGTTAACGAACCCAAGGAACGCATCTCGAAAGAACAATACGGGTATTTTCCTTATAGCATTACTTACCTTTTCAACAACTATCAGCCAAAACATAACATTCAATACGTTTTACATCCCTGATGAAACAAGCAGATAAGGCGACATAATGTACACCAACTTGGATCAACTTGGGATCTTTTGTAAGGAATGCTTACCTTTCATACCAACGACTCTTTTCCTTCATCTTAATTATAACAGTTCCATACCAGAGATAACAAGAATCGAAATAAAAACTGTCCTCATTCAACAACACAATCATTCAAATCACTACCTAGTGCACTTAAGTAGCAATATATTTTAACGAAATATTTATTTACATACTCGGTATTATACAATCAACAATGAACATTTTGACTAGCGCAAACCTAACCTTATTTTGAACAACAAAACAACAATTTCCCACCCCTTAATACAAATCTAAATTACCGCAATCACACTAAACACAACCATTCTAGATACACACAGTTTTTCATACACAATTTAGAAGAATTACAAGCTAAGTATAATACTTACGGTGAGTGAATCACAACAGGAAGGACAAACCAAAACATCTACCAAAAAACAGCAAAAAAAGAAATTACAACCAAATAAAACATTACTCAGAAATATCACAATTTTTCTTCACTTGTGATAAATGCACCCTGAAAATACGTTTTTTCTGAGGATCACTCACTAGCATAGTCACTGGAGTGATGAAACTAAGAATTTTGCAAGGGCCTTTAAATCTAACAAGTAATTTCCCGGATTCTTTGGGACCAGCTTCTTTTAGCGAGAAGTTTCGAACATATACCTCATCACCAACCTTTAATGAACACTGTTTA
Organism: Meconema thalassinum; assembly: GCA_946902985.2. Taxonomy (NCBI): domain Eukaryota; kingdom Metazoa; phylum Arthropoda; class Insecta; order Orthoptera; family Tettigoniidae; genus Meconema; species Meconema thalassinum. The sequence continues at coordinate 651,804,249 of OX336390.1, forward strand.
CGACCCACATTATACCTTCTCTGCAACTTTTCATGAGCAATCTTCATGTTTTCCCTAGCTTTCTTCCAAACCGCCTGAACATCCAAGTTAGAAATGTTCTCAGGCAATAGATCGTTGAGAGACCATAAATTTGATATCGGAGAATTAGGCGAATATGAAAACATCAGATTAAAAGGAGTGTTTCGGTGAGATTCATGTATAGCCGTGTTGAAAGCATAAGTTATCAAAGGTATGCAACTGTCCCAACCCTTGTGATCATTGTGGTGATACGCAATAAGTGCTGCCCGTAAATTCCTATTCACCCTTTCGGCATATGATCCTTTAGGGTAGTATGGGGTGCTCGTGACATGAGAGATAGAAAATTCGAATAAATAATTTCGAAATACATTAGATGAAAAGCATTTGGCGTTATCTGACACCAGAAACTGACAAGGGCCAAAAGAAGCAAATATTTGATTTAAACATTTAATAACGGTTTGAGTGTTTGCCATACGAGTAGGGATGATCCAACTAAAACGAGAAAAACCGTCCGTGCAAACAAATACAAACCGATTTCCATGCTTTGACAAGGGCAGAGGGCCTACGAAATCGACGAACAATCTCTCCATAGGTTTAGTAGCGATTTCCGAGGATAACAGCCCAATTTTAGAATTGTTAGTAGGTTTAGCTAAGTTGCAAGCGTTACATCCGTTCACCAATTTCCTGATGTCTTTATCCATATTTTTCCAGATGAAATTCTGTCTAATTTTCTGCCTTGTCTTAAATACCCCAAGATGTCCACCAATTGGTGACTCATGGAAATACTTAAAAATCTCCGGTATAAGAAGAGAAGGTAGTACAATTTTAGGCAACCTATCGTACCTAGCGGAACAACATAATGTGCTGTTCTTCATCGAATACGGCTTCAAATTTTCTCCCTTTTCTAATTTCTCAATGATTTCATTCAAGCCAGGGTCCTCTCTTTGATATTAGGATACCTCCCTAAACAATTTAGGATAATTAGACAGGATAGTGTTCGCCTTGTTACTCTCATCAGACTTATCTTCGTCCTTATCCTCTATTTTCTCATCACCGTACATTCTACTAAGGCAATCAGCAATGACATTGTCCGTGCCCTTAATATGACGAACGCTGAATTGAAAGGCTAAATTACGGGTGGCCCAACGAGCTATCCTTCCAGTTTTCCTGGGTTTTCCCAATACCCAACTCAATGCCTGGTTATCGGTCTCGAGATCAAAGGAAACGTGCTCGATATATATATTTTAAATTTTTCGAGAGCAAACATAACTGCTAGCGCTTCTAATTCATACACAGAATACTTTATCTCAGCATCGTTTAATGTCCTCGAAGCATAAGCCACAGGTAAACTTCCTTCATCGTACTCTTGTAACAATACCGCACCAACAGCCTTGTTGGATGCATCGGTTTGGACGATAAACATTTTGCCAAAATCAGGAATAGCCAAAATCGGTGGATTGGTTAATGCCAACTTAGGGTCAAGAAAAGCTGATTCTTGGGACGGATCCCACGAAAATACAGTACCTTTCTTTCGAAGCATGTTAAGAGGAGTTGCACGGTGAGCAAAATTAGGAATAAATCTACGAAAGTAGTTAATCATCCCAATAAAACGTGCTATTTCTGTAGGCGTTTTAGGTTGTTTGAATTCCCTAATAGATTGGGTTCTGTTTTGGTCTACCGAGACACCGGATGACGATATCACATGTCCCAAGAATGATATTTGGGGTTTAGCAAAAGAGACCTTAGATAACTTGACCGTAAGACCACTATTCTTTAATCGAGACAACACCTCACGAATATGTTGGACATGATCTTCAAAGCTTTTACTAAAGATGACTACGTCATCTAAATAATGGTAAACGAATTTAAACTTAATTCCGTCAAATACGTTATCTAGCAATCTGCTCAAGACAGCAGCACCGGTCGACAACCCAAAAGGTAAACGTTCGAATTCAAATAAATTCCAATCTGTGGCAAAAGCCGTCACACTCTTGGACTTCTCCGCCAGGGGAATTTGGAAATAGGCAGAATTTAAATCTAATATCGTAAAATAGGACGCTCCTTTGAACCACGAAAAGCAGGACTGAAGGTCCGGAAGAGGAATCGATTGTAAGATGACTTTCTTATTTAATGCTCTGTAATCGATCACGGGTCTGAATTGACTATTGGGTTTAGGAACTAGAAATATAGGAGAAGAATATGCTGAAGTAGATTTACGAATAATTCCCTCCTCAAGCATCTCATCCACAATACCTTTTAAAATTTTCATCTTAGGAGGAGCCAATCTATAAGGAGACGCACGAACAGGAATGTCGTCGGAAAGCTCAATTTCATATTCTATTAAATTAGTAACACCTAATTTGTCAGTTAGAACCTCAGGAAATTCATAACACAGGTCTTTAATCTGTTTAGCTTGATCTTCGCTTAAGTTATCGAACTCTAAATCTTCAATGGTTATAACCCTTTTCTCTTCCTGAGTTGAGTTGACTCCACTAATACACTCCGAATGATTGAATTTCCATCTGAGATTGGGTTTGAAATGAAACCAAAAGGATTTAGAATTTAAATCTAACAATAACCCAACATGAGTTATGAAATCCGACCCGATAATCACTTGGTACGACAAATTGTCAACCACCCAGAATCTAAACATCCAAGAAAAGTTAAATATGCTGACCTTTACCTTTACATATCCTAAAATACTGAGTGAAGAAGAATTGGCTGCTATAAAGTTATGTGGTTCCTTTACCAAATTGCCAAATTTACAAACAGAAGACATCGTCCTGAACCATTTACTATCAGGAAATGAATTAACACTGCCCGAATCAATAAGAGCGGAGACGGGTTCATTATTTATACAAACATCAATGTATGGGCAATTATTTTTTGTCGCATCAGTGATACGGTTACATGTTTCATAATTAGCTTTACCAATTCGAGAAAATTTGTCATATATTTTACGATTTGTCTTAAGATCCTTATCAAAATCTGTTTTACGGTTACCTCTAATACCATCAGATTTTTGATAATCCGACAAGATCTTCCTATCATCTAGTCATTGCCTACGATTAAATCTTCTATCACACCACTTGGCTATGTGATCATAAGACCCGCACCTATCACAACGTTTACCAGTTCGAGTATTTTCGGTGTAATTGAATCTCCTTCTTTGGAAAGAAGTCTGTTGTAAATGATTATTAGGATTAACAGGGATATTAACCAAGGGAGGCGGAGAGTTAATCACTCTTACAGCGTTAATGCTTTTGACATTTTCTGCGATGAACTGCCTGCCATTGTCTGAAACGAAGGTGTCTGGGGTGCCGTGCGCTGTGAACAAGTCATCCTTCAGGGCGATTGTTGCTGCAGCTGTCGTGGATCTGATTCCGAAAGTGGAACACTTGTTCAACCAATTGCGTGGCGCCACCCTCTTCTGTCACCTGGCCAAGCCTTCACGCTCAACACTCCAACCCATGGCCTGATCAGTCCAATTCGTGCTGTCTGCGTCCTGAAAAGAAAAGTACATGGCCATTGGCTGCATTAATAAAATTAATACATATGAACAAGGACATGTTTTATCCGTCTCTTCGTATCGCGCACGCTTCAACGAATGGGAACTAAGTGCACTTACTCTTGTCGCCATGGTAACTAAGTGTCAGAGAGACCCTAGTCTCAAAAACATATCCATGTTAAGAGAACATTTCTATTCATTTTGAAGTGAATTGGATAATGATTAAGTCAGTAATGGGTCTCTTGGGCCAAGGCATTTTCGGGTGACGAATGGGAAAATGTTTCTTCCGAGTAAAACAAACTACATTTAGGGCCATTTTAAACAGGGCGTGGTTTGAGTCTGATGGAACCTGCATTTTAATCTCACGAACAGGGTCACTACTGATATCGCGCCAGGAGTTGGCAGTTGGGTTTGAACTGCAGATGTCTTCCCGCTCACTGCGTATCGCGCATTCCAAAAACATTCACTTTGTCACTACTTGCTTCACTCACTCAGCACATTCCATCTTTCACTAGCTTTCTGTCGTCTGTTGCAATAATATCCATTGGCATGCGGGTAGCCGATATATTTAAGTTAGGAATATGCGGGCCGCGCATGCGTACTGTACGACCCCCCGCACCCCGTCACAGCGTGTTCAACTGCCATCTCCTGCCGCGATGACAGTAATATTGAATTAATTTTAAATGTTAGTTTGCATATACTAGTTGTACTACCAGCCCTGGGAAATATAGGACTACTCCGATATTACCGATACGCCAATATATATGTCCTAAATATAATGTTTGTTGGGCATTCCGAACAATAGCGACCGCGGTGGCAAAGAGTGCTAACGCTCTAGCTCATACCTCGCTGGCTTTAGAAGAGCGTGGGTTTGAATCCCACCTCGGCCGTCCTGAAAATGGTTTGCATAATTTTAAGTAGGCTACAATTTTTTTCGGGCTTGTAGGCAGTGGCTGACCAAAGAAAGGAGCGGAGCCCTTCAAAATGCCGGACGCAGTTTCCGGTGAAACGTCGGGAGATATCCTGTCTGGACCACGGCCTACAAGCCTTAAAAACTTGTACTTAATAATGAACGCTGGCCGTGAAAGCCTAAGCTGTTATATGGTTTGCATAGTTTCCCATTTTCACCACCGGGCAAATGCCAGGACTATTCCTTCCATTAGGTCCATGGCAGACTTCCTTTCAAAATCCCTTCCTTGACCCTCCCTTAATTAAACCCAAGTTATCGGTCGTCTGGGTGATCAGTAAGGTTCGGATGTTAAGGAAAAGTCATATTTTTTTCCTGAGCTCATTTTACCCAAAATCTGAAAAATAAGTTTGAATGACGGGTCCCTGACCACGTTTAAATCAATTTGATGTTACCTATAAATGCATATTTCGGCCATTTTTATCGTTTTGGTCATATTCGGTCAGTTTTTAGTGATTTAAGGTCATATTAGGTTATAATTTCAGCATTTTTGTTTAAATTGAGGCGTCGTTAACAAGGTACGTGTTATCTGCGTCGTGTTTCAAACACAGGATTTCCGAATAGTGTAGTAGATATATTTTTCTTTCTTTTCCCGGAACAGGCAGATAGCAGGTTTAGAAGATCTGATTCCAAGAAGGCGCTCCTCTACGGACGTCTTTTAGCACATTTTTCTGGACAAGTTGGATTGCGACACTGTACGGATGAGGTCACGGAACATGACGATATTGTGCCACCGCCTTTCAACAGGATGTCACTCCAGTAGATATATTTAGCTCAGAAGCAATTAGCAAACAAGGAAAATGTTTTTATCTATAATGGTCCGTATTGAATTTAAATTCCTCTAAATAACTTACTCTTATTTCCGTATTTTCAATACTTGTAATATTATTAGCACTGTTTAGTACTGGTACATGTTTCGAACAATAATGTTGTTCTTCATCAGCCAGATATACACATTATAAACACTTATGGGCATAACATACATTGCAAATACACATAGTTCATTAAAAAAGTCACTTGTAAAATCAAAATATCACGTGTCCAATACACTGGAAAATTGTTTTGGCACTTAAGACGTTTACTGTATGTTAGTGATACTCTACCTATCCCAAAAATTCATGTCATATCTCATAGTTTTTTAGGTCATATTTTATAGTGTTTAGTTCATATTTAGCTAGTTTTTAGGGCATATTTGCTTGCATATTTTGTACTTCTTTAGGTCTTAAACTTCCGAACCCTAGTGATCAGCCTGTCACAGCTATCAAAGTGTGTTCAGCTCCCAGACATCGTCCTTGCGACGATAGATGGATGATCCCTCTCAGAGTCCGTGGGTGGAGCCGAGTTTGGAGGATAAGCGCTAACGAAGTTCCCACCAACATCGACAACTCATTTTAGCCTATTTTCATCGTATGAAATATACTCTACTAATTTTAGTAATGCAGTCAATTTTCTTTTCAGGACGGGTCAGAGAAGGGATTTTGGAATGAAATTGGCCGTGAAAGGAATCGTCCCGGCATTTGCTTGATGGTGTAAATGGGAAACTACGAAAACCATTATCAGGTTGGCCGAGGTGGTATTCGAACCCACACTCTCCCGATGCCAGCGAGGCGTGAAGTAGCGCGTTAGTGCTCTCGGCCACCGCGGCTGGCTAATGCGACCATCTTATGTCCGTGTGTGTCCCTAATAATTCTTAACTGCCGGAAATGAAACTCTGTAAGTACTATTACTTTGATACTAAATTGTTTCATTGTAACAGTTTAGAACTTTACTTTATTAGAGCGTCTGGTGGTTAGACTGTTCAACCAGGCTAATGATATGACTATCGGTCTTAGATGTAGCTGCATGGTTAAGTGTGCGGCAAACCAACAATTTCTTCTTGGTATCGGCCAATAAATATTTATTGAGCTTTTGAATTTCATAGACACCTGGTTCCTTGGTGGCATGTTTTGCTTATTTTTTAATTTTATTTCGAAGAGTTTCAATTTATTTACGTCACAGAACTTTTTTTAATTTTTGAATTTCTTTCACAATTTCGCTAGCAGAGTAGCTCGCACAGGCTACTCAAACGTAGTGGGCTGTTGTTCCCGGTTGCGTAAATCTAGCCGACCATTATTTAATTTTTTTAAATTTTGAGTACAACTGTTATGTAAAATGTATTTAATTAAACGGGGAATTCGCGGAGGAGTCCTTGCTCTGGGATGCCTCCTTGTCGATCGGTCCCTGCGTCCAGGAAACCTCTAATTGTTCAATTACATTTTATGACATGTGTGTATGTACTGCATACCCCTTATTATTCCCGTTTTCAACGGGGTCGGGGATGAGATGCGATCCAAGGGTGTGTGGTGGGTGGTTTTTACGGCTGGATACCCTTCCTGACGCCGACCTCATGAGAGGAGGAGTTAATGAGAGATGAAATGAATGAAGATGAATGAAATTGGTCAAGGATGTGGAAGGAAGCGGCCGTGACCTATCAGAAGGTACCGTCCCAACATTCGCCAGGAGTTGAAAATGGGAAATCAAGGAATACTATTTTAATGACGGCCGACGGTGGGGCTCGAACCCACGTCTACCGAGTCCGCAGATAGCTTGGCCCTATGGCCTATCACTGCGCGTTAGCGAACGTAGCTACCGCTGTTTGTCAACACATTTTGTAACATATTTTCTCTAAATTAATTTTAAAATGCTTTAAGTTACATTTTCCATTACTGTTCGCCCAAGAGCTCCGTTGTAAAGCTGAGAACCTGCCCAATACTTTGTTGGGGAATATATTTCCATATATATTTTGTGTTTTTTCCTTCTCTGATAGCGCCTTGGTGAGGTGCACCAGACCAACTGACGAGTCCAATGATACAATATCGTATCAATACAGATTGAGATGACCGAATAAATTAAAATTTTCCATTTTCTTTGAATTTGGTGTGACGTCATTATACTTAATTGGAGCATAAAATTTCCTGATCCTTCGGGATAATGGTTATTTCAAATTAGGAATGTGAAACTGTTTCAAAGACGACTCAGGAGGGATTCGAATGCATTTCTTTTCAGTTAACCTCACGGGTGATTGCATAATATTCTCACCCTCAAACCAGAATGAAATTCTTGACAAAGGTAGGACTATAACCAGAACATAGTACCGTACCCCGACACTTTGGAAGGCAGCACATTTGTATGAACGTCCAATATCTGGTCGATACTTCTGCCTGAATTGATAAACTGAGTTGAAAGGTTATCATGCGACATGATCATTGACCAGTGGTATCGAGTAGGAAGAAACTAGGACACTGTTTGAGATGCACTGCCTTACGGTACGGGATTTTCCGTTGAGTGTTTATCTTTCAGTTAAAGCTACTTAGCATACTCTCGAGAATCAAGGCAACGCGTTGTTTTTGTTTGATCGCTAAATTCTGAGAACCATCGACTTCTTGTTGGTTTTGTGATAAGTACACATTTCCAGTGAAGGTTATCGAGATCGTGGAGGCGGGACTTCACACTACAAAGCTGGAGGGGATAGGAGAGGCTTTAAAGACCTCGATCAGTAGCTTGATTATCGCAGTCAACATTTTGTTAGGAAGAAGACTCCAGCCGTCACAATGCAGAAGATTATATTAGCCGCTTTTGCCATCTGTCTGCTCTTTGGATACGTGGCCAGTCAGAGTACCTCCCCTGAAGGTAAGATTAATTCTTCCCTATATTTAGAGAAGATTGCTACAAGGCATAGCTCTCATCTGCTGTGGTCATGGTCTCGACGCCTTCAGTTGGCATTTGAGGAGGCGTAAATGTGAGAGACCCGTGTCAGTAGGTTTATTGGTACGTTAAAGACCCCATTCAGGGTAAAATCCAGCACCCCGACGTTTCTGAAACGACAATAGTTAATAGCGACGTAAATCTCTCAGCATTATTATTATTATTATTATTGATATTATTATTATTACATTCAGAGTTGAAAAATAAACGAATTACCTGCAACGCCTACTTTAGCTTGTAATCTACTGCAAGTTATTTTTCAGTATTATTCCTGTGATCAAAACATTTTCGTAGCGTAGTCAATGAGCAGTGGTTGACATAACGATGCATTTGTTGAACGATTAATCTCGAACAGTCTCCTAGATTCTTTCTACTCGATACCACTGTTAATCTTGAAGCTGGACCCAACGAGGAATCGGTCTAGTCCATAATGAGCATTGCTTGTATTTAAGGGGCTTTATGCACTCAAGAAGTTTCAGGTTTATCTGATAGAAGACATCATTTACCTGCTAACTGTCGCAGGATTTTCTAGGATGGACTTTGCTCACATTTAATAGATGAAACTGATTGAGTTACAGCCGAAACAAAATCAGCAAGCATTAAAAAAAAAATAGAAATCTGAGTTTTTGTAACATCCACATAAACATTGTGGTGTTTGAAGCCATATTTTCAGTGTTGCCTTAGTAAACAAGAGTTTAGTGCTTTTCAGTGGGTACATTCGTGTTGACCGACTGAAAAGCACTAAACTCTTATCCACATAAATGTACGCCTACCTGTTAATATCAGGTTGGGAAAACCTCTGCTTTCATAAGGTGTGAAACGATTCTCGTTTCTGCTATACTTTAGGGAGGGACGGAAAGAAGGCAGGAAGGAAGCCTGTAGTTTTACGTGACCGCTAAACTCGCGTTCATGAGCTACATGACCTCCATTTTCACATGGAATCCGAACTACTGGACGTGATATTTTACTTCGAAAATCTCATGTGCCAAGAGAGGCAAACAGCTTGACCACTGACTGTAGTTTGACTGCACCACCAAAACCCGCTTATGCTTTAGAGGATATTAAGTTTTTGAAAAATAACGCAATCAAATATTGATTGGCCTATATAAACTAACAAGCTTCCGTGGCTTAGGCGGCAGCACGGCGGCCTGTCACCGCTGGGTCCGTGGTTCAAATCCCGGTCACTCCATGTGAGATTTGTGCTTGACAAAGCGGAGGCAGACAAGTTTTACTCCGGTTTTCGCTGCCATCATTTCATTCCAGCAACACACTCCACTATCATTTCATCTGTCATTCATTTAATCATTACCCCCATTGGAGTGCGACAGGCTTCGTCAGCCGGCACAGTTCATATCCTCCCCGCTAGATGGGGGCTTCATTCATTCCATTCCCTGATCCGGTCGGTCGACTGGAAGCAGGCTGTAGATTTTCATTTTGTAGATGAACTAATCGTGACGGTAACCTTTTTCAACTCAATAAAAACTACCGAAACATGTGTATTTTAGATTGAAATGGTTTTTTAAAGTAATATCTCCTATATATTGTTTCACTAAGGATTTTAGAACTCGCATTAAGCAAACTACACGACAGAACAACTTAAATGAGCATTTATTAGAAGCGTCAGGACACAGGACGTACCGCAAAACTATTAATTCAACATTCCATTACTTTAAGTATTAATAACGCGCTACCTCGTGTCTCGCTGCCATCGAGAGAGCGTGGGTCTGAATCCCATCTCGGCCATCCTGAAAATGTTTTTCGTGATTTCCCATTTTCACCACCAAGCAAATGCCGTGACGGTTCCTTTCAATAGGTCCACAGCCGATTTCTTTTCCTTCCCTTCCCTGACCCGTCCTGAAAACAAACAAAAATAAAAACTTACATAGGCTAAGTAATGAAAGTCAGCGAAGTTACACTTTCATCCGCCAAGTGATACCCAGCGCAGGCTTATACACGCTATGAAGTTAAGTCACATAATAATAAATCCATTTTTATTATATCGTCTAATAGTGGACTAGGGAATGTAGTTTTTCAATTTCAGGTGGTTCGAATCCCACCTCAACAGATTTTTTTTTGCCTGCCAATTTCTGTATCATTTTTATGCAAAGAGGTTCATTACATCCTATTTAATTATGAGATACAATTCTGTATGCATTTTTAGATTAGAAATCATGTGTGTACTAAATCTTTGATCCACTACAGGCAATCAATAAAGCCCAATGACAAACGTTGGAAATTGCAGGAAACCGTTCAACAACGTCAACCCACAAAAATTAACAGCAAATTCTATTATAACGCCGAACATTGTATGCACAGAAATTCTGTAAAACAATAATAATGATATTGGTTTTACGTCTCTTAAACTACTCCGTCTTTTAGAGACACCGGGGTGCCGGAATTTTGCCAGTAAATCAACTGACACGGCTCCCTCGCATTTGCGCACCTTCAAATGCCAGCTGACTGCGCCAGGATACGAACCTGCAACATTGGGCCCAACAAGCGAGAACGTTACCACTGAACCACGCAGCCAGTTCTGTAAAACATGTCCTAGTCTCAATCTATCTAGTTTTTTTTTTTTTTTTTAGCTTATGGCTCTTAGTGCCGGGAGTGTCCGAGGACATGTTCGGCTCGCCAGTTTTGTAGCTGCTTCGTGTCGGACACCCAATGGGTGAGCTACAAGTACCGTTGGGGAGAGAAGTGGGAATGTAAGGACGAGGAGTTGGAAGGTAGCGGCTGTGGCCTATAGTTAGGGACCAAGTCATAAGGTATAAAAAACCTTCAATTTGCCTGGAAGGAAGATGGGAAACCACAGAAGACCATCTTCAAGGTTGCCGGCGGGGGTATTCGAACCTCCTCGCCTCCCGGTTGTGAGCGACTGCCAGCAGTCATGCCGTAACGACCACGGCTAACTCACCCGGTAATCTATCTAGTAGGGTCATCGAATAAGGTTGCAGCAATTTCAAAATATCATATCTCCCGTTCTAAGTGAGATAAATTAATAATTTGACCTGAAAACTAATCAGGAACTCATCGAGTTTTAGGTTTAGATGTTACTGTACTCCACCCGTGACCTTCAGACGATGCGTAGAATGAGTGCGACAGGAAGCTGCCATGCCACTGTTTCAGTAGAGAGTGTGGTTGCAATGGTGATAATTCAGCAGAAAGCACAGTGTGTGTTGTAGTTAGTGGAGTTTAAAACCGCTATAACTGTTCAGCGCACTTTCCGACGTGTTTATGGTCGGGATCCCCCTCATGCTAATGTTCGAAACGCTCTGAACGCAAGATTCCCTGATCATTGGATTGGTAGGACCGTTCCTATTCAATGGCCTCCTAGAAGCCTCGACTTGGCACCCTAGACATTTTTTAATGGGGATACGTAAAATACATTGTATTTAGTGAACCGGCCAGAGAGCTGCAACATTTAAGACAACGCAACACCACTGCCGTCGCTACAATCACGCCTGAGATGATCCAGCGCACTTGGGACGAAATCGACTTTCGACTGGATGTTTGCGGAGCCACCAAGGGAGCGCACAGAGAAACATTATTATAAGGTATAAAAAACCTTTTGAGTTGGTGAATTTAACACAAAAAAATACTGGTTTTAATGTCGCAAATAGTTCCTGAGCTATGATGTTTTGAAATTGCTACAACCTATTTTGACGACCCTGTATTGTATATATAAAACTTGCATTACCCGTCGCGGCTTCGACCGCGAATATTGTACCGGTAGGCTAGTTTTACAGGGTACACGTAGCAACATCTCGATCATGAATGCTATGACTTATTTATCATTTAATTTTGAATAATAATGATAATAATTTGGTATAGACCGTAAACAATCAGACATTAAAGACGATACAACTCGACAATGGCATATAAATACCAAATGATCACGAACGTGACTTCACATCACATGTTTAAAATTCGACTCAAAATCACAACATGGTTTCAGACCACAAACTAAAATATAACATAAATGAGATATATTAAACACACTGTCTAAACACAAAATCCATTGACCTAAATTCCTATGAAAAAAGTACACATGATAAAATTACACAAATCGAAATCCCCTTTCACCTCATATTAAACACCACATCGAAAAACCCATAGACTCTTGTTACTAGATAAAAAGAAAAACAATTTTCCATTTTAGGAAAATGTAAGAAAATTGCCGTATTGATTTACAGATAATTAATTTAAATGCTCCACATGTTAATACAAATTATATTCAAATGTTAGTACATGTTTTAATCCAACAGAGACACCTTGTGGCCGCGAGAAAAGCTCACCCTATTCAGACACCAAATCACCCAAATATGGAAGTGAAAACCGTACACCAAAAGGATCCAGGTTCTATGTGATGGCGAAATTTGACGACAAACAAAAAGATTAGTAAAAAAGAAACTCTGAAGCTATATTTACCAAAGCTCTCCTCCTTCAGATAAAATCATATTGACACACTCGAACACGCAAAGCAACAAAATTAAACAAAAAAAAAAACAAAAAACAAAAAAAAAGCAAACAAATAAAGTACGGTATGCAAAAAGGCAAGAAAAAAGTAATATTTTTTCAGCTCATACTGTAAAATAATGCTTCCTCGCCGATGCTGCAGGTCCCCATCCCCGTGATAGCACACACACGTATAAAGGGAAATCTAAGGTTGTGCAGCGGTTGTCATTGTAACGTTGATCTGTTTCTCAGAGAAAACACAAACCCGGCCGAAGTCGTCGGATTTTTTAAGAACGTTAGAAATCCATCAGTGTGTCTTCCTTCGGAGGGGAAGTAAAGCCGGCGGTCCCATGTCGTAGATTTATGGCATGTTAAAGACCCTTCCACTAATTACACCTGTGAGAAGCTAAATTAATATAGGTTAAACATTTGACTAACGTTCGTAGGTTCCTACGTTCGTCGTCAGGAGCCGACTGCGGGGGCATCTGGTAACTAATTTCTGAACTAGTTGGTCGTTGACAGTGGCGTTTGGCGGCAAAAGTAGGAACTACTTGAAAATTGATCTCTGCAGTCCTTACTTGAATTAAAACAGATACACACACTAATACAGTCATCACAATTAACATCGGTTATCAGACAGATTCTACACAAACCCAAAGTACACGGGGCTACATGACCGCGTTGTCGCAGCCCCTAAACTGAGGAACCAACCAACCAGTTTTCTTTAGAAAAAATCTCCGAAACCGTTCATTTTAGGACCTTAAAAAGTGTGTTTCGGGCTCCCTATGGGACCTCAGAGTATTATTTCTTGTATCTGGCGGCTTATGAGCTATCTCCGGTCTTTGTACCTTTTGTCCATGCTCAGTGCCAAAGGGCTGAAGAGACTCACTTAGAAATTGAATTTTCTAAAACTGTTTCTTAGTGAGCCCCTACAATCTAGGATTAACCAACATGCAAAATTTCCGCTTTCTAGGCCTAGTGGTTTGAGCGCTGAGATGACGATCCTTCTTTAGTGGACGGTTGTTTTTCAGAATTTCACTCCTCCCCATGCGCCGCTTAAATTGGATTTATGAAAAAACGGTCGAACACCTATTTACTTAGTTTTTTGCTGATATTTCCCCCCGAGTTTCACACTTTTCGCCTATGTCGTTTAAGAGATACACTCTCCGTTATGAATCCTTCATCCCCCACTTTTCACCCCTTTCACCCCTTTCACCTCACATTATACACCACATCGAAAAACCCTTAAGACACCATGTCTGCTAATTTTTAATGATAAGTTTATATGCCGAGTATCACATCCCCCAATGAAACCAATCGTGAGATATTGTTATTCAATGAAATGCAGGTTAACCCCCTTAACACCTCTTTAGAACCTGAATATCCAAAAATCCTTCCTTAGGGAACGTTTTTGACATACATCGAACATATCCCCAAAATTTCATGTTTCTAACTTTAATAGTTTTGGCTGGGCGATGACGAGTCAGTCAGTCAGTCAGGACACTTAGTTTTATACTTGTATAATAGACTAATCAACTTACCGGGAGATCGGTTCGATAGAAAATCAGTAAAACATGTTCCTCTTCAGAAGTGAACATGCATATAATCTATAACTTACGATACCTACAATAGAAAACTGGGGAAGATGACCCACGTGTTACACCCCTTAAAATAATTACGCACTAGAATACCTGTCTCCAAAAATGTACTAACATTTTGAATGACTATAAAAACATTATTTAGTAACATAGAGACAAGTTTAAAGGCGTGAATTACAGAAGCGAAATGTAATTAAATAATCATGTTCGCAAATATTCAAATTGATGACAATCATTGTCCAGACAAAGCTGATAACCCAAACCAATGGATTCGCAAACGTCACGACTCAGTTCATTTGGAATTTCGCGACATTTTCTTTCAATTTCCTGTTTCGTTGCATCAATTGTTATTAGTTTTGTGCGATAAACTCTGTCCTTGAGGTATCCCTATAAAAAGAATTCCATAGGCGTGAAGTCTGGGGAACGCGCAGGGTATTCAATGGGACCCCTTTGTCCAATACATTTTGGATAAGCTGCATCGAGGTGAGCTCTTACATCGCGATGATAGTGGGGCGGTGCTCCATCTTGCTAAAAAGTAAATCTCGTCATCGTCATCACCAGTGTTAGTGCAATTTTTTGATACACCCTGTATATAACTTTCAAAATTGGTGATTATGATTATTCCCGCGAGCTGCATATTCAGTAACGAGCCACTGGAGTTAATTTTAAAGAAGTGAAATGCATATTTTCTATATTAAAATAAAGTTTGACAATCCAGTGCCAGTAGATTTGATTATTATGGCGGTTCACTTGGATAACTTGATAAGGAAAAGAAGATAAATAAAATATTTTTTGAAAATTTTGAACTGCCACCTTCTTGAAAATTTTAAAACAAGTGAACAAATAAGATGCCAATTTGTTTACTTTTAAACATAGATTTGTTGTATTTGTATTTTAGACTACGTGTGGATTTTGTAAAAAATGAAAGTAGAATTATATTATCTACTCAGGCCAACTGCACGTAAATCTATAGTGAACTAATAGCCTATATCTTTAGGTGTCGGTTGCATTGCATAATGGGACTAAACAATGCCTGGATTTTCATAAGAAATTGTCAGTGAGCGACATTTCTAAACTTCTACCAGTCTCAAGGGTCTAAATTTACTGGACCAATAAAACTGCCCTACTAACAATATCAGAGTAATTTACACAATTAACTTACGACATGGATTGTGCGCCACAAAATGTGGTAACATAGTATGGGTTTAACATCCTTTAAAACTAATGTTGATTTTGAGAAGAGGGAGTGCCCAAATTTTGCCCTGGAGTTTTAACTTGCTGGTAAAACTACTGACTTGGATCTCGCACATGGAAAAGCTATTACGGTAGGCTAATTGTGCTTGTTGTAATGCATGGGACTGATGACCAAAGATATCTCAATCCCCTTCATGTAGCTGGGTCCAATTTGTTCGCCTTCCACCTAGGCGGACCGGGTTCGATAGCCAGCTAACACACGAGGTGAAACGTCACGCACAGTAGTTCTGATTCCACGTAAAAATTAAGTAATGTTGCTTATGTTGTGTTCATTTGCGACAGCGCAGTCATGTAGCCCCGTGTATGATAGCCTGTGTTATTTTAACGGCTGTACTAGCGTTGGTATTTGAAATGGTGGCTAAGATTTGGCTAGGAGGTGGCCGTGGCCTTTATTTAGATACCATCCCGGTATTCGCCTGGAGTAGAAGTGGAAAACTACGGAAAATCACTTCTAGGATGGCTGAGGTGGAAATCAAACCCGCCTCTTCTTAGTTCTGCCTGACGAGGCTGAGCGTACCTCGTTCCATTCCCCAGACCAGAATTACATTTCTTGGCAGAGCTGGAATTGAACTCGGGCCTCTGTGGTGACAGCCAAGAATTCTAGTCACTACGCCACAAGGCGGACCTTATAATCAGGAGATTAATGCTCACGTACCACTACAAGGTTTCTTCCTTTCCTGATTGAAGCAACAAGCTTCTTCCATGTAAAATACAAAGTGTACAGTACATGCCTAAAATAACCATACCTGTAACCTTGTTGACTAGTTAGTGTAATGTTTGACGTTTGAAGGTCCATTTGGACCTTGCTGATAAATGTAATGGTCGATGATTTTACTTCCATGTAAAAACCTTGTTGACAAGTCTAATGGTTAGCGTTTGAAGGTCCATGTCAGCCTTGTTGACATGTGTAATGGTCGATGTTTATAGGTCCATGTGATCCTTATTGAAGAGTGTAATGAAATATGCTTTCAGGCAAATGTGAACCTTGTTACAAGTGTAATGGTCGATGTTTTCAGGTCCATGTGAACCTGGTTCAGTGAAGAAGGTTGATTGTAACGACTGCACGTGTAACAATGATGGTAAGAGCTTTCGGTGCACCAGAAAAGGGTGCCCTCCCAAACATAAGCGAGGTAAGTGTATAGAACTGGGGCTATTATAATTTGTGAGAGTATTTTCCTTCTGGTTATCCAGATTATTTGGGATTGCTGCGCCGAACCTCGCTTGGATCAGTTGTATTTGGTGAAGCCGGGTGTTGAAGGCTGAATATCCTTTCCGTTGCCGTGTGTAAACATTTCCCCCTCAGTGAGTAGGATTCAGACACTAGGCCAAGTAATTGGTATCATGCCCTTCCGGAGAGTTGAATAAGTTACGCTGTTCTATCTCGAGAACCACTGAATGGATTTTGATGCGGTTTTCACTATTCTGTAAAGGATATCTCTAGGAACGTTTCTGTAGAAAATAATTTATTTATGACCAAAGGAAGCCAAGAAGTAACGATTTCAGTGAAAATGTCGGAAAAACCTGGCGTCCGTGCGCTTTTTAAGCTTACGCTAGGCAACCCGTTAAACATAGGTCTACTGTATCTATATATAAAGTGCGTTAAAAAGTAACGGGCCGGAGGCTGGAATGCGCAAGCGGGTGACTACATCGGCTAATCGTGGCGTGTGTAACGAGGTGTGGTTCTGACCAGAGCGTGGAAGGCCACAGACCGTCGCTAGAGGGCACGCGTGCACGTCACGTGACGATACAAAGCGAGCAGCAGCATGCATCAATCGTCCAACGCTGCCAGTCGCACTGCAAACAGTGACATGGAGGCGTCAACCGAAGAGCAAAGAGGTGTTGTTCAGTTTCTGACAGCGGAAGGAGTAGGGGGAACGGACATTCATCGCCGAATGTCACAAGTGTACGGCGAACACTGCATGTCCCTTGCAACGGTCAAGGCGTGGCACAAGCGCTTCAGGGAGGGACGGGTGTCGTTAGCCGATGATGTCCGGTCTGGGGCACCCCCCTGCATTACCGATGACAACGTCCAGCTGGTTGATGCACTCATTACCCAGGACCGCGGAGTGATAGTGAACGCCATAGCCGCCGTGGTCGCTCCACGACAATGCACGACCTCTTACGGCCAACACAATCGCGGCACTCCTGTAGAAATTCAACTGGGACGTTCTCGGCCACCCTCCATACAGTCCAGACCTCTCTCCCTGTAATTACTCCATGTTTGGTCCCCTGAAAAGGGATCTGCGGGGCCAACGATTCACCTCCGACGCCGACGTCCAGCTGTACATGCGGAACTGGTTCACATCGCAGCCCAGGGAATTTTATGAGACTGCCATTCACTGCCTCGTGTCACAGTGGGACAAGTGCCTCAACAGCCAGGGCCAATACTTCTAACATACAGGTACTGGTTTCTGTAATTATGCCTCTGGCTCGTTACTTTTTGAACGCACCATATACTATGAGTGTAAGAATTGTTCAGCATGGAGAGTTGTACAAAATGGTCCGTGACAGCATATCTCTATCTTCAATACATCGCCCACTATAAGTGTTTTTACGTTTTCATTTCTTTCAACAATCTCCATTCAATTACTAGCTTCGAGACAGTTTATGAGCTAGCTGGCTGGCGAGCGGGCCCATCACACCAGCCACTGTCGAGTCGAGTCAAGACTTCATAAACGAGTGGATACGTTGGAAGTTTCCCTGGAAGTGCAACTCGGCTTTTCTTTACTTCGCCTGTGAACTTTTCGTTCCGCAGAATACACAGTCAATTTTAGATTGGACGGAAGGGGGATTTGTGATTCATACACCTCGCCATTCTTAAATTACGTCTGACAGGAATTCGTTTCATATGCTATCTCCACGATGATTTAAATAGTCCAGTCAGTGATTTTGACCCATCATGCCGAGACGGAAAGCGGATATAGGCCATAGTTCATTGAAATCGAAAAGAAAAAAAAGAGCTTGTCATGTAACAATGAAACTGAACAAAAGATAATGTCTCGATTGTCACAAGAGAGAGAAAGAAAGAATCCACAAAGACAAAGGGAGTCATCCCCGAAGTTCCTTTGACACAGGGAAGAATGTTCATGGTTTGTGGTCCGATAAAGAGAATTCTGTTATGAATTATGATTCCTCCATAAATTATATAAATGATGCTTCAGTTTCCCGGCGAAGTCGGGGCGGGTTGCTAGTTACTAAATATGTAGATGCTAACTAACTTGCTCTTAATTTGGAGATAACTATTTATCTGCAAATATGTGTGTCTATACTAACGTGAATATCTAGTGGTGCATGTCCACTTGTTACTCTTTCACACAGAAACTACTCAACCAATCAACATTTTGTAAAAACATTGTTTCTATACTTGGACAGGAGACGACTAATGCCATTTTGCAATATAATATATTCTTCTTATTACGGACAAAAATATCACAAAATTATCGTAGAAGCTCATTTTACATCCCTCTGTGCGTGAAATAAAACTCTCTTAGTTATCGCATTTCAAGGACCAAGAACTTACCATTTCCGAGACATTTTCAAATTAAATAGTTAAAAAACGGTTTATATTACCGCCTGAATCAATAATTTAATGGAAAAATTATTAACGAAGTTGTTCTTGGTACATGTTTCAGGGTCTAATGAACAATTTTCGTCATCATCAGCCAAATGTAAAGCATTAAAATAATGACAGTATGATAAAGCGAAGCACTAAACTATTAATGGTCATTTAACCTACTATGGTGCACCATATACATTATATAGGTTGTTGAAATAATTAAGGTATAGATCAAAATAAAGTAGTTGTTGACGGTGTGACATGTGCAAAGATAGTATGCGGTCTGCAAATGTTATTGAAGATGCGGAAATATAAACCTGTTTTAAAAACTATTTAAGCACATCAATACGGAACCATTATAAGTGATTTAAATAATAGAATTTTCAAATTAGTCTCTCTCTTGGAAACTGACCATGGAATGGCGACCATGGCGACGCCAGCTCCGGAGGTCCCACTCATCTTCTCATCTAGTTCTGTTTCCACCCCTATAAACCTCAATAGCTAACTAACTAACTAACTAACTAACTAGCATCTAGTTCTGTAACAAGCAGCACCCAGCTTTAACTATCACTAACTATGCAGACGTTATGAATCATAACATTCAACCCCCTTTAAAGCATTATTTTCAAGTCAACCCCTAACTATGCTCAATACAGAAGTACACGTGTTGTGTATTCAAGACAGTGGTTATGCGTACTATAAATCATCGAAATCGATACATCAGAATATAGACGACCAATTACCGTGAAACTTGGCCAAAGAAGAGTATTATACTGTATATGAGATAATATTACTATAAATAACAATTGCATTACAGTGAATTTGAAATATACAGTATAGGATAAAATATATTAAAATTATTAGCCATTCGAGATTTGAATGCCGCTGAACGTGGAAGCGACAGCGTTTGTTGTTTATTGCAGCAGGAGTCTTGCGGGACGAAGCGGGGGACACTGCTATGACGGACTGCAGTCTGCACACAAGTCAAGCAGCATTGCGCGCTACAATCCTAGTAATAGCACAGCTAAGCGTCACAGAAGCTCATGTAACCACGGACAGTTGAACGATGACAGAGACTACAGGAGCTGAGTCATATCCTTCTTGCGAATTCAGCCAGCAAGTGAGTCGTCTTTCACCAGTGATTGCTCATCCACATTGTTCTCATTTCAAGCTATCCAGTACTATGACAGTTACTGTGCTCGCTGCACTTGCAGTTCGTATATTAGATAGCGACGTGTTGCGTGTGTAATATGTTTTACATTTGTCTGTTAGTGTAATGAAAATTAGCAATTTGAAACCTACAAGACTTAGTGTGCAGTTTATTGGAAACACCATTTTCACGTTGGATAGATGAAGACAAGATGGGTTTACCGGTACTTAACGAAGGTATGCCTAAGCCATTACTTTCTTTGGAAATAATCATGTGGTGATAAAAACAACGTCATCTCAAAAGTTTTCGTTAGAAAATTCAAATCTCGATGGTATGATGAACATAAGTGATCGTGTGGTAGTAGTAGTAACACACAAACATTATATTTTTGGCCATGTTTATTGATTAACATAAATCAGGAGTGTGGAACAACAATGGGGTTGGAGACTTAAATAAAAATGTAACTCGTTCATTTCGGAAACATGAGTCTTCAATTGAACATTTAAGGAATTCAATCGGCATTAAGGAGTTAAGAAAAACCTTCAACAAAATTGCGGACGCTCTGCAAGAAAACACAACACCACGGGGCCTGTCAATATAACAAGTTGCTTTTTATTAATTTTTCGCGTATATTGGCGCGTAACCATCCGATTTGCTCCTGAGCCGCCACTACTATATCTTATATATAAAAGTGAAAGTCTGTATGTATGTGGGTATGTGGGTTTGTTCCGTACACAAATCCACACCGTTCCACCAATCTCAACCAAACTTTGCATACACATAATTTAGGACCCAGAAGGAAAGGCTGCCTACATGCATTTTCGATAGTCTTTCTCATTCTTCTGATATCGGCCTATTTGCACTCGAGCAAAGGCTAATAAATTCAGAAAATTAACTTATGAAGGAACGGCAAGGCCGGCCATCTCTATGGCAACAGTAGCACAAGACGGGTCCACCAAGTTTCATTCTATCTCGGTTGGTTGGTTCCTTAGTTTAGGGGCTGCGACAACGCGGTCATGTAGCCCCGTGTACTTTGGGTGTTTGTAGAATCTGTCTGATAACCGGTGTTAAATGTGATGGCTGTATTAGTGTGTGTATCTGTTTTTTAATTCAAGTAACGACTCCAACTTTGAATTTTTCAAATAGTTCCTATGTTTGCCGCTGTCAGCGACTACTAAGCCTAGTTCAGAACTAGACTACTAGACGCCACCGCAGAGCGTTGTTTACATTCCTAACCTATACAATTTTGCTTCACATAGGTGTAATTAGTGGAAGGTTCTTTAACATGCCATAAATCTATGCCATGGGACTGACGGCTTTACTTCCCCTCCGAAGGAAGGCATACTGAGGGATTTTTAACGCTCTTAAAAATCCGACGGCTTCGGTAAGAGGCCATGCCACTCAATTTTCTCAACGGCAACACTACCTCAAGTAGTGATCACCAGGTTTCCACCTGTCTCTGTAAGGGGCCATGCTACTCCATTTTCTCCATGACTACAGTCAAGACGTAAACACCAGGTCATGGGCCTCCATTTTCTATCCAAACCACGATAAGAATATTAGGAATCAGAACGCCTAAAAAATCTGAATACGTGTTTTTTTTTAAATTTTATTAACAGGGGTCGATGTAGGGAATTAAAATAATAATAAAAACAAATACATCAGCTAACCCTGCACGCGACCTAACGTAACAACGGCTATAGATATCATCACGAAACTTAGTATTAAGATTAAATGAGCATAAATGATTCTGTTATTGTTGATTGATTTAGAGGCTTGGCGACATCATGGCCATGTAGCCCCATGAACTGAAGTGTGTATGATTTTTTTTTCTGATAACCAGTGTTACTATGATGGCTGTAGTAGTGTGTGTATTTGTAATTCAGGTGAGGATTAAAAATGAGGTTGCTGTTGCCTTCAGTTATAAACTATCCCTGTATTTGCTTCGAGTAGAAGTGGGAAACCACGGAAAACA
Source organism: Meconema thalassinum (assembly GCA_946902985.2). Taxonomy (NCBI): domain Eukaryota; kingdom Metazoa; phylum Arthropoda; class Insecta; order Orthoptera; family Tettigoniidae; genus Meconema; species Meconema thalassinum. The sequence goes on from OX336390.1 coordinate 651,826,474, forward strand.
TCTTCCAAGTTTTGCCACGGGAGGTGCAGTGTACCCTTTCCAGCTCTCAGACAAGAATTATAATTTCTTGGCAGAGCCGGATTCAAACTCGGACTTCCAAGGCGACAGCCGAGAATGTTAGCCGCTAATTCACGTGGTCGTCTAAATGTGACATTTTGGGTCTAATGTTATACTCTTGATGCCGCTGCTGTTAAGGGAGATTTTGAATCTTTACCTTATGACGGAAGGTATCACGCGCAATATATTGTATTGTTGTGTTATACTCTCCGCTAAGGTGTGTTCTACTACTAATATGTTCACGTTTATGTTTTATTAATCCTAATGTTTTTATGCTGCATTGTTTTAATTGTTGACATTGTTAACCTGTACCAGCTATCTTTTGTATTACAAATCAGGAATAGAGTAACTATGATAAGACTTGACTAAGACTAACAGAACCAGAATAATTTGTAGGAACCAAAATGAAACAGTTACCTAAAATGATTAACCACGTAGTGAACACTCCCTCATTTCTACTTAAGACATGACTATAAGAGTAAATAATTTGTACAGAAAAGTCTCCTTCACTGCCCACAATAGATACAGTACCGTAGCAAACCTACAGGTAACTGACATAATCAATAATTCTCATAGTAATCATTAGAAGCCATGACCAGGCTCGTTTTGTACTTAAACATGGGTGCTTTCAAATTACGTTTTTCATACATCAAAAAACTACATCCATACTAATATATAAAAGTGAGATGGTACGGTAGGTGTCTGTGTGCCTGTGTATTACTCGATCACCAGAGAACCACTGGTCCGATTTACATGAAATTTTACATGGAAGTAGCTGATTTGCCAGGTTAATATATAGGCTACTTTTGATTTCAATACTTTGCACTATTTAAAGATGGCGACCATTTAAGTGACGTCACTACACCTTTTGGTTTCAAACATTCATATTTCAATTTCAAATAAAAAGAGAACGCTAACAAATAGCAAACTTTTGATGGCATATACTAGGTTTAAAATTTAAATCCCTTATCTTTTTTCGTGTATCTCCAACTGTTAGCGAGTAAAACCTAATTGTGTGCTATAAAACAAGGTCATTGCCAAGCGGTGTAGCTGGTCAAAATGTTCCATCCTTACTCTCCCTCCGTGCAGCACCTCGCTTATCCCCTGTTTTAACTGTCACCTTCACATTTCAATTTATTTATGACCAGTAGCGAAGCACGGGTACTTCAGCTAGTACTGTCTAAAACTCAGCTCATTTAGGATATACCATTTGCAATTTTAGGTTATAATGAGTACTTCATACCAACTCTAAATTCTACCCATGACAGCATAAAGATATATGTACATGAAAACCTCATACAAAATATTACAATATCTACTCCAAAGACACTGAAAACTGCAAATGCTAGCCTACTCACCTTTAGATATATTAAAGAAAGTTACTTGATACTTTCTATATACAGATCACCCTCCACAAGCCCAAAGAAATTCATAAAAGAACTAGGAAATACTCTCCAGCAGTTGCCCACAGCTACACACAGTACCAGGAGATATAAATATTGATATTATAAATCCTACAAGCCAATATTCCAAAAATATTAAAAATGAGTATTTAAATGTATTACATGCAAATGGTTTAATTTCGTACATAAACTCACCAACTAGAATAACCCCAAAATCCAGAACATGTATCGATCACATAGGCCCTACATGTAAAGTCCCACAGAAACAGCAACTTTGACCCTTTTGTTCTGCATACCAGTATCACAGATCACAGTCCTACATTTCTCATTGAAAATAAAACTCAAAAATACACTCCACAAACAGGAGAAAATACTTTGAACAATGTTAAAATAGATTATGAAACTCTAAAAAAATCCTTAACTAAGGAAACTTGGGAATCTATCATAACTGAACATGATGCTAACAAAGCAGTAAATTACTGACTCAATACATCTCTGAACATTTTTCTATCATAAATAACGTAAGATCAACATTTGAAAAAATACTCCATGGATCATGGCTAGAATTTTAACTTCCATTAGAATAAAAGATAAATGACATCAGAATTGTTAAACAAAGGGCAAGGTCTTTAAACAGTGATGATGTGTCAGATAAACATAAATTGTACAGAAACTGGATAAACAGGCTTGTTAAAATAGCAAAAGAAAAGTACTATTCCAAACAAAGTATGTCAAACTCCAATAATTCTTCAGTCCTTTGGAAAAATATTAATGATATAACATGTAGGAAGGGGAATAAATCTTCAGCTGTTGACACCATATTTATCAGACACTCACAAGAAGCATCGCAACCAGCTGCCATTGCAGACAAATTAGTAACTATTTTAGTAATATAGGTTTAGAACTTTCTTTAAAAGAAGTAATAAAAGAAGGGAACCTGACAACACAAATGAATTTGATAGCACTGCAAAATATCAACCTCAGTCTATCTTTTTTATACCCATAACAAAATAGAAATAACAAACCACATAGCTGCTCTAGAAGATAACTCAGCAAATGGCTATGATAATATCTCTAATAAAACCATTAAGATAATTAGTTCATAAATTCTGCAACCACTGCACCATATTTTTAATTTATCACTAACGAAAGGACAATTTCCAGACTCATTCAAAATTGCCATCATAATCCCAGTCCATAAATCAGATGATAAAAGTGAGGTAAATAATATAGACCAATTTCCCTCACAACCCACCTCTCTAAGTTATTAGAGAAATGCATCAAAACCAGATTACTTAACTATCTGAAAAAGTTCAACATATTGTCACCAAATCAGTTTGGTTTTAGACCAAACACTAGTACTAAAGATGCAATATTCTCCCTTACTGATTATTTGTATAAAGCCATCGATAGTTCTAAAAGAACAATTTTTGTGTTCCTGGATTTAAGAAAGGCTTTTGACACCGTAGACCACAATATACTCATTAGGAAACTTGAATAGGTATTCATGGTACTCCTCAAGAACTAATAAAAAGCTTTCTTTTTTACAGAATTGGCAATTCAAACTAACACTTGGGGCGCTGCGGTCGTCTGGATAAGTAGGGTAAAATTACTCAATAACACGCGTTTGATATGGAACACTTTTTATTTTTCGGTTATAATCAGTAAATGTGGTCCCTAAAATAATGACAGTGTTATTTTCAACTGTATATATGTATAACTGTGCGATACACGTGATCTAATTTGTGTGTTCCACTGGATTTTATGTTTCAATTGCATATTTCAAGCATCGGTTGTCTGCTGGTATTTGTTTTTGTGCAGTTTGAGTCATGGCGCTGTTATGTTTAAAAGCTATATTTGAGTTTGCTCACTGTACCATAGACTCTAGAAATTATTTGCTGCTTGGTAGGGCGAAGGGATGAGTTTAACTTGTATTAAAACTCGGGGTAGACAGGAATTGCTTGATTTGGATGGTAAGTATTTACCCTGCGAAGTCAAATTAGACCTATATGACTCGTAGTGGAATGGCTCGGATATCGCAGAGCGAGGTGATGACGGTTGGTAGGGTTATTGGAAATGAACTAGGGAGCGGGAAAGGATACCTGACTGATGAAGCTTGGCTGTCCTCGGCTTGGCTGTCTTAGTACGGCTTGGCTCGGCGAGACTGTGCTTGGCTGTCTAGGTGCGGCTTGGCACGGCGTAAGTGAACAACCCGTCCTGTCGTCAGTGAGTGTAGTGGTGAGTGGTCCAACTCGCTCTTGTTGCCCGTATTTATTTGGTATCGTTACCTTTCGGCTATTGCTATTTACATCTTTTGGAAAGTGATGAAAATGTATATCCGCAGCCCTCTTATACATCGACTTACAGCCGTAAACTGAGCAATACACTTTGCTTTTACTCATTTTTCACTCTTATCAACGAGTAAAACTTATAACTTATGTATAATCACGAAGAATTTACCACGATCTGCTTACCAATACAAGAAACCATACACAAACAGTCACCACGTGACAAATGTACCCTACTTCGTAAGTTTCTCATTTTTACCGCTAGATGTCATATCAGATAGCTGGAGTTGCCAATACAAAAGGTATGAATCAAAGATACTCTAAGTAAAAGTACTGATTAAAAATTGGAATTCCCCAAGGAACGGTTTCAGGTCCTATTCTTTTTCTGTTATACTCGTATATTAACGATTTTGGTGAGATGAACTGCAAAGCGATGATTACCTCATGTGCTGATGACACTGTCGACACAGTCATAGGAACAACTTGGGACGACACTTTTAAAAGAACTCAAGAAACCCTTGCTACAGCTCATAAATGGCTAAAAAACCACCTCCTTACCTTAAATGAAACCAAAACACAATACCTATGCTTCTCACACAACAAAATATTACAACCCACAGACAAATTAACACTAAAGATCCACACACCAATTTCTAACAATGGCGAAAGATGTAACTGCTCTACCCTACAAAAATCAATGAATGCTACATATTTAGGGATTATTAGAGATAGTCATTTAAAATGAAATATGCATGCATCAAAATTGGCCAATAAACTCCAAAAGTTAATTTATGTATTCAGCAAATGGCTTGAGAACTGTATATTTTGCCTTAGACCAGTTACAACTACAATATGGAATGAATGGTTGGGGAGGAATACTTTGATTCACATTTGGCTCTGGTAAATAGCTGCCAGAATCTCATTCTAAAAGTTATGTACAGGGTCCGGCAAAAAAACCTCCCCGGTTTGAGCAAGCCACCGCGTGAGTTGTAGTGGGGGTAGAGATGTGGAGGGGGTATTGTTCCGTAGCGGCGTACGTGCCATTTTCAGTGTTCGCCATGGCTTGGCTCGGTGAGCATCGGGCGTTTGTTGTGGAGGAGTTTATTAAAAATGGCGGTTCTGTGATTCGATTCGAACTTGGCCGACGTGATAGTGTTCCTGACGCGAAAACGATTAGACTGTGGGTGTCAAACTTTAGGCAAACAGGGTCAGCACTAAAAAGAAAGCCAACTGGCCGACCTCGTACTGCAATAACACCGGAGAATGTGGCGCGAGTGAGAACATCCATCCAACAGTCTCCAAAGCGTTCAGCGGTTAAACATGCAGCTGCCCTGGGATTGTCAGAAAGGAGTGTAAGGAGAATTCTGCATAAAGAACTTCATCTGCATCCCTACAAAATAATGGTTGCCCAAAAGTTGTTTGAAGCAGATTATGAAACTCGCAGGGCTGCATGTGATGACATTTTGCAGAACTTTCCCCCAGATGCTGTCTTCATTTCTTCTGATGAAGCCCACTTCCACTTGTGTGGAACTGTTAACAAACAGAATTTCCGCTACTGGGCTGCAGAAAATCCTACGGAACTCCACCAACAACCACTACACAGCCCAAAAGTCACAGTTTGGTGCGCCATTGCGGAATTTGGTGTGTGGGGACCGTACTTTTTTGAAGAAGATGGACAAACAGTAACGGTCAATGCCGATCGCTATTGTCACATGATAGAGACATTTCTCCGACCCAAGATCAACCAGTTTGTTTTAGACCATGAGGAAGAAGAAGTTTGGTTCCAACAGGACGGAGCCACAGCTCACACTGCTCGGCGGTCCATGGGAATGTTAAGAGAGTTGTTCCCTGGATGTCTTGTTTCTTCAAGAGGAGACATTTCCTGGCCCCCAAGGTCACCCGACTTATCACCTTGTGATTTCTTTCTGTGGGGCTACCTAAAGGCTGAAGTGTACAAACATCGCCCCAGAACTCTGCAAGAACTAAAAGATGCCATTAGGCAGGAAGTGGCAGCCATTCCAAGGGAAGTTACACGAAGAACTATGGACAACTTCAGGGAAAGACTTCGTGAATGTCTTAACAATGGGGGACATCATTTATCGGACATAATTTTCAAAACCAAATAAAGTGTACTAAGTGATGTCAAATGGCATCATATAGGCTATTCACAAATATAAGTAATTGTTCTGTATGTTTCTTATTCTTTTTGCAAATGCCTACTGAAATCAGGGAGGTTTTTTTGCCGGACCCTGTACAAAAAGCCATCAACTTTTCCAACATGTGAACTGTATCAACAAAGCATGGTGCTTAATATACGACAGTCATTTGTTCAGTCATCATCATCATCATCATCATCATCTTGTACAGTTTCCAGCCACAGGCTGGGTCTGTTTGGAACAGTCATCAAATACATTAAAAAGTAAAGCTCATCTCTTATGAACAAAAACTACAAATTTACACTAGACTTCAAGAGAGAAATTGAATAAATATCTCTCGTCAAAACACATTACTTGGCCAAAGGAATTTAAGCTGTCTGAGCTCTAGGATATACAATATATTGCCAGTAAATGTGACAAATACCACCCTGAATATTCTGAAGAAAAGGCTACTTGCATGGCTCCTTAATAACTTGGATAAAGTAAATGAACTTACAAATTTTTACCAACATATTTAAACCAACTCAGTCACAAATAAGTAAAGTATCATCTATATATTTAAAACGCTAAGGTGATTTTTGTTACCACGAGATTGAGATAACGTCTTAACCGATTGACTTCGTAATGCATTCTAACGAGAGCTCTTGGAATGTAGATTTGCAGAATGTCTTCAAAAAGGAAAATATACGTTTGGGTATATTTTTAAAATATTAAAGAAAAATGTGATATTTGTCTCTCCTGTGCTTGCACACAATAGCTCTATTCCACCAGAAAAATGGAAGAACCTGCCACGTCTTACTGAGATCTTTGTTTATCAGAATTAGAAAAGGGGGGGGGGGGATATTGTTTATGATGTTTCCGCGATATACTGAGCCCGCCTGAGCTCATTGCTCGGCGATATTTCTTTGAAATGATAATGTACAAGCCATGCTTCATCACTGAACGCACCTTGGAACCGGCACATGGCTTGTCACAAGAAAGGATGTTGTCTTGACTTTGGACATTCATCCTACAGATTTTTCTGAGCAGCTATTATCACACTTTTTGATCTTAAAAGCCTCAGAACTTACCACATAGTCATGCAGTATTAATTAAACATTGTGATGTTTATGCTATCATTTTTGGTAAAGGTAATTTACACCGCAGCTAAGCGGAGAGGAAGTCATTAGACTCTCAACGACTCGAGTATACGACACACCCAAGTTGGAACTGTCCAAAGTGGACGTGTGTACAAGTCCGTCGGTTGAAACGATGTAATAGTCCGCCCAAGGAGCATATAATAACAGAGTAGGGACTCGCTGCTATTTCTGCGTTCCATTATATTCAGCGATTGCGTCATTGTTTGGGCTCCAACTCAAACCCACATGGTGCGCAAAGCTACTAAAAAGCGTTGCATGGTGCGCACCATGTGGCGAATTCCAACGCCAGTGAGATGCAATAACTGGCCGTATATTGTGCAAGAAAAGTAAGTGACCGAAGGATCTACGTTGCTTTCGCCGAGTACGTTACCCAACTTACGAAATGAAAGGAAATCGAATCGAGTTTGATTAATCTGGATACACCTCGCTATTGTTCCTTTAAAGCAACTACGTGTTATTTTTGAATGCCAATATATTACTTAGATTGAATATTAAGAGGCAACGGACACCGTAAACTTGAATTTCATACGTCCGTTGTGGTCTATGAAGTTGGTACGATGAGAAGAAAAAAAAAGGACGGTCGTTGTTTTATTTCCTACTTTTTTCAGTTGCTTCGCCCTTTTAAGACGTTTAAGTACAAGCGAATAGTCTTATTGAAGTTTCAACGATAAAAATAAATAAATCATGAAGTTTCATGCAAGTTTGCAATATTAAGATACCATAACCTCAAAATTACCATACCCCTATTCCGACCCAGTATGCCACTATGGCCGATTTCTTGTCTGCTATACCTCCTTCTCTAAATAAATTGTATATGCCCAATAATGTCATTTCATTACAATTAACTTGGCCTCAATGATTAAATGATTTTCAACTGTATCTACAGAAAAAATATAGGCAGGGTTGAGGATTGTCTTCAAGGAAATGAGAAAGCTGATTTTCCAGACAGTTTCAATTGATTTATTAATTTATGTTCAATCACGGTACTCATTGTACATTCTTTCACATGTGAGTCATAACTTCTGATGTGTGAACGTCAATGGCTTAGTCGACTGGAGACAGGATTGAAGAAGACCATGCCGGGCTGCACTCAGGTGATTGGCTATGCTGCAAGACGGTGGAAAACAACTGATCACCCACAGCCAAGTACACTCCAACGCAGGAAAACCTCTTGGCTAGCTTCGATCAATCCTCAGGCTGAAGAAGCTGTAAACTCAAAGAGGATTATTTTTGGTGAACATGAATTTTCAGCCTGTAAAGCAACACAATTCCAGTTAACGCAGCATTTCTTGCAAGAAATAAGAGGGAGGGGACATTTGGAAGATATGGTTGAACGTAATGGTGCAACACATTACCAATTACATTTAATACCCCCCACCTCAGTTTAATGGCAATTAAAACCTCCTGTTACGGGCATGTTAAAAGGACCCCTGCAGGCCAAATGTAGGAAGCCACATCATATTACTGTTAAATACACAGAAAAAAATCTGCATCACAGGATCATTGTGCCCATTGTATTAAAAGAGAGAGGGGAAAGAGTGTTGGTTGGTTCCTCAGTTTAGGGGCTGCGGCAACGCGGCCATGTAGCCCCGTGTACTTTGGGCATAGAAGCTCAGCATGCTACCAACTACGCCACTGAAGCCGCCAGGAAAGAGTGTGTCCTACAGACAAGTTGTCAATATTCTTGACAATACTCTATGCCCTTTAAATATAAATTTACATTGGACTTTAACTTCACCCATTATCTCACAACATGTGTGTTTTGAAATGTGCACATTAAATGCTAAAATCTATCCTTTTAAAGATAGGCAATGATGACGTTGCTTTGTTGAAGAGGACTGGTGAAATTCAAAACATGTGCACGTATATCTACCCCCTGTCATCTTTTTAGTTGTGGGGCCTCGTGAGAGGCCGAGTACAGGTCTTTCTAGTCAACGCCCGTGGGCGACCTGCGCACCGGAATGAGAGATGATTTAATGAAACTGGGCACGGATGTGGAAGGAAGCGGCCTGTCAGAGGTACCGTCCCAGCATTTGCCTAGAGTTGAAAATGGGAAACCACGGAAAACCATTTCAAGGATGGGGACGGTGGGGTTCGAACCCACGTCCACCGAGTCAGCAGTGAGCATGGGCCCATGGCCGAACGCTGCGCTTTAGCTGCTGGCATACCTACACCTAATTAATATTATTTCAGAAGGATCGGAGATGAGATACAATGAATTGCTATAAAAATTGAAACAAGATTTCAGTGAACCGCCATCCAATACAATACCACCATTGAAATATTGCATTAATTTAAGTCGATGCGGTTCCACCTAGCCAATGTGTACAGCCGGATGTTGTAATAGATGGCAACATCACAAGGAGCTGATAAAAGGATGAAATAAATGAATATGACCAAGCAGTTGAAATGAAGCGAGGTACCGTCCAGGCCATTAGGGGATGTTGAAAATGGTAAACCTGACCAGAAAAAATCCAAAACCAGTCACCAGATAGATAAACCCCATGGCCTAGCACTGCACTTACATGATTGCAGCTACCAAATATGTAAAAACTTTACATTAAACTATATACAGTACACACACACATGTACTGACAAAGTGCAATGTAAAGAAAAATGTATCTCCTTGAGAAATTACTACAACATTAACATACTGTTACACCAGATTATATATATTTCCAGAATACTTTCACAGCACGTGTGCCAACCGTCCAACTCTGCCTGTGACAAACAAGCAAACAAGGTTGGTAACAAAACTGTTACCGAGTTCGGGCCCAAACAAAAGAATAATTATTTAACGGACGGAGAAAGTAGTATGGACTTTCTTAGGCCTGAGTCCGCCTACGAGGCGAAGAGGTGAAATAATCTGAGAGCATCCTTCGTTTTAAGCACCGTGTAGTCTGCGGTAATGCAGATATAATAATACTGGTCACGTTATTTCGGCCAAGTGAGTAATTTGAGTGAAACAGTGATTTTTTTTTGTGATTCTATAATCACGTGGAACGCCATCGTCACTACGAGGAACACACTTATAGCCAGAGTCCATGTGAGACCTGAAATATTAATTATCCTACGTTAAGTGTGTATTAGAAACATATCATAGTGCAATGTTGCATCGCCGCGTGTAGCGCGAGTATTTTCATACGTCAGATTGCAAGGATACAGTGTGATTTTCACCAGTTATAGAATCAGTGAGATAATACCACATGCGTGTAATAGAGCCACTGAATTCAGACAGTGAAGGCCATTTTTCCATTGGAGTCTGCCATATTACAGTGTAAAGCCTCTGAGAGAATTTGCATAATCGCTTTGACGCTTAGATTAAATTCTGTGCTCACCCACGTGTGGAAAATATGATTAAAAATGTATAACTACGACTACGACCACACGTGCAACGATATTCCACAAGATTCCACCATAAGTAATATGGAGTAGACACTCATGACGTGAAGGAGATATTCAATAAGAGGCTTCATCATGCCAGAATGATCATTTAACCACGAGGGACATGGAGACGTGATGCCCATCAGCCCAAAGACCAACCGCGTGGAGGAGATACTGGACGTAAAACGACCACGAGGCCCCAGTAGAAGTCTGGACCAGAAAAGGCTTGACATGAGAAGCCTGGATTTGGAGCTACCCTGTGAATCGTCCAGATGCCTAATACCCCTCAGTTCTTGTGAGAATGAGGTGAGGCGATAGTACTGTGAGTCTGTATCTCTCTATTGTACGGGTCTTTGCTCTGGTAGATTTAGTTTAGATTATTTAACCGAACTCCTTGATGACCAGCTTAGGTAGGAATTTTATAGCTAGCACTCATCTTATTGTCAATACTTTTCAGTGTGAGTTAGACACCGTTTGGTGCACTCTGTTGACTGTCAGTAGAACGTGATGTTCCTACTGCTTGCTAAACACGACCATGGTTTTTGAGCTATTTTTGGTCAACCCTTAGCATGGGTTAATTGCAGGAAGGATGGACAGCCATTCCTTATTTGAACTTTAGGCCGTTACTCCTCTTTTGTAACTTTCTTGTCACGCCACTGCTCTTTAAGATGCTCGTATCATTGGATGATCGACAGATGTCATCACCGTTATGTATAATTTTTGTTATATCAGTTTATGTGAAGCTATGAAGCCACATTTGTTCTGTAGATAGAACGTACAGGGATTCTAGTCAACCATGCATCGAACCCTGGTACCTCACGTATAATTTTGGTATATCTCAGCAGAAGTGAGATTGTCGTTAGTATTTTCATTTATTTGTGTCGAGTGTGGAACACGAGAAGTTTTGATCATGAAAAATGTAAATAGCCAAGTGGCATGTCTTTGAAACCAAAGCACTCCATGAGAGTGACATATCTGTTTGTTAATACTATTTGGGATGCCACACATGAAACATCATTGTACGCTGTATCTTTACGTGGTACAACTACTGTTATTTATTATATGTTTAAGATTGTATCAGCACAGTTCACATCAGGACTTTATTTATCGTCGAAGGTGTTCAAAACCCACCTAGGATATGCTTTCTATTTCCATATTCTTCTTTCTTGCTATTGGTATTCCATTGTCAAAACATATTTTACTTTTTACCTCAAAGTTATCGGCCAATAGCCTTGCTCTCTATTACATACAAACTTCTAGAAAGATTGATCCTGAATAGAATAGCTCCAACAATAAAAACTATATTACCAGTCGAACAAGCGGGATTACGTCCTGGCCGTGATTGCAGTGACCAAGTCCTTTCCCTTACCACCTTTTTGGAAGTTTGTTTCGAGAAGAGGTTGAAGAGCGTCTCTGTGTTTCTAGATCTCACTGCAGCATACTACACTGTGTGGAAGGAAGGTCTATTACTAAAACTGATCAAGGCTGTTCCTTGTCTGAAGATAATAAAGTTGATAGATAATAAGTAATAGACTGTTCCAAGTTTACTCTGAGAACAACAGAACAAACTGAACAATGGTTTGCCACAAGGTTCGGTTCTCTCTCCAGTTCTGTTTAATTTGTACACTCATGATCTGCCCAAAACAGTGTCCCGCAAATTCATATATGCTGATGATATCAACCTCACAGTTCAGTGCACCAATTTTGCAGATGCTGAGAAAATTCTAACTCGAGATCTTCTAGTTCTGGATGACTACTTTAGGAAATGGCGCTTACAACTCAATCCTTGCAAAAGTGAATTAACTGCCTTTCACTTGGACAATAGACATGCAAATTATCAGCCCAGAATCTATTTTAGAGGCAAAGAACTACCGTAGAATGATACCCCTACATATTTGGGAATGACTGTAGATAGAACCCTAACATACAGAGCCCACTTACGTAAATCTGCTGCGAAACTGAAGAGCCGCAATAACCTTCTTCAGCGCCTAGCTGGAACATCATGGGGGGCTGATGTCAACACACTACGTACGACTGCTTTAGCACTTGTCTATTCTTCAGCAGAGTACTGCTCTTCGGTATGGATTAACAGCCACCACACTCATCTATCTGGTGGCTGTTCAGCTCCGTTACAGTATGCGTATAGTTACTGGAACATTGCTTTCGACTCCAGTTCGGTGGCTCCCAGTGTTGAGCAACATACTACCTCCTCACATCAGAAGACAAAAACATCTTGTTCATCTGTGGTCAAGAATGCTCAAGAACACAACACTCCCAATTCATGAGGATGTGAGTCAACTAGGATCAGGGGCGCACCCAGACTTTTGGTTTGGAGGGGGCTTTCCTCAATAACATGATTTCAGCTATGGAAAGAGAATGTGTCCATTATTAGTCTTGTATGTAAATAAGTATATTTGAGATCATATGCATAAAAATATATTCTATAAGATCAAACATACTGTAGAATGTTCTGTTAAAACCAATACAAAAGATGCTATTGGACTGGAGATTATTTAAACAAAATGTGCATTGGTTTTATACAAATTTTAGTTACAGTACCATTGAGCTAAGTTTATACAAGTAATAAAAAGGAACTGCATGATTTTTATCAAGAATTAACTTTTGATCACGATCAGAGTGATAACGACTGGATTGCTCTACTCACTATTTTCATAGCTATATATCCAGCTACCAGGATCGTCAGATTGATGTGTAACATCAATTATCTGCAATCATTTACTAAGTTTTGAGTTGTTTATACCAAGAACTAGTATAGGTTTTAGGAAATTAATAATATCATTTTGATTTTGAATATGTAAATTTAATTGGAACTAAAAATTACATTTTAAAAATTACGAGATGTAATTGTATATCATAGTGTTATGGATTGTAACAAATATTGTATGTACTGTACGTGAAAATATATAAGTTATTTTAATTTTCCTTAATAACTAACATTATAATAAAAAATCTTAAACATATCTAGAATTTCAAGTTGAACTTAATCACACAGGCTGAAGGCAAGTTTAAACAAATAGTTGGATACAAATCATGTATTAATGAATTAACATTAACGTTGTTTGAATCAAGTGGAAACTCGAATTTCACAGAACAAAATCCAAAACGGAAACTACCTCTACTGGTGACTTCAATTTCCCGGTGAATATTCAGTGCTGCTAGTCCAGTCAGCCTGTCTGCACCCATGGTATTCCTAAGATATGTTTTCAGCCGACGTAGTGTAGAAAATGACCTCTCAGCAGTGATTGTAGTCACAGGGATGGTACACAAAATTCTCAACAATGTGTGGATATTAGGAAACAAGTCCTTGTCACATAGATTCAACATATCGATTGCGTTTTTAGGGATATTAGCGTGGGTCTTGAAGCTCTTGTGCCACAGTTCAAACTCAGCCATAAGCAGGCCTTTGTTGTTTCCTCCACTTTCATTTATGTCATTCTTATAAAAATTACACAGATGTAAGAAATCAAGTTGCATTTTTTCTTGGAAGGTTTCTTTATGTGTATGTGATGCATTGGCTGATGGCAGTAAGCACTCAAAACTCTTTAATAAGTATTTATGCTTGATGAATCGAGATTCCAATGAAATAATGAAAGAGTCAATCCAAGGGATGAAAACAGATCTTTTATAGTATAATTCTGGAGTTTCTGCTGGAATGTTGCTTCTGTTCAGTTGTCTTCCAACTGTTCGAGGCATCGAAATCATTGAACCGCAGTTATTGGCAATTTTGGTAGCTTCTTCAAACAACGAGTGAAATTCTTGATCTGCATTTTTCTTAGAGATTTTAAGCTTTCAATCACAGTTTCAGCATGTGTAATTGCAGACGATAAATCTAAATCAATTCCCTGAAGCTTTTTGCTTAGGTTTACTGTGTAACCTAGCAGTTTTTCTGATGCCATGAGAGAAATTATAAATTCACCTTGACTTAAGGAGTTTAGTAGTATTTGAGCTCCTGAAGAAGATTCCCTATCATTCCAGTTTTTAATCTCCTCCTTCAAGAGGTTGCAGCAGTTCTTTCGTAACAAAAATAGCATCGTGCCTTTGCACCCATCTTGTTGGACAAAGCTGCGGGAGTTTTTTCTTGTTGGTTTCAAGATTTACCTCAGATTCAATGCACTGTTTTAAAACTGCTTGTCTTTTAGGAGTGTTAAAAAAATCCCACAACTTCTCCACTATTCCAAAGCAGTTCCTGATTGATACAACCTCAGACATGGTCGACAATGCCAGGTTAAGGCTATGAGATGCACAATGCACGTATATTGCTGAGGGGTGAGCTTCTTGGAAGCACGCTTGAGTCCCGTTAAACTTTGCACTCATGGCAGCCGCCCCATCGTACCCCCGGCCACGTAGGTTATTTATGTCTTTGTTACTGTCTTCAAGACCTTTAATCAATGTTTTTGCCAATACGCTACCCGTAGTAGAGGTTAGAGGCATGAACTTCAAAAATTGCTCACATTTCATAACCATTTAAAGTATTTGGCGTTACATAACGTAAACACAAAGAAAACGGTTCAACAGTTGAAATATCAGATGTTTCATCTGCGAGAACACTAAAAAACTTAGCTTCTTTTATTTTACTTGCTATTTTTTCAGTTATTATTTGGTTACAAGCATCGATGACTTGATTTTGAAAATTCCAACTTATATAGGTCGCATTTTTGCCACATGACCCAAAGTGATCTTTCAAATTGTTGTCACCTGCTTCAATTCTAGCTCTGAGCAAAGCTCTTAAGATCCCCTCATTTTCAAATGGTTTGCTGTCGATTTGAAACTGACCATAATCTCTATGGCCCTAAGGGCGATATTTTGCCTGCCACACAAAATTATAGTTTCTATTATTGGAATTATTCTTTTCACATTATTTTGGGCTTGGACATCTTTTCCTTTATCAAGAGATTTGTCAATCGGTTTCATTCGGCAGTCCATAACTCTTTTCAAGTTAGCTGGGCTTACACATGAGTCTTTATGATACTGCGAGTTTGCATGTTTTTCAAACTTTTCTAGTGCTTTTTTTCCAGTTACAAAAACCTTCTTCAACAAGTTGTCCAGTATGTTGAGCGTTACTCTTACCTACTTCTTTTTTTTTGAAAAAGGCATACAATGGACACAGTATGCAGAGTTTTCAATTCCAGAATACGAAAGCCAGGTATATTTCTTTAGCCATGAAAACGAAAATTTTCGTTGTTGGTTCCCATGCGATCTAAAAGGAAAGTTAAGTTGCTCTGAGGAACCCATTTGTCATTCAAAACTTTGAACTTTTCATTGTCCATCAACACTTTGTTTTTAAATAAACCAATGTCCAAATCCATGTTATGTTTACTTACAACGGCCTTAGGCCTGCTCACATTTGTCTCTGAGCCCTCCTCTGACGAACAACTTGGCTCTATTTCTATGCTTGCAGTCCTTGTTAACAGTTCCTTACTTGTTGAAGGATTGCCACATTCACTAACACTAACCACATCATATTTATTGATTTTTAACGGTTTAAAGTAGTTTTGCATGTTTGACTTTCTTTTGTCTCCCATTACTACTAGTCCAATTGGACACACTACGAACACCAATAGCCAATAGAAAATACAAACACAACAACAATCAACGAATCAACTTTTATAAACACCAACACTGACTTGACGCCTGACACAGAGCACAGCACAATACATTGGGGAGAGAAATTTTCACCGCTGTCCCACGCGCATCTTGCTCCGAGCATAGTTACGACAATGCCCGGAAATATCCGATCGTGTTGTGTTTACAATATATATTATTATCACTCAAGTGTTTCATAAATATAGGCCTAACATAATTCTGTTTTAAACCAGTAGAAAATCACAAAATGTTCCAACGTTCCAACACTAAACATTCTGGAGCCCGTTATGCAATCAATTTTCTTGAAAGATATTATCAATGTTTTTAAAGTGTTCCCAGGTTTTTAGGGGGGGCTTAAGCCCCCAAAGCCCCCCCGGGTGCGCCCCTGACTAGGATCATCCAGGCTGAAGTCCCGCAAACCTGCTTGTAAAACTGCCTTGGAACTGACAACCAAGCAATTCAATCTTAAAGACACCTGGCGGAATGAGTGGACTTCTTCTCCACCACATGGCATTATAAAAATCGCAAATCCAGCTGTGAAACTAAATGGTTTCACTTTGCAAAGGAATATTTGGTGTAGACTTAACCGCATCAGGTGTGGCTTGGGAAGAACCGCTTCGGCTCTTTATAAATGGGGTTGGATGGATTCTCCACACTGCGATTGTGCTGACATCCCACAATCAATGAAACACATAGTGATGGATTGTCCTCTCCGTGCCTTCCCTGGTAGTTTGGAGGACCTGCACTCAGCTACTCCAGAGGCGCATTGGCTCAACGGATTAGATGTAAAAGTGTAACTTTCAGTGTGAGCATACCAAATAAAACAAATTTACTTTTATCATTCCCCTAAACTATCGAATTCTCCGCGATTTACGATGCCATTATACTTTTAAATTATTAAAGACAAATGTAGTATTCCAGCCACTCACACGTGTGCACAATCGCTTTCGCCATGAGAGACAATTGGTGAACATAACTTATTTCAGGGGCTTTCATCGTGATCGCTCAGCCCAGTGTACTTTGGTGTGCGAGTAATATTCTCTCTTATAACCTGTGTTATTATGATGGCTTTATTAATGTGTGTATTGGTAACTAAAGTGGGGATTGGGAAGGAGAAGGCCGAAGCCTTAATAAGGAACCATCCCGGTATTTGCCTGAGGTGGATGTGGGAAACCAAAGAAAAACACATCCAAGATGGTTGAGGTTGGAATCGATCCTACCTCCCCTCAGTTTTACCTCTCGAGGTTGAGTGCGCGCCGTTCCAGCCAGAATTACATTTCTTGGCAGAGTAGAAATTGAATCCGGATGTCCGGGACGATAGCCTAGAATGTAGCCTTAAGGGTGGGCTTCTCTGTGTTAGTACGTTATTTGACACGCACGGGACATATCATTCTAAAACAGCCTCCATTACGGTGGCTGGCGAAGTGAGTCTATGCTCATCCAGTAGATGGCGAAGTGATTCTATGCTCCTCTGCATAATTGGCTGTCATGGAAACTCAAAGGATTTAGAGCAGTTTCGTACTGTTTATATCAAAATGAAGAATATCACCCTGAACTGCACTTTCAAACAATTGCAAAAATTGTTGCTGGCAAGGATAATTTTAAGGATTTTATTATTATTTTATTATTATTATTATTATTATCGCATTCTCCTCAGCAACCTACTTGAGTATGAAAGTCTCTGGACGGTGAATACACTGGTCATGTTGAACTTCATTGTATAAGACAATTGTTTATTGATTATTTGTTTAGAGTACTTAACAATGAGTGTAACCACGCTGTTGCTTTTGCAATGGAAGTGTTATTTGCCATTTAATATTTAGCGGCTCAGTGGATGCAGGGCACTATAGTAATATCAAATACGACGATAATTTTGGGAGTTAGTTATTGTTGTTGTAAGGGGAGGAACTACGAGGTCATCTGCCCCTTAATATTTGGGATAAATGCTACTATAAAAACGCCGTTCGACGAAAAGGAACATTGGCCGGTCGTATGTAAATTACTAATAGACCCAAAAGAGTGAGAAATCGGACAAAATTCGAGGCCTCTTTTAAAATCCAATAGGCCTATAAATATGCCATTTCAGGAACAATTCCATATATTATGCTGTACAATGTAGGGTCCTTGACGAACAAATGTAAACATTGTTCTGAATTGTATTTCTCTTGCAAGAAGTCAAAGCTTGGTTACTTTGGCCTTTGCTGTTGTAATGGTAAAATTGATCTGCCGGAATTCAAAATACCTGACAGGCTTAAACAATTTTTCACTAGAGACGATATTTCAAGAAATTTCAGAGAGAATATTCGGCTGTACCACAATGCTATGTCCTTTGTTTCCTTTGGTGTCAATATTACCGTGCCACATGAATACGGTCCATATTGTTTTAAAATGTCTGGAATATCATATCATCCCATTTCTTCCTTGTATTTCAAAAATATAAGCGACGGTACTTATAGCCAGTTGTAGCCTATATATTCGACTCCTCATAAGCTAATCAAGTCAGGCCCGTAAATCAGGTGAATTCTTGCATCAGGGAGGGCACACTTCCTATTTGCAAGAGCATAAGCCATACATTCAACATTCAAAATACCTCTGAATTTAAATGAGAGTTCAGTGTCTAGATAAATTGCAATCCAACTGACGATATTCGATTAGCATGGCTCATAATATGGAATGAAGCCCCAATGGCAAATGTTCATTCATTAATATGTGTAAATTGACTTGTAAAAGATATTATACGTCATCATCATCATCTTGCACAGTTTCCAGCCACTGGCCGGGTCTGTTTGGAACACAAGCCTCTCCAACATCTTCTGTCTTCCCACCATCTCTCAGCCTCCACCCTTGTCCAGTCTTCTCCTCTCTTCTTCACGCTTTCTTCCACCCCCTTCAGCCACCTGTCTCTTGGTCTTCCTCTCGGTCTCTTTCCTTCCCACTTCGTCTCGTATACTCTCCTGGGTATCCTCTTCTCCTCCATTCGTTTTACATGTCCATACCATCTAAGTCTAGATTTCTCTATACCATCCTGTAATGGTTCCTCCTTCATTAATTCTCTGGTCCTCTCATTTCTTATTCTGTCCATCTTTGTAGCTCCAATACTGCTTCTCAAGAACCTCATCTCACTGGCCTGTATTTTGCTCTTCTCCCTTCCTTTCATAACCCAGGTCTCCAAGGCATACGTCAGGATAGGGACATAGTACGTCCGATATATGATCTTTTTGCTGTTCTGAGGGACATCCTTGCTCCATAACATGCTTCTCACACTCCTCCGAAATGCTTCTGCCTGCCTTCCCCGCTCATTTATTTCTCTATCGTTTCTTCCATTATCTTGTATCAGGCTTCCCAGATACTTGAAACTCTCCACTTTCTCCAGATGTTCCCCACCAATTGTTATTCCCGTTGTGGTTCTTTCCTTCTTCCTTGTTGTGATCACTATCTCACTCTTATTTATGCTAAATTTCATCCCATATCCTTGTATTATTCCTTCCCACACGTCCAACTGTTCCTGTACCTCCTCCTCCTTGTTTCCCCAAATCATCAAATCATCTGCAAACACCATTGCTTTCATCTTTCCTTCCCCAATTACTTGTGCCACTCGGGTCATTATGTCATCCATCACCACAATGAAAAGTAACGGTGACAGTGCACTTCCTTGTTTCAGGCCGTTTCTCTCATCCAACCAGTCTGATCTCTCTCCTCCCACTTTCACACAGCTCATGCTTCCCTTGTACATCTCCTTTATCCTCTTTATAGTCCATTTCTCTACTCCTCTATCCTCCAGGGACTTCCATACTTTGTTTCTCCATACACTGTCATATGCTTTCTCAATGTCCAGGAAGGCCATCAGTAGATCTGTTCCATACTCAGGCTGTGTTTCTATCTCCCAAAATTTTAATAATGGCCCCCCGTCGTGTTCGTTAAGCCGCCATTTTGTTCGCTGCCACGGCCTAGGGTGGGGGCTTAACGAAGGCGAATGAATCAAAACAATCTAAAATTTTTCCGAGCATGGTCTCCAATCAAAACGTCCCCGATTGGCTGAGCACTTATTGGGTCCTTCCCGCCACACAGCCACAATCAATTCCGCCATTAACCTCAATTTAACATAACCTAAGTTACTTAAATTACAAATATTACTGTTGGTGAAGGGTGGGTGACTTGTGGATTAGATAAGCCATTTTTAGTGTTGCCTTCTATAGATTTGTGGGTGGCATTGTGGATTTTGGCAATCTCGTTATCTTGTAGACATTAAGATAAATAGTTATATTTCGGGGGCCTATCACTCAGTAGCGGTTTATCAGAACAGTACCAACTATTACGAATAGCTGTACTTTATTAAGATTTTTCTGCACCTTCGCGAAATAGTGGCGGTGGTTTGAGATTATTTTTGACTAACATTATGGGGTTTTAATAGTTTTTCATAGAGCATTTTTGTTGTCTTGTAGGCATGATTGATTTGACATGTTAGGTCTGCATGTAGCCTACAGCTGTTTTTTTTCTGTTTTTTGGAATAATGCTCATTACCATTAAGTGCAACCGTGTTGACCGACTGAAAGACATTGAATATTTCGTTTACCAAAGCAGCACTGAAATATGGGTTCCAACACGATATGGACTTGGAACTTATGTTCGCTTAACAAAATAATGATACATCAAAAAGTCATCCTTGTAATCTCTGCAAATAATACAAATATTTCCCATCCAATATAGGCCTATTCATGTTGAACGGTAGAAAGTTATCAAACTTTATTAAGGCAACACTGAAAAATGTTCATTTTGATCTAGCCTACTTACTCGGAGTCATCTGTATCAATGTCCCTAGAGGTTCAGTTTTTTAAATTCTCCCTTTCCTATGGTCAAATAACACATGGATGTTCCCTATTTTTCTTAAGGGGATTCAATGATCTTATGCTGAACTAATTAAGAATAGGGCATGTACCCCAACCCCTTAAAATATGAAGTTATCAGGATAAAAATAATGTCCATAACCATCAGAAACTTGAGAACACAGATCAGGAGAATGTTGATCGACCATGGATGCAAGACCAGAAAGTCTTAAAGAGGAGTGTTTCATTTAGAGGCTTGGAACATCATGGTCAAGACCCCTGTACTTGGGTGTGTGCTCAATTTGTTTGAAATCCCGTTGACAGATCATAAGTTAATCTGTGGCTAGAATCCCCTCCGTCCTATGCTAAGCTGTGAGTACTGGGCACCATTAGTGTTCTGTGACTACTGTATCAATTTCTGAAAATTGTGTCAGGCCTATGCATAGACAAGTCGCTGAGAATGTTCTCTGAATGGTGAATACCAGTAGGCTAGCCTACTTAGCTGCCTCCTTCACTAGCATTTCCAGGCACCTGGTTAGTTGGTAAACTGAAATAGAAAAATCACTTGAATGATTCAAGTTGTCCTTGATTGCCCTCGTGGGACAGTGTACCCCATTCCAGATCTTAGTTCAGAATTAGTTTCCTTGACGGAGTTGGAGAAACAGTCACAATACCTATGGTATTACTAGACCTATAGTAAAGCCATCATTACTTCCGACTTGACGTTTCAGTGTTACCCTCGAGTTATCTAGCGGTCAGAAGGAAAATCACTTTAACTAGACATTCACAAGTAGCCATTCAAATCGATATATCATGACAAATTGACTTTCGTTTGCGATGTCGCGTTTCAGCGAACGAAACTCTAGCCTAGCACTGAAACGTCAAGTCGGAAGTAATGATGGCTTTACTATAGTACGGTACATGAAGATGGAAGCAATGTGAGACCAACCACTAGGTAGCTTATGTCCCATTAGTTGGGAGTGTTTGGGAATGGGAGATTGGTTCAACATGTCAGCCTATGTTGTTGTATATTTCATTAATGTATGGGATCTAAAAGTGTATCGTAGGAATATTAAAGCAAGCCATAATATATTACCAGTTGGTCAATTGGATACAACAATTCAATGAAACATTCTGTTGATAATTAGGAAGTGTCGTAGGCAACCAGAGAAGCGACACGAGAAAAAACACCTGAGACTTCCAGGCAGTTGTCATCAACTGTATTTCACATAGAGAAGAATGACTAAAATAGTTCCTCATGAAAAAAATAACTGGTCAATGGCTTGAAAGACAGTAGTAAGGACTTACATGCTGTCAGTAAAAGTGGAGTTAAGAAAGATGTCTGGAATATTTAAATCAGTACTAGTTGATAGCCAGGATTTTTAAAATTACCGTGGGTAATTGCACCATAATATGATTAGTAGCCTATGTGCAAGATTTTAAATGGTAGGTTTTCCTGTGAACCAAAAAACAGCTCTTAACATGGATTATGTTCAGGTTAGGCCTACAAGTTATTGGGAGGGAGGTTTATTCTACATACCTGTTGGGCTGTTGCACATAAAATGAGCTTCTGATTAGAGTTATGTGGGAATGTTTAAATGGATTGATGATACAGGGTTTATCAAGCCACTTTCTATGCATCTTTTAAAAACATTTTAGCAATTCATAAATTACTGTCATCATCGCAAATGCTGTAATCTGTCATGTTTATTTATGCAGCATGAGGAATTAGGAAACATTGGTAGGATTGGTATATTGAGTGATATAGTAGGATAAAATGCAACTGTGTCATCGAAACCTAAGATGTATTTTTATTTCTCAACTTTATTTTCTGTAGACTCCAACACAGCCCAACACCAGGGAAAAAAAAAAAAAAGTGTTGGTGATGTTTAATGAGAGCAAATCTTGAAACACTGTGATTTGTGGTTGGTATCAAAAGCTGTATAGGAAAAATGAAAATGTGAAGTCACGCCCAAGTTTATGAAGCCTTGCCAGACTCAGCTGAAATTATCTTCGATGCAAATTAAGTCTCAATAGTTAAAACTTTAGGACGACCTTTGACATGAGCACTATAATAGGCCTACATTTAGGATCGACATAGCTTGCAGTAGGTCTTATGCTACTGTATGCACCTGGGCATGTTAAAAAAAAAACTCAGCCTGCAGGTTAATAAGGTACCGTAGTATATTACTGTAAATCTATCTCAAGCAAATCCAAGAAGTTACCAGACTGAGAAACTACATATCAATATATATATTAAAAAAAAGGGTGGCAGTGCAAACTGCACTTTTAATCCTTGCTTCATTAGTTAAACCATAATATTTGTACATAAATACAGTAAGGACTTCACATTACAAACGGCCACTTAAATTATATGCCTTATTAGGCATAACCTACAAATTACATGTCATGAAATTGGTAAATATAAGCAGACAGCAACATCAATATGCAATGGTCTATAATGTAGTTTTATAGTGCACAAACGGTTATTGTACTGAATGTATTTCGAACTGATGAATAAAACTGGTGGAAACGACAGCCAATTGATTTACATCCAAAGTAGTAGAAACTTTCAGTTGATTGGCAAGAGTGTTGATTTGTACTTTTATTTTCACAAATTTTGATGAACAGTGTCACGCTTCAATTTAAATATAAACGTACATACAATTCCTCATCAATAAGTGATTTGCACTTCATACTGTCATGAACTGGAATAGATTTCTAGCAATTTAATTGATGTAGAAATCTATTCCTCTCGCCGTCATGTTGGTGATAATTGTAAACAAACCCGCGGGCAGCCAATGGCTGGTAATAATTGCCAGCCAATAACAAGCCAGGATGTCGCGGATCATAATTCGTGTTTCACTCTCATTGCGTTTTAACTTGACGTGAGGAATCAGCTGTTCGTTAACGCCACGGGGTGCCATTATTAAAATTTTGGGAGATAGAAACACACCCTCATAGTGCTGTTCTTGTAACTGCCTTACAGCAAAAATCAAATCCACTGTGGACCTTCCTGCTCTGAAGCCATGTTTTCTTCCCTCATCCCTCCGTCTATCCTTGTCCTAATTCTCTTTTTCAAAACTTTCTCGAAGATCTTTGCACAATGACTCATCAGTGTTATTTCCCGATAGTTTCTGCAATCTGTTCTACTACCTTTCTTGAAGATCGGGACAATTATTCCTTTTTTCCAGTCCTCTGGGGTCTTCCTTTCCTTCCATGCTGTCCTCATCACTCGGTACAACCACTGTATCCCCACCTCTCCTGCTGCTCTCACCATCTCCACACTCAACTCATCCACACCCGGTGCCTTCCCTCCTTTCATCTTGTTCACTGCATCTTCCACTTCTTTCCATGTTAAGTCCTTTTCTGTTTGCAGTTCATCTTCCTCTTCCCCGATTTCTTCCTCCTCACCATCTTTTCCATTTGGGTTCAGAAGTTCTTCAAAATATTCTTTCCACATTTTCTTCAGTTCTTCCCTATTTTCTATCTCTTGTCCCCTTATGTTCACCATTCTAACATAATCCGTAGGTTCCTTCCGCCTCTTATTTTTTACCATCCCATACAGGACCTTTTTTGTACCTTCACTATCCTCCTTCATCATCTTTGTCCACTCTTCCATCCACTTTCTTCTCTCCTCAGCCACTACTCTCTTCGCCTCCTTCTTTCTTTCCTGGTACTCTTCCCTTGTCTCTACCGTCCTATTTTGATACCACCTCCTAAAGGCTCTATTCTTTTCCCTTACTATATCTTTTGTCTTCTCATTCCACCATGGTGTTTCCTTCCACCTCTTCTTACTACGTGTCCTCCCACATATTGCTTCTGCTGCACCTACTAGTGTCTTCTTAAATCTAGCCCATTCCTCTTCCACCCCTCTTTCTTCATCTGTTGGAATTCCTTCCTTTACCATTTTGAGGTACTCGACCCTTCTATCCCCTTCTTTCAGTTTCCATATCCTTATACGTCTTTCCTGGTTCTCAGTCCCTTTCTTCTCCTTACTCCCTCTCAGGTTCATTACCAGCAATCGATGGTCGCTATCCAGGTTCTCCGATGGTATAACCTTGATGTCCGTGATGTTCTATTTAGTTCTTTCTCATACAGTATATAGTCGACCACCGACTTCCTGGTCAAGTCATCACTGTACCATGTGATTGTGTGGCTCTCTCTTTTCTTAAACCAGTAGTTCCCAACTAGCAGGCTGTTCCTCTGGTAGAAGTTCAACAGTCTCTTTCCTTCCTCATTTCTTCCGCCCCAACCCTCTGGTCCTAGAACACTCTCATAACCTTGTCTTTCACTTCCTAAATGGGCATTGAGATCCCCCATAACAATCATATTTCTTCCTACCAGCTGCTTCTGCAATTCCTCTTCAAACTCCTCCTTCTCTTCAGAGGCGCAGCCTACTTGTGGAGCATACACTTGCACTATTTCTACGGTCTCTCCCCTCAGTGGTACTTTCACTTTCATCATTCTATCACTTATTCTCCTCACTTCTTCTTTTAAACCATCTCATACTACTACTCCCACTCCATTCCTCTTTCCCTCTTCGTTCCCACTCCAGTACAGTCTATAGCCTTTTCTCAGTTCTCTCCTTCCTTCCCCTTTCCACTTTGTTTCTGCCAATCCCAATAAATCCAACTTCCTTCTTTCCATCATATCCACTATCTCCTCCACCTTCCCCGTCAGTGTTCTTAGGTTTAAAGTTCCAAATCTTAGTCCGTGTGTACAGCCGTGTCGTCGTCTATTAAATCCATCCTGTCCGAGGCTAATTCCATTTTTGAAAGCATTTCCGTTAGCCGTCACTTTTCAGGGTTCCTGTAGGACCTTCACAGCTACCGTAACGGTCCTGGGGCACACGAAGTCCCCACTGTACTTCGCCCCTACAGGCGATCCCCTACTTTGTGCCGTTGCCCGTCTCCCACGACGTGGACGAGGGGTTGGACTTAGGGAGACTCTAAAAGATATTATACGTAACGATATTATTCCTTTTTTGTGCGAAAGTTATTGCTCTTGGAGGAGGCGTCAGGTAGGTTTAACCTGTTGTACCGCACGCTTCTCTCCAAACAGTTATTTACAGTTGTAGTAAATAATCTTCTCTCTGTCCCTTCGCTAAAATACGCCGCTTACATAAAAACACTTGATAGAACTAGATGAATTTTACAATTTTTTGCTACAAGTTAATGTCCACTACCCCTCTGTGGGTGGTTAGGAATAAATGCTATTGAATTACCAGCCAGACTTCCAACTCATGATGATACCGTGACTGAGATTTAGGGCGAAACATTCAATTCTGCGAAGGATATAATAAATTTATCGAAAGTTTGCATTCTTACACCAAAAATTGAACACTGTAATGAAATTAATAAAGTCATTGAACTTATAACCAGTAGTTCAAAATATACACCAGCGTTAACAGATTAAATAATAAAGATAAAAGTCAGCTACTTCAGGTTCCTACATAATTCTTGAATTCCTTGGAATTAAGTGAATTGCCTATTGCATATTCTTACTCTAAAAGTTCAAGCCATAGTTATGCTCCTTATAAATATGAACGCTTCCCTAGGACTCCTAAATGGAGTCAGATTAATTTTAAGAAATATGGATGAAAATTGCTTGGATTTGGAAATAATTAGTGCAGATAATATTGGGCAGATAGCTCTAATCCTTCGACTTGATTTAACACCATCTGATAAATCAATTCCATTTTCTTTTCGGCACCCTTTTCCAATTCGCTTGGCATACCGTACTTTATCACAATCAATAAAGCTAAAGGGGAAACTCTTGAACGTGCAGGTCTCTATTTGCCTCATCAAGTTTTCAGTTATGGCCAGTTATATGTTGCCAAGCCGATCTTTCCTTGCAATAATACAAAGAATGCATATAAGAAAATCCTTCAGTAAATATTTTCCCAATGGCCGTCATGTTTTGACGGGTTTAACCTAGCCTTCTTTTATTTCTAGTATCCTTAAAATTAATGTTTTTACTTTAAACTTTTCTTACCATTAACAGTCAAATACCATGTTGCAAATAAATTAAGAAACTGTGTTCATGAAGCCCACGCACAAGTTTATCTTATGTGGGATTCACCCTGTATTTTGATACATCTGCATTTGTTCATGAAGCCCACGCACAAGTTTATCTTATGTGGGATTCACCCTGTATTTTGATACATCTGTATTTGTACATGTTTTCTGTCAGTGAATAAAATGTTTTCTCGTAATCTCGACCGCCGGGAATCAAATCTTGAAACGCTAATAATAACACAGAATGCTAAAGAGCAAAATTAAGAAACTTTATAAAAGGAATGTACGCAGTTCTGGATTTTCCAATAGGCCCCATAGGCCCCGGCCTAGGGGCGCACCATGCTGAAGGGCGCAAAATTAATCCGCAATTTTTTTTTGTCAGAAAATTTCCATAAAATGGTATAGACTACAATATACGTCTACATCTTCATGCTCTCCACGAATCAAAATCCCGTTCGCCTGCCTTGTATAGGTGACGCTGGACGGGCAAATCTTACGCTTGGATGTCAGTGTGTCTCTGCTGGCTTTGGCTAGGTCGTACCGCAGCGCATGCACGATGTCATTGTTTACAAGTCACCCCCTCACTGGCGCCTCTCTCACAACCACGAGACGTGCCCTGATCGATGGTCGTCTGTAGCATTGTCAGCAATGTCGCATAGCGTTGCAATGATGTATATTTTATTGTGCTAAGACGTGAGTTTATTAACATTTTTGTATTAATACCGTATGTGTTGTATGTCTACTATGAGTAATAAACGAAAACTTAGTGGGGCACAGTTTAGAAAACAGAGAGAAGAAAAGGACGGAAGAAATGAAAAAATCATAAAGCAGGTTCCTAAAAGAACAACCTTTTTTTCATGCAATACGGAGTGTGGAAATGTGAGTGTTAATCATTTTAAAAGCAATGACAGTTCACCGTTAGTTTCTTCTGCTTGTGAAACTGGACGATGTCGCTTCATTCACTTGTGAAACTGATTTGCAATGGGTTATGTTTGAAAAGCAAACTGAAGGAGAAAATAGCTTTAGAAAGTAGGGAAGCTGATTTTGTGTTTGATTCGGATCCTGCTTTATGGAATGTAAATGAAGAACTACGAGATTTACCTATGTACTAATGGTGTGGTATAAAATTCACATTCAGACTTAAATCAATCTAAAAGACAATAATCTGACAAAGTTCGTTTTCTGTCTAAGAGCTTATTTTTCAAAAAACTCCAAAATGGTGAAACAATAAACAGAACATGGATGGTTTATTCACAATCAAAAGAATGCGTTTTCTGCATTTCATGTATGCTATTTGGACACTCTGAATCGAAGGGCGCATTTCATAGTGGATACAATGACTGGAAAAATGCTAATCGACGAGTTTTAGAACATGGAAATAGTTTCAATCATAAAGATAACTTAGAGAAACTAAAACTTAGAGGTAGTTTAGAAGGCCATGTTGACAGCCAGCTTACTGAGGCTCTTGAACTGGAGATCCATTATTGGAGGGAGGTACTTAAGCGAGTGGTGGCGGCAGTTAAATATTTAGCTGCTCAGGGTCTGGCATTACGTGGTACTCATGAACACCTAAAAAATCTTCACAGTGGGAATTTCCTTGCACTATTGCAATTCTTAGCTGAATTCGACCCTTTCATGGTGGAACATTTAAAGCAGTATGGTGATAAAGGTTCCGGAACCACATCTTATAGGTTCAAAGACAATATATGAAGAACTTATTGCTTTTATGGCAGACAAAGTTACAGACACAATTAGAAAAGAAGTTAAAGAAGCTAAATACTTTGGTATAGTATTAGACTCCACATCGGACATATCACATGTTGATCAACTGACCTTAGTACTCAGATATGTTGCCAGTGATGGCGTTCCAATTGAAAGGTTTATTTGTTTTGTGCCAAATATGGGCCATAAAGCTGAGGAAATCATTAAAGCAGTTCTAGAACTCTTTGGGAAACTTGATTTGGACATTTCTAATTGCAGAGCACAGTCATACGACAACGTTTCAAATATGTCTGGCGTGTATACCGGCGTTCAGACTCGTATCAAGGAACTTAATCCTCTAGCGGAGTATGTGCCATGCTCAGCACATTCTTTAAATTTAATAGGTTCTTTCAGCAGAATCATGTACAGAGGCTATTTCATTTTTTGGATTGCTGCAGTCACTTTTCAAAATTTTCAGTGCCTCAACCCACAGATCGGCTATCCTACAGAAAAGTTGTACCATTAAGTTACAAAGCCTATCTAAGACTCGATGGTCTGCTCGTCACGACGCATGCCGAGTTGTAAGTAAAGACAGAGAAGGTATTTTGGAAAGTTTGAATGAAATTTCTACTAAGTGTGATGAGAAACCTTCAACAAGGAATGAAGCCAATGCTTTGGGAGAAAAGTTGAACTCCATGGAGACAACATTCATGTCAATTTTATGGAGTACCATATTGGAAAGGTTTAACAAGGTGAACATAAAACTTCAGTATGGAACTACAAAGCTAGGGAAGATTATTACTTACTATGAATCTCTTTGTGGTTTTCTTCAAGAAGTAAGAGGAACCTTCGATGGCCTAGACAAAGCAGCAAGAGACAAATGTGGCAGGAAGGAGTATGTAGCAGACAACCGATGCAAAAGGAAAATATCTTCCAAGTTTGATGATTATAGTGGACAAAGCAGTGATGTTGAATTCACAGGTTCTGATAACTTTTGTGTGAACACTTTCAATGTCATTTTAGATAGCTTGCATTCCGAACTCAAGAGACGTGGAAATAAATACACTCAACTATACAACAAGTATGGATTTTTTGAAGTTGTTAAAGGACTAGAAGCCTCAGAAATCACCAAACATGCAGGAGAACTATTGAGATTGTACCCCGAAGATCTAGAGCCAGTTTTGTTGATAAGTGTTTACATTTGAAACCCTTTTTGGTGAAAAATACTCCAAAAGAAAAAAACAGCATGACTTTAACGGACATTATCAATGTTTTGAGTCATTTTGATACAGTTGAAATCCACCCAAACATTGACATTGCCTTAAGAATGGTCCTTAGTGCACCAGCAACAAACTGTACAGGAGAAAGATCCTTCTCTGCCCTTTGTCGTGTGAAAACCTACTTAAGAGCTTCAACCATCCATGATAGATTTACATCATTAGCCCTGCTCGACATCGAGGGAAGGCTGACTCAAGAGGTGTCTTATAATGACATCATAGACACATTCGTTCGAAAAAAAAAGCAAGAAGGAAGGTTTTATAAACTGACTTTGAAGTAAAATTCTCTCACATCAATTATAAAAGAACTAAGCACTACTTTTATATCAAGTGGTTTTTCATAAATTGTTTTGTTATACGCTCCTTTTTAATCTTGTTGCACTGCAAAAAGTTCTTTTTACAGTTCAAAAATAGATTACTATTGGTGTAGTGGTGTCGACGATATTCCTATAACTTTCATACATCATATCATTGGCGCTATTCTACCCATTCTCACCCATATTTTTAATCACTGTCTCAAAAAGGGCACATTACCTGCAATTTGGAAGTACGCTAATGTAATCCCACTTCCCAAGAACCCAGGCTCTAAACTTCTATCCGATTACCGTCAAATTTCTATTCTCCCCGCTCTTTCCAAAGCGTTAGAACGGTTGGTACATACTCAAATACTGGAATACCTGCACGCTCACTCTCTTCTGGATCCACTTCAATCTGGCTTCAAGAAGGGCCATAGCACAGCAACTGCTTTACTAAAAGTGACTGATGATATCAGACAAGCAATGGACGAAAGACAACTGACAATACTCACGCTCCTTGACTTCAGTAGGGCTTTTGACACGATACATATCCAGACATTGTTGAAGAAACTTGCATGCCTTTTCGGTAATGAGGCTTTAAAATTTTTCACAGCATATCTTACAGATCGCATGCAACATGTAATAACACAAGATACTGCTTCACAGTGGCAACTCAGGAAGGCAGGAACCCCTCAGGGTTCCGTTCTTGGTCCTCTTTTGTTTGTCCTTTATATTAATGACATCTCCTCAGTAATAAAATATAATAGATATCATCTTTATGCGGATGACCTCCAAATTTACTGTCACGTTGGTATCAAAGATATAGCGAACGCGATACGAGATGTAAACACCGACCTGCAACAACTCAGTGTGTATGCTAGTGATAACGCTCTCCTTCTCAACCCCAAAAAGACCCAAGTTATTATAATCGGCTCGCAGGGATTATTGAATTCCATGTATAAAAACTACACTATCCCTCCTGTGACTTTAAATGCAACCGTAATCCCGTTTAGTAAAACAGTGGAAAACCTCGGTATGACTCTGACTGAAACTCTTGACTGGTCTGCACATGTAAGTAATACTTGCAGGAAGATGTACGCGACCCTACACCCACTCAAACGGCATAAGGACATTTTACCACAAGACGTGAGGATAAAACTTATTGAGACATTGATACTACCAATACTTGACTATTGCGACGTGGTCCTTGTTGATGCAACTAGCGAACAAACTAAAAAACTGCAACGAGCATTGAACTCTAGTCTTCGGTTTGCTTTCAACTTGAATTACGATTCTCACGTAACCCCTAGCTACAAAGCTCTTTCTTGGCTGAAACCTGAAGGGCGTCGAAATTTTCATATTTTGACGTCGGTATATTGAACCCTAGATGAAAATCTCCCACTGTATATTTCTTCGAAATTTCATTTCCTGTCCTCATTTCATAATATTAATACTAGATCTGGCTCTTCCCTCGCTATTCCCGTTAACCACTCTTCCAAGTACAATAAATCCTTCGTTGTGACTGGGTCGCGACTTTGGAATACACTCCCAGCTGACGTAAGGAAATGCAAGACTTACACAAAATTTAAGACTGCTTGCAGAGATTTCCTTTAGAACACCGCTGACTGTTTCGTGTGACTGGTGATGGATGATAGTCAGCTTGATTGAGCCATTATAGTATATAAATAAAAATTAAAATACCCAGTTATTTACTAGATCTAACACTATCACTTATTATTATTATTATTATTATTATTATTATTATTATTATTATTATTATTATTATTATTATTATTAGTATAAGCATTATTATTATTATTGTTTCAGGTAACAATTTTATATGTTTCTTTGTTTGATGTGCATTGCTATCTTTATTTTTTATGTCCTGTATTATTCTAACTTAATTTCTAGTTTACGTATCTTATTCAATGGTAGTATTTGTGTATTTTATTATAACTATGTGGTTAAGTGTAAGAGAGGGCCACGAGCCCTAACTTCGCCACTGCAAAAGACATAAATAAATAAATAAATAAATAAACAGACTTTTACTACTTATGATTTTTTAAAACCAATTTCATATAATTTTATGATTAAAATTAAACTTTCAAACATGTTGACACTTTTCCAATTTATATTGTGGCCAACATTTTCCAAGCAATGTTTAGCAACAGCAGTATTTTCGACTTCAGCTTTAGAACAGGAATATTTCACAATTTATTAGGAGAAAATTTTAGTCTTGAATATTAATATCAGTTTAATTACAAAAACAGAAATAAGCAACTCTTTATCTCTTTTATAGATTTCAAGAAAGCCTATGATAGTATTCATAGACTGACCCTGCTAAAAATCCTCAGATCATATGGTCTCCATCCTAAATTGATAAAAATCATTCAAATAACATTAACAAACACAAATTCGAAAGTTAAATTTAGGGGAGAAATATCAACAGCATTCACAGTAAAAACTGGTCTCAGACAAGGTGATGGATTATCCCCTCTGCCTTTCAATGTGGCTCTTGATTATATCATGAAGGTTTGGCAAAAGGAAAACCCTCCTAACATCAAAATTGGAACAAAACCATCAATAAAAATAAACTGCTTAGGATTTGCAGATGACTTGGCTCTTTTAGCACTAGACAAGGAAGAGGTCTGTACTCAGATAACTAGTCTCCAAGAAATTGCTCAAGGGATAGGATTACAGATATCCTTTGAAAAAACTGAGATCATGCCTATGAAACCCTTAGATATAAATGAAGTCTATATAAATGATCATAAAATTAACCTAGTTCCTCAATTTAAGTATCTTGGAGAAATTATAACACATAACTTAAACGAAAAAGTAACTTGGATAAATAGAACAAATAAAACGAAAAAGCACAATCTCTAACCTGGTCAACATATAATAAAAAATGCCTAACAATAGCTACTAAGATCCAACATTATAAAACTGTAACTCTCCCAGAAGCCACTTATGCTTGTGAAACACTGTTCCAAATTAAAAATGAACAAAGAACTGATCAGCTCCTCAAAACGGAAAGAAGAATCATTAGAATGTGCATAAATAAAAAGTATCAGGTTGAGGGAGTCTGGAGGATTCTCCCAAATGAAACTGTCTATCGTGAGATTGATCCAATTACCAGCACAATGAAGAAGAAAAGAATTTCATATTTTTTTCACATCTTACGGTTTCTAGAAAACAGAATTGTACGCCAACTGGTGATGAGAAATCTAGGAAAGAAAACTGGAGGAAAATGGATCCAAGAAATCCAACAAGATCTCAAAGCAGTTGGACTCAAGATAACAGATGCCGAGGAGAAAAATAAAATTAACACCATTCTTAAAACTCACAAATTTTCTGCAGAAATGACACATAGAAAGCCTATGGAGATTTCAGATGAGTTGAGAAAATCCCGATCTGAAAGAATGAAAAAGTACTGGAAAGAGCGCAAGAACCAAGCAGTACTACCTTCAAAGAAGAAGTGATTGTGGAACGACTCAAGTGGTCCAATGTGACCAATCAAGATTAATAATGATAATAATAATAATATCAGTTTGCCAGTTCAGAAAGAGGGAATATGGATGAAGAGACCGACAATAGAACTGTACAAACAGACAGAGACGATTACAAACAACATAAGGAAAAGAAGGGCAAAATTTTATGGACATATACATAGGATGACTGAAGACAGACTGACCAAGAAAATTTTTAATATAGTTACGAATAGCACACTAAAAACCAATTGGGTAAAGGAAACCGTGGAAGACCTTAAGAAACTAAACATCTCTACAGAAGACATCGCAGACAGGAGCAAATACAGAGAAAAACTTAGACTACAGAAGTTTGAGCAAACTCCCAAAGAGAGACAACCAGCAAAGAGGTGGACAGAAGAGAGAAAGAGGAAACATAGTGTGTATATGAGAGGTTTTTGGGAAAAAAGAAGAAAGGTCCAGAATGAAACATGAAAATTGATTGTGTTGTAACGCTCTCCTTATGGGGAATTAACGAATAAATAAATAAATAAATATCAGTTTAATTAGAATAATTCATTATGTATAGTTGTAGGTTGTATGATGTAGTGTGTATGTATATCTGAATATGTTGTATAATGTATAATGAGTCTTAAATGATTTAAACTTATATTTATATCTCGTTGGCCTGTTTATTTTTAGTTTATATATACAAATTTAGAAACAGTTGATTCTCTCATTATTTTAATTTAATTCATTGATTTTACTTCACGATACATTAGAATAAAATAATAATTACCTTCACAAAGACCTTTCTGAGGTCTAAATTCTCCCTCCTTTACGATGGTATGAAGAGGGGGCGGCAAAAACCTACGGGCCTCTGAGCGCATAAAACCTAAATCCGGCCCTGAATGTACGGTACAACAAACTTAATATGCTTTGCTTAGAAAGTCATCAGAATGAACCTTACTCACAATCGCCATCTTGAATATATAAAATATTACAATCAATAACTCATTTTCTGGTAAATTTACAGTCACGAAACTTTGTATAATAATAACAATAATAATAACACGGGTTATCAGACAAAATTCAACACTAACCCACGTACACAGGGCTAAATAACCATGATGTTTATGCATCTCAAATGAAACAACAACAACAACAACAAAACTGCTTCCTACCCAAATCCTTCCTCGTATGAAAGTACACACACCAGTAAGCCTAAAGACATCACAGTGACACAGGTTATCAGACAACTTCTACATGCACCCAAGTACACGGGGATAGAAGACCATGATGCCGCTAAACCACTGAAGAATCAACAACAAAAACAACAACAACAACAACAACAACAAAAACAACAATAGACTCTGCCACGGATCAAGGACAACGAATTTTAATCGCTGTAGTCCAGTGTTGAAATATGTGGTGTTATAAGTATATATATAATATTTTCGATTGCAAATACACACTATATATGCTTAACATTATAACGTGTGAACAGTTATAAATCAATAAATACCACAAAAAAAAACGAAGAAAAAAAATTTGAACCTACTGGGATTTGATCTAGGTCAGTACCACTATGCCACACATGCCGTGCACTAATATTCGGTTAACAACTGGTTTATTATAACTGTATAATATTTTGTCTTGCAATCAACGATATGGCACCGTCAGTTTGAAATGTTAGTCACTACTGCGGTTACCAGGTTGGTGGTTCCCACGGACTCAGCGAGGGAACTCACCACTACAGCCTTTCCAGGCAGTGTCCTAGAGCTGAGAACACTTGGTCGGTTTAGATACAACTGGGGAGGTGTGATCAGCTTTTCGCCCAGGCGGCCTCATGAGGGAAGGGAAGGGAAGATTGGGATGGAGAGACAAGGAAGGGGGAAGGAGGCGGCTGTGGCCTTACAATAGGTACTGTGCCCGATTATTTCCCAGTGGAATAACAGCCAAAATTCCAGGATCTTGATTGGATTGCAGCAATTATAGTACCCGGCTGAAATACCTACCTTTCACCGCTGGCATACCATTCACTGGAAATAAGGGCCATATAAGGATATAATCTACAATAAAATAAACGCTATGGTCCGTCACCACCTGACCAAACTGACTAAATCACAATAACACGACAAATTCTTCAATCTCGGGGCGATATAGAAACTATAAAGTGGATAACTGGACTCGAGATTCAGGTGAATGACCATAGTTTTTACTTGTCACCACTTCCCTCCTAATCAGAACAACAAATTCTGTAAAACGACGACGAATAAAAATTATTTATTCATAAAAACTGACTACAACTAAATCTACTTAATATAAATGAAAATAGCAATAACCTGATCTTCAGGTTCATCGATCAATAGATCCCCCCTCTCTCTCTCTTAAGTTAACAGCCCTGGGGCTGGTTTGCAGCAACTCGCCAATCTTCTCTATTCTCCGCCATCCTCTTCAATTCACGATATGATTTTATGTTCGTGTCTGTCATTAACTGATAAATCCCCAAAAAATAATAAAATACGAATTTATTCTAAATAAACATCAACACATCCTGATTCGCCCTAGATTTCAGGATCGAACAACGGTCATTTACTTCACGCACATCATGACCAAAATAAATTACTAGCGAAGGCCTTCTCGCTATTACAAAACCAAATTATAACTCTATACATCGCGACCCTGAAATCCCTACTCTAACCATATTACAGCTCAAAAAGAATAACTAAATAAACTCGTAAAGAAACTATACTAATTTAAATTTCATCAATATACACAAAAATCAGCTGAATGCTGGACATAACCCTCATTTGCAGACGATTTCCGCATTGCGACATGACATTTATTACACTACCAATAGTTTATAATAAAAAAAAAACATTTTTACAACTTAAGAGACTTCATGAGACTTCCGCTAACAATACTGTCAATTTCTGGTATCAAGACTTAATAGGACATCATAGTTCAATCAACAAAGATAAGACTACTGTTTATGTAACTTCCACTGGTTTCTTTCCATAATAAAATAATACTAATAACAATACAATAAGTTGTTTATAAATCACACCAATGACAATGACACTACTAGCGAAACAGCCTGTACTACAGCACTGCACAGCTGACTACCTCCCTCTTCCAACTAAAGGATCGAGCATCTCCTCTAAGCATCGACAAACATCTATTTATGAACTGCAACACAATCTGCTTGGCCTCCGCAAGCTTCTTCCCAGAGTGCACATCACTCCGTTACAAAAATACGGCCTTTCCATTCATTGCTTCCGTGTGAGACCCAGTCTGCACAAGCCACGTTGCAACATCTCATCATATTACGCACCACCAATATCCTACAGGCGCTCTTCAAATCCAAACAAACTCACTTCAAAACATTACTTGGAGCAAGGAGATTCTAGCCCACCGGTCTAGATCTTCCTTCGATGTCTGAACGAAAATATTGCGACCATCGCACGCCCCATTATAAATAACAATAACAGCCTTGCCAAACAAACTTAATCTCAGCTGAATTCTACGACGGCTTGGTGTTAACTAGTGTCAATATCCATTGGTAGACTAAATAAATAATAATAATAATATTAATAATAATAAAGTAATGCAATAGCAATCTTAACGCAGTAAGCTTCATGTCAATCACAACGACTGTGTCGACTCAACAAGAATCTAGCTCCACAAGAAAGTAATTCCAGAATGGAATTCCTAAATAACACAATCAGCTGTTCACAACCACAGCCTAACCATCTCACAAAACCAAATATCTCAAATTAAAATATCAGGATCCTCAATACCAATTAGATTAATAGCAAATAAAGCTTGGAAAACACATCCACTGAAATATCAAACTCCCCCAAATAAATTCAAAATTTATCAAAAGTCGGATCAAATACCAACTATAATATTAATCCAGAATAAAAATGAATAAAAAGATGTCCAAAGCATCCTTAAAATAAGGAAATTCAAAATGAAATTCCAAAATCCAAAAATCCTGAAAATCCTGATCCTAAAATTCTAAAAATCCTGAAGTAAAAATTCAATTCAAAATTCTAAAAAGAATTTAATTCATATCGAAAATAATTCCGATTTCCATTTCAAAATTACCAGAATGCAAAAACTGGAGAAAATCCGTGAAAGTCTTCCATCATAAGTGAAAATATCCTTAAGTTGTGAAAACCCTACGACGATGACAATCCTAAATGAAAATCTGAAAATCCCAAAATACAAGTGCAAAGTCGTCGAACGCAGGACTCTCGTAGTCCTCTAATAAAATTTAATCATACTTTCAACCAGCCAAACCAGTCTAACTTCCAATGTAAACTGCGCTGGCTGCGCGTCAAACAACTATCTACGATGATGGAGTGAATTTATCAAACACGTTCCAAATCATGCTACAAAATATCTACTAACAATTCAAAATAGGTCACAAGCTAATAGGCATGCTTCTAATATAACATTCTACGAATTGAACTACATAAGGAATAGCTTCCCTTAATTTCTGTAGACTTGAAGTTGACAAACGATGAATTGGATCGCACAACACTACGTTCCAGAAAGCTTGCCTTGAGGATCAGTCCGTCTCGCCTTGCTGTGGGCCCCAGCTCCCGCCTCGCTGCACTGGCACGATTCCGTTGGTCTGATGTACTTCCCCGAGTTCGCTGCTTCATCCTACTCCGCCGGTCTACACGCTGGGTTTCCCGTCTCGACATCACTGGACCCTCACTCGAACCCAGGCTTCTCCCTTCTTTCTTGTTCTTCTTCTTGAGCATTGGAAGATCTTGGCATCGCTCGTTCATGCTTATTAGTTCTTCAATAGATCAATTCGGTTACTGTGGATCTTATTTCTTCCTTGTATAACAGTGAGCATCGCGTCTCCGGTTCGACTTCCGTCTATCCGTCCTCACGTGTAAGCATTCTTACAGCCATGGTATTGGGCTACATTTCGCTATTCATATTTAGTACGACCCCATCCTCTTCACTAGTAAATCACATGTCTTTTCGTATTGCAGTTCTACGTGACTTTTCCATATTGACACTGATAAAACACTGGTCTTAAAAATCGTTCACGTTCGCTTGGAATTTTAACAGAAACCCTATTCTTAGTTTCACAGTCTCAATAATTTCCACAATAAATCTCTTACTGTTCTTCGTTCAATCTAATGCTCATTCTAGACGCGACGTGATACTCTGCCTGCTCTTTGTTCGTGATGGCATCCGTTTTCTTTAGAGATATAATTCACAGTTTTCTACTTCACTCAACTCACTCGCAATTCTCACACTATACTCACACATTGTTCTGACATTACCAGCTTCCGTTCTCGTTCCATTTTATGCCAGTTTCAACAATTGTGCAACACTTTCGGTCGTTTCTGGGAGCACTCGGTTCACGCGTCCAACCTCCTCAACAATCTCCAAGCGAACTAACTGCCCCAAAATGGCTGACTTGGCATCTTCCTTCTTCCCCCACCAGATCCTCCTAGTAATGGCACGCAAATTGGGTGTTCTTGATCTTAATTATCAATTCTGCCGTTCTGAACCAAATATCCGTGGAAATCTCTTCATGGCAAATCCTTAAATACTTCTCCTGAATTTATCCAGCCCATAAATGCATTAAAAGTCTTCAAACCAGCATAAATACTTCGGCGGCTAATATTTCTCGAATATTCTCATTGGTCCTCCCCAGGCCCTTAGCAACAGGCGTTCACCCTAGGATTAATAAATCCATTGGAAATGTGGTATACCTCTCTGGACATCCAATCATATCTCATCTTTCTTAATATATCCCCACAGCTACAAACTTGAGTTTTCATTGGGCAACACCTTTCCTCTGCGACTTTTGCCGTCTAAACTGGTTTATTGACCACTTTCACTACGGAAAACCACTTCGAGGATGGCTGAGGTGGGAATCGAACCACCTCTACTCATTTGGACCATCCGAGGCTGAGTAGACCCCGTTCCAGTCCTCATACCACTTTTCAAATGTCGTGGTAGAGCCGGGAATCGAACGCAGGACCTCCGGGGCGACAGCTAACCACGCTGACCGCTACGCTACGTAGGCGACTGCGGTTACATATTCTATTTTAAAATGCTACTATCCTTCCGGTCACCTCCTTGAGGGCAGTTTAAACTTCCCTATGTATGATGAGCGTATTTGGTAAAGCCAGGCTTTGTTGAACCGTTAAGTTACGGTTACGCTATAATTCTCAGAAAATCCAAGCAATTCTTACCGATGTCTGGACAAGTGAAACAATTCTCGAAGAATTGAAATGGGCCATAATCCACCCAATACATAAGAAAGGGGACAAAACGGACATAAATAACTACGGAGGTATTTCCTTACTAGCAGTCACGTACAAAATTCTCTCAAAAATATTACTGACAGTGCAAACAGATAATTTAATTGGAGAATGCCAAGCAGGATTCCGGAAAGGCATGCCTTGTTTAGATCAAATCCTCAATCTTAAGACCACCCTGAAAATCCGTAAAGCTAGACAAACTCTGATCACATTTGTAGACTTCAGAAAAGCGTATATTCAATAGACAGACAAACATACAGACAGATATACTCTTTTCCGTGTATCAGGAGAATTCAAAGTAGACAGGAAAACAAGAGAGTTAATCAAGCAAACATTAACAGGTACCACTTCAAAGGTTAAATTCTTAGGCGAAATGTCTGAACCTTTGATGTTGAAACTGAAATACGACGAGGAAGTGGACTGTTCCCCTTATTATTTAATCTTGTTCTAGAAAAAGTGATTAGGATATGGGAAAAGGAAGTTAAAGGGGTAACCATTGGCAGACTAAGCGAGAATAAAACCCATTTACGATGTTTGGCCTTTGCAGATTACCTGGCAATTTAGTCCAGCAATAGGCAGGAAGCGATTGAATCCATCGAAAAACTCCATGAAATTGCAGCCAAAATTGGGCTCCAAATCTCATACCAAAAGAAAACCCAGTTTTTGAAAGGATTTTGTCGATACATGGATAAACAACCTTTGGTAACTCGGTTCGGTAAAGTAACTCAAGTGTCTAAATTCAAATACCTAGGAGAAATTAGCCAACCCTCAGGCCTGTATCGTGATGCAAACAAAGAGAGAATCGCTAAATTGCAAATGGCGTACAGAATCACATGGAACAGATATAATAAGAAATCCATCTCCAGTAAAGCATAATTACATTACAACACGGTAATCAAACCCAAGGCACTATACGCCTCTGAAACACACATCATTGGGAGGAGATCACTTAATTAAAGATATACGAAAACAAGAAAGAGAAATCTCGAGGAAGATTTTTGGCCCAGTTTGAACTGAGAAAATTTTGATGAAAAGAAAATCCAGGATCTTTATCAGCATTCAGAGAAAATCTCCACATTCAGGAAAAATCGTTTGAAATTTGATGGGCATATTCTCAGAATGAGTGATCACAGACTGGATAAAAGAACTCTGAATCTTACTATCTCAGATAAAGCTAGGAACTATTGGCTGCTTGAAGTTCAAAAAGACCTTCAGGGAATAGACATCTCAAGTGATACGGTACTGGACAGATCTAAATTCAAAGGACTAGTTGACAATCATCAATTTTCAGATCACCCAAACATTGCATCCAAAAGAACCTGGTTGGAGGAGCGTAGAAAGACCCATAGTGAGAAGATGACGAGAGTTTGGTGGGACGAGAAAGCAGGACCAGCTAGATCCTTAGACGGGGATAACGATGTAAAATAATAATAATAATATAATATAACAATTAGACTGAGGCATTAGTCATCTATCTGATTCACTAATTAATTATTATTTTAAGGAATGGTGTTGATATTGATGGAAGCACCTTGAGACAGATTGAACAATGCTATCTAAATTAATCACCTAAAGAAATAAAACCTTGCAATATTATGTACAGTTGGGTTCCTACTACTGAAGAGGAAGATGGAATAAAGTTAATGGACGAATTATCAACATGATTATCTGAGCAACACTACCATTGTCGGTAACATTTAAAAAATATTCTACACCGTACTACTGACGCATGAAATTCACAACATGTCTTCTTACTTCAGTTTTACCAAAGTTCGCGTAGTGGCTAGCGTTCTTGGCTGTCACCGCGGAGGCCCAGGTTCGATTCCCGGCTCTGCCAAGAAATTTAATTCTGGTTTGAGGGCTGGAACGAGGTCTACTCAGCCCCGTGAGGGAAAACTGAGAAGTGGTGGGTTCGATTCCCATCTCAGCCATCCTGGAAATGGTTTTCCGTGGTTTCCCACTTCTACTTAAGGCAAATGGCGGGATGGCTACTAACTTAAGGCAAGGACTGC
Source organism: Meconema thalassinum (assembly GCA_946902985.2). NCBI lineage: Eukaryota > Metazoa > Arthropoda > Insecta > Orthoptera > Tettigoniidae > Meconema > Meconema thalassinum. The sequence goes on from OX336390.1 coordinate 651,868,406, forward strand.
CTCCTCCCAAATCCTCACCTGCATTACAAATACACACACAACTACATACCCCACAATAACACTGATGTATCAGATAAATTCTACACATACCCAAGTACACGAGGCTAAATGACCACATGGTCGCAAAGCCCCTAATGAATTAACAACAGCAACAGTTTTACAAAATATAATAATTCATACCGCATTTCATGTTCCTAACTCGAGTGGTTTCAGAGAAATTCTATTTTATCAACCCCTATTTTTCACCCCTTAGAAAATATATATATATAAAAGAAAGTCGTGTTAGTTACACTATTTATAACTCAAGAACGGCTGAACCGATTTGGCTGAAAATTGGTGTGGAGGTAGCTTAGAACCAGGAGACGGACATGGGATACTTTTTATCCTGAGACGTGACATAAAACGTCAAAGAGAATACAAGTCACTATAAAACGTAACGCAAATGACAGCTAAAACTCATGAAGGAATGGCAAGGCAAGTCGTTTCCAGGCAACAGTATCTCTTGACGAGACACGGCCGACTGGATACGAGTAGCGCTCTCTACTACCGGTATAGAAAATGAGGCTCTTAACATGTTAATGATTCGTCAAAATGCTGACAACTATTTGCTGCGGTTTCGTCGATTGTTTCAGCAGTATTGCGTCGACATGTACGTCAAAATAGAAACGGAGTGTTTAACTTTTATTAGGTTGAACCAAGCTAATCTGCGTTCTGAGGAGTATATCCGTTTACGTGATGCAATTCGTACTGAAGGAAATGCAGCTAATATTGGTCGATTAACTATTCTGCCGGCGACGTATATATGAAGTCCACGTCATATGCATGAACATGCGCAAGCTGCAATGACATATGTTCGTCATTACGGTCGGCCAGATCTCTTTATTACTTTTACATGTAATCCAAAACTGATAGGAATTGTTCAATTGCTGCTTCCCGGACAAAGATCAAGTGATCGACACGACATCACAGCACGTGTATTCAGGCAGAAATGCGGTCCCTGATGAATTACATTGTTAAACATCGCGTCTTTGGAGATACTCGATGCTGGATGTATTCAATCGAATGGCAAAAACAAGGCCTGCCACATGCACACATTCTTATTTGGTTAGTTGAAAGAATTCATCCAGACCAAATAGATGATATCATATGTGCCGAGATTCCCGATCACGAAGCCGATCCAGACCTACATGATGTTGTAATTACAAATATGATTCATGGACCGTGTGGCGCCATCAATCCCCAATCACCTTGCATGGTCGACGGAAAGTGTTCCAAACGATATCCATGGAAATTAACAGCGGATACCGTCACTGACAACGATGGTTATCCACTGTATCGGCGTCGAACACCCGATGATAACGGTCGAACTATCACAACAAAAATGAAAAGAATGGATTTCGTTGTCGACAACAGTTAGATTGTTCCATATTCGCCACTTATTTCCAAAACGTTCAAGACACATTGCAACGTTGAGTATTGCAATTCAGTAAAGTCCATAAAATACATTTGCAAATATGTCACGAAAGGCAGCGATATGGCGTTTTTTTGGCATCCAATCCTCCAATACCAACGATGAAATTGCGCGCTATCAAGTTGGTCGTTATGTGAACTGTAATGAAGCGATTTGGTGTATATTCACATTCCCTATTCACCACGAATGTCATCCTACTGTTGTGCATTCGGCGGTGCATCTGGATAATGGTCAACGAGTATATTTCACGGCTTCGAATGTTGTTCAACGTGCTGAAACACCTCCTGCGACAACATTGACCAGTTTCTTTGCTATCTGCCAAAGGGATCCGTTTGCACGAACTTTGCTTTACTCGGAGATGCCACGTTATTACACTTGGAATGCTTCATTGAAGAATTTTCAACGACGGAAGCAAGGCGATGCAGTTCCTGGTTATTCGGATGTGCGTACTACTGATGCTCTTGGTCGTATGTATACAATTCATCCAAAGCATGATGAATACTTCTATTTGCAGTTGTTGCTGGTAAATGTGCATGGGCCAACGTCATTTGAGACACTACGGACTGTTAATGGTATAATATTCCCAACATATCGTGCTGCATGTGAAGAACTCAATTTACTAGAAAACGATACCCATTGGGATACGACAATCGTTGAATCCAGTATCTCTGCATCTCCAAGTCAGATACGCACATTATTTGCTATCATCATTTCGACATGCTTTCCATCGAACCCATCTAACCTGTGGCACAAATACAAGGATTATATGTCAGAAGATATTTTACATCAAATTCGTGTCAGTTCCAGAAATCACGATCTTGAGATGAATGAGGAGATACATAATCAGGCTTTACTCTTGATCGAAGATATGTGTTACCTCATGTGCGGTAGTTTTAGTCACGTTAGGAATGCCAGCGCCAAATCGTGAAATGAATGACGAATTTAATCAAGAATTGAAACGGGAACGTGAATATGATCACCAGGAATTAGATTTAGTAGTTCAAACGAATGTACCTCTGTTGAATCCCCAACAAAAGGAAGTTTATGATATATTAATGAAGGCATTGATGATGGACATGGTGGTTTATATTTCCTGGATGCCCCTGGTGGAACTGGTAAAACGTTCCTCATGTCAGTAGTTTTAGCCACTGTTCGTGCGAAATCCAACATTGCGGTTGCAGTTGCTTCTTCTGGAATAGCAGCCACATTGTTAGAAGGATGTCGTACTGCTCATTCAGCATTAAAATTGTCGTTAAATCTTCAAACTATTGAAGAACCAACATGTAATATAGCAAAAAAATCAGCAATGGCCAAAGTTTTATCAGCATCGAAAATCATCATCTGGTACGAATGCACAATGGCGCATAAACGTGCATTAGAAGCACTTAACCGAACATTGAAAGATCTACGCAATGACAGCAGATGTTTTGGAGGAGTAATGATTTTACTGTCTGGCGATTTTCGCCAAACACTGCCAGTAATTCCAAGATCAACGGCTGCCGACGAAATAAACGCTTGCCTCAGATCATCGAATCTATGGCACTATGTGAAGAAACTTCAGCTGACAACAAACATGAGAGTTGCATTGCTTAATGATACATCTGCTGAAGATTTCTCTGAGCAATTGCTGACTATCGGTAATGGTCGAGTACCTGTCGACGAATTGAGTGGATTTATTTCATTTCCTCATAATTTCTGTAACTTTGTCTCATCGAAAGACGAACTAATCAACAAAGTATTCCCAAACATCATTAATTATTACAAAGATAATGAATGGTTGAGTGAGTGAGCAATTTTAGCGGTAAGAATAAAGATGTAGATGACCTAAACTACATAATTCAGAATGAGATCATTGGAACAAAGCATTCATTTAAATCTATTGACTGTGTAACAAATGAATATGAAGCCACCAACTATCCAATTGAATTTTTAAACTCCTTGGATGTGCCTGGCTTACCAACGCACAATTTACGCCTAAAGGTTGGCTCCGTAGGAATCATGCTTCGAAACATAAACCAACCAAAACTGTGCAACGGTATGCATTTGGTGGTAAGTAAATTGATGAACAATGTGATTTACGCGACGATACTCGAAGGAAAATTCAAAGGTGAGGAAGTTCTCATTCCGAGGATCCCTACCGATTAGCCGTTTGAGTTTAAAAGACTTCAATTTCCGATCCGTCTTGCATTCGCCATGACCATTAACAAATCACAAGGCCAATCCTTGAATGTTTGTGGTTTGAATCTGGAATATCCATGTTTTTCCCATGGTCAATTATATGTGGCATGTTCACGGGTCGGAAGACCATCTGCGTTGTTTGTTCTTGCGCCTGATAATAAAACAAAAAATGTCGTGTGTCACAAGGTACTTAACTGAAGAGTGCAACCTATGCACCAAAATACATGAACAATAAGGAATCATTATTTGTATTTCCTAATAAAAAAATTGAACTTAATAAAATCGAAAATCTGCTTATTTATTGCCTCTAAGGCGGAACAGAGTTCGCCGGGTCACCTAGTAGATTTCATAAAATACAATCATCCATTGCCAATGGAAGTAAAGGTAATTTTCTCGGTCCAGTCCAGATTTAACATGGATATGCTGAGTGAAATTTTAATTCCTGTTTCAGAGGCCAGCAGCAGCAACACCTGTACTCCAGGGGAGTCGTTTAAACATTCTGATGGATGTAACGATTGCAAGTGTCCCACAAGTGGAGAAAGGGCAAAGGCAGCCTGCACACTGAAGGCATGCCTACATTAAGGTATGCCTACTTTATCGTATTGGTGTCAGATTATTATTTTTATTCTTATTGCCATCTCTACGGGGATGAGGTCAGGCGAATCTCAATGTGGCGATTGCTTTTAAGGGATGAATGCCACTAATACCATCAGGGCAGTTAACCAGAGATGAAATAACCGAGGGCTGATGAAACTGGACAATGAGTTGGAAGGAATAGTTTTGGCATTTGCTTTAAGTTGGAAATGGGAGTTCTTGTTGATCTATTTAGAGACTTTGCGTTATCGTGATCATATAGCCCCGTGTACATGGGTGTGTGGGGGGAGGGGGATGGGCTGGAAAAATTGTCTTATAACCTGTGTTATTGTGGTTAATGTAGTATTCTATGTATTTATAATTGAGGCTAGGTTTGGCCTCAAATAGGAACAGTCCCAGCAATTGCCAGGAGTTAATAGAATACCGCGGTAAATCATTTCTGAGATGTCTGAGGTGGGAATCGAACCCACCTCTTCTCAGATCTGCCTTACGAGGTTGAGTGTGCTTTGTTCCAGCCCTCAGATCAGAATTAAATTTCTTGACAGAGCCGGGAATCGAACCCGCATCTCGGGTCTGACTGCCAAGAATACTAGTCACTACACCACGGGATGGTCTGAAAATGCGAAACCACAGAAAACCCTATGCCCCGTGGTTCGGATTCCACGTAAAGAAAGATCCTGTGGCTTATGATCGCGAGTTTTAAGTAAGTTAGTTATTGTTGTTCTAAGGGGCAGAACTACGAGGTCATCTGCCCCTCTTAACACAGATTAAAAATACAAATTTTGAATTGAATTTAAAATTTTGAAGTGGACATCTAAATTTAAAAAGACCAAAAATTAATAAAACAAAAACAAAAAATTAAATAAAAATTATAAAAATAAACAAAATTTACGGAAAAACAAAACATTATCATTCAAAAACGAACAAGTCGTTGAGTCAATGTTCACTGGAAAATTTAGATTGCTGGCCCTAATCCACTCTCACTTATAAAGCGGATAACGCGATCAGCAGCCACCGCGTCATCGGCTAATATAAGTTTGAGTGTCATCTGTAAACCTAGGTTTCTTCGTAAGTCTGCAAGATCCACACACTCGGTGAAAATGTGGGCCACGGTGAAAACGGCGCCACAGGTACAAAGTGGTCTTCCCTTCTCATTAGGTACGAGTGGGTGGATCTTGTATAACCTATCCTTAGCCTACACAAAATGACGGACTCTCTCCGGGCCCGGAAGGACCTCCGCCACACGCGAGTAGTTCCCTTGATCGCTCTCAGTTTACCGGGCAGTGGGTCAGCTAGCCACTGACTCTTGTAGGCGTAACTGAGAGCGAATATCTCTAGCGGGTACCTCCATTGGTCGAGGTGGTAGTGATATCGCCTCTTTTGCAGCTTGATCAGCTAACTCATTTCCCGCAATTCCCATGTGGCTTGGAAGCCACAGAAAGGTGATTCGAGTGTCAGCTTGGCACAGCCCGGCTAGTAGGTCGTGGATTCGCTGCACTAGGGGGTGTTGCGGGAAACATGTAGCAATTGACTGCAACGAACTCAAAGAGTCGGTACACACGAGAAAGTGGATTCGTGCATCCTGTAGTGCAAACTGCAGAGCTTCATAGATGGCAACGAGCTCCGCAGTAAACACACTACAGGCCTCAGGCAAAGAGATCTTGGTATTTGCACCATCAATAACGTAAGCACGATCCACTTTCTCGTCCACCTTCGAACCATCCGTGTAGAGAATGCCAGCGTCCTGAAATTGGTGAACTATGCTGTGGAACTGCCTCCGGTAAACGGAGGCATCCGTGTTCACCTTAGGACCTCGGTGAAGATCTAACCGAATTTCCGGACGCGGGACTTGCCACGGAGGCACCTCGCTAGATGTCCGGATCATACAGGGACCTACAGCCACTCCTATTTCAGCACACGAGCTATCAAGTCTAATACCAACAGGCCGAGTGGCACGAGGCCGGTTGGCGTACCCCTGGTGGTTTTGGGTACCGAAGAGAGCTTGATAGGTCGGGTGATGCGGCATTCGACGCACATTGGCAGCATATGCTAAAAGCAAATGTTGGCGTCTATAATTTAAAGGTGGAACACCCGATTCGGCGAGTAGGCTGGGTATCGGGCTGGTCCGGAAGGCACCGGTAGCCAGTCTAACGCCACTATGGTGGATACTGTCCAGCATTTTCAAGGTTGCCGGCCTTGCTGAACCGTATGCCGCAGAACCATAGTCTAGCCGGGACAGGACGAGGGCGTGGTAGAACCGTAGCAGCACCGCACGGTCGGCCTCCCACGTAGTGCCACTAAGAAACTTGAGCATGTTCAGTTTCCTGAGACACGTCATTTTCAATTGCCGTATATGGGGCTGCCACGTTAATTTGCTGTCAAAATGGAGCCCCAGGAAGCGATAAGTGTCAACCAACGGCAACGCAGCATCCCTGAGATGTAGTTCAGGGTGTAAATGTAGCCTCCGGACCCGACAAAAATGGACGACGGAGGTTTTCGCTGCTGAAAAACGAAAACCCCGGTCGTGAGCCCACTTGTCGACCCGGTTGATAGCTAGCTGCCATTGCCGTTCCACGACTGCCATACTTCCAGAGCTGTAATGCAGAGCTAAATCGTCTACATACAGCGATGGAACTACCGCGGACCCGGCGGCGGCAACAATGCCATTTATGGCAATCGCGAACAAGGTGACACTCAGCACTGAACCCTGAGGAACTCCATTTTCTTGAATATAGTATTGCGATAATGTCCTACCTACCCTTACACGGAAGAGTTGGACGGACATGAAATTCGCAATGAAAGTCGGTAGACTACCACGGAGTCCCCACTTGTGAAGGGTGGAAAGGATCCCGTAGCGCCATGTGGTGTCGTAGGCTTTCTCGAGGTCAAAGAAGACCGTGACTAGGTGCTGCTTTCGGAAAAATGCCCCCTGTATGGCGCTCTCAAGTCGCACCAGATGGTCAGTGGTGGACCTATGAGAGCGAAATCCACACTGGTACTCAGACAGGAGACCTTTCTCCTCCAAGAACCACACCAGTCGATGGTTCACCATCTTTTCGAGCAGCTTACATAGTCCATTTGTCAAACAAATGGGCCTATAGCTGCTTACAAACTTGGGATCCTTTCCAGCCTTAGGAATCGGTATCACGATCCCCTCTCGCCATTGAGATGGAAACTCCCCTTCAATCCATATACGATTGAAGAGGATCAACAGGTTTTTTTAATACTGGATTCGCACAGATGTTTTAACATTTGATTATGTATGTTATCCGGTCCAGGAGCCGTATCCCTGCACAGTGCAAGCGCACTGCGCAGTTCCCATTCAGAGACTGGTACATTATAGGACTCCGAAGCAGCAGTGGCAAAGGACAACGGGTGAGTCTCTGCCTCCCGCTTCAGAGTCAGAAATGTAGGATCGTAACTCCCGGAGCAGGATACATCGGAGAAGTGCGAGCCAATGCTGTTGGCAATGGCGAGATGGTCCGTGATGATGTCTCCATTGATGGACACTCCGGGTATCGACAGTGATGTCGGGAGTCCGGAGATCCGACGAAGCTTAGTCCACACTTGAGATGAAGGAGTATGCGCCGTCATAGACGACACATACTTTTCCCACGTCGTTTTCTTACTCTCCCGAATCAGATATCGGGATCTAGCACGCAACCTTCTGAAGGTGATAAGGTTGGCCATAGTGTTTTGCCTCCGATAGCATTTGAAAGCACGTCGACGATCTTTAATGGCTGCTGCAATCTCGGCTGTCCACCAAGGGACAAGCTTCTGGCGTGAGTTGCCGGATGAGGAAGGTATTGTTTCCTCAGCAGCAGCCAAAATACCATTCGTTATGTGAATGGTATGATCGTCGACACTCTCAAAGGTATCTTCGACAAACACCGCACGTGCCGTGAAAGTTGGCCAATCAGCCCGACGGAGAAGCCATCGACTTGATAACTCGATGGCTCTCTGGTTCGGAAGAGTAACGATAATTGGACAATGGTCACTATTAACAAAGGTCATCGTGTACACCCCACTGTAGCAGGGGAACCAGCGCACGACTGCACAAGGTAATATCGATACTTGAATAAGTACCGTGTGCAATAGAGAAGTGCGTAGGTTCCCCTGTGTTCAACAGACACAGGTCCAGCCGCCTGATCAGCCTCTCAAAATCTCTCCCTTTACCGCTAGTGGTAGCGGAGCCCAGATGGTGTTGTGGGCATTAACATATCCTAGAAGGAGAAAAGGAGGGGGGAGCTGAGAGACTAGATCCACCAGCTGGTCGTAATCCGGCTGAGAATCAGGCGGGATGTACACGTTACATACTGTTGCCATTACTGGCAACGAAGTACGAACTGCAACTGCCTCTAGCTGAGTACGCAATGGCACCTCTTCACTAAAGAGGCTAGAGTGGACGAGTATGCAGACGCCACCAGCGGCCACAGCTCTGTCCACCCGGTCTTTAGAGAAGAGTTTGAAGTGACGCATTGTTGTCTCATGTCCAGGACGAAACCTGGATTCCTGAAGACAGACAATGGTTGCCGAAAACGAAGATATTAATTGTCGTAACTCAGCGAGATGAACAGAATAGCTATTACAGTTCCAGTGTAATAGTGCCATGGTGTGGACTTAAGTAGAAGTGGGTCTTCTACTTATGCTTGACCGTTTACCACCCTTCCCCATCTCTAGTTGGAGATGATGGGGCAGGAGAGCACACCTCAATCTCCACATCTCCTTCCGAAGACGAAGAAAATGGAGCGGGTGCTCTCTTGGGTTGCACGCGGTCGTCGTCGGACCTCACGAGTCTCGCTCTTGGGGAAGAGCGAGAGCTGTGTCGGGGGACTTTCTCCCGGTCCGAAGACTGGGTGTCTGTCCCCGACACGTCCCGAAGAGATTTCTTCTTGGATCGGCGCCGACGTGTGTTTGGGGAAGTAGATGGTCCCTTCCCCACAGACGCCGGGTCCTTATAAAACAAGGTCGCTCCTGCTGGCACCGCTCCACTGGTAGTGGTGGGAGCGGGATGGCCAGCAGATACGTGAGCAGCCCTGCCTTTAGGAGAGGAAGAGAAACGGCGCTGAACCGTTCCCCTCTCCTCTGCCGATCTATTTTCTTTTCTATAGCAGTAGCCACCCCGTCAGCAGGAGGACGAGAGAGACGGCGACGAACCGTCTCCCTCTTCTCCACTATCTTTGTCTTATCAGGTGGCGATCCAGCCCCTGTCGCAGAAGTCTTATTTGCCTCGTTGGCAGGGGAAGACTTCTTCTCCGATTGCGCCGGTTTAGATGGTATAACCGGCGCCTTTTTCACAACGGCCGAAGAAGGTTTTGTGACTTTCTTCGGGCTGACAGGTCTCGCTTGGACAGCGAGGGGAGACTTTATGATCTCAGAGTAGTTCGTCGTCGAGGGTACAGCACGGGGAACGAAAGTGGCAGGGGTGATAGGTGGCGTCACCTTAGCCGCGAAAGATACCAGAAATTCGGGTGCAGTCATATCACGGTACCATCTTTTTCGAGCGTCGTGATATGAAAGCCGATCCAATGTTCTGATTTCTTGGATCTTTGCTTCCTTGAAGAACTCAGGGCACTGCTTCGACCGCGGAGAATGACTTCCTTGGCAGTTAGGACACGTCGGGGGAGGCGTACACCCCACACCGTCATGTGTCCCCTTGCCACACTCTCTACACACCGCCTTGGCAGTGCACCTGCCAGAAACATGACCGAATTTCTGGCAATTGTAGCAGCGCATAGGTGGAGGGATGTACGGTCTAACGTCGCAATGGTACGACTTGACCTTCACCTGCCTAGGCACTACATCACCCTCAAAGTGAAGAATGAAAGCGCCAGTATCGACGCTATCATGTCCAATTTTCCGGGTGATGCGCCTAATCCTGGTGACGCCTCGCTTCCCCAGATCCCGCATCAATTCCGCGTCGCTGTTTAGAATGAGGTTGCGATGGAATATAACTCCATGGACCTCATTTAGCGTATCGTGCTTCTCAACCATAACGGGAATTTCGCCGAAATGCGTGCATTCCAACAACGCTTCGGTTTGCTGCCGGTCAACGGTATGCAGCAGGAGTTGCCCGTTCCGGAGCTTGGAAATCCCGTTAAGGTCGCGATATTTCCCCTCGATTTCCTCTGAAAATAGGATCGATTTTACCTATTTAAAATCTCCCCCGTCTGTCCTGGTAGCTACCAGGTAGCGAGGAGACCTGTCAACATGGAACTTCTTATTAAATGCCTCATCCCAAGGCGTATACACCTTGGGATTCGGTCTACACTCCAGAGACGGCTTTTTAAGGGTGCCACCCTGTACAGGTGTCCGTGATCGCTTACTTGGCATCCCGGACGAAATCCTCCCCGAATACTGCCCACTCCGAACGGGGGCTATCACTGTGGGCGCCACCCAGCCAAGGCAATACCTACCTGGCATAGCAGATATTGCCCGGGGTCCCAGTGCCTCGAACAGGCATTTACCCCTCGGCATGCACAGGATTTATGCAGCTCCAGTATTCGACCATGCAGGGACCTTCGTTATAAGGCGGATACTACTGTAGGGTACATAGCGCACCCACCTGACGGGATGGGGCATACCGTCTAGGCTTTCTGGCCAGATGGCCAAGCTGGTGGCCCTTCCCCTAACAGCATGCATGTTTATTTCTATTGGTCAAACCAGAGCTGGGACCAGAAAACCAAAATCGACCTTTATAAGGCCCCCTCTAAGTCGCCTTTTACGACATGCAGGGGATACCGTGGATGAATTCTGCCCCCCCCCCCCATCCACAGGGGGTCTGAACAAATCAATAACTGGCAAGTTATTTGGCCGTGTCGGCCCTATTAGTCGCCTCCTACGACAGGCAGGGCATACCGTGCGTGTATTCTATCCCGCACCCACACGAGGGCGCGAGTTTTAATACTGGCATAATTTGTCTTGTAGTGATATAGCAGACAACCTATGAGAATTACACAATTCACCAGACCATCTCGTGGCTAGTTTTCTTGGCTGTCACTCATGACGCCGGGTTCCCCAAGAAGTTTAATTTTACTGTAGTCTGAGGGACGCCTCGCGAGGCAAAACAGAGAAGAGGTGGGTTCGATTTCCACCTCAGCCATGCCAGAAGTGTTTTTCCGTAGTTTGTCACTTCTACTTCAGACAAAACAATGCCGAGCCATGGCCGCCTCCTTCCAATCGCTCTCTTCCATTACAAATAAGACACATGGGGCTGATGGCTCACGTTACTACAGTTGGAGTGTGACGTCATGAGGTCAAAGCCCGAGTTAATGATCTGCGTTGCCACACGCACTTGCTTTGCTACTTGTTCAAGCGTGTATCAGTACATGACATGACTACTTCTTCGGCCGCTTCGGTGGCGTAGTTGGTAGCATGCTGAGCTTCTATGCCCAAGATCGCTGGTTCAAACCCAGCGGAAGTCGTCGGATTTTATTAAGAGCGTTAAAACTCCCTCAGTATGCCTTCCTTCGGAGGGGAAGTAAAGCCGTTGGGCCCATGTCAGATTTATGGTATGTAAAAGAACCTTACACTAACTACAATTGTGTGAAGCTAAATTTGAAGGTTATATTTGATTAATGCTCTATTCAAGTTCCAACGTTCACCGCCAGGTGTCGCTTGCGGTGGCATCTAGTAGCCAAGTTCACGGCTAGGAACTACTTGAAATTGATCGTCTGCAGTCCTTACCTGAATTACAGTTAACACACAGTAATACAGCCATCGCAATTAACACCGGTTGTCAGACAGATTCTACACACACCCAAAGTACACGGGGCTACATGACCGCGTTGTCGCAGCCCCTAAACTGAGGAACCAACCAACCGTGACTAGGTACTTCATCCTTGTTCTTTATTCGACCAAAGATATTTGTTCCTCTCTGTTTGTCAAATATCGCAATAAGATAGGGATTATAAAGGAATAATTTTAAACTCTTAACACCTATGACAGGTCAGACAGGGGGAATAGATTTTTTTTGAAGCAGTTCACTCATTCTTCAAAAAATACAAAATGCCGTCAAGCAAACATCGTCAGATCCTGCTTTTTCGGCTTAATTTAGGTTCAGTGGATCTTTATAAAGTGGGCCCTGGGGTGTTGAGGTAGCGTGCATGCCTCGCACCCAGAGGCCTCGGGTTCGATTGCCGGCTACGTCAGTGATTTTAGAAACTGACGTGAGGGCTGCAACGGGAGAAAATTGAGTAGCTGTCTGACAGTAAGGCAGCACCCCGGTCATGGAGACCAAGATTAACGGCTGAGGGAACCCAACGCGCTGACTACGCGTCACCTCATGATCTACAGGCCAAATGGCCGGGCAGCTGTCGCTTGGTACGCCCTTCATGAGGTTTCTTTTTCTTATGTACTTATGTACAACAGTATTTACAATTACTATACAGTTGCATAGTATTGTGTTATATCCGCTGAACCTAAATGAATCCTAAGTTAGCAGGATCTGATGATGTTTGCTTTACGAACGAAACTACTTATCCAATTTGTGAAAAGTGTTTTATTAAGTGTATAAATAACTCATGTAATTTATTTCAGGCAATTGGACATTAATTGTAATTCCCCGCCCAATCTAATTGTGCACACTCGTGTTGACCGACTGAAAAGCGTCTTTCTACAGTAATTTATTACTTAGACAACATGGCTTCTGATGTTTCTACTAATAAAAGTTCACAGTAGAAGTGAGCATATAAAATTGTTTTTATTCTTTCAGGTGTCGTGGGAAAGCAATCGACTGATTGATGGGGATCCCGGATCCGCCACCATGTTGAACATCTACCAGAGCGTGCATCAATGGAAACTTGTGAACATCACATAATAAATATGATATGAAACAATATGCTTGTTATTTAGTCTCCAGTTTATCCTGGCCTGCTACTTTATCTGCATAGTTTGTTCCTCTCAGTAATTTTCAGTGTACTGTATTATATTGGCGAAGTGTAATGAAAGGGCCTTGCTTGCCATGTGCCCAGGGTGTGCAGGTGGTAGGAGTGTACCATAGAGTTATCCAAATGGATTTGAGGGCAACATCAAATATCAACCACACGTAGCTCCGATATAATCGTAGTTCCAGTGGCGTAGAACACGGGGATATGGTTTGGATTCGAAGTAGAGACGCAGCCAAGAGGGCGCACCCCACGCTTTTAGTTGGAGAAGACAAGACAAGGCAAGACATGACTAGACAAGAGTGACTGATATCTCAGGTACGTTCAGACATCGTGTACTTGGGTATGTGTAGGGGTTGTGTGAAAACCTGTGTAATTGTGATGGCTGTACTAATGTAAGATTGTGCAGGGGTGGCTGTGACCTTCCCCATCTTTGGCTAGAACACAAGAGAGAATGCACCGCAAATTACTTCTAGTATGGCTGAGGAGGGAAGCGAAACCACCTGTTCTCAGTTTTGCCTCATGAGGCTGAGTGTACCCCGTTCGAGCCCTCACACCAGAATTAAAATTCTTGGTAGAGCCGGGAATCAAACCCGGACATCTGGGGCGAAAGCCAAGAATGCTAGCTGCTACACCACAAGGTGGTCGTAACTTACTTCCATTAGATGAATTGATCGTCGCTATCACTGATGATTTGAAACCAATCGAACTCATCACAATGGCAAAGACAGAGAACTGCTATGGCTAGGGAAATGTATAATTAACCCCGATTTCCCTACTTGTGCCTATGACTCATATTCTCTGTCTTATAATACCCTGCACATACCCAAAGGAACGGGGTTGATGTCCAAGATATCCCAAGCCCCAGAAATGAATTGACAACATTATAGTACCTCTCTGTGTCTGAGCGAGCGTCTTCTTATCATCAACAGCATTCGGAGGCTGGAGCGCTGACTTTGTGTGTCAAGGTTGTGGAGCCCGGAAGCTGTTTTTATCGTTTCCAAACTCCTAGCGTACTTGTAGATTACTAAACATGTGTAAACATAGCGTAAAATACAAGCAATATGGAGCTATGAAAAGATATCATTGTCAATTGAAAAGTGCCGGATCCCCCGTTCAGCGCTCACGCATCCTTGGTGTTGAAAACAGGAACTATGATGTGCGCTATCCCAGGGTTTCTACCCTCATAAGCTTATACAGGAGTGTCAAAAGGTTGTCTTCGTATAAACAATTCAAAGAGATAGTTTCCAAAAGTTTGGTCTTCACGACAGCATTTTTTTAAGCGTATGGCTTTTAGTGCCGGGAGTGCCCGAAGACATGTTCGGCCCGCCAGTTTTGTAGCTGCTTCGAGACGGACACCCAATGGGTGAGCTACAAGTACCGTTGGGAGGGGGGGGGGGATGTTGGAATGTAAGGGCTAGGAATTGGAAGGTAGCGGCTGTGGCCTATACTTAGGGACCAACCCCGGCATTTGCCTGGAAGGAAGATGGGAAACCACAGAAGACCATCTTCAAGGTTGCCGGCGGGGGGATTCGAACCTCCTCGCCTCCCGGATGTGAGCGACTGCCAGCAGTCATGCCGTAACGACCTCGGCTAACTCACCCGGTACGACAGCAATGATGCAAATGAAGGCTTTTCGAAACTAGCTCGTGTAATGCATCGCGACTGTATAGCTCAGATGTCAAGGCACCGACGTTCAAAGCCGGCTGTCACGTGTTCGAGTCCCACTGAGGCCACACAATTTAACTATCTTCCATGTACATGGCTTGCACCATTTGTGCATTTAACGACCTAGTAGCTGAAGCCTTCATGTGAATTCTAGGAGGTGTTTGTAGCGAATACTAGTTATAACGTATTGCCGCTGCACACATTTAGGTTTGTGTATATATCCATAAAATGAAAACTGTCGTGGCAAATAAACCACATGCGTTACCCCAAAAGACCTGGATCTCAGCTTAGGCCACAGTTCGTTTTGCCTACTTTGCTCATTTAAAAGAGGAAGAGTAGCTTTAAGAGATGAATCTGGGGTGAGTAAATGTACAGGGTGAATAGCGAATACGCACCAGAAAATTAACGACCGCAGCTAGGTCCGTGTATCGGTAAACGCTGGCGATATACCCGTGCGGTCGGCCGACCGCAGCTGGGCCAGGGGCAGTGAGTGATACACAAGATAAATTGCAACGAGTTTTCCAAAACTTTGTGACTCGCGCTCGGATATGCATGATCAACATTTTCAACAGTTACTGTACAGTAGAGGTAGGGCCTAAGTTAAAACCTCAAACAACAGTTGGTTATTACTGTTTATTATGTAACGCCTCCTCTCTGGCCCGGCTGACCTATCAGCAATGCCGCCTGCGTTGACCGGTAAACAGCCTTTAATACTATTTTGACGAAACTTTATATAAATAACGTACTAATAACAAACATATGACTTTTGCAAAGCATTAGTATCGAGTGGCACCCTTTAGGCTAATTAGTAGTAATTAGTAATAAACAACCGACAATATACTTGAATATATTTACAATATATTTTCCAAACGTTGCGCCAAGGATGGACAATACCTTTAATTTCTGTACATTAATGCTAGTGCAGGACTGTGGTACTAAATTTACTATCTGCCTAGAATATTCCATAGAGCTGATCCAATTTTTACTAAACTTTGTATACAGGAAGACTTTTAGACATTTTTTTTTTGCCAGCCATGTGTAATGTGTGATAACAAATTCATGGTCACAGCTGAGTAAATCGTAAATAGCCAATCTTATATGTATTAAACTTCATGTGAAACATGTACCCAGTAATAATCTTAGTCCTAATACAAATATACACACTTGCACAGCCGCCATAATGACGAGGATATCAATCAATTTCCATCACCCAACCACCCATTCACACAAGTTCACAGAGATGGTCACCAATATATCGCAAGCTTCTAAATTGAAACAATAATAAAAAAAAAACAACAAGACAAATGCTAAGTATGGAATAACAAATTAAAATTGGTATTGAAATCGAAATTGATATTGGCAAAATCATTAGATGTTGGGCAATCTGAACAGCACGTTGTTCTTGACTAGAAATTCCACACCTTATATTGTAAGATGCATTTGGAGCGTAGGTAGCCTCCGTGGCTTAGGCGGCAGCACGCTGGCCTCTCACCGCTGGGTCCGTGGTTCAAATCCCGGTCATTCCATGTGAGATCAGTGCTGGACAAAACGGAGGCAGACAGGTTTTTCTCCGGGTACTCCGGTTTTTCCTGTCAAAATTTCATTCCAGCAACACTCTCCACTATCATTTCATTTCATCTGTCATTCATTTAATCATTGCCCCAGAGGAGTGCGTCAGGCCTCGGCAGCCGGCACAGTTCATATCCTCGCCGCTAGATAGGGGCTTCATTCATTCCATTGCCGGGTGCAAGCTTTGTTATTTGACACGCAGAGGGTAGCTTGCATGTCGAATTTCGTCGTTCCTTGACTATAACGCTTTCTAGTAGAGAAATGAGGAACTTTGTGTTGGCGGAAACTCCCGAGATTAATTTTGCCATTATGAGCTCGGCCTACTGAATTCAAATGGGTTCTTTGACATGCCAACAACGTATGACATGCGTATCGTATTTTTGCCACCTTTCAAAAAATCACTTACCACGGCCAGGAGCGAACCTGCAATCCTGGGGTTAGTAGACCGACACGCTATCCACTCACCCACCGTGGCAAGCTAGTGGGTGTTAGAGATGCGCCTTTCTGTAATGGAGTTTTCCTTTCAGAGACCACTTTGGGTTTCAAAATAAGGTAATGTTTGCTTCACCATTACATTCTTTCTTGTTTGTTCACTGATGCTTGAAGATATCTCCTAATGGAACATGGAAAGGAAATTTTGAGTGTGAAGATTGAGAAGATAGGAGAAGGATAAAAGGCAACGCTCAGCCCCTTGATTGTCACAGTTAAAATACGTTTCATTAGGAAGGAAGATTTCATCCATCACAATGCAGAAGCTTGTATTAACCGCGTTTGTCGTCTGTCTGCTCTTTGCATTCGTGGCGAGCAATACTAACGGTAAGTAGAGCAATTTGTATGAATGGCAATGCGCTTTGCGATCTTACGTCCCATTATTCATTTAGTATAAACCACCTCGTGGTATAGTGGCTAGCATTATTGTCTGTCGGCCCGGAGATCCAGGTTCGATTCCCAGCTCTGCCAAACATTTAATTCTGGCCTGAGGACTAAAACTGAGTACACTCAGCCTCGTGAGCCAAAACTGAGAAGAGCCGGGTTTGATTTCCTCCTCAACCCTCCTAGCAGTGGTTTTCCGTGGTTTCCCATGTCTACTCCACGCAAATACCGGGATGGTACATACTTAAGGCCACGTCCACTCGAATCCTCACCTTTATTACAAATACACACACTGCTACAGACAACACAATAACACGGGTTATCAGACAAATCCAATAGATGGGGATAAATGCCCACGATGTCGCCAAGCACCTAAATGAAAAGGAACAACAACAAACTCATGTAGTATGCATGGAATGAGGTGACAAGGAGGGGTTCGGCATTTCGTACAGGGGGCTCTAGTATGCTATATAGGCGTCACGTCCTTAGAATAGAAAAAGTGAGGGAGAATGTGTGTGTCTGGATTACCTGTAGCAGAGGAGTGGTTCAACAGGTAGTAAAAGTTCTTTCATATATCGGCCACCACGACCGCGAGGGCAGGTGCAGCAAGTCCGGAGATCGTAGGTTTGAATTCCTACGCCGAATGCGGCATTCCTGAGTGTGATTTTCCCCCTGGTTTTCCCACACTCTCTCCAGACAAATGCCAGGTTTGTACCTTACTTCAAATCCCAGGTCACCTAACCTATCCCTGTCCCCAATGCAGTTACTTACACTCGTACAGTCATCTCATAAGTACAGGTTATCAGACAAGTTCAACACACACCCATTTACACGAGGATGAGGATCGCCAAGATGCCCCAAGCCGCTGAAATTAATAATCAACAACAAAATCACCCATACCTTACAAATGATAGTTTGAAGTTGCTGTTTAATTCATTTTTTAGAGGCTTGGGGCATCTTGGTCATCAACCGTTTAGAGGAAACTTTGCTAACTCCTTAGTACTTGAAATATACCTTTACTACAGAGAAACGAGTTCATCTCACCAGTCGTGTTGAGACAACTTTTTAATCTCTCTTTACTATTGAACCCGCTGAGCTAAGGTTCATGTGATATTTTTTATAACAGCACATTTATGATGGGATGTAGTACCTTTGAACACACCCAGAAAGCCACGTGGAGCTGAGAGCTCACGCTATACTCTTTGAAGTAGCGGTGAATTGCACTTTTGACTTTGCTGAAGTCTATTAATTATTTATCTGAGGTCTTATTAATTAATTTTATCTTTCCACAAGACTCAGAATATTCCATTTCGTCAAGCAGCATTATTAAAACATTTTGGAGAATGTTATTTTCGCTTAAGGTAAGGTAATACCCTTGCAGATACGCAAACAGGAATGTAAGTAGTCGCTCAACGACTTCGGTTTGACGACCTACTTCCTCGTGTAACCCTGTGCCTTGCACTACGTCTGGAGAATCCGCCCCGTGTAGGCGTGAAGTTACATCCGTCTTGTTAGACGTAGAAAATATCCGCTGTTTAGCGTGGAAATTGTTATCTGTTGCCATCGAGCACGAATACGTTATAATACGAGTGATAAGTAAGAATTGTATAGTGAATTATTTGCGCTATATCTGGAAAATCCGCCCTGTGTTGGCGTGAAGTTGTAGCCGTCGTGTCAGACGTGAAAAATATCCGCTGTTTAGCGTGGAAGTTATCATCGGGTGCCATCATGCACAAATATTCTATAAATCACTGTTATTTATGCACAGTGAACAACGAGAAGCATATTGTGATATAATTGGCAAGTATAGTGAAAATTCTAACATTACCGTAACACCACATTTTTGTACCCACGTGTTTGTGGAGGGCCGAGAGCCTGGTGAAAAATATAGAGGTAAACGTGTTATAACTACTTTAAATAAGTGTGATTATGAAAGTACTGTATATTTGAATTGCCACAGTGAATTTTTCAATTACAAAACGACGCATATATCACGGATGCCACGTGATGTAAAAGTGGCGTCAGCACACGTGAAGAACCATAGAACAGTGCTTGATCACGTATTATTCGATATCTGCGAAGTAAAGGCTGTGTTATCAATTGTATTAAAGCCTGGAACATTTACTACGAACGTTGTGATTTTTGAAGTGAAAGAATGAACTACTACACGATTTATTCCACCACCCACGTGACCAAATTATTCTACACCATGCTTGAGACCGTCATCATGGGCTAATACCGCTCTGGTATGAGGGTGATGTATCTATTGGAACCAGCATGATGGTGGAGCTTCCAGAACAGCGAACGAGGAAGAAGGAAACCAGGATGCCATTCCCAGGCATATCCAGTACACCCACGAAGTTATCGACAGGGACAGATCGAACCCTGGTCTTTGGAGGAGCCAGATGGGAATCCTGATGAGGATAATGCCGTTCCGGAAAGCCAGGGATGAATTTGTACAACCCTTGTCGTTGAACAGAGGGCTGAGTGAGAGCTCCTCCATTTCGTGAATTTTTGTACACCCTTTCTTGTTCTAGTTTCTGGTGGTAGAGTAGGTTTAATGTAGTTTGTGAACCAACCGAACTCAGTGAAAGCCATTTTTATAGGTAGGGACTGTAACTAGTCTAATTAGATGTCATTTATTTCAGTTAGAGTGAGACACCCTTGGGTCAGACATTTTGGTCAACCCTGGTGCAGCTTGATGGACGTCGTAGAACGTCAATGCCTATCTTTTGCTAAACGTGACCGTAGTCATTTGAGGCTACTTTGTTTAACCCTATTTGGGGTGATTTTCAAGTATTTCTTTAACTGCATTTTTTGCAACCAATCTTTGTTACACCCCTGACTTCGTTAGAACAGTCGTATCATTTAGGTAATCGACTGTAATTACCAGTTTTGTAACTGCATTATATTTCATTTGAGATGTTGCTCAGAAGCCATCTGGTCGTGTGGACCTTATAAGTAAAAGGAATGTTTTGTTGTCTAGCATCGAACCCAGTTCCCAACGTATCATTAAGCAGATCCAGAGTGTTGAATCTGCGTCACAATTATTATTTTGTTAGTGTCACGTGAAGACACGTATTTATTTGATGTTGTACAAGCAACTACTACTGTATTATATCTTTGAGAGCAAAGAGCTTCAGCAATGTGACATTGCTACCATTTAGACGTCTTTGGTTTGAAATACGGAATTATATTGTTGTATTCAGATTCATAGCGTGTTTTTTATGCACGTATTCTTCGAGGTTTAGAACCTATGGTAAAGATTTTATGATGAGGCCATTTGTACAGTTTTTATTTTGCTTAAATCGCCGGCCTTGATAGTGTGTGTGTTGTGTCAGACGAGCGCAGGAATGTTGTAGCCTATGGCGACACAAACTGGTTTGTGACCCAGTGCCCTTGAGAGCACGCTTGTATTGTGAGACAGAACTAATTTGACAGAGGACAGAATGCTTGTAGTATTCGCTCTTTCTTTCATTGCTATTTAGCTCATGGAACTCAGTGTCCGACCTTGTATCTGATCACATGTTTTTATAGATTGTTTTTTGTTAGTTAAGCGCACTGTTGCGTGTACCGTTGTTGACGTGTACAGTTATGTCAGGTTTTCTATAGTATGTTGTAGGCTACCCTGTTTAAGGAGATATTTATTGTATGAAGGTATTTGTGTGTACCTTGTCCGGGATTGTTCCCGTTGACCAGATGTTATTGGAGGGTTACTGAGTATGCAGGCCCATCCCAGAGTTATTGAACGCGAGCTGTGCGCCGCTGGTAACTTGTGTTATTGTGTGTCCGAGTTGTTATTGCTCGTTGATTATATTTCGACTTTTGAGTCGAGGCTTTTGGTGGAGATTGATCTCAGTGGAGACACTCCGTGCCCAGGCTATTGTCAGTATTATTCGCCATAAACCATCGATAAACCTAAACCGACATCTTAATAATAAAACGCATAATTTTGGTAAAACAAAAGCTAACTAACGAATTCTTTCTATCTAACTTTGTTCTTTTGCATTTGGAACCTGCTGACATGGCCGTGCTAATGAAGGTATTTCTTTTGAGGAAATGACTAGGACAGCTGACACTTTTGAAGCGACCTGAAGCTTGCTCGAACCTTGAGTTCGTAGCTTGTGGAGCTCAGGCCATGCGATGTTAGACGTAGTCTTTACTACGCAGTCGTCACCGTAACTACACACATTTAGATGACTATGGCTTACAAAGAGTAAACCAAGGTGCAGGCAGGCATTTTAATAAAACTGTTGTCTCTTATTAATTATTTATGATGTACAAGTGTATGAATCCTACATGTTACCTTATTGTGTGCTGTTAGCACGTAGTTTCTAAGAATAATTAAATGTTTTTTTTACATGGCTGTTCACTTAGCTTTTGAAAGTAATTGTTTTCTGTTACGGACGTCATCGCCGTAAATTTGTTATTAACTGATAGGACTTAGCTATATGAATTAACGTTAAATGTAAATGTGGAGATGGTATCATCCTAACTTAGATTTGTTTTGCTACCCTGTTAAATGTAAATTCTGATATTAGATTGATCTTGTAACTTGACCTAGGGACTTGCGTCGTACCATTTTCCTAGCGTTGCAGTTGTTGCTTCATTATTGTGAGATAGATCTTTCGCGAGGGTTTTCCGTAACTTCTCAGGCAGGGACCTGCTCTTTATTTTTGTTTGTTTATTAGCTTGCGGATTAGCCGATTGAAACCCTCCGAACTAGGATAGGGGCTTGTGAATTTTAACAATAAATTTTCACGGTGTTTTACATAAGTCTGGATGTTTATTTTCTCAGTCTAGTTTTTAAGGTGAACCTTTCCTTAGGCAGTCTATGACCATCGTCACCATGTACCACGATCCCTGTAGATTCTCGTGCCGCTTTGACCTATTAGGAAGTTCACCTGATCCTCACGGCAATTATGTCCGAAGGGTGAGATGTTAGGGAAGTCATTGCGGTTGTTGGCTATCCCGGCAGCTCCACTGAAGGTCTCATAAAATGGCGCCCAACTCATGTGCCGACGTTAACGTGGTGACCGTCAGTTCCATGTTATTTAGGAGGATCTTAATGTTGATTAATGGTAAATTGACAGGACTGGGACGAACTTAGAATGTCGTACTGCAGATTAATTGACCGCATGGCATTCATGTTTGATAGAAGTCCATGGGGTGAGGCTTTAGTGTTAGATAAATGAAGGATAGGATTTTCTTTGATGATGCCTCATTCTGAGTAAATGTAATACTTTGCTTTGCTCGGCGTTGTCTTTGTAAATGTAGAAGCACTTAGTTTGCATACTCCAGCTGTACTCGTGATATTTATATAAATGAAACAAGCTTTATACCACCAAGTAACTAATCATAGCTGTAAGTTCCATTAGATATTGATCCCTCACTTTCTCATATATATTTCTTGTCAATGGATGAGGAAACTATTCGTCGTGTGTTTGGGGAGATGATGGCAGGTGTTAATGCCATCCTCCAACAGATTACTGCTGAATTAGGTACAGTAAGGACTGATCGAGGTGATTTAGGTGAAGTCCGAGGTGACTTAAGTCAGAACACTCAAGCTGTCAACATTGTAAGTGGTCATGTGGACCAAGTTAGGCAGGAAATTAACAATGCCAGACAGGATTTAGAGGTTAACACCCAGTCAGTTAACAATGTTAGGGCTGATTTAACTCAAGTCAGGGCCGACATGGACGCATATAGAGTCGAAGCTAGGAATGATCTTACGGCAGGTTTAGCGGCTGTTAGGGTTGATGTCATAAGACACCACCAGGAGGCTAACCAGCGTATAGATTGCTTAACCGACCAGATGAATAGAGCTAGGGAGGATGTGCAGACCCGATTGGAGGAGCACACAGCTCAAATTCAAACGACCATAAACAGAGTCCAGATAGATATGAGAGCCGACCTGGAGCACACTGGGGAAGAATTTGGGACTCGATTGACGCACGTCGAGGGATTTATGGACACTGTGAAAAAGGACATGGCAACCATGAATATTGGATTGATTTTGATGAGAGGTGCAGCCAACGCTGTGAATAACAACGTTAAGACGATCGTCGACGGCATGATAGAAGTCAAAGACGAATTAAACACCAATAGGAGGAATATTACGGAGTTGACAGAAACCGTAGCAAGCCTGCGTGAAACAGTTGACGTTCATCGTGAGGAACATAAAATCGATCTCATGTTATTGAGGGGTGACCTCAACGAACACAAGACCACAGTGGAGGCTAAGGTAGCCGAGGTCAGAGACGATATTGGAAAGATCCAAGACAACGTGTCGAAGGTCGAAGGAGAAATCGATTCCTTACAGAAATGATTCGAGGAAGTCGCGGTAACCGAGAGGTTAGACCTTAGCTATAACCTCAGGACGGCCATACGCGAAGTTGACACGAACCTCAAAGGGAAAGTCGATAGGATCGAGCTACAACTTAACGACTTATGTAACAAAGTCGCAGCTAGAACCATTCCAGGACTTGAGGTTATTGAAAGACGTCTTGACAGACTTGAGACGCTTCCTAGAGAGAGACACTTACCCTCACAGATGGGAAACTCCCAGGAAACACCAGTATCTCAATTCGCAGGGATGATGCCTACTCATTTCCAACCCAGCGCACCTATAGAACCGCAACCATCCCAATTCACTGGTTCAGCGCAAAGTCAAACTTTGAACTTTGACGCCCATCCTTTTCAACCAGCACCCAATCGACTTAGTCATGAAACGAATACACCTACGCATAACTACATGCAGAATTCATTTAGACCCGCGCATACGCAGGGAAATGTAACTATAATCCGTTCGAGAGAGGAGCAACCAGCTCGCTTCTCTGGCACTGGAAGTGGTATCACTCCAGTTGAATTTCTGGCCAACGTAGAAAGCTACTTGAGAGACACTATGGTAACTCCGGAGAGGGAGCTCAGAGTTATAGAGCGTTTGCTTGAGGGGCAAGCCAGCACCTGGTTTAGAGCATTCCGATACTCGTTTGTGGGATACCAGGATTTCAAAGAGGCCTTGTTAAGAACCTATTGGTCGAGCGACATCTAGCAGAGCATCAGAGCTGAGATGTATACTCGCCGATACAGCTCTAATACTCCAACGCGTTATGCGAACTACTTCGCGATCCAGCTTGCGAAGCTTCGTTGTCTTCAACCCCCGTTGTCTGAGCAAGACCTAGTAAACACCATCGTTTGGCAGTACCCTGCAGACGTGCAACGTGTATTGATTGCTGCAGGGGCATCCACTTTTCAGCAGTGTGACCAAATCCTGTGACGGTTGGATGCAAACACTGAACAGTTCCCGACACACCGTCAGCAGAAGGCTGACAGGCGCGAGGAGAGACATGTCAACTTAACTACTGTCGACAAAGTGTGCCAGACGCCACAGCAGACGCAAACCCAAGAGAGCTCTGGACAACGTAATAATTATAACTATGGTAGAAGAGAATGGAACAACACTCCATATGCTAGGGACCAGCGAGATGACCGTCGTAGTCATTGGAATCGGCGATTCGACCGAGGGACGAACGACGACCGTCGTCACGAAAACGACCGCCGAGGGAATAATGGTCGAAACCAACAGCACGGAAGTATCCGTAGGGACTACCGTTACAGTAGAGGGTATAACAGAGATCGAGACCCTAGATACCAGCCAGATAGAGATTGGAAAGGAAGAGCACGGGAGAGCCGTGAGTATCTTCAACAACTCAGAGAACTACAAATCCGAGAAGAGGGAGATCAGAACCGAACTCAGAGGGAAGACTCGCGCTCCAAAAAGAACAATCAGAAGACTGTCGAAGCTGAAATCCACTGCATAGAGCCGGTGATGGACAAGCGACGATTTGTCAAGACTTCCGAGAGGATGGACTATGCCAGAAAGGCAAAGGAACGACGATATTACGAGGATGAAGATGGGATGGGAGAACTCTTCGAAGAAGACTCCGACTGAAGAACAGTATCTTCGAGGGAGATTCTTGCTGACGAACGACGCTGACGAACGACGCAATCCAAGAAAAGAACCACCGATGGAATGATGAAAAAAAATCACTTATGAATGAACTTCAAGTCAAATAAAAATGTCATCCCAACTTTTATTTGAAACGACGGAGAGGCAGATGAACCCGCTGTGCTAAGGTTCATGTGATATTTTTTATAACAGCACATTTATGATGGGATGTAGTACCTTTGAACACACCCAGAAAGCCACGTGGAGCTGAGAGCTCACGCTATACTCTTTGAAGTAGCGGTGAATCGCACTTTTGACTTTGGTGAAGTCTACTAATTATTTATCTGAGGTCTTATTAATTAATTTTATCTTTCCACAAGACTCAGAATATTCCATTTCGTCATGCAGCATTATTAAAACATTTTGGAGAATGTTATTTTCGCTTAAGGTAAGGTAATACCCTTGCAGATACGCAAACAGGAATGTAAGTAGTCGCTCAACGTCTTCGGTTTGACGACCTACTTCCTCGTGTAACCCTGTGCCTTGCACTACGTCTGGAGAATCCGCCCCGTGTAGGCGTGAAGTTACATCCGTCTTGTTAGACGTAGAAAATATCCGCTGTTTAGCGTGGAAATTGTTATCTGTTGCCATCGAGCACGAATACGTTATAATACGAGTGATAAGTAAGAATTGTATAGTGAATTATTTGCGCTATATCTGGAAAATCCGCCCTGTGTTGGCGTGAAGTTGTAGCCGTCGTGTCAGACGTGAAAAATATCCGCTGTTTAGCGTGGAAGTTATCATCGGGTGCCATCGTGCACAAATGTTCTATAAATCACTGTTATTTATGCACAGTGAACAACGAGAAGCATATTGTGATATAATTGGCAAGTATAGTGAAAATTCTAACATTACCGTAACACCACATTTTTGTACCCACGTGTTTGTGGAGGGCCGAGAGCCTGGTGAAAAATATAGAGGTAAACGTGTTATAACTACTTTAAATAAGTGTGATTATGAAAGTACTGTATATTTGAATTGCCACAGTGAATTTTTCAATTAAAAAGCGACGCATATATCACGGATGCCACGTGATGTAAAAGTGGCGTCAGCACACGTGAAGAACCATAGAACAGTGCTTGATCACGTATTATTCGATATCTGCGAAGTAAAGGCTGTGTTATCCATTGTATTAAAGCCTGTAACATTTACTACGAACGTTGTGATTTTTGAAGTGAAAGAATGAACTACTACACGATTTATTCCACCACCCACGTGACCAAATTATTCTACACCATGCTTGAGACCGTCATCATGGGCTAATACCGCTCTGGTATGAGGGTGATGTATCTATTGGAACCAGCATGATGGTGGAGCTTCCAGAACAGCGAACGAGGAAGAAGGAAACCAGGATGCCATTCCCAGGCATATCCAGTACACCCACGAAGTTATCGACAGGGACAGATCGAACCCTGGTCTTTGGAGGAGTCCAGATGGGAATCCTGATGAGGATAATGCCGTTCCGGAAAGCCAGGGATGAATTTGTACAACCCTTGTCGTTGAACAGAGGGCTGAGTGAGAGCTCCTCCATTTCGTGAGTATTTGTACACCCTTTCTTGTTCTAGTTTCTGGTGGTATAGTAGGTTTAATGTAGTTTGTGAACCAACCGAACTCAGTGAAAGCCATTTTTATAGGTAGGTACTGTAACTAGTCTAATTAGATGTCATTTATTTCAGTTAGAGTGAGACACCCTTGGGTCAGACATTTTGGTTAACCCTGGTGCAGCTTGATGGACGTCGTAGAACGTCAATGCCTATCTTTTGCTAAACGTGACCGTAGTCATTTGAGGCTACTTTGTTTAACCCTATTTGGGGTGATTTTCAAGTATTTCTTTAACTGCATTTTTTGCAACCAATCTTTGTTACACCCCTGACTTCGTTAGAACAGTCGTATCATTTAGGTAATCGACTGTAATTACCAGTTTTCTAACTGCATCATATTTCATTTGAGATGTTGCTCAGAAGCCATCTGGTCGTGTGGACCTTATAAGTAAAAGGAATGTTTCGTTGTCTAGCATCGAACCCAGTTCCCAACGTATCATTAAGCAGATCCAGAGTGTTGAATCTGCGTCACAATTATTATTTTGTTAGTGTCATGTGAAGACACGTATTTATTTGATGTTGTACAAGCAACTACTACTGTATTATATCTTTGAGAGCAAAGAGCTTCAGCAATGTGACATTGCTACCATTTAGACGTCTTTGGTTTGAAAGACGGAATTATATTGTTGTATTCAGATTCATAGCGTGTTTTTTATACACGTGTTCTTCGAGGTTTAGAACCTATGGTAAAGATTTTATGATGAGGCCATTTGTACAGTTTTTATTTTGCTTAAATCGCCGGCCTTGATAGTGTGTGTGTTGTGTCAGACGAGCGCAGGAATGTTGTAGCCTGTGGCGACACAAACTGGTTTGTGACCCAGTGCCCTTGAGAGCACGCTTGTATTGTGAGACAGAACTACTTTGACAGAGGACAGAATGCTTGTAGTATTCGCTCTTTCTTTCATTGCTATTTAGCTCATGGAACTCAGTGTCCGACCTTGTATCTGATCACATGTTTTTATAGATTGTTTTTGTTAGTTAAGCGCACTGTTGCGTGTAGCGTTGTTGACGTGTACAGTTATGTCACGTTTTCTATAGTATGTTGTAGGCTACCCTGTTATAGGAGATATTTATTGTATGAAGGTATTTGTGTGTACCTTGTCCGGGATTGTTCCCGTTGACCAGATGTTATTGGAGGGTTACTGAGTATGCAGGCCCATCCCAGAGTTTTTGAACGCGAGCTGTGCGCCGCTGGTAACTTGTGTTATTGTGTGTCCGAGTTGTTATTGCTCATTGATTATATTCCGACTTTTGAGTCGAGGCTTTTGGTGGAGATTGATCTCAGTGGAGACACTCCGTGCCCAGGCTATTGTCAGTATTATTCGCCATAAACCAACGATAAACCTAAACCGACATCTTAATAATAAAACGCATAATTTTGGTAAAACAAAAGCTAACTAACGAATTCTTTCTATCTAACTTTGTTCTTTTGCATTTGGAACCTGCTGACATGGCCGTGCTAATGAAGGTATTTCTTTTGAGGAAATGACTAGGACAGCTGACACTTTTGAAGCGACCTGAAGCTTGCTCGAACCTTGAGTTCGTAGCTTGTGGAGCGCAGGCCATGCGATGTTAGACGTAGTCTTTACTACGCAGTCGTCACCGTAACTACACACATTTAGATGACTATGGCTTACAAAGAGTAAACCAAGGTGCAGGCAGGCATTTTAATAAAACTGTTGTCTCTTATTAATTATTTATGATGTACAAGTGCATGAATCCTACATGTTACCTTATTGTGTGCTGTTAGCACGTAGTTTCTAAGAATAATTAAATGTTTTTTTACATGGCTGTTCACTTAGCTTTTGAAAGTAATTGTTTTCTGTTACGGACGTCATCGCCGTAAATTTGTTATTAACTGATAGGACTTAGCTATATGAATTAACGTTAAATGTAAATGTGGAGATGGTATCATCCTAACTTAGATTTGTTTTGCTACCCTGTTAAATGTAAATTCTGATATTAGATTGATCTTGTAACTTGACCTAGGGACTTGCGTCGTACCATTTTCCTAGTGTTGCAGTTGTTGCTTCATTATTGTGAGATAGATCTTTCGCGAGGGTTTTCCGTAACTTCTCAGGCAGGGACCTGCTCTTTATTTTTGTTTGTTTATTAGCTTGCGGATTAGCCGATTGAAACCCTCCGAACTAGGATAGGGGCTTGTGAATTTTAACAATAAATTTTCACGGTGTTTTACATAAGTCTGGATGTTTATTTTCTCAGTCTAGTTTTTAAGGTGAACCTTTCCTTAGGCAGTCTATGACCATCGTCACCATGTACCACGATCCCTGTAGATTCTCGTGCCGCTTTGGCCTATTAGGAAGTTCACCTGATCCTCACGGCAATTATGTCCGACGGGTGAGATGTTAGGGAAGTCATTGTGGTTGTTGGCTATCCTGGCAGCTCCACCGAAGGTCTGACTATGAATTTCGAAACCACAAATTCTCCTGGTGATAAAGATCGTGAAAACCAGAGTTGTATTTTGTTTGTAAAGTATTTATAAAATCAGTGTGATTCGGTGATTCATTTACGAGGTATCATAGTGGTAGTAATGAAGTAAGTATATTGTTAGACTTACCATATTTTACATTTAGTATAACAAGTAGTTCAGTGGAGAACTATATAGCCTATTTTCATATATCCTACTTACCTATGTTTATAGTCTCTATCAACTTACAAATTTTCAGTTTGTTTGTTGTAATGGATTCCTAGATATTGAGAACCGTCTAAATATTTCGGATGGTCACCAGGATGGAATTTTATATATAGGCCTTAGATGTAATTATTATTACATGAAGATACTTGTGTAGGTGTATTATTCAAACTTCAATCACATGATTAGGACACAAGAAATAAAAACAAGATTTTAAAATTTCGCACAGCCGCTATCTTATGGTTATGAAAAGAATTGAAAGGAATTTTCCAGCGGATTAACATTTATGTAAGCATATTCCGTACCAAGTTTCACTGCGTTCGGTTGGTTAAATCGCAAGAAACGTCCATTTGAATATATAAAATCGCTTCGCCGCCATGCAGGATTTGTGCTCATCAGGTTATTGAACGTCCATAAGTGAACTTATGTTTATAGCCTCTATACACATACAAAATTTCAGTTTGATAGCTGTCATAGATTAATAGATATTGAGAGCCGTCTAAATATTTGGGATGGTCGCCATGTTAGATTTTAATATATGTAGGCCATAGAGTTATGGACTATGTGAAGAGGATTATTGTGTACGTTCATTATTCAAACGTTGATTTCGATCGCATGACTAGAACACAAGAAATGAAAACCTAATTTTAATATTTCCCACAGACACCATATTGAGGTTATGTAAACAATTGAACTAAATTAGACGTCAGTGCATTGCAATTTGTGTAGTCATTTGCTGTACCAAGTTCACTGCGTTTGGATGGTTAAATCGCGAGAAAAGTCTATTTAAATCAGGCTGTTCCAAATCCATGAGTTTGAGTATGAGTAGTGTATTTGTAACAGTTCAGATGCCACCGCCACCGCCACCGCTGGAATACCAAAATGGCAATATCTCGCGAACCAATCAGGCTAGAGACTTGTACGAGGTGTCAAATTACTCAGGCGAACACTCCCTTTCCATTGGACAACATATCTCCACCCCAAAATAAAACCTACCCTACTAGGGGGTGAAATTGTAATTTTTAGAGAATCTCTCTTTCCAATTGCAACATGTGAGAGTTTGAATGCTAATATGGAATGAAACGTTGTTCTACATAATGTGCATGTGTTCGGTGGAAAGCCAATATGAATTAACATGCATGTTTTTTGTTTTCGTTTTTTACGCATGCCCACTCATGGCTTTTGAAAAGGGTGGGGGGAGCGGATCTCTGTGGACGGGTCCTTGTTGACAGGTCATTGATGACAAGTCCTTGTGGACAAGTCCTTGCGGACAAGTCCTTGCGGACGAGTCCTTGTGGACAGGTCCTTGT
This sequence comes from Meconema thalassinum, assembly GCA_946902985.2. NCBI lineage: Eukaryota > Metazoa > Arthropoda > Insecta > Orthoptera > Tettigoniidae > Meconema > Meconema thalassinum. Next base: position 651,899,219 of record OX336390.1, read on the forward strand.
GGATGAGTCCTTGTTGACAGGTCCTTGTGGATGAGTCCTTGTTGATGAGTCCCTATGGACTTATCCCTTTAGACCGGTCCCTTTGGATTGGTCTCTATGGACTGGCCCATGGTCCCTAATGCTATGATGAAATTAAACGTTGTTCTACATGAAACGCATGTGAAGAGCCGATTGCTACTATGAATTAACATGTTTGTTTTTTTGTTTTTACGCATGCGCACTTGTTTTTTGTAAGCGGGCGGGCTTTTTGAATAATGATTTATAGATGAGTTATTTAAAAAAAAAATACCAAAGGATCCAAAACTAATATCTCATGAATCAATAAGGCTAGGGACCTGTATGAGAGGTCGTTGGACTTGAGGTGACATTTTGTTTTTGAATATATTATTTATTTATGTCAAAAGGACCTAACTGCACTTTTGTTAATATCTCGCTAACTAATAATCAGAGAGGGTCAAGTGTGGTGTCATAGGACTCAGGACGGTCAACCCTTTTCCATGACCAACGAATTTAACCAAAAGATCTAAGGTCATTAGATTTTTAATATCTCATGAATCAATAAGGCTAGGGACCTGTATGAGAGGTCGTTGGACTTGAGGTGACATTCTGTTTTTGAATATATTATTTATTTATGTCAAAAGGGCTTAACTACACTTTTGTTGATATGTCGCTAACTAATAATCAGAGAGGGTCAAGTGAGGTGTCATAGGACTCAGGATGGTCAACCCTTTTCCATGATCAACGAATTTACCCAAAAGATTCAAAACAGCAAGGTCATTGACCTATGATTTTATAAACTAATAATCAGAGAGGCTCAACTGAGGTGTCATGGGACTCAGGATGGTCAACCCTTTTCCATGACCAACGAATTTACCCAAAAGATTCAAAAAACAGCAAGGTCATTGACCTAATATTTTATAAACTAATAATCGAATATCTACATGTGAGGTGTTATAGGACTTAGAATGGTCAACCCTTTCCCATGGCCAATGAATTTACCCAAAATACCCAATACATCAAGGTCATCGACCTGAGATTTTATAAACTAATAATCGGATACGAACATGTGAGATGTTTACCATGTGTGTGATGAAACATAGCTAGGTAGAGAAAGAATTAGTGTAGGCTACATGTATGGTGATTGACAAGTCTTTTACCATTGAAACTTGTTTTTCAGATCAAACTGCAGTATAGAGAGAGTATAGGTTGTAGGTATGGGTTAATAAATGACGAACGGTGTACACACAAACTCTGATTTATCGATTCAAGAATTAAGAGTAGACTATCTTTAATTGATTGGTTAAAGAGGATAGCTAAAACTCAAAAATGCTCAGTGGTTACCGGGGCAAGATGGTCGCTACACACACACAACAAGCTTTAAATACTTGAGGCTAATAATCTATACACACACACTCGCTTGTTCTAAACTAAACTGTGTTGCTGTCAGTGCTCAGACAGTAGGCTGATGACAAAAAATGCATTGCTAACAGAAATATAATCATTTCCGGTTGTATAATGTTACCAGCTATCCATTTTGTGTTGCAGTGTTAAGCACTTTTAGCTCTTGTACTGGTGGTCTTATCTCAATTTCCAGGTCTGATGCCTAGAACGAGTCAAACTAAGAAACAAGGGCAAGGTGGTGTAGTGGTTAAGCTGTTAGCCTTTTCACCAGGGTTCGATTTCAGGTTAATATGCATGTCATAAACATATTAAACAAAACAAAACAGAGATAACGTTCAAAACTGATTACATTTGTGTCTTTCCAAATTATTACTTGGATTACAAATACAAAGGTGAACTGGGTTTGATACACATTAATGCTGTCTATCACACACTAGACTGTAAGAAAGCCAAAAGAGAAAAGCGTAGGTAGAGCAGTGGTAAAATTGCTATATGTAGAGAACTACCTAGCGGTTTTATGAACTGGCAAAGCTATATATCGCATAAACAGTGTAGGATACAATCCAGCAATCAAATTTGTATCTTGTGGAACAGAAAAAATGCACTTTTACCTTGATGGATAGCAAATGAGTGCAGATGAATGACCTATGCAATAGCCTACCATAGGGTTATAACCACGAGGTGGAGGTGTGACTTCTATATTTTATTGTTTAGAGACATGGCTTTTTTTGTAACCAGTAGATTTAGTATTTTGTAAATATTCATTTTTGTAATTGTAAAAATAGTGGAAACATTTTTTTGTAATAGTAAATGTTAAATGTATAACTAAAAGTTATTTGGTATAAGTGTGCATGTCAAGGATAAATAGCGTGGTTGTATTTGTTTTTCAAAGACAGGTATGGTTGTGTGATTGTATGACTATAGATAGAATGATAGAGAGAGAGAGAAAGTGTGTGTGTGTGTGTGGGTAGCATTGATTGTTCAACCAAAGCAAACACGGCAAGGTAGGATGGTGGGGTAATTAATGTATATAGCAAATGGTAAATAGTATACTCTAGTTTTTTTAACACTTGTGTTTCTTTTAAATGCAGCGGTAGATAGGTGTTATTTTGTAAAACAGTCTTACCTACAGTAGTAGTATTAGTAGTAGTAGTAGTAGTAGTAGTAGTAGTCCTATACGTTTTTGGAAACAAACAGAAAGAGAATGCACTATTGCCATGGCCAAGCACTTTCATTAAAATAATTTCAAGAAAATTTTAATCAGCAAATGTGTGTTTTACAAAACTCAACTTTCAGCATGGACTAAATCATAAACGTGTCGTCTGTGATATGGTAAAAATAGGAAATCCATGTTTCCATATCAACACAATTTAAAAACTTAAAACTGACCTTTAAAAAATGTAAATGGGAAATTGACAAATGTGTAAACAACAACAAATTGGAAAATTCTTGTTTCCGTATCATGAAATCCAAAAACTTTAAACTGACATTTTCAAATCGTGTACATGGGAAATTGACAAATGGCAATGTGTGAAATGTGAAAATGAAAAACAAATGAACAAATGGCTATCATTATTTAAAAAAAATAAAAAAAACCGTCGTGTTCTATCGTTAAAGTGTGAATCAAACCACATCTACTTATTTGAATCACCCGAGACTGAGTAGACCTATTTTAGTTCTAATATACTTTTAAAATTTTATGTTAAAGCTCGAATTGAACTCAAGAGCTTTAGAGTGCCAGCTAACTATTATAACCGTTACGTCACAAAGACAACTTTACACTACTCTTAATGAACAATAATATTAAAAGAATAATAAATATTGATTTTTTTTAAAGAATGAACATGGTGACACTGTTTCTGTTGCACTGTCTGCTAGCTACTAGCCACCAGCTGGGGTCTTAGAAAACGATACAGTTGACAGTTTTGCAATGAGATGTGACATGTTTCAAAGTATAGTATTATGGGTTGCTGTTGAGTAAAAACTAATCCTGTACAAGGAAGCAAGGGTTCGAACCCCTTACCTAACATTACTATTGCCTGAACATGGCTTGACGACACTGCATTATTATGATACTCGGTACACAAACCATAGATAGAGTGTATTGTTTAAGATCACTTTCTTGCTGAACATAGGTGGAGATTGTTGATGGTTAACAATGACATTAATATAGTAGGACGTGGGTATAGCAATTAAGAAAAAATAGACAATACCCATACAATATTTTTATTCATTTAATATAAGTACTTGTACAATAGTTACATTCAAAATACATTTCTTTTTTCTCTATTACTATTTAGTCCTTTTTGATTCTCTTGCATATGAAGGGTAGATAACCTTGTAGTTCAGCCCCTTAAAACAACAACAACAACATAACCTTTTTGCATAGTTTGTGATGTTGATAACTCTTGAGATGTGGAAGATGGATTAAACATAACTTTTACAGCAGGGGTTAAATGTTGCTCAATAAACACTGCACTATTTTGAGTAGCAACATTTTTTCTTGTACTAGCTTTTTAGCATTGTCATGATTAATTGTTGACACCAACAGTGTTTCATTTGGTGCACCACATAGATGATCACTCACACTTAAAACCTTACCATTTCTACTTTTTAGATTGCCTCGACATCTTTTTGACCTCTCTTTTGAGCATCGCCAAAATATTATTCCTTTTACATTTTGACGATTATAGTTATAAGAGTAGCCTTTATAGAGTACACGTTGTTTACCTTTGTTAGTTGTAGTAAGTTCCATAGTAGCAACTAACCTGTTAGTATGATTTGCTCCCTACAAAGGTTATAACTGTTCTGATAATCAAATCATTTAGCTTTGGCTTTTATATTTAATATGTACAGTTTGAAGTGATAGCAAAAGTGAGAGCAAAATGGTAGCATAGTGGTAGAAAATATAACATGTATTGTTAAGAAATAGTTTAAGCGGTTATGTGGATCCATTACATAATAATTTTAGCACGACGAAGCTCATTTTCTATATCCAATAGTTCTTCCTCATATTCAGTATAACCAGCCTGTTTATAGACATGCAGTTGCTGAAGCCGCCGGATTAGCTTACTTGGATTGTTCCAGTAGACAAATTTAACAAATGATTTTTTAGGTGTAAACAAAGCATTGCCATTATCATTATTATCTTCATCATCAACATCATCATCATCATAACCATTATCATTATCATCATCATCATCATCATCATTATCATCATCATCATGATCATTATAATCCTCATCACTATTACTGTATAGTCCTTTTTGATCCTTTTGCAATACCACATTTTGCACAGTTTGTGTTGCCTTTGATAATGTTGGGAGTTTTTCAGACATTGACAACTGTCCTAACACGACTTTCTGAGGAGATGATACATGCTTCTTAACAAACAATGCACTATCTTGAGCTGCAATATCTTTTTCTGGGACAAGTGTTTTAGCATTTTGAAGAGTTTTTTTTAAACAGCAACGATGTTTTATCTGGTACACTACATTGATGATCACTCACACTTAAGACATCACTATTTTTACTTTTCAGCTCACCTCGACACTGTTTTGAACGATGTTTTGAACAACGCCAAATAACAGTTCCATTTTTATTGGTTCGTTTTACAATATATGTATATCCTTTATAGAATGCGTATGGCATACCATTGCTATTTGTTGATACTTCCATGTCAATTGTCAAGCATGAACTAATCTCTAGCAAAGTTCACTCGATAATATAAATAATAGTTTAAAGTGAGAGGAAAAGTGGGTGCAAAGGTGGGTGCAAGAGTGGGTGGAAGAGTGGGTGCAAGAGTGGGTGCAAGAGTGGGTGCAAGAGTGGGTGCAAGAATGGGTGCAAGAGTGGGTGCAAGAGTGGGTGCAAGAGTGGGTGTAAAAGTGGGTGCCGCTTATAGTAGGCATGAATTTTACTAGAATGTGATTTGAGTAAACGTAATTTCTAAACCCAAGTAGTGAATAGTCAGTTGGTTTTGATCTATGCAAGCGTAAACATGTCACATACACTGATGATGGATACTCAAGGCTTTAAGGTCAACGAAAACAAGTACAGTATATATTTAAAGAGGTGGCTATCATTGATTACCATGATTACCATATCTTTTTTTCGGACTAGTGTTTTAACATTTGATGTATTTTTTTAAACAGCAACGATGTTTTATCTGGTACACTACATTGATGATCACTCACACTTAAGACATTACTATTTTTACTTTTTAGTTCACTTTGACACTGTTTTGAACGATGTTTTGAACAACGCCAAATAACAGTTCCATTTTTATTGGTTCGTTTTGCAATATACGTATAACCTTTATAGAATGCGTATGGCATACCATTGCTATTTGTTGATACTTCCATGTCAATTGTCAAGCATGAACTACTCTCTAGCAAAGTTCACTCGATAATATAAATAATAGTTTAAAGTGAGAGCAAGAGTGGGTGCAAGAGTGGGTGCAAGAGTGGGTGCAAGAGTGGTTGCAAGAATGGGTGCAAGAGTGGGTCCAAAGTGGGTGCCGCTTATAGTAGGCATGAATTTTACTAGAATGTGATTTGAGTAAATGTAATTTCTAAACCCAAGTAGTGAATAGTCAGTTGGTTTTGATCTATGCATGCGTAAACATGTCACATACACTGGTGATGGATACTCAAGGCTTTAAGGTCAACGAAAACAAGTACAGTATATATTTAAAGAGGTGGCTATCACTGATTGCACAACACGCGGGTTACCATATCTTTTTTTCGGACTAGTGTTTTAACATTTGAAGTATTTTTTTTTAAACAGCAACGATGTCTTATCTGTCACACTACATTGATGATCACTCACACTTAAGACCTCACTATTTTTACTTTTTAGTTCACTTTTACACTGTTTTGAACGATGTTTTGAACAACGTCAAATAACAGTTCCATTTTATTGGTTCGTTTTGCAATATACGTATAACCTTTGTAGTATGCATATGGCTTATCATAACTATTCGTTGATACTTCCATATCAATTTTCAAGCATGAAATAATCTCCAATAAATTTCGCTCGATAATAGAAATAATAGTTTAAAGTGAGTGCAAATGTGGGTGCAAAAGTGAGTGCAAAAGTGAATGTAAAAGTGAGTGCAAACGTGGGTGTAGTTTATAGTAGGCATGATTTTTACTAGAATGTGATTTGAGTAAATGTAATTTCTAAACCCAATTAGTGAGTAGTCAGTTGGTTTTGATTTATGCAAGCGTAAACATGTCTCATACACTGATGATGGATACTCAAGGCTTCATGGTCAACAAAAACAAGTATATAGTTAAAGAGGTAGCTATTATTGATTGCACATCACTGAATCTATTTTTGAAATTTTGACAAAGGGCCTAAGTGCACTTTTGTTAATATCTCGCGAACCAATAAGACTAGGGCATTGTATGAGGTCTTGTTGGACTTTTTGACGAAGACTGCTGGTAAACACCTATGTTCCCACGACCTTTCTAAAGATGGCGGCTAACCCACGAGGGGTGATTAAAAAGTAATTCAAGCGGCGCTTGTCGATAAGCAACCCAATAATCAAAGGGGGGGGGGGGGGGTATGACAGAGCTTGAGGCGATAACCCCTTTTGATTGATCCCTGTTGATTTTGGACCTGTCAACAGGGACCCGTCCACAGTGACCCGTCAGCCGGGGCCCGTCAAAAATGACTCCCTTCAAAAAGGACCCGTCCAGAGGGACTAGTCAATGGGGACCAGTCCAAAGGGGCAAATCAACAGGGATCAATCAAAAGGGGTTATCGCCTCAAGCTCTGTCATACCCCCCCCCCTTTGATTATTGGTTTGCTTATCGACAAGCGCCGCTTGGATTACTTTTTAATCACCCCTCGTGGGTTAGCCGCCATCTTTAAAAAGGTCGTGGGAACATAGGTGTTTACCAGCAGTCTTCGGCAAAAAGTCCAACAATACCCCATACAATGCCCTAGTCTTATTGGTTCGCGAGATATAAACAAAAGTGCACTTAGGCCCTTTGTCAAAATTTCAAAAATAGATTCAGTGTTGTGCAATCAATAATAGCTACCTCTTTAACTATATACTTGTTTTTGTTGACCATGAAGCCTTGAGTATCCATCATCAGTGTATGAGACATGTTTACGCTTGCATAAATCAAAACCAACTGACTACTCACTAATTGGGTTTAGAAATTACATTTACTCAAATCACATTCTAGTAAAACTCATGCCTACTATAAACTACACCCACGTTTGCACTCACTTTTACATTCACTTTTGCACTCACTTTTGCACCCACATTTGCACTCACTTTAAACTATTATTTCTATTATCGAGCGAAATTTATTGGAGATTATTTCATGCTTGAAAATTGATATGGAAGTATCAACGAATAGTTATGGTAAGCCATATGCATACTATAAAGGTTATACGTATATTGCAAAACGAACCAATAAAATGCAACTGTTATTTGACGTTGTTCAAAACATCGTTCAAAACAGTGTCAAAGTGAACTAAAAAGTAAAAATAGTGAGGTCTTAAGTGTGAGTGATCATCAATGTAGTGTGACAGATGACATCGTTGCTGTTTAAAAAAATACTTCAAATGTTAAAACACTAGTCCGAAAAAAAGATATGGTAACCCGCGTGTTGTGCAATCAATGATAGCCACCTCTTTAAATATATACTGTACTTGTTTTCGTTGACCTTAAAGCCTTGAGTATCCATCACCAGTGTATGTGACATGTTTACGCATGCATAGATCAAAACCAACTGACTATTCACTACTTGGGTTTAGAAATTACATTTACTCAAATCACATTCTAGTAAAATTCATGCCTACTATAAGCGGCACCCACTTTTGCACCCACTCTTGCACCCACTCTTGCACCCACTCTTGCACCCACTCTTGCACCCACTCTTGCACCCACTCTTGCACCCACTTTTGCACCCACTTTTCCTCTCACTTTAAACTATTATTTATATTATCGAGTGAACATTGTGGTGTTTGAAGCCATATTTTCAGTGTTGCCTTAGTAAACAAGAGTTTAGTGCTTTTCAGTCGGTCAACACGAATGTACCCAAAAGAGATGGGTTATGCCCTAATCCTGAAATAAATTACATGAGATTAATAAAACACTAGGATGACCAGTTTCGATCGTCAAGCGATCATCATCAGATCCAATACACTTAGGCTATAAAATCTATGTTTGAAATACAGGTGAAAATATTTACAATATGTACAATTATTTAGTTGCAGTATTGGTACTGCAACTGTCAGTGTATGCTAAATGCAGTATATATGTTAGGTGAAATGCTAAATGGTGATGGCTATCCGGAGATTGTACTTTAGAGAGATTATATGGTTGTAAACTATGGTTAAACTATACAATTTTAGGCTAACTACTTATCTGATTGTCTTCCGTACTACAGCTATTCGCAGTTTCCGTGCTCACTTGAACTCGCTGTGCGGCCGACTGCGGTGGTTATCTTAACGACTGGTTTTTCCCTGCCTTCCCCCCCTGTCCCTACGTGCTGTGGGGAGTGATCGCGATGTGTTTATGTGAGGTGTTGCCAACCTAGATAAGATGTATGTTATTGAATGAGGTGGATCTACAACTATTAAAGACCGTGGATTAGTCCTCGCCACGCGTGGAGCATAACCCATTCGAACTAAGCGTTGACGGTCTTATGAGGACGTCCCGGCACCTTTAATACTGCCTCTAATATGGGCCTTGGTTTATTGCAGAAGAAAAAGTACATCGTACACCTGATCCAGATAACATTTACCTATTAAAAACCCCCTAATTTCCCCCCTTTTTTATCTAGCTTGGCTGTGTCGCTAAATTGAGTTTTGTTTCCGACAGGGTGTGTTTTTTAGTAGCGTGAAGAGGGGTGAGCTCTCCATGAACGTGTGTTCATTTAGATTGTTGGGATTGTTTCGTTTGGCTAGGTGTATCTCGATTGCTTCCTTTATGTCAAGAGCTCTGCCTTTCGATTCGTGATGGATTATTTTAAGGTCCGACTCTATGTTGGTAAAGCTATGCCCTGCGTCACACATATGTTCGCACACGGCTGAATGTGTTCCGTATCTTATCGCATTTCTATGTTCATTATAACGTGTGTCTACTCGCCTTCCACTCTGCCCGATGTAATTAGCTTGACAATCGGTGTCTTGGCACGTTATAGAATATACCCCTGACCTTGAATACGGGTCACGTTTATTTAGATTACTATTTAGGAGGTGCCTAGCGGTTGTGTTTTTCGTTGTGAAAGCTATCTTTATGCCTTGATTTTTGAATAGGTTAGTGATTTTATATGTATTCGCATTCACATAGTTGAAACGCGCAAATTTTTTCTCATTACTGTCCGGTTTGGGAATCGTTTTATCTTTATTTTTATGTTTGGCTATAATTTGATTTATTTTGCTTGGCGAGAAGTTGTTTTCCCTTGCTATTTGCATAATAGTTCTTATTTCCTTATTATAGTTGTCTTTTGACATGGGTATGTTTAAAGCCCTGTGCACCATTGAATTGAAACCCGCTAGTTTGTGCGTACTGGGGTGATTAGACTGATTGTCGATTGCATGCGAGGTTTGTGTTGCTTTCCGGAATATGGAATATGAAAGGTCGTTGTCTTTACGTTCAATAGTTATATCGAGATAATTTATTTTCCGGTCTATTTCGGATTCCTTAGTGAATTTGATAGAATGGTGAAGGCTATTAATGGATTGGAGAATTGTTTCTTCGCTAGTTAGTTCAGTATCGTAGATGCAAATTACATCATCTACGTATCTTTTCCATATTACTATTCCCTTTGTTGAAGTCTTTTCTAAGAACGCATTTTCTAGTGCATTGATGAAGATGTCAGCGATTAACCCACTTAGTGGCGATCCCTTTGCTAGGCCTTCTCTCTGTGTGTATATTTTATTGTCGAATTGAAACACGTTTTGGGTGAGAACGACCCTCAGTAATCTCACAATCTCTTCAATTTCTTTTGCCGAATTGTTGGATTTTAAGTTGTTTTCGATAGTGTTGATTGCTTCAATAATCGGAATATTGGTGTACATGTTAGTTACGTCGAAGGATACTAGCCTGAAGCTAGGTTTCATTTGTAGGGTGTTCAATGCTGTTACTAGTTCTGTTGTGTTCTTTACAGAGTTGTTTTTGTCGTTGGAAAGACGGCATTTTAAGATTTTTAGTAACTCTTTGCTGATTTTGTAATTAGGGGCATTCCTACAATTGACTATTGGTCTCATTGGGCATTCCTTTTTGTGTATTTTTGGTTGTCCCCTCAATTACGGTATTTTCGGGTTCATGTTTATTAGTTTTGATTTTTCGGCTTTGGTCAGTATGTATTCTGTTTCTTTTAGCGCACTTTTTATTTGTTTTTGGAATTTGTTGGTGGGGTCTTTTGTTAATTCCTTGATTTCGTTGTTGTTTAGGAATTCGACTGTTTTTTCAATGTATTCTGTTTTGTTCAAAATTACTGTAGTGTTTCCCTTATCTGCTTTTGTGATGATTAAGTCATGTTCTTTTATTTTTTGTTTCAACGACTTTATTTCTTTGATTTGTTTGTTGTTTTGAATGTTATTGCTATCGCCCTCTCGTTTGAGGATTTTTTTGGCTTCGTTGGTGGCGAGATTTTTGGTTAATTCCTTGTCTTCTGCTGGGAGCTTGTGACTGGCTATCTCAATATCTGTGATTAACTGTTTTATATTGTGGTTCGTGTGTGCGTCTGTGCAGTTGTATTTCAAACCTTTGTCTAACATATTCATTTCACCTTGAGAAAAGGTTACGTTCGTTCTGTTGTTTACTCTGCTGTGGAAATTGAATTCATTGTTATTCGTGTGTTGTTCGTTAGATTGATGGTTCTGTGTTTCTCCTAGTTTTCTTAATTTATTTTCTAGCGTTTCATGCTTCCTCGTTGCTCTGATTTTGATGGTGTCATGTAGGTGTTCGGTGAAGCTGTCCCATTGGGCTGCGTGCCAGAAATTACTTAGTTGCAATTGAATGTCGTATAATTGTTGGTTAATTTTTTGCTTTCTTATGTATGCAAATCTTAATTCGTTTTTTATCCAAAGCGCTTTGGCTTGTTTAGTTGAAATGATCGAGGCTGGTGTGTTCGGTACGGTTTTAATTGGTACGTATTTAGGGGTGAGGTTTAGTTCTATACATTTTTTGTTGAACCAAATTGACTTGTCTAAATTCATGAGTTTAAGCCTGAGTGATTTGAATTTCTTGGCTTCACGATTTGCCTGACTAGCCGTGAACATTGTGGTGTTTGAAGCCATATTTTCAGTGTTGCCTTAGTAAACAAGAGTTTAGTGCTTTTCAGTCGGTCAACACGAATGTACCCAAAAGAGATGGGTTATGCCCTAATCCTGAAATAAATTACATGAGATTAATAAAACACTAGGATGACCAGTTTCGATCGTCAAGCGATCATCATCAGATCCAATACACTTAGGCTATAAAATCTATGTTTGAAATACAGGTGAAAATATTTACAATATGTACAATTATTTAGTTGCAGTATTGGTACTGCAACTGTCAGTGTATGCTAAATGCAGTATATATGTTAGGTGAAATGCTAAATGGTGATGGCTATCCGGAGATTGTACTTTAGAGAGATTATATGGTTGTAAACTATGGTTAAACTATACAATTTTAGGCTAACTACTTATCTGATTGTCTTCCGTACTACAGCTATTCGCAGTTTCCGTGCTCACTTGAACTCGCTGTGCGGCCGACTGCGGTGGTTATCTTAACGACTGGTTTTTCCCTGCCTTCCCCCCCTGTCCCTACGTGCTGTGGGGAGTGATCGCGATGTGTTTATGTGAGGTGTTGCCAACCTAGATAAGATGTATGTTATTGAATGAGGTGGATCTACAACTATTAAAGACCGTGGATTAGTCCTCGCCACGCGTGGAGCATAACCCATTCGAACTAAGCGTTGACGGTCTTATGAGGACGTCCCGGCACCTTTAATACTGCCTCTAATATGGGCCTTGGTTTATTGCAGAAGAAAAAGTACATCGTACACCTGATCCAGATAACATTTACCTATTAAAAACCCCCTAATTTCCCCCCCTTTTTTTTTTTTATCTAGCTTGGCTGTGTCGCTAAATTGAGTTTTGTTTCCGACAGGGTGTGTTTTTTAGTAGCGTGAAGAGGGGTGAGCTCTCCATGAACGTGTGTTCATTTAGATTGTTGGGATTGTTTCGTTTGGCTAGGTGTATCTCGATTGCTTCCTTTATGTCAAGAGCTCTGCCTTTCGATTCGTGATGGATTATTTTAAGGTCCGACTCTATGTTGGTAAAGCTATGCCCTGCGTCACACATATGTTCGCACACGGCTGAATGTGTTCCGTATCTTATCGCATTTCTATGTTCATTATAACGTGTGTCTACTCGCCTTCCACTCTGCCCGATGTAATTAGCTTGACAATCGGTGTCTTGGCACGTTATAGAATATACCCCTGACCTTGAATACGGGTCACGTTTATTTAGATTACTATTTAGGAGGTGCCTAGCGGTTGTGTTTTTCGTTGTGAAAGCTATCTTTATGCCTTGCTTTTTGAATAGGTTAGTGATTTTATATGTATTCGCATTCACATAGTTGAAACGCGCAAATTTTTTCTCATTACTGTCCGGTTTGGGAATCGTTTTATCTTTATTTTTATGTTTGGCTATAATTTGATTTATTTATGGCTTCAAACACCACAATGTTCACGGCTAGTCAGGCAAATCGTGAAGCCAAGAAATTCAAATCACTCAGGCTTAAACTCATGAATTTAGACAAGTCAATTTGGTTCAACAAAAAATGTATAGAACTAAACCTCACCCCTAAATACGTACCAATTAAAACCGTACCGAACACACCAGCCTCGATCATTTCAACTAAACAAGCCAAAGCGCTTTGGATAAAAAACGAATTAAGATTTGCATACATAAGAAAGCAAAAAATTAACCAACAATTATACGACATTCAATTGCAACTAAGTAATTTCTGGCACGCAGCCCAATGGGACAGCTTCTCCGAACACCTACATGACACCATCAAAGTCAGAGCAACGAGGAAGCATGAAACGCTAGAAAATAAATTAAGAAAACTAGGAGAAACACAGAACCATCAATCTAACGAACAACACACGAATAACAATGAATTCAATTTCCACAGCAGAGTAAACAACAGAACGAACGTAACCTTTTCTCAAGGTGAAATGAATATGTTAGACAAAGGTTTGAAATACAACTGCACAGACGCACACACGAACCACAATATAAAACAGTTAATCACAGATATTGAGATAGCCAGTCACAAGCTCCCAGCAGAAGACAAGGAATTAACCAAAAATCTCGCCACCAACGAAGCCAAAAAAATCCTCAAACGAGAGGGCGATAGCAATAACATTCAAAACAACAAACAAATCAAAGAAATAAAGTCGTTGAAACAAAAAATAAAAGAACATGACTTAATCATCACAAAAGCAGATAAGGGAAACACTACAGTAATTTTGAACAAAACAGAATACATTGAAAAAACAGTCGAATTCCTAAACAACAACGAAATCAAGGAATTAACAAAAGACCCCACCAACAAATTCCAAAAACAAATAAAAAGTGCGCTAAAAGAAACAGAATACATACTGACCAAAGCCGAAAAATCAAAACTAATAAACATGAACCCGAAAATACCGTCATTGAGGGGACAACCAAAAATACACAAAAAGGAATGCCCAATGAGACCAATAGTCAATTGTAGGAATGCCCCTAATTACAAAATCAGCAAAGAGTTACTAAAAATCTTAAAATGCCGTCTTTCCAACGACAAAAACAACTCTGTAAAGAACACAACAGAACTAGTAACAGCATTGAACACCCTACAAATGAAACCTAGCTTCAGGCTAGTATCCTTCGACGTAACTAACATGTACACCAATATTCCGATTATTGAAGCAATCAACACTATCGAAAACAACTTAAAATCCAACAATTCGGCAAAAGAAATTGAAGAGATTGTGAGATTACTGAGGGTCGTTCTCACCCAAAACGTGTTTCAATTCGACAATAAAATATACACACAGAGAGAAGGCCTAGCAATGGGATCGCCACTAAGTGGGTTAATCGCTGACATCTTCATCAATGCACTAGAAAATGCGTTCTTAGAAAAGACTTCAACAAAGGGAATAGTAATATGGAAAAGATACGTAGATGATGTAATTTGCATCTACGATACTGAACTAACTAGCGAAGAAACAATTCTCCAATCCATTAATAGCCTTCACCATTCTATCAAATTCACTAAGGAATCCGAAATAGACCGGAAAATAAATTATCTCGATATAACTATTGAACGTAAAGACAACGACCTTTCATATTCCATATTCCGGAAAGCAACACAAACCTCGCATGCAATCGACAATCAGTCTAATCACCCCAGTACGCACAAACTAGCGGGTTTCAATTCAATGGTGCACAGGGCTTTAAACATACCCATGTCAAAAGACAACTATAATAAGGAAATAAGAACTATTATGCAAATAGCAAGGGAAAACAACTTCTCGCCAAGCAAAATAAATCAAATTATAGCCAAACATAAAAATAAAGATAAAACGATTCCCAAACCGGACAGTAATGAGAAAAAATTTGCGCGTTTCAACTATGTGAATGCGAATACATATAAAATCACTAACCTATTCAAAAAGCAAGGCATAAAGATAGCTTTCACAACGAAAAACACAACCGCTAGGCACCTCCTAAATAGTAATCTAAATAAACGTGACCCGTATTCAAGGTCAGGGGTATATTCTATAACGTGCCAAGACACCGATTGTCAAGCTAATTACATCGGGCAGAGTGGAAGGCGAGTAGACACACGTTATAATGAACATAGAAATGCGATAAGATACGGAACACATTCAGCCGTGTGCGAACATATGTGTGACGCAGGGCATAGCTTTACCAACATAGAGTCGGACCTTAAAATAATCCATCACGAATCGAAAGGCAGAGCTCTTGACATAAAGGAAGCAATCGAGATACACCTAGCCAAACGAAACAATCCCAACAATCTAAATGAACACACGTTCATGGAGAGCTCACCCCTCTTCACGCTACTAAAAAACACACCCTGTCGGAAACAAAACTCAATTTAGCGACACAGCCAAGCTAGATAAAAAAAAAAAAGGGGGGGGAAATTAGGGGGTTTTTAATAGGTAAATGTTATCTGGATCAGGTGTACGATGTACTTTTTCTTCTGCAATAAACCAAGGCCCATATTAGAGGCAGTATTAAAGGTGCCGGGACGTCCTCATAAGACCGTCAACGCTTAGTTCGAATGGGTTATGCTCCACGCGTGGCGAGGACTAATCCACGGTCTTTAATAGTTGTAGATCCACCTCATTCAATAACATACATCTTATCTAGGTTGGCAACACCTCACATAAACACATCGCGATCACTCCCCACAGCACGTAGGGACAGGGGGGGAAGGCAGGGAAAAACCAGTCGTTAAGATAACCACCGCAGTCGGCCGCACAGCGAGTTCAAGTGAGCACGGAAACTGCGAATAGCTGTAGTACGGAAGACAATCAGATAAGTAGTTAGCCTAAAATTGTATAGTTTAACCATAGTTTACAACCATATAATCTCTCTAAAGTACAATCTCCGGATAGCCATCACCATTTAGCATTTCACCTAACATATATACTGCATTTAGCATACACTGACAGTTGCAGTACCAATACTGCAACTAAATAATTGTACATATTGTAAATATTTTCACCTGTATTTCAAACATAGATTTTATAGCCTAAGTGTATTGGATCTGATGATGATCGCTTGACGATCGAAACTGGTCATCCTAGTGTTTTATTAATCTCATGTAATTTATTTCAGGATTAGGGCATAACCCATCTCTTTTGGGTACATTCGTGTTGACCGACTGAAAAGCACTAAACTCTTGTTTACTAAGGCAACACTGAAAATATGGCTTCAAACACCACAATGTTCACGGCTAGTCAGGCAAATCGTGAAGCCAAGAAATTCAAATCACTCAGGCTTAAACTCATGAATTTAGACAAGTCAATTTGGTTCAACAAAAAATGTATAGAACTAAACCTCACCCCTAAATACGTACCAATTAAAACCGTACCGAACACACCAGCCTCGATCATTTCAACTAAACAAGCCAAAGCGCTTTGGATAAAAAACGAATTAAGATTTGCATACATAAGAAAGCAAAAAATTAACCAACAATTATACGACATTCAATTGCAACTAAGTAATTTCTGGCACGCAGCCCAATGGGACAGCTTCACCGAACACCTGCATGACACCATCAAAATCAGAGCAACGAGGAAGCATGAAACGCTAGAAAATAAATTAAGAAAACTAGGAGAAACACAGAACCATCAATCTAACGAACAACACACGAATAACAATGAATTCAATTTCCACAGCAGAGTAAACAACAGAACGAACGTAACCTTTTCTCAAGGTGAAATGAATATGTTAGACAAAGGTTTGAAATACAACTGCACAGACGCACACACGAACCACAATATAAAACAGTTAATCACAGATATTGAGATAGCCAGTCACAAGCTCCCAGCAGAAGACAAGGAATTAACCAAAAATCTCGCCACCAACGAAGCCAAAAAAATCCTCAAACGAGAGGGCGATAGCAATAACATTCAAAACAACAAACAAATCAAAGAAATAAAGTCGTTGAAACAAAAAATAAAAGAACATGACTTAATCATCACAAAAGCAGATAAGGGAAACACTACAGTAATTTTGAACAAAACAGAATACATTGAAAAAACAGTCGAATTCCTAAACAACAACGAAATCAAGGAATTAACAAAAGACCCCACCAACAAATTCCAAAAACAAATAAAAAGTGCGCTAAAAGAAACAGAATACATACTGACCAAAGCCGAAAAATCAAAACTAATAAACATGAACCCGAAAATACCGTCATTGAGGGGACAACCAAAAATACACAAAAAGGAATGCCCAATGAGACCAATAGTCAATTGTAGGAATGCCCCTAATTACAAAATCAGCAAAGAGTTACTAAAAATCTTAAAATGCCGTCTTTCCAACGACAAAAACAACTCTGTAAAGAACACAACAGAACTAGTAACAGCATTGAACACCCTACAAATGAAACCTAGCTTCAGGCTAGTATCCTTCGACGTAACTAACATGTACACCAATATTCCGATTATTGAAGCAATCAACACTATCGAAAACAACTTAAAATCCAACAATTCGGCAAAAGAAATTGAAGAGATTGTGAGATTACTGAGGGTCGTTCTCACCCAAAACGTGTTTCAATTCGACAATAAAATATACACACAGAGAGAAGGCCTAGCAATGGGATCGCCACTAAGTGGGTTAATCGCTGACATCTTCATCAATGCACTAGAAAATGCGTTCTTAGAAAAGACTTCAACAAAGGGAATAGTAATATGGAAAAGATACGTAGATGATGTAATTTGCATCTACGATACTGAACTAACTAGCGAAGAAACAATTCTCCAATCCATTAATAGCCTTCACCATTCTATCAAATTCACTAAGGAATCCGAAATAGACCGGAAAATAAATTATCTCGATATAACTATTGAACGTAAAGACAACGACCTTTCATATTCCATATTCCGGAAAGCAACACAAACCTCGCATGCAATCGACAATCAGTCTAATCACCCCAGTACGCACAAACTAGCGGGTTTCAATTCAATGGTGCACAGGGCTTTAAACATACCCATGTCAAAATACAACTATAATAAGGAAATAAGAACTATTATGCAAATAGCAAGGGAAAACAACTTCTCGCCAAGCAAAATAAATCAAATTATAGCCAAACATAAAAATAAAGATAAAACGATTCCCAAACCGGACAGTAATGAGAAAAAATTTGCGCGTTTCAACTATGTGAATGCGAATACATATAAAATCACTAACCTATTCAAAAAGCAAGGCATAAAGATAGCTTTCACAACGAAAAACACAACCGCTAGGCACCTCCTAAATAGTAATCTAAATAAACGTGACCCGTATTCAAGGTCAGGGGTATATTCTATAACGTGCCAAGACACCGATTGTCAAGCTAATTACATCGGGCAGAGTGGAAGGCGAGTAGACACACGTTATAATGAACATAGAAATGCGATAAGATACGGAACACATTCAGCCGTGTGCGAACATATGTGTGACGCAGGGCATAGCTTTACCAACATAGAGTCGGACCTTAAAATAATCCATCACGAATCGAAAGGCAGAGCTCTTGACATAAAGGAAGCAATCGAGATACACCTAGCCAAACGAAACAATCCCAACAATCTAAATGAACACACGTTCATGGAGAGCTCACCCCTCTTCACGCTACTAAAAAACACACCCTGTCGGAAACAAAACTCAATTTAGCGACACAGCCAAGCTAGATAAAAAAAGGGGGGAAATTAGGGGGTTTTTAATAGGTAAATGTTATCTGGATCAGGTGTACGATGTACTTTTTCTTCTGCAATAAACCAAGGCCCATATTAGAGGCAGTATTAAAGGTGCCGGGACGTCCTCATAAGACCGTCAACGCTTAGTTCGAATGGGTTATGCTCCACGCGTGGCGAGGACTAATCCACGGTCTTTAATAGTTGTAGATCCACCTCATTCAATAACATACATCTTATCTAGGTTGGCAACACCTCACATAAACACATCGCGATCACTCCCCACAGCACGTAGGGACAGGGGGGGAAGGCAGGGAAAAACCAGTCGTTAAGATAACCACCGCAGTCGGCCGCACAGCGAGTTCAAGTGAGCACGGAAACTGCGAATAGCTGTAGTACGGAAGACAATCAGATAAGTAGTTAGCCTAAAATTGTATAGTTTAACCATAGTTTACAACCATATAATCTCTCTAAAGTACAATCTCCGGATAGCCATCACCATTTAGCATTTCACCTAACATATATACTGCATTTAGCATACACTGACAGTTGCAGTACCAATACTGCAACTAAATAATTGTACATATTGTAAATATTTTCACCTGTATTTCAAACATAGATTTTATAGCCTAAGTGTATTGGATCTGATGATGATCGCTTGACGATCGAAACTGGTCATCCTAGTGTTTTATTAATCTCATGTAATTTATTTCAGGATTAGGGCATAACCCATCTCTTTTGGGTACATTCGTGTTGACCGACTGAAAAGCACTAAACTCTTATTATCGAGTGAACTTTGCTAGAGAGTAGTTCATGCTTGACAATTGACATGGAAGTATCAACAAATTGCAATGGTATGCCATACGCATTCTATAAAGGTTATACGTATATTGCAAAACGAACCAATAAAAATGGAACTGTTATTTGGCGTTGTTCAAAACATCGTTCAAAACAGTGTCAAAGTGAACTAAAAAGTAAAAATAGTAATGTCTTAAGTGTGAGTGATCATCAATGTAGTGTACCAGATAAAACATCGTTGCTGTTTAAAAAAATACATCAAATGGTAAAACACTAGTCCGAAAAAAAGATATGGTAACCCGCGTGTTGTGCAATCAATGATAGCCCCCTCTTTAAATATTTACTGTACTTGTTTTCGTTGACCTTAAAGCCTTGAGTATCCATCACCAGTGTATGTGACATGTTTACGCTTGCATAGATCAAAACCAACTGACTATTCACTACTTGGGTTTAGAAATTACATTTACTCAAATCACATGCTAGTAAAATTCATGCCTACTATAAGCGACACCCACTTTTGCACCCACTCTTGCACTCCCTTTTACACCCACTCTTGCACCCACTCTTGCACCCAATCTTACACCCACTCTTGCACCCACTCTTGCACCCACTCTTGCACCCACTCTTGCACCCACTCTTGCACCCACTTTTGCACCCACTTTTCCTCTCACTTTAAACTATTATTTATATTATCGAGTGAACTTTGCTAGAGATTAGTTCATGCTTGACAATTGACATGGAAGTATCAACAAATAGCAATGGTATGCCATACGCATTCTATAAAGGATATACATATATTGTAAAACGAACCAATAAAAATGGAACTGTTATTTGGCGTTGTTCAAAACATCGTTCAAAACAGTGTCGAGGTGAGCTGAAAAGTAAAAATTGTGATGTCTTAAGTGTGAGTGATCATCAATGTAGTGTACCAGATAAACATCGTTGCTGTTTAAAAAAACTCTTCAAAATGCTAAAACACTTATCCCAGAAAATGATATTGCAGCTCAAGATAGTGCATTGTTTGTTAAGAAGCATGTATCATCTCCTCAGAAAGTCGTGTTAGGACAGTTGTCAATGTCTGAAAAACTCCCAACATTATCAAAGGCAACACAAACTGTGCAAAATGTGGTATTGCAAAAGGATCAAAAAGGACTATACAGTAATAGTGATGAGGATTATAATGATCATGATGATGATGATGATGATGATGATGATGATGATGATGATAATGATAATGGTTTGATGATGATGATGATGTTGATGATGAAGATAATAATGATAATGGCAATGCTTTGTTTACACCTAAAAATCATTTGTTAAATTTGTCTACTGGAACAATCCTAGTAAGCTAATCCGGCGGCTTCAGCAACTGCATGTCTATAAACAGGCTGGTTATACTGAATATGAGGAAGAACTATTGGATATAGAAAATGAGCTTCGTCGTGCTAAAATTATTATGTAATGGATCCACATAACCGCTTAAACTATTTCTTAACAATACATGTTATATTTTCTACCACTATGCTACCATTTTGCTCTCACTTTTGCTATCACTTCAAACTGTACATATTAAATATAAAAGCCAAAGCTAAATGATTTGATTATCAGAACAGTTATAACCTTTGTAGGGAGCAAATCATACTAACAGGTTAGTTGCTACTATGGAACTTACTACAACTAACAAAGGTAAACAACGTGTACTCTATAAAGGCTACTCTTATAACTATAATCGTCAAAATGTAAAAGGAATAATATTTTGGCGATGCTCAAAAGAGAGGTCAAAAAGATGTCGAGGCAATCTAAAAAGTAGAAATGGTAAGGTTTTAAGTGTGAGTGATCATCTATGTGGTGCACCAAATGAAACACTGTTGGTGTCAACAATTAATCATGACAATGCTAAAAAGCTAGTACAAGAAAAAAATGTTGCTACTCAAAATAGTGCAGTGTTTATTGAGCAACATTTAACCCCTGCTGTAAAAGTTATGTTTAATCCATCTTCCACATCTCAAGAGTTATCAACATCACAAACTATGCAAAAAGGTTGTGTTGTTGTTGTTGTTGTTTTAAGGGGCTGAACTACAAGGTTATCTACCCTTCATATGCAAGAGAATCAAAAAGGACTAAATAGTAATAGAGAAAAAAGAAATGTATTTTGAATCTAACTATTGTACAAGTACTTATATTAAATGAATAAAAATATTGTATGGGTATTGTCTGTTTTTTCTTAATTGCTATACCCACGTCCTACTATATTAATGTCATTGTTAACCATCAACAATCTCCACCTATGTTCAGAAAGAAAGTGATCTTAAACAATACACTCTATCTATGGTTTGTGTACCGAGTATCATAATAATACAGTGTCGTCAAGCCATGTTCAGGCAATAGTAATGTTAGGTAAGGGGTTCGAACCCTTGCTTCCTTGTACAGGATTAGTTTTTACTCAACAGCAACCCATAATACTATACTTTGAAACATGTCACATCTCATTGCAAAACTGTCAACTGTATCGTTTTCTAAGACCCCAGCTGGTGGCTAGTAGCTAGCAGACAGTGCAACAGAAACAGTGTCACCATGTTCATTCTTAAAAAAAAATCAATATTTATTATTCTTTTTATTATTATTGTTCATTAAGAGTAGTGTAAAGTTGTCTTTGTGACGTAACGGTTATAATAGCTGGCACTCCAAAGCTCTTGAGTTCAATTCGAGCTTTAACATAACATTTTAAAAGTATATTGGAACTAAAACAGGTCTACTCAGTCTCGGGTGATTCAAATAAGTAGATGTGGTTTGATTCACACTTTAACGATAGAACACGACGGTTTTTTATTTTTTTAAATAATGATAGCCATTTGTTCATTTGTTTTTCATTTTCACATTTCACACATTGCCATTTGTCAATTTTCCATGTACTCGATTTGAAAATGTCAGTTTAAAGTTTTTGGATTTCATGATACGGAAACAAGAATTTTCCATTTTGTTGTTGTTTACACATTTGTCAATTTCCCATTTACATTTTTTAAAGGTCAGTTTTAAGTTTTTAAATTGTGTTGATATGGAAACATGGATTTCCTATTTTTTCCATTTCACAGACGACACGTTTATGATTTAGTCCATGCTGAAAGTTTAGTTTTGTAAAACACACATTTGCTGATTAAAATTTTCTTGAAATTATTTTAATGGAAGTGCTTGGCCATGGCAATAGTGCATTCTCTTTCTGTTTGTTTCCAAAAACGTATAGGACTACTACTACTACTACCACTACTAATACTACTACTGTAGGTAAGACTGTTTTACAAAATAACACCTATCTACCGCTGCATTTAAAAGAAACACAAGTGTTAAAAAAACTACAGTATACTATTTACCATTTGCTATATACATTAACTCGCAGGTACCCGCGGCTTCGCTCGCGATCAAGTGAATGGGGACGATGCAATTGTACACCTGCTGTTAAGTGTGTGCGATTGCGCTTTGTTAATAGAAATTGCGAATATTGTTTGAAGAGGGAACTGCACTCTTGCACACTGGAATGGCAAATCTATCGGAATATGGGGAATCAAAAGTATTTTCCCTTACCTATAGTAAAATTCGAGCCTGTTTGCCATCTCTTGATAAATACAGTACATTTGCATTTGTCAGTTGGCACAGGCTAGAGTAAAAGGTGGCTTTTCACCGATGTCTCAGTCTCACTCATGGCTGTGATTATATGGAAGCTACTGAGGTATGGGTGGTGCTTAGTAATGGCATTCGGGGCACAGTCAGTGCCTGTGAATGCTGTGAAAGGTTCAACTCATAGGGTTAGGACTACTGTTCTGACTCAGTGAGGAAAGCAATGGCAAACTACCTCACTCCTCTTCTTGCCTAGAACGCCTCAAAATAGCGCTGCCTTGGGTTTTTGTGGGTATCTACTCACATAACGTAACGGCGGTACTTTTTGAGGATCCAACCAGCCTTCGGGCTGACTACCTAACACATAGTAAAATATCTCGGACCTTGGCCGTATGTACAATATGCACTCTCTTCCAGTGTTACATCCCAGGGATTGAAATTCTCCAACAACCCTTTTGCCTTACATGCCTCTCTAAGTAATTAAAATTCCCAACTGTTGTTGTTTGAGTCTTCAGTTTCTTGACTGGACTGATGCAGCTTTCCATGACCCCCTCTCCTGAGCTAATCGTTTCATCTCTATATCGCTACCACACCCTACATCCGAGGCAATCTGTTTTACCCTGGTCTACCCTACAGTTCTTGTCCTTAACCCTCCCATCCATAACTAAGCTTGCTATTCCTGGGTGTCTTAATATGTATCGTACCAACCTATTTCTTCTCTTCAATAGCAGTCGCCAGAAACATCTCTCCACTCCCACTCGTCTTAATAGCTCTTTATTTGTTACCCCATCTACCCATCTGATCATCATCATTCTCCTGTAACACCACATTTCAAACGCTTCAATTCTCCTCTTTTCTGCTGCACCATTAGTCCAAGTTTCACTTCCTTATAGTGTCACGCTCCAGACAAAAGCTTTCAAAAATTACTTCCTAATATCTAAATGTATATTCGATGTCAACAGATTCCTTTTCTGTAGAAATGATGTCCTTGCCTGAGCCAACCTCTTTGCTTCGTCCATCACTGGCTATTTTTCTTCCTAACTAACAGAAGTCTCCTACTTCCCGTAGCGTTTCACCTGCCAATTTGATGTGCATAGAGGTTTCTGATTTATTTTGGCTGCATTCCAATAATTTTGTTATACATTTATTGATTTCCATCATGAATTATTTCCTCAAGACGGAGTCCATACCATTCAAAAACTCATTCAATTCCTCTGGCGTATCGGTCAAGATGACGATGTCATCAGCAAATCTCAAAGATGAAATTATTTCTCCTTGAATCTTCGCTCCCACTTAAAATTTTTCTCCAACTTCCTGTTTATTGTGTTTTTAGAGATCTTTGAAATGCGTTGCCCTCGCACATGGTGTAGATGCATTGTCAAAAGAAAACATTCCATGTTACGAACATGGGCCGCATAACCTGCACCGAAAGTCTATTCTGAACAGCAGTTCCTTGAACTCAGATTTGCCAACATATTATTGTATCTTTCCATGTGGTATATCTCTGTACCTCAACATACAGAAGAGTGCTTTAAAAATCATGTCTTGTGTAAATTTTGGAAAAGGTAGTGAGTGTGGTTTTTGCCGGAGTGGATACTCGCTCGTAGAAATTCTTTTCAGTAAAATAGACTGGTTCACAATTTTGTAAGTGCACATTGAGGTATGTGACGGCGGGATGCCTTAAGTGTTACGGAAACGGCAATAGCCACCACAGAGCTTCGTTGCTACTGAAATAACGACCAGACTGTTATTTTTACTTAACTATACGGGATTTGTGAGCCCAGTGTTTATGAAATTGAACGTAGCTATATCGCTACCTTTATTTAGTAGCTGCTACTGTAAAACTTTCTTCAGCTATTCCCAATTAATAGGGGTCGCCGTAGCCAGCCAGGCTCATTTTGGTTTTGGCCGGGGATTTAAGGCCGGATGCCCTTCCTGACGCCACGTGATTTTCCAGGTGAAAAGTCCACCCCGCTGTCACCGGGATTCGAACCCCGGCCGTCCTGGTGAAAGGCGAGAAGCTAAGCCACTGCTCCATCACACTCCCCTAGAAGCCGGTACTGTAGTGTTTACAAATTAAAGGTGGTATTAGAAGGCGCTTTCCCTATTTTTTTTTACCCCTGGCACTACAGACCATGAAGGGCCTAGGCCTATCATGCGACCGCTTCCCAGCCATTTGGCCTGCAGATATTGTGGTGACGCGTGGTCAGTGTACCGTGTCCCCTCGGCCGTCCTTCGTGACCAGGGCGCTGCCTCGCTATCAGACAGCTACTCAATTGTCCTCACGAAGCTGAGTGCACTCCGTTGCAGCCCTCACGTCAGTGTCTAAAATCTCTGATGGAGCCAAGAATCGAACCCGGGGCCTCCAGATGAGAGGCAGGCGCACTACCCTGTTCTTATTGTGTTTATATATATCTTGAAAAAGATAATAAATGGATTTGCATTGCCTCCTACAGGGATATATAGAAAATCTTCGCTCCCGCTTTTAAATTTTAAACACTACATTAGAGGCTCCTAAATACAGGTAGCGATATAGCTACGTTCAATTTCATAAACACTGGGCTCACAAATCACAAATCCCGTATAGTTAATTACAAATATCAGTGTGGTCGTTATTTCAGTAGTAACGAAGCTCTGTGGCGGCTATTGCCGTTTACGTAACACTTAATGCATCCCACTGTCACATTCCTCAATGTGAACTTACAAAATTGTGAACCAATCTATTTTACTGAAAAGAATTTCTACTCCGTTGCAGCCCTCACGTCAGTGTCTAACGTCTCTGATGGAGCCGGGAATCGAACCCGGGGCCTCCGGATGAAAAGCAGGTGCGCTACCCTGTTCTTATTGTGTTCATATATATCTTGAAAAAGATAACAAATTGATTGGCATTGCCTCCTACAGGGATATATATAAAATCAGATGTCTTACCGTGAGGTTCAGTTGCCATGGAAACGGACTTGCCATTATTTCATCAGTTTATCAGAGTAAAGATAGTTTTCTGCGAATATCTTTGAAACGGTTGGTTTTAGGGCCTTAAAATGTGGTTTTCGGTGTCCCGTAGGGACTTACCGAGTATTGTTCCTTGCATCGAGGGGCGTAAAATGAGCTTTGTCCGGTCTTTTTGCGACAACTTCGATATTTTGTCCCGGTTGAGTATTTTTGGTGACTTTTCAGTTATGTTGCCTGTTCCACGGGAACAATGATTTATTTCCGGATGAAAGGATGCCTATATGTTATCCCAGGGTATAAGCTGTCTCCATTTCAAATTTCATCCAAATCCGTCCAGCCGTTTTAGTGTCAAGAGGTAACAAACTAACACACGGACACACAGATTTTCACAATTATAATATATATAGGGATATAGGGATATAGGGATTACCCCACCATCCTACCTTGCCGTGTTTGCTTTGGTTGAACAATCAATGCTACCCACACACACACACACACACACTTTCTCTCTCTCTCTATCATTCTATCTATAGTCATACATTCACACAACCATACCTGTCTTTGAAAAACAAATACAACCACGCTATTTATCCTTGACATGCACCCTTATCCCAAATAACTTTTAGTTATACATTTAACATTTACTATTACAAAAAATGTTTCCACTATTTTTACAATTACAAAAATGAATATTTACAAAATACTAAATCTACTGGTTACAAAAAAGCCATGTCTCTAAACAATAAAATATAGAAGTCACACCTCCACCTCGTGGTTATAACCCTATGGTAGGCTATTGCATAGGTCATTCATCTGCACTCATTTGCTATCCATCAAGGAAAAAGTGCATTTTTTCTGTTCCACAAGATACAAATTTGATTGCTGGATTGTATCCTACACTGTTTATGCGATATATAGCTTTGCCAGTTCATAAAACCGCTAGGTAGTTCTCTACATATAGCAATTTTACCACTGCTCTACCTATGCTTTTGCTCTTTTGGCTTTCTTACAGTCTAGTGTGTGATAGACAGCATTAATGTATATCAAACCCAGTTCACCTTTGTATTTGTAATCCAAGTAATAATTTGGAAAGACACAAATGTAATCAGTTTTGAACGTTATCTCTGTTTTGTTTTGTTTAATATGTTTATGACATGCATATTAACCTGAAATCGAACCCTGGTGAAAAGGCTAACAGCTTAACCACTACACCACCTTGCCCTTGTTTCTTAGTTTGACTCGTTCTAGGCATCAGACCTGGAAATTGAGTTAAGACCACCAGTACAAGAGCTAAAAGTGCTTAACACTGCAACACAAAATGGATAGCTGGTAACATTATACAACCGGAAATGATTATATTTCTGTTAGCAATGCATTTTTTGTCATCAGCCTACTGTCTGAGCACTGACAGCAACACAGTTTAGTTTAGAACAAGCGAGTGTGTGTGTATAGATTATTAGCCTCAAGTATTTAAAGCTTGTTGTGTGTGTGTAGCGACCATCTTGCCCCGGTAACCACTGAGCATTTTTGTGTTTTAGCTATCCTCTTTAACCAATCAATTAAATATAGTCTACTCTTAATTCTTGAATCGATAAATCAGAGTTTGTGTGTACACCGTTCGTCATTTATTAACCCATACCTACAACCTATACTCTCTCTATACTGCAGTTTGTTCTGAAAAACAAGTTTCAATGGTAAAAGACTTGTCAATCACCATACATGTAGCCTACACTAATTCTTTCTCTACCTAGCTATGTTTCATCACACACATGGTAAACATCTCACATGTTCGTATCCGATTATTAGTTTATAAAATCTCAGGTCGATGACCTTGATGTATTGGGTATTTTGGGTAAATTCATTGGCCATGGGAAAGGGTTGACCATTCTAAGTCCTATAACACCTCACATGTAGATATTCGATTATTAGTTTATAAAATATTAGGTCAATGACCTTGCTGTTTTTTGAATCTTTTGGGTAAATTCATTGGTCATGGAAAAGGGTTGACCATCCTGAGTCCCATGACACCTCACTTGAGCCTCTCTGATTATTAGTTTATAAAATCATAGGTCAATGACCTTGCTGTTTTGAATCTTTTGGGTAAATTCGTTGATCATGGAAAAGGGTTGACCATTCTGAGTCCTATGACACCTCACTTGACCCTCTCTGATTATTAGTTAGCGACATATCAACAGAAGTGTAGTTAGGCCCTTTTGACATAAATAAATAATATATTCAAAAACAGAATGTCACCTCAAGTCCAACGACCTCTCATACAGGTCCCTAGCCTTATTGATTCATGAGATATTAAAAATCTAATGACCTTAGATCTTTTGGTTAAATTCGTTGGTCATGGAAAAGGGTTGACCGTCCTGAGTCCTATGACACCACACTTGACCCTCTCTGATTATTAGTTAGCGAGATATTAACAAAAGTGCAGTTAGGTCCTTTTGACATAAATAAATAATATATTCAAAAACAAAATGTCACTTCAAGTCCAACGACCTCTCATACAGGTCCCTAGCCTTATTGATTCGTGAGATATTAGTTTTGGATCTTTTGGTAATTTTTTTAAAAATAACTCATCTATAAATCATTATTCAAAAAGCCCGCCCGCTTACAAAAAAAACCAAGTGCGCATGCGTAAAAACAAAAAAACAAACATGTTAATTCAAAGTAGCAATCGGCTCTTCACATGCGTTTCATGTAGAACAACGTTTAATATCATCATAGCATTAGGGACCATGGGCCAGTCCATAGGGACCAATCCAAAGGGACCGGTCTAAAGGGATAAGTCCAAAGGGACTCATCAACAAGGACTCATCCACAAGGACTCGTCCACATGGACCTGTCAACAAGGACTCATCCACAAGGACCTGTCCACAAGGACTCGTCCGCAAGGACTTGTCCACAAGGACTTGTCATCATTGACCTGTCAACAAGGACCCGTCCACAGAGATCCGCCCCCCCCCCACCCTCTTCAAAAGCCATGAGTGGGCATGCGTAAAAAACGAAAACAAAAAACATGCATGTTAATTCATATTGGCTTTCCACCGAACACATGCACTTTATGTAGAACAACATTTCATTCCATATTAGCATTCAAACTATCACATGTTGCAATTGGAAAGAGAGATTCTCTAAAAAATTACAATTTCAACCCCTAGTAGGGTAGGTTTTATTTTGGGGTGGAGATATGTTGTCCAATGGAAAGGGAGTGTTCGCCTGAGTAATTTGACACCTCGTACAAGTCTCTAGCCTGATTGGTTCGCGAGATATTGCCATTTTAGTATTCCAGCGGTGGCGGTGGCATCTGAACTGTTACAAATACACTACTAGTATGCGTACACGCGAGTACTCAGCAGTAATGGTCGGAGCACGGTTGGAGAGGGACTGAGGGTGAGAGCCAATATGTCACTGGGCAAAGGTCATAGTACAAGTCCATGCGCTTCATGCCAGTCTTGATGTATCCACCGCGAAGGGACGGCAGCCACCCACACCAGAGCTGTATTGCATGTTGCAGGTTGACTCACGCAAGGCGGCGAGTACTTCGCTGCACATGGGCGAGCTGTTCGGCTGGAACAGCCTGATTTAAATGTTTCAAATCGCCCGGCCGCCATGTTCGTTTTGTAGTTAACAGGTTTTTGAAAGTTACATAGGTGAACTTCTAGTTGCGCCTTCTATCACCATATACAATTTCGGGGTGATATGAGTAATAGTTTCGAAGATATAGAATGGCGGTGAAATATTTCGCACAGCCACCATGGTGGATTGGTGAGACGTAATAAAATTTGAAGGGCACGGTCGGGGTCGGCCAAAATACTATTATGACCTTACTGAGTTTCATTGAAATCTCTCCAGCCGTTTTGAAGTTACACACGGACAAAAGGTGATCACATAAGCCTATTTTTTTTGATAAATAAAAATAGGTTAAAAACCAAAAATTTTACCAAAATCAAATTTCTTTGAAAGTGTTCTTAATTGATTTATGTTAGTCCCTGACTATTATACGTCAGAAAACTGTATCATAATGATGGTTATTATAACACTATTTTTCATTATGAAAGAGTTTCTCCCACCAATCAGAGCTCAAGAAACAGTTGTTTGACCAATAAAGATAACGAGTTCCACGGCCTTCTAATTTACATTTCATTGCCTGCCCTAGTGTCATAGTAGGGTAATCGAGGAGGCCATGGTCAAATACAAGGCAATCTCTGCGTCTCATGCGCTCTGTTCAGTACATAAAACTGGCGAAATCTCGACAGATATTTATGAATATTTACGTTCGAACATAAAATAGTTATAATAATTATCGTCGAACATAAACAGTCGAATGCAACTCGCCTATAACGGTAATTAAAACACTCGTATGGAAATTATAAAACTCGCATACGCTCGTTTTATGAACTTACTCGTGTCTTAATTATTGCCATTATAGGCTCGTTCCATAATGTTCTATTAGACAAAACACGGCAGATTAATTTTTAAGAACTGAATTTATGTCACAAATAGGCTAAGTTAACTTATGAAAGTCTTTCCCTTAATTTATATTGCTTACCATCAACCCCTTGATACATCAATCCCTTAATACCGCGGATATAGCTGTGTCTCCCCTTAGTCGAGTGTGTGTGTTGAGATTGTCTGATCACGACCACGTAAGGCAGCCTAGGTTGGTTGGTTGGTTCCTTAGTTTAGGGGCTGCGACAACGCGGTCATGTAGCCCCGTGTACTTTGGGTGTGTATAGAATCTGTCTGATAACCGGTGTTAATTGTGATGACTGTATTAGTGTGTGTATCTGTTTTTTTAATTCAAGTAGGGACTGCAACTTTGAATTTTCAAATAGTTCCTACTTTTGCCGCCAAACGCCACCGTCAACGACTACTAGGCCTAGTTCAGAACTAGCTACTAGACGCCACCGCAGTCGGCTCTTGGCAACGAACGTAGCAACCTAAGAGCGTTGTTTATATTCTTAACCTATCCAATTTAGTTTCACACAGGTGTAATTAGTGGAAAGATCTTTAACATGCCATAAATCTATGACATGGGACCGCCGGCTTTACTTCCCCTCCGAAGGAAGGCATACTGAGGGATTTTTAACGCTCTTAAAAAATCCGACGGCTTCGGCCGGGTTTGAACCCGCTATCTTGGGCATAGAAGCTCAGCATGCTACCAACTACGCCACCGAAGCCGCTTAAGGCAGCCTAAAATAAATTTCACTGCGACATTAATATTCAGATTATTACTACTTTATTAATCCTCCCAACGTGGCTTCACCCACGGACTCTGCGAGAGATCATTCCTCTACTGTCGCAAGGACGGTGTCTGGGAGCTGAACACACTTTGTCAGCAGATACAACTGGGGATGGTAGCAGGCCGAGTGCCTAGTCGACCGCTGACTTGGGTCGAATTAAGGAAGGGTCAGGGAAGGGATTTTGGAAGGAAGTCGGTCATGGATCTGTTAAAAGGAATTGACCCTTCATTTGTCGGGTGGTAAAAATGGGAAACCACGAAAACTATTCTCAGGAACGCCGACGTGAGATTCGAACCCACGCTCTTCCGATGCCAGCGAGGTACGGTCTAGCGCGTAAGTGCTTTCTTCTACCGTGGCCGGTTTCAATTTATTTAAGTTCACATTACCTTGATTCGTATTGAAATAACATTCCCCTCTAGCTTCCAGTTTAATGGAAGAACAGTGAAGTCTCTTTTACCCGCATTCAAGAAGCAAGATAAGTAACACGCATGATTGAGTAATACGTATCGGTAAAACATGGCATATTGACTGTGCAGTCAGGCCCTCGATACATTTAAGCTACAGTAGTCTTATTAAGTAGATTTCAGTGGAAAGCTATCTATTGCAACGGGTTACATGTTGCGACTACCGGAAAATTCCAACTTATCTACCCGTTTTACATACTCCAGACCCCCAAATCACATTCAGTAAAAAGGTTTATATACCAGGTGAATCAGCTGCCCCTAATAATATTATTTTATGCAACTCAACTAGCGTTGTTATTAGTATCGTCTTGAAAAACGGACACATCTCTCTGTTGCTCAACACTAGTAGAAACGGAACTGAATCTACTCTCCACTGATGATCTTAAATGAAGCAGTCAGTTGTTATTCCTGATATTTGTGTTTTGATTTTGTTTATTGCAGTGCTTTCGGATACACAACTTTTCCACCCGCTCACCACATTCCTGGTGTTTCATTATTAAATTTCTCAGCTTGCAAACCGTGCGGTGCAACTGCAAGCATATCCTGCAAACGATACTGAACACTATTATTTTCCCCTCGATGTTGTGATAGCTCTTATAACTTATGTTGGGCGCCACTCATTACTATAATGAGAAAATGTAGAATACACAAGACAGTATTCCCGGGTAGCAGGAATTAAGCTTGTTTTTACAGCAATTCACTTTACCCTCCCCTTTCCTATAATCAGATGACTTAAAAATAACGGTAAAAATAATCTCAGCGCAATGTGATTGCAAGATAACTTTATAATGCTTTATTAATTGAACTACTCTTACTTATCGGAAAGCGCCGTACATTACTGTCTATCACAGTGAGCCTTGTCTTACTTGTACTTTGGGCATTATATTCCTATATGTGTTCTTTATTTCCATCTACATACGTATTTTTGCGGGTGCCTTTATGTATAACTCCAAGTTTACGAAAACTTTTCCGCAATGTAACAGAATGTGACTCCTTCCTGGGGGTTAATTCTACTCACGACTATAAAGCAGCTGGTTGTATTTTTCTTAATATGCATCAATTCAATGCCGAACAATCAACTAATAAACTTTTCTCAGAGCATCAATCTCCCATCTCACTGCCACCTAGAACCGTATTGGTTTCAAACCCATTACAAGTTCTGCATTCTGCCGTGTCGCTTCTAGTCCATTTTATAACATATGACACAAGGCCACTAGACAGCCGCCTAAGTACTACATCCACACAAGACCAACTACAATACTCAGACCTTAATGTAGAAAAAACATGGCGGCGATGGTTGCCCTACCAATAGCTAAGATCATGTCATCGGGCTTGTCACAGTTCGTGTAAATTATTATTTTTACTCACCTAAGAGCATAAAAGATATCGCAAGAGGAGACTAGATTCCGAAGAAATATGCATCAATAATTTAGACTTACCTGAATTAATTTATCTATATAGTGCTGGCCTCGAATTATAGGTTTCTTCGTCTTCACCCAAGGGGCAGCTACAATAGTCTCACTGTTTCTGTGGTTGAATAAGAAGCTTTTTGGCGAGTTATCACGATTTGTATTTAAGTTCAGTAATTATAGATTAATATTATTAGCATCAAATCAAACAGATTCTGAAGTAGGAGAGAAGAAAGTACCCGGTTACTGAAGTGCTGTCCCAGCACATGCAGAGTATTTGTGTACACAATCGGAATGAGAATAGTTTCTTGAAATAATCGAACCAACGCTACAGAGATACAATTCAATAAAGACCTCTCGTGGAATTGTCTAAAATCTCGGGTAAAACATCACACAGAATTAGTTGAAGAAGTCGTCGTGTGGATATCTGAACATAATTATGGAGATTACCACACACAAAGGACACGATAATATGTTACGGTACCATCTAACCTATTAAACATTCGCTGTTACCGTTTGGAATAGTTGTACGCTGGAAATAGTTGATTTAGTAAAGTAATGTAGGTAGGAAAGCACCATCTCCCTCTTACGGAATTATCGCGGCACACCATCTCGCAATATACGTACATAATTGGCAAGTTACTCACAACACTTTATTACACACACCATAATAAAAAATAACTTGCAAGCTGTAAGAATCACAAAAGTATGAATAATGACGGAACGCAATGAGTACCGGTACACTGTTTGGCACAGGGAAAACACCTTCATTAACCAATAAAAAAGTTCACTGTATTATTTGGCGTGTATACAAGGCAGTGCAGATCTGCCAGACTGGTAAGGTTTTACGGAGACACATGTTGTATGGTCATTGGCTGCATTAAATATTTAATTAAATGTTGCTATGCCTTCAACGTCAACGGTTTTGTCTAGCCGTAGATGCTCATTGCGTTCTCCCTTTACGTACTTAAGTTCGACACTTCTGAACTGTACTAAGCTATTATTATATTGTCACTAACTAGCAAATCATTACGGTGAATATTCTTGAGACACTTATATTAATGCTTTAGTCTTAGGTACTTCAACAACTGCAGTAAGTGACACAATGCCATCGGTCGACTGAACAATCATCACAGAAACAAACTAGTCCATAATAAGCGTATTATCACATATTTACACCCGATTGCAGTACATTAACGCGAACTGAACTTTACAGATATACTAAAGACACTAAAAATTACAGATGAGCGATAGTTTATCCCAACCTTCATCAAACGAAGCTAATCAAAGCTAATATTGTATCCCAGCAACGAATGTAAACAAACAATATGTCGGGCTTCAGCAAACGCCATTTTCACCCTTTCGATATCTGCATTAAGGTCTGAGTATTGTAGTTGGTCTTGATCCACACTATACATCTGGGCACTTTCCGATTATAAAAACATAAACTATAACTATATACATATACAATAATAAACAGTGATGAGGAGTGCCTGTGCATATCTATGATCTATCACAATGTGACTACAGACTAATATGAGGGAAAGTAATAGTGTTCAGTATCGTTTTCGGGATGTACTTGCGGTGCATTAGTACCAGTAGAGAATTATCGACTGACAAAATGCGTTAGTTGGGCTGCATAAAATAAGATTACTAGGGACAGCTGATACACCCGGTATAATTTAAGTGTATATAACACTTTCTGGTGGACACGTTAACTACCGTAATTTTGTACCAATCACTTTCAAATGTATACTTAAAATATACCCATTTCAAATCTTGGTCGAATTCTTTAATGGGCAAAATTGAACCGAAGGAGTGAAAGGGTCTGTTAGGAAAAAGTGAAATATCGCTATAACTTTCTTAGTACCATCCGAGCGCAGTGAAACTTCGTACGGCATATGCTTCAATCGCATGATTACGACACAAGAAATAAAAACGAGATTTTAAAATTTCGCTCAGCCGCCATTTTGTGGTTATGAAAATAATTTGAATGAATTTGATGCCAGTGGATTAAAATTTATATAAGCATATACCGTACCAAGTTTCATTGTGCTTGGGTGGTTAAATCACGAGAAATGTCCATTTGAATATATAAATTTCGCGTCGCCGCCATGCAGGATTTGTGCTCAACAGGTTATTGATCGTCCTATAGGTGAACTTACGTTTCTAGCCTCTAAACACATACAACATTTCAGTTTGATTTCTGTCATAGATTAATAGATATTGAGAACCGTCTAAATATTTTGGATGGTCGTCATGTTAGATTTTAATATATGTAGGGCATAGAGTTATGGACTATTTGAAGAGGATTATCGTGTACGTTCATTATTCAAACGTTGATTTCGATCGCATGATTAGAAAACAAGAAATGAAAACTTAATTTTAATATTTCGCACAGACGCCATGTTGAGGTTATGTAAATAATTGAACTGAATTAGACGTCAGTTCATTTTAATTTGTATAGTCATTTGCTGTACCAAGTTTCACTGCGTTTGTATGGTTAAATCGTGAGAAAAGTCTATTTAAATGTTTCAAATTCGCTTGGCCACCATGTTCGTTTTGTAGTTGACAGGTTTTTGAAAGTTACTAAGGTGAACTTCTAGCAGTGCCTTCTATCACCATATAAAATTTCAGGGTGATATGAGTAATAGTTTCGGAGATATAGAATGGTGGTGAAATATTTCACACAGCCAAACTGTTGGATTGGTGGGACGTAACATACTTTAAAGGGCACGGTCGGGGTCGACCAAAATAGTGCTATGATCTCACCGAGTTTCATTGAAGTATCTGCAGCCGTTTAGAAGTTATTAGGAGGGGGAATCACACTCAGACGCACACACACATAATACACACACGGACGCACACACACACATACTCACACACGGACAAAAGGTGATCTCATAAACCTATTTTCTCATAAATGAAAATAGGCTAAAAATGGAAATGTATAGGCCTATCTGTCCGAGAGTAATGGACTCTGACTGCGTTTAACCGATTACATTGAAATTTTGTAGGGTTGTAGTGCACACCACAAGGAAGATTTTCGGCACCAATAATTTTAGATAGCCCTCTCCATTCCCTTCATATAGGCCCCTTGGCACAAATCTACACCGTTTCATCAGGCTCATATCTACACCGCTCCACCTATTTGAACCGATTTTCGTACCTACCCTTTGGAACTCGACGAATAATACCGTCTACTCGAAATTTCGGACAGTCCTCTCCATTCCCTGCATTTAGGCCCTTTGGCACAAATCTACACCGTTTCACCGAACTGAACCGAATTTCAAAAACTTACTCTTTGTTACCCGACGAGTAACACTCTCTACTTGAAATATTGGACAACCTTCTCCTTTCCCTTCATTTAGGCCCTTTGGCACAAATCTTCACCGTTTCACCAATCTGAACCAAATTTTAGGTACTTAACCTTTGGAACCCAACGAGTAACACTGTCTAGTTGAAATTTCGGACAGCCCTCTTCATTTCCTTCATTTAAGTCATTTGGCACAAATCTACACCAGTTCACCTATCAGAACCAAATTTCACGTACTTACCATTCGAAACCCTGCAGGTAGCATTCCCTACTTGAAATTAGACAGCCCTCTCCATTCCCTAGATTTAAGCCGTTTGGCACGTAAACTAAATATCGAATTTGTCCAGAAGGACCAATCTAGGCTCGTTTTAAGCCTCGCAAAGGAAGAAACAATACTCGGTACGTATACTTTGGTTCAGTTTGGTGAAACGGAGTAGATTTGTATAAATAACAGACGAAGGGACCCAGAAACTACGATTTAAGATCCTAGAACCGATCGTGTCGAAAGATTTTCGGTGTTGTACTAGGGTCCAGAGATGATGGGAATTAAAGTGTAACTGTAAGAATATTTAAATACGGTAAGTCAATTGTTGTCTGGCCACCCCTACCAGCGTTCTGGTACGGAATTACGAAACTAGTTACATCTTAAAAGCCGCGTTTACACCAAATGTTGCCAACAAATGCTGGCAACAATGTTTGCGAATATCGAGAATGGTAAGATTTGTTGACAACAATTTAGCTCATTTTTTGGGCGCGTTTCGCCAGTTGCATTCTCTCTTTCGACAACGGCAATCCCAGCTTCCTTGGTTTTTCGTGCGGTTGTTTTATCCTTTATAAACTTCATGGCGTTAAAATAATACCAATTGCTGTTGTACTCTTCAGCCCCCGAACCACTTTTCTTCTTCTTAAGCTCCCTTTGGAACTGTGCGACTAAAGATCTAACGTTTGCTTGAACTTCAGAAATGGTGGTTTTCATTTCCCTCGAATTTCATTCCAGGCATAGTTCTTCAGGTTTTTGTTTTTAAAGGTTGGGTCCATCGGGTTCCAGAGAACTGGTTGCTCACGATAGAGCTCGGTCAAATTTAGGACATTATCCAGCGACCAATCAAAATCACTTAAAAGGTTGTCCATATTGACTCGCACTTCGACAGTTCGACACCACAAACAGAAGTCCAGTACTACCATCAACAGCGGTGACTAGAGTGAAGCCGCGTCGGCCAACCACGTGTGCTGGACAGTTGAATGGGAATTGTTGCCAACAATGTTGCGGGTCACTTAAAGTCGTGTCAACATTGCTGCCAACAAATGTTAACAACACTCGTTTATCTTTACCGACTGCTGGTGGGTAATGTTGCCAACACTTTTTCGGTGTTGACAGCATTGTTGGCAGCAATGTTGGCAAAACATTTAGTACGAATTTTGTAAATGTTGTCAACATTTGTTGGCAACACTGTTGTCAACTCCGGTGTAAACGCGGGTTTTACGCTGCTTAAAAGTTATTTGGACAGCCCTCTCCATTCCCTAGATTTAGGCCGTTTGGCACACGAAGAAAATATCGAACAGCGTATTGTTGTTTTAAGGGGAGGAACTACGAGGTCATCTGCTCCCCAATATCGAACAGCGCTATGTGGCGAAAAGTGACACTATTGCCCCTCAGGAGCTCGGGACAGCCAACATTTTCAGATGTGCGCCGATTTTCATACAGCGCTATGCGCAAAACACGATTGCTCTCTACTTTCCTTACAGTCAATGAGATATAGGCAGTATCTTTTATTTCACACAAGCTGTGCCCGGCATGCGTTGTAATGCCAATCAAAGAAAGTGTTGGCGTTGAAATTTTGTTTCTTGAAGTGCTTTTGGATACACAATATGTTTTTCAATTTCGGTTAACTGCCTCTAAGCTATCGTAAAATGGATTTACTACTTTAGAAACATTCGTGGGAGCGTGCACAGCAACTCACCAAAGTTTCACCACAATCGGATGAATGGCATATGAACGCACACGGGATTTTGTTCAAACGATTCGTGCACTGTCACTCATTGGTTGAATCTACTCGTGCGCTACCTATTGTGAAATGGATTTACTAAGTCGAAAACCTTCCCTGGCGTATACGTAATAACTCATCAAATTTCATCGAAGTGTCGCTCTGGAGGTCCGGGAAATTTAATACTCGTCTGAGGGCTGAAATTGGGTACACGTAGCCTCGTGAAGCAAATATGAGAAGAAGTGGGTTCGATTCCCACCTCAGCCAGCCTGGAAATGGTTTTCCGTGGATTCCTACTTTTACTCCGGCCAAATTCCGGGACGGATTCTATCTTAAGGCCACGGCCGCCTCCTTCCCAATCCTTAATTACAAATACACACAAGTAGTGTGTTTTGGATGGTTCTGGCCCCACCTCCACCTCCCCACCTCACAAGATGGCGGCGGTGCGTTATCTCTCGAACTTATGGTCGGATTTTGACGAATGAGGTGTCATTGAACTCGGGCTGACACCACTTTTCCAATGGATAACATATTTCAACCTCAAAAATAGAATCTACCCTACTAGGGGGTGAAATTGTAATTTTTTTTAGAGAATCTCACTTTCCAATTGCAACATGTGAGAGTTTGAATGCCGATATGGATTTAAACGTTGTTCTACATAAAGTGCATGTGTTCGGTGGATAGCCACTATGAATTAACATGCTTGTTTCTGTTTTTTACGCATGCCCACTCATGGCTTTTGTAAGAGGGTGGGAGAGCGGATCCCTATGGATGGGTTATTGTTGACGGGTCATTGTTGGCAGGTCATTGATGACAGGTCCTTGTGGACGAGTCCTTGTGGACAGGTCCTTGTGGACGAGTCCTTGTGGACAAGTCCTTGTGGACGAGTCCTTGTCCCTTTGGACTGATCCCTTTGGACGGGCCCCTTTGGCCTGATCCCTATGGACTGGCTCATGATTTTATTTAAATTATATTAAAGGGCCT
The DNA here is from genome assembly GCA_946902985.2 of Meconema thalassinum. Lineage (NCBI taxonomy): Eukaryota > Metazoa > Arthropoda > Insecta > Orthoptera > Tettigoniidae > Meconema > Meconema thalassinum. The sequence goes on from OX336390.1 coordinate 651,938,830, forward strand.
AACTACATTTGTGTGTGTAGAACTGACGTTGTTCACTAACCCCCACTACTATAATGGGATAACGATATGAAAGGAAAGTGACGAAATACATGTGAACACGTGTGAGATGACCTTATTACTGTCCTCCTTGTGAATAAAGTCACATCCTGTTTTGGTTCATACGTGAGAAAATGCAGGTTCATGTGTAATATGACCTAACACACAAGTGTACACATGTGCACGTGCACGATAAGAGCTAACAAGTCACAACCTGTTTTGACAGTGGTGGGAATAAGGCTAGAGACATGTACAAGTAGTCAAATTACTCCAGCAGACAACCCCTTTCCTATGGATAACTTATATCCACTCAAAAATAAAATCTACCCCTACTAGGGGTGAAATAATAATTTTTAGGTAAAAGTCGCTTTCCATGTGCAACATGTGGGAGTTTGTATGCCAATATGAAATTAAACTCGTTCCACATAAAGTGCATGCATACAACTGAATGCCGCTATGATTTATCATTTTTGTTTCTTGTTTTACGAATGCGCAATTGTTTTTTTTTTGTAAGAGGGCGGGCTTTTTGAATAATGATTTATAGATACGTTTTTTTTTACAAATTAACCAAAGATCCAAAAACTAATAGGTCATCGGCTTTTTAATATCTTATGAACTAAGAAAGCTAGGGACTTGTATGAGGGGTCGTTGGACTTGGGGTGACACCCTGTTTTTGAATGTATTATTCATTTTTTTTGTCAAAAGGGCCTAACTGCACTTTCGTTAATATCTCGCTAACTAATAATCACAGAGGGTCAAGTGAGGTGTCATAGGACTTAAAATGGCCAACCCCTCCCCATGACCAATGAATTTACCCAAAACAAAAACAGCATGGTCATTAACCTAAGATTTTATCAACTAATAATCAGAGAGGGACAAGTGAGGTGTCACAAGACTCAGGATGGCCAACCCTTTTCCATGACCAACGAATTTACCCAAAATACCCAAAACAGCAAGGTCATTGACCTAAGATTTTATAAACTTATCAGTAGAGAGGGTCAAGTGAGGTGTCATAGGTCTACGAATGGTTAACCCTTTCCCATGACCAATGAATTTACCTCAAAAATTCAAAACAGCAAGGTCATTGACCTGAGATTTTATAAACTAATAACCGGATATCAATATGTGAGGTGTCATAGGACTTAGAATGGTCAACCCTTTCCCATGGCTAATGAATTTACCCAAAAATACCCAGTACATCACGGTCATCGACCTGAGATTTTATAAACTTATAATCGGATATGGACATGTGAAATGTTTACAGTGAGTGATGAAACATAAGTGAAAGAATTATTGTAGGCTACATGTATGGTGACTGACAAATCATTCACCATTGGAACTTGTTTTCAGATCAAACTGCAGTACAGAGAGAGTATAGGTTGTAGGTATGGGATAATAAATGACAAATGGTGTATACAAAATCTGATTTATCGATTCAAGAAATAAGAGTAGACAATCTTTAATTGATTGGTTAAAGAGGATAGCTAAAATCCAAAATGGTGACTACATTGAACTAAACTGAACCAAGTTGAATCAAACCCAACCAAACCGAACCAAACTTAATCAAAAACAAGCCAATGGTTTATGTGTAAAACTTGTGGGTGAATGTGGTCATTGGTAATGTCAGAAGGGAAAGGGATAACGCTCTACCTATAGAGGGTAAGGTAAAGCTAGTGCATGATGCTAATGCACACACACAACTATCCTATGCAGTTATTATGGGTTGACTGTTAAAACTTGCTCAGTGGTTACTGGGACAAGATGGTCGCTACACACAACAAGCTTTAAATACCTGAGGCTAATAATCTATACACACACTCACACACACTTGTTCTAAACTAAACTGTCTTGCTGGCAGAGCTCACACAGTATGTAAATGACAGAAATGCTTGGCTAACAGAAATACAATCATTTTCGGTTGTCTAATGTTACCAGCTAAACATTACGTGCTATAGTGGTGAGCACATGTGCCTCTTTCACTGGAGATCTTAACTCGATTTCTACCTCTAAGGCCTAGAACGAATCAAAATAAGAAAAAGGGTATGGTGACGTAGTGGTTAAACTGTTAGCCTTTCACTAAGGTAGACTAGGGTTTGATTTTAGGTTAATATGCATGTCATAAACAAACAAATAAAAGCAGAGATAATGTTTAAAACTGATTACACTTGTCTCTTTTCAAATTATTACTTAGATTACAAATACAAACGTGGACTGGGTTTGACATACAGTTAATGCTTCGTATCACATACTAGACTGTAAGAAAGCCAAACAAGCAAAAGGCGTAGGTAGAGCAGTGGTAAAATCGCTATGTGTAGATAAATACCTAACGGTTTTATGAACTGGCAAAGGTATGTCGCATAAACAGTGCAGGATACAATCCAGCAACCATAATTTTTATCTCGTGGACAAGAGAAAACATATATATAGAGAGAGATATATAGAAAGCTTGTGTGTGTGTGTGGGTAGCATTGGTTGTTTGACCAGAGAAAATACGGTGAGGTAGGGTGGGGAGAGGGAGAATTAGCACTTATATATTGTACCCATGTGAGTAATCTCGATGGAAAATATGCTTCTGCCTCCAGCTAGCATCAGGGCTCGAGCGTGTACCGTTCTCCCACTGTAGCAGTTGCATACTTTGGATTTGAGGCTAAAAGGTATCAACTCTACAATGATAAAGCACAACTCTATTATAAAACTTTAATTCTATAATAACTTCATGGCTTCACACAAACAAACAAATCCCATAACCACAAAAATAAACAAACAAAAATTATTTCCACAATCCACAAATATGAACATAATATTATCATAATAAAATCATATTATAACACAAACCTTTACCCTTATGTGAACTTTACAAAGTACTCTAGTGCGCTGATGCACATACAACTTCAGAAACAAACTGTACTTTAATTCTTCTGTCATCCAATGTGACTTCATTATCTCTACAAGATTAATTATTCCTTAAATCTTGTCTTAATTTGACAATAATGTGTATCGTGTGTGTGTTTTGATATTTCTCTTCCCACCAAATGCTTTACATGCATTAGCCTATTCTGGTGTTGCACAGCAGTCTACGTACAACTCCATAATTAAGTAAGCTACCCCTACACTTCCTCTATTTATATAGTTCCACTGCATGCCGTGTGTGATTTCATATTAAAAACATTAATTAACGCTGTGTCGGACGGTACTATTAAACTACCTTTGCGCGGGTAGCCTGTGGCATCTGGTAACCCACTTCAGAAACAGATGTCAGTGACAGTACAAATGCAACGTCTAACCATTCGTTAGATAGCTAAAATCATGAACCATCAGGATAATCTATAATTATCAATGTGTTCTTAAGCCACATGACTCTATTACTCAACATAACAATGTTTCATTTCATGTCATTAACAGGGGCTAAAATCTGTTCCTTTAAAACTTGTTTTCACGGTTCACTTTGACCGTCCAGACCCTCGTCCCGAGCGGCCGGTGTACAATAGAAGTGGAATGGGGTTCCAACATTAGCTCGACCCTCGCTTCCTGTCTGAAGGCTTTCTCTCACTAAGCAGTAAAAGATTTTACAAGACAAACACTGTAGTCCCAGTGACACACATATCTCAATGGATTTAAACTGAGTATTATGCAAATAGGTTCTGGATGAGCTTTCACATTTACTCCTACACTGAGGATATAATAATTGGCTCCAAAATAGGCCCATTTCAACATGAAGGCACGAGATTCATAACGCATTAGTCCATTAGGTAACCGGTATCTTTAACAATATTGCGGCTAGCCCAAGCTGCCGTCTTGGATTCGCTTCAACGAGCCGAATCACTCAACAAAATAGCTCTCGGGGAATCAGATAGCGTGCAAGAGGTGTCCATTGTTTTCCTCCCACCTATCACGGGATTCGAACCCGGAACTTCCATATCCATCATCAGAGCTAGGGTCAATATCACTATATACGCTCTGGCATAAAGTACATCTCTCATTACGCCCACGGCATACGAGATTTCATACGAAGAATAGATACCCTGGTCCCTCCTAATGCTATGATCTACATCCTATAATTACCAAGAGAAATCTATCAATTACTCTATAAGCTTTTCACATAAGCTGCAAATTCAATTCACTAAAAACTCTTCCATTTACTGGCATAATTATATTCCCATTAATACAATATTCTGATATCAAACTCTTTTCTTAATCCCGTAACGGAATCTTACTGTATAATCTTACTGTATAATCTTACTGCTTAGATCGATAAGTCTTGCCCTTTAGCGTAAATATTTCTTGTTTACAACATATTGCCTGATGCGTTCATTCATACCTTTATCTTCATTATTATTATTATTATTATTATTATTATTCTCACTGACATAAATTTACCAAAATCCGACACAACTCATCTTACAAATCGAACAACCATGTTCGTTCATTACGTTTACATAACTGATTTGCCATTTCTAAATAATAGTGGTAACGATAATCCACTCACTGATGCAAAATAACATCTCAAATCTATTAAAATCAACATAATAATGAGTAAACTTGGAGAGTCTATCTCCTACTCTAATTCTTACTGGCATCTTTATAATTCTGAAATCACACTACATGCAGTGGCCTATATCTCTACTTCAACATAATTTGTGGGGTACTCACATCTCTCAAGGCTCGTCACGGTGGATCCAAACACTCACATCCTTCCTGGTCGCCTGCCATATGCAGATTTTAGTGCGACATTTTTATCTTGAATACACACATTTTCTGACACATATTTTTCGTTAACCACACGACACTTTGCATTTCTATAATGAAGCTATTGCTTCCAACACACATGACACTTTAAAACACTTATTCAACTATTAATTTAAAATACATTTCACATATAATTTACATAACACACATCACTCCGTACACTTTTCCTTGGTTGAAATTCCCTAGCAAAGATATCCAAAATTGCAGGTGTCGACGACATCTCCCGTGCTCCTACCAACTCCTGATTGAAAGTCTGGTTCGCTTGCCCTCGGAATTCACCAACAGTTTATCCATACTCCTACGGTAAGCTTCCTGATTCGCATAACTATGCTAACTTCCGTCCTGAGCGTTATTATTTGGTATTCAAAGACATTACCAAATGCTTCGTAAGGTTTCTTTTAGCGCATTCCATCGTAATTAGACATATACGATCAGTCAATAATTTTATACATTGCGCTTAACACTGTGCATAACTTTACATAGATTATTATTTACAATAGTTCTGCAACTTCCCCCACACGTTGCTTCCTAAGTGAACACACATTGTTCATACTGTTTACAAAAACTCTGTAGCGACGACTGTTTGCGACTCTCGGTGACAAACTATGTCCAACTGTGTAAACTGCGTTAATACTGGCTGCAACACTGGCGTGCGCCTGGCGTGATGACTGTGTTCTAACTGCGTGAAGACTGAGTAAGACTGACGTGCTACTGGCTTGAGACTGAGGTTAGACTGAGCCTCTGCCAAGGGTCGACTCCCTTATATTGGATTCCCACAGAAAGTAGAGCAAAATTTTCCCGCGTTCTCTCAGCTCCTCTCCCAGCATGATTCTGGTCTCGAAACCATGCTCATCGGGTTCCTTTTCCTTCACTGATCCCAGAACTGTCTGCGTGCTGAAGAATCGCTCGGCCAATAAATTAATATTAATTCCTTTCTCCACAGCGTGGGGACGCTATCTTACGGGAAATCCCTGGCAACCTCGTTAAAAACAAACCGCGCACAACCATTGTCCCTGTTCTTCCGCACTTCGTTAAATGTGCGTCAATTTCGCAGATTAAAGGCTCTAAAATTAGCCTCCTGGCTAAAGATTCATCTGTGTGCCACTCTCATATCATTGTGTTACTCCAATCATGAGTAATCAATGATTTTCCTGGGGATCTTCCCACCCCACTCTTACATCCATTCTCAGTCGGGGAAAAACTGGGTCATTATTCAGGTCCCCAACCTCCTCCAGACGACATAACGAGGACAGCAAGATGAACGTGGCTCCATGCTGCACCTCCCACAATTCTGGGCCAATTAGTCAAACGTCAAACTCTGCACTTTTCGTGCTCCAAGTCCAGTATAGCCTACTTCAAGTAGTCTAATAATGCTGTATTTCGTTCAATTTCCTGCATTATGTGAATAAATAATGTCATGATCAACTGGAATCACACCAGTGATTAAATATACACTTCTCTCTAGGTTTTTTTTTACCATGAAACTCCCTCAGCAGATCTCGGGTTCGTTCCCTGGTGGAACCTTTATCTTGAGATCACAATCTCGGAGATCCACGTTCGATATCAGTCAGCATAAGACCTCGGGTTCAATATGAATGGAAAATAGATTTTTTTCAATCGTTTTGTTTTTTCAAATGCAGTGGTAGATAGTCGTTTCTTGTAAAACATTCTTACTTGCAGTAGTAATAAGCCTCTATGGTTCCGCTAACACATAGATAGACTGTATTATTGCCATGGTCAAGCACACACATTAAGATCATTTACAAATTCATAAAATGAAAATTAAAAAATCTTGTTTTGGAAATATCGTTTTCCAACATACACACAAAATAAATATATAAAAAATTTGTAAACAGCAAAATGGAAAATCCATGTTTCCATATAGACAAAATTTAAAAACCTTAAACGGACATTTAAGAAAATATATGCAAATGGGAAATTGACAAATGTGTAAATATGAAAATGGAAAAATCCATGTTTCCATATCATGAAATTGAAAAACATCAAACTGTCATTTTAAAAAATGCAAATGGAAAATTGACAAATTGCAATGTGTGAAATGTGAAATTGAACAAATGGCTATCATTATTTAAAATAAAAGAACATGGTGCTCTATGGTTGAGGTGTGAATCAAACCCTCTCTACTTATTTGGACCACTCGAGACTGAGTAGACTAGTTTTAGTTGTCATACCACTTTTAAAAGTTTGTGTTAAATCTAGGAATTGAACCCAAGAGCTTGTAGGGGGGATCCAAGGTTATAATATGTTAAACAGATAGCCTTGAATGCAGGGTGTGGTAGTTATATAGAGATGAGACGTTTCGTTCAGGGCAGGGAGGCATGGAGATCTGCATCAAACCAGTCAAAAGACTGACGACACAAACAACAACATGTAGAGCTCACCAAAATAATGTTGTGTAACGGTAAATGTTAGTCAACGAACAGTAATGCATTACTAAAACCCATGACACGATACCTAAGAGCTTTTCTAAAATTATTTTAAAATGCCTTCAACCCTATATTAAACACCCAGTTCACAAGACTCATAACTGCAATGTTATGGTCAAACAAAACAAAATCTATATTTCAAAACAAACAAGTGGATTAGTCAATGTATACTGGAAAAAGTTTTATAAACACTCAATTCCACAAAAATAATTAAATTAGTAACTGTCAGGTTGACCGAGTGGTTATGGTGTTTGACTTAAGTTCAAATTTTCTGTACAAGAAAGTAAGGGTTCGAATCCCTTACCTGATATAACTATTACCTCAACATGGCTTGACCACACCGTATTATTGTGTACTCGGTACACAAACCATAGATAGAGTGTATTGTTTAAGGTCGATCTTTGCGAACATAGTCAGAGGCTGTTGATGGTTAACAATTGCATTAATAGTGGGACATAGGGATAGCAATTAAGAAAAACAGACAATACCCATACACTATTTTTATTTATTTAATGTAAGTACTTGTACAATAGTTATATACAAACTACAACTCTCTTTTGTCTATTACTATCTAGTCCTTTTCGATCCTCTTGCATAACAAGGCAGATGACTTTGTAGTTCAGCTCCTTAAAACAACAACAACACTACCTCTTGCATAGTCTGTGATGTTGATGACTCTTGAGGCGTGGAAGATGGATACAACATTACTTTTACAATAGGAGTTAAACGTTGCTCAACAAACAATGCACTATTTTGAGTAGCAACATCTTTCTCTTGTACTAACTTATTAGCATTCTGATGATTTTTTGCCAGCACCATCAGTGTTTTGTCTGGAGCACTTCATTGATGATCACTCACACTTAAAACCACACCATTTCTACTTTTCATATTGCCTCGACATCTTGTTGACCTCTGTTTTGAGCATCGCCAGAATATTATTCCTTTTACATTTTGTCGTCTATAGTTATAAGAGTAGCCTTTATAGAGTACACGTTGTTTACCTCGGTTAGTTGTTCCATAGTAGTAACTAACCTGTTAGTATCATTTGCACACTACAAAGGTTATCTCTGTTCTGGTAATAGAATTATTTAGCGTTGGCTTTTATATTTAATATGTACAGTTAAAAGTGATAGAAAAGTGGTAGAAACGTGGTAGCTAAGTGGTAGACAAGTGGTAGACAATTGGTAACATAGTGGTAGAAAAGTGGTAGCAAAGTGGTAGCAAAGTGGTAGAAAAGTGGTAGAAAAGTGGCAGAAAAGTAGTAGAAAAGTGGTAGCAAAGTGGTAGAAAAGTGGTAGAAAAGTGGCAGAAAAGTAGTAGAAAAGTGGTAGCAAAGTGGAAGCAAAGTGGTAGCAAACTAGAAAAGTGGTAGCAAAGTGGCAGAAAAGTAGTAGAAAAGTGGTAGCAAAGTGGTAGAAAAGTGGTAGCAAACTAGAAAAGTGGTAGCAAAGTGGTAGCAAAGTGGTAGAAAATATTACATGTATTGATAAGAAATAGTTTAAGCGGTTACATGGATTCATTACACTATAATTTTAGTATCACGAAGCTCATTTTCTATATCCAAAATTTCTTCCTCATATTTAGTATGACCAGCCTGTTTACAGGTATGCAAGTACTGAAGCCGCTGGATTAGCTTATTGGGATTGTTCCAGTAAACAAATTTAACAAATGATTTTTTGGGTGTAAACCATTATCATCATCATCATCGTCATCATCATCATCATCATCATAATCATCATCATCATCATGGTTAACATCATCAATATAATTATCATCAATATAATCATCATCACTATTACTATCTAATCCTTTTTGTTCATCTTGCAATGCAACAACCTTTGGCATAGTTTGTGTTGTCTTTGATAGTGTTAGAGGTTTTTTAGACGTTAACGACTGTCCTAACATGTCTTTTTCAGGAGATAATAAATGCTCTTTAACAAACAGAGCACTATCTTGAGCCACACTATTTTTTTCTTGGTCTTGCTTTTTTACCTTGGTTAGAGTATTTTGTCCATTTAAATGAGTATTATTTTGAGATTTACAATGAAGATCGATTGAAATAAGTATGTTGGAGCCTTTTGTTTTAATCATTCCTCGACACTTTTTAGATCGTTGTTTCGAACAGCACTAAATAACAGTTCCATTTTTATTAGTTCTTTTTACAATATATGCATATCCATTATAGTAAGCACATGGCTTACCATAGTTAGTCGTTGATACTTCCATGTCAACTGTTAAGCATAAACTAATCTCTAGTAAAGTTAACTCGATAATAAAAATGATAGTTTGTAGTATGTGCAGTTTAAAGTAAGAGCAAAAGTGAGAGTCAAATGGTAGAAAAGTGATAGCAAAGTGGTGGAAGAGTGGTAGCAGTTTATAGTAGTCATGATCTTTTTTTTTACCAGAATGTGATTTGAGTAAATGTAATTTCTAAACCTTAGCAGTGAGTAGTCAGTTATTCTTGGTTCAGACTAGCGTAAACAGTTCTCCAATGAATCAGATATCAAGATTTTCATTATGAAACAGTTGTGTAACCAATTAGGTATCGGTACTTGATAGCTTCACACATGAACAAAAATTCCAACATATTGAACCCATGTACCATAGGCTTCAAAGAGGGGTCGAATCCATGTATTTTGTGAAAGGAATGAAAGAATCATACAGTCTCTAAGGGAACGGAGAGAGATTGCAAACAAGGGTTCTAGCCTAACATTGCGCAAGCTGCAGGACCAGGTGTTCATAAGATGAGCTCTTGACATTTATAAGGAGCTAGTCATGGATATTAATAGAACGAGTGGAAAATTTGGACTGTAAGACGAAGAAGCTTGACTCGGAAATTGCCCTTACGTTGCAGGAAAATGGCAACCTCGCCGCTGAGTCAGAACAAGAATAATTAAATTTAACCCGTTTACGAGTATAAAAATAAGTAAACAAATACAGTACGGTGAATCATTTCGGATTAAAGTTTTTGTGTAAAGAAAACCCCTTTAATAATTGCACAAGAGAGAAGTGCAAATTCAGCATACGTCATTGGGGGTTCACTGGGACCCAAGGAGTGGGAGAATTAAAAATGAACAGCACCGCCCACACAGTTGAAGACGAAAAATTAATTAATATCTCGGAAATGCACGATCGATTTCCATGCACAGGAAGATCATTTTACGTTTGGAAGACGAGCTTCCTGGAGATATCATTTTTATAAGTGTACGACAATTAGTTCAAAAGTTGGTCACGAAAAGGACTAGAGTTTCATCTTTTTGTGGATAAACAGTATAAAGCTCCTGGCAGAGCCAGACCAAACATGCAGTTTATAATAGCCCAGGGAGGCGTTACGCTGTATCAGTTCATGCAGTCTACAAGCATTCCGTGAGCGGAAGTGCTGCATCACAGTTCATGCAGTTTCCGATAGCCCAGAGGGGCGTCACTCTGCATCAGTACATGCAGTTTCAAACGGCCGTAGGGCACGTCACTGTGCTACATCACACACCGAATGCAGTTTACGATAGCCCAGGGAGGCGTTACGCTGTATCAGACATCGAAGGCAGTATTCAAGAGCCCGTGAGGGGCGTCACTCTGTATCACACCGCAGGCATTACTAGTCCGTCCAGGGGGGCATGACGGTGGAGCATCACATCGTTCGACTTGAGACTCCTGAGGGATGCTATGCTACAAGTTCGCCGAGTGTAGGCCAGTTACGATATAGTTACGCTACAGTTCGAGACTCTGAAGAGTCCTAAAGTATAAAGAACACTAAATATACGGACTTTAAAAGCAATATCGTCAAAGTAAGATACAGCGATCAGTAGGGAACTTCGAGTTCCAGAAGAACACTAGTTCGATACAGTTACGAAGTTATAAGAACTCCAACAAATAAACGGCGTTACGTCCAGTAAAGACATTGTTAAAGACACTAAGTCCTGTAAAGGACAAGAATAAACAGTAATTACGATCGCGAAAGATAGAAGTTCTAGCAAAAGGAACTTAGGAACTTAGGTTCGAAACCAGAGGGAAAACGTACTCTAGTGAGGAAACGTCAAATAATATATGATAGACAGTATACGGTCCTCGAAGGGAGGCCAAGATATAGAAACTATAGGGTACGATAGGCAGTGTACGGTCCTCGAAAGGAGGCCAAGATATCGAAACTATAGGGAGCGATAGACCACCATATATAAATAGAGGTGACGGCAAAGTAAAGACATTTATCGCCTAGTTAAAGCAGATAAAGTGAAGCCGAGTAATAGACAATAGAAGCGGTTTTGAGAGACTGAAACCAGTAGTTTCCACTGTAGGAGAGAGAAACTTTGAACGAGTAAAATCACACGTCCAATGCAGGTTGATAGGATTCATATCAGGGATCGTCAACAGCCGACAGAAATCGCCAAAATCGTTGAGATACGCTCGTGTGATAGAAGCGAAGTGTAAATATTGTAAGAAAAAAATTAAGAGTATCATTTTAAGTGTTTTATGTAAAGTGAAAGTGTTTTATGCAAAGTGATAGGTGTTATAATATGTACCGGAATAATATTTTTTAGTGTTTTAATGTGTGTTCTAAACGGATACACCAGTGTATCAAAAATGTTGATAGTGTTAAATGTATTGAATATGTGTCAAGAAATGTTTGTACACGAGATGAATTTGTACAATATGGAGTAAGTCAAGAAGGTGGGCCAAAATGACGCATCGTTCGAGAATAAAGGTCAGAAAACGACCTTAGACATGTGAGTAAAGATTTTCATTATGTTTTGGTGTCGGGAACATTTTTTGTGTACAATTCCACCGGAGTTTTGAGTAAAAGGGATGTTTTTAAATGAATAATAATTAAATAAGAACGCAATCTGAACAAAAATAAAGTTTTGAGAAATAATAAATATTTTTGTGAAAGAATAAATCCTGTAGAGGAAATGCATGGAATAAAATGTCAGTGTATTTGACGAATGTTATAAAAGCAAGCGTAATAATAATAATTATAGCAAAGATATTTAAATAAAGGTAAATTTGAATTATATGAAAGAAATAGCTTTTGAGCTTTTGTAAGGAATGAAGACATAATGTGAATAATAATAATAATACTAACACGGTAAAGAAATCTAAATAAAGATTAAATTGAATGATATAAAAGTATAGAGCGTTGGATCCTTAACAAATGTATAAGACATGATGTGAATGCATGTTCTTAAAAATGGAGCGATTTATTGTCAACGGAAAAGATAAATATAAAAATTGAGATATGTATCAATTGTTACTTGAAATTTATCAGTTCTTGGAAGACATTTGGCCGTATAGTAATGTGTAGCGCAATAGAACGCAATTAAATAAAAAGTCACGCTAGGAATGCGTAGAATTTAAATGTACTTGGTAAATTACTCATGAGGGGTAGTTGGTTGTATTGAATTGAGATATGTTGTAAGTCCTCTAAGTGTGACGTAGATCACGAGGCCATGTGTATGTTGTAAAGGGAGCAAATGTATGGAATTATTGAGCGTAGGTCCTGTAAGCTACGGCTAGACCCTAAATCGCATTTTGTATAAGTCCTCAAATGTGGAAATGGTTCCCTAGGCATGTTAAGAGATTCGAACCGAGAATCCTCTTGTTGTTAAAGCCCCTAATTATTCGTCGTAGAATGTGTATTACTCTTCACAATCAATGAGGACCCTTCATAATTAATAAATGCCAAGATGACGAAAGTGGTTTTTGAGCCCAAAAATATTGTTGAAAGTAAGACGAGGAGTATAATGCCATGTCTCCCGAAAGAACTGAAAATGAAAGGGAATGTTTGTTTTAAAAGCATTGAGGAGAGCTCCAACTGCGGACGAGACGGGAGGGTTCCCCGCACTGTCATAAATCACACTCAAGTAATTGACCAGACCCTCGCCGCATGAGGGTTGAGGAAAAGGCTGTTTGTAAGAAGTAATGAATACACCGTGAGTGTTTAAAGTTGTTAATGTCCCGGGTGTGGAACCGAGGTCCTTGTAGATTGATATTATCGCTTGCCAGTTCAGATCGTAGTTTTCTTATGTGATAATAGTCTTATAAGACAAATGAAATAAATAAAAAATCCCTGTTGTAATGTTGTATGGAAATCGGAATCCACGAGTTTTGTGAAGATAACTAGATTCTGGGAGTAATCATAGTTTTTGACTTTGTCAAGTAATCTTTATAACTCTGGAGTACACAAGTATTTTCCTGGATCACCGCAGTGAAATTGCAAAACTTGAGAGAGGTGGTGAATGCTGAGAACATGTGAAGTGCCCAAATATTAAAGTGGATAATTAACATGTAATTTTAAATGTAATTATATATTTGTTTTGATGATAAGAAAAGATAAAAATAGTTCTTGAGGTGTACAAAAGTATGACACCATTATTATGGAAAGTATCGAGCCAAAGGAGCTCGCAGTTATATGGAAATTTAAGATAGGTACTTTATGGAAGTGAAAATAATCATGAATTATTAGTTTTAAAGAAAACCATGTGTTTTAATCTAATATTTGTTTTATTCTTACGTTATTCCTTGTTCACTTTGAACAAGTAGAATGATATTGGTCAGAAGTTTATTTGTTTTATTGTTTGTAGCGCCATAATTTTGATTAATTAAATATGTTAAAATAGGAGTTGATTTTGTTGTTATTTTTGCAAGTGTATCCTCTATTTAATCCAAAATATATAAGTCACAGAGTGGGAGAACTTACCGCAGCCCCGAAAATCCCGAATTGAGCAATGCTGGCATACTGTGATTTGCATATTTCTTGCTGCAAGGGCACAGGGGGGTGAATAGAAGTACTGTGCTTTGATTAATAATTAGAGGAACACTAAAGACGGTCGATTCATGTAAAAGTAAAGTAATGATAGGAGTAGCTACAACGTATAATGTTAACTGACCGCATGGGTCCCTGGAAACTCACACCGAGCAGCCCTGAATTGAACGACCCCCCCAGTAAAACAACTAAAATGGCGCCCAGTACGCAGGGCTGACTTTTCCTAGGGAAAACCTGAGTTTTCTCGAAAAATCAAAATTTTCATTTTTTTGAAAAAAAAAATGGTTTTTCGAAATTTTGAATTTTAAATACTTCCATAAAGGTCTTTGAGTTTGAAGAAGAATATCAAAAGGGTACGGTGTAGTAAAAACCCGTACCAAAGTAAATTTTTGAAGAAATTGGGACACAAAAGTTCAGACTACCATCTCTCAAGCATGTTCTAGCGATGTGGCATGAATGGCCCACTATATTCTAATAAGATGGCATTGAGTGAAGAGATGCAACGGCTCTTGGAGGCCATAAACAATAAATTGGGAACAATAGACAATACATTAGGCCTCCAAAAGAATGAAAATAAAAAGGAGTTCGAATTCATAAATGAGAGTTTGAATCAGTTGGACAGCCAACAGGAGGAAAATAACCAAAAGTTAGGATCCATGAATCAAAGTTTAGAGTCACTAAAAACAAATAGTGATAGCATGGGAACTAAATTAGAAGCTATCGAGGCCGACGGTATAAAAATGAATAAGGACCTGAAGGCTGAGATAGAAAAGATTAAAACAGAAAGTGGGGATAACATGGCAGAACAGCTGAAAGTTATAAAAGATGAGACGTTTAAGTCTATAAGAGCCGACAGTAAAGCAAATAACGAGGTACTGACGGCTGAGATAGAAGGCAAATTGAATAGTATAAAAACAGAAAATTCAGATCATTTGTCAGCACAATCCAGGGCTTTGGAAGATAAACTAGGAGCAATAGAAGGGAAACTTGAAAATAAATTACATTCATTTCAGGAGATGATGATAGGTGGTAATTTGTTGAAAAGTCAAGCCATGAACAACAAGTTAGATGTCATGGAGACTAAAATACAAAGTAATATAAATAAGAAATTAGAAGAAACAATGAATAACAAATTTCAAGCTTTTGACACTGATTTTGGGAGTAAGTTAAAAGAGTTTAAAGGGGAAATCACAGGTGAAATTAAAAAGGAAAACGAGGCCTTTAATTCAGGATTGCGAGTCCAAATACATACCTTAAATGAAAATATGGTAAAATCCCAAACCAAGTGTCAAGAAAATTTTGAAAATTTAGAGACTAAATTGGTTGAAATGGAAGAATCTTGTAAAAAAAATGTAGAAGCATGTGAAGAGAAACTTGTAACCCAGATCCAAGGTGTGCAGGATAAATTAGAAGCTCAGATAAAATCTAACAGCGATATCTGTAAAACATCCCGGGATGAGATAAAAGAAAGTGTGAATGAGCTAGGAACCCGATTTGGAAAGGTTGAGGAGAAAGTAGGAACCCTCGAGAACAAAATCGGTGTAGTTCAGACCGAAGTAACTGAGATGAAAAACCAACACCAAAAGGATGCGCAGGACATGAAAGATCATTTTGAGCGGTTTACCGGGCAGATAGATGAGAACTTAAAGAAGTATGAGGATGAAATAAATAAAAAATTCGGTACATACGAAGAGCATCTCCAGAGTGAAAGAAAACAACGAGAGGGAGAAAATAAGGAAAGTACCCATAAGATAAACGTAATAAGTCAGGGTATTAATGGAATTAAGGAAACCGTAATAGGATTAACAAAACAAATGGGAGACACAAAGGGAGATATAGATAAGGTTATGACCGACATAACAATTAAATTCGAGGAGCAAGGAAAGGCTCGAGAGGATATGAACAAGATCCAGGACAAAGTCTACAAACGACAAAAGGAGATGGAGAAAAAGATAAAGGAAATGCGAGAAGGTGACGTTAAGCCAGAAATTATAAAGGAACAGGTCATTGTCATCAAGAAAGAGGTAGAAGATCAATTAGCTGAAATCAGGGATAGTTTCAGGGAAGAGAAATTCCAACTCAAAAAGGTAGAGGAAGATAGTAAAAGGAATCAAGAAAGAATTCAAAATGAATTAAGATCACGGTTGGAAAGGACTGAACATAAAAATAGTCAAATGGAAATCCAACTCATGGCGAATGAATAAAGTGCCCGAAGAGAAAGGAAATTAGAATTTGAGAATCAGGAGGAATTTCCAAAGACAGGATGGGTAGATTCCCGTGAACAAGGCACAGATACAGATAGGGACTTAGGAGGGGAGAGCCCTTATAAGAACCCAGGATATCCGATGGCGATGTCAACCCCATACATGAACCAGACAAATGGTCAGATAATAAACATTATCAAATCGAATGAGGACAGACCGGTAAAGTTTACGGGTAATAACATGTCAATTACTCCAAAATACTGGTTAAAGGAAGTCGCAGAGTACTTAAACGAAATGAAGGTTCCTCAGGATCGGAGACTGAGAGCTATTGAGAAGCTGTTGGCAGGTGATTGTCTCACATGGTTCAGAAGCTTCAGGTACACCTTTGATACGGTGGAAGGCTTTAGAGAAGCCTTTTTAAAACGATATTGGGCAGCAGACGTCCAGGAAAATTTGAGGCTAGATCTGTACTCTAGGAAGTACAGCACAAATGCACCAACTAAGTACTCGGAATTTTTTACCGCTCAGCTGTGTAAATTCCGCGAACTTGACATTGCTCCAGCTGAGAACGACCTGTGTGCCGCCATTGCAAGACAACTTCCATATGAGATTCAGAGGCTGTTAATCTCATCCAAAGCCAGAAGTGCTGTGGAAGTGGAGAGTGTATTACGTCAATTAGACATGACGACGTCACACGTAACTCCTAGGCACCAAAGACAGACTGAACAGGTACACATGGCCAGCAGTCAGGAAACCAGAGAAAAACCATCGACCAGGAATCAGTCCACTAGCACTGATACTCAAGGACTAGGTCGAGAGTATGGGCACCAAGAGCCTAGAGGAATACAGCCATACTACAGAGGAGGATATCGAGGAAGAAATCCTAGGAATACGGGTTACAGGCAACAAGAGAGCCGACCCTATAACAATAACCATCAGAGGCAAGAAAACAGAAGGAAATGGGAGAATTATCCCAGAAGGAACGTAAGGCTAGAGGATAGGGATGATGAATATCGGGCCGAAATAGAGGAAAGATATCAGAAAAGTCTTCGGTACATGAACGAACGACCAGACGAACCTGAAAGGCAAAAAGTCCGTTGGAGTGAGGCAATAAAGAACCGGAAATCACCCCACCGACTAGATGGAGCTCAAAGCTTGGAACCACAAGCTCAGTTAAAGAATGAGGGGAAAGGAAGCCCTCAGGATAAAAAAAAACTCCAAATTTAAATCGTCAAAAGTGGAAACATACCAGGAGCTGGGAGGAGGTAGAAATTGTGAATTGGATAGCAAGACCAGATGAGTTAATTAATGAGGATGTGGAAGGAATCCCACCTATCAAAAGAGAATTACCCATAATTATGCTAAGGATAGAAGGATTACTGGTCAGGGCATTGATTGACACCGGATCAACAATAAGTTTAATTACGCAAACCCTTCTGAATGAATTGGAAACAAGAGGCCGCGTATTAAAAATCCCCACATCAAGTGTAAAGATTAAGGGAATTATCCCTGAAAAATCTTTAACATGCAAATTTCAGGTATACATTGATCTGATCATGGGTAACGCTGAAATTTCGCAATGCTTTTTGCTGGTGAATCAATTACCGTATAATGTCATATTAGGTATTGATTTTATCCGTGAGAACAAGGTCATCATAGACCTAGCGCAAAATTGCATTAGAATCCAAAGAGAGGATGTGGATGAACAAAACATTAACCTACAGGAACAGGATGCGAAAATAGGAGAACAGGTATGGCATATGGAAGAAGTAATTGAGGAAGGTTATAAGGACATAGAAAGGATATTTGAAGTCCTCAACATAGAACTCGAAGATGATTTGGATACTGAGTTCGAGACCAACCTGTCAGGGAAAGTAGAGGAAGCTAAAGTTAACCTCGATAACAAGGAACAATTAAAGAAATTATTATTGAATTTTAGGGACGTATTTGATTCCAAGCCAGGGAAGATTGAAAATTTTAAATATGCGTTCCAAGTCAATGATTGGGCACCGTTCAGACAAAAACCATACCCGGTTGCGGAAAAACATTACCCACAAACGAAGAAAACACTGCAAGAGATGATGAATGCAGGTGTTATAGAAAAGATGGCGACACCATATGTTAGTCCATTAGTGATTGTGAGTAAACCGGATGGCTCAGTAAGGGTGTGTCTAGATGCCAGAAATTTAAATGCAAAAATCATACCAGAAAATGATTCGGCACCACCCATAAAAGAAATACTGAGGAAGTTCAAAGGCAAGAAGATTTTTACAAATATTGACATGACTTCTTCGTATCATCATCTCGAACTGGAAGAGAAAACCAGCTTGTTGACTGGATTTCAGTTCGACCAACAAACCTATTGTTTTAGGAGATGTCCGTTTGGATTGAAGACCGCGGGATCTGCCTTAATAAGAGCGCTTGATCGAAACCTGTCAGAGGAAGTGAAAGATTGCACTATCCGTTATGTGGATGATATTTTGCTTACCTCGGAGAATATTGAGGAACATTTAGAAAAGTTAGAGAAATTATTGGAAGACTTAAGAAGGGCAAATTTTAAAATCAATTTAAAGAAGTCAAATTTTTGTCAAAGACAAGTAACATTTTTAGGGCATGTGATTGACAAGGATGGTGTTAAACCAATTCCATGCAAATTAGAATCGATAAGAGATTTTCCAAGGCCTTTAAAGGTGAAGAACGTTCGCCAGTTTTTGGGATTGATTGGTTTCTTCTCAGGACATTGTCCATCATACACAAAAACTGTTGCACCACTACAGGACCTTCTGAAGAAGGGGGGCAAGTGGAAATGGACGGAGGAGACAGAAAAAGCATTTGTGGAGGCCAAGGAAATGCTCTTAAACTATGTGAAGCTAGGATATCCTGATTTTAATCAGAAATTTATAATTCAAACAGATGCATCCCAGATTGGAATAGGGGCAATGCTATATCAGGAAAACCCGGATAACCCTGATAAGAGAAATTATCTAGCTTTCACTAGTCGGAGACTGAAACCACACGAGAAAAATTATACGATCAGCGAGATCGAGCTGTTAGCGATATTGCACGCGCTGCAATATTGGCGAAAGATCGTATATGGGTTTCAAGTCATTTTAAGAACGGATCATAAAGCCTTAACCTTTTTGATGAAGACTGATTTATCCAGTCAAAGGTTGATGCGTTGGGCTTTATACATTCAACAATTTGATGTAAAGATAGAATACTGCACAGGAAAAGAAAATATAGTTCCAGACTATTTAAGTAGACAGCCAGAGTCCATAGAAGAGGAAGTAATGGCTATTGATTTGGAAGATAGGGATCAGCGTACTCTAAATGAGTTAAGGAGCATTAGTCAACGGCAACGTGAGGATCCATGGATGAACATGCTCATATCTTTCCTTGAGGGAAGTTTGATAAGGGGAACACCAGCATACACGGAAGCTAATAAGATAGCTCAGGATTACACATTTTATAATGGATTATTATATAAGTTTGTGGACTCTGACCATACACGATTAAGGATTGTTGTACCTGCAATTTTGCAGAGGAAAATAGTATGGTTAGCCCATAGATCGTTCGGACATATGGGAGTCGACAAAACAGTCTCGATGCTGAAAGAAGCATTTGTGTGGCCGAGACTGAGAGAAACTGTAAGGGATACGCTAAAGACATGTGATCTATGTCAAAGGATCGAACCAAATGCATTTCTGATGAGACAAAAGCCTATACCATTGTTGCCCGAAAGGCCAGGTCAAATCATATCTATTGATAACTTTGGACCTTTGCCCAAGGCAAGAAGAGGAAATCGACACATAATGGTGGCTATGGATGTCTCCACTAAAATGGTTGTCCTTGCTCCCATACAGAAGACTAGTACCAAACAGGTGTTAAAACGACTCAAAGAAAAAGTGATACCGATTCTGGGAAAACCTGAGAATTTGTTGTCGGATCACGGTAGTTGTTTCACCAGTGTAGAGTTCAGACAAGAATTAGAAAGACTTGGAATACGTCAGATTTTGTCAAGTATTCGCCATCCTGAGGCAAATTCTGTAGAAAGAGTGATGAGGGAGACGGCCAAGTATTGTAGAATATACTGTGCCGAAGAAAATTGGAAGTGGATAGATATCTTGGATATTATTGAATTTTGTATAAACAATACAATCCATGAATCTACGGGAGAGATACCAATAACGTTACATCGGAATGAGCAACCAGAGAGACCTTGGAGTCTGGTAATTCCTAGGCCAGCAGACGCTCAGCCTGGAAGAGATGTACGTATTAGAAGAGCCTTTGAGCATCTAAAAGCTCAAGCCGACAGGAGACAAAGAAGAAATAGGCACAAGAGGTATCATCGGCCACTATTAGCAGGGGAAATGGTATTAGTAAAAAGACCAGCCATTTCGGATCCAGGGAACCGCGTGTACAAAAAGTTCCAGAAAATGTACCACGGACCGTATCAAATAATAAGGGATTTAAGAAATAATGCCTATAGAATTCGGCACTGTGAAACGAATCACGAAGTGACCATAAATTCAGCAAATTTAAAAGTGTATTACCCTCCTGAAGACTTCGATGAAGCTAATGAACAAGCCCTGGTTATGGAACAATTTAGAGATGAGGAATCCACTTTTGATAGAAACGAGAATGAGATAGAAAAAGGAAACAGAGCTCAAACATTCGAGTGCGAATGCGAATTGGAGAAATTATATTGGGAAATAAAAGAAATAATTGATTTTATTGAAGAAGAAAATTTCAATTTAAGAAAGGAGAATGATGAAATAAAGGAACGGGTAGGGATAGGCCACACCCGTAAAGAAGAATGAGGTTCTGGAAACCTGAAGTCCAGACAAATAATAAGGGGAAAGAAAGGGTAGGGACAGAGCGTACCCAACCGACACAATTACCGGATATGACTTAAAAAGATGAAAGAAATCCAATTATCGTGGGATTTTTAAGGAATAAAAATCAGAAGGTACGGATAACGTTATGATGGCTTCGACAGTTAAAAGGAAAAATAAGTTTTTTATAAATAATCGAAATAAATTTCCTCAAAATTTTTCGAAAATTTATTTACCTAAGGAGGGGAGAGATGAACCCATCTACCATAGGCTTCAAAGAGGGGTCGAATCCATGTATTTTGTGAAAGGAATGAAAGAATCATACAGTCTCTAAGGGAACGGGGAGAGATTTCAAACAAGGGTTCTAGCCTAACATTGCGCAAGCTGCAGGACCAGGTGTTCATAAGATGAGCTCATGCCTCTTGACATTTATAAGGAGCTAGTCATGGATATTAATAGAACGAGTGGAAAATTTGGACTGTAAGACGAAGAAGCTTGACTCGGAAATTGCCCTTACGTTGCAGAAAAATGGCAACCTCGCCGCTGAGTCAGAACAAGAATAATTAAATTTAACCCGTATAAAAATAAGTAAACAAATACAGTACGGTGAATCATTTCGGATTAAAGTTTTTGTGTAAAGAAAACCCCTTTAATAATTGCACAAGAGAGAAGTGCAAATTCAGCATACGTCATTGGGGGTTCACTGGGACCCAAGGAGTGGGAGAATTAAAAATGGACAGCACCACCCACACAGTTGAAGACGAAAAATTAATTAATATCTCGGAAATGCACGATCGATTTCCATGCACAGGAAGATCATTTTACGTTTGGAAGACGAGCTTCCTGGAGATATCATTTTTATAAGTGTACGACAATTATTTCAAAAGTTGGTCACGAAAAGGACTAGAGTTTCATCTTTTTGTGGATAAACAGTATAAAGCTCCTGGCAGAGCCAGACCATACATGCAGTTTACGATAGCCCAGGGAGGCGTTACGCTGTATCAGTTCCTGCAGTCTACAAGCATTCCGTGAGCGGAAGTGCTGCATCACAGTTCATGCAGTTTCCGATAGCCCAGGGGGGCGTCACTCTGCATCAGTACATGCAGTTTCAAACGGCCGTAGAGCACGTCACTGTGCTACATCACACACCGAATGCAGTTTACGATAGCCCAGGGAGGCGTTACGCTGTATCAGACATCGAAGGCAGTATTCAAGAGCCCGTGAGGGGCGTCACTCTGTATCACAACGCAGGCATTACTAGTCCGTCCAGGGGGGCGTGACGGTGGAGCATCACATCGTTCGACTTGAGACTCCTGAGGGATGCTATGCTACAAGTTCGCCGAGTGTAGGCCAGTTACGATATAGTTACGCTACAGTTCGAGACTCTGAAGAGTCCTAAAGTATAAAGAACACTAAATATACGGACTTTACAAGCAATATCGTCAAAGTAAGATACAGCGATCAGTAGGGAACTTCGAGTTCCAGAAGAACACTAGTTCGATACAGTTACGAAGTTATAAGAACTCCAACAAATAAACGGCGTTACGTCCAGTAAAGACATTGTTAAAGACACTAAGTCCTGTAAAGGACAAGAATAAACAGTAATTACGATCGCGAAAGATAGAAGTTCTAGCAAAAGGAACCTAGGAACTTAGGTTCGAAACCAGAGGGAAAACGTACTCTAGTGAGGAAACGTCAAATAATATATGATAGACAGTATACGGTCCTCGAAGGGAGGCCAAGATATAGAAACTATAGGGTACGATAGGCAGTGTACGGTCCTCGAAAGGAGGCCAAGATATCGAAACTATAGGGAGCGATAGACCACCATATATAAATAGAGGTGACGGCAAAGTAAAGACATTTATCGCCTAGTTAAAGCAGATAAAGTGAAGCCGAGTAATAGACAATAGAAGCGGTTTTGAGAGACTGAAACCAGTAGTTTCCACTGTAGGAGAGAGAAACTTTGAACGAGTAAAATCACACGTCCAATGCAGGTTGATAGGATTCATATCAGGGATCGTCAACAGCCGACAGAAATCGTCAAAATCGTTGAGATACGCTTGTGTTATAGAAGCGAAGTGTAAATATTGTAAGAAAAAAATTAAGAGTATCATTTTAAGTGTTTTATGTAAAGTGAAAGTGTTTTAAGCAAAGTGATAGGTGTTATAATATGTACCGGAATAATATTTTTTAGTGTTTTAATGTGTGTTCTAAACGGATACACCAGTGTATCAAAAATGTTGATAGTGTCAAATGTATTGAATATGTGTCAAGAAATGTTTGTACACGAGATGAATTTGTACAATATGGAGTAAGTCAAGAAGGTGGGCCAAAATGACGCATCGTTCGAGAATAAAGGTCAGAAAACGACCTTAGACATGTGAGTAAAGATTTTCATTATGTTTTGGTGTCGGGAACATTTTTTGTGTACAATTCCACCGGAGTTTTGAGTAAAAGGGATGTTTTTAAATGAATAATAATTAAATAAGAACGCGATCTGAACAAAAATAAAGTTTTGAGAAATAATAAATATTTATGTGAAAGAATAAATCCTGAAGAGGAAATGCATGGAATAAAATGTCAGTGTATTTGACGAATGTTATAAAAGCAAGCGTAATAATAATAATAATTATAGCAAAGATATTTAAATAAAGGTAAATTTGAATTATATGAAAGAAATAGCTTTTGAGCTTTTGTAAGGAATGAAGACATGATGTGAATAATAAT
Source organism: Meconema thalassinum (assembly GCA_946902985.2). NCBI lineage: Eukaryota > Metazoa > Arthropoda > Insecta > Orthoptera > Tettigoniidae > Meconema > Meconema thalassinum. The sequence continues at coordinate 651,962,585 of OX336390.1, forward strand.
AATAATAACACGGTAAAGAAATCTAAATAAAGATTAAATTGAATGATATAAAAGTATAGAGCGTTGGAGCCTTAACAAATGTTTAAGACATGATGTGAATGAATGTTCTTAAAAATGGAGCGATTTATTGTCAACGGAAAAGATAAATATAAAAATTGAGATATGTATCAATTGTTACTTGAAATTTATCAGTTCTTGGAAGACATTTGGCCGTATAGTAATGTGTAGCGCAATAGAACGCAATTAAATAAAAAGTCACGCTAGGAATGCGTAGAATTTAAATGTACTTGGTAAATTACTCATGAGGGGTAGTTGATTGTATTGAATTGAGATATGTTGTAAGTCCTCTAAGTGTGACGTAGATCACGAGGCCATGTGTATGTTGTAAAGGGAGCAAATGTATGGTATTATTGAGCGTAGGTCCTGTAAGCTACGGCTAGACCCTAAATCGCATTTTGTATAAGTCCTCAAATGTGGAAATGGTTCCCGAGGCATGTTAAGAGATTCGAACCGAGAATCCTCTTGTTGTTAAAGCCCCTAATTATTCGTCGTAGAATGTGTATTACTCTTCACAATCAATGAGGACCCTTCATAATTAATAAATGCCAAGATGACGAAAGTGGTTTTTGAGCCCAAAAATATTGTTGAAAGTAAGACGAGGAGTATAATGCCATGTCTCCCGAAAGAACTGAAAATGAAAGGGAATGTTTGTTTTAAAATCATTGAGGAGAGCTCCAACTGCGGACAAGACGGGAGGGTTCCCCGCACTGTCATAAATCACACTCAAGTAATTGACCAGACCCTCGCCGCATGAGGGTTGAGGAAAAGGCTGTTTGTAAGAAGTAATGAATACACCGTGAGTGTTTAAAGTTGTTAATGTCCCGGGTGTGGAACCGAGGTCCTTGTAGATTGATATTATCGCTTGCCAGTTCAGATCGTAGTTTTCTTATGTGATAATAGTCTTATAAGACAAATGAAATAAATAAAAAATCCCTGTTGTAATGTTGTATGGAAATAGGAATCCACGAGTTTTGTGAAGATAACTAGATTCTGGGAGTAATCATAGTTTTTGACTTTGTCAAGTAATCTTTATAACTCTGGAGTACACAAGTATTTTCCTGGATCACCGCAGTGAAATTGCAAAACTTGAGAGAGGTGGTAAATGCTGAGAACATGTGAAGTGCCCAAATATTAAAGTGGATAATTAACATGTAATTTTAAATGTAATTATATATTTGTTTTGATGATAAGAAAAGATAAAAATAGTTCTTGAGGTGTACAAAAGTATGACACCATTATTATGGAAAGTATCGAGCCAAAGGAGCTCGTAGTTATATGGAAATTTAAGATAGGTACTTTATGGAAGTGAAAATAATCATGAATTATTAGTTTTAAAGAAAACCATGTGTTTTAATCTAATATTTGTTTTATTCTTACGTTATTCCTTGTTCACTTTGAACAAGTAGAAAGATATTGGTCAGAAGTTTATTTGTTTTATTGTTTGTAGCGCCATAATTTTGATTAATTAAATATGTTAAAATAGGAGTTGATTTTGTTGTTATTTTTGCAAGTGTATCCTCTATTTAATCCAAAATATGTAAGTCACAGAGTGGGAGAACTTACCGCAGCCCCGAAAATCCCGAATTGAGCAATGCTGGCATACTGTGATTTGCATATTTCTTGCTGCAAGGGCACAATATCTGACATGAATTACATGATTTGAAAGTTGACAAAGAATATCCAATCAACCATTGTAGTTGCAATGTCAAACACAAAGACAAAATCAGCATAAACTTTTAAGTTACAGGAAATTTCTATGAAATAGACTATGCAGGACATTTGGAAATACACATCAGAAGTTTGCAACACCATCCTTCTAGCCTATATAAATTATCGACATGGAAAGTGTGCACTGCCCCTAACATTAAACCAATTTATCAATAACGCAAGTCAACAATCAAAACATTTTGTGTTGAGTCTATCATTTAATGCATATATTCTGTCTACATTGAACAGTAACAAAAAACGCCATTCATAATTAATTAAGTTTGCTTTAATTCTTAATGTAATGATAAATACATATTTAAAGTTTTGGCTAACTGTTCAGGGTGAATCGGCTTTGAACACATAAGAGAGGGAATATTTTAAGACTTAACCTCAGCTCACCTAACATAACCTAAATTTACCTAACCTAACCTTGTCATATAGGTAAGAAACGGGTCAAGCTATGCTTTCGACTACCGAGTTTCAGCTACTTTTCAAGGTTACTCTCCAGAACATTGCCGGAGACTGCTGATAAACACCTATGTTCCCACGGCAGCGGCGCGCAACGACTTACATGACGCGCTTCCCCCTTTTCATTGATCCCTGTTGATTTGTCCCTTTGGACTGGTCCCTGTTGACTAGCCCCTTTGGAAGGGCCCTTTTTGAATGGAGTAATTTTTGACGGGTCCCTGTGGACAGGTCCTTTTGGCTGATACCTTTGAACCAGTCCCTTTGGACTGGTACCTATGGACTGGCCCATGCAATTATCCAAATTATGTCAAAGGGTGCGGTTCAAAGGGATCAGCCAAAAGGACCTGTCCACAGGGACCCGTCAAAAATTACTCCATTCAAAAAGGGCCCTTCCAAAGGGGCTAGTCAACAGGGACCAGTCCAAAGGGACAAATCAACAGGGATCAATGAAAAGGGGGAAGCGCGTCATGTAAGTCGTTGCGCGCCGCCGCCGTGGGAACATAGGTGTTTATCAGCAGTCTCCGGCAATGTTCGGGAGAGTAACCTTGAAAAGTAGCTGAAACTCGGTAGTCGAAAGCATAGCTTGACCCGTTTCTTACCTATATGACAGGGTTAGGTTAGGTAAATTTAGGTTATGTTAGGTGAGCTGAGGTTAAGTCTTAAAATATTCCCTCTCTTATGTGTTCAAAGCCGATTCACCCTGAACAGTCAGCCAAAACTTTAAATATGTATTTATCATTACATTAAGAATTAAAGCAAACTTAATTAATTATGAATGGCGTTTTTTGTTACTGTTCAATGTAGACAGAATATATGCATTAAATGATAGACTCAACACAAAATGTTTTGATTGTTGACTTGCGTTATTGATAAATTGGTTTAATGTTAGGGGCAGTGCACACTTTCCATGTCGATAATTTATATAGGCTAGAAGGATGGTGTTGCAAACTTCATATGTTAATTTCCAAATTTCCTGCATAGTCTATTTCATAGAAATTTCCTGTAACTTAAAAGTTCATGCTGATTTTGTCTTTGTGTTTGACAGTGCAACTACAATGGTTGATTGGATATTCTTTGTCAACTTTCAAATCATGTAATTCATGTCAGATATGTTGGAATTTTTGTTCATGTGTGAAGCTATCAAGTACCGATACCTAATTGGTTACACAACTGTTTCATAATGAAAATCTTGATCTCTGATTCATTGGAGAACTGTTTACGCTTGTCTGAACCAAGACTAACTGACTACTCACTGCTAAGGTTTAGAAATTACATTTACTCTAATCACATTCTGGTAAAAAAAAAAGATCATGACTACTATAAACTGCTACCACTCTTCCACCACTTTGCTAACACTTTTCTACCATTTGACTCTCACTTTTGCTCTTACTTTAAACTGCACATACTACAAACTATCATTTTTATTTTCGAGTTAACTTTACTAGAGATTAGTTTATGCTTAACAGTTGACATGGAAGTATCAACGACTAGCTATGGTAAGCCATGTGCTTACTATAAAGGATATGCATATATTGTAAAAAGAACTAATAAAAATGGAACTGTTATTTAGTGCTGTTCGAAACAACGATCTAAAAAGTGTCGAGGAATGATTAAAACAAAAGGCTCCAACATACTTATTTCAATCGATCATCATTGTAAATCTCAAAATAATACTCATTTAAATGGACAAAATACTCTAACCAAGGTAAAAAAGCAAGACCAAGAAAAAAATAGTGTGACTCAAGATAGTGCTCTGTTTGTTAAAGAGCATTTATTATCTCCTGAAAAAGACATGTTAGGACAGTCGTTAACGTCTAAGAAACCTCTAACACTATCAAAGACAACACAAACTATGCCAAAGGTTGTTGCATTGCAAGATGAACAAAAAGGATTAGATAGTAATAGTGATGATGATTATATTTAACCCCGTAGTAAAGTAAAGGCCTTGGGAGGGAAGGCACTGGACCATAGTAAGTTCATACTCAGAGGGCAATTGTCTGAGACCATCTTCGAACCCCGGAACCCAGAAATAATACTAAGGTGATCGGGTAAAATCATAATATATTCACAATAAACATGCATACAAATTAACAAAACACTTACAAATCAAGATGTGGATTCTGACATCAAATATTTGTTCCTTCCAGTTGACTGTAATACATATTTTAGTAATCCAGCCAAAGTTGTTACGATGAAGTAAATAAGCGGTGCTTTCAACCAATCATCTGTTGTCATTAGTGAGAATCCAAGCCAAATATCAAGAGGATGACGAATTAAATATTCAATAGCTTCATTATGCCCCTGCATAATGCATCATACCGTATTTCATACATTTCCACACAAATAAATAATTAATTAATTCCCGAGACAATACATGTCACAAAGCTAGGCCTACGCATGTTACAATATCCAATATAATACGTTGCCTAAAACTGAAGAATTAATGTCTTCCAACACAAAATATACGGAGCTAATTCAATTTACGTCTTTTCACCTCAATGGCTACCAAAAATCTCTTTTTTTTATTAACAACAGATGATCGCACATAGTTAAAAACAATACGACAGTAGCCATCATGAAAAACAGAAGAAAAACGATCACCGTACTAGGGCTATCGATATCAAAATAAATCCTACATTAATAAATTTTCCACAGACCATAAGGCATACTACTTGTAATTAAAATGCATGTTACAATTAACTGAAAACAGAAAACAAATCATTAATTACGCAAAGAAAATATGAGTGTCAGTTAGCCTACCGGAGTGAATACCCGAGGATGGCATTAAGTTTGAATGCATAACCTTGAAAGGCCCTGTCATGCAACGTAGGAAAATACAAAATAAATACATTTACCTTGCCAGTCGATACAGTCACAAGTACTTACGATGACAAAATAGCCTACCTTAATTCCACAATATACGAAGCATATCCAGACGTTTATCTCCAGTAAGGTTACAATAGGTAACCAGTCAATAACTTGACGAAGAGGGATAATATCATTCAATATTTTCACATACAGTAGAACTTCAGTTTACTTCTTATGTATTAATAAAACCACGTAGATCCATGATGACTGGCCTAACAAGCTCATTACGAGAATCATACATGACTCGAAAATCCCAGCCTTCCAAAACCATAAAAGTCAACATCGAGATAGAGAAATACTTGTCGCTAGAACATAGCTCTTCCTATCGGACAGAGGGAGAAACTACAATCCCAGTCCAAGGCAGCACCGACAAGATATGCTACCTATCGAGGCCAGCCACAACTAACTCCGCCGCTCGATTCAAAAGTTTATGCCAAAGTAAAAATTGTACGTTCAATCAGAGATTAGTGCCAAAGTAACGGCACAGACTCCCGGGCCCCAAACTTGTCGATGGTTCGCAGAACAGAGACGACGTAAATGGTACAAGTGTATCAACATGCATAATCAAGCAAATCTTTAAGCATAGAAAAGTTTTTGCCAATTATCACAAACACAGTAGCTTCCGAATGTGAAATACTTAATAAAAAGTTCATTTCAGTTTTCATCAGCACCATAACCACCAAAATATGTCATGCCAAGAACATAAACAAATACTTAAGTGTAGAATACATCGAGTGGGTTTTCTTTGTACAATTTCCACAACATTATTACAAATGGCATCTTGAATAAACGATGGCAGGAACAGTTTCATCCGAAGGTTACATAGATTGGTCCAATATCCTGGCCAGAGACATCTTCTCGCACTGCATAACACTCCAAACGCAGAATAAGACCTCGAAGAAATTAGCTGAAATCAAATTTCGACTGCGACAGTAAAGTGTAAAGGAAAGCTTAATATCTAACGTTGACACTCATTTACAAAGAACAAATTACAATAAAATATTATATGATGGCATCAGATTTAATAACAATAACCCAGTACTATCAAGAATCCACATCTTTACAGGTGAAAGGTATAACAATGACCCTCAATTAACACAGAAAATTGCATGCATGTTTTAGAAAATTACAATATCCCGAAAATATTACAATAATAACAGTATTTTCCAAAAATAAGTTTCAATAATAATGCTGAATGGCACGTGAGCTCTCATATTTACAAATAAAAAACCTTATCCCCCAAAAGACGAAGGCAATTGTCTCACATTGCATATCTGTTCAACCGAATTGTCCAAAATACAGAAAATATAATGCAAAAAGAAACACCCAAAGTATGAAAACACAAGAAAATTCCAAGAAGAACAATAGAAAGACCCTATTATCATTCAAATAACAGGACACACGTGCATACCAAAGCAGAATCACACCACAACCTTACACCATGACACATAACCTTAAAATCCCCAGAAAAAAATTACAATTAAACCATCAAATAATTAATAAACAACAACCAGAATATGAATTAGCACTTGTCAACACATCCAAACAAAACACAAATACATAAATACCCTATCATATACAGACCCAGACCAAACAGAAACTAGGAAACGAGACGAAGCACGTATTTCATGAGGCCTATAGTGAGTCGCCGTATATTGACCAAATACCACAACTCAATTCATCATATCACATCACATTACTTAACCTAAAGTATTTATTTCTCAGTCAGACAGCAAAAAAAAATTGAGCCCACTCAATCAACTGAAGACTTAGGAGAATTGTTTATAAATACTTACCAACATATTCAACTCAAATCTAAGCAAATGAACCCCCATAACATTCATCTGGTAGACTTAAGTTGACAGATGCGTCAACAAAATGCTAATTTACATCCACGATCCCAAAGTAACATACAATGACCTTTTACCCCTTAAATTAATATACATCCACACTTATCTGGACACCCACAAAACAACAACAAGAAAACCAACCCAATTACAAAAACAAAACAAATCACACCACATTTATACTTCTGAATGTCCGACTTTGGAAATGCACAATTTAGACAATAACATAAACAATACAATTATTCACTCTTGACATAGCTTAGTATATCAAACTAAGTAAGCAAAATAGCGAACAAGACTAAAACAAGAACAGACTAGACAGAAATCCCTCAATAAATGACCAACAGAAGACCCTAAATGAAAGAAGATCAACTGACCACTCGTGCAGACCACCAAGCTACAAACGTACCCAAACATTCATTGAAATCACACGACCTTACAAACTCCCAAAATTAATAAAACCATTTACTACCCACAAAATCCCCATAATTTTTCCAGAATATAAATTGACACACCGTTAGGACATCAACATACACAAAATAAATAATAACCCTTAAATAAAACACACTGAAATCAACATGTCATACTAGCCGCATTTTACCCTGGCATAGCATGATTTTCCATCACCAAAACACATTTCGGCAAGTAGTTACCTTCATAAATTAACAAGCAGATAAATGACTAAGTCATCACTCGGAGAACAGAAGAGGTTTGTAATTACTTACCTATGATATCCCAACATAGTATCATTTTATACGTACGGCGTATTTAATTAAATTCAATTATAAATTAAGCAAAAACAAACCCTAACCTTAATTCACCTTAAGAAACAACCAAGAGACCCACCCGATTACAAAACAAAACTAATAACAAACACCCACACTCATGCACTCAAATACATTTACCCAAGTTTGTCACTGCAGACCTAACACAATTTAGACAATTACAAACAAGAAGAACCATAATAGATTTGCACAATCAAGCAGAAAGTGCACCACACGTGTAGACAAACACAAGCATCAATAACATCCACAATACATACATGTCCTGATGACCAGAATTCATCTACACAATTTTGACAATAACATACAAGAAGAACCTTATGGATTTGCACTATCTAGCAGAATGTGCACCACACGTGTAGACAAATAAACACATCAATAACACACATAACACATGCATGTACTGATGACCAGAATTCGTCTACACAATTTTGACAATAACATACAAGAAGAACCTTAAGGATTTGCACTATCTAGCAGAATGTGCACCACACGTGTAGACAAATACAAGCATCAATAACATCCACAATACATACATGTCCTGATGACCAGAATTCATCTACACAATTTTGACAAACAAACAAGAAGAACCTTTTATGGATTTGCACAATCTAGCAGAATGTGCACCACACGTGTAGACAAATAAACACATCAATAACACACATAACACATGCATGTACTGATGACCAGAATTCGTCTACACAATTTTGACAATAACATACACCACATCGAATATCAACTTAAATTATCAAAATCTGCATCGCACCATCGACTAATGTGGTCATACGAGCCACAAAAATCACATCTCTTGCCTTTGCTGGCTCTACTCCCATTAAACCTCTGGTCAGCACGCCCCGAAAATACATGGCTTTGAACATTTGTAGGCATGAACTCACGCCTTCCCTGAAATTTTTATAAGGAACAAGACTACTACAATTATCCACAAACTGCATCTCTCCACGTGGCTGAAAATAATTTATACCAGAACCATCCCCTAATTCCACTAATTTCTTCAAAAATTTCACAAATAAATTAATATCAGTGCCATAGCACACATGAAAATCTTTCAAAATTAGAGTTAATGGGTTAGGAAGGGAAGCAAAATTAACCTGACCATCAGTCATAAGTTTATTTAGAGAAACAACGTTAGTCGAGGCTCGATTATCAGAAAGATTAAGCCTATTTACTCTATCTATCACATCACATTCACCAAGTAAGCTATCAACAGTTTGTACTTCCTTATCAGTCCAAGTACGGTGAGATCCTAACCTATTCCCAGCACTACCAACGTCATGGCAAGAAACTGAACTAGAAAAATCGTTACATCTCTTATCAGAACGTGAATTACCAACAGCATTCAAATTACTAGGGCTCGACATGACCTCAGGTGTATTTCTTGAAGATCCTATTTGTTTATTTACCTCAGTAGTATTATTAGTTTGCAAAGCGCCTAACATATTTTCATTATTCTCCATCGACACTGATTCAAAATTACCAAAATAATTACTATTATTCACAACGCCATCACAAGAATCACTAACATATGAACAAACGCTTTCAGAACATACAACAGGTTCACTAATATTCTCAGAAATATCACTCGAGGACAACCGATTAAAACTATCTAACAGCTTGTCACGAAGCCCAACTAACTTGGTTGAAAAAACAATATCACACTTGGACCAATATTCAATTAAACACACTAAACGATTAATCCAGTGTATAGAACGAAATTTTAATTTGTTCACACGATATGCCGAAGGTTTGGCAACTTGCTTTAACTCATCACAGGACACTAATAGGTTTGAAACAGATATCACAACATCAGACCTACCTTTTGTCCCATAAGAATGTTGATCAGTCAGACTAACAACAGGAGCTGACTTTAAGGATTTGAGAAGAATAATATCCAGTTCACGATGAAAATTAGGGTTGCCATTCCTTATTTGTATTTCATAAGCCAGTTCTTCTTTGGATAAATATGGTACAGCTTTTAAAATGCTCTCGTCCATTCAGTATATTATCACATGAAACATAAATAACAAGAAAATTATACAAAGATAAAACAATAACAACAAACATTAAAAATATCACACTTTAGGCCCAATCATACTTCCAAGCCCCAAGATCCAAAGACTAGCCCCAAACAACTACTGAATGTGGTACAAATCTAACCACGCTACTGCTATAACACATTTAACCCCGTAGTAAAGTAAAGGCCTTGGGAGGGAAGGCACTGGACCATAGTAAGTTCATACTCAGAGGGCAATTGTCTGAGACCATCTTCGAACCACGGAACCCAGAAATAATACTAAGGTGATCGGGTAAAATCATAATATATTCACAATAAACATGCATACAAATTAACAAAACACTTACAAATCAAGATGTGGATTCTGACATCAAATATTTGTTCCTTCCAGTTGACTGTAATACATATTTTAGTAATCCAGCCAAAGTTGTTACGATGAAGTAAATAAGCGGTGCTTTCAACCAATCATCTGTTGTCATTAGTGAGAATCCAAGCCAAATATCAAGAGGATGACGAATTAAATATTCAATAGCTTCATTATGCCCCTGCATAATGCATCATACCGTATTTCATACATTTCCACACAAATAAATAATTAATTAATTCCCGAGACAATACATGTCACAAAGCTAGGCCTACGCATGTTACAATATCCAATATAATACGTTGCCTAAAACTGAAGAATTAATGTCTTCCAACACAAAATATACGGAGCTAATTCAATTTACGTCTTTTCACCTCAATGGCTACCAAAAATCTCTTTTTTATTAACAACAGATGATCGCACATAGTTAAAAACAATACGACAGTAGCCATCATGAAAAACAGAAGAAAAACGATCACCGTACTAGGGCTATCGATATCAAAATAAATCCTACATTAATAAATTTTCCACAGACCATAAGGCATACTACTTGTAATTAAAATGCATTTTACAATTAACTGAAAACAGAAAACAAATCATTAATTACGCAAAGAAAATATGAGTGTCAGTTAGCCTACCAGAGTGAATACCCGAGGATGACATTAAGTTTGAATGTATAACCTTGAAAGGCCCTGTCATGCAACGTAGGAAAATACAAAATAAATACATTTACCTTGCCAGTCGATACAGTCACAAGTACTTACGATGACAAAATAGCCTACCTTAATTCCACAATATACGAAGCATATCCAGACGTTTATCTCCAGTAAGGTTACAATAGGTAACCAGTCAATAACTTGACGAAGAGGGATAATATCATTCAATATTTTCACATACAGTAGAACTTCAGTTTACTTCTTATGTATTAATAAAACCACGTAGATCCATGATGACTGGCCTAACAAGCTCATTACGAGAATCATACATGACTCGAAAATCCCAGCCTTCCAAAACCATAAAAGTCAACATCGAGATAGAGAAATACTTGTCGCTAGAACATAGCTCTTCCTATCGGACAGAGGGAGAAACTACAATCCCAGTCCAAGGCAGCACCGACAAGATATGCTACCTATCGAGGCCAGCCACAACTAACTCCGCCGCTCGATTCAAAAGTTTATGCCAAAGTAAAAATTGTACGTTCAATCAGAGATTAGTGCCAAAGTAACGGCACAATATTGATGATAATTATATTGATGATGATAACCATGATGATGATGATTATGATGATGATGATGATGATGATGATGATAATGGTTTACACCCAAAAAATCATTTGTTAAATTTGTTTACTGGAACAATCCCAATAAGCTAATCCAGCGGCTTCAGTACTTGCATACCTGTAAACAGGCTGGTCATACTAAATATGAGGAAGAACTTTTGGATATAGAAAATGAGCTTCGTGATGCTAAAATTATAGTGTAATGAATCCATGTAACCGCTTAAACTATTTCTTATCAATACATGTAATATTTTCTACCACTTTGCTACCACTTTGCTACCACTTTTCTAGTTTGCTACCACTTTTCTACCACTTTGCTACCACTTTTCTACTACTTTTCTGCCACTTTGCTACCACTTTTCTAGTTTGCTACCACTTTTCTACCACTTTGCTACCACTTTGCTACCACTTTTCTACTACTTTTCTGCCACTTTTCTACCACTTTTCTAGTTTGCTACCACTTTTCTACCACTTTGCTACCACTTTTCTACTACTTTTCTGCCACTTTTCTACCACTTTTCTGCCACTTTTCTACCACTTTTCTACCACTTTGCTACCACTTTGCTACCACTTTTCTACCACTATGTTACCAATTGTCTACCACTTGTATACCACTTTGCTACCACGTTTCTACCACTTTTCTGTCACTTTTAACTGTACATATTAAATATAAAAGCCAACGCTAAATAATTCTATTACCAGAACAGAGATAACCTTTGTAGTGTGCAAATGATACTAACAGGTTAGTTACTACTATGGAACAACTAACCGAGGTAAACAACGTGTACTCTATAAAGGCTACTCTTATAACTATAGACGACAAAATGTAAAAGGAATAATATTCTGGCGATGCTCAAAACAGAGGTCAACAAGATGTCGAGGCAATATGAAAAGTAGAAATGGTGTGGTTTTAAGTGTGAGTGATCATCAATGAAGTGCTCCAGACAAAACACTGATGGTGCTGGCAAAAAATCATCAGAATGCTAATAAGTTAGTACAAGAGAAAGATGTTGCTACTCAAAATAGTGCATTGTTTGTTGAGCAACGTTTAACCCCTGTTGTAAAAGTAATGTTGTATCCATCTTCCACGCCTCAAGAGTCATCAACATCACAGACTATGCAAGAGGTAGTGTTGTTGTTGTTTTAAGGAGCTGAACTACAAAGTCATCTGCCTTGTTATGCAAGAGGATCGAAAAGGACTAGATAGTAATAGACAAAAGAGAGTTGTAGTTTGTATATAACTATTGTACAAGTACTTACATTAAATAAATAAAAATAGTGTATGGTTATTGTCTGTTTTTCTTAATTGCTATCCCTATGTCCCACTATTAATGCAATTGTTAACCATCAACAGCCTCTGACTATGTTTGCAAAGAGTGACCTTAAACAATACACTCTATCTATGGTTTGTGTACCGAGTACACAATAATACGGTGTGGTCAAGCCATGTTGAGGTAATAGTTATATCAGGTAAGGGATTCGAACCCTTACTTTCTTGTACAGAAAATTTGAACTTAAGTCAAACACCATAACCACTCGGTCAACCTGACAGTTACTAATTTAATTATTTTTGTGGAATTGAGTGTTTATAAAACTTTTTCCAGTATACATTGACTAAACCACTTGTTTGTTTTGAAATATAGATTTTGTTTTGTTTGACCATAACATTGCAGTTATGAGTCTTGTGAACTGGGTGTTTAATATAGGGTTGAAGGCATTTTAAAATAATTTTAGAAATGCTCTTAGGTATCGTGTCATGGGTTTTAGTAATGCATTACTGTTCGTTGACTAACATTTACCGTTACACAACATTATTTTGGTGAGCTCTACATGTTGTTGTTTGTGTCGTCAGTCTTTTGACTGGTTTGATGCAGATCTCCATGCCTCCCTGCCCTGAACGAAACGTCTCATCTCTATATAACTACCACACCCTACATTCAAGGCTATCTGTTTAACATATTATAACCTTGGATCCCCCCTACAAGCTCTTGGGTTCAATTCCTAGATTTAACACAAACTTTTAAAAGTGGTATGACAACTAAAACTAGTCTACTCAGTCTCGAGTGGTCCAAATAAGTAGAGAGGGTTTGATTCACACCTCAACCATAGAGCACCATGTTCTTTTATTTTAAATAATGATAGCCATTTGTTCAATTTCACATTTCACACATTGCAATTTGTCAATTTTCCATTTGCATTTTTTAAAATGACAGTTTGATGTTTTTCAATTTCATGATATGGAAACATGGATTTTTCCATTTTCATATTTACACATTTGTCAATTTTCCATTTGCATATATTTTCTTAAATGTCCGTTTAAGGTTTTTAAATTTTGTCTATATGGAAACATGGATTTTCCATTTTGCTGTTTACAAATTTTTTATATATTTATTTTGTGTGTATGTTGGAAAACGATATTTCCAAAACAAGATTTTTTAATTTTCATTTTATGAATTTGTAAATGATCTTAATGTGTGTGCTTGACCATGGCAATAATACAGTCTATCTATGTGTTAGCGGAACCATAGAGGCTTATTACTACTGCAAGTAAGAATGTTTTACAAAAAACGACTATCTACCACTGCATTTGAAAAAACAAAACGATTGAAAAAAATCTATTTTCCATTCATATATAAGTGCTAATTCTCCCTCTCCCCACCCTACCTCACCGTATTTTCTCTGGTCAAACAACCAATGCTACCCACACACACACACACAAGCTTTCTATATCTCTCTCTCTATATATATGTTTTCTCTTGTCCACGAGATAAAAATTATGGTTGCTGGATTGTATCCTGCACTGTTTATGCGACATACCTTTGCCAGTTCATAAAACCGTTAGGTATTTATCTACACATAGCGATTTTACCACTGCTCTACCTACGCCTTTTGCTTGTTTGGCTTTCTTACAGTCTAGTATGTGATACGAAGCATTAACTGTATGTCAAACCCAGTCCACGTTTGTATTTGTAATCTAAGTAATAATTTGAAAAGAGACAAGTGTAATCAGTTTTAAACATTATCTCTGCTTTTATTTGTTTGTTTATGACATTCATATTAACCTAAAATCAAACCTTAGTCTACCTTAGTGAAAGGCTAACAGTTTAACCACTGCGTCACCATACCCTTTTTCTTATTTTGATTCGTTCTAGGCCTTAGAGGTAGAAATCGAGTTAAGATCTCCAGTGAAAGAGGCACATGTGCTCACCACTATAGCACGTAATGTTTAGCTGGTAACATTAGACAACCGAAAATGATTGTATTTCTGTTAGCCAAGCATTTCCGTCATTTACCTACTGTGTGAGCTCTGCCAGCAAGACAGTTTAGTTTAGAACAAGTGTGTGTGAGTGTGTGTATAGATTATTAGCCTCAGGTATTTAAGCTTGTTGTGTATAGCGACCATCTTGTCCCAGTAACCACTGAGCAAGTTATAACAGTCAACCCATAATAACTGCATAGGATAGTTGTGTGTGTGCATTAGCATCATGCACTAGCTTTACCTTACCCTCTATAGGTAGAGCGTTATCCCTTTCCCTTCTGACATTACCAATGACCACATTCACCCACAAGTTTTACACTTAAACCATTGGCTTGTTTTTGATTAAGTTTGGTTCGGTTTGGTTGGGTTTGATTCAACTTGGTTCAGTTTAGTTCAATGTAGTCACCATTTTGGATTTTAGCTATCCTCTTTAACCAATCAATTAAAGATTGTCTACTCTTATTTCTTGAATCGATAAATCAGATTTTGTATACACCATTTGTCATTTATTATCCCATACCTACAACCTATACTCTCTCTGTACTGCAGTTTGATCTGAAAACAAGTTCCAATGGTGAATGATTTGTCAGTCACCATACATGTAGCCCACAATAATTCTTTCACTT
Organism: Meconema thalassinum; assembly: GCA_946902985.2. Lineage (NCBI taxonomy): Eukaryota > Metazoa > Arthropoda > Insecta > Orthoptera > Tettigoniidae > Meconema > Meconema thalassinum. Next base: position 651,977,877 of record OX336390.1, read on the forward strand.
ATGTTTCATCACTCACTGTAAACATTTCACATGTCCATATCCGATTATAAGTTTATAAAATCTCAGGTCGATGACCTTGACGTATTGGGTATTTTTGGGTTAATTCATTAGCCATGGGAAAGGGTTGACCATTCTAAGTCCTATGACACCTCACATGTTGATATCCGATTATTAGTTTATAAAATCTCAGGTCAATGACCTTGCTGTTTTGAATTTTTGAGGTAAATTCATTGGTCATGGGAAATGGTTAACCATTCGTAGACCTATGACACCTCACTTGACCCTCTCTACTGATAAGTTTATAAAATCTTAGGTCAATGACCTTGCTGTTTTGGGTATTTTGGGTAAATTCGTTGGTCATGGAAAAGGGTTGGCCATCCTGAGTCTTGTGACACCTCACTTGTCCCTCTCTGATTATTAGTTGATAAAATCTTAGGTTAATGACCTTGCTGTTTTGGGTATTTTGGGTAAATTCGTTGGCCATGGAAAAGTGTTGGCCATCCTGAGTCTTGTGACACCTCACTTGTCCCTCTCTGATTATTAGTTGATAAAATCTTAGGTTAATGACCATGCTGTTTTTTTTGGGTAAATTCATTGGTCATGGGGAGGGGTTGGCCATTTTAAGTCCTATGACACCTCACTTGACCCTCTGTGATTATTAGTTAGCGAGATATTAACGAAAGTGAAGTTAGGCCCTTTTGACAAAAAAATGAATAATACATTCAAAAACAGGGTGTCACCCCAAGTCCAACGACCCCTCATACAAGTCCCTAGCTTTCTTAGTTCATAAGATATTAAAAAGCCGATGACCTATTAGTTTTTGGATCTTTGGTTAGTTTGTAAAAAAAAACTTATCTATAAATCATTATTCAAAAGGCCGCCCTCTTACAAAAACCCCAATTGCGCATTCGTAAAACAAAAAACAAAAATGATAAATCATAGCGGCATTCAGTTGTATGCATGCACTTTATGTGGAACGAGTTTAATTTCATATTGGCATACAAACTCCCACATGTTGCACATGGAAAGCGACTTTTACCTAAAAATAATTATTTCACCCCTAGTAGGGGTAGATTTTATTTTTGAGTGGATATAAGTTATCCATAGGAAAGGGGTTGTCTGCCGGAGTAATTTGACTACTTGTACATGTCTCTAGCCTTATTCCCACCACTGTCAAAACAGGTTGTGACTTGTTAGCTCTTATCGTGCACGTGCACATGTGTACACTTGTGTGTTAGGTCATATTACACATGAACCTGCATTTTCTCACGTATGAACCAAAACAGGATGTGACTTGATTCACAAGGAGGACGGTAATAAGGTCATCTCACACGTGTTCACATGTATTTCGTCACTTTCCTTTCATATCGTTATCCCATTATAGTAGTGGGGGTTAGTGAACAACGTCAGTTCTACACACACAAATGTAGTTAGGCCCTTTAATATAATTTAAATAAAATCATGAGCCAGTCCATAGGGATCAGGCCAAAGGGGCCCGTCCAAAGGGATCAGTCCAAAGGGACAAAGACTCGTCCACAAGGACCTGTCCACAAGGACTCGTCCACAAGGACCTGTCATCAATGACCTGCCAACAATGACCCGTCAACAATAACCCATCCATAGGGATCCGCTCTCCCACCCTCTTACAAAAGCCATGAGTGGGCATGCGTTAAAAATAAAAACAAGCATGTTAATTCATAGTGGCTATCCACCGAACACATGCACTTTATGTAGAACAACGTTTAAATCCATATCGGCATTCAAACTCTCACATGTTGCAATTGGAAAGAGAGATTCTCTAAAAAAATTACAATTTCACCCCCTAGTAGGGTAGATTTAATTTTTGAAGTTGAAATATGTTATCCATTGGAAAAGTGGTGTCAGCCCGAGTTCAATGACACCTCATTCGTCAAAATCCGCCCATAAGTTCGAGAGATATCGCACCGCCGCCATCTTGTGAAGTGGGGAGGTGGAGGTGGGGCCAGAACCATCCCAAACACACTACTCACACATCATTACAAGTCCGCAATAACTCAGGTTATCAGACAAATTCTACACACACACCCAAGTAAAAAGGGCTAAATGACTCCGATGTTCTAGCCCCTCAAATGAAGCAAAACAACAACATATCGAAGGATATTCTGATCGCCAGTGCTTGCATCGAAGTATACGTATTCCTTAGAAATTCCCATGGTATTATTAGCATACTTTCGATTTTTGCAAAAAATAAAAGTAGACTTATGAGATCTACACAGGGCCAAAAATTGTGTGTCTGTCTGAGTGTGTGTGACTGTGTGTGTGTGTGAGTGTGTGTACTCTGAATGTCTGCCCCCTCCTTATCAATTCGAACACGGTGAAACCGAATTGAACGAAATTTGGTACAGAGGTAGAACTAGGAAAGGGCACCTCAGTGTCATGTTTTATATCGCCGCCATCTTGACGGAAACGTAATGGCTGCCACCCAAATGTTCAAAGCTTAAATCAAATTACGAATAACCTAATCATCCGATCTCTACCAAATTTTGCAACAACATATATTTATATGGCGAGCGTCTTTTGACTAAACTACAAGGTAATCAGCCCAATAGGATGCAGATGGCGGCCATGTATGTATGCAAATAGATTCCCCTATTAATTCAAACAATGTAAAACCGAATTGAACGATATTTGGTACAGATGTAGCACTAGCAAAGGACACCTCAGTGTCATGTTTTATATCACCGCCATCTTGACGAAAACGTAATGGTGGCCTCCCAAATGTTAAAATCTTAAATAAATTACGACCAACCTAATAATCTGATCTCTACCAAATTTTGCAACAACATACCTTTATGTGGGAAGCATATTTTAACCAAACTTCAAGATCATCAGACCAACAGTTTGCATATGGCGGCCATGTATGTGTGCAAAACGATTCCCCCTATCAATTCAAACACGGTGAAACCGAATTGAACGAAATTTGGTAAAGAGGTAGCACTAGCGTAGAACACCTCAGTGCCATGTTTTATATCGCCACCATCTTGACGGAAACGTAATGGTGGCCACCCAAATGTTCAAAGCTTAAATCAAATTACGACTAACTTAATCATCCGATCTCTACCAAATCTTGCAACAACATATACTTGTATGGCAAGCGTCGATGACTGAACTACAAGGTCATCAGCCCATTAGTTTGCAGATGGCGGCCATGTATGTGTGCAAATTGATTCCCCCTATCAATTCAAACACGGTGAAACCGAATTGAACGAACTTTGGTACAGAGCTAGCACTAGCAAAGAGCACTCCAGTGTCATGTTTTATATCACCGCCATCTTGACGAAAACGTAATGCCGGCCATCCTAATGTTAAAAGTTTGAATCAAATTACGACCAACCTAATCATCTGATCTCTACCAAATTTTGCAACAACATACCTTTATTTATATAGAAACTTTTGACCACACTACAAGGTCATCAGGCCACAAATGTGCGGATAGCGGCCATGTATGTGTGCAAATTGATTCCTCCTATCTTTTCAAACACGGTGAAACTGAATGGAACGAAGTTTGGTACAGAGGTAGCACTAGCAAAGGCCACCTCAGTGTCATGTTTTATATTGCCACCATCCTGACGGAAACGGAATGGCGGCCATCCAAATGTTAAAAGCTTAACTCAAATTACGACCAACCTAATCATTTGATCTCTACCAAATTTTTCAACAACATACCTTTTTGTTTAAACACAAATAGTGCTAAATGTTCCGGCATAACTCAACAAGATGACAGTGTTTCGCCCCGGTGTGCTATTGGGCTCTTCAGTTGGTTAAAGCACACCTCACCAAGTCACTGTCTAGTCACACTGGGAAGGCCATTGCAAGACGTATTTGATACATGTGTATCCGCGTCACGAGCAAGCCAGTGCACTATGGGAGTCGAAACTCCATTCCAAAGCAATTATAACCTTACCTTGGCATTGAATATACAATTTTCATAAGAAAATATGCATTGTCCGATGAGCCATAATATATTTAAACACAAATAGTGCTAAATGTTCCGGCATGACTCAACAAGATGACAGTGTTTCGCCCCGGTGTGCTATTGGGCTCTTCAGTTGGTTAAAGCACACCTCACCAAGACACTGTCTAGTGCACACTGGGAAGGCCATTGCAAGACGTATTTGATACATGTGTATCCGCGTCACGAGCAAGCCAGTGCACTATGGGAGTCGAAACTCCATTCCAAAGCAATTACAACCTTACCTTGGCATTGAATATACAATTTTCATAAGAAAATATGCATTGTCCGTTGAGCCATAATATATTTAACACAAATAGTGCTAAATGTTCCGGCATAACTCAACAAGATGACAGTGTTTCGCCCCGGTGTGCTATTGGGCTCTTCAGTTGGTTAAAGCACACCTCACCAACACACTGTCTAGTGCACACTGGGAAGGCCATTGCAAGACGTATTTGATACATGTGTATCCGCGTCACGAGCAAGCCAGTGCACTATGGGAGTCGAAACTCCATTCCAAAGCAATTATAACCTTACCTTGGCATTGAATATACAATTTTCATAAGAAAATATGCATTGTCCGATGAGCCATAATATATTTAAACACAAATAGTGCTAAATGTTCCGGCATAACTCAACAAGATGACAGTGTTTCGCCCCGGTGTGCTATTGGGCTCTTCAGTTGGTTAAAGCACACCTCACCAAGACACTGTCTAGTGCACACTGGGAAGGCCATTGCAAGACGTATTTGATACATGTGTATCCGCGTCACGAGCAAGCCAGTGCACTATGGGAGTCGAAACTCCATTCCAAAGCAATTATAACCTTACCTTGGCATTGAATATACAATTTTCATAAGAAAATATGCATTGTCCGTTGAGCCATAAAATATTTAACACAAATAGTGCTAAATGTTCCGGCATAACTCAACAAGATTACAGTGTTTCGCCCCGGTGTGCTATTGGGCTCTTCAGTTGGTTAAAGCACACCTCACCAAGACACTGTCTAGTGCACACTGGGAAGGCCATTGCAAGACGTATTTGATACATGTGTATCCGCGTCACGAGCAAGCCAGTGCACTATGGGAGTCGAAACTCCATTCCAAAGCAATTATAACCTTACCTTGGCATTGAATATAAAATTTTCATAAAAAATATGCATTGTCCGTTGAGCCATAATATATTTAAACACAAATAGTGCTAATTGTTCCGGCATAACTCAACAAGATGACAGTGTTTCGCCCCGGTGTGCTATTGGGCTCTTCAGTTGGTTAAAGCACACCTCACCAAGACACTGTCTAGTGCACACTGGGAAGGCCATTGCAAGACGTATTTGATACATGTGTATCCGCGTCACGAGCAAGCCAGTGCACTATGGGAGTCGAAACTCCATTCCAAAGCAATTATAACCTTACCTTGGCATTGAATATACAATTTTCATAAGAAAATATGCATTGTCCGTTGAGCCATAATATATTTAAACACAAATAGTGCTAAATGTTCCGGCATAACTCAACAAGATGACAGTTTTCGCCCCGGTGTGCTATTGGGCTCTTCAGTTGGTTAAAGCACACCTCACCAAGACACTGTCTAGTGCACACTGGGAAGGCCATTGCAAGACGTATTTGATACATTTGTATCCGCGTCACGAGCAAGCCAGTGCACTATGGGAGTCGAAACTCCATTCCAAAGCAATTATAACCTTACCTTGGCATTGAATATACAATTTTCATAAGAAAATATGCATTGTCCGTTGAGCCATAATATATTTAAACACGACTAGTGCTAAATGTTCCGGCATAACTCAACAAGATGACAGTGTTTCGCCCCGGTGTGCTATTGGGCTCTTCAGTTGGTTAAAGCACACCTCACCAAGAGGCTGTCTAGTGCACACTGGGAAGGCCATTGCAAGACGTATTTGATACATGTGTATCCGCGTCACGAGCAAGCCAGTGCACTATGGGAGTCGAAACTCCATTCCAAAGCAATTATAACCTTACCTTGGCATTGAATATACAATTTTCATAAGAAAATATGCATTGTCCGTTGAGCCATAATATATTTAAACACAAATAGTGCTAAATGTTCCGGCATAACTAAACAAGATGACAGTGTTTCGCCCCGGTGTGCTATTGGGCTCTTCAGTTGGATAAAGCACACCTCACCAAGACACTGTCTAGTGCACACTAGAAAGGCCATTGCAAGACGTATTTGATACATGTGTATCCGCGTCACGAGCAAGCCAGTGCACTATGGGAGTCGAAACTCCATTCCAAAGCAATTATAACCTTACCTTGGCATTGAATATACAATTTTCATAAGAAAATATGCATTGTCCGTTGAGCCATAATATATTTAAACACAAATAGTGCTAAATGTTCCGGCATAACTCAACAAGATGACAGTGTTTCGCCCCGGTGTGCTATTGGGCTCTTCAGTTGGTTAAAGCACACCTCACCAAGACACTGTCTAGTGCACACTGGGAAGGCCATTGCAAGACGTATTTGATACATGTGTATCCGCGTCACCAGCAAGCCAGTGCACTATGGGAGTCGAAACTCCATTCCAAAGCAATTATAACCTTACCTTGGCATTGAATATACAATTTTCATAAGAAAATATGCATTGTCCGTTGAGCCATAATATATTTAAACACAAATAGTGCTAAATGTTCCGGCATAACTCAACAAGATGACAGTGTTTCGGCCCGGTGTGCTATTGGGCTCTTCAGTTGGTTAAAGCACACCTCACCAAGACACTGTCTAGTGCACACTGGGAAGGCCATTGCAAGACGTATTTGATACATGTATATCCGCGTCACGAGCAAGCCAGTGCACTATGGGAGTCGAAACTCCATTCCAAAGCAATTATAACCTTACCTTGGCATTGAATATACAATTTTCATAAGAAAATATGCATTGTCCGTTGAGCCATAATATATTTAAACACAAATAGTGCTAAATGTTCCGGCATAAATCAACAAGATGACAGTGTTTCGCCCAGGTGTGCTATTGGGCTCTTCAGTAGGTTAAAGCACACCTCACCAAGACACTGTCTAGTGCACACTGGGAAGGCCATTGCAAGACGTATTTGATACATGTGTATCCGCGTCACGAGCAAGCCAGTGCACTATGGGAGTCGAAACTCCATTCCAAAGCAATTATAACCTTACCTTGGCATTGAATATACAATTTTCATAAGAAAATATGCATTGTCCGTTGAACCATAATATATTTAAACACGAATAGTGCTAAATGTTCCGGCATAACTCAACAAGATGACAGTGTTTCGCCCCGGTGTGCTATTGGGCTCTTAAGTTGGTTAAAGCACACCTCACCAAGAGGCTGTCTAGTGCACACTGGGAAGGCCATTGCAAGACGTATTTGATACATGTGTATCCGCGTCACGAGCAAGCCAGTGCACTATGGGAGTCGAAACTCCATTCCAAAGCAATTATAACCTTACCTTGGAATTGAATATACAATTTTCATAAGAAAATATGCATTGTCCGTTGAGCCATAATATATTTAAACACAAATAGTGCTAAATGTTCCGGCATAACTCAACAAGATGACAGTGTTTCGGCCCGGTTTGCTATTGGGCTCTTCAGTTGGTTAAAGCACACCTCACCAAGACACTGTCTAGTGCACACTAGGAAGGCCATTGCAAGACGTATTTGATACATGTGTATCCGCGTCACGAGCAAGCCAGTGCACTATGGGAGTCGAAACTCCATTCCAAAGCAATTATAACCTTACCTTGGCATTGAATATACAATTTTCATAAGAAAATATGCATTGTCCGTTGAGCCATAATATATTTAAACACAAATAGTGCTAAATGTTCCGGCATAACTCAACAAGATGACAGTGTTTCGCCCCGGTGTGCTATTGGGCTCTTCAGTTGGTTAAAGCACACCTCACCAAGACACTGTCTAGTGCACACTGGGAAGGCCATTGCAAGACGTATTTGATACATGTGAATCCGCGTCACGAGCAAGCCAGTGCACTATGGGAGTCGAAACTCCTTTCCAAAGCAATTATAACCTTACCTTGGCATTGAATATACAATTTTCATAAGAAAATATGCATTGTCCGTTGAGCCATAATATATTTAAACACAAATAGTGCTAAATGTTCCGGCATAACTCAACAAGATGACAGTGTTTCGCCCCGGTGTGCTATTGGGCTCTTCAGTTGGTTAATGCACACCTCACCAAGACACTGTCTAGTGCACACTGGGAAGGCCATTGCAAGACGTATTTGATACATGTGTATCCGCGTCACGAGCAAGCCAGTGCACTATGGGAGTCGAAACTCCATTCCAAAGTAATTATAACCTTACCTTGGCATTGAATATACAATTTTCATAAGAAAATATGCATTATCCGTTGAGCCATAATATATTTAAACACAAATAGTGCTAAATGTTCCGGCATAACTCAACAAGATGGCAGTGTTTCGCCCCGGTGTGCTATTAGGCTCTTCAGTTGGTTAAAGCACACCTCACCAAGACATTGTCTAGTGCACACTGGGAAGGCCATTGCAAGACGTATTTGATACATGTGTATCCGCGTCACGAGCAAGCCAGTGCACTATGGGAGTCGAAACTCCATTCCAAAGCAATTATAACCTTACCTTGGCATTGAATATACAATTTTCATAAGAAAATATGCATTGTCCGTTGAGCCATAATATATTTAAACACAAATAGTGCTAAATGTTCCGGCATAACTCAACAAGATGACAGTGTTTCGCCCCGGTGTGCTATTGGGCTCTTCAGTTGGTTAAAGCACACCTCACCAAGACATTGTCTAGTGCACACTGGGAAGGCCATTGCAAGACGTATTTGATACATGTGTATCCGCGTCACGAGCAAGCCAGTGCACTATGGGAGTCGAAACTCCATTCCAAAGCAATTATAACCTTACCTTGGCATTGAATATACAATTTTCATAAGAAAATATGCATTGTCCGTTGAGCCATAATATATTTAAACACAAATAGTGCTAAATGTTCCGGCATAACTCAACAAGATGACAGTGTTTCGCCCCGATGTGCTATTGGGCTCATCAGTTGGTTAAAGCACACCTCACCAAGACACTGTCTAGTGCACACTAGGAAGACCATTGCAAGACGTATTTGATACATGTGTATCCGCGTCACGAGCAAGCCAGTGCACTATGGGAGTCGAAACTCCATTCCAAAGCAATTATAACCTTACCTTGGCATTGAATATACAATTTTCATAAGAAAATATGCATTGTCCGTTGAGCCATAATATATTTAAACACAAATAGTGCTAAATGTTCCGGCATAACTCAACAAGATTTAGCACTATTTGTGTTTAAATATATTATGGCTCAACGGACAATGCATATTTTCTTATGAAAATTGTATATTCAATGCCAAGGTAAAGTTATAATTGCTTTGGAATGGAGTTTCGACTCCCATAGTGCACTGGCTTGCTCGTGACGCGGATACACATGTATCAAATACGTCTTGCAATGGCCTTCCCAGTGTGCACTAGACAGTGTCTTGGTGAGGTGTGCTTTAACCAACTGAAGAGCCCAATAGCACACCGGGGCGAAACACTGTCATCTTGTTGAGTTATGCCGGAACATTTAGCACTATTTGTGTTTAAATATATTATGGCTCAACGGACAATACATATTTTCTTATGAAAATTGTATACCTTTTTGTGGGAAGCATCTTTTGACTGAACTACAAGGTCATCAGCCCAATAGTTTGCAGGTAGCGGCTATGTATGTGTGCAAATCGATTCCCCATATCAATTCAAACACGGTGAAACCGAATTGAATGAAATTTTTTACAGAGGTAGCACTAACAAAGGGCACATCATATTCATGTATAATATCCGTATAGCTCGTTGTATTTCAACAAGCTACTACAACCAACATTCAATTATACTCCTTGAAAAGGACAAAGAGTTAACAACAATACCCATGCGGTTAGGAGAAAGTAGGCTATACGTTCTTTGCCGAACATCTTGTTTTGTTATTAAATTTTAACAAAGGGTCTTAGCATATGTTTTGGCCCGTATCACACAACACTCGCTGGCAAGGAAGCTGCTGTAATCGCTGGTACAAAATCCTGTATGTTTCTTTTCTCTTCGTCAGTACACCTGCTTGTATGACCGAAGTGTATCACACGTTAGCATTTTGTACGCTCAGTTGTATGAAATAAAACCGAAGGGCTGTCGTTTGAGGGCATTATTTGCAGTTCTTTCGCCTTATTAACGCAAAGCGGTCGCGAAACTTGCTTTAAGTAAATTAGAAAACATGCCAGGTACTGAATGAATGCATTCCAATCAATATTTAAGATCTAACTGTAATAATTGAATGTTTTACCATACGCGTTAATATGAAGCGCAACAAAAACCTCCAGAGTGTGTTGGAAATGTGTGCAAGTGTTATTGCGTCCGCTCGCTCTTTCGAAGATCCCGGGATCAAGACTATCCAACGGCAGATTTTTAAATTATTTTTAACTATTTTATTATACCCTCCCTACCTCGGACAGCAAAATTTCAACTTGGTTTTGTTCACATTATCTACGAAGACGATAGGGAAAGTTATTTTTTTGTCTCCTTTAAATGGTTATTTTCCCTAAATACTGTTCAAAATCATGGATGGATACTAATTTATTCGTTATAATTATTAATTTTTTAGTCGATTTTACCCTCCAGGTTAGTTTTTCCCACGGACTCAGCGAGGGATCCCATCATTACCGCCTCTACGGTCAGTGTCCTGGAGCTTGAAACATCTCGTCTGGGGATAAAATTGGGGAGTGGGATCAGCACCTCACCCAGGCGGTCTCACTTGCAAAGCGAACAGGGTCATCTTGAGGGATGGGAAGGGAGGGGAAGATCGGGAGGGATAGGCAAGAAAGAGGGAAAGAGGCGGCCGTGGCCGTACGGGAGGTAACATCCCGGCATTTGCCCAAAAGCGAAGTGGAAAAGCACGGAAAACCATTGAGGATGACTGAGGTGGGAATCGAACCCCTTATACTCATTTGGACCACCCGAGGCTTAGTAGACCCCGTCCCAGTCCTCATACCACTTTTAAAATTTCGTGGCAGAGCCGGGAATCGAACCCAGGAGGTCCGGGGTGGCAGCTAATCACGCTGACTACTACGCAACGGAGGCGACTCTATTCGTGATAATTAGAATTTTAATAGTTCAATATTTATAATAATATTGCACGTTCTGTAATTACTGCCTTGCTGCGAGGCTCAGCGGTAACGTTCTCGCTTGCTGTGCCCAAGGTTGCAGATTTTTTTTGGTATTATTGTATGTTTGGAGCAGATGCTCTCGTAGTTCTGCCCCTTAAAACCTCACTAACTAACTATTACTGTAAGTGTATAGCAAGCGCTTTTCGCTACCCACGTCTGAGTGAGTCGGAGTTTTCCTTTAAACAAAGGTGGTCAAAATTTCGAACACTTGCTACCTTGAATATACAGGATACTTTGCTTTCGTTCTACAGATCATTATGTCGTTGTCCAATCTGGCTGCGTACCATCGGATAAGTACGGTCCTGTTGAGGACCAAATAAAAATCACTCGTTGGAACAGATAGATATGCGTCCATAGTATATCCACAATAAACGACATTAAGAAAAAAAATGTACTAGTTTGAGGTTCGAACCTACTACAATGCGACTTCGTTGACGCTACTCTAGCAATTCTTGATTTGGCCACCATAGCTACCGAGAACCATGGCGTATTTCTGGCACGTATTGAATCTATTCGTAGACACTTCCTGTCCAAACGTAAGAAGGTGTTATTCGGAGCTCTGGTCGTTTCAATCATGCATTATATTTAAGGTCATTGAAAGAACACTGCCACTATTGATTTCTACTATATTCGCGAGGATGTACTCAACGGTAAAGTTGTACAATGCACGTAAAGGTGCAGGTACTAATGATTTTAGGATGACTGGGATACACGCGGTAGTTGGGTTGCCTTCCTCCAAAAAAAAATAAGGGGCTGGTGGACCACACTGTATATACGTAGAATACCACAGGGTATTACAGCATTTCAACACGCTAACACAGCGATTTCCTTCGCCGTCCCTGAACCACGCTAGAGTCCGCTACTGTACAACCAAAATAGCTTCTGACACGTAAACCAAATTCTATTCTTTATATTACTAATAATGCATATTTGGGTCATTAACCTGAACATTGGCTAAGGGATGGGTGTAGGAATCCTTAGCCAATGAACTAGTCCGTTTGTTGTGTGAGCTTGCAATAAAACGTGCTGTATAATTCGTATTTATTTCTCATTAGGTTATAAGTATTAGGCTATGTTATGTATTTATATGGGTAATTAATTATATATCGGCTTCGGTGGCGTAGTTGGTAGCATGCAGAGCTTCTATGCCCAAAATCGCGGGTTCAAACCCGGCCGAAGTCGTCGGATTTTTTAAGAGCGTTAAAAATCCCTCAGAATGCCTTTCTTCGGAGGGGAGGTAAAGCCATCGGGCCCATGTCATAGATTTATGGCATGTAAAAGAACCTTCCACTAACTACACTTGTGTGAAGCTAACATTCGTAGGTTAGATTTGATAACGCTATATTAGCTTCAAAGTTCACCGCTAGGTGCTGGCTGCGGTGGTATCTAGTAGCCAAGTTCACAGCTTGGTGTCGTCAACGGTAGCAATTGGTAGCAAAAGTAGGAACTACTTGAAAATTGATCGTCTGCAGTCCTTACCTGAAATTCAGATAACACACACTAATACAACCATCACAATTAACACCGGTTATCAGACAGATTCTACACACACGCAAAGAACACGGGGCTACTTGACCGCGTTGTCGCAGCCCCTAAAGTGAGGAACCAACCAACCATCCATGGGTAACGATAAAACAGTAAATAAAACAGAAATCTCTACTTACAATTAGTATAAAACAAAGTCCCCCATTCTTGGATGTTACGGGTAAACTCGAGAACCACTGGCTGGATTTTAATGCGGTTTTCACCATTCTGTAAAGGATATCTCGAGGATGATTTCTGTAGAAAATAATTTATTTATGATCAAAGGAAGCCGAGCAAAAACGATTTCAGTGAAAAGGTCGAAAAAAAAAACCATCAACCTGGCGTCCGAGTGCTTTGTAGGCTTACGCTGGGCAAACCGTTAAATGTACCTAAATACTATGAGTGTAAGAATTGTTCAGTATGAAAAGTTCTACAAAAAAGTCCGCGAGAGCATATGTCTATCTTCAATACATCGCCCACTATAAGTGTTTTTACGTTTTAATTTCTTCCAACCATGTCCATTCAACTACTGAGGTGACAGTTTACGAGCTTGCTACGGGCGAGTATATCATCCCTGTTACAGCCAAGCTAGCGGGTAAACCTATTGCCCCGGTTACAGCCAGCAGCAAACCGTTGAGTCTTGTTGAGTTAAGACTTCTGAGAAGGGTGGTTGTGTTTGGAGTTTCCCTGGAAGTGCAACTCGGGTTTTCTTCATTTCGCCTGTGAAACACAGTCAAGGGGGATTTGAGTTTCATTCACCTCGCCATTTCCTGGAAGTGCAACTCTCATTTCACCGGTGAACTTTTCGTTCCGCAAAATTCACAGTCAGTTTAAGATTGGACGGAAGGGGGATTATATTATATTGAATTATACTGATTGGAGTATAATCTTTACTTAGTATAAACAAAGTCCCCGATTCTTGGATATCACGGGTAATCTCGAGAACCACTGATTGGATTTTGATGCGGTTTTCACCATTCTGTAAAGGACATCTCGAGGAACGTTTCTGTAGAAAATAATTTATTTATGACCAAAGGAAGTCAAACACTAACGATTTCAGTGAAAAAGTCGAAAAAAAACTGGCGTCCGTGCGCTTTTTGGGCTTTTTAGGCTTACGCTGGGCAAACCGTTAAAAATATCTACAGTATATACTATAAGTGTAAGAATTGTTCAGCATGAAAAGTTCTACAAAAAAGCCGGGAGAGCATATCTCTATCTTCAATACGTTTTCATTTCTTCCAAAAATCTCCATTCAGTTACTGAGGCGACAGTTTACGAGCTAGCTAGGGGCGAGTCTATCACCCCAGTTACAGCTTAGCTAGCGGACGAGCTTATTGCCCCAGATACAGCCAGCAGCAAACTGTCGAGTCGTGTTGAGTTAAAAACTTTAGAGAAGAGTGGTTGAGTTTGGAGTTTCCTTAGAAGTACAACTCGGGTTTTCTTCATTTCGCCTGTGAACTTTTCGTTCCGCAAAATTCACAGTCACGTTAGGATTGGACGGAAGGGGGATTTGTGTTTCATACACCTCACCATTATTAAATTACGTCTGACAAGAATTTGTTGCATATGCATCTCCATGATAATATAATTAATAGTCCAGTCAGTGATTTTAACCCATCATGACGAGACGTAAAACGGATATTGGTCGTTGTTCGTTGACATTGAAAAAAAAAGCGCTTATCACGTAACGCATTCATAAATGTTCCCGGGCGAAGCCAGGTCGGGTTGCTAGTAAAAAATAAATAAACAAATTTTACAGATTTCAAACCGCGGCTATAGGGATGAGAACCAAGCAACTAGACCACTCGACCGAAGTGCCACATTAATATAGGCAGTCCATAATAGGTCCAGGAAGTGCCGTAATGATTGGAAATAAGGAAAATCTTTAGCGTAGTATAACGTACAATACACCATGTTGAATATCAACAAGCTACTATACTGCTTGATAATGACAAAGAGTTATAATTATAAAGTACAACTATTGAGACATGACTGTGTCACAATTCCTACACGCTAAAGTGTGTTGGTTCGATGCTCTGTCGAAGTTATATAAAAACGTTATCTACAAAAACTGTTGGCAAATGCATTAATCCTCAGCAAGTGCAAATCATACGATATTTTGTGGTTCCTCCACCACTAAGAGTACATGTTATCAATAAAGCCTACCTAGGAATGTGCGTCTTAAGGTCATAACTAATCTAATCCCCAAAAACAGGATCGTGCATAAAAATATGTTCGGCAATCTGCCAGACTCACGTGTGCTCTTCATATTTTCTTGCATGGTTTAAGTAGCAAGCTAGGCATGTAGATGGAATACCTGTAGTCCACGGGCTTGGTTTATAGTGCGATCCAGCCATCGCTAATCCATTTGTAGTGCGATACAACCGTCGCTAGACCATTTGTGATGCGATCCAACCATCGCTGAACCCCGCCATCCTATGGGGTTTGTTACTCCATCTCTACAGTTATAGTTGAATGAATAATTGGCATTTCTTCTGTACAATAAATGTGCGTTAATAATGCCATGATGCCGTGAGATTTGGTTGCACTGAATTTACTATTACGCCTCAATTAGCAATTGCACTGAATTTGCACTGGTGTAGCGGTTAGCAAGTTATAAAGGCCATTGGTTTTCCGCTCACAGAATTTAGATCTTGTATCTTGTGCTACAGTACACACTAAAAACTGGTTTACTTTAAATTCACACGTAAACTGTCCTTCACTGTTCTGCACTGTTCTATAAATTTCGCTGCACTTATGAAAACGTGGTTTGGCAGTGTGTTCAATGCCTGTATTAGATAGTACTTAAAATTTCACAAATATTCAGAATTTACTATTTCTGATGGTTTTAAATGCACTCAGCAGTTATACTGCACGCAAACGCGTATCCTTATGTATCACATTGAGTTCAATGATACTGATATTCCTCGATTATGTCGAGCACGTTTTGACGTTGTTCAGGACCATGCCTGTCAAAGGTTACACGTCAAGCTATCATGCTTGCGATAGGAGAACGACTGTTTCATCAAGATGCCGGATAGACTCTCTAGTCAATAGTCAAGTGTGCGACTATGTAAATATCTATGGCATTCACTAGGGATCATTCATAATCATGTCTCTTATTTTTAATAAATCGTATTCTTCTTCTGTGCATTGAAAATATTTACAACATCGGTTAATAATCATGTGTTTTACAAAACATCAAAAATATAATCCACTCTCGGCGCGGCAACTCATATAAGTCAAATGAGCGCTCAATCGGCCTCCTCCATGGATGGTGAACTCTACATGAGCCAAAGAGATCACATGGCAAATGTGACATCGGGTTCAGTATGTCCAAAGCAAAAGACCAGTGACTCCATAGATTCAAGATGGTGGCTAGGCGTACCATTAAATTATACAAATTAGTAACTCCGGTTGTTATTGCACGATTAAGGCAAAACTTGTTAGAAATGGTGGATTATTATAAGAGGCGTCAGTAGTGTTAGTGATAAATTTACTAATCTGAATATAGCGTGCAGCGGCCATCCCGAAACTCCATAATTTAAAAATAAACAACTTTCTATGTTTTAGAACAATATAACGAAAATTAGTGATAAAATAGAAACCTACGCGCCATTGTATATGGAGTATCGTATGCCCTAAGGAAAATAACAACGGCTTTGAATTTTCGAGATGATGCGGTGGTTGGGCGTAATATTTTACGTAATAGTGAATCATTCAGACTGTAATTGAGCAATTAAAACGAAACTTAGTAAAAAGATGTACATTATAAGGGACCTTACTGAAATAAGCTATAAGAATATCACACCGAATACAATGCGAGGCGGCCACCTCGAAAATTTAGAATATGGTTATGAATAACTCAAAAAAATATTTTTAAGATAATACGAATATTAGCATTAATGAAGAAACTTGTGTCTTACTATGACCAAGTCAAATGAACAGCGACTCCATACGTTCATGATGGTTGCTGGGTGTATTCTTAAAATTTGAAGAGCATTAACGCACGATATAATAGCACAAGTATTGAGACATGTAGTGAGAGAGGAGTGTCATATAAAGGGCATCGCATCCATTATTCATAGTATTATGACATGACACTGAATTTAGCGCACAGCGGCCATCTTGAAATTGTAAAATATACAAACAAATAATTCTAGATATTTTAGAGATACAATAACTCAAATTAGCATCAATGTAGAACCATATATGGGCTTTGTGTGCTAAAGGCAAGAGACCCAGATGGTGGGTGAGCATAGGCTACTATTAAAACTTAAAAATCAATAACTCAGGATTCAATTGCGCAATTAACACGGAACTTTGTAAGAGGGGAGAAACATATAATATACCTCGCTTCTATTAATCATAAGACTATCACATTGCATATAGCACGTTGTTGCCATCTTGAATCTATGAGACATTTCACTAGTTATTTCAGTTACAACGACAAAACACAGCAAATAGTCTCACATAAAAGGCTCTCTCTGCGGCAGATGTAAGATAATCAATTCTATACATTCAAGATGGTGGAAGGGCGTACTTTTCTAATGTTTCAATCAATTCCTTTGGATAAAAGAAATGCGGAATTACAATAAAACTCAGTAAAAGGGAAGTCTTATGTCGTGAACAACACTTAACGTTCATCACAAATACATTCAATTATACTCCTTGATAAGGACAAAGAGTTGTAACTATACCCATATATTTAGAAGAAAGTAGGGATTGATTGAAACATTAGAAAAGTACGCCCTTCCACCATTTCGAATGGATAGAACTGTTTATCTTACGTCTTGACTGAACATCTTGTTTTCAAATCAGAAAAGATCTTAGAATTATATTTGAACCTGCGCTTCCTTATTTGGGAAATTTTTAATAAAGAAATTAGATAAGTTATGTAGATTTCGTATAATGGCCGCATGTACATTAAAAGAATATATCATATCCAATAATATCGGTAACTTATATAGTGTTAGTGTGTGTATATAAACATGTTTTGCTTAGAGCTCGATTTCAAGTAAAAACGTTTCCAATAACAACTAGCTCTGCTGTAATGATATTTCTACTCATGTTTTATTACCCTTACACGAATTTAGCGTTATCACTTGTTGTGTATACCCTACGCTATTAATTGATCCAAGACCGTAGCTAACCAAGCTTCTGATGATGTTCATGTAAACTACCCATGAAACTATGTGCATACGTCTAGTGGAATACCGAGACGCAATAGTTTATCAAACAGGGAAATATGCATGGTACTTCGAGGTCCTCGACCCGCAATTACAGTTAATTTCCGATTTTATTTCCTTTTGATGTTGACAATTGTGGCAACATATTGACATATTTACAAAGCATACTATTATACATTAAGTTATCATAAATCCCTATTAGTTTTTGAAAGTAAACAGTGTATGAGTTATTCAAAAGTACTCGCCGTAGGGAAAAGTAGAGTCAAACAAAATTGAAGAATTGTCTTGACGTAATTGTGTCCTTAGAGGTGTCCTTGTACTCCTAGAAATGGTATGAAGAGCGAGGAATCATTAGTTGGGAACTCCAATTATGTACGCCTTTATATGATGGAATTCACATATATTACACAACATTTATCTACAGTTTCTCCCTCTGATATTTAATGAGGTCAAATAATTAAGATTTAACGAATTTGGCACAAATAGGCCTACAGCATACGGACACAACTACTAAACTCGGGCCTACGTTATGCATTTTTAAGTTCAATAGTTTTAGTATGTTTTAAAACCAAGATTTCAGTCTGATATAATACAACACATTGTTCTAAGAAGAAATAAGTAACCTATTTTGAAATTTTCTACTGATATTTTCCATTTAAACACTCTTCCTGCTATTCAATGAATTTCCATGTGAACGAAATACCTATTGGCACACGATCTACTTTGTAATAAATAAGAGAGCAAAAATGTCAAACTGGAACTAAATAAACAACAAGTAGTTCCCTGAAGTACTATACAGCCTATTTTCATATATCCTACTTATATTAACTGCCACTATCAACATACAACATTTCAGTTTGATTGCTGTAATATGTTCGTAGATATTGCGAACCATCTAAATATTGCGGATGGACGCCATGTTGGATTTTTATATATGTAGGTCTTAGAGTTATGTATTGTTACATGAAGATTATTGTGTACGTGTAGCATTCAAGCATCAATCGCATGATTAGGACCCAAGAAGTAACAAGGAGATTTTAAAATTTCGCACAGCTGCCATCTTGAGGTTATGGAAACAATTGAAATAAATTAGATGCCAGTGGATTAACATTCATATAAGGATTTACTGTACCAAGATTCACTGCACTCGGATGGTTAAATTGCGAGAAACGTCCATGTGAATATTTATAGTTCGCGTCGCCGCCATGTTGGATTTGTGACCACCAGGTTATTTAAAGTCCTATAGGTGAACTTATGTTCATAGCCCCTATGAACATAAAGAAATTCAGTTTGATTGCTATAATAGATTCGTAGATATTCAGAGCCGTCTAAATATTTCGGATGGTCCCCATGTAGGATTGTTAAATGTATAGGCCATAGAGTCATGTACCATTAAAGGAAAATTATTGCGTAGGTTCATTATTCAAACTTTCACTTCTATCGCATGATTACGACACAAGAAATAAAAACTTAATGTTAAAATTCGCAAAGCCGCCATTTTGAGGCTATGTAAACAATTGAACTAAATTGGATACCAGTGCATTACAATGTGTATAAACATTTCCTGTACCAGATTTCATTGCGTTTGGAACATTAAATCGCGAGAAAGGTCTATTAAAATTTTTAATTCGCTTGGCCGCCATGTTCGTTTTGTAGTTAACCGGTTTTTCAAAGTCATATAGATGAACTTCCAGTAGTGCCCTTTATCTCCGTACAAAATTTCAGGGTGATACCGCTAATAGTTTCAGAGATATAGAATGCCGGTGAAATATTTCGCACATCCGGCATCTTGTGGTTATGTAAACAATTGAACAAAGTTTGATGTCGGTGCATTACAATGTGTATAATCATATACTGTACCAAGTTTTATTGCGTTTGGTTGTTTAAATCGCGAGAAACGTCTATTTAAATGACGCAAATTCGCGTGGCCACCATGTTGGTTTTGTAGTTACCAGTTTTTCAAAACTCACATAGGTGAACGTCTGGTGGTTTCCTTTATCACCGTAAAAAATTCCAGGGTGATATCAGGAATAGTTTCGGAGATATTGAATGCTGGTGAAATATTTCGCACAGCCGCCATGTTGGATTGGTGAGACGTAACAAAATTTGAAGGGCACGGTCGGGATCGTCCGGAACAGTGCTATGAACTTACCGAGTTTCATTAAAATCGCTCAAGCCGTTTAGAAGTTATTAGGGGACACACACACACACCTCACACACACACGGACAAAAGGTGATCTCATAAGCCTATTTTTTCAAAATTGAAAATAGGCTAACAAGTAGTTCCGTGAATAACAGTACTGCCTATTTTCATATATCCTACTCATGTCAATCGCCTCTATCTACATACAAAATTTCAGTTTAAAGGTTGTGATTGATTCGTAGATATTGAGAACCGTCTAAATATTTCAGATGGTCGCCAGGTTCGATTTTGATTTATGTACTATTACATGAAGATTATTGTGTACGTGTGGTATTCAAACTTCAATGGCATGATTAGAACACAAGAAGTAAAGACGAGATTTTAAAATTTCGCACAGCTGCCATCTTGTGGTTATGAAAACAATTGAAATAAAATAAATGCCAGTGGATTAACATTTGTGTAAGCATATAACGTGCAAAGTTTCACTGCACTCGGATGGTTAAATCGCGAGAAACGTCCATTTAAATATTGATATTTTGAGTCGCCGCCATGTTGGATTTGTGATCACCAGGTAACTGCAAGTCCTATAGGTGAACTTATGTTAATAGCTTCTATGAACATAAAAAAATCAGTTCGATTGCTGTAAAAGATTCGTAGATATTGAGAACTGTCTAAATATTTCGGATGCTCGCCATTTTGGATTGATATATGTATAGGCCATAGAGTTATGTATCATTAAAGGAAAATTATTGCGTAACTTCATTATTCAAACTTTCACTTCGATCGCAAGAAATAAAACTTAATTCAAAAATTTCGCACAGCCGCCATATTGAGGTTATGTAAACAATTGAACTAAATTAGATGCCAGTGCATTACAATATGTATAATCATTTACTGTACCACATTTCACTGTGCTCAGAAAGTTAAATCTTGAGAAAAGTCTATTAAAATGTTTCAATTTCGCTTGGCCACCATGTTCGTTATGTACTTTACAGGTTTATGAAAATTACATAGATTAACTTGTACTAGTGCCCTTTATAACCGTACAAAATTTCAGGGTGATATCTGTAAAAGTTTCGGAGATATAGAATGCCAGTGAAATATTTTGCACAGCCGCCATTTTGTGGTTATGTAAACAATTGAATTAACTTAGACGCCAGTGCATTAAAATGTGTATAAATATTTGCTGTACCAAGTTTCATTACGTTTGGATGGTTAAATCGCGAGAAAAGTCTACTTAAAAATCTCAAATTCACTTGACCGCCATGTTGGTTTTGTAGTTACCAGGTTTTTGAAAGTCTCATAGGTGAACTTTTAGTAATGTCCTTGATCACCGTACACAATTCCAGGGTGATATAGGTAATAGTTTCGGAGATACTGAATGCTGGTGAAATATTTTGCACAGCCGCCATGTTGGATTGGTGAGACACAATATAATTTGAAGGGCACGGTGTGGGTCGGCCAGAATGGTGCTATGATCTTAACGAGTTTCATTGCAATCGCTCCAGCCGTTTAGAAGTTATTAGGGGGACACACACACACACACGGACAAAAGGTGATCTCTTAAGCCAATTTTTTCATAAGATGAAAATAGGCTAAAAATTGCAGTAATTTGAGACAATAAACATAATATTATTTTAAGATGGCAAAATGGTCTTTTACTATGATACTGTCCTAAATTAAAACTTTTATCGTTGCTGAAGATAACTCACAACACACTTCCAGTAGTCGACTGAACAATATGTGACGAAAGTTACACGATGAGGCTTATCTGCAATACATGAATACTACACTTAGAAATTGTGCACCAGAATACTTAGTTTATGGCACTAGTTTATCAACTTACCGGGAGATCGGTTCGATAATCAGTAAAACATGTTCCTCTTCAGAAGTGAACATGCGTATAATCTATAACTTACGATACCTACAATAAAAAACTGGGAAAGATGACCCGCGTGTTACACCCCTTAAACTAATTACGCACTAGAATACAGGTTGTCTACAAAAATGTACTAACACTTTGAATGACTATAAAACATTATTTATGAACACAGAGACAAGTTTAAAGGCGTGAATTACAGAAGCGAAATGTAATTAAAGAATCATGTTCGCAAATATTAAAATTGATGACAGTAATTGTCCAGACAAAGCTGATAACGCAAACCAATGGATTCGCAAACGTCACGACACAGTTCATTTGGAATTTCGAGACATTGTCTTTCAATTTCCTGGTTCGTTGCATCAATTGTTATTGGTTTTGTGCGATAAACTCTGTCCATGAGGTATCCCCATAAAAAGAATTCCATAGGCGTGAGGTCTGGGGAACGCGCAGTGTAATAGTTACGGAGATACTGAATGCTGGTGAAATATTTTGCACAGCCGCCATGTTGGATTGGTGAGACACAATAAAATTTGAAGGGCACGGTCTGGGTCCAATCCATGTGTTTGGATAATGATAATGATCGTGTGGCCTCCGGAGAGGCCGAGTGCAAGTCTTTCTAGTTGACGCCCGTGGGCGACCTGCAGGTCGTAATGAGGATGAAGTGATGATGAAGACGGCACATACACCCAGTCCCCGAGCCACGGGAATTAACCCCAACAGCGTAAAATCCCTGATGGCTCGGCCGGGAATCGAACCCGGGGCACTTTGGGCCAAAGTCTAGCGCGCTAACCATTTAGCCACGGAGCCGGACATGTGTTTGGATAAGCTGCATCGAGGTGAACTCTTACATCGCAATGATAGTGGGGAGGTGCTCCATCTTGCTAAAAAGGAAATCTCGTCATCGATATCAGCGTTAGTGCAATTTTTTGAGACACCCTGTATATAACTTTCAAAATGGGTGATTATGATTATTACTGCGAGCTGCATATTCTGTAACGAGCCACAGGAGTTAATTTTAAGAAAGTGAAATGCATATTTTCTATAATAAAATAAAGTTTGAAAATCCAGTGCCAGTAGATTTGATCATTATGGTGGTTTACTTGGATCACTTGAAAAGGAAAAGAGACATAAAATATTTTTTGAAAATTTGAACTGCCACCGTCTTGAAATTTTTAAAACAAGTGAACACATAAGATGCCAATATTTCTTTTCTTTCTTTTCTTAGTCGTTTACCCTCCAGGTTGGTGGAACCCACGGACTCAGCGAGGGAACTCACCACTACCGCCTCTACGGGCAGTGTCCTAGAGCTGGGAACATCTAATCGGAGTGGATACAACTGGTGAGGTGTGATTGGCACCTCGCCCAGGCGGCCTCACCTGCAAAGCGAACAGGGGCCTCACGAGGGAAGGTAATGGATGGTCAGGATGGATAGGCAAGGAAGAGGGAAGGAGGCGGCCGTGGCCTTGAAGAAGGTACTGCCCCCGTAAATTGAATTATATTGAGACCACGATGGCTGTATTGGCAAATATGAGTAAAGTTATGGATGTCATAGTTATGACGTGGATATTCATGACGTAGGCACGGATGACGTAGACTTCATGCAAGTAGGCTGATTGAGCTGATATTCTTGGTGATGTCATGATTTTGTTCGAGAAAGATCGGAGATTTACGACGCAGTCGCAGGAAACAAGGTATTGTGCTAAGGAAGAAGTTACGCTATTGGAGGAAAGGCTCGATCCAATGAACGATAGTTTGGAAGGAAGACGGAGATTGCTGAAACTACGATATTTGATTACTTTTGGCATGCAGAATTGTGGAAAACTATTTTCAGTTATGGCATTGATTTGGAATTTTGAAGAAATTAATTTTGAGTTTTTGAGAACTCATAATCTCAGAACTCATAATCTCAGATCTCATAACTCAGAACTCATACTCAGAACTCATATCTCTCATACCGCTGATACCGCATATATATTTCAGATGTCATAGAGTCATTTTCGAGTGAATAAGTGAAGCAAGTTGTCTTTAGCGTGTGGTTAAAGCCCGGCGCATCGAACGAACACGGAGCAGTTCCATTTTACGCTGCTCGAAACTAGGTGAAGTTGAAACGCTCACATTAACGTTTCCACCAGATAAGATATCAAGCGTTAACTTCAGCCTTTATGATAATTCAATTGGGCAGTACAACATTGAGGTGTGTAGAAGATTTGAACAATTTCACAGTTATACTTCGAAAGATATTGGCACTTTAAGGCCGCCAACAAAAGTGATTTTCTCGCCACATGAGAAACACTTTTAAAATTCCACATTATACACTACGGCTGACACGTGGATTGCAACAGTGATATTGGAGAATACGTTTGGTAATACAACGATACAGTCTACTATGGAACATTATAATCTTGCAGTGCTTTCAATGATTATAACAGAAGTTGAGATGGAAGGCTAAGGCTTTAATGCAATTGGGACATATATCGTTGGAGTGAAATAACAGCATGGAACTTCGTTAATCGTCTTTCTACAAAAGCGAGCATGTAGTGAACATCCAACTACACTCATGCATCGTGAATCCATCGCTGAATTATACCAGATGACAGTGGAAATATTTTCATACTCCACGATTATGAATATTTCTGCGGAAATAACTACAATAAACTTCATGAAGAATTACGACCGGAACTTCAGGGAACTTTCAAGAGAGGCCAGGGTTGTCCCGGCTCACAAAGAAGAGTTTTGCCAGAAGGATGTTTTTCGTATACATGGAGCAGTGCAATTTTCGGAGGAGGAAGCAGTTCGATTCTCCGAGGACGCTGATTCCAGGTTCGAGGACGGAGCACATCTTCACGCTGGTGAAATGGAACCAACAGCAGTTTTCTTTGAAAACTTTCCTCTAGAACTTCAATCAACAGATAAGGTAGTCGTGAATGTTTCTTGTATTATTTGAGTCTTGTAGCGATATCTGAGCAACCATTTTTCCATATTTTATGTCCTATATTTTGCCCCATTTTCTTGATTGATATTTCTGTACTCAGTACACTTCGATGATTTATGCCTTTTTCTTCGATTTGTTGAGACATTGTTATGTCATTGGCATACTTAAATAATTTTGGATCAGTTGAGTCTGATATTAAATTCTTTCAGTAATTTGCATATTTTTGTAGTCACGATTTGACGGTAAAGTTAACGATTTGCTATGGCAGATTTGAATTCAGACAGCGTGTCATTCTATTAAAGTAATTCTATTCAGTAAATTACTTTGACCAATTTTCTGTCATCCTCAAGAAAGAAGAATAATTAAATGATTTTAGAGCGTTAAAATCTGTTACGATATCGACGATCTTTGAAATACTAGTCGTCTTATGAACATGATTGCAACATAGACATTTATCATTGCATTATAGACAATTTTAGGAAATATGAACTTTGATTACGATTTATTGAATACACTATAGTAATGAACATTTGATAGGAGTTTTTCTCAATTATAGATTGGAACAATAATGTTTGCATTCCACAGTCTAATTGTATTCTATTCGACTATTCATGCAGTTTAGATGAACTTTGATTGAAGATAGTATTTTTATACTGCGATACTTTGAAGATATTAATCTCAATTTTGATAGACCAGGGAGGAGTGTCTATTAAATTTATTTGTGATTGGCAAATTTTTACTTCATATCGATTCATGAATGAAACCCACGAAGGTTAAATAATAACAGTCATTAATACAATTGATGAATATAAGAATTTTTAAAGAGGAACAATGGATGTATAATCGTTAGTTCAGTGGACATGTAAAAGTCGCTGATGAATAATGCCCTTGAATAATGAAGGAGGTTCCCACAGTAATAAGTGAAGTTGATGAATTTATAAGTGGAGGATTTTTGTATGTAGTTTGGAAGATTTTTATGCCATATATATGAAGATATATGATGAATTTTGGGCCAATTGTTGTGCAATTTTGTGCGTTTTGAGCGAAGTATTTTCCCGCTGAATGTATTGTTCTGGTTCTTTGAAAGTTATTCATATGAAGATACTGTTAAAATTAACAAGAGTGTTAAATAATTTGAGAGGAAGATGTTGAATGGAGGTTACCGTCACAAATATTAATAATTATTATTAAACCTTATTAAACCTGAATTTGACAGTTAAATATAACTAACCTTCATTGGTCGATTATATCACCACGATTTAAGTAATTATCAACCGGATAAACGTGTGGTTTAATGTATTTCTTGTATAAATAATATAAACAATATTAATATTGTAAATAATTATGTAAATATCTTTGATAATAATTTGAAATGATAGTGATTAATAGAGGCGTGTATAAAATTTTCAATTGTCATTTGACATTGTTATAAACAATTTATTATTGTTATAAATAATTAATGAACTTTTGTTATTAACATTTAGAGTTTTGTTTTTATACTTTAAACAACGCTAGTTAAGCAAGTGGTTTGAACAATTAAACATGATTTGGGATTGTTGGAGTAATCCACTGGTGTTTGAATGGAGCATTTAAAACATTTGCGTGATAATATTTCAGTTGAGATGTGAACATTTACGTGTTTTGAAAAGGAGAGCCAAGCTCTGAGGTAACTCGCTTATGCTAGGGTTGAACGAACGGGGAGTCCACTTTGACGATGCAGGTGCATTGCAGCTGGCCCGGACAACTGTATGACAGAGGCCAAGGACGTATCCATAATAGCCTTGTGGCTATAAATAAAATGTGAAGTATATAAACACGCAAAACAATTGATATATGTGTCTCGTCCCAAATCCCGTTTCCATTCCAAGTGCATTATTATTTTTACGTTATTTTGAGCTTGAGAAAGCTGAAACATTGTATGTAGAGTATACAAGTCCTACAGGAGGACATGATTATATGGACGATGGCTTCTGATTGCCACGTGGATTATGTTGTTTTATTTTTGTTAAAATCATTCTTTATGTGAAATAAATTATTGTACAGTTTAAGGTTTCTCGTCTTCGTTCTGGTTCATTTTAAATATCATGGTGGAGGTTATTGTGTGGGCATACTTTAAGTGATCCAGTTGACAACCCAGTCCCCGAGATAAATTTAAGAGGTAAGTAAAGGTAAGTATGAACCCCCGTATATTTTGGTGTGTTCCACAATAATTTCTTGTTAACTATTGTGCTCTAATCTCGATAGTATCTGTCAGTGCCATTTTCATTGATGTAGCTGTGCCGGTGCGATTGATTATTGGCAATCCGATTGAGGGGGCGGATATCTGACAGCCTACTATCCGGATATCGGGTACAGTACCATCCCGGCATTTGCCCGAAGACGAGGTGGGAAACCACGGAAAACCACTTCGAGGATGGCTGAGGTGGGAATCGAACCCCCTCTACTCATTTGGACCACCCGAGGCTGAGTAGACCCCGTTCCAGTCCTCGTACCACTTTTCAAATTTCGTGGCAGAGCCGGGAATCGAACCCAGGACCTCCGGGGCGGCAGCTAACCATGCTGACCGCTACGCTACGGAGGCGACAGATGCCAATATATTTAGTTTTAAACATAGATTTGTTGTATTTGTATTTTAGACTACGTGTGGATTTTGTAAAAAATGAAAGTAGAATTATATTATCTACTCAGGCCAACTGCACATAAATCTATAGTGAACTAATAGCCTATATCTTTAGGTGTCGGTTGCATTGCATAATGGGACTAAACAACGCCTGGATTTTCATAAGAAACTGTCAGTGAGCGACATTTCTTAAACTTCTACCAGTCTCAAGGGTCAACATTTACTGGACCAATATTGCTGCCCTACTAACAATATCAGAGTAATTTACACAATTACGACGTGGATTGTGCGCCACAAAATGTGGGAACATAGTATGGATTTAACATCCTTTAAAACTAATGTTGTTTTAGAGAAGAGGGAGTGCCGAAATTTTGCCCTGGATTTTTAATTTGCTGGTAAATCTACTGACTTGGATCTCGCACATGGCAAATCTATTAATTGTGCTTGTAATGCATGGGACTGATGACCAAAGATATCTCAATCCCCTTCATGTAGCAGGATCCAATTTGTTCGCCTTCCACCTAGGCGGACCGGGTTCGATAGCCAGCCAACACACGAGGAAAAACGTCACGCACGGTAGTTCTGATTCCAGGTAAAAATTAGGTAATGTTGCTTATGTTGTGTTCATTTGCGACAGTGCAGTCATGTAGCCCCGTATACTTCGAGTTTGTGTATGATAGCATGTGTTATTGTAACGGCTGTACTAGCATTTGTATTTGAAATGGAGGCTAAGATTTGGCTAGGAGGCGGCCGTGGCCTTCATTTAGATACCATCCCGGTACTCGCCTGGAGTAGAAGAGAGAAACTACGGAAAATCACTTCTAGGTTGGTTGAGGTGGAAATCAAACCCGCCTCTTCTCAGTTCTGCCTCACGAGGCTGAGCGTACCCCGTTCCATTCCCCAGACCAGAATTACATTTCTTGGCTCGGGCCTCTGTGGTGACAGCCAAGAATTCTAGTCACTACGCCACAAGGCGGACCTTATAATCACGAGATTAATGCTCACGTACCACTACAAGGTTTCTTCCTTTCCTGATTGAAGCAACAAGCTTCTTCCATGTAAAGTACAAAGTTACACATAACATGCTTTTGAACTTCCGTGCGAAAAGAGTTCATATTTGAAAACCCTTCCTTTCACGACTAAATAACAGCACGGCCAGCAATACAATTTAGACAGTTTAGAACTGCCAGATAACCTATTCCACCTAGCATGTAAATGATGTGAAATGACGTGTATACATTGGCACACAATTGCAGTTCAGGTGTAGGCCTTGTCATACGTGTAAGATGAACTTTCTCACTGTATAGACGACGGCTGAAAGAAACTTCTAACAAACTCTCTATTATACAGTCATTGGCATTTAAAGCCCCGCATGTGTTTGTTCCATAATTTTCTTACAAAATCACAACTGGCACACTTAAAACAAAACACTACATAAAGATTCTTCAGCATACACACATTTAAATAAATCACACATCGAAAATACTACAACTTCTAAAACATATTCACATATATGCGCGGGATAATGTATATTTATTGTAGGCTATTTGTTCTTATAAACGCTTTTATTTATTTATTTATTTATTTATAGGGTACAGAAAGTCCCAGTGAGCTGATAGCTCAAGGGGGGACCGCCCTTTACAAATATGGCTTAGTAACTAACTTAATACTAGAATATACAAAGGTGGTAGGAACATTTATTCAGTGCTTATGAGTTCATCTATATTCTTCAACATATTGTTTCAGGAAGTACCTGCGTGCTTCCTTTTTGAATTTGTTTAAGTTTACAATTTGTCTCAGTTTAGGAGGTAAGTTATTATAAGTTGTGCTGGCTGAATAGGAAATACTTTTAATACCATATCTAGTTGTGTTTGTTGACTCCATGTATAACTGGTTTGCTGATCTTGTGTTATGGGTATGAATGTCTTTCCTGCATTGAAGTTCAGTATTAAGACTAATAAGACCATGTTTATATCTGAACATAAATAAAGCTTCAGAGTAGTTGAGCTGGCTTCGTAATGGCAATATGTTTGTCTCCTGAAATACTTGTACAGTCGGTTTCCTAAAATCATAACCATACATGATTTTAATTGCTCTTTTTTGGAGTACTTCGAGCTCATTTATTGATTCCTGTGTGCATTTACTCCATATTATGTTCATGTACATAAGGTGAGAATGAATAAGAGAGGCATATATGCTCCTTAAATGTTGATTGCTTATTCCATAATCCCTTAACCTTTTTAGAACACCAATTACATTCGTAATTTTCTTTTTCACATTTGTGACATGATCATTCCAACTCAGGTTATTGTCCAAAGTTAGGCCTAAATACGTGTATTGTTTAACCCGTCCGATGGGCGCATTGCCAATTTTAACTATGTTGGAAGTGTTTGAACTGTAAGCTGGTTTATGAAATAGCATGCATTTTGTTTTTGAGGTGCTTATGATTAAATTATTTTTTGAAAGCCATGTTGTTAGTATATTTAGATCCTTTTGCATATTCTCTATAATCCTTTGTTCACATGCGCTCTCGTAAAGTAGAAATATATCATCTGCAAATAGAAATATTTTACCAGTAAACTCTAAATAACCTATATCATTAATAAATATCAGGAACAGCAATGGTCCAAGCACTGACCCTTGTGGGACACCGCATTTAACATCAGAGATGGACCCTTTAGTTTTATTAATATTAACATACTGCTTCCTGTTAGACAGGTAGCTTTTAAACCACTCAAAGGCTATTCCTCTAATTCCTGAATTTGATAATTTACTTAGCAACAAGATATGGTTAACTGTGTCAAATGCCTTAGCAAGATCTATAAATAGTCCTGCTGCTATTTTATTGTTGTCTAATGCTTTATGTATAAGTGACACTACGTCAAATGCTACTGAATCAGTGCTATGTTTGGGAAGGAAGCCATACTGATATTTGAAGAAGAAATTGTTTTTTGTTAGGAAATTCAGGACTTGTTTTTTGATTACTTTTTCCAGTACTTTTACAACGGTCTGTAATTACTGGGATTAGATACATCACCTTTTTTAAATACTGGCACTACTCTTGCTAATTTAGGTACATTTATCTGGTATTACTCCTGTTTGCAGTGACAAGTTAATTATATCAGCAAGCAATGGAGCCAGATGATTGGCACATCTCTTAAGGAGTATGTTATTTATTCCATCGTCTGTGTAATTATTTTTGTTCGCAAGGTTTTGAATGATTTGTTTAACCTCCGTCACTTTTGTTGGTTTTATGTATAGTGAGTTACAGATCGTCTGGTTCGAAGGCAAAATTGGGCTCTTTGGAGTAAGATCTTTAACCAAGTTTTCTACAACATTTATGAAATACATGTTAAATGCTCTACATATATCTTGGCCAGAGGTGTATCGTACGTTTTCATATTCAATTTCTACAATGTTTCGTGTATTATGAGGTTTGCCAAGTATTTGATTTACTGCCTTCCACATTCCTTTCATCGTATTCCCTTCCCTAATTAAATTGTTGTAGTATAACTTTTTCAGTGCTCTTTTCATTCTAGTCACATCCCTACTACATTGTGTGTACTCTTTAATGGTTTCAGTTGAAGGGTTTTTAGTTTTAGTTTTTGCATACAAATTATTTTTTCTTTTTACCGCTTCCAGAAACTCATGTGTTACCCATGGATTATGTGTGCCTTTTACCTGTGGTTTTTGCTTAATATTTATACTAGCTGTCCTAAGTCCATTACTAATGAAATCACAAAGCTGATTATATGCTTCGTTGACGTCAGTAGATAGATTTGGCAATTTATTTTTTGAAAAGAAATTGTTCAGTTTGGCATAACTTATTTTCGTAAATGTTTGTATATTTGAACGATTATTGAATTGCGTAGGCTACTCACTTCTGGTTGTGATGTAATTTCAAGAATTAAAATATTATGCTCACTAAGGTCACTCATAACATTATACAAATAGAAGTTATCATTGGCAAAGTTAGAATGTATATGGTCAATTAAAGTTGAAGAAGTAGGCGTTATTCTTGTTGGCAGTCTTGTATTGCATGGATAAAAACTAAAGCAATTCAGTAAAGACGAATAGGCCCTGTGAATAATGCTGTCTTTTAGAAAATCTATATTATCGTCTCCGATGAGTAGTGTGTTTGGGTTAGTATTGCAAAGTATGCGTTCAAGGTCAAGCATAAATTCGTTTGCATTAGCCTCCCTTGGGTTATAGTAAGAAATTACACTGTATCCTCTGTGTTTCTGAAATATTTCAATTTGAAGTATACTGTGATAACTATTAATGGTGTTAATAACCTTGGTTGCCCATTTTCTAGATACATAAATTGACAGACCTCCTCCAGTCCCGTCTCGTGTTACATGGTGTGATTCAAAGCTTGGAATGTTATAATAGTGTGTTTCTTTGTCTGACAACCAATTTTCTGTTATGACTATTAAATCTATTTCTAAAATCTCGTCAATAAGGAGCATAATATCCTCGAACTTATTCCGAACACTTCGTGCATTGATGTAGATACATTTAAATTTTGAATTCAAAATCTGATTTTTAGTGTGTAAATTATAGTTTTCTATAGAAACACAATGAATTTCAACAGAGCTTAATGTTTCGTTGTGTTTATAATCGTCTACGTCCATTAAATCTATAAAATGCAACTTTGGATGTGTGATACCTGCAGTACTCAGCGGTCTAGCTGTATGCCTCTCACCAAGGCGGTCCGGGTTCGATTCCCGGTCAATGCATGTGAGATTTTCGAAGTGAAATGCCATGTCCTGTGGTTCGGATTCCACGTAAAAAGGAGGTCCCGTGGCTCATGATCGCTAGATTAACGGTCACGTTAAACTACACGCTTCCTTCCTTGCAGTACTTATTGTCCGTATTTTTTCTCGAGGTGGGCGATCTTCGCTTCACTGCAGATGAGTGTGCTTGGGCCATCTCGAGCTTCCCGGACATAAATCTTGCAGTCTCTTGTCCAGGTTCCGAATATCTTCCCATTCTGCTTCAGGATCCGGCATCTTCTTGCAATGTAGTCGTTCCTGGGTGATAGGTGGTCATTTATAAAAATATTGCGTGTAGGGCAATTCAGTTCAATGTCCTGGGTTGTTATAACTCTCTTCTGAATTCTCGCATTCACTATTTCGTCCTTCTTCCACCTGTTAGTGATTTTCACTACGATTCGCCCCACGTCCCCGCCTCTCGCCGGCAAACGATGAGCGACATCGATGTCGCGGAGTCCCAACTTAACACCCAATGCCCTGGAAGCTTGGATCACTAGGTCGTACACATTTTCCCTCGGCATTTCTGGCATTCCACTTAATATCAAATTGTTCCTACGCGTGTACTGCTTAAGGTCTTCTGACCCATCTAACGCTTGCTTCGTGTCATTGTTTATACTCGCCAACGATTTTTCCATTTCCAGTGTTCTTTTCTTTATCTCATTTGTGAGGTTTTTGAAATCTTCAAACTGCTCGTTAATGAATTCCGTGGCTTGCTTAATTATTTTTAAGTCCTGCATGAAAGTGTTCCTTAGTTCATTTACAGACAACTGTATCTTTTCTGTAACCTCCTTCACCAAGTCACAATCACTGAAATTGAGTGGTGGGTGACAATCGTCGCGATTGCATTTCCACACCTTTTGCGGATCACTTTTTATAGACTCGTAAGCCTTCTTAGAAAGTCTTGTGCATTCCTTGTGGAAATTACACCCACAATCCCCTTCACAACTAACGAATTCCTCTCTATTTTTCACTTTTTTCCCGCACGGAGAACAAACATTACTAGCCATAGCCGCCATCTTTATATCTTCTTTTAACTTCAAAGAAACCGGTGGTACTCAATTAAATTAGCCTCTGGCTGCGCGAGCCAGCGCGGTGTGTGGGCCAGGTATGCGGTGCGACTAAGCGCTCCTTAGCCTGGGGTTTAACTTGAATCGGGGTTAACAATTGGCGGTTTCTTGCGTAGTTTCAAGTTGTTAAACGAATAATTTTTATTTGATGTTGTGTATGCAATCATTTAAATATTTGGTAGTTTGATGTTATTTTGCGTGGTATAAATGTGTTAGTACCTATTTCGCTCCGTGTTTCTCAGACCATCGCCGCTCCAAGCTGTGTTTATTCTTGTTAGGCGCTGTCCAGTATGGTAAGAAACCGCTGGCCGTAACGGCAACTCACTCGCTATGAGCAATGGGCCTGCACGGAACAAGGGTGGGTGCGGAGAGATGGAGGGGAGCGGCGTAAGGCTGCCGCTTTCTCGTTCGGTTTCTGCTGCGTTGCCGCGTTGACTACCCACTAACCATTATTTCTTTCGATAAAGAAGAATGTGCATGAAAGTCATGATTGTTTGAATGCTTTGTTGAACCTGTAATAAAGTGTTATTTATTTTTAATGTAATTTTCTTGGGCTACCGCCGGTAGCCCTAAGAATACGCCCCTGCATTGTGGTGTTTGAAGCCATATTTTCAGTGTTGCCTTAGTAAACAAGAGTTTAGTGCTTTTCAGTCGGTCAACACGAATGTACCCAAAAGAGATGGGTTATGCCCTAATCCTGAAATATTTGAACCTTGCTGATAAATGTAATGGTCGATGATTTTACTTCCATGTAAACCTTGTTGACAAGTCTAATGGTTGGCGTTTGAAGGTCCATATCAGCCTTGTTGACAAGTGTAATGGTCGATGGTTATAGGTCCATGTGATCCTTATTGTAGAGTGTAATGAAATATGCTTTCAGGTAAATGTGAACATTGTTACAAGTGTAATGGCCGATGTTTTCAGGTCCATGTGAACCTGGTTCAGTAATGAAGTTTCATTGTAACGACTGCTATTGTAGTAGTGATGGTACGAGATATCGATGCACCAGAAAAATGTGCCTCACCAAACGTAAGCGAGGTAAGTGTATAGAACTAGGCCTAATATAATTTGTGAGAGTATTCTTCTTCTGGTTACCCAGGTTATTTGGGATTGCTACTCCGAACCTCGCTTGGATTAGTTGTATTTGGGGAAGCGGGGTGTTGAAGGCCGAATATCCTTCCCGTTGCCGTGTGTAAACATTTCCCCCTCAGTGAGGAAATTCAGACACTAGGGCAAGTAATTGGTATCATGCCTTTCCGGACAGTTGAATACGCTGTTCTATCTTGGGAACCACTGGATGGATTTTGATGCGGTTTTCACCATTCTGTAAAGGATATCTCGAGGAAAGTTTCTGTAGAAAATAATTTATTTATGACCAAAGGAAGCCGAGCAGTAACGATTTCAGTGAAAATGTCGGAAAAACCTGGCGTCGTGCGCTTTTTGAGCTTACGCTGGGCAAACCGTTAAACATACTGTATCTATATACTCTGAGTGTAAGAATTGTTCAGCATGGAAAGTTCTACAAAATGGTCCGTGACAGCATATCTCTATCTTCAATACATTGCCCACTATAAGTGCTTTTACGTTTTCATTTCTTTCAACAATTTCCATTCAATTACTTGCTTCAAGACCGTTTTTCGATCTAACTGTTTGGCTAGCGGACCGATCACCCCAGACACTGTCGAGTCAAGACTTCAGAGAAGAGTGGGTGTGTTTGGAGTTTCCCTCGAAGTGCAACTCGGCTTTTCTTTACTTCGCCTGTGAACTTTTCGTTTCGCAGAATACACTGTCAAGTTTAGATTGAACGGAAGGGGGATTTGCGTTTCATACACCTCACCATTCTTAAATTACGTCTGACAGGAATTCGTTTCATATGCTATCTCCATGATCATATAATTAATAGTCCAGTCAGTGATTTTAACCCATCATGTCGAGACGGAAAACGGATATAGGTTGTAGTTCATTGAAATCGAAAAATATACTTTTATCACGTAACAATGAAACTGAGCAAAAGATAATGTCTCGATTGTCACAAGAGAGAGAAAGAAAGAATTCACAAAGACAAATGGAGTCATCCCCGAAGTTCCTTTGACACAGGGAAGAATGTTTATGGTTTGTGGCAGTGGCGGCTCGTTGATAAAACATCAGTTGAAGAGCGAAACTCTAATTTCAGCAGTGCTTGATTGTTTGCATTTGTGAATATTGACATGTTCTTTTTCATATTTTAATGCCAAAATATTTTCTCAGTCGTCCTGAAAATGATTTCCGTGGTTTCCCCATTATCACCACCAGGCAAATGCTGCGATGGTTCCTTTCAATAGGTCCACGGCCGATTTTCTTCCAAAATCCCTTCCCTGACCCGTCCTGAAAAGGAAATGCATGGCCATTGCCTGCATTAATAGAATATATTTCCTTAATGTTCCCATGGGTTACAGTAAAGTTTAAAGATGATAGGAACTCTCTTCTAGAGGTTATGACGAGTGTGAGACCTCAAGTTGGAATATAGAACAATTTTAAATACAAGTCTCAAAATCTGCCTATTTAAAGTCACATTCTCATTATACATCTAAGTGCACATAGTTTTGCATTTTCCCTCAAGGCGTCAGATAACGTGTTAGTGTTTCTTTTGAGTGTTCAAAGTTGTAACTGGCACTTCAAATGTTCTTCACAGTCTTTGAATTTGTTCAACCCGCGCGTAGGCCTAATGACTTGGAAATCACCGAAACTTGTTTATTCCAGACACATTTTTACTAAAAAGTAAGCAAGTCTAACAGAGCAGGTTGTTTTTAAGAATACAACTACTGCACAATCATGTGAACTGTTCGAACCAAGATCCCTTGCAATGAAGGCAATAAGATTTGCCAGTTTTCTTGATACTGTATATTTTTAGTGCACAGTTCTATCAATTTATTTGGCGGTCCACAATTTAATAATTCCCCTTTGTCTTTGTCTTTCCACCTACAGGAGGGAATTTTTAATAAAATTAATACTGTGTGTTTCACTGGAATCATTATTACACTAAAAGCCATCAACTTTCATCAACGACAGGGTAATTAACGTTATAAATAAATACTATTTATTGGGAAAATATATACAAGCTTCAGCATAAAAGAAAAGAAGCCTGCCGCAATGCCAACTTTCATCAACTGGACTTGACGTATTGCCTTGCAGACACAGCAACGTCTTCACTCGACTGTCTAACGCTTAGATCATAAATACAATAGATGGCTGATGACGTCACATTTGTGAAACCAACATCTCAATCAGCTGACTAAAGGGAACTGCCGGGAACTGCGGATAGTTTGGAGCACTGAAATACTACACGTGACGATAGAATTGGGCTATTCTGTTCTATTCATTA
Source organism: Meconema thalassinum (assembly GCA_946902985.2). Taxonomy (NCBI): domain Eukaryota; kingdom Metazoa; phylum Arthropoda; class Insecta; order Orthoptera; family Tettigoniidae; genus Meconema; species Meconema thalassinum. The sequence continues at coordinate 652,014,610 of OX336390.1, forward strand.
CCGTACTAAGCCAGAATGGTGTATTACTGTGCAGCGTATGGATGTAAGGAGACGTTTAGGAAAAGATCGGGCATTTCTTTCCATATGTAGTCCTAAATTAATTCATTGTAAAATAACCCTAAAATTCTTGACTTCACTACTTGCATTTCTTTACGTTTCCTCTTAACTCCGAGACATGAAAGAAAAAAAATCTGTAAATGTATTACAAATTATTAAAATTTACTCTATCCCTTACTCCACTGAACAGGCCTATGAAGCAAAATTAGGACCATCACAACATCAAATAGCCTTCCTTTTCAATCATGTTCAGTGTCAAATTGCGGGTTATGTTACTGATGTGACGATGTAGTCTTCGATAATAAATACGCTGAGGTAATATTTGTCATCTTATTAAACGTATGGACAGTGCGTTTGGTTGAGGAAATTTTCAAATCCTTCTAGGATACATTGCAGCCCTAAATTAGTCAATTCGTAGGATTTCAAAGTTCTGGATTATTACTGTGAAGGTTTCTATGATTCGTGGAAAATGGAATTTTAAAGGAAACAGTTCATTGCTTGTAGTCTAATGATTTCCGTTGTAGCAAATGTAATGCATAGTTGTTAAAAAGCAACGCTTACTAAATCAATAGACTTCCTTATTTCCATTTGCCTATGTTTTGTTCACCTTCATAAAATACTGAAGTGGAAAGTAACGCTGAATAAGAGCTAATCGTACGATAACATTTTGTAAAGTAATGCACCGGTACTTAAATTAGCCAAAATACATTTTTTATGATGACAAATAAATTAGGAAATGATGTAGTAATAGATTGAACTTGTTTGGAGCTCTCGGGCGTACAATTAAAAATGACCAGCTACACAAACACAATTCTCTTCAAAAATCAGTAGGCCTAATTCAGAATTGGATTTGTTATTAATTATTTACAAGAGGGGATCCCGGATGTATGAGTATTACGGAACACGGCAGCCACTTTTTACACAAACACAATTCTGTTCAAAAATCAGTAGGCCTAATTCAGAGTTGGATTTGTTATTAAGTATTTATAAGAGGGGATCCTGGATATATGAATATTACAGATCACGACAGCCACTTTTTACACTAACACAGTTCTGTTCAAAAATCAGTAGGCCTAATTCAGAGTTGGATTTGTTATTAATGATTTACAAGAGGGGATCCTGGATGTATGAATATTATAGAACACGGCAGCCAATTTTTACACAAACACAATTCTGTTCAAAAATCAGCAGGCCTAATTCAGAGTTGGATTTGTTATTAAGTATTTATAAGAGGGGATCCTGGATGTATGAATATTACGGAACACGACAGTCACTTTTTACACTAACACAATTCTCTTCAAAAATCAGTAGGCCTAATTCAAAATTGGATTTGTTATTAATTATTTACAAGAGGGGATTCTGGATGTATGAGTATTACGGAACACGACAGCCACTTTTAACACCAAATATGTTACATTCTTAACCTTTGCTACCTTCCAGTACGTAAAGAAACATGCGATGCTTTTCCCAATGTCGTATAAATTACGAAAATGTGTGTTTAAACCCTCATTAAAAATCATTTCCCCACCAACTCCTATCACCTTCCATTACAAGTTTCTCTGTTTTCCCTTGTTGTTGTTGTTTTGGTTGCGTTGCTGGACACAGAAGTCTCTTCGCCCAATAACATCCAGTAGCCCTCGCAGTAAAATGCCGCAGCAAATTGGTCCATATGTTCAAAAACCACTAATCTCTTGGACTTCGTTTGTCACATTGAGAAACTGATGTCCACATCATCCTCTTCACTATAGGGGCTGATCTTTAGCACTGATGTCTAAAGCTATATAGTTATCGCACACGCCAAATAGGAGGAATAACGAAAACAAGATCTATACGTATATATATATGTGGGACCACAAGCCTAAAAACCACACCCAGGAGCACCAGAACAAATAACGGGAAGGATCCCCTAGGAGCCCACATATGATTTTACAATTGAACTGGAAGGTGATCCAAATATGACATAATGGCATCCACCAATGGAACTGTAGGACCATGTACAAGTGACGCGATGTTTAAAGGCAAAGGATAATCAAGTCGCCTCAATTTCTCCAACATAATGTCTCTCTGCAGATTGAAGGTTTCACACTGAAACAATATGTGATGTAATGTACCTCGTGCCCTACCACATACACACCTATCATTGTCCCTGAGATGCATGCGCTCCAAAGCTACTGGTGTAAGAGCGTGCTGGAACCGCATTCGAATGATGGTAATAATATGACGCCGCGAATATTTTCCGACCCGGAACCAAGGCTCCGTAGTTACAGATGGTTTTATTAAGAAATTTTTTTTTGCTTTACATTTTGCTATCTCGGTCCATTCATTTTGCCAAGCACTAACGACTCGCTGATGAATTATCGGTACTATATCCGGATACGGTATCCCGATATTATAAACTGTTCCCTGACCGCATGCCGCATTCTTAGCCCAGTGATCGACTGTTTCGTTTCCCGCTATATGACAATGCCCAGGAATCCACATGATAACCACGTCTTGTCCTGTGTGTGTGAATGTATGGAAATATTGCACTATTTGGTAAAGATACCAATTATTCGAGTGCAGAAAATGAGGTAAGGCATTAATAACACTCAAAGAATCCGTGCATATTAGCACGTGATGTAAACGCTGGGCATGAATATAGTGACAAGCCTGGCGTATAGCAAAGAGTTCAGCTGTAAAGATTGTAAGATGAGGGGGGAGGCAATAAGTGCGAGTGACCTGTAAGTCAGGAGAGTAAAAAGCCGACCCCACGCGATCCGGTCGAACCATTTTTGAACCATCCGTATAAAAAATCGTATAATTGGAATACAAATCCTGAATCTCTCGAAATGCACTAGAAATGATATTCGGATGATGCTTGAACATTTGAAATAGCAATGGAAAGGAATTATGCAGAATCTTAGGTTGGGTATGCAAAACCCTGTATGGGATTGTATATGGAAGTGCTAAACGGGTTTGTAACACATCCTTCCTGAAGGGTTGTAAAATCTCATAAGCCATGACAAGTGCCGGTTTATGTGAGCGATCTAAACGATTTCGTGCGTAACATTCCGTCAGAAGTTGTAATTTAGAGATAATCGGAGACGCCACTAACGACAATTTGTAGGCTAAATATTTACCCGCTATAAATGTGCGTCGTTGTGATAAGGGTAACTCACCGGCTTCCACCAACAATGCACTCGTGGGGGTGGAGGCCAAAGCCCCTAGAATTATGCGGATGGCTTTATATTGTAGTCTATCTAACATTAACAAGCGACTGTTCGCCATTAGATCGTAAAAGAAACTGCCGTAATCTAATTGTGAACGAATAACGTTCTTGTACACTGTCAATAATAAAGCGGGGTCCGCACCCCAACGACGCCTTGTCAAAGCACGAAGGACCTGTAACCGTTTTTCGATTTTAACTTCAAGATATTGTACCTGCCGTGTCCACCGGAGTTTATCGTCAATATAAATGCCTAAATATTTGATATTGCGCACAACATCTATGGTACCTTGTCGAAATAAAATAGGGGTCTGATCGTACCGCCGTTGATGCGTGAAAATTATAGCAGAGTTCTTACCCGGAGATGTTTCCAAGCCATGATTACTTAGCCATTCATGGGCTAGAGTTAATGCAAGATATAAATCTGTTCGACATTGATGTAAAGTGTCACGGGAACAATAAATTATAAAATCATCCTCATATTGTATGATACGGGCATAAGGCAAAATCACCGCTTATAATTTTTGAGTATAAATGGAAAACAGAAAACCACTAAGTATGTCCCCTTGCGGCAAGCCCTGAGACGTCTGACGGTGGTCCAGCATCCCCTCGGGGGTACGTAATATGAGACGCCGATGAGTTAAAAAATTGTGAACAATACAAAGAAATGGAGAGGGGAACTGAAGCTCCTGCAGTTTCCGTTGTAAAATCATGGGATCTACGGCATCGTACGCCCCCTTAATATCCAGACAAACAGCAATAGTATGATGTTTGCGTCCTTTAGCTAATAACACATCAGTTAAGAAAATCGAAATAGCATCTACAGTACTGCTACGTTTACGAAATGCGAATTGATACTTAGAGAATAAGTTGTAATATTCCATACACCATTGTAAACGTTGCAATAATACGTTTTGAAATATCTTCCTCACACAGGAGCCTAAATTGATCCCACGATAATTCTGAGGGTCACGTGCGTCCTTCGAGATTTTTAAGATAGGCAGGACCTCAAAGATATTCCACTCAGTGGGAAACGTGCCAAAACGTAATACTTCATTATATTCAGAAATAAGCATCTCCATTGCCCTGTCAGGGAGATAGGCAACCATCTGATATGTTATGGAATCTACACCAGGACTTGTCGATTTCGTACCTCGCAGGGCAGATTGAATTTCCACGTGCGTTATAGGTTGCAGTAAAACATTGAAATGATCTGAAGCTGTATAAGACGGAAACGGGCCCGTATTGATAACTGTATCTGGCGTGAGATTTATATAAAATTCTTGAAAACCCTGCCGGCTAAGGCCTGTAGGCGGCCCCATATAACGAGTATTGGACAAACTTTTGATGGTAGACCATAACTTAGTTAAAGAGGTTGTAGCATTTAATGAGCTGATGTGATTCTTCCATGCGTCGCGTCTCTTTTCATTAAATACTCGTTGGATCGTGGCTGTGACGCGCTTATACAAGATATAATTGTCATGTGTACCATGTTTCCGATATTTTCGTAAACACGCCTTCCGTCTTTTTACTAGTAAGGCGCACTCTGCATCCCACCACTGTATAGTCCCAGGGCGTTGGAACCTACTATACGGAATTGGGCGCTTCGGGTGATAACAATCCAAATATTGCTGAATAAGGTGATACAAAAAAGAGTATTTCTGACGTGGGAGGGGTGGAATGCGGCCCAGATTATCCTGAATGAATGTCTGAAAGAGGTCGAAATCAAAGTATTTTAAGGAACGAGTTATTTTAGTGCCCCGGTGTATCGATGGTGCTACCCCAGTGCGATCATAAAAAAATAAAATAGGGAAGTGATCGCTCTGATGCGTGTCCCCGATCGTGCTCCAATCTAATTTATGCGACAAGTCCGGGGTAGTGAGAGTTAAATCTACCACACTTTTTGGACTGCCTGGGGGTGTCAATCGCGTAGGAGAACCGTCGTTTAACACATTTAAGGAAAATGTGGAAATCGCATGAGCAATATGTCTACCTTTAGCATTAATTCGTTCACTGCCCCAGAGGCCATGGTGTGCATTAAAATCACCTAGGATAACATGCTTAGATCTTTGTGCCACATATTTAAAATACATGTGCCACTGTTGTTGCGTGCCCTGAACACGTGGTGGGCAATAGATATGACTAACATATATATCCCCCACCCGAAAAAATTGATGATAACAAAAAGGGAGTTGATAAGGCAAAGACAGCGGAGTTATTTGTAAATCCGTTTTACAGAGGGTTATTAAGCCTCCGTATCCCGGACCATCTTCACGAAAGACCGTATAATTGGGATTTTGAAAACGATAATGTGGGTATAGCCACGTTTCTTGGATAAATACGATCTCAGGGTGATATGTCGATATTAAATGAAGCAATTCATGCTTCTTATTTACCACACTCCGACAGTTCCATTGCAGCAGCCACATCCTTCACCTATGAACGACATGAGATGAAGAAAGAGACTAAACGAATACAACCCCAAAAAAAAAAGGAAAGAAACTATTGACAAACTGCACCAGTGCCCCGTGGTAGTGGTTTTTCGAGGGGTGGAAGTAATGGCAGTATTTTATCTAATAACTTTTTAACACAGTGCGCCCACTGTGCATTGTGGCCTAAAAGATCCATGAGTTCTGTAAATTCGTCGAGGATGATTTGAGTAGGATCAGACTTATCGGGCCCCGAATCGGGCTCCAGTCGCCAGACACCGGATGTGCCCGGTTCACTGGGCTTCTCAAGTGGTGATATCCGTTCCACGGTTGGTTTTTTTATCAGTTGCAGATATGCCGACCTGTCATATCCCACGGGTGTAATCAATTTCGGAGCCGGATGTACCAACTCGGTAAATTTACGCTTGCGCGGAGGATCAAATCGTTGCCCAGTAGATGAAGCTGCCAAAGGGGGGAATTGTTGGGGGGAGTGCTAAAGGGTGAAAAGGGGCACTTGTCTGGCGCTTCACAATTTCATTGTATGATTTGTTTTCAGTACACATCAGCCTCTTTATCTCCATTTGCTGCTGATGCACCTCACAGCGCACCGCCCCTGCCATATGATTGCCTTGACAATTAACGCACTTGAAAATCACTTCTTTGCAGTCACTCGTTAAATGCTCCTGCGCACATTGTCCACATCTAGGGCCCCGAGCCCGACAGTGAAGTTGCACATGCCCGTACCTCTGGCACTTCTGACATCGAAGAGGTGAAAAAAATGTACAAACTTACTTCTAAAAGAACATTGAAGATGCTGACATGAGTCGGCAAGTTTTGAGTTTCGAAAAAAAAATTCACGGTGCCCGTTGCTATTTTTTCCGATTTCCCATCTACGGTTTTAGTACGAAAAAAACGTTGTAAGCGAACGATAGGTACGGGAGAGTCAATGAAACGCATTAGTTCCTCCTGCGTAAAAGAGGTATCTACCCCCCAAATGAGTCCCACTCGTTGTATGCTTGACGATGGAATAAAGGCCATTAGATTTCTATCCTTTAACACCGGATGTTCCAAAAATGAATTGGCATCTCGAAGTGACTTAAATTGAATTTGAACCCAATTGCGCCCTTTTCGTTGGATTTCTTGAATTCCTGGGATTTTACGTTCATAAAACAAACGTCCCAAAGCCATGGGATGCAAATGTCCAATCGCTTGAGGCTCAACGCCTTGAACGAAAACTATATACGGTCCCGTATGATTTGAAAAGTAGCGATAGTCACTGGGAGGGGTACGAGGTTGTACAGGGGTTTGGACCACAGGAGTAGCCCGAACTTCCGACATTGTAGTGTTCTCATGTTCTTCCACAATATTCATTGCTTCAATGTTGGCGTAACCATCAATAATAACCGCCGATGAATTATCCGGTGGGAGGCCTATTTGACCTCCCCCACTCTTCTCCGACATTGCGGCAAAGAATTTCCGAAAGTATAGTACTTACATAAAACGTCACCAAGCACAAGGAAATAAAGACGAAACAACACACTTAAATATGGATAGCAAATCGCACACCACACCGCTCACCGCACACACAAACACCAGACGAAAGCGACGGATATGTTACTGCGTTCACAGCGGACGAGCGACTGTTTTCCCTTTAGTCAGCTGATCCAGATGTTGGTTTCACGTCACAGTACAGGCGCAGTGTGGCAATGCGCACTCTATTGTATTTATGCTCGAAGGTCTAACGTCAGCGTGGCCTACGAAAGATACTGGCCCCAATGCGAGCAGCCATCTTGTCTGTGACGTAGGCGAAGTAGTAACCCCGGTTGAGGCGACTTGTTTGTGAATTTCTTGTGAATAGCAGTGTGAGAATAGTTAGTGTTTTCCAACTTTACATCCAACTTGTGTTGTGGTGCATCATGTAGCTGCAATAATCACGTAGCCTACAGGGTAAGTGTTAACACCTGCGATACTTTATTTCTCATTAATGCTACAGATTAATCAAACGCACGTGTGGTGCAGGTTATGTACGAACTTACGTTAGCCTAATATTGTGGATATTAAGGCCTATTGGAATGCATGCTAAGTTAATTATCTGAGTTATAGTAAGAAATTTAATGAATGCATCCTTTTTACAGGAAATCAAAATGCCGAGATGCTGTAATATGGCTGGCTGTAAGAACAATAAAATTACAGATCTCAGCATGAAAATGTTTCTACATTTTCTCTCCCAAAGGACGAAAAATTAAGAAATATATGGCCTAGAAAAATTCCCACTGACTTCTATAAAGTGAGCAAGCCTATAATTTGTGTAAAACATTTTCCTGATAGCTCTGTTATCAGGACAGAGCAAGTTGATGGGAAAATAGACATTTGCTAGGAGTTATCCGAAGTTGAAACCTGATGCAGTACCTTCAATATTTCTGAATTTGCCAGGATATCATTCTATCCACTCCTGGGCCTTCTTCTAGAAGACTGTGTGATGCAGAGGTAGAAAATCTCGGATAAAGCCATAGAAGCGAGCTTGGAAGACTTAAGACACTACGAAGAAGAGAATTCTGTGCACAGTCTATCAGATATATCTGAACACTTCTCCTCCAACAGGAATAAATTTAAGCAGGAATGGACATATATCAGACAGAAGACAAGTTGGTTAAGTGCTTGAAGAATGTGAGTGATGCAGTGTCCATAATTACAGGTTCTGTGTGTATTCTAAATAACCTCAGCATTGAGCTGGCTGTCAATGGGTTGCAGATTCCCAAATATTAAGTGCCACAACACTTTCTTTGCATTACTAACAAACATTCATTTGATGAACTACTTCAGTTCGTTGAAAATTCTGTGTGCGATGAAAATGGAAGAAAGTTGTCAGCAGTGAATGCTCCTGTGAACATCCTACATAGAAGTTTTTCGAGTGATGAGTGTACACCATTATATTTTTTGATAGAGCAAATTAAGTTTTTAGATGTTAAAGCAAACAATTGTAGGTACAGTGGAGACACGTTACACTTGGCAGCTTCCATATATGTTCACTTGTAAATCAGCGTACAAAAAGTTACATCGGAGTGGTCATATTTATCTGCCTCATCCATCAAATCTACAAAAGTTGCTTGGTAAGTTTGATTTGAGTACTTTTGACATTAATGGGAGTAGCCTATTGAGCAGCCTATCTCAGTCTAAAGAAGAAGTAACTTACTTGAAAGATCATGAAAAAAATGAAAATCCACAGCCTGGTTCCAGTCACCGACCGGGTCAGGAATGGAATGAATGAAGCCCCTATCTAGCGGCGAGGATATGAACTGTGCCGGCTGCCGAGGCCTGACGCACTCCTCTGGGGCAATGATTAAATGAATGATAGATGAAATGAAATGATAGTGGAGAGTGTTGCTGGAATGAAATTTTGACAGGGAAAACCGGAGTACCCGGAGAAAAACCTGTCTGCCTCCGTTCTGTCCAGCACAGATCTCACATGGAGTGACCGGGATTTGAACCACAGACTCAGCGGTGAGAGGCCGGCGTGCTGCCGCCTAAGCCACAGAGGCTTACACTTGAAAGATCATGAATGTTCATAAATTACTTTTAGTTCATTTTAATGGAAAAGTTGAATTGTACTCTTCTAAAGCCATGGCGAGACAAAGCCATTGGTCGCTACTTGGTTAGGCGACTATCTGGACGAAAATTATTGTTAGTAGTACAAGCAAGGGGGTCTGGGGTTAGGTTTGTGTTTGTATGTAAAGCCTTACTATACTCTGTATTACCAATAATGAGCGCTGACAGCTGTCAAAGCTAAGACGTGGGGAAATGCTGCGTTGCCACTGAGGCAGATCATGACTCATAACATTCCAAGAGGCTTCCAGGAAGACACAAATACCGGGATCTGTGGTGTGTCAGCCATATTCGTGTGAAAGGGCACAATCGATGCAACAGAATGAGAACACAATGAAAATAGGCTAATAATCTTAATAAAATAAATAATAATAAAAATAAATAAAAATAATAATAAATAATAAAAGTTACCTAATCGCTCTAGCTGCTACTAACTTAATTACTGTATGGGTTCTATTCCTTCCATAGTCCCCTCTTCGTCACTTGTGTCTGAATTGGATCCGGAATTACTTTCCAGGGAAACGATGAACTGATCTACCCCATCATCGAGTATACATTCACGTTTCGTAGCCTCATCCAGTTCTCGTTGCACTATTAACACTCCACGCTTCCAGTTTTCTGAAGTCACTTCCCTAATAATGTAGCCTAAACGGTAAGCTTCTCAACCTCATGGAGTGTGAAATTTTTATTATGCCATGTTACATAGCCCTTCACTTGACCCCATATCATTTCTATAGGATTGAAGTGGCAATGATATGGGGTAGCGTGATGAACTCATGGCCATGCTTTCTCGCCAGTTCATCCATGTGGTAGCCTACATGGGCTTAGGCTTGCGCTGCTGTATAAGGTTGAGAAGGATATTAATTCTGAATGTAAGTGGAACGCGGCTTACACACTTGCAGCAGACGTGAATGTACTTTTACATACCTTGTGTCCTTGTTTCATCGTCTGGGCGATATTACGTATTGAAATTAAGAACCCTAATTACTACTGAACCTCATATAATGTGCTAAAGTACGTAAATTATATGTGTTTTTATTTATTGCTATTTTGAAAACGACTGCCATGCTTCGACAGCACTTGCATCTCGTTCAACTGTCATCAAGGCTCACTCTAGCAGCACACACATTGCTGCCAACATGTGAGATCACTGTTGATAAAAAGAAGTGGGATGCAAAAAAAGAAAAAGATGAAAAAAGAATCATCGGGAGGCGTTAGGCAGTAACCATTGCCAAAACTCATTGATCTGGGCGCTTTAGGCTGTAACAATTGTCAAAAAACATTGGATTGGACAAAACGGAAGGTTAGAATGGTCGGGTGTAGGTGCGGCCTTAAGGCCGCTCGCAGCTAATGAGGCATAGTTGACACAAAACCATTGATCTGGGCGCGTTAGGCTGTAACCTTTGTCAAAACCACAGTTGTGCGGAAAAAATACGCATACTGTAAGGAGAGCGATATACTGCATAGTAATTACAGAGCAGATAACAAAATACACTCATTTCAGCCGTGGAAAAAGAAAATCATTACAGAGATGCGAAATATTGCACACACTAGCCTAATTAGAGTCGTGAACTGAGTGCTGCCCACGAATGATGCCCACTCGAGACTGAACTGGGCACTTTTTTGTTTCACATAGTACCGTAAGGGTGAGGTTGGCAGTACTGTTATGGTACTGTTTTGAAGATTGATTTGAACAATGGCACTCACAGCTGTAATTTTCACTATATTTGGGATGGCTGGGTGGGCCACAGATGGCAGAGGAGGAAACATCTATTAAAACATTGCTCCCTGATTTATTTCCCATTGTTTCATAAGGTATTTTGGCTATTTCATGTATTGTATAGAATGTTATCGCTCGTTCTATGTTCATTCAGCGCTACCGAGAAGGTTTCCTTTTGTCAGAGAGCTGTTGCATGGTAGGCTACACTATGGCGGTCGAGCCATTCCAACATTCGCGGCTTCGTACTTGAAGTTGTTGGAGCTTATTCGCTACAGTCATTTAGAAATTATAACATATTTTATGTAATAAATACGCAAATTTTGAAAATGTCCCAGGCACATCAACTTTAAAGTTATCAATCTAAAACTTATATGGAATGATCATCAATGGTATACCAAAAAAATGGTATTACTTTTAAAATCAGTGCAAATGGTTTATTTTTTATTTTTCTTAGAATGACCTGTTGTTCTGTTAAAATATGTCATTTTTTTTTCAAATTTGAACCTAAATATTTCTGAAATTTATTAATATTTTTCAAAATGGATACCACATATTATTAAGACCACTAAGTTGTATGTGCAAACCAAGTTTCAAGGTAATGGGATCAAAACTCGTGCAGCTGGAACATTTAAAATGATGAAAAATATAGTATTGAGAAAAAGCTAACTTAAAAAAACAGTATTTTAGTGAAATTACCTGCACAAAACTTCCCTGAGTTTACAAAATCACTTTTTTCACACTTCAGAGGTAACTTCTTTCTAAACCCATGTTTCTCCCTGATGTTTACACGAAGATTTACTGCCACATTCACCACACAGGTCTGTAAACAAATTTTGGAGGGCACCTATGAGAATGTGCTCATCATTAACACTAGGCCTAACAGTATTCTCCTCACTAAAATAGGCCTATTCCAGTATTCTGACACTGGCAGAAGAAGTAGTTGCAGCTATTGAACATGCATTACTACAACAAGGTCCTGGAGGAGATTTAACTACACATGTAATATCACTTGGGTTTGATCTCTCACCCCACTGTTTCAACATTAAAAATAGCACTATTCCTTTTCTTTGTTTCACAGACTTTCGGTTTACGCCTTCGACTAGATACAGAATACATCTAATATACTGCACACAAATCTCTAAAATACCATTGACTTACACAAGTTCCACCACTCACAGTAAAACCAATAAAAATATAATTCTTGCGAATATAATTTAATAAAGCCACTGACCATCAACATAAACAAAGACGCATGGTTCCATCGGCATCATCATCATCTTCATTTACTCTTTTCCAGTTAACACTGGGTGGGGGCAAATATGGTTCCTCTCCACTTTGTTCTGTCGTTCCACCATTCCTCTTCCGACACAGTGTTCCAATCCAGGTTCTGTTTTCTAATACTATTCTCCACCGAGTCCATCTAACGCATTCTTGGTCTTCCTCGTCCTCTCTTCCCTGTCATCCGTCGTTCCAGTGCTCGTCTTGGTAGCCTTACTTCATTCATCCGTTTGACATGTCCAAACCATCTCAATCTGTTTTGCTCCAGTTTGTGATTTAGTTTCTGTACTCCCAGTTCTTTCCGTATATCTTCATTTCTCACTCTGTCCCTCCTCGTTTTCTGGACCATACTTCTCACGAATCTCATCTCAGCTGCTTCCACTCTGCTCTCATCCCTCTTAGTCATTGTCCAAGTTTCTGCTGCATATGTCATTATAGGATCATAATATGCTTTGTACATAACTTCTTTAGCCTTAATTGGTATATCCTTGTTCCACCATTTATCCAAAATAGCCATTACTGTACTACCAAAATCAAAATACTTCTGTTCGATGTTAAATATGTGCATGTGTATAGTAATGATATTCTTTTAGTGAATGCCATACAGCTTGTTAGGTTCACTTCTCTATAAATCACATAGACTCCTCTAGAATGCATATTTTATTATTTGTTGTGGAAAGGATCACAATTCACACGATATACCATATGGTTTTTGACACTGAACTTCACTGATATCAAAGACTATGTCAAAGATACTGCACTACACTCTTGTGCTTACTGCCAACACAACATTCTCCCACCTTGAGTTGTGGAAACAACTCAACAAAACAATAAAATAACATAACACATATATTTTCACAAAATAAATGAACAGAGAAATAAATAAGTCACTCAAAATATCTCTATGGTTTAACCACCACTCTCCCACTACTGGTTTTGATGAGATCAGAAGTATTAGTAGATGGTTTAACCGTCTTTGGATTTTTCTCCTTCTTCTCATTTTCATTCCGCTCAACTTGCAGTCTTAAAGCATGATCTTCTCCAGATGTCACTTCAAGTGGATACACCCTCTGTACTGGCCTCAGTAGCTCTCCTTTTGTAGTCACCAAGCGAACAACTCTCACGACACCACCTTTGCCAGGGATGACCTCCGTCACTCTTGCCAGCGGCCAGTCTAGTCTCTTCGTGTTGTCACTGGCTACCAGTACTACTTCACATACGCAGGGTTTGTGATGACTTTTCCTAATGTGGTTCTTCTGTATTAGCTGTCCAAGATATTCATTCCTGAATCTTACCCTTAATGTTTCCTTTACTTTCTGTCTGTACCTGAATCTTCTGTCAAGTTTTATATCCTCTATCATGTCGATATCGGGCATTCCAATCTCCTTGACTTCCTGTAGGAACATTGCAGGGGTGATAGCCATCAAGTCTTCTCCATCATTGGACAGGTAAGTAAGTGGTCGTGAATTCATGACAGCTTCAATGTCACACAGAACAGTCATCATTTCTTGGTATGACAGACATGACTTTCCCAGAACTATCCTGAGCATTTGTTTGAGGACACCAATCAGCCTCTCCCACCATCCTCCCCACCATGCTGCAGTGGGAGGATTGAATTTCCATTTTATTTGGTGTACAGAACTATATTCAGCAATTTTATCCCACTGAATTGTCTCCAACATATTGCAGGTGCCTTGAAAGTTTGTCCCATTGTCACTATAGACAATCATTGGCCTTCCACGTCTGGACACGAAGCGCCGAAAAGCTTCGAGGAATGTTGCAGTAGCCAAAGATGTTACTAGCTCCAGGTGTACTGCACGAAAAACCGCACACGTGAACAAACAGACCCAGGCTTTCTCTCCACCTTTCAAAATCAGAGGTCCGGCAAAGTCGACCCCTGTTATTTCAAAAATTGAGGCTTCTCTTACTCTGTCTATGGGGAGATGAGTTTGTTCTGCTTCAAGATGTTTTCCATGGTACCTTCTGCAGACAACACATGTTTTAAATGCACCCTTCACCGTTCTCCTTCCTCCAAGGATCCAATATTTATGTCTGAGCCCACTGAGCAGAATCTGGGTTCCAGCATGACATAAGTCTTTGTGCTTCTCCCTAATGAGAGCGTGAACTGCTGTATGCTTCGCAGGAAGGATAGCAGGACAACGGAAAGCATAATCATCTTTGCGCGATATAATTTTTGTTTTCAGTCTCATCACTCCCTCATCATCCATGAAAACACATAGTGAGTTGAATCTTTCATCCTTTTCACCAACAAAACACTCCTTTTGTATGAACTTCATCACGACTTTTTCTGCTTCTGTGGTTTCTTCAATGGATAGTTCGGTAGTTCTTCTATTATTTTTCTGTCGACAATTATACAGAAACCTCAAGATCCATCCTATCATACGAACTGTTCTACGGAAACTTGAGAAATAGTCAAGGTGCCATTCTTGGGTATTGGACTTGTCTTTTAACACCGTCATAGTGTTGACTTTCTTTTTTCTTTCTTGGAAGACTTCATCATCGTTTGTTGAAATTTCGGGGCTAGGCCATTGTGTAGTGGATTGTTTTAGCCATTTTGGCCCTTCCCACCATCTCTGTTGAAATAACCGTTTTGTGCTACATCCCCTTGATGCCAGGTCAGCCGGATTCATGGTTCCTGGAACATGCCGCCACTGTTCTATTCTGGACAGTCTTCGAATTTCTTGCACTCTGTTCCACACGAAGGTCCCCCAAGGTTCGTCTAACTTGATCCAGGACAACACAGTCGACGAGTCACTCCAATAATAAGTAACGATTTCTTTTGCAGTTAAAGTTGGCAGTAGTGACGTCACTAGTCGAACCCCTATTGTAGCTGCTAATAATTCCAGGCGTGGTACTCTTCTTGGGTGCCACTCTTGTCTTGGCTTGTACAAATCGTAGCTCTATATTGTCAACCCTCTGTATTCGCAAGAATATAACTGCAGCATACGCAGTTTGACTGGCGTCGCAGAACACGTGAAGAGATATATCTTCAACCGACTGGACACTACCGATCAAACATCTAGGAATCTTAATCTCAGACAGCTGAGGTAGTTCTGCCAACCACTTCATGAATCTTCTCTTTGTTGTTTCGTCTACTCTGGTGTCCCAACCCAAGTCAGTGGCCCATAGTTCTTGCAAGATTAATTTTGGACAGAGAAATACCGGACATGCGAAGCCAATAGGGTCAAGCACCTTATGTGCAGCTCCTAGTATAGCTCTTTTAGTGATTACATCATATTTGAAATCGTTAACATGAGTTAGATTCATTTCAATGGTATCTTCTCCTTTATTCCAAATGAGCCCTAGCACATGAGTAAGATTTTCAGCTGTACCATCCTGAGAATACTCCCACCCTCGGAGATTGAAAGATGCCTTATCCATTATTATGCTTGCCTCTCGCATGAATGAATGAAGGTCATTTCTGTTGTTAACACTAGTAACACAGTTATCCACATAAAAACATTCTTCCAATCTTTCTATTGTTGAAGTTGAGTAGGAACTATTATCGACTGTTTGTCTCTTCAACTCGTTCAAGTGGAGTTTGATGGTTGCCGACAATAGGAACGGAGAACATGCAAGTCCAAAGACAACTCTATTGTGACGGAACACTTCTACCTTCCCTGTACTTTCCTCCTCCCACAAAAGGAATCTCAGAAAATCACGATCTCTAGGATTGACACTTATTTGAAGAAATGCTTTTTCTACATCGGCCGTCACACCGATCTCATTTTCTCTGAACTTCAGTAGCGAACTAGGGATCAACTCTATGAAGTTAGGCCCTTTTTCAATACATTCGTTCAGAGATGGAGCGTTTCTCTGCTTCGCCGAGGCATCAAAAACAGGCCTGAACTTGGTGGTGCTGTTTTCTTTGAAGTGTCCATTATTCTTCAGTTCTTCTTCAGGTACCCTCTCGATGATTCCTTGCTCCAACCAACTTCGTAAGACATTATCGTACTCCTGATAATGTTGTTCAGCTTGTAGTTTCTTTGTAGTGATTTCTAATCTGTGCTGAGCAATTTCTCTGTTGTCAGGGAGAGGTGGATGTTGTTCACTCCAAGGCAGACACACTTCATATCTGTTATCTTCATTTAGTCGTGCAGTCTCAAGGAAGTTATTTCTAACACGCTCATTCCTCTCGACGATAGATTCTTTCACAACAGGGTCAGTAATTCCAAGAATTTCTAAGTCCCAGAGATCAGAAATTCTTGTATGTTGGGAAAACAATGATGACACTAATAATGATGCCGAATCCCTTTGGGCCTTGTTACCTATGACTTTTCCCATTAGTGTCCACCCTAGGGAAGTCTCCACCAAAACTAGGCCACATTTTAGTCGATGTTTCCTCCCAGTAAGCAGTTCACCCGCCTTATCGGCCCCAATCAGAATCTGCACAGGCCCTCGCTCTCGTACATCAGTTAAACATATTTTCAGATCCCTTATCTCCTCACTCCAAGAACCATTCTTAATATATGGGACATCTTCACAAATAATATCTTGGCTTAAAACTTCCAGCTCCTTGGAATAGTTTCCCTCCAATCGCTTTAAACTTATTCTGTAACAGTCGTGTTTTGCTTCTCGAGAACGTACTCCACCAAACAAGGAATGTATTAACGTTTCCTTCCTGATTGACTGATACCCCATTTCTTCGGCTAGTCACGTGCAATGTAGGATTTAGTAGACCCAGTATCAATGACAGCTCGTACAGTTTTTTGTTTACCCTTTCCTTTAACGACAACTGCCAGGGTTTGCAAGTACACCTCAGGAGAACAAGACACATTAGCTAAAGCCTTACCCACATTATTGCCACGCTGGTGAACCAAATTCCTGTCTCCCTCGTAATTCTGTTTGGACACACTTTCATTTTCTTTGTCACGGAGCTTATAACACATTAATACCACATGTTTACCACCACAAACAATGCACCTCACAATCGATTTACAAGCTCTACTTGCATGGCCCTTCTTTAAACAATTGAAGCAACAGTGTTTATCAGTTAAGATTTTCCTTTTCTCCCATACATTCATTTTTTGAGCTTTAATGCACTCTGGGCTCGAATGAGGTTTAAGACAAAAAACACACTCCTGTCTCTTAGAAACATCAGCAAACAAAGTAGATGCAGTAGGTATTTGGTTCAATGACATCCCTTGGTTTCTTGTCTCCCTTAATCTTAGATCCTTGGGATGGGCTAATACTAAACCCTTTCATAGCCAATGAAATTCTTTCTTCACTTACTACTTCATTTTGAAGAAAAGCCATGAGCTGCTGCAAACGATCTTTGGATACGCAACCACACCTGAAGGAAGTATTCCTCTGCCATGCTCTTAATAGGTCTTCTGGCAAAGATGATTCAATTAGGGGATACAGCATTGCAGTACATTTTTCTGTAGTAACGCCTAAACTTTCCAGCGATCTGAGATGTGACTCTAATTTATCATACAAGCTACTCAGTGTTGACCTTTCTTTGGAATTGACTGCATTCGTCAATACTAGTTTGAGCAATTCACGAACATAAACTTCCACCTGCAAGTCCTCTCTACCAAATCGAGCTTGAAGACTCTCTATAGCTTTGTCATAATTCTCGGCAGTGGGTGGAAAACTAGTAACTAATTCATATGCTCTGGAACCTTCTGTCATAGCCTGAATATATTGGAATTATCTTCCTTCCCAATGTCCTCATCCTCGTGAATTTTACGGAACTGGCTCCAAAAATATAACCAGAAATTTTCTTAAATTCTATTCTTGGAAGTCTATATTTCTTTTTATCACAAACATTGTCATTCACTACACCAGGGACCAGTGGCGGCCGGTAATAAGGTTGCAGTGTTGCACAACGACCAGATTAATTCATTAAAACAATTAATTCCGTAATAATACTTTTAGTACTAGACGTTGTATGTTTCCTTCTATATGTATAGCTATTCATAATTCTGTTCTTCAATAATTCAAGAAATCTTATAGTAAGTTACTATGAACTGACTGAGAAAGCGAGGCGCGCCAACCGTCTAGGAGCGCTCGTCCGTTTGGTCGTTGCCAGGCCCAAGCACCGACCAGATCTCAATAGTGAAAGGTATGGCAGAGATGCTAGACCGGGTAAGCCCTATCCCAACAGTTAACACGGCTGGTCGTTGCCCGCTGACTGCAACCAGGAGCTGAGGTGCAGACGCGGCCGGAGACATCCGAGATGCTCCGTCAACTGCGGAAGCCATCCATGTCTTGCAATGTTGCGCGTGAACTTGTGACACTCGCAGTTCTCGCCCTCATTATATAGCCTAACTTACGTTGTTTTGTTCTCGTGAAGGTTTTCATGTAGACTAACTTATATTCCATTTAATCCGATGAAATTGTGATATCTCTGAACTGCGGCATTCGTTATGAATGAGGTACATCCGTTTTACCGTGTAATTGAATACAGTTTTCTCCGATATCAAGCAGTCTTTTACCCTATCACCTCATGGGTGCCCGCAGGAGGGGTGGGGGCAAATAGGGGCCGTGTCCCCACCCCCTGAAATTCCGATTATATTTCGATTGTTCATTGTCACACCAGTTTATTTCATAAAGTGAAGTTACTGATGGTTAACTGATTTAGATGTAGGGATAATTCCAGAGTTTTATTTAACTTAGTAATTTGGGATTATTTGAGTATATCTTCAGTTATTTAAAAAATCGGCGAACTGGATTAACATTACTATTTTAATGAACTGTTTTATTTTTATTTTTGTCGATACATTGTGATATAACTACATTTTGCCTGTTTTTAAAGAATGAACATTATGACGATGATTCACAAAGAAGAGCGAACTCTTATGGACAAAAACTCTGAGCTAAAAAAAAACAACATTTATGCCATAAAGACTATGTACCCTACGGTTTGAGAGCAGCCAAATAATGAATGTCACGAAGCAAGAAAATTGCGGGGGGGGGGGGGGGGGGGTGTAAGTCTCAATATCACCTAGTGACATGTAGGTAATAATAATAATAATATCGTATGGCCTCGGGTGCCTGGTGCAAGCTTTGCTATTTGACACCCAGAGGGTAGCTTGCATGTCGAATTTCGTAGTTCCTTGACTATGAAAGTCAAGGAGGTTAGATGTTAGATATCTATTCTCCTTGAACACAATAGCGCTTTCTAGTCGAGAAATGAGGAACTTTGTGCTGGCGGAAACTCCCGAGATTAATTTTGCCATTATGAACTCGGCCTACTGAATTCAAATGGGTTCTTTGACATGCCAACATCGTATGACATGCGTATCGTATTTTTGCCGCCTTTCAAAAATCACTTACCACGGTCAGGGGTAGGTAACGAAATAAAAAAAATAATACAGCCCCCCCGCCCCTAGAAAAAAATCCTGCAGATGCCCATGTACCACCATGGAAGAAGAATACTAGGAAGCGAAGCTCCCATAAGGCCAATGGTTATCACTTTCTAATTTCGATCCTCAGCTGTTACACCTTACTGCCTTCGAGCATACAATAGGATAGAGAGGCCTTGGCCAGCGGAACATGGGGCCAGAATAAGATCAGCTGATGTTGGTATAAAATGGCGCCTATGCCCAAGTTGTCAGCGCGAGCGTAAAGATTATACTTAATAATTATCGATATACGAGCCCATTTTTGCAGTATAATATATTACAAATATGTAAAATACGCATTTTCCTTTATGTAAGAGGCTGAATGTGAAGTTATATAACGAAAATGGTTATAACATGCGCTGCTTACAATTGCAGTCAGAGGTTTGAAAAATGGAACAGGCTATCTTTTCACGGGTAAGAATTAAAATATATGACCTAAAATACACAGACTTGATTACATACATTTCCCCAATACAGCTGGCATCCAGCGGCGTAGCCGTGCTCGTTAAATCATGCAGCACGCTCGGATATCGCAGGTCGAATCCCGGCGCTGACTGCTGCTATCCCGAGTGTGGTTTATCCCACAGGATTTTCCACACTCCCCCCAGGCAAATGCCGGGATAGCACCTTAGTTCAAGTCCCGAAGCACCCACCTCATCCCTGTCCCTAATAAAGTTACACACTACTACAATCATCACATCAATACAGGTTATCAGACAAGTTCAACCCATACCCAACTACACGGTGCTGATGACCAAGATGTCACAAGCCCCTTAAATGAATTAACAACCACCAATGCAGCTATACACACTACTGCAGTCATCACAGAAATTTAAGTTATCAGACAAGTTCAATACATAGGCCTACTCAAGTAGGCAGGGCTGATGACCCGGAAGTCCCAAGCCACCAAAAATTAATTTACTACATATGGAGGGGAAGGGGATAACAATAGGATATTTGTAAGATTTATTGCGGTAGGTGATAAATATTTGGAGTGGGGATATCATTGGTTTTCTTTTAAGATACATGCTGGATATCACTTTGTACGCATAATTAAATGTATTTGCTTATTTCAGCTTCCCTTCAGACCCTGAATTACTTCAGCTATGGACCATAAATATTAATTTTAATTGATGATTATCGGCAAACTTTCTTGATTTATAAAGGAAAACCAGCATAAAAGAAGCATAGGGCCTGCATGTTACTAAAAAAAAGTAAGCTAGTTCTAGAATGCTTTGTAGAGTTTATTATTTTAGATACCGGTATGTAAAAATATTACAAATATAACCAAGTCAGACAATTATTACGGATAAGAATTATACGTAAACGTATTTTATTCACCATTTTATAATTTCCTAACCATGTAGGCCCTACACAAGTCACCTATGCATTCCAACACTGATATGTCAACACACCAAAATATCGCATATAACGATTATACTTCACACTTTTCATACAAAAAAGAACAGCAATATTCAGAAGGAATTGTAGTTATCGCCACCTTCAACAGAAATAGTCTGTTAATCACAAGGAATACGCTTGAATCGGGATTTTAAGTCACTTCATAATGCTATTCTTATGGGAGACATCTTTGTTTTGCCCAACATCAGCTGATCTTATTTTGGCCCCACGGTCGGCCGGTAGAAGCATAGCTGGCGCCCTCTCTATCCTATTGTATGCTCGAAGCTTACTGCACTCTGATGAGAGTGCATTTAAATGTATGCTACATTTCGAGGTTAGGTACTTGCTATTGCAAGTATTTGAAATGACAGTTTCCATTATTTTTAAAATTGCCTACGTTACGGCGTAAAATCATTCTGTAATTAATTTCTTTTCCCGCGAGTGTTTTGGAAGTCCCAATATACAAAGCTACAATAGATCAACTTATGTTCCTCCATTAACGACCAGCATTGGCTACTCATAATCTGGGACAATAATCAGCGATCCAACCCAACTGTTGTCACACATTAGGTTATGCAAATAATAGCACCTGTATAATAATTCACGTATGCACATCTTTAATGCATAATAAAATAGGATGAATGAGGTAGTTTTGAAGGAAATAAACAAATAAAATGAAGATATATGAATACATTTATATTTTAGGTAAGTACATATAATTTACACATACAGTATATGGCAATTAATTGTACATATCAAAGAAGATATATGAATGCATACAATTTACAAATTTTATAAGACAATACAGTATTAATATAGTCGTTGTCCCACTTGTAGGCCTGGCCTGTCTCTCAGAGCAGTGAATGAGATGCAGTGCAGAGAGAAGGGCTATATTGTAGGAGTCATTTATGCAAGTGCATACTATGCCAATCGTCAGATTGGAGATACTGTATCCCTCCACACATCTCATCTTCCTGTTCCTCCTTGTGTACCTGAAAAGGCATCCAGCGGGCCAAGACAAGAGACTTGGTAATATATATTTGGTAACGCTTCGGGAGTGATGAACCTAGTACAAAACTACTTAAATTAGCTGAAATATCATCATCGTTTCTTCGCTCCAGCAAGCCGGGTGCGGTTATAAATGACGAATAATAATTGTGCAAATTATGTTGTACGGTATTAGAGGTTTTCTCCTACATTAGTGAAATTTCAGTTGTGTTGTGTCGGCAATTGAGGACTTGGTTTAAAGGCCAAATAAAATATTGCCAACCTCGCGCATACGGTAAGCATGGCCGCGTGGTATTTGTTTTATGCTGTGATGGATCCGCTTGATTTGTTGTCTTTCTAACTTACGTTAAGGCTTTACATACAAAAACCTAACCTGGGGCTAACGCTCGAGACACAGTATAGTAACCATACAGTATGGACACTTCGGCAAAACCGGAAGAACGGATTTTCAAAAAAACAATTGATAAGGGGGAGCACCAATACACCTGTAAGCCGCTAGGTAGCACCACTTATGGACAACCACATGATAAACAGCTGATTGATGAATGTATATTTTATGTCATTTATTTAACTCTATTTCAACACACTAGCTCTCATTATAATCAGATATTTTAGGAAAATAAATAACAAGAAAATAGAAAGTGTTAATACTACTGTGTTTTAATTCTAAGAAGTGTGGAATTTAATGTTTAACACCACATTCCTCCTCCAGTCCTGTGGTGTCGCATTGTGATTGCATCGTGACGATGAAAGGTTATGATATGTTTTTAATGATTAAATTAACACACGATATATTGAAAAGTGTGGGGGAAATGTGGATTTTGTTTCTTAAACTTTTGCAGTCTGAGATAATGCAATTCAAGTTTTCTACAGAAACTGTAAATAAGTGTTAATTTTTAATGTTCTTAGCTTCCTAACGTAAATACCCGGGAATTTATTTAGTCAATAAAAAGTCATGTTGATGGGTGGGGACAGCCTTATTATGCAGTGTTATTTTCACATTTCATGATATGCCTAGGCTACTTCTTACTCCTTATTTCTTAGCCTACTCACACTTCCGTTCATTATCTTGTGTTCCAAGAAGAATTCAATACCGGTACTGTAAGTCATGTGCTAAGGAATCTCTTTTCATTACCTTTATTCGTTCCACGTCTTTGTATGCCTATTATAGGAGCAACAAGTAGCTTTCAGATTCAACAAATAGACTATACATTTACTGGTAGATTGTTTTGTTTAGCCTACAGATGGCCTAAAAATAAGTAAAGTAAAGCTGAAATACAAGCTCAGGACTTACAGTAAGTAAACCGGCCAACCACCCTTCGTACAGAGGCCTGCTTCTTTAATCCTAGAAGCCAAGGTCACACCCAGATCTCCATTCGGAGATCCTAAAGTCGTCATATTATAGTTTTGGACTGGGTTTTGATTCTTGGTTAATGCATGTTAGAATTCCAGAGTTGCATCCCGTGGTTCAAATTCCAAATATAAAAAAGAAAGGTTCTGTGGCTTATGATCACGAGAGCCACGTGAAGCTACAAGTTTGCTTTGCTTTCTGTCGCTAGTGAATGTAATAAAGTAATATAACTGGTAAATAACACTATGTGCAATGGTGTCGCCAATCAATCAAGTAAAACGCTCAGTCCTAAACTTGCTCTAACCATAGCTTAACACCAATCAGACCTAACTTTAACCTCGTCACGACTAATAAGTTGCCATCTATCCGCACCGCACTTTTTACTTGTCAGTGGTATGTCAACTCCTTATTCTCCCCATTCTGCAGAAATGGAGATAATGTAGGATGAGTTTTCCATGCGATGGATGGTTTTTACACCTGGATGAGAGAAATGTTAGGCTCATAATGCTGTGTTGCTTTTGGAGAGGCCTGGGGCAGGTCTTTCCAGTTGGTACCTGTAAGCGACATGTACATCATAGCAGAATTAATACTGGTCATTAGGAGGCCTAACTACATGCCATAGTTTCAGTTACTAGGCCCAAGAGTTAACAAAGGGCTATCGTGGTGTTATCAGTTCACACTCTGCGCAGAGTGCTGGGATTCAGTTTCAAGTCGTAACAGCAGTCTTATTTTAAAAACTAAAGTTTCAAAGTATGTATAATTTTATTAATGCAGCCAATGGCCATGTACTTTTCTTTTCAGGACGGGTCAGGGAAGGGATATTGGAGGGAAATTGGCCGTGGATTTATTGAAAGGAACCGTCCCGGCATTTGCCTGGTAGTGAAAATGGTAAACCACGAAAACCATTTTCAGGACGGTAGAGGTGGGATTCGAACTCACGCTCTCCCGATGCCAGCGAGGCACGAGATAGCACATTAGCGCTCTCGGCCACCAAGGCCGGTTCAAAGTAGGCCTATGTATGTCTCTTGGTAAGCTATAATCTGGAGTCATTTATATAACCATATTTTTTGACATACCGGTACTGTATATATTATTATAGTTCCAATTAGGACCTCTTTGGTCTATGACCCGTGTACTTGTGTGTGCATGGTATTTGATAATCAGTGTTGTGGTGAATGTAATGTAATTGTTGTTTTAAGGGGCGGAACTTCGAGGTCATCTGCCCCTAGAGTGTTATGGTGACTAGCAGTGTTTGTAACTTGAACAGTACTCCAAAAAAGGTTTTGCATATTGGGATTTAGTGTTTTGCTATGTGTACTATCCTACCAGCGAATTGTTACCGGTGGCGGAAATCGGAACTAATGCACTCCGCCCAGCCACACTCCTGCGATAGACGTGCAGTTGTCGCCAGAGAAACCTCATCGCATGTCATTTGTGTGCATGATTCGTGCTGGGTCGTGCGCTGTGCGGTGTGTTCTCATTGTACGACTGTGCATGCGTTCCCCCTCTTGGCCAGCAACCGCTCGCGGCAGCCATAGCGAGGCGAGCTGACGTAATGTATACACAACAGCCGTGCTCCACGTCTAGCAGTAACAATTCCCTGGTAAGGTAGTATGTAATGGCATACAAAGAAAAACAACACACAATATGTTGTGCAAAAGAGACAAACACTAAAAGCTTAACAAAAGTGGCAATCTTTTTCTAGTTGGGGCATATCAATACCATGTATGGCCACCACGAGCCCTAAGGCATGCTTGCCGACTAAGAGGCATACCGAACTACGAACCAACCGGGTTTGGGGCAGATTATCCCACTCTTTGAAAGCAGCTTCAATCAGTTGCTGAATGTTTGTTTGTTTGTTTGTTTGTTAGAGGATTGGGACAGTGCGAAACTGCACTCTTAATCTTTTCCCATGGATGTTCGATACTGTTCATGTCCGCAGAATATGCAGGCCACTCCATTCTCAGTATGCCTTGCATCTGAAGGAACTGATGACCACCCTAGCTCGATGAGCATTATCGTCCACTAGTGTAAAGCCCTCACCCATTGTGGCAGCGAATCCTGTAACGACAGGTTTGAGGATGTTGTCTCTGTATACCAGACCGGTCATGTTACCGTGGATAGGAATTAGAGGCGTACGTCGACCAAACATGATCCCACCACAAAACATGACAATTTCCTTGCTGTTGGAGGCGTTCCTGGATGAAGAGCTTGTGAAATCTCTCACCCACCCGTTGCCACACTCGATTGCTCCTGTTGTATGGGTTTCTTCTCACGCCCAAGTACACAGGGCTGACGACCATGATGTACAACCTCCTACATGAAACAACAAGCATTAGCATAGCCACCTGGCTATGGCTTCATGAGACAGTGACGGCAGAGAATCCCAATCTTCGTGCTCCAATAGAGGAACAGTTCGACTATGGTATAATGCGCCGGATGTTACAGCCATTCCAATAGACCAAGAGGCACTAAGGAGCGATCTGGCCACCATGTTAGACAACTTCTGTACATCGACTGCAATCTGTTGTTTCATTTCAGGGGCCTGGACATCGTGGTCATTTAGCCCCGTGTACTTGGACGAGTGTGGAATTTTGATTGATAACCTGTGTTATTGTGATGCCTGTCTGAGTATGTGTATTTGCAATTCCGGTGAGGATTGGTAAGGAGGCGGCATTGGCTTTAACTTAGGAACCATTACAGCATTTGCCTGCAGAAGAAGTGGGAAATCTCGGAAGACCACTTCCAAGATGGCTGAGGTGGGAATCAAACCCTCCTCTTCTCAGTTGTGCCTCACGAGACTGAGTGTGCCCTGTTGCAGCCCTTAGACCAGAATTACATTCCTTGGCAGAGCCGGGAATCAAACCCAGACCTCTGGGGCAACAGCCAAGAATGGTAGTCATTACGCCACAAGGTGGTCCATGACTGCAATCTAGATCTGCTGTAAATATTCTCAGAATTGCTCATTAACATCACACATAGTATGGATATTTATTGTTATTTATGGGGCGGAACAGCAAGGTCATCTGTCCCTCTTAACACAAAATAATACAAATTTTAGTTGAGTTAAAATTTATAGGTGGATGCCTAATATTAATTTTAAAAATAATAATAATATGTATGGAATAAAAATTCAGAAAAGAAAAAGTTCTTTGAGCAAATGCACATACAGGTAAGGTATTTTTCTCACCAAGATACGATGAACTATATTATTAGTAGGGCCATGATTCTTATGCAAGATATGTTTACGTAATAGTAATAATGTGTGAGTCCTCCAGAGAGACTCGTGCGGGTATTTTTAAAGTTAACACCCATATACTGTACATTCTAAGAAGACTATTGAAACCGTAGTCTCCGAACTACCATTAAAACGAAACAAACAAACAAACCCCGTGGCACTACAGTCCATGAAGGGCCTAGGCCTACTAAGCGATCGCCACCCAGCCATTTGGCCTGCAGATTATGTGGTGACGCGTGGTGAGCGCCTCGGGTCCCCTCGGCCGTTAATCTTGGTCTCCATGAGCGTGGCGCTGCCTCATTGTCAGACAGCTATTCAATTGTCCTTGCGGGGCTGTGTACACCCAGTTCCAGCCCTCACGCCGGTTTCTGAAATCCCTGACGGAGCCTGGAATCGAACCCGAGGTCTCCTGATGCGAGGCAGGCGCGCTACCCCAACACCACCCTAGCTATATTACTCCATTTAATTGGGCATGCAAAATAATTTGAAGATGGAATGTTTGGTGCATGGAGCATTCTGGGAGGGGGGAAGGGGAATTAGAAACCATAGAAATTCACTTCTATTAGGACCAAGAGGTGGATTAGAATCCATCCCTTTTCACTTAGATCACCTCGTGGTGTAGCAACTAGCATTCTGGTCTGAGGGCTGGAACGGGATACACTCAGCTTTGTGAGGCAAAACTGAGAAGAGGTGATTTGATTCCCATCTCGGCCATCTTGTAAGTGGTTTTCCTTGGTTTTCCACTTCTACTGCAGGTAAATGCCGAGACGGTAAGCTACCCCTAACGTAAGGCCATAGTCGTCTCCTTCCCTATCCTCACCTAAAATTATAAATGCACACACTAATACAGCCATCACAATAAGGCAGTTTATGAGACAAATGATACACACATCCAAGTACACATGACTACAGGCCAAAATTTAAATTCTCCTTGGCAAAACCAGGATTCAAAACTGGGCCAACCAGTTAGAAGGCAGCTATGCTTACTTCTAGACCATGGCAGTAGCTGTGGAAACAATGGGCTTATATGTTTGGCTATTTTTATTTCTTGGATATGAATATTTCTTTTATCCCCGTACTTCACTCCCAAAGTCTTTATCGTCATAATTGACAGTGTCATGGAGCCCTTTCATTCTAGAGAAAAGGATCATCCATGCAGCCTCAACGTAGATGGAAAGTAGAAGAGGCTAAGAAAGGAATGGGGAAGTGACTGTGGTCTATGGGAAAGCCACCATCTCAGCATTTTGAGATGAGAAACAAGGAAGCTAACTTGAAATGACAGGTGAAGGGACATGAACCAACTTATTTCACAAACCAGGTCTTCAGTGTGTTGATGTGATTTGCAGTTAATGTTGTACAACATCCTTAGGCCTCAAACCCCAATCCTTCCATTTTCTAACGGGATGGGATAACCCAGAACTAATGGATCGTTGCACCTGTCTAAAACCATGGAGGATTATGTTAAGTCCTTTGGCTGTCCAACAATAAAATTGTAAGTTATTTTGATTTAGAAGTTATTGCTTTATGAGATTACTTCCAAATCCTTTGTTGTAATGCAATAAACAAACATTCCTGATATCGCCATGATCTCAAATCACTGATTTGATTTCTGATAGAGAGAGTCAGTTTTTGAAATAATGAACTGCTTCAGACCTGTCTATCACATTTGTTGACAACAAGACAAAACTATAGTTATCAGTCACAGAAGCTGCAGGTTATCTGACATGAATTCTAGTTTCTCCACTAAAAGGTAGCGATAAACAATATGTTGGTTTTTGGTGTAAAGATTTGCCTAGGTTGCTCCATTCAAAAATTGCACATTAATTTTCTTAGTAGGTAGCTAAAACCTTCTTTCGTGTTAGACCAACTTAAATGTTACAGTATTTAGGAAGTTAAATTTGCTCCTCAATGACAATGCCAGGGCATTAAAAATCACTATTGAGAAAAACTCTTTACGATTAAACACTCGCTACCATATTTTATATACTCTAGGCTTCTAGGCCAACCAACTTTAGGATGTAGTCACAAAATTGGTGAGCTTCACCTCTGAAAATTGAAAACAGGAAAAAATAATGTTTCTTAAAAAAAAAAGTCAAATGTTTCCATGAAAATATATCAGAATACCCAAACATTTGCAGAAAAATATGCCTGTTTGAGTTGGAATGTTTAGGCTTTCATGGCCAGAAAATAAATTACTGCAAATTCTTCTAGGTACGGTACTATGGATATGATGGGGCACAGACATAGAATTCACTGTAATATTTGTACGAGTTGATTCTACATAAACCATGTAAACAAGTAAGTAATACTGTAATGCAGAAAAATGTGCGATTGCAAGCAGAAGTTTGTTCTTGACACTTTTCATTCTCTCTGTGGAGTTACTTCAGGAAGAATATAGTGGTCGTAACCAGATGTGGCTGGTTGAACAATATAGGGGAAATCTGCCGGGACCTTTCCTTTTAATAGGTCACAGGCTTTTCCAGTACCTTGCCCAGTTTCATTCATCTCTAATTAACTCTGATGAGTATAATATTTCTTGAATTGTAATCTTCTGTAAATCTTTCTGCCTAATCAACCCTTAAATGAATAAATAATGTGCAAATAGTAGGACATGTTCTGGATATTAATTACATCCTTCATCAGCCATTACAATTTTAGTATGTCATTATAAAGACACACCACTCTGTCCTTCACACATCCTTAAAAAGAAAGGAGACAACTTTTCCTAAGCATCACTTCACAAACCATACGATTCCTGACCCCCACAAAAATATGAATAATCAAACGGTAGAAATTAAAATTGATGCACATTCTGAAATTTATACCGTACCACATACTATGACAAGTGTAGCAAGCACAATGCCTATGCAACATTGACATAGAGGTACTGGTACTGGATACTTGAGATAAACATTTATACCAAATTCTACACCTTTAGCTTGTATCACATGAAACCTTGGCCATGTTTACAGCTAGTATTAAACAGATTATTTCTGCAATGATGAGAATCAAGTCCTTGCCCAACAATAGAATAGGATGTGAGTTGCAGCTTGCCATTATCTGAGGAATTTCCGACATCCCTGAACAGGTTTGAACAATGTGGCTTAATGTAAACATTGAAATCTGTTGCTATGACTTAAGATAACTGTAAATTTTAAAACCATTGAGCTTTAAAATGGTATATGAAACTTAAATTTATGAAAATGTTTGGATAGGGAGTAGGCTATTTTCATGTAGATTTATATAGAATATATTTATGACCAAGACATTACATTTTCGCGAGACCACCTCGTGGTGCAGCAGATAGCTTTCTTGGCTGTCACCCCCGTAGGTCTGGGTTTGACTCCCGGCTTTGCCAAGAAATTTTGATTCTGGCCTTAGGGCTGGAATGGGTTACAGTCAGCCTCGTGAGGCAAAACTGAGAAGAGGAGGGTTCGATTCCCACCTCGGCCATCCTGGAAGTGGTTTCCCTACTCAAGGCAAATGCAGGGATGGTTGTTAACTTAAGGGCACAGCCACCTCCTTCCCAATCCTATCCCCTATTTACAAATACACACACTAGTACAGCCACCACAGTAACAAAGATTATCACACAATAAGCCCACCCAATTTCTCAATTCCCGAGTGATATAAGTGCAAGGCTTGTTGACACCCAGAGTTTGGTGTTACATCTCCTCACTTATGCAAGGCTCCACTCTTGTATGATTATTATGTACCGGTATTCATTTTCAAATAACATGGACCTATACAGTATTGCTTTAGTGGTACCATGTTCTGCATGTGACATAGTGAAGAAAAATCATCCCTAGGATCATTGCTGAAAGTATAGAAGTATCCAGGAATTTGATCAGTGTGTATCGAAGATACAGTCGTTGTTGCTTATTTTAAGGGCTGAGACATCGTGGTCATATATCCCCGTGTATTTGGGCGTGTGTGGAATGAGAGGGAGGTATCACTTGAGAAGAAATTGGGTGGGCTTATCATTTACATGGGTGGGCAAACTTTTAGTGGTCTCACAGAATTAAATAAAATTAAGGGCATTGTGATATGTCTATGAGTTAGGAACATCAAGGTTAACAGCCCTGGTTTTTAAGTCACACAGCCTTAATGCCATGCAGAGCGTAGTGAGGGGTTGCTAACCTCAATAGTTTGTCTCTGAAAGCAACACTATTTACAATTTTGATGGACTGGAGTACCTTGTCATTTCATGGGATTGTAGCTTTGGGTACACGACAATCCAAACTTCTCCAGAACTCTTCAGGAATAGCACAAAGTCCCATAGGTGAGGGAGCAAATGTTAAATCCGATTTGCATTGTAGCTTGTAATTAAAGCTCTTAATTCACTGTAAAGGGCTGCAGCTTAACAAATTACAGTTAATAAAACACATCAACTAACTTCAGTCAGGAAACCATTTACCTCCTAGGCTAAGTGGGGTTAGAAAACGGACACATTAAAGGAGACAATAGCTTCTCTAGGGTGGAGATTTAATGTTTGTTGGGCAATATTACCTAATCTCAGCCTAGCACTGCCCTCCTTGTGGTTTAAAACACTTCCTTTGAGAAATAAAGGCTACATACCCTATATATTGGCGTGTAGATTTGCCACGTTTGCCAGTAAATCCTCCTGATTACAGGCCTTTATCCAGTCATTATATCTGGATTAGGAATGAGGAATTTGTGAATTAATGGATAGGTGTTTGAGGGACTGACATCTCATGGATATTAAAACCAGAATTATTCGATGAAACGTGTGATATTTGTATTTACCGCTCCAATGCACGAGAAACCGGAATGCTGTTATGTCCAGTGTGACAAGAACTGCGCAATAAATTACCGCACAGATGTTGGTTTCCCACATTTCTGCCATTGGTTAAAATGCAAAATTATATTTCTGAGTTGATTTTAATAATTACAAACAATGTTTTCTTCAGACAAAATCGACAGGCCGCACTCAATGAATACGGGTAGACTGCTCTCTCGCGGATACATGGTGAACCGTCGCCGCCATGCGTGCGTGCGTGCGGTGCTTCCGGAACCGGCCGATTCAAAACCATGACGAAAAATTTACATGGTAAAGGCCTGATGTGTCCTTACTGTATGGTTACTATACTGTGCTCGAGACTCGCTTGTAGAAGACTACAAGCAGTCCAGACAGAAGCCAATTGTATCTCGCTTAGCTCGCTACGCATGACCTGTGTCGTGTATTTTGTATACTGTACATTGGTAACAGTGAAATGTTGTTTGAGTCTTCAGTCTTTTGACTGGTTTGATGCAGCACTCCATGCTTCCCTAACCTGAGCTTATTGTTTCATCTCTACATAGCTACCACACCCTACATCCGAGGCAATTTGTTTAAAATATTCTAACCTTGGTCTACCTCGACAGTTCTTATCCTCGACCCTTCCTTCCGTAACTAAGGTTGCTATTCCTGGGGTTCATAGTATGTGTCGTACCAACCTATCTTTTCTCTTCATTAGCAGTCGCCACAAACATCTCTCCTCTCCCAATCGTCTTAATACCTCTTCATTTGTAACCCTATCTACCCATCTGATCTTCATCATTCTCCTGTAACACCACCTTTCACACGCTTCAATTCTCATCTTTTCTACTGTACCAATAGTCCAAGTTTCACTCCCATAGATCGCCACGCTCCAGACGAAGGCTTTTAAAAATGACTTCCTAATACCTAAATCTATGTCCGATGTCAACAGAGGTGAAATCACGTCAATGTATACTCCTGTGTGTGTCTCGGTACAGTTGGGACACCCAATGCGCCTATTTCAGTAGCAGTTGAGCAACGACAAGAAATGACAAACAATGTAAATTGCCGTCGTTGAATGAATGAACAACAAATAACGACTTAAGTCACATATTTACATAATTTAGCACATATTTCCTATGCAATAGTGATAATGGACAGTAATTTCAATTAGTAACGACTCCCAGAATATCAAATGAAAATTATGGAAATAACATATAATAGGTAAGTGCCAGTGTAGGATCCAGGTTCATCAGTCCTGAAGAATTACGAATGTCAAATCATGAGGTGGAGCGATTAAAAACGAACTCTCTTAAATTCAGCACAGCCTGAGTAAACAATTGTACCTCAAAATACTTTCATTTCTCAACCTGCTATATAGATTTACAATCATCCACTTGCACTTAACTTATCCCCCCTTTTATTACCTGCAACATATGTTACTGGTGATCCAAGCTGCAACTTGCTTCAATGATAAATCAAATTACTCAGCTGCTCTTATCAACATCTTCAACACATCGGCCAAGATACCACCCCATGGCAAGGTTCCTTAATGGTTTATGACTGTTTTAAACACAGATAAGTGAAACTGCACGTTTTAACGAGATCAAAACCTACAGTTATAAGGGACACTCAGACCATGTTATTTAGACAACCACTGTACATAAAATTTACAACCTTCACAAGACAATTGAAGAAACTAATTTTCACAAAGCAGTAACACTCCTACATAGGATTGAAATAAGGTACCTGAATCTGAGATAAAGATACATGTTTGAAAGAGATTTAAGCTGGTACACCCACACCCCCTCCTGCTCCTATAGTCAAGAGCCCTGCGCGGATAAACAAAACGTTATCCGCATCCGCCAGACTGTTATCCGCATCCGCCAGACTGTTATCCGCATCCGTATCCGCCCCGCATGGCTTTTATTCGCATCCGCCCCATATCCGCATGACTTTTATCCAAATCCGCTGATATTTCAATATTATGTTTAATTTATTAGATCAAGCATAACGTGTTAAACCAACACATTTAGACATTTGAGGAGAAAGTCGTTCCTAACAATTTGCTTCATTGCAAGGAACGTCAAGTTGGCATTACAAGGGACTTCAACGTGGATGACACTTCTGGTTCCTTGACCTCCGCTTTAGACAAAAAATTGGCTATACTTTTTTGGCTACTTTCGTACTTGTGCCTCAGGAAGTTGGATGTGCCCGATTTGTGTCCTGAGTATGAATACACTGTTTTACAGGTAAAACATCACTATATCGTTCACCCTTTCGTTTCCATTGAAAACGTAACCAAATGTCTGCCATATCTTTGACTTGAGCTTTGTTTCACGCGCTATTGAATATTCACCTTGTTTTATTTTAATGTATAGTTTATCCATGTTGGTGATGATTTTCATACTCACGGTCGCGGTAACATTCACTAATAAGTGAACTTCTCTTTACACTTGGGGAAAGGGATTGACATTTGGCCGGAAATTCCAAGTCAGTCATCATCCTTCTGGACACATCCATGTTCGCATAGATGATGTCATAGTTGATGTTGCAATATCACAGCCAACGTGCTTCAGTGACATGTTGGAAATAAATCTACAGATAAACCTGGATCCCGATCTTCCAGGATAGCTTAGATGGCGAACTAGCTGACATGAAGAATGTTAATGATGTCACCACGATCAACTAACAAGCTTATTGACAGCATTATATCTCGTACGTATAGTAATAATAGCAGTGAGAAGCGATGATGATGGGATGTCAAGACCATCTACTACAAACATACGGTAATTAATAAAATGTAGTTGAAAGCATAATTATGAGTGAAATGATCTTCTCGTGTATAAGTGCAATACGTGCCTGAATATTTCGTACGCAATAGGCTATAGGAGTATTCCTCTTTTAAGCATGAAGCTGTAGATTGGCATAACGTAAGTTTGTATTCTAAAGACTATCCGCAAATTTACTCGAAACATTATCCGCAGCGTATCCGCTATCCGCACAGCAATGCAAACTATATCCGCGTAGCAAACATATCCGCATCCGCGCAGGGCTTTACCTATAGTCAGCATTTATTTAATTCATTCTTAGTTGTACAGGAAATGGATATACAGTACACCTCCAAGTTTTCTAATAATTTGAATGAATGGACGAATGAATGAAAAATAAATATTGGCATATTAAGTATTAACAGGTGTTCAAAGCGAATTGAATTAGTTATAAATATTGGCACCAGTAGGTTTTAGTTAATTTGCTCTTTCATGGAATCATCTTGAATCAGTGTTCCAAGTTGGATGGCTACTGCCAGGTTTTCCTACTTCTGAGTAAGCAAGGAAGAGCATATTGCAAAAGACATTTGATAAATGGTTGGTTTGTAGACTTGAAAGATTCCATAACATTCTGTTCAATGGCAGAGCATTGGCAGCCAAAGCCAAAGGCTATGGATTTGATTCATGGAGGCAGCATCACATTTGAACTATGTACCCTAGCTTGTACTAATAATAATTGTATGGTACTTGGTGTTGGAGCCAACTAGGGATCTGTTCTGCAATTTCTACATTCTGTTTTGTCCTGCCATATGGCAGTGAAAACAAAACTCTATTGTGTGACCAGTAGCTGAAATTTAATGAATTTTATCTTTTTTTCCACCAAATCTTTCTAGCAGATGACCTAGATGTCATATCCCTTAAGATAGCAATCACCACCTGTCACCATCCAATGCTATTTGCATGCTACATTTCCAACTTAATGGCATGGTAATCAATTTCAATTACAAATGAATTGGTAAAAGCCTGAACAGTATAAGGAACAGTTCATTTTGGTGATAAAACCATATTTGAGCAGTACATGTTGCAGCTGCTGTGTGGAGTTAAGTCCAGTGACAAATCAAGAGTGCTAGAGGCTGCATGGCAAAATTAAAAAAGGCCCCCTCCCTTAATTGAAGATGGAAAACCTGGAATAATACTGCACCATTTGGCAATTGTGAACTGTATGTTCAAAATCCTTCTCCACTGAAATTTCACATTCCATATTAATCAAATGATGCAGTTGAATCATTCAATTTCTTGATTCATTTTTATCAGATTTAACGAAGAAAATTAGTGTTCTTAAGATGCATTTTTCACAAACAATGTCAGAGAAATTTGCATGTCAATTTCAATATTGGGAAATGCTGATCCAACATTCTTATTTTTCATATATCTGTATACATTTTGTACAGTATATTGAGATCTTTAAAATCCTGGTCCCCTCCAGCACATTCTTGCAAATGTTTCTTATTCACTTCAGATATAAAGCAAAGTGGGGATATGACAGCCGCCGGATTCGCCCATGTGTTTAGAATCTCTGATTCTGTCACTTGACAGGTTGTTGCTTATTATAGGGATTGCGACATTGAGGTCATATAGCTCCGTGTAATCGGGCGTGTGTAATTTGTGTGATAACCTGTGTTATTGTGATGGCAATACTAGTGTGTGTATTGACACTTGGAAGACGAGACATACCTCTAACAAATTGTGAGACCCAACTGTTTCAAATAATATGATCTTCTTATGTACCAAACTCAATATTGAGCAACATTGTCACTTGAACCAATTATGGACTACACCCATTTGATCAATACTGAATTAAAATCATTAAGTACTTTCATACATATTGGCAAATGAATATTTAATCAGAAATGAACACACATTGCAGATAAGAACAGCATTAACCATGTAATCAGAAGGGCAAGGCTGATACAATTAAAACATAAACATGATGACACACTCCTCATCGGAGAAGATACCTAGATGTTATGCCCCTTAAAACAACAATCACCCTCATTAGAGCAGATGACCTAGATGTTATGCCCCTTAAAACAACAATTACCATCATCACTCACATCCCACATCTAAATACACTCACTGGCCAAGAACGGTGCAACTCGTTTTCAATTGGTCAAAAATTAAGTTCGGTATTTCATGTTGAACATTGTCCACAGAAGTTCAGACCGTCTAGAAGATGCAATTCTCCTTTGGTCAACTCTTGTTCTCTGCTGACCCCAGCGGTATACTGTAAAGCATCCATCACTTTGGTTGTCATGCCTCTCGTTCCTTTTCCTTATATTCTCATTTTTTATGAGTTCGTAACTCCATAAAATAATTATGTGTTAATAGGAGATGACCTCCATGTCCAATCCCTAACAAATCCCCACCACTATCACAATTCCTTCCTTAATATAACAAACATCTCCAAAGGACAACTGGTCAGAAGTTTCTACAGTTTGGAGTTTCGATATCAGTTAATCTTTTGATAATGTTTTTGGCCAGGGAGTGTATTTAGAAAACACACTAATGTGCTGCCTTGAAGAGAGACTTTCTGGCATAGGGTTGTCTCTCATTTTCTCTGCAATCCTTTTCTGATTAAAAAAACGGATAGCCCAGAAAATCCTGACTTTAATGAAATATGACAACAGCATATCAAAAGCCTCCTGGCTGCAAAGCTTTACAGGTTTGAAGCTGTCATGTCCTGTTATTTGAAGCTTCATTTTCTGTCCAATGCACGTTTCATGCATCCTTTGAAAAAAACAAGATTTAAATATTTCTTCACATTTTTTCACAAACTGGAAGACTTCCTCCTGGGGAAGAGTGAGACCCCCAAACTCATTCTCCAGACCTCCATGTGCCTTCAGGTAGGTGAAGGTCTGATGAAACTCCTGAAAAACTCGACCTTCCTCATAGAAGTCAACAAGAAGAGATTTGCATAAAAGTGTGAGTTAATGAATTTCTTACAGAGGTACCCAGTGACATAATAAATAACATTGGCCTCAACATCTCCAACTTCATAGGAAGTTACATCATCTATGTTGATGGTCATGAAATCTATTTTGTCACTGGGTGGTGGCCGCTCACTCAGGAACTTGTTTAGAGTCAATAGAACTTCCTCTAAATCAAGCTCGCAATTAGATTTGTCGGACAATTTTGGAAGGGAAGAAAGCAGTATGTGCCTAAATCCACGTCCAAATTGCACAACTGTAGGGTTATCACTGCACCCATGTTGCTGTCGGATCACTGAAAACACATTTTCAAGGGCATCCTGATTCAAAACTCGTGTGCAAAGTTTTGGGATGCCAAAGTGATTCCTCAGTTCCTCTGCAAGTGCTAGCACACTCTTTACACTAATTATCCATCCATTCAAACATACAGGTTGCCTTCGACAAACAAGAAACCGGCTTTTCTCAAATTTCTTTAGGACATCCAAAAGAAATTTATTGTGTTCGGAATTGGATGAGATGGCATACCTTAGTTTGTACTTATGGACATTCAGCTGAACACTATTAAGACAATCAAACAACTTATCCATGAATTCAATAAATTCTGCAGTCGCAGCAGCACTGCTATGCAGCAAACCCATTGCAATCAACACAGAGATGGCAACACTTACAGAAGAACTGAACACCTGAGCTGCATATTTCACTTTCAATTTTTGAAAGGCCCCAGTGTGGGATTTGGTTATTTTAGGCATTAGTTTCAAGCGAAGTGGATCAGAACACTCGGCCGCAGTCTTAAAATCAGCCCACTTCACAATTTTGCCATCAAAATCATACTTCATTACCGTAGGTTGTTCCTCATCGATTTTAGCAAATGAGGTGGGTCATACATGAAGTGAATTTTGTGGCCATTCACAACAAAAAAAAAGGTTCCGAAACACAAACTCCTAAACTACGAGCCAGAAATTGATTGTGAGGACCTTGATCACAGATGAGAACTTTCACAAAGAATCCTACGTCAATCAAGCTCTGGATG
The DNA here is from genome assembly GCA_946902985.2 of Meconema thalassinum. Classification (NCBI taxonomy): domain Eukaryota; kingdom Metazoa; phylum Arthropoda; class Insecta; order Orthoptera; family Tettigoniidae; genus Meconema; species Meconema thalassinum. Next base: position 652,052,817 of record OX336390.1, read on the forward strand.
CAATCTAAAACAATTCCCTTAATTGTAAGTACGTTAGTGCCTTCATGTGTGACCCAGTAACCCAATATTTGTTTCCACTTTCTGTTGATGCCTTTAACCATAGCTACAAGGCATAAACGTCCCACATCTGGGGTTTGAACATGCCCATCATTACAAAACCCTAGGACTGAATCCGTGCTGGTGTCATAGGATAGATTCTCCTTCACTGCAACCTCATCTATAACCAATTTCACCACACGGTCAGCATCTGTCAGGTTGCGGGAGAACTCCCTCAGTGACGCCAAGACATTATTGTCAATGCCAGGCTTCACTGCAACCTTCTTCTGCCAAGAAAACAATGTCCTCACCGAAGGTAGGCACAGTGTTTTCTGGAGAAATCTGTATGTTCTCGGACTGTGGTAGTACAAAGACAACGCAAAGTCCTTAATGTGAGGCGGCCACCTCCTTCCATACTTATTTACCTGACTAAGCTTAAGCTGTGACACAAACAACCTATGGCAAGACTCCGGTAAATAAGTTCTGGAAGCCTCTATAATTTTCTTCAATTTGGAAGGTCGAGATTTTGCAGCTTCCTGTTTACGTGCCCTGAAAAGGCGTGCACGAAGCATCCTGATACTTTTGCGATAACGCAGTAGCTTCCTGGCAGTACGAGGGGTTGGGTTGCTTCTGCCCGAAGACTTCGAGTTCCGACACATCACCGATGCCTCTGGGGTGACATTCACGTCCCCAGCAGGTGACGCAAGGCCCTTTCTTCTCTTTGGAGTCGAATTTGGCTCCTCCAAATAGGTAAGTTTCCTCTTGGCCATCTTTGGGGTTTGACATGTGGCCATGGGCTCATCATTGCCTAAAATAAAGAGAAATATTTTCATCATAAATATAATAAGTTATTACAGCATGGCATATGCTGGCATGTGTTATGATTAACAGTGTTAATACAGTGTTAATTAAAAATATAGGTGCCAGTTTGAAGAAACTTAACTCCACGTAAATTATTTCATCACGATAATGAAATGCCTAAACTACAGTTTCTTATCCACATTACCAAGAGCTTCCACTATCCTATGCCACCCACCTGCCCTTCTATAATTTACTCATTCAAGGCAGAGAAGAAATAACAAGTTCATTTCTAAGTTTACTATTGTGCAACTTAAAACACATCCTTGTCCTTCCAGATACAGTGACAGAGTACACTACTGCCACCTCAGAAGTACTTCCTGTCAATATTCACTAACGTTTTGGATAAGTAAACAATGAATGATTGCCGGTAGCACTGAATGAACGTAGAACGAGCGAAAACATTCTATATAATACATGAATTAGCCAAAAATGCTTTTCATACGATGAGAAATATATCAGGGAATGATGTTTTAATAGATGTTTCCTCCACCGCCATCTGTGACCCACCCAGCCATCCCAAATAGGATCACGACTTATATAGCCAAAATTACAGCTGTGGCCGCCATTGTCAAATCCTGAAATCGCTTGCAGCAAGTGCAAGGCACGAACATGAGTGAAAGGACAGTAAGGAGGAGGTTATAAGAAGTGGATTTACAGTCCAAGAGGCGCACCACAGGACCTCTCCTTAGACATGAGCACCACGCCGCTCGGATGCAATTCGCCCAAGTCCATCGAAACTGGACTGTGGAGCAGAGGAGCTCAGTGCTGTTTACGGATGAATGTCGATTCTGTTTGAGGGCACCGGATGGGAAGGAGAGAGTATGGAGAAGGCCTGGGGAAGTTATTCACCCTGTACCTTCTCTGCAAGGACACCGTTCAATGGAGGCTCTGTGATGGTCTCGGCCGGGATTACCACGGATACGCGCACGGAACTTGTGTTCGTTGACAATGAGAGCCTGACAGCGTTGACAGCCCACCGGTACATCAAGGAGATTTAAGTACATAACGTCGTGTCTTTTTCACCTGTCATTGGAGCGAACTTTATCCTGATGCTTGACAACGCTCGCCCACACGCTGCCGTCTGTGTACGTGAGTATCTGAATGAAGTCGGAATTGAGCGCATGGTGTGGCCTACTTGTAGTCCCGACCTAAACCCGTTAGAGCATGTCTGGGATATGCTTGGGAGACGTGCTAGGAGTCATTCTCCTGACTCCGAGCTTCGCTCTAGGAAGAATTGGAGCTCATACCACAAGAGAACATTCGAGATTGCATCCTAAGCATGCCTGATCGAATCACAGTCGTAACTGTGGCTAGAGGTGGTAATACCCGTTATTGAGCCAATGCAAATGTTATGCAAACAAGTGGACAAACGGACTGAGTCGTACAGTAATCATTCGTAATCATACAGTGTAACGTGTCGGAGGACAGTACGATGGATCCCAGGTTTCGACATTTCCAAATTCGTGTTTGTGCACTGTTGTGATTATGATAATTAATTTGTATCAATTATTATGCTATTTAGGGTAATTAACTTATGAACCATTGCCATGTTGTTTTAATGTCATAATATTTGATTAATACAAGGTTTGAAGCGGTCCAACATTGAGTTTTGTCTGAAATTTGTAGTGTTTCGCTTTTTATGCCGGTGAGTGTATATGAGGTGCAGCAATGACCAGGGTTCCTCATTTTAATACGTAATATCGTCCAGAAGATGAAACAAGGACACAAGGTATGTAAAAGGCACATTCATGTCTGATGCAAGTGTATAAGCCACGTTCTACTTTCATTCAGAGTAGGGGAGTAGTAGGGGTTCTGCTTAGTGTCATGGCCGCCGCGTGAGTCCAAGCCAATATCTCGCAAACCGATGGTCGGATTTTAATAAACGAGGTGTCGTTGGACTCGGGTTGACGCCCTCTTTCCAATGGACCACTCATTTCAACCCCTAAATAAAACCTACCCCTACTAGGGGGTGAAATTGTAATTTTTAGTGAAAGTCTCTTTTCAAATACGAAATGTATAAGGTGCGCTGCTAAAATGAACTTAAATGTTGTTGCTCATATCGCGCATGCGTTTTACGAGATGCCGCTATGGATGAACATTTTTGTTTTTTGTTTTTTACGCATGCGCACTGGGGATTTTTGTAAGAGGGCGAGCTCTTTGAAAAAAATGATTGATAATAAGGGGTTTTGGTGGTGAGGAGAGAGCCAGATAGTCGCCTACTTTCCTACGAAGTTTGCCGATATCTCTCGAACGCAAGGTCGGATTTGGACGTGTGACGTGTCAAATCGCTTGTCTCGAAGCCCTATACATGTTATTAATAGGTTAAAGTTTTGAGAATGAGGGAAACAGGCTTTTTTGGGGTAAAACCATGATTTTAGACTTTTTCTGATATTTCACGAATGCATGGTCGGATTTGGTCCTATGACGTGTCAAATGGCTTGTCTCGAAACCCTGTGTATTTTGGTAATAGGTTAAAGTTTCTGAAAATGATGGAAACAGAATTTTTTGGTGTAAAACTGTGATTTTAGTATTTCTGATATATGTCACAAACCAATAACGCCAGAGACGTATACGAGGGGTCGTAGGACTCGGGGTGAGGCCCTCTCATTCCCCCCCCCCTCTTTCAAATATAGTATTTATATTTTAAAAAAATGCGAAAGGGTCTAACGACACTTTTGTTGAAAACATTTTAGTTTTTAAAACTTTTTCTTTTAATCTGTCTAAAATGTTCATGAAGAGTGGTTGCAGATAGAGACGATACCACTGGACACGTGTTTCAACGAAGCTATTACTGGCCACGGTGGTGATATACCAATACAGTATTCGCTATTTCGATGAGACGGCGGGTCGAGGGTTCGTTTTCCGATTTTTCCTATGATGGAATACCTAATACCTAAACCCCCTGAAGGGGGTCTTTAACATGTAAACGATTATGAGTGGCATGACAAATGATAATTCCTTGATCAGATGAAGTTAGCTTTAGATAGAACAAACAGAACTTGGTTATATGTTGCTTGAAGTGAGTATAGAAAACAAACTTGCTGGGGCAGACTGACAGGATGTGGATGTTATTTGAGCTTATTGGAATGCATTGACTTGACTTGACAACAGGGCAATGAAAAAAGCACAGAGATGCTGAGGACACTTGAAGGTCAAACGATATGGCAACTATGGTGGGAGGGGGAAGCGAGGATGATGTCGCCGATCATGTTCAATGTTCAATGAATGAATTTAAATTTTGCGAAGCATTGTTCGGAGAGGGTCATGTGACGACTTGTTTTAAGGATATTTATTTTTCCGATCTTTCTTATGGTGGTCTCATTGATTGAAATCATCCAAAACTGCTAGGGCATGGCCTTGAGATTTTATAAACTGATAATGGGATTTTGACATACAAGGTCCACTCAGAACTTGACATGATGTCATTCTTTTTATGGCTTATGAATTTCCCCAAAAAAGACCCAAAACAACAAGATCATAGACTTTTGCTTTTCTTAATATATTGCAAACCCATAATGTTAGATGTTTACTGTGAGTGACGAAACCTAGCTAGGTAAAGAAAGAATTATTGTGGGCTACATGTATGGTGACTGACACGTCTTTGAACATTGGAACTTGTTTTCAGATCTGAGTGTAGTACATAGGGAGTATAGGTTGTAGGCATGGCTTGACAAACGGTGTACACAAAATTCAATTTATCGATTCAAGAATTATGAGTAGACTATCATTAATTAATTGGTTAAAGAGTGTAGCTAAAAATAAAAAAGTGACTACATTAAACTAAACTGAACCAAGTCGAATCAAACCCAACTGAACCAAACCAAGCCTAAAGCAAACCAAACCTAATCAAGAACAAGCCAAGGGCTTAAGTGTAAAACTTGTGGGGGAATGCAGTCATTGGCAATGTCCAAAGAAAGGGATAACGCTCTACCTTTAGAGGGTGAGGTAAAGCTAGCGCATGGTGCTAATGCATATTCCCAAGTACATGAACCACACACACACACAACTATCCTATGCTGTTTTTATGAGTTGACTGTTAAAACTTACTCAGTGGTTACTGAGCAAGATGGTCGCTACACACAACAAGCTTTAAATACTTGAGGCTAATAATCTATACACACACACACGCACTCGCTTGTTCTAAACTAAACTGTCTCGCTGGCAGTGCTCACACAGTAGGCAAATGACAAATGCTTGGCTAACCGAAATACAATCATTTTCGGTTGTCTAATGATACCAGCTAGCCATTACATGCTATAGTGGTGAGCACATGTGCCTCTTGCACTGGAGATCGTAACTCGATTTCTAGCTCTAAGGCCTAGAACGAATCAAACTAAGAAAGAATGGTATGGTGACGCAGTAGTTAAACTGTTAGCCTTTCAATAAGGTAGACTAGGGTTTGATTTTGGGTTAATATACATGTCATAAACAAACAAACAAAAAAAGCGGAGATAATGTTTAAAACTGATTACACTTGTCTCTTTTCAAATTATTACTTAGATTACAAATACAAAGGTGGACTGGGTTTGATATACAGTTAATGCTGCCTATCGCATACTAGCCTGTAAGAAAGCCAAACAAGCAAAAGGCGTAGGTAGAGCAGTGGTAAAATCACTATGTGTAGAGAACTACCTAACGGTTTTATGAACTGGCAATGCTATGTCGCATAAACAGTGCAGGATACAATCCGGCAACCATAATTTTTATCTTGTGGAACAGAGAAAATGCAATTTTACCTTGATGGATAGCAAATGAGTGCAGATGAATGACCTATGCATTAGCCTACCATAGGGTTATAACCACGAGGTGGAGGTGTGACTTTTATATTTTATTGTTTAGAGACATGGCTTTTTTGTAACCAGTAGATTTAGTATTTTGTAAATATTCATTTTTGTAATTGTAAATAGTGGAAACATTTTTTTTTGTAATAGTAAATGTTAAATGTATAACTAAAAGTTATTTGGGATAAGTGTGCATGTCAAGGATAAATAGCGTGGTTGTATTTGTTTTCAAAGACAGATATGGTTGTGTGAATGTATGACTATAGATAGAATGATAGAGAGAGAGAGAGAAAGCTTGTGTGTGTGTGTGTGTGTGTGTGTGTGTGTGGGTAGCATTGATTTTTCAACCAAAGCAAACACGGCAAGGTAGGATGGTGGGATAATTAATGTATATAGCAAATGGTAAATAGTATACTATATTTTTTTAACACTTGTGTTTTTTTTAATGCAGCAGTAGATAGGTGTTATTTTGTAAAACAGTCTTACCTACAGTAGTAGTAGTAGTAGTAGTAGTAGTCCTATATGTTTTTGGAAACAAACAGAAAGAGAATGCACTATTGCCATGGCCAAGCACTTCCATTAAAGTGATTTCAAGAAAATTTAAATCAGCAAATGTGTGTTTTACAAAACTAAACATTCAGCATGGACTAAATCATAAACGTGTCTTCTGTGATATGGAAAAAATAGGAAATCCATGTTTCCATATCATCACAATTTAAAAACTTAAAACTGACATTTAAAAAATGTAAATGGGAAATTGGCAAATGTGTAAACAACAAAATGGAAAATTCTTGTTTCCATATCATGAAATCCAAAAACTTTAAACTGACATTTTCAAATCGTGTACATGGAAAATTGACAAATGGCAATGTGTGAAATGTGAAAATGAAAAAATATGAACAAATGGCTATCATTATTTTAAAAAAATAAAAAACCGGCGTGTTCTATCGTTAAAGTGTGAATCAAACCACATCTACTTATTTGGATCACCCGAGACTGAGTAGACCTGTTTTAGTCCTAATATACTTTTAAAATTTTATGTTAAAGCTCAATTTGAACTCAAGAGCTTTAGAGTGCCAGCTAACTATTATAACCGTTACGTCACAAAGACAACTTTACACTACTCTTAATAAACAATAATAAGAAAAAGAATAATAAATGTTGATTTTTTTTTTAAGGATGAACATGGTGACACCGTTTCTGTTGCACAGTCTGCTAGCTACTAGCCAGCAGCTGGGGTCTTAGAAAACGATACAGTTGACATTTTGTAATGAGATGTGACATGTTTCAAAGTACAGTATTATGGGTTGCTGTTGAGTAAAAACTAATCCTGTACAAGGAAGCAAGGGTTCGAACCCCTTACCTAACATTACTATTGCCTGAACATGGCTTGACGACACTGTATTATTATGATACTCGGTACACAAACCATAGATAGAGTGTATTGTTTAAGATCACTTTCTTTCTGAACATAGGTGGAGACTGTTGATGGTTAACAATGGCATTAATATAGTAGGACGTGGGTATAGCAATTAAGAAAAAACAGACAATACCCATACAATGTTTTTATTTATTTAATATAAGTACTTGTACAATAGTTACATTCAAAATACATTTCTTTTTTCTCTATTACTATTTAGTCCTTTTTGATTCTCTTGCATATGAAGGGTAGATAACCTTGTAGTTCAGCCCCTTAAAACAACAACAACACAACCTTTTGCATAGTCTGTGATGTTGACGACTCTTGAGATGTGGAAGATGGATTAAACATAACTTTTACAGCAGGGGTTAAATGTTGCTCAATAAACACTGCACTATTTTGAGTAGTAACATTTTTTTCTTGTACTAGCTTTTTAGCATTGTCATGATTATTTGTTGACACTAACAGTGTTTCATCTGGTACACCACATTGATGATCACTCACACTTAAAACCTTACCATTTCTACTTTTTAGATTGCCTCGACATCTTTTTGACCTCTCTTTTGAGCATTGCCAAAATATTATTCCTTTTACATTTTGACGATTATAGTTATAAGAGTAGCCTTTATAGAGTACACGTTGTTTACCTTTGTTAGTTGTAGTAAGTTCCATAGTAGCAACTAACCTGTTAGTATGATTTGCTCACTACAAAGGTTATAACTGTTCTGATAATAAAATCATTTAGCGTTGGCTTTTATATTTAATATGTACAGTTTGAAGTGATAGCAAAAGTGAGAGCAAAATGGTAGCAGAGTGGTAGAAAATATAACATGTATTGTTAAGAAATAGTTTAAGCTGTTATGTGGATCCATTACATAATAATTTTAGCACGACGAAGCTCATTTTCTATATCCAATAGTTCTTCCTCATATTCAGTATAACCAGCCTGTTTATAGACATGCAGTTGCTGAAGCCGCCAGATTAGCTTACTTGGATTGTTCCAGTAGACAAATTTAACAAATGATTTTTTAGTTGTAAACAAAGCATTACCATTATCATTATTATCTTCATCATCAACATCATCATCATCATAACCATTATCATTATCATCATCATCATTATCATCATCATCATGATCATTATAATCCTCATCACTATTACTATATAGTCCTTTTTGATCCTTTTGCAATACCACATTTTGCACAGTCTGTGTTGCCCTTGATAATGTTGGGAGTTTTTCAGACATTGACAACTGTCCTAACACGACTTTCTGAGGAGATGATACATGCTTCTTAACAAACAATGCACTATCTTGAGCTGCAATATCTTTTTCTGGGACAAGTGTTTTAGCATTTTGAAGAGTTTTTTTTAAACAGCAACGATGTTTTATCTGGTACACTACATTGATGATCACTCATACTTAAGACATTACTATTTTTACTTTTCAGCTCACCTCGACACTGTTTTGAACGATGTTTTGAACAACGCCAAATAACAGTTCCATTTTTATTGGTTCGTTTTACAATATATTTATATCCTTTATAGAATGCGTATGGCATACCATTGCTATTTGTTGATACTTCCATGTCAATTGTCAAGCATGAACTAATCTCTAGCAAAGTTCACTCGATAATATAAATAATTTCTAAACCCCAGTAGTGAATAGTCAGTTGTTTTTGATCTATGCAAGCGTAAACATGTCACATACACTGGTGATGGATACTCAAGGCTTTAAGGTCAATGAAAACAAGTACAGTATATATTTAAATAGGTGGCTATCATTGATTGCACAACACGCGGGTCACTATATCTTTTTTTCTTTCGGACTAGTGTTTTAACATTTGAAGAGTGTTTTAAACAGCAACGATGTCTTATCAGTCACACTACATTGATGATCACTCACACTTAAGACCTCGCTATTTTTACTTTTTAACTCACTTTGACACTGTTTTGAACGATGTTTTGAACAACGCCAAATAACAGTTCCATTTTTATTGGTTCGTTTTACAATATACGTATAACCTTTATAGTATGCATATGGCTTACCATAACTATTCGTTGATACTTTCATATCAATTTTCAAGCATGAAATAATCTCTAATAAATTTCGCTCGATAATAGAAATAATAGTTTAAAGTGGGTGCGAAGGTGGGTGCAAAAGTGGGTGCAAAAGTGAGTGCAAAAGTGGGTGCGAAAGTGGGTGCGAAAGTGGGTGCAGTTTATAGTAGGCACCATTTTTACTAGAATGTGATTTGAGTAAATGTAATTTCTAAACCCAAGTAGTGAATAGTCAGTTGGTTTTGATTTATGCAAGCGTAAACATGTCTCATACACTGATGATGGATACTCAAGGCTTCTTGGTCAACAAAAACAAGTATATAGTTAAAGAGGTAGCTATTATTGATTGCACAACACTGAATCTATTTTTGAAATTTTGACAAAGGGTCTAAGTGCACTTTTGTTAATATCTCGCGAACCAATAAGACTACGGCATTGTATGAGGTATTGTTGGACTTTTTGCCGAAGACTGCTGGTAAACACTTATGTTCCCACGACCTTTTTAAAGATGGCGGCTGACCCACGAGGGGTGATTAAAACGTATTCCAAGCGACGCTTGTCGATAAGCAAACCAATAATCAAAGGGGGGTGTGACAGAGCTTGAGGCGATAACCCCTTTTGACTGATCCCTGTTGATTTGCCCCTTTGGACTGGTCCCCGTTGACAAGTCCCTCTGAACGGGTCCTTTTTGAAGGGAGTCATTTATGACGGGCCCCTGCTGACGGGTCACTGTGGACGGATCCCTGTGGACAGGTCCCTGTTGACAGGTCCAAAGGGATTAGTCAAAAGGACCTGTCAACAGGGACCTGTCCACAGGGATCCGTCCACAGTGACCCGTCAGCAGGGGCCCGTCATAAATGACTCCCTTCAAAACGGACCCGTTCAGAGGGACTTGTCAACGGGGACCAGTCCAAAGGGGCAAATCAACAGGGATCAATCAAAAGGGGTTATCGCCTCAAGCTCTGTCACACCCCCCTTTGATTATTGGTTTGCTTATCGACAAGCGTCGCTTGGAATACGTTTTAATCACCCCTCGTGGGTCAGCCGCCATCTTTAAAAAGGTCGTGGGAACATAAGTGTTTACCAGCAGTCTTCGGCAAAAAGTCCAACAATACCTCATACAATGCCGTAGTCTTATTGGTTCGCGAGATATTAACAAAAGTGCACTTAGACCCTTTGTCAAAATTTCAAAAATAGATTCAGTGTTGTGCAATCAATAATAGCTACCTCTTTAACTATATACTTGTTTTTGTTGACCAAGAAGCCTTGAGTATCCATCATCAGTGTATGAGACATGTTTACGCTTGCATAAATCAAAACCAACTGACTATTCACTACTTGGGTTTAGAAATTACATTTACTCAAATCACATTCTAGTAAAAATGGTGCCTACTATAAACTGCACCCACTTTCGCACCCACTTTCGCACCCACTTTTGCACTCACTTTTGCACCCACTTTTGCACCCACTTTTACACCCACTTTTACACTCACTTTTGCACCCACTTTTGCACCCACCTTCGCACCCACTTTAAACTATTATTTCTATTATCGAGCGAAATTTATTAGAGATTATTTCATGCTTGAAAATTGATATGAAAGTATCAACGAATAGTTATGGTAAGCCATATGCATACTATAAAGGTTATACGTATATTGTAAAACGAACCAATAAAAATGGAACTGTTATTTGGCGTTGTTCAAAACATCGTTCAAAACAGTGTCAAAGTGAGTTAAAAAGTAAAAATAGCGAGGTCTTAAGTGTGAGTGATCATCAATGTAGTGTGACTGATAAGACATCGTTGCTGTTTAAAACACTCTTCAAATGTTAAAACACTAGTCCGAAAGAAAAAAAGATATAGTGACCCGCGTGTTGTGCAATCAATGATAGCCACCTATTTAAATATATACTGTACTTGTTTTCATTGACCTTAAAGCCTTGAGTATCCATCACCAGTGTATGTGACATGTTTACGCTTGCATAGATCAAAAACAACTGACTATTCACTACTGGGGTTTAGAAATTATTTATATTATCGAGTGAACTTTGCTAGAGATTAGTTCATGCTTGACAATTGACATGGAAGTATCAACAAATAGCAATGGTATGCCATACGCATTCTATAAAGGATATAAATATATTGTAAAACGAACCAATAAAAATGGAACTGTTATTTGGCGTTGTTCAAAACATCGTTCAAAACAGTGTCGAGGTGAGCTGAAAAGTAAAAATAGTAATGTCTTAAGTATGAGTGATCATCAATGTAGTGTACCAGATAAAACATCGTTGCTGTTTAAAAAAACTCTTCAAAATGCTAAAACACTTGTCCCAGAAAAAGATATTGCAGCTCAAGATAGTGCATTGTTTGTTAAGAAGCATGTATCATCTCCTCAGAAAGTCGTGTTAGGACAGTTGTCAATGTCTGAAAAACTCCCAACATTATCAAGGGCAACACAGACTGTGCAAAATGTGGTATTGCAAAAGGATCAAAAAGGACTATATAGTAATAGTGATGAGGATTATAATGATCATGATGATGATGATAATGATGATGATGATAATGATAATGGTTATGATGATGATGATGTTGATGATGAAGATAATAATGATAATGGTAATGCTTTGTTTACAACTAAAAAATCATTTGTTAAATTTGTCTACTGGAACAATCCAAGTAAGCTAATCTGGCGGCTTCAGCAACTGCATGTCTATAAACAGGCTGGTTATACTGAATATGAGGAAGAACTATTGGATATAGAAAATGAGCTTCGTCGTGCTAAAATTATTATGTAATGGATCCACATAACAGCTTAAACTATTTCTTAACAATACATGTTATATTTTCTACCACTCTGCTACCATTTTGCTCTCACTTTTGCTATCACTTCAAACTGTACATATTAAATATAAAAGCCAACGCTAAATGATTTTATTATCAGAACAGTTATAACCTTTGTAGTGAGCAAATCATACTAACAGGTTAGTTGCTACTATGGAACTTACTACAACTAACAAAGGTAAACAACGTGTACTCTATAAAGGCTACTCTTATAACTATAATCGTCAAAATGTAAAAGGAATAATATTTTGGCAATGCTCAAAAGAGAGGTCAAAAAGATGTCGAGGCAATCTAAAAAGTAGAAATGGTAAGGTTTTAAGTGTGAGTGATCATCAATGTGGTGTACCAGATGAAACACTGTTAGTGTCAACAAATAATCATGACAATGCTAAAAAGCTAGTACAAGAAAAAAATGTTACTACTCAAAATAGTGCAGTGTTTATTGAGCAACATTTAACCCCTGCTGTAAAAGTTATGTTTAATCCATCTTCCACATCTCAAGAGTCGTCAACATCACAGACTATGCAAAAGGTTGTGTTGTTGTTGTTTTAAGGGGCTGAACTACAAGGTTATCTACCCTTCATATGCAAGAGAATCAAAAAGGACTAAATAGTAATAGAGAAAAAAGAAATGTATTTTGAATGTAACTATTGTACAAGTACTTATATTAAATAAATAAAAATATTGTATGGGTATTGTCTGTTTTTTCTTAATTGCTATACCCACGTCCTACTATATTAATGCCATTGTTAACCATCAACAGTCTCCACCTATGTTCAGAAAGAAAGTGATCTTAAACAATACACTCTATCTATGGTTTGTGTACCGAGTATCATAATAATACAGTGTCGTCAAGCCATGTTCAGGCAATAGTAATGTTAGGTAAGGGGTTCGAACCCTTGCTTCCTTGTACAGGATTAGTTTTTACTCAACAGCAACCCATAATACTGTACTTTGAAACATGTCACATCTCATTACAAAATGTCAACTGTATCGTTTTCTAAGACCCCAGCTGCTGGCTAGTAGCTAGCAGACTGTGCAACAGAAACGGTGTCACCATGTTCATCCTTAAAAAAAAAATCAACATTTATTATTCTTTTTCTTATTATTGTTTATTAAGAGTAGTGTAAAGTTGTCTTTGTGACGTAACGGTTATAATAGTTAGCTGGCACTCTAAAGCTCTTGAGTTCAAATTGAGCTTTAACATAAAATTTTAAAAGTATATTAGGACTAAAACAGGTCTACTCAGTCTCGGGTGATCCAAATAAGTAGATGTGGTTTGATTCACACTTTAACGATAGAACACGCCGGTTTTTTATTTATTTTTAATAATGATAGCCATTTGTTCATATTTTTTCATTTTCACATTTCACACATTGCCATTTGTCAATTTTCCATGTACACGATTTGAAAATGTCAGTTTAAAGTTTTTGGATTTCATGATATGGAAACAAGAATTTTCCATTTTGTTGTTTACACATTTGCCAATTTCCCATTTACATTTTTTAAATGTCAGTTTTAAGTTTTTAAATTGTGATGATATGGAAACATGGATTTCCTATTTTTTCCATATCACAGAAGACACGTTTATGATTTAGTCCATGCTGAATGTTTAGTTTTGTAAAACACACATTTGCTGATTTAAATTTTCTTGAAATCACTTTAATGGAAGTGCTTGGCCATGGCAATAGTGCATTCTCTTTCTGTTTGTTTCCAAAAACATATAGGACTACTACTACTACTACTACTACTACTGTAGGTAAGACTGTTTTACAAAATAACACCTATCTACTGCTGCATTAAAAAAAACACAAGTGTTAAAAAAATATAGTATACTATTTACCATTTGCTATATACATTAATTATCCCACCATCCTACCTTGCCGTGTTTGCTTTGGTTGAAAAATCAATGCTACCCACACACACACACACACACACACACACAAGCTTTCTCTCTCTCTCTCTATCATTCTATCTATAGTCATACATTCACACAACCATATCTGTCTTTGAAAACAAATACAACCACGCTATTTATCCTTGACATGCACACTTATCCCAAATAACTTTTAGTTATACATTTAACATTTACTATTACAAAAAAAAATGTTTCCACTATTTACAATTACAAAAATGAATATTTACAAAATACTAAATCTACTGGTTACAAAAAAGCCATGTCTCTAAACAATAAAATATAAAAGTCACACCTCCACCTCGTGGTTATAACCCTATGGTAGGCTAATGCATAGGTCATTCATCTGCACTCATTTGCTATCCATCAAGGTAAAATTGCATTTTCTCTGTTCCACAAGATAAAAATTATGGTTGCCGGATTGTATCCTGCACTGTTTATGCGACATAGCATTGCCAGTTCATAAAACCGTTAGGTAGTTCTCTACACATAGTGATTTTACCACTGCTCTACCTACGCCTTTTGCTTGTTTGGCTTTCTTACAGGCTAGTATGCGATAGGCAGCATTAACTGTATATCAAACCCAGTCCACCTTTGTATTTGTAATCTAAGTAATAATTTGAAAAGAGACAAGTGTAATCAGTTTTAAACATTATCTCCGCTTTTTTTGTTTGTTTGTTTATGACATGTATATTAACCCAAAATCAAACCCTAGTCTACCTTATTGAAAGGCTAACAGTTTAACTACTGCGTCACCATACCATTCTTTCTTAGTTTGATTCGTTCTAGGCCTTAGAGCTAGAAATCGAGTTACGATCTCCAGTGCAAGAGGCACATGTGCTCACCACTATAGCATGTAATGGCTAGCTGGTATCATTAGACAACCGAAAATGATTGTATTTCGGTTAGCCAAGCATTTGTCATTTGCCTACTGTGTGAGCACTGCCAGCGAGACAGTTTAGTTTAGAACAAGCGAGTGCGTGTGTGTGTGTATAGATTATTAGCCTCAAGTATTTAAAGCTTGTTGTGTGTAGCGACCATCTTGCTCAGTAACCACTGAGTAAGTTTTAACAGTCAACTCATAAAAACAGCATAGGATAGTTGTGTGTGTGTGTGGTTCATGTACTTGGGAATATGCATTAGCACCATGCGCTAGCTTTACCTCACCCTCTAAAGGTAGAGCGTTATCCCTTTCTTTGGACATTGCCAATGACTGCATTCCCCCACAAGTTTTACACTTAAGCCCTTGGCTTGTTCTTGATTAGGTTTGGTTTGCTTTAGGCTTGGTTTGGTTCAGTTGGGTTTGATTCGACTTGGTTCAGTTTAGTTTAATGTAGTCACTTTTTTATTTTTAGCTACACTCTTTAACCAATTAATTAATGATAGTCTACTCATAATTCTTGAATCGATAAATTGAATTTTGTGTACACCGTTTGTCAAGCCATGCCTACAACCTATACTCCCTATGTACTACACTCAGATCTGAAAACAAGTTCCAATGTTCAAAGACGTGTCAGTCACCATACATGTAGCCCACAATAATTCTTTCTTTACCTAGCTAGGTTTCGTCACTCACAGTAAACATCTAACATTATGGGTTTGCAATATATTAAGAAAAGCAAAAGTCTATGATCTTGTTGTTTTGGGTCTTTTTTGGGGAAATTCATAAGCCATAAAAAGAATGACATCATGTCAAGTTCTGAGTGGACCTTGTATGTCAAAATCCCATTATCAGTTTATAAAATCTCAAGGCCATGCCCTAGCAGTTTTGGATGATTTCAATCAATGAGACCACCATAAGAAAGATCGGAAAAATAAATATCCTTAAAACAAGTCGTCACATGACCCTCTCCGAACAATGCTTCGCAAAATTTAAATTCATTCATTGAACATTGAACATGATCGGCGACATCATCCTCGCTTCCCCCTCCCACCATAGTTGCCATATCGTTTGACCTTCAAGTGTCCTCAGCATCTCTGTGCTTTTTTCATTGCCCTGTTGTCAAGTCAAGTCAATGCATTCCAATAAGCTCAAATAACATCCACATCCTGTCAGTCTGCCCCAGCAAGTTTGTTTTCTATACTCACTTCAAGCAACATATAACCAAGTTCTGTTTGTTCTATCTAAAGCTAACTTCATCTGATCAAGGAATTATCATTTGTCATGCCACTCATAATCGTTTACATGTTAAAGACCCCCTTCAGGGGGTTTAGGTATTAGGTATTCCATCATAGGAAAAATCGGAAAACGAACCCTCGACCCGCCGTCTCATCGAAATAGCGAATACTGTATTGGTATATCACCACCGTGGCCAGTAATAGCTTCGTTGAAACACGTGTCCAGTGGTATCGTCTCTATCTGCAACCACTCTTCATGAACATTTTAGACAGATTAAAAGAAAAAGTTTTAAAAACTAAAATGTTTTCAACAAAAGTGTCGTTAGACCCTTTCGCATTTTTTTAAAATATAAATACTATATTTGAAAGAGGGGGGGGGGGAATGAGAGGGCCTCACCCCGAGTCCTACGACCCCTCGTATACGTCTCTGGCGTTATTGGTTTGTGACATATATCAGAAAGACTAAAATCACAGTTTTACACCAAAAAATTCTGTTTCCATCATTTTCAGAAACTTTAACCTATTACCAAAATACACAGGGTTTCGAGACAAGCCATTTGACACGTCATAGGACCAAATCCGACCATGCATTCGTGAAATATCAGAAAAAGTCTAAAATCATGGTTTTACCCCAAAAAAGCCTGTTTCCCTCATTCTCAAAACTTTAACCTATTAATAACATGTATAGGGCTTCGAGATAAGCGATTTGACACGTCACACGTCCAAATCCGACCTTGCGTTCGAGAGATATCGGCAAACTTCGTAGGAAAGTAGGCGACTATCTGGCTCTCTCCTCACCACCAAAACCCCTTATTATCAATCATTTTTTTCAAAGAGCTCGCCCTCTTACAAAAATCCCCAGTGCGCATGCGTAAAAAACAAAAAACAAAAATGTTCATCCATAGCGGCATCTCGTAAAACGCATGCGCGATATGAGCAACAACATTTAAGTTCATTTTAGCAGCGCACCTTATACATTTCGTATTTGAAAAGAGACTTTCACTAAAAATTACAATTTCACCCCCTAGTAGGGGTAGGTTTTATTTAGGGGTTGAAATGAGTGGTCCATTGGAAAGAGGGCGTCAACCCGAGTCCAACGACACCTCGTTTATTAAAATCCGACCATCGGTTTGCGAGATATTGGCTTGGACTCACGCGGCGGCCATGACACTAAGCAGAACCCCTACTACTCCCCTACTATTCAGAATTAATTGATTTCCTGTGGGCATGTAACCTGCATATCAGTATTTGCCACAAATTTTCAATACATTGTACTATAACATATTTTACAGGAAGGTAAGGTTGTTCCACCCCTTGAAGCAATAAACACCATCCCCATACGAGCATTCATACATAGAAAGAGGCAAACCAAAAGGGTTATTTTTTATACTGTTACTCACCCAAGCACATAGCATGATATGAAGGGGAAGTAGAAGTCTCGTCTGGTATCGATCCAACTACTTCTTCGTGATATGCCATGGGAGCTGAACCAATTACCATATCAGTGGCAACTGAGAAGAAAAGTAATAACATAAATAACATTAGCCTGCAATAAAGGTTTATTTAGTCCTACACAAAACTAATATGCATGTTTTTAAATATAATACCAATACTGTCTAAGTTACAAAATGCTTACTTGGTATTGAAACACAGAAGTCATCCTGAATTGCTGACTCCATGCAACTAGTTGCAGCAATGTCAAGTACACCTGCAAATGGACAAACCACATCTGTACAATACATGAAACATGGAAAATTGTAAACAAGAAGAGAAAAAATCCTTGCAGCCTATTACTAATATAGTTTAACAAGGATGATTAAGCTTGAAGAACACGACATTTAAATGCATTCACGTCTTAAATGCTATGTAGCAACAATCAAAAGGAATAACACAAAACATTCATATTACTTAAGAGATACTACTGAAAAATAACCATTAATTATGCATGACGTATCACTTTTTTCTTTTCGCTTCCATTTCGACAATATATAATTTTCATACGGTATTTTATCTTTCGGGGGGATATTATTAATTTTAACTTACAACCTTGATCACTTTTGCACCGACTGCATCCGATATATGTGCTAAATCGAGTAAATACGTGTTCTATTAACAACCAGAGCCATTAAAACTCAGCAATTCTTCTAGGTTTGTGCCGTGTCTTGTGTGAGGTTTCGCCTAGGACACCAAGCTGGCTCATCGGCGGGCTCTTGGTGTCCCCGCCCGGACCCCCACTGGAGTAGCGAACTGCACGCCACCTCCCTTAATATAAGGTGCAACTGCACCTTTATAGTATGTGAAACTGCTGCAGCGAGTGTTCATGAGGCTCACACATTGATGTCAGTAGTTGCCAACATGTCCGATACAAACTACACCAGATGACACGTAGGCTAATGTTGTAATTATGTGAAAAAAAGAAATAATTGGGCTATTGAGTATTAGTTGTATTTGTAAATAATGCTTGTATGAGGCAATGGTGTCAACTTCTCTTTTCCGCAATCAAAAACCATTGATCTGGACATGGGCTGTAACCATTGTCAAAAACCATTGGATCGGACAAAACAAGGTTAGAATGGTGGGGTGTAGGTGCGGCTTTGACGTCCGGGTACCCTCTTGTTGCAGGTAATAGTTTATGTGTTATCCACCTAACTTCCACTTGACGATGGCATTTCGCGCACGGCAGTGGTTTTGGTACTAAAATGTACTGTTTCAATAGCTTCAGCAATTTCTGAATTAAGTTACCAATTGTTAAAAGGCAACTTCGACAATCCATAGTGAATAAATGATTCAATTCGGCAATCAAATGAACAGAGTGCTGCACGCAAATGAAGCGCACTAGATAATGAACTGAGCGCTCCTTTGTTTTATATAGTACCGTAAAGGCACTGTTGGCAGTACTGTTTTGATGATTGATGGCGGCCACAGCTGTAATTTTGGCTATATAAGTCGTGATCTTATTTGGGATTACTGGGTGGGTCACAGACAGCAGAGGAGTCAACATCGGCTCTCGTGCATTCTCCGGTGTCCGTTATTTTTGTTAGTAGCGCTCTGAAAATAGTTTGTACTTACTACCCTACCACGGAATTGTTACCGCTGGCTGTGGAGCGCAGCTGTAGTGTATACATTATGTAATCTCGCCTCGTTAGGGCTGCAGCGAGCGGTTCCGGGGCAAGAGGGGAAAGCATGTACAGGCATACAATGAGAACACACCGCACAGTGCAAGAGCCAGCATGAATCATGCACACAAGTGACACACGATGTTGTTTCGCTGGCGACATCTGTACGTCTATTGCAGGCGTGTGGCCGGGTGGAGCGCATTAGTTCAGATTTCTGCCGCCGGTAACAATTCACTGGTAGGGTAGTACTGTGCCACGGTATTGAAGCCAACTGCTATTAACAAACACCACGAAAACACTTTCAAAATAAGGAAATTGTGAACATTAACTTTCAAGTAATAAACTAACCAAAAAACACGTTGCCACGTTGGATTGCAACTTCACTTCACCGCAATCCCCCGTTGCGAGGTTTGGCGACTGACTGGATGAAATTATTGGTGAAAATTACTGATTGAACTACTAGGCAAAACCATTGGCCTGGATAAAGATTATTGTTACATGACTATCCCCACTGTGCGTGAAAAAAAAACCCAGGGGGGTTCATATTAGCTCACGCGGGCCGCGCTAACTAACCAATATTGGTCTAGACGAAAACCATTTGTCTGAAACCAATAATGTTGGCACTACTAAAAAATGCAATAACACCCTCTAGCGATAAAATATTAAACTTCTGTATGTTAGTAACATTAGCCAATGCTATAGTAAATTTTGCAGATATTCATGGGGGTGGATACCGGACAATGCAAGAGTTCCGAAACATCTATTACTACATTTTCTCCAGATATTTTCCTTACCATTACTACAGGTATTTTGGTCAGATTTTCTACTTTAGAAAAGTTATGACCTACGTTATAGATATTTTTAAACACACTTTTGCAAACATGCATAGAAGAGGCAGTTTCGTAACAAAATATACTCACTTGGACACAATTCCACTATGGCATCAGAGGAAGTATGCAATGCAGACCCACTATGCTTGTCAATAGTAGTGACTCTCGATGGTTCTGAAGGAGGAGTCATTCCCTCACTACCTGCAGGTCCTATACTAATAGAAGCCTCAGAGGTCACTGAAACACAAAGTCAATACCGTATTTCTTAATTGCATTGAAATGTTAAAATTAATCTGAAGTTAATACACTGATAAAATCCTCCATCAAGTTACTTACATGGTGCCAAGGAACAGTTCTCGCGATTTAATGCATCCCCACTTAGGTTGTCAACTACTGATGAACCAGCACCTATAAATGACCACACATTATTATTGCACAGAATTGTAGAGCTTTTCAATACATAGTATATAATTCTATGTCAGGACACATTTTAACCTACCATCAGGTACAAGAATAGTAGGAACTGCATCGAAAGCCAGGGAATTTCTAGTGAAATGCCTTATGATAAATCTTTCGGCGAAATGATCACTGCATAGTCTATGATGGATCATGTCACCTACAGATTTCCCTAATAACAGCTCATCCCTTGCACTAAATAACAACCACTCCTTGCATCTGGAAAGAAAAATTGCTCCATTAAAGATATGTGCAGAAACTACAACATTTTAATTGTTAAAATCACATATCCACAATACACTATTGAAAACTCAGCCTGAATATTAGCAAATATATGGTACATACATACATACATACATACATACTCTGATGCATTTCGTGAGTTTTCCTACATTATTACTGTAACAAGCGTTTAGTGCTTTTCAGTCGGTCAACACGAATGTACCCAAAAGAGATGGGTTATGCCCTAATCCTGAAATAAATTACATGAGATTAATAAAACACTAGGATGACCAGTTTCGATCGTCAAGCGATCATCATCAGATCCAATACACTTAGGCTACAAAATCTATGTTTGAAATACAGGTGAAAATATTTACAATATGTACAATTATTTAGTTGCAGTATTGGTACTGCAACTGTCAGTGTAGCCTATGCTAAATGCAGTATATATGTTAGGTGAAATGCTAAATGGTGATAGCTATCCGTAGATTGTACTTTAGAGAGATTATATGGTTGTAAACTATGGTTAAACTATAAAATTTTAGGCTAACTACTTATCTGATTGTCTTCCGTACAACAGCTACTCGCAGTTTTCGTGCTCACTGGAACGCACTGTGCGGTCGACTGCGGTGGTTATCTTAACGACTGGTTTTTCCCTGCTTTCTCCCCCCTGCTCCTACGTGCTGTGGGGAGTGATAGCGATGTGTTTATGTGAGGTGTTGCCAACCTAGATAAGATGTATGTTATTGAATGAGGTGGGTCTACAACTATTAAAGACCGTGGATTAGCCCTCGCCACGCGTGGAGCATAACCCATTCGAACTAAGCGTTGAC
Organism: Meconema thalassinum; assembly: GCA_946902985.2. Classification (NCBI taxonomy): domain Eukaryota; kingdom Metazoa; phylum Arthropoda; class Insecta; order Orthoptera; family Tettigoniidae; genus Meconema; species Meconema thalassinum. Next base: position 652,074,302 of record OX336390.1, read on the forward strand.
GGTCTTATGAGGACGTCCCGGCACCTTTAATACTGCCGCGAATATGGGCCTTGGTTTATTGCAGAAGAAAAGTACATCGTACACCTGATCCAGACAACATTTACCTATTAATAACCCCCTAATTTCCCCCCTTTTTTATCTAGCTTGGCTGTGTCGCTAAATTGTGTTTTGTTTCCGACAGGGTGTGTTTTTTTAGTAGCGTGAAGAGGGGTGAGCTCTCCATGAACGTGTGTTCATTTAGATTGTTGGGATTGTTTCTTTTGGCTAGGTGTATCTCGATTGCTTCCTTTATGTCAAGAGCTCAGCCTTTCGATTCGTGATGGATTATTTTAGGGTCCGACTCTATGTTGGTAAAGCTCACACATATGTTCGCACACGGCTGAATGTGTTCCGTATCTTATCGCATTCCTATGTTCATTATAACGTGTGTCGACTCGCCTTCCACTCTGCCCGTAGGGATGTAGCCTGAGAAAGTTCGCGCCAGATAGCGCTCGTGTAGTACTGGGTAAGCGCAAGGCGATCGTCCTATGTTTCCCCCAGTCAGCTACGAGGAATGCATAGATTGTGACCGAGTTTTCTAAGCTAAAGTAAATTATATCTTCTCTAATTTTACTCCAAGACTATATTAATTAATTCTATAGGTATATCCTCTAATATATTATGAACGATTTTCAGCGTTTAAGCGTTAAACAGCTGTAAAATGAGCTACGGACTAGAGGCGCTACAACTAGTGGCAGGAGGGAAGAATTAGTAGGCTACAGCGGTAATAACAAAATTCTAACACGCTTTATTATTCTAATTATGAATAGGAGTCAGCATGCTTGAGTATTGTAGGCCTATATTGATAATAGCCTATATCTCCATAAGACTTAAATCATAAATAGAGATTTCCCGGTCAATGCATATGAGATTTTCAAAGTGAAATGCCTTGTCCTGTTCGGATTCCACGTAAAGAGGAAGTCCTCTGTGCCTTATGATCTCTAGATTAACGGTCACGTAAACCTATAATCTTCCTTTTATAAATAGAGATTTAAATATTCACTGGCTCCCCTTGCTTATAGACTTCGATTCGTGTATTTTTTGGTTGATAGCGTACATGAAACGGTCTTTTTTTTAAGGTAAACATAATCAAAAAAGTTGATACCGGTATTGTTTACCTCAAAATGCATCGCAACGTTTGGTTCTTTTAAATTTCTCAATTTCTTAATACAAATCGTTTCCGTACCCCTTGGAAACGACTTAGGGGTACAGTATTTAAAAAGTTTGAGAATCCCTGTTTTAAGGCCATGAACTGTTTCCATTCATCTGGCTAACTTAGGCCTATGACTCAAGAATGCAGAAGTCAGTCACTACCGGTACCACATTCTCCGTCGGGCAGCTGTAAGTTGACGATTAATTTTGATTTCAAGAAACCAACCATAATACGTTTTTGACTGTTAATGTTGTGACATTTATTCTTGAAGTATTTGTCCGAGTATTGATGCCTTTGAAAATGGGAGTCACAAATGTTACATTCACTTCTTCCTGTATATTGACGATTTCTTCCCGTACCGTACTTCAATGGAGATAATTTATGCAGATTCCGATATTGTAGGCTTATCGTGGTAAACTGGCAATTTTCTTGTGTATGGCCTCTTCCTTATTCTTGTTGTGTTCGTGGTCCACGGAAAAAGCGATGGAACAGCGCCCGGTTTTAATCTTGCTCTCTCACCTTCAAATACAAACGCATAAATTCAGTGGTTGTTTCGATATGTCTATTCAGTTTATAGGTAGGAAATATTTCCCTTTGTAAATCACACTTGCTCAACACGGTTTTCGTGAAGTCATCGAGTTGAAAACGAAGGGAACACACTTTAATATTGTCGGTCAGATTTTCTTCACCGAAATGTTTCCTTCTAATAGCATGTAACCATTTCTTCCTCATTTCTTTATTTTGTGAAAATTGGTGACACGAAATCGGATTTCCCTGATTTTTGCAAAGAGGAACACTGCAATAGCTCGGCATAGTCACGAAAATAGCAATTTAAACAACTTAAATTCGTGGATATTAGCGGCATGTGAACACAGGAGACAAATGAAGAGCGCCTTGCGCTTACCCAGTACAACAGCAGTGCGCTCTATCGGTGCTAGTTCTATACATCCCTATTAGCTTGACAATCGGTGTCTTGGCACGTTATAGACTATACCCCTGACCTTGAATACGGGTCACGTTTATTTAGATTACTATTTAGGAGGTGCCTAGCGGTTGTGTTTTTCGTCGTGAAAGCTATCTTTATGCCTTGCTTTTTGAATAGGTTAGTGATTTTATATGTATTCGCATTCATATAGTTGAAACGCGCAATTTTTTTCTCATTACTGTCCGGTTTGGGAATCGTTTTATCTTTATTTTTATGTTTGGCTATAATTTAATTTATTTTGCTTGGCGAAAAGTTGTTTTCCTTTGCTATTTGCATAATAGTTCTTATTTCCTTATTATAGTTGTCTTTTGACATGGGTATGTTTAAAGCTCTGTGCACCATTGAATTGAAACCCGCTAGTTTGTGCGTACTGGGGTGATTAGACTGATTGTCGATTGCATGCGAGGTTTGTGTTGCTTTCCGGAATATAGAATATGAACGGTCGTTGTCTTTACGTTCAATAGTTATATCGAGATAATTTATTTTCCGGTCTATTTCGAATTCCTTAGTGAATTTGATAGAGTGGTGCAGGCTATTAATGGATTGGAGAATTGTTTCTTCGCTTGTTAGTGCAGTATCGTAGATGCAAATTACATCATCTACGTATCTTTTCCATATTACTATTCCCTTTGTTGAAGTCTTTTCTAAGAACGCATTTTCTAGTGCATTGATGAAGATGTCAGCGATTAACCCACTTCACATAAACACATCGCTATCACTCCCCACAGCACGTAGGAGCAGGGGGGAGAAAGCAGGGAAAAACCAGTCGTTAAGATAACCACCGCAGTCGACCGCACAGTGCGTTCCAGTGAGCACGAAAACTGCGAGTAGCTGTTGTACGGAAGACAATCAGATAAGTAGTTAGCCTAAAATTTTATAGTTTAACCATAGTTTACAACCATATAATCTCTCTAAAGTACAATCTACGGCTAGCTATCACCATTTAGCATTTCACCTAACATATATACTGCATTTAGCATACACTGACAGTTGCAGTACCAATACTGCAACTAAATAATTGTACATATTGTAAATATTTTCACCTGTATTTCAAACATAGATTTTGTAGCCTAAGTGTATTGGATCTGATGATGATCGCTTGACGATCGAAACTGGTCATCCTAGTGTTTTATTAATCTCATGTAATTTATTTCAGGATTAGGGCATGACCCATCTCTTTTGGGTACATTCGTGTTGACCGTCTGAAAAGCACTAAACTCTTGTTTACTAAGGCAACACTGAAAATATGGCTTCAAACACCACAATGTTATTACTGTAACGTGAACATTTTGTAGGACTTACAGTATTACTGTGTGTTGCAGTACAGTAACCACACATTTATCTGGCTAACATTATACTTGTAACGAAATCCCAGTGCATTACATTATGTTCTGCCATCTTTTAATACGCAAATCTCCTTTTAAGAGAATAAATATTTCTTCTAATGACCTTCAATTTTAGTAGGTTATAGCGATCTACTTGACTAGTTCTAATGAAAACCAGTGGGAGTACTTTTTTTTCTGAAAATATTGTAATCTGAATTTCCTTGGACATGAATCGGACCTTCTTTAAAATCTATTAATTCGCTACAGGGACTTGGGACACCAGGGTCAGCATGTCTTATGACAAGCACACGTGTACCTTCCTTATATTATTATAATATTGTAATATATACAATCACACGGGTAGTGTACTACATTATAGATAAAATAGCTCATGTGACCTTTTTATCCCCCGTATACCGAAATGAAATGAAGGAATGCATCGCCGAAAATATTCAATTCATGACTTACCTGGCAGGGTCGGCAGGAAACTTATGCATGGATATACCCTTCTTGCTGCTCATATTATTGCTGCACCAGAGAGCAGCGCAATAATAGCCACCTCGCTTTTTACAATTCCGTTTCTCAGCCATTTCTCTGCGAAAACGAAATTTTAAAAGAAACCAGAAACCACAATGGATAATCAAACAACTTCACGAAAAGCGCGGTCAAATCATAAATGATAGCCAACTATGTCGTGGGACAGTAAGTAACTGGCAATTAATTGACGATGCACTAGGAAGAGCTGTACACGTTTAACAACATTTCGTCTTTGCTTTATAAGCTTACATATACTAATACATGTATTCTCATTGTTATATAAACCCAAATCATCATATTTTTGCCGTTTTTTACAATACTGGACCATTAGTGTCAATCTACATTTGTTGGCAGCAATGGTGTGTTCAACTGTCCAGTCAAAATACATTCGTTCACTACTCACTCATATCGCCCTAGTCGAACACATGTGCTGCCGTCTATAGAAAAGGTCGAAGCTTCACTTCCTAGTATTATTGTTCCATGGTACCACCTTAATGAAAATAGTGCCACACCCAGAAAAATTCTCCGCCAGCCGCTACTGCCAGGGACCCGGAACAGAACTGAAATGCGTTACGTACCGCTGTGTTCCACGTTACGTAACGTATGCCATACCGCGGCCACGAGCTGGCTTGCGGTATCGTTCCGTAACTGTAACTTGGAACTCAGTACGAGCATGTGGAACGTTACAGCCCTGTAACGGTACAGTCGAAACTCGACTCCCAACTGTACCGAGCATCAAGGTACGTGTTAGCGGAACGTTACGTATGGAACGGTACATGACTGGAACGATTCCTCAGCGTTACCAGTTGGAAAGTTACTCTGCGTACCGTTCTTGGTTATCGAAATAGAGTAACGTTTCCACCAGTACCCGGTTACACTGTGTACCGTTCCAGGTTATACCAACCAGCCACCCGGTATCTATGCGTAACGTTCCAGGTTCTCATGTTCCAACGGAAAGTGGAACGGTACAGAGCCTGGAACAGTACAGCAGCATTTCCCAAATAGTATGTAGGCCTACAGACTATTACAGGACTGTTACCGGTACTACTGTACACTAGCTATTAAAACCATTAAGGCTATTACACCGAATTTTTACGTAGACTATTACGGCTATTACACAGTCTATTTAGTTAACCACGGCAATTGTAACATTGCGTTTATTACACTGTTACGCTGGTTGTTACAAACTGTCACATAATAGCCTAATTACACAACTACATCAATTACATACCTGTTATCTTATCTAGGGGCATTTCTTTCATGATATCGAAATTGTCTAGCCTAAGGATGTTTTTCAGTATCTACTGTCCTACCTAGAACCCTGATGAAAATATCCTCTTTTTCTGCGTCAACAACTATCCCAGTTTGTACGATGCCATATGCAATTCCAGGTAAATTATTTATTCAAACATAGGATAATTACTTCTTGAAATATCAATAAAAATAAAAATACTGATTTCAGTCTGAGTGCGTGCCGCATCAGACAGGGCAAGGCACCTTGCTCGTTTCGATCGCGGTCATACTGTAGCCTACGTTAGAAATATGTTTCCTAAAAACAATACGATGGATCCCATTGATTCGAAATATTTATTGTTGCTCCATATAGAGGTTTGAAAAATAGGCTATTGTTCATCGGTCCATGTAGTTGAGGTTTTTATGGAATTTGTCTGATAGGCCTAAACTTTGTTATTGTGATGTCTGTAGTAACGTGTGTATTTGTAATGAAGGCATTGCTTGGAAAGGAGTAGGCCGTCGCCTTGACTTAGGAACTATCCACGCATTTTCCTGGAGTAGAAGTGGATAACCACGGAAAACCACTCTAAGCTGGCTAAGATGGGAATCCAACTCACCTTCTCGCAGTGTTGCCATATAAGGCAGAGTGTAACCTACACACCAAACTATAGCTCCTTTGTGACCAATAATAGTATTTATTTTCTAAATTAAACCTCCTGTTCTTGCTTTTCGTTTACTTGTTAGCCTATTTTCATTTAGCAGTGATAGAAGCCATTTTTCAGTGATGCTTAATTCTAATAATGAAAGCTATTCAGTCGTGTTGAACGACTGAAAAACTTCCTTTATTATTTACATTTATGAAAGATAGGCCTATGACATCACATATAGTCCGTGTGTGTGTACGTATGTGTGTGTTTGCATGTGTCCGTCACCTCGCTCCCCTCCCTAATAAAATCTAAACTGCTGGAGCGATTTCAACGAAACTCGGTAAGGTCAGAGTACTATTTTGTCCAACCCCGACTGTGCTCTTCAAATTTTATTACATCGCACCAATCCAACATGGCAACATCGCGAAATATTTCACCGGCATTCCATATCTCTGAAACTATTACAGATATCACCCTGACGTTTTGTATGGTGGAAAAAAGCACCAATAGAAGTGTAACGATGGGACTCTCAAAAACCTCTTTACGAAACGAACATGGTGGCCAAGCGAAGTTGTTGTATTTAAATAGACTTTTCTCGCATTTAAACCAACCGAGCACCGTCACACGTTACAGCAAATGGTATACACCTTGTAAGGCACTGACATCCTATTCAGCTCAATTGTTTACATAACTTCAAGATGGCGGCTCTGCGAAATTTTAAAATTATGGTTTAATTTCTTGTGTCCTAATCATGCGATCGAAACCAACGTTTGAACAATGAACCTACGCAATAATCATCATCTAATAGTACATAGCTCTTTGACCTACAAAGTATATAAAAATCCTATTTGGTGGCCATCCGAAATATTCTCAATGTCAACTAATCTGTGACAGCAATCAAACTTAATTGTTTTTTTAACTACGAGATGGCACCAGTGTCAATTTTAAAATCCATTTTTTGCCTATTTCTATTTATGAAAAAATAGGCTTATGAGATCACCTTTTGTCGTGTGTGTGCGCCCGAGTGTGTGCCACCACCTCCCACTAATAAAATCTAATTGGCTGGATAGATTTCAATTAAATTCGATAAGGTCATAGTATTATTCAGGCCGACCCCGATCGTGCTCTACAAATTTTATTACGTTTCAACAATCCAACATGGCGGCTGTGCAAGATATTTCACTGGAATTCTATATCTCTCGAATCTCAGAAGACTTCTGTTACTTAGGAAGCAAAATAACCAGTGATGGATGGAGGAAAGTAGATATAAAAAGTAGATTGGCTCAGGCAAGGATGGCATTTCTACAGAAAAGGAATCTGTTGAAATCGAGCGTGGCACTCTATGGAAGTGAAAATTGGACTATTGGTGCAGCTGAAAAGAGGAGATTTGAAGCGTTTGAAATGTGGTGTTACAGGAGAATGATGAAGATCAGATGGGAAGAGAGGGTTACAAACGAAGAGGTATTAAGACGAGTGGGAGAGGAGAGATGTTTCTGGCGACTGCTAATGAAGAGAAGAGATAGGTTGGTAGGACACATACTAAGACACCCAGGAATGGCAAACATAGTTATGGAAGGAAGGGTCGAGGACAAGAACTGTAGGGGTAGACCGAGATTAGAATATGTTAAACAGTTTGCCTCGAATGTAGGGCGTGGTAACTATGTAGAGATAAACGCTTAGCTCAGGACAGGGAGGCATGGAGAGCGGGATAAAACCAGTCAAAAAACTGAAGACTCAAACAACATCAGCCGATATGAATGAATTGATAAATATCTAAGACACAAGATAAATGTATAGCGTAACACTAAAAAGTCCCTTGGTATTAAACCTTATATGGTGCACCATAAAGAAGGATGGAAAATTGAACTCCTAAATCAACATACCGTAACATGATGTATGAAAATATGATAAAGTAATCATTTGCAACAAATTTCAAACACATATTAAAACTCGAACAAGAAGTTCCGTGACGAAATAAAGAGCCTACTTTTCCTAAAATTGAGATTCATGCCAATGATTAATCTACAGTACATGAACCTATCTAGAATTATGACGAAATTAAGTTGATAATATCGAAATGTCTAATTAGTTCGAAATATACCTGGTATAATGTAGCCTAATAGAGCAGTACTGTTGTCAGCCCCGGCGACTTGATATATACGTCTTCGTCCCATCTCTTCAGGTAATTACAGAATACTCAATTTGGTTGAAGTCCAATGAACTTTACATGCAGTTAGACTCTGGATTTATCAGCACGCGTTAAAGCATGTTTGTTTGGCAACAATGTCATGCGTGTGCTGGTCAGAAATGATCTGAAATATTATGATATCTTGTTGTGCCAATTATGGATGAAATCCATTTGTTAGTATAGAAGTTACATGTTTTTTTTAAATTGGACCTATCTGCAGGCATAGAATCATGTTGGCAGCACTGACTTATATGGATTACTCCAAATTTATCTAGAATGCCAGGTGCTATACGTGTGCAAAGTATGGAGCTGTTGGCTTGCATATTTTCTGATTTATTGATATTAGGGGAAAAATTATAGACAGCATTTATTAACAGTTGGCAGCCCTGATTGCTCTTAAGAATAAGCATAGTCATATCTGTTATGGTACACATAGCACATACGAAATTTGGTTGAATACCAACTGATAGTATAGGAGTTACATGTAATTAAAAATTGGTGCTATCAGCAGGCTTAGAATCATTAGAACTGACTATATAAGTTACTCCAAATTAATCTAAAATTTAAGGTACTATACGTGTGCATAGTTTATAGCTGTCGGCTTGCATACTTTCTTATATATTGGTACTTGGATAAAAATAGACAGAGCAATTATTAACAGTTGGCAGCCCCTGGTGGTTCTTAATAATACGCTCAGTCATATCTGTTTATGTCCATATATTACATACAAAATTTGGTTGAAATCCAATTGATAGTGCTGAAGTTATATGCATTTAAAAACTTGACTTATCAGAAAGATTAAAATTATTTTGGCAACACTGTCATGTATGGCCTCCTGGAAATTAAACAGAAAATGCATTATCTACATGTGTGCCAATTTTGAAAGAGCTCCCATGCATACCTTGCAAGATATCCAACATGGAGCTCAAATTTCTAGTGCGTTTTTTCAGCAGTTGGTAGCACTGACATCATTTTCAAATATGGGCTTGAGATATTCCGGTAAACATCTTTACTCATACTAAAAATTGGTTTCGATTGCTGCACCAGCCAGACAGAAAAGCACACATTTTCCCGAATCGATCTCATATGTCTCCTTTTTCCTCATTTTTGCAAAATGTGAAAATTAGACTAAAAATGCCTGATTTTCTTACAGATCACTGCCAGTAATTATTATTATTATTATTATTACTGCCAGTGGAAACGTGGCTAGTATTAAGGGACTTTTTTCAAGAAACATTGTGTGTCTGTGTGTGTGTATGTCTGCCCCCCCCTCCTATCAATTGAAACACGACATTTTGTACAGAAGTAACACTAGGAAAGGGAACCTCAGTGTCATGTTTATTTTGCCGCCATCTTTAACAAATCTCAATTGTAGCTACCCAATTGGTCAAAACTTAACATTAATAAACGACTAAACTAATCATCAGGGACACGGAACAGAACTGAAATACGTTACGTACCGCTGTGTTCCAAGTGACTTAACGTATGCCATACGGCCCCGAGCTGGCTAACGGTATCGTTCCGGAACTGTAACTTGGAACTCGGTACGAGCATGTGGAACGTTACAGCCCTGGAACGTTACAGTCGGAACTCGACTCCCAACTGTACCGAGCATCAGGGTACGTGTTAGCGGAACTTTAGCTCCTTTGTGACCAATAATAATATTTATTTTCTAAATTAAACCTCCCGTTCTTGCTTTTCGTTTACTTGTTGGCCTATTTTCATTTAGTAGTGATAGAAGCCATTTTTCAGTGATGCTTAATTCTAATAATGAAAGCTATTCAGTCGTGTTGACCGACTGAAAAGCTTCCTTTATTATTTACATTTATGAAAGATAGGCCTATGGCATCATATATAGTCCGTGTGTGTGTACGTATTTGTGTGTTTGCATGTGTCCGTCGCCTCGATCCTCTCCCTAATAAAATCTAAACTTATGGAGCGATTTCAACGAAACTCGGTAAGGTCATAGTACTATTTTGTCCGACTCCGACTGTACTCTTCAAATTTTATTACATCGCACCAATCCAACATTAAACTGTGCAAAATATTTCACCTACATTCCATATCTTCGAAACTATTACAGTTATCACCCTGACGTTTTGTATGGTGGAAAAAAAAGCACTAATGGAATGTAACGATGGGACTCTCAAAAACCTCTATAAAAATCCAATATGGTGACCATCTGAAATATTTAGACGATGCTATATGTCAACTAATCTTTGCCAGCAATCAAACTTAATTGTTTTTTTTTTTAACCACGAGATGGCGCCAGTGTCAAATTTTAAAATCTCGCTTTTAGCCTATTTCCATTTATGAAAAAATAGGCTTATGGGATCACCTTTTGTCCGTGTGTGTTCGTCCGTGTGTGCCCCCCCCCCCAAGGTAAGGTCATAGTACTATTCTGGCCGACCCCGACCGTGCCCTAAAAATTTATTACGTTTCAACAATCCAACGTGGCGGCTGTGCGAAATATTTCACTGGCATTCTATATCTCCGAATCTATTACTCATATAAACCTGAAATTTTGTACGGTGGTAAAAGGCACTACTAAAAATCGTTCAAGGGACTTTCAGAAACCTGTTAACTACAAAACGAACATGGCGGCCATGCGAAGTTGAAACATTTAAATAGACTTTTCTGGCGAGTTAAGAATCCGAACGCATCGAAACTTGGTACAGGAATTGTTTATACGCTTTGCAATGCACTGACATATATTTTTGTCAAATTGTTTACATAACCTCAAGATGGCAGCTGTGCAAATTTTTAAAATTAAGTTTTAATTTTTTGTGTCGCAATCATGAGATCGTAGTCAACGTTCGAATAATGAACCTACGCAATAATAATCATCTAATAGTACATAACTCTATGGCCTACATATGTTACAATCCAACATGGCGAGCATCCAAAATATTTAGACGGATCACAAAATCTGATAAACTGACAGCAGTCAAACTGACATTTTGTATGTTGATAGAGGCTATAAACATAAGTTCACCTATGGAACTTTCATAACCTGGTGATCACAAATCCAACCTGGCAGCGACGCGAAATGCGAATATTTAAAAGGACGAGCACAGTGAAACTTGGTATGGTATATGCTTATACAAATTTTAATTCACTGGCGTCTAATTTATTTCATTTTATTTTCAGAACCAGAAGATGGAGGCTGTGCAAAATTTTAAAATCTCGTTTTTACTATTTCTTGTGTCCTAATCATGCAATTGAAGTTTGAATAATACACTTACACAATAATCTTCATGTAATAGTACATAACTCTAAGGCCTACATATATAACAATCCAACATGTCGACTATCCGATATATTTAGACGGTTCTCAATATCTACGAATCTATTACAGCAAACAAACTGCAATTTTGTTTGTTGATAGAGGCAATTAACATAAGGAGGATAAATGAAAATAGGCTATACATTTCTTCACGGAAATACTTGTTATTTCTTGTGTCCTAATTATGCGATTGAAGTTTGAATAATACATTTACGCAATAATCTTCATGTTAGGTAGATTTCATTAGAAAGCTAACTATTGCAATGGGTCCCATGTTTCAACTTCCGGAAAATGTCGACATATCTTCGCGTTTCACATCCCCCAGACCCCAAAACCACCGTCAGTTCAAAAGTTTATATATAATTTATATATGTATATGTATAGATATCAGTTTCTTGTGGACACGATAACTGCCGTAATTTTGCACCAATCACTTTGAATTTTTTTACATAATATGTATCCCCTTAAAATCTCAGTCGAGTTCGTTAATGGGCTAAATTGGTCAGAGGGGATGAATATGGGAGGCCTTTTTCGAAAAATTGAAATATCGCTATAACTCTCTTAATATCTGAAATATTGAATCCATTCTAAGTTCATACTATGTGTAGGATAAGGTCCTAAAATTTATGTTTGAAGAGTTTTTTTATAGCACCAACCATTGACCAAAGGGGTGGGAAAAAGTGTTTTTTCGGGAAACATTAATCATATCTCTCTTAATAGGCACAATATCAAAACCGTACAATATGGACAATATTCCTCCAATAATTACCTAAAACGTTTGTCTGAAAGAATTTTCGATATGACCCATCTTTACGCCACGGGGTGAGCAAAATGATTTAAATTATAAGAAAATGCCAAGTGCCAAGAGAGGTTGCCATGACAACTTTACTTTTAATTGATAAGGGATGAGCCATCAGCAGTTGCTATGACAACGCCACTGCAGGAGATCACATTCAGTTTTCCATCTGTCTGTGGGAAGCGACTTCGGTATCGGAACTGGTAGCATGCTGAACTTCTATGCCCAAGGTCGCGGATTCAAACCCGGCTGAAGTCGTCGGATTTACTAGGAGCGCTAAAAAACCCGAGTATGCTTTCCTTCGGAGGGGAAGTTCCAACGTTCGTTGCGAGTTGATGGTTCCGGTGGCATCTAGTAGCCAAGTTCACAGCTAGGTGTCGTTGATGGTAGTATTTTAGGTAGATTTCATTAGAAAGCTAACTATTGCAATGGGTACCATGTTTTGACTTCCGGAAAATTTCGACATATCTTCGAGTTTCACATCCCCCAGACCCCAAAACCACCGTCAGTTCAAAAGTTTATATATAATTTATGTATATATGTATCTATATATATATATATCAGTTTCTTGTGGACACGATAACTGCCGTAATTTTGCACCAATCACTTTGAATTGTTTACATAATATGTATCCCTATAAAATCTCGGTCGAGTTCGTTAATGGGCAAAATCGGTCGAAGGGGTAAAAATGGGGGGCTTTTTCCGAAAAAGCGAAATATCACTATAACTCTCTTAATATGTGAAATATCGAATCCCTTCACAGTTCATATTATGTGTCGGATAAGTGCCAAAAATCTATGTTTAAAACGTTTTTTGATAGCACCAACCATTGACCAATGGGGTGGAAAAAGTGGGTTTTTCGGGAAACATTAATCATATCTCTCTTAATAGGCACTATATCAAAACCGTACAAAATGGACGATATTCCCCTAATAATTACCTAAAACTTTTGTCTGAAATAATTTTTGATACAACCGACCATTACGCCGAGGGATGAGAAAAATGATTTCGGAATTAGAAGAAAATGCCAAGAGCCATCAGAGGTTACCATGACAACGCTTTTAAATTGATGAGGGATGAGCTATCAGAGGTTGCCATGACACGAGATCACATTCAGTTTTCCATCTGACTATGTGGGATGCGGCTTCGGTGACGTAGCCTAGCTGGTAGCATGCTGAACTTCTATGCCCAAGGTCGCGGGATCAAAGCCGGCCAAAGTCGACGGATTTTCAAAGAGCGCTGAAAATCCCTCAGTATGCTTTCCTTCAGAGGGGAAGTGCAACGATCGTTGCAAGTTACTGGTTTCGGTGGCATCTAGTAGCCAAGTTCACAGCTAGGTGTCGTTGACGGTATATTTGGTACCAACATTAGGAACTACTACTTGAAATTGACCGTCTGCAGTCCTTACCTGAATTACAGACTAATACAGCCATCACAATTATCACCGTTTATCAGACAGATTCTACACACATCCAAAGTACACGGGGTTACATGACCGTTGTCGAATCCCTAAACTGAGGAATCAACCAACATCTCTGCGGGAGACAAAATCTGACGAGAAGAAGTAACAGACTGTTAGGTAGTTACACATCAGTTCCTAACCTTGCATAAGGACGGTGTGACCACAAGTATAAAAATGGACCCCAAATGACAAGATGGTTATCGTCCCCCTAAGACAATAAAATGTTAAAATTATGCATAGTAAGACGAAAGAAAAGTTAATTGAGCTCCAATTACATTGTAAAGTACTTTCTCGCATTAAATGAGGTCTGATCCTTCTACGAAAACCTGCATATTTTGCCTATTATAGCCTATCCCCTAGTTTGCCCGGTGAAATCTACCTCCGCCTTCCGGCGTGCCGAGAGGAATTTTTTAATTATGTAGCCTATTTTAGTTAGATTTCATCAGAAAGCTAACTATTGCAATGGGTGCCATGTTTCGACTTCCGGAAAATTTCGACATATCTTCGCGTTTCACATCCCCCAGACCCCCAAACCACCGTCAGTTCAAAAGTTTATATATATGTGTGTGTATATATATATATGCATATATATCTGTTTCTTGTGGACACGATAACTGCCGTAATTTTGCACCAATCACTTTGAATGTTTTACATAATATGTAACCCCTTAAAATATCGGTCGAGTTCGTTAATGGGCAAAATCGGTTGAAGGGGGTGAAAATGGGGGGGGATTTTTTTTTCGAAAAAGTGAAATATCGCTATAACTCTCTTAATACGTGAAATATCGAATCCATTCAAAGTTCATAATATGTGTCGGATAAGTGCCAAACATTTATGTTTGAAAAGTTTTTGATGGCACCAAACATTGACCAAAGGGGTGGAAAAAGGTGTTTTTTCGGGAAACATTAATCATATCTCTCTTAATAGGCACAATATCAAAACCGTACAAAATGGAAAATATTCCCCTAATAATTACCTAAAACTTTGTCTGAAAGAATTTTTGATCTGACCTACCATTACGCCGAGGGATGAGACAAATGATTTCGGAATTAAAGAACATGCCAAGTGCCATCAGAGGTTACCATGACAACGCTTCTAAATTGATGAGGGATGAGCTATCAGAGGTTGCCATACAACGCCATTGCACGAGATCACATTCTTTTAGGTAGATTTCATTAGAAAGCTAACTATTGCAATGGGTCCCATGTTTCGACTTCCGGAAAATTTCGACATATCTTCGCGTTTCACATCCCCCAGACCCCAAAACCACCGTCAGTTCAAAAGTTTATATATAATTTATGTATGTATATATATATACAGTGTGGTCCACCCGCCCCTTATTATTTAGTTTTATGAAACCCAACTAACATCGTATTTCTCCCGATGGTCGATATTGCTCTGCGCTCTGACTGTGTGACAGCAATGTAATTGAGTCATGGGTCTAGCAAAGAAAAACCGACCTTAAACTTTTCCCCGCCAATTACTACGGCCCATTCTACTAACATATGACTTACTGCTCCTTGAAATAACACACATACACGTAATACGATCGAATTAGTAGCTTACGCCACGTGATCTGTAATAGTAGAAAGTTAAATCAATACCATAATCCGTGATTGAAGACTTTGAGATGGACTTAAACGTTTGAGGTGGGACGGCCACAGTACAAGTGCACGTTTAGCGTGGGGTATCTACCATGTGTTGGTGGCCGAGAGGGTTAAAGCCTGACCGTACGTGGTGGGCGCGAGCGGGTAGAATGCTGCTTCGAATCCAGTAGTAGGCAAACTTTTTTGAACGAAAGCCCACATTCCATTTTAGTCGGGATGTAACTACATTGCCACATTTATTGCCTTACGACGTATTCTTGTGAAGAGTACGTTGCATTTTGATGATTTATAAAGAGAATACGATCGAATTGGTACGTTATGCCACGTGACCTGTAATGGCAGAAAATTAAAAAACTGGCATGAATATTAACATAACATATCGAAGTGTTGCTCCGGAGGTCCAGGTTCGATTCCCAGCTCTGCTAAGAAATGTAATACTTGTCTGAGGGCTGAAATTGGATACACGTAGCCTCGTGAAGTAAATATGAGAAGAAGTGGGTTCGATTCCCACCTCAGCCACCCTGAAAATGGTTTTCTGTGGTTTCCCACTTCTACTCCGACCAAATTCCGGGACGGATTATATCTTAAGGCCACGGCCGCCTCCTTCCAAATCCTTAATTGCAAATACACACATCATTAAAAGGCCGCAATAACTCAGGTTATCAGACAAATTCTACACACACAAAAGTAAACGGGGCTAAATGACCGCGATGTTCTAGCCCCTCAAATGAAACAAAACAATATATCGAAGGGTATTCTGATCGTCAGTGCTTGCATAGAATTTCCCATGGTATTATTAGCATACTTTCGATTTTTGCAAAAAATGAAAGTAGACTTATGAGATCCACACAGGGCCAAAAATTGTGTGTCTATGAGTGACTGTGTTTCTGTGTGTGTGTGAGAGTGTGTGTACTCTGAATGTCTGCCCCCCCCCCCCCCCTGTCATTCGAACACGGTGAAACCGAAATGAACGAAATTTGGAACAGAGGTAGAACTAGCAAAGGGCACCTCAGTTTTATATCGCCGCTATCTTGATGGAAACGTAACGGCGGCCACCCAAATGTTCAAAGCTTAAATCAAATTACGAATAATCTAATCATTCGATCTCTACCAAATTTTGCAAAAACATATATTTATATGGCGAGCGTCTTTTGACTAAACTACAAGGTAATCAGCCCAATAGTTTGCAGATGGCGGCCATGTATGTGTGAAAATCGATTCCCCTATCAATTCAAACACGGTGAAACCGAATTGAACGAAATTTGGTACAGAGGTAGCACTAGCATAGGACAACTCAGTGTCATGTTTTATATTGACGCCATCTTGACGGAAACGGAATGGCGGCCACCCAAATGTTAAAAGCTTGAATCAAATTACGACCAACCTAATCATTTGATCTCTACCAAATTTTGCATCAACATACCTTTTTGTGGGAAGCATCTTTTGACTGAACTACAAGGTCATCGCCCCAATAGTTTGCAGATGGTGGCCATGTGTGTGTGCAAATCGATTCCCCGTATCAATTCAAACACGGTGAAACCGAATTGAATGCCTTTTTTTACAGAGGTAGCACTAGCAAAGGGCACCTCATATTCATGTATAATATCCGTATAGTACGTTGTATTCAACAAGCTACTACAACCAACATTCAATTATACTCCTTGAAAAGGACAAAGCGTTATAGCAATACACATTCATTTAGGAGAAATTAGGCTATACGTTCTTTACCGAACATCTTGTTTGGTTATTAAATTTTAACAAAAAGTCTTAGCATACTTTTAGGCTCGTATCACACGACTCTCACTGTCAAGGAAGCTGCTGTGATCGATGGTACAAAATCGTGTATGAATCTGTTCTCTTCGTCAGTACACCTGCTTGTATGACCGAAATGTATCACACGCTAGAATGTTATACTCTAAGTTGTATGAAATAAAACCGAAGGACTTTCGTTTGAGGGCATTATTTGCAGTTCTTTCGCCTTCTTAACGCAAAGCGTTCGCGAAACTTGCTTTAAGTAAATTAGAAAACATGCCAGGTACTGAATGAATGCATTCCAATCAATATTTAAGATCTAACTGTAATAATTGAATATTTTATCATACGCGTTAATAAGAAGCTCAACAAAAACCTCCAGAGTGTGTTGGAAATGTGTGCAAGTGTTATTGCGCCCACTCGCTCTTTCGAAGATCCAGGATTCAAGACTATCCAACGGCAGATTTTTAAAATTCTTTTAAACTATTTTATTATACCCTCCCTACCTCGTACAAAAGATTTTAACTTGGTTTTGTTCACATTATCTACGAAAACAATAGGAAAGTTATTTTCTTGTCTCATTTAAATGGTTATTTTCCCTAAATACTGTTCAAAACCATGGATGGATACTATTCTGTTATAATTATTATTAGCCTACTTTCGATTTTTGCAAAAAATGAAAGTGGACTTATGAGATCAACACAGTGTGAAAGAAAGTGTGTCTGTCTGTTTGTGTGTATGTGTGTGTGTGTGTGTGTGTGTGTGAGTGTGTGTAATCTGAATGTCTGCCCGGTGAACGCGAATTGAACGAAATTTGGTAGGAACGTAGCACTAGCAAAGGACACCTCAGTGTGATGTTTTATATCACCGCCATCTTGACGGAAACGTAATGGCGGCCACACAAATGTTCAAAGCTTAAATCAAATTGCGACTAACCTAATCATCCGATCTCTATCAAATTTTGCAACAACATACCTTTATGGGGGAAGCATCCTATGACCAAACTAATAGGTCACCAGCCTAATAGTTTGTGGATGGCGGCCATCTTTGTGTCAAAATCGATTCCCCCTATTAATTCAAACACGGCGAAACCGAATGGAACGAAATTTGGTACAGAGGTAGCAGTAGCAAAGGGCACCTCAGTGTCATGTTTTATATCGACGCCATCCTGACAGAAACGTAATGGCGGCCACACAAATGTTCAAAGCTTAAATCAAATTGCGACTAACATAATCATCCGATCCCTACCAAATTTTGCAACAACATACCTTTATGGAGGGGGCATCCTTTGACCAATCTAATATGTCATTAGCCTAATAGTTTGCGGATGGCGGCCATCTTTGTGTCAAAATCGATTCCCCTATTAATTCAAACACGGTAAAACCGAATGGAACGAAATTTGGTACAGAGGTAGCACTAGTAAAAGGCACCTCAGTGTCATGTTTTATATTGCCGCCATCTTGACAGAAACGCAATGGCGGCCACACAAATGTTCAAAGCTTAAATCAAATTGCGACTAACATAATCATCCGATCTCTACCAAATTTTGCAACAACATACCTTTATGGAGGGAGCATCCTTTGACCAATCTAATAGGTCATTACCCTAATAGTTTGTGGATGGCGGCCATCTTTGTATCAAAATCGATTCCCCCTATTAATTCAAACACGGTGAAACCGAATGGAACAAAATTTGGTACAGAGGTAGCACTAGCAAAGGGCACCTCAGTGTCATGTTTTATATCGCCGCCTTCTTGACAGAAACGTAATGGTGGCCACACAAATATTCAAAGCTTATATCAAATTGCGACTAACATAATCATCCGATCTCTACCAAATTTTGCAACAACATACCTTTATGAAGGGCGCTTCCTTTGATCAATCTTATAGGTCATTAGCCTAATAGTTTGTGGATGGCGGCCATCTTTGTGTCAAAATCGATTCCCCCTATTAATTCAAACACGGTGAAACCGAATGGAACGAAATTTGGTACAGAGGTAGCACTAGCAAAGGGCACCTCAGTGTCATGTTTTATATCGCCGCCATCTTGACAGAAACGTAATGGCGGCCACACAAATGTTCAAAGCTTAAATCAAATTGCGACTAACATAATCATCCGATCTCTACCAAATTTTGCAACAACATACCTTTATGGAGGGAGCATCCTTTGACCAAACTAATAGGTCATTAGCATAATATTTTGCGGATGGCGGCCATCTTTGTGTGAAAATCGATTCCCCCTATCAATTCAAACACGGTGAAACCGAATCGAACGAAATTTGGTACAGAGGTAGCACTAGCAAAGGGCACCTCAGTGTCATGTTTTATATCACCGCCATCTTGACGGAAACGTAATCGCGGCCACCCAAATGTTAAAAGCTAAAATGTAATTACGACCAACGTAATAATCTAGTCTCTACCAAATTTTGCAACAACATATCTTTATGTGGGAAGCATATTCTGACCAAACTGAAAGATCATCAGCCCAATAGTTTGCAGATGGTGGCCAAGTATGTGTGCAAATCGATTCCCCCTATCAATTCAAACACGGTGAAACCGAATTGAACGAAATTTGGTACAGAGGTAGCACTAGCAAAGGGCACCTCAGAGTCATGTTTTATATCACCGCCATTTTGACAGAAACAGAATGACGGCCACCCAAATGTTGAAAGCTTAAATCAAATTACGACCATCCTAATAATTTGATCTCTACCAGAGTTTGCAACAACATGCCTTTTTGTGGAAAGCATCTTATGACTGACTACAAGGTCATCAGCCCTATAGTTGGCAAATAGCGGCCATGTATGTGTGCAAATCCATTCCCCATATCAATTCAAACACGGTGAAACCGAATTGAATGACATTTTTTACAGAGGTGGCACTAGCAAAGGGCACCTCATATTCATGTTTAATATCCCTATAGCACGTTGTATTTCAACAAGCTACTACAACCAACATTCAATTATACTCCTTGAAAAGGACAAAGAGTTATAACAATACCCATGCATTTAGGAGAAAGTAGGCTATATGTTCTTTACTGAACATCTTGTTTTTTAATTGATTTTACCCTCCAGGTTAGGTTTTCCCACGGACTCAGTGAAGGATCCCATCATTACCGCCTCTACGGGCAGTGTCCTGGAGCTTGAAACATCTCGTCTGGGGGATGCAACGGGGGAGGTGGTATCAGCACCTCGCCCAGGCGACCTCACCTGCAAAGCGAACAGGGTCCTCTAGAGGGATGGGAAGGGAGGGGAAGATCGGGAGGGATAGGCAAGGAAGAGGGAAGGTGGCGGCCGTGGCCGTACGGTAGGTAACATCCCGGCATTTGCCCGAAGGCGAAGTGGGAAACCACGGAAAACCACTTTGAGGATGGCTGAGGTGGGAATCGAACCCCCTCTACTCATTTGGACCACCCGAGGCTGAGTAGACCCCGTCCCAGTCCTCATACCACTTTTCAAATCTCGTGGCAGAGCCTGGAATCGAACCCAGGAAGTCCGGTGTGGCAGCTAATCACGCTGACTACTACGCAACGGAGGTGTCTCTATTCGTGATTATTAGAATTTTAATAGTTTAATATTTATCCTATAATAATAATAATAATAATGATAATAATAATAATAATAATAATAATAACAATAATAATAATAATAATATGACACGTTCTATATTTACTGCCTTGCTGCGAGGCTCAGCGGTAACGCTTGCTGTTCCCAAGGTTGCAGGTTCGTATTGTACAGTACCCCAGGGGTATGCACCCCTTGGAGACCATCCCCCCAGCATCTATCTAAATATCCTAACGGGCAACCCTCGTAAAGCCAGGCCAACATCCATCAACACCGCAAGGACAGCTTGCCATTCTAGAAAGCGGCTCAATCCTTGCACAATTATTACACACAGCGACACATTATTAACTGGGGCAGCTATGCCATCACAATGCTGACAGCATAGCGCCCAAGAATATAAAAGGAGGCCTAAGGAGGTCAGAGGGATCTCTCCATTATCAGTCTTTCAGTGGTACGGCCGGAGGCTACGTTGGTGTCATCAGAGGTGAGTCAGTCGTGTTCAGATCTCCTACATTTGTAACCTTTACCCACAGCTTGTACTTTCACATTGTGACCATTATTACATTCCCTACAAGGGACTCATAATTCAACATCACAGACCAATAAACACTTGGTCAACACTCTACATTCGTCTCACTGTTTATACGCCTCTTAACGTCCCAACGCCCTTCCTTATTCCCGTCACGGTTAGACGTGACATACGGTAGTCCGACAGTGATAGCTCAGATATCATTGTATTTCTCGCGGCGGCCCGGCTGCTAAGAGCAGCGCGTGCCACTTAGCTGATACAAGCACGTTCAGTTATATAACGAGCCAGTCAGCTGGGCGACCAGCACAGTGAGCCTTGCATTGAGTCCCATCCCCTAAAACACTACTACATTATTTATAGGAGCGCCCCCTAGTTCCTAGCACTAAACAACACTCTACACTGGTCAGCTTACCCTGCTACGGGAAGCTACCCCTTTTTAGGCACCGCTTTATAAATTAATACAATAACTCTTCCTTTTAGATCCAACCACCCCCAAATAAAGGGATCTAAAACACTGGTGGAGGCGGGGTACTACGCATAGTAGAACAGGACTCAACCAACGAGCCCTCGTAGTTAAAACGACCCCTTCCGTACCGCAAAAAGCCAAGCAAATAGTGATTTTTCCCCCCAGACAAAAACACCATTTTTGCTCCAAAACTAGCTACACAGGGGAGATTCTTACTAAACCAACCCCCCAGCCCCAGAAAGAATCAAACAGATACGAAAATACACTGTCAAACACGCACAGATTTTTTATTTTTATTTTATTCGCATACACTTCAGTCAGAATGGCGCCTCATGCAGAGATTGCATGCCATAGAGGCAATAGGGTTACGCCAACATTATTAACATTATTAATAAGATGCCAAAGGCATATACAGGGGCGACAGACACAAATACGGGCACTCCAAACAAAAGTCGGGGCAATACAGGGCAAACAGCCATACACTCCGTCAGAGGGTAGGACAACGCAATTAAGATGCGCACATAAACACTTGAGGAACATACACGAACACCTCAATAGGATCCATGTCCAAAGAAACAAAATATACGAACAATTAATCACCACACATGGGCCCGTAATAGATAATGCAACCCTCGAGAGAATGAGGGTGCACTACACAGGTTTACACACTCAATACAGGGAACTCATTCGCCAACAGGCGTTTCTCCAATTGGCGGCTACAGAACTGTATAGGACACAGAAACATTAATACAGTAATTTGCAAACAGGCCATATGCCTCAATAGGTAGTACACCCAAATTTGGGACGAATACCGTGAGCTCCAATCCAATAAGGCCATTTTTGAGTTCATGGTAGGGCCACCAGCCCAGCCGAGAGAGGACATAAGCGTAGATACGCTAACTCAACAATTTGCGAGGATGTCCCTCTCGCCATGTACTGCCACACATGGGAAGGAGGTCACCATGGCTACAGTCCAGGAGACGGCCAGGTTAGGCTCCAATAGGCTAAAAGCACAAAGTTACACAAACACATGTCCTTCAGCTCCGGATCGGAAGGCAATTTTGCCAAACCGAGGGGCAGAGCCTAGAACAACCCCCTCGGAACAAAGGGACGAGAGGGAGTTGAAGCCAGGACTCTCAGACACACATAGCATGACAGGGAGACAACGGGACGTAACCACGTCATGGGCAGACGACATAGAACCCGTCCCACTACACATAAAGCCTACATACACCCACACAGATAGGCTCACACAATGGCAGGAGTCTGCCGTGGCCGCGGGCCAGAAAGCGGTCAGGCTACACGCCACCACATTGCCAGGGCAGACACAAGCCATTAAGCGACCTTTACCGCCAGTTCACAGGGCAAGTTTGCCAGAACAAAGGCGAACACCGGCATTAGTACCCCAGGTGCGAATGCATAGGAGGGTGTTGCATTCAGTCCCTCAGGATGCACGATACACGCACGCACATTTTGACCAGGCACTACCACACAGTACACGGGGATTAGGGAAAGTGTTATTACCTACCCCACAGAACAGATCAGGCGAAAATACACACACCCCCGTAAACTCTACTAGAGTAGCACAGAGCGCGAGTAGTTCCACGAACAAAGGTACACTTAGGCCAACGGTCAAGCGATACGGTGAAAGCTAGCCCGGTCGTACTTTGCTGCAAACTCCTCCGAAAAATAGCAGAGGGGCACCACAGTGGATCCCAGGGGCTTACACCCTAGTGACGGGGCGACGGTATCCACCTTCCGAGCACTGACGCTCGAAATAGGATAACGGCTTTCACTAGGAATACAATATATTCCGACATCACTTGCACCAATAGTATAGTACACATAAGTTCTTTTACACGGGGGAAACAAGATAATAGACAAACAAATACTCACAAACATAAACTGCACATTTTTTTCTCTTTCTCTATCTGCCTTCTTTAATGTATATGCAGTGCAACATGGCTAGATCAGAAGTGCATGATTCAAAAGCCTTGTTTTTTTGTTGGCCCCTGACATTTTCACTCTTAGGCCATCAATGATTATTGGTCGGAGTGGTTATCACCATAAATTGGATAACGTAAAATTTCTAATATCCAAAGCCAAGTAGAAGCCCATCAGGTGAGCTACGCGGCTTAAAGCCGGAAAGAGATATTTTGAACATAGCTTAAGCATCAAATCACAGCATAGAGCTTAAGCGAGTCTTTCTAAGCAGAAATGACTAAATGTTCTATGTTCCGGTTCAACAGTTGGATAGATTCTCTGGTAGCGGGCAAAAGCCATAAGCGTGGCAAGAATTAAGAATCGCAAACTAGTTTTCAAAAAATTTGGTGAGGTGTGCTTTAACCAACTGAAAAGCCCAATTGCACACCGGGGCGAGACACTGTCATTTTGTTGAGTTACAATTGCTTTGGAAGGGAGGTTTAACTCCCACAGTGCACGGGCTTTGCTCGTGACGTGGATACAAATGTATCAATTACGTCTTGCAATGGCCTTCCCATTGTGTACTAGACAGTGTCGGTAGATTCCCCTGAGATGTAACCAGATTACCGTAGTACTAACGTTACCAAATTAGTAAATACTACACTCAGGTCCCAACCTTCATTTTTAAACATTTTTCATATTTACGACACAGTTTTTACAGACTACCACCGCCCGGAAACCCGCTTTTATAAGCATAAAAGCAGTGGGCAGGCGAGATACAATATAGTATTTCTATTATTTTCTTTCAAAGTGCTCTCTTAATCCAGAGCGGGGCATGAAACATTTTTTTTTGCCTCACGCATTCGGCCCGAGAAAGGGAGGTGGCCAAGTTAAACTGTATATATTTAATACATAGGCATACGTTACACATAACACGCCTCTAACATGACTTTTTCTCACCGGCACATAGTCACCAAACACGCGACTAGCGGCCCAGACACACTCGGGTATAACGCCATTTTGAACTACGGATAGGGACATACTCGAACCACGTCACAAGTAACACAAAATTGGGAACACAAATGTAGTTAGTGAGAGGTTCTTTCACAGTGCAGCCAGTGCATGTGAGATTTTCGAAGTGAAATGCCATGGCCTGTGGTTTGGATTCCACGTAAAACGGAAGTCCCGTGGCTCATGATCTACAGATTAACGGTCATGTTAAACTACAGGTTTCCTTCTTTTTTTACAGTACGAAAAACACTGCTCACAGTCACAGAGAGCAAGCCGATTAGCCACACGCGTGCAGGAAACAAGAACGTGGGCAGAACATAAAACAAATGAAAGCCCACGACATCGTAATTCAACACCATCGCGTCAGCAATGACACACTCCTCAATGGGCAAGACTGCTCGGCACAGACGAGCTAAGCCAACTCCTAGTAGACAGGAACAAACGCATCATTCACGGCCGATCTAAGGACCCTATAACTTCCAAAATTACACTACGAGGAGAGTTCAAAAATACGCAAACTCCTCACAGTATTGAGTACTTTCGTTTGCGCATAGCAAATACACAGTACACGTGCCATAATATATGCGACACAGAGAGGGTCACACCAAGTCTTTACAGGCAACCGGGTCCGAACCCATGACCACACAACACGCTCGTACCAGAAACTAACTAAACAACGGTATTTTTGGTACGGGAAACACTATCAGAATACATCCAAGGAGCGCACAAAACATGAACAACGCAGACATAGTACACAGGGAATGACATAAGGTCACGGGTTCCAATCCCAGTAAAAATTAGACACCAGGGAAAGCAATTATCCAGGCTTCCAACCACACCGAAATTGGCCCATACAAATACATGAACAGGGAATACTACATTTCCTCCCGCCAAAAGACAGGCATAAAATTTCAAATTACACCAGACATGGAAAATACATTTCCCACACAAAGGCATAGAAATTTCGCAAGACACAAGTCTTATGAAATAAGGGCCACACAACATCATTGGCAAATAGTATGAAATGCTACATTATTCCGCCAGGAATCTAGGACAATGACAACACTTGCATACGTGCAGGAAAGCACTTGCCAGCGGATGACATACATAACATCCCAGCCTGCCATTACACATACAAACTGCTGATGTGCACATTTCATCACATCGCAATACCGCTGGTAACAGGACACTCTTGTTTACCGGCATTGACAATGAAATTAAAAACGCAAAACAATCATAATAACATACATTTTTTTAACACTGCAAAAGCACTTGGCAATGGACAAGACGTTGACAGGCCACGGGCGTCTCCCGCCCATACACGCGATACATATTACGACTTAGCCTGTAACAGACCAACCGTCCGCGTGGTGTAGCGGAACATAGGCCCACACACACGCGCTCACTAATTAGAAGCGAACACAGACAGGGGCTCTGAGAAAACAAGACCTCCCCTCTAATAACTTCTTTTCTCGATTGTAAGTCATAGGAACCACTCTAGGCGATTAGGACATGGCCAGTCGCACTACGACCACTGGCCACATTTACACTACAAATGGCAGACCAGATTAGGTCGTGAAGCTTTACTATCCCAAGGCGCGGATAGAAAGCCAACATGGACCAAGGGAGGATGACAGGACCACAGGCTACCAGAGTTCCACCTTACTCCCTTCCAATAACCCTCTCACGTCCAACATAAACCAACGCAGACACATGAACACGACCAAAACAGCTACACTACATTACAGAGTACACACAAGGGGTTGATGGACTTCATGCGTCTAAAGAGAAGGCATGCTACGCCTTGGATCACGATGCTACCACATGAGTATTAGGGGTGGGTCGGCAAACATTAAATAAGCATAATGCGCATCTCCAAATGAGAGATGAGGCCACAACTATATATATTAACCATTTTTTGTTAATTAAACACTCCCGCATGACAGGAATATATTGGTATTATGCCCCAACCCACACCTATCCTTATATGAGTGCAGACGCCTCATATCCAGATATATGCATGAGTATCCCATCCATTTACCAGGGATTTTAATATCAAACCTGCATGGAATTTTTATATTATTGCAATCCAGGGGATACCTGCCCCAGTCCACTCACTATAGGAGCATCCCAGCGCCACCACCGGTTCCAGGCCACCACTAACGTGGAACCCAAAGGTGCGCAACCTCTTCCTGCCTTGTTTCAGCCCACTCAACAAATAACTACCCCCAGATCATAATAACAGGGTACCTGAGGTCACAGACCCTACTAACACCTCCATTAAGGTAAAAAGAGCATTATTGCTGGAAAGCTGTCGTAGCAATGGTAGACCAGAAGTAGCCTATGTACTTAGAAGATCTACAACCCCACAACACTGGAAATATTTTACATTTTACACAAAGATTAAATCATTTACAAAGATTACGCCCATATATTTTTTTTAAAGGTAAAGGAATCTGTAACACTCTGATTGATGATAACGGCGTAAGCCGAAGGTCAGAAATACCACACTGGGGCAGAGCTGGGGAAGGCGATGTGGACCCTTACCCCAGTTGGCTCAACAAATCACTGACCCGACCAAACAGACGAACCACGTAAGGTCAAAGCATTCGCGGCCTGGCCGGGCAAGCTCTGGAATCCTAGGTGCGCATAAACCGCCCCTGGGAGGAAGGGATGCTACACCCACTTTGTGCCACGGTCGTCGAAGCCAAGACCTGCAGGGAGACTTTCTGAGAATGGCGGGAGAAATAGCTCACTCAGCGCCGGACTCGAGAGCTATCCCTAGAGACGACCCATATTATGACTAGACTGTTAGTTAAATTTACGTAAGTAGGACTTCCATGGCGGGGAGTCAGACTCCTATTCGTCAGGAGTGAAGCAGGATCCTAGGGTTCAGCAGGACCAATCCTAGATCCGACAAGTCCTTACCCCGCGAGGTGAAGGTGAAGACCACGACGTTAATAAATAATGAAAAATGAAATATGAATATATATGGAATGTACACGCTCATTCGGTCCTGCGCCCACGTAAATGGATGACAACGGGTCGCCAGAGATCTTAAATGAGTAGCATAGCGGACACTCAAAGGGGTTCAGTGCGCCACCCCAGCAATGCCGACAAAGGCGAAGAGATTCTTATAATGCGAAAAGCATACTACTGCGGCCGATACAGGCGAATATTACTGCGAAAAGCAGACCACGATTGCCGACGAAGGCGAAGATAATATTATGCCATTGGACGACAATGTCCAATGCCCACATAAATGGCGACGCAGCGGGCAACCAATGGGCATTAAGAGAGGGGCATTGCGAGCACCTCATAAGGGTTACGTGGGCGGCCCAACTACGACTACATACGCAATGGCAACGGTAAAGGACTGATAAGTACAGCGGGCGAAACGGTTTGCTCAGGGGCACCGTAAGCCGCCTGCGACTAGATTAGTACTAGTAATAGACGTCGACACCTAGAGTTAAGGGAACGGAATCCAGCGATCCTAGAGACAACCGGTGTTTCTAGGACTCGTGCGGGTGGTGTCCTGAGGAAGTAAATTGCCTCAGGCGATCGTTCTGGGCCAAATTTAGCTGTAAGACGGTTGCATTTGACACGCAACCTAGGATTAAGCAAATTTATTAACCGCTGTTGCCAGGTATGGCACAGCACATTTCGGCAGTAGATTAAGGCCACCCTTTCGGCTTAGAAATAGCATTTTTTTAGACCATAATTAAGATAGATAGCGTTAAGTAACGCCGTGCGGCGCCTGATGACCCACAAACCCGGCCTCAGGGTAAGTCCGACAACTCATGACAACTCATGGCAACTCATGGCAACTCATGGCAACTCATGACAACTCATGACAACTCATGGCAACTCATGGCAACTCATGGCAACTCATGACAACTCATGATACCTATTGATGATTCATTATAATACAGCATAAGTCTACATTTAAGGCAATTTATATATATATATATATATATATATATATTAAGGTAAAATTTCGGCACTTGGTGACTAAAAATCCGTTACCAAGGTAAGCCCGACAATACTTAGGCTAAACTAGACTAACATAGGCTAACCTAGATTAAGTTAGACTTAAGTGGCGCCAAAATTGATTTTATATACTATGCGCAGCGATGGAACTGCTATATGTATTAATACACTCTATTTGCAGGAAAGCAAGGAAGCGACGGAATGTACATGTTTCCAGATAAATGGCCATTAACGCATTTTGTTTTGCAGATGACGAGGATTGTACACAAACCTGTTGTAAATATATATCCCAACACAGAAATACCACACTCTCTCCCTCTTGTACAGACACATACACTCTTTGTCAATTTCAGTTGCACCTCCTAAAGGTGACAGCGTAGCGACCACCGAAGCACAGTATCCGTGGGATACTGGGCATCGATGAACGCCGAAAAACAAGATGACACGCAAATAAGGCGTGACTTCGGCATCTAAGGGCGGCACAAGTATTGTAAGGGCCGAACCTTCGACGCCAGGGCGGAATTTCCCAACCCACGGCGGGAAAACCACTAGTACATAAGCTCAATGGAAAAAGAATTAGCGGCCTAGCCACTAAACTACGGTAAAACGGCCGAGTAGAAAATGGCCAGGAAAGAATCAGCGAATGGTATACAAAGGCCAGGTAAAGAGTTCTACGAAATGACAGGTACCAGGCTCATGAGCAAACCGGTTTAGTAATAAGATTATTATTTTATATCATGCTTGTAAATTAATGTCACGCCATTCAACACTGCCATAATGGCAACACTGAATACACGGTTTTGTTTTTTCCTTTCTACTCTACTAACGCCCAAATTTGTCAGGGTGTTCCGTTTTATCCCAAACCAATAAATACTTTGAATATTTCCCTTAAATTATACCCTGGAACACCCATTTTTTCTATTCTCTTCTATCTTTCTCTTAGCAGGGAGCACTTTTTCCCCAAAATAAAGCCAGACGGCACAATTCCTCGTCTAGCTGGGTTTTTCCTCCCTGCACAACTATGTAACGGATAAGTATCAAAACCATGTTTTCTTTTCTTTTTTGAAACTCGCAATATGCCAACAATGTCAATGTCAATTTTTTCTCAATGTCCATTTTTTCTCGATGTCAATTTTTTTCTTTCAATGTCAATTTCCATTTTTACAATGTCAATGTCAGTGTTATACATATATCTGTACATCCCATAACCCTCCCCTCTGAACACGGGCTGATCTCACACCTACACTTCACGACATCACCCATTCTATACGACGACGCCGACGACGACGAGGAAGACACCACCAGAAGATACGAGGGGGCTTCAAGAACAACTACATCAACATCCCAACCTCAAGTTCCGTTCCCGTTCGCGGGGACGCGAACTAAATAGGGAAGGAGGCTTGTACAGTACCCCAGGGGTATGCACCCCTTGGAGACCATCCCCCCAGCATCTATCTAAATATCCTAACGGGCAACCCTCGTAAAGCCAGGCCAACATCCATCAACACCGCAAGGACAGCTTGCCATTCTAGAAAGCGGCTCAATCCTTGCACAATTATTACACACAGCGACACATTATTAACTGGGGCAGCTATGCCATCACAATGCTGACAGCATAGCGCCCAAGAATATAAAAGGAGGCCTAAGGAGGTCAGAGGGATCTCTCCATTATCAGTCTTTCAGTGGTACGGCCGGAGGCTACGTTGGTGTCATTAGAGGTGAGTCAGTCGTGTTCAGATCTCCTACATTTGTAACCTTTACCCACAGCTTGTACTTTCACATTGTGACCATTATTACATTCCCTACAAGGGACTCATAATTCAACATCACAGACCAATAAACACTTGGTCAACACTCTACATTCGTCTCACTGTTTATACGCCTCTTTACGTCCCAACGCCCTTCCTTATTCCCGTCACGGTTAGACGTGACATACGGTAGTCCGACAGTGCTAGCTCAGATATCATTGTATTTCTCGCGGCGGCCCGGCTGCTAAGAGCAGCGCGTGCCACTTAGCTGATACAAGCACGTTCAGTTATATAACGAGCCAGTCAGCTGGGCGACCAGCACAGTGAGCCTTGCATTGAGTCCCATCCCCTAAAACACTACTACATTATTTATAGGAGCGCCCCCTAGTTCCTAGCACTAAACAACACTCTACACTGGTCAGCTTACCCTGCTACGGGAAGCTACCCCTTTTTAGGCACCGCTTTATAAATTAATACAATGACTCTTCCTTTTAGATCCAACCACCCCCAAATAAAGGGATCTAAAACAGTATCCTGGCGCAGTCAGCTGGCATTTGAGGGTGCGCAAATGCGAGGGAGCCGTATCAGTAGATTTACTAGCACGTTGAAGATCCCCTTCGGAGCAAAATTCCGGCACCCCAGCGTATCTAAAAGCCAGAGCAATTAAAAGGGACGTAAAACCAATAATGTTATAATAATCTGTTTACTGTATGTTTGGGGCATATGACTTCGTAGTTCCGCCCCTTAAAACCTCACTAACTATTATTGTAAGTGTATAGCAAGCGCTTTTCGCGCAGACGCCGTTGAAAGAAATTATAGATTCGGTCTGATGTATTTATTCGTGAGCCTACCCACAAAACAAATCTATTTGTTATGAGGGTCATCTGTGTGAGTCGGAGTTTTCCTTTAAACAAAGGTGGTCAAAATTAACACTTGCTACCTTGAATTTACAGGATACCTTGCTTTCGTTCTTCAGATCATTATGTCGTCGTCCAATCTGGCTGCGTACGATCGCATAAGTTCGGTCCATTTGAGGACCAAATAAAAAATCACTCGTTGGAACAGATAGGTATGCGTCCATAATACATCCACAATAAACGACATTAAGAAAAAAAAATACACTTGTTCAAGGTTCGAACCTACTACAAAGCGACTCCGTTGACTCTATTCTAGCACTTCTTGATTTAGCCACCTTAGCTACCGAGAACGATGGTTTATTGCTGGCACGTATTGAGTCTATTCGTAGACACTTCCTGTCCAAATGTAAGAAGGTGTCATTCGGAGCTCTGATCGTTTCAATCATGCATTATATTTGAGGTCATTGAAAGAACACTGCCACTATTGATTTCTACTATATTCGCGAGGATGTACTCAACAGTAAAGTTGTACAATTGACGTAAAGGAGCAGGTATCGATGTTTTTAGGATGGCTGTGATATACGCGTTAGTTGGGTTGCCTTCCTCCAAAAATAATAAGGGGCTGGTGGACCACACTGTATATATATATATATATATATATATATATATATATGTATATATGTATATCAGTTTCTTGTGGACACGATAACTGCCGTAATTTTGCACCAATCACTTTCAATTTTTACATAATATGTATCCCTATAAAATCTCGGTCGAGTTCGTTAATGGGCAAAATCGGTCGAAGGGGGTGAAAATGGGGGGGCTTTTTTCGAAAAATTGAAATTTCGCTATAACTCTCTTAATACGTGAAATATCGAATCCATTCAAAGTTCATAATATGTGTCGGATAAGTGCCAACAATTTATGTCAAATACGTTTTTTGATAGCACCAACCATTGACCAAAGGGGTGGAAAAAAGTGGTTTTTTTGGGAAACATTAATCATATCTCTCTTAATAGGCACAATATCAAAACCGTACAAAATGGACAATATTCCCCTAATAATTACCTAAAATTTTTGTCTGAAAGAATTTTTGATATGACCCACCATTATGCCAAGGGATGAGAAAAATGATTTCGGAATTATAAGAAAATGCCAAGAGCTATCAGAGGTTGCCATGGCAACACTACTAAATTGATGAGGGACGAGCCGTTGCCATGACAACGCACTTGCACGAGATCAGATTCAGTATTTCCATCTGACTAAGCCGGCCCCGTGGTGTTGGGGTAGCGCGCCTGCCTCTCACCCGGAGTCCCCGGGTTCGATCCCCGGCTCCGTCAGGGATTTTAAAACTGACGTGAGGGTTGGAAGGGGGTGCACCCAGCCTCGTGAGGACAATTGATTAGCTGTCTGACAGTGAGACAGCACCCCGATCACGAATACCAATATTAACGGCCGAGGGGACCCGACGCGCTGATCACGCGTCACCCCAATATCTGCAGGCCAAATGGCTGGGCAGCGGTCGCTTGGTCGGCCTTAGCCCGTCATGGGCTGGATGGTGCCAGGGGTTGACTTTGACATCTGAGTAAGTGGGAAGCGGCTTCGGTGACGTAACTGGTAGCATGCAGAATGTCTATGCCCAAGGTCGCGGTTTCAAAGCCGGCCGAAGTCGTCGGATTTTCTAAGAGCGCTAAAATCCCTCAGTATGCTTTCCTTTGGAGGGGAAGTTCCAACGTTCGTTACGAGTTGCTGGTTGGGGTGGCATCTAGTAGCCAAGTTCACAGCTAGGTGTCATTGACGGTAGTACCTGGTAGCAACTACTGCTTGAAATTGACCGTCTGCAGTCCTTACCTGAATTACAGACTAATACATCCATTACAATTCACACCGTTTATCAGACAGATTCTACACTCACCCAAAGTACACGGGGTTAGATGACCACGTTGTCCCAGCCCCTAAACTGAGGAACCAACCAGAGGTAGATTTCATTAGAAAGCTAACTATTGCAATGGGTAGGCTACCATGTTTCGACTTCCGGAAAATGTCGACATATCTTCGCGTTTCACATCCCCCAGACCCCAAAACCACCGTCAGTTCAAAAGTATACTTGTATATATATATCAGTTTCTTGTGGACACGATAACTGCCGTAATTTTTCACCAATCACTTTTTACCGAATATGTATACCTATAAAATCTCGGTCGAGTTCGTTACTGCGCTAAATCGGTAGAAGGGGGTGAAAATGGGGGGCTTTTTTCGAAAAAGTGAAATATTGCTATAACTCTCATAATATATGAAATATCGAATCCGTTCAACGTTCATACTATGTGTCGGATAAAGCCCAAAAATTTATGCTTGAAGAGTTGTTTTTATATCACCAACCATTGACCAAAGGGGTGGGAAAAAGTGGGTTTTTCGGGAAACATTATTCATATCTCTCTTAATAGGCACAATATCTAAACTGTACGAAATGGACAATATTCCCCTAATAATTACCTAAAACTTTTGTCTGAAATAATTTTTGATATGACCCACCATTATGCCAAGGGATGAGAAAAATGATTTCGGAATTATAAGAAAATGCCAAGAGCTATCAGAGGTTGCCATGGCAACACTACTAAATTGATGAGGGATGAGCCATCAGACGTTGCCATGACAACGCACTTGCACGAGATCAGATTCAGTATTTTTATCTAAGTGGGAAGCGGCTTCGGTGACGTAACTGGTAGCATGCAGAATGTCTATGCCCAAGGTCGCGGTTTCAAAGCCGGCCGAAGTCGTCGGATTTTCTAAGAGAGCTAAAATCCCTCAGTATGCTTTCCTTTGGAGGGGAAGTTCCAACGTTCGTTGCGAGTTGCTGGTTAGGGTGGCATCTAGTAGCCAAGTTCACAGCTAGGTGTCGTTGACGGTAGTACCTGGTAGCAACATTAGGAACTACTGCTTGAAATTGACCGTCTGCAGTCCTTACCTGAATTAAGACTACTACAGCCATTACAATTAACACCGTTTATCAGACAGATTCTACACTCACCCAAAGTACGCGGTGTTAGATGACCGCGTTGTCGCAGCCCCTAAACTGAGGAACCAACCAGAGGTAGATTTCATTAGAAAGCTAACTATTGCAATGGGTCCCATGTTTCGACTTCCGGAAAATTTCGACTTATCTTCGCGTTTCACATCCCCCAGACCCCAAAACCACCGTCAGTTCAAAAGTTTATATATAATTTATGTATGTATATGTGTGTATACAGTGTGGTCCACCCGCCCCTTATTATTTAGTTTTATGAAACCCAACTAACATCGCATTTCTCCCGATGGTCGATATTGCTCTGCGCTCTGAATGTGTGACAGCAATGTAATTGGGTCATGGGGCTAGCAGAGAAAAACCGACCTTAAACTTTTCCCCGCCAAATACTATGGCCCATTCTACTAACATATGACTTACTGCTCCTTGAAATAACACACATACACGTAATACGATCGAATTAATAGCTTACGCCACGTGATCTGTAATAGTAGAAAGTTAAATCAACACCATAAACCGTGATTGAAGACTTTGAGATGGACTTAAACGTCTGAGGTGGGACGGCTAAAGTAACTAAAGCACGTTTAGCGTGCGTTATATACCATGTGTTTGTGGCTGAGAGGATTAAAGCCTGACAGTAGGAGGTGGGCACGATCGGGTTGAATGCTGCATCGAATCCAGTAGCAGGAATACTTTTTTGAACGAAAGCCCACATTCCATTTTAGTCGGGATGTAACTACATTGCCACATTTATTGCCTTACGACGTATTTTTGTGAAGAATACGTTGAATTTTGATGATTTATAAAGAGAATACGATCTAATTGGTACGTTATGACGCGTGACCTGTAATGGCAGAAAATTAAAAAAACTGGCATGAAAATTAACATAACATATCGAAGTGTTGCTCCGGAGGTCCGGGTTCGATTCCCAACTCTGCCTAGAAATATAATACTTGTCTGAGGGCTGAAATTGGGTACACGTAGCCTCGTGAAGCAAATGTGAGAAGAAGTGGGTTCGATTTCCAACTCAGCCACCCTGTAAATGGTTTTCCATGGTTTCCCACTTCTAATCCGGCCAAATTCCGGGACGGATTCTATCTTAAGGCCACGGCCGCCTCCTTCCCAATCCTTAATTGCAAATACACACATCATTACAAGCCCGCAATAACTCGGGTTATCAGACAAATTCTACACACACATCCAAGTAAACGGGGCTAAATAACCGCGATATTCTAGCCCCTCAAATGAAACAAAACAACAACATATCGAAGGATGTTCTGATCGCCAGTGCTTGCATCGAAGTATATGTATTTCTTAGAAATTCCCATGGTATTATTAGCATACATTCGATTTTTGCAAAAAATGAAAGTAGACTTATGAGATCTACACAGGGCCAAAAATTGTGTGTCTGTCTGTGTGTGTGACTGTGTGTCTGTGTGTGAGTGAGTGTGTGAACTCTGAATGTCAGCCCCCCCCCCCCCCATCAATTCGAACACGGTGAAACCGAATTGAACGATATTTGGTACAGAGGTAGAACTAGCAAAGGGCACCTCAGTGTCATGTTTTATATTGCCGCCATCTTGACGGAAACGTAATGGCGGCCACCCAAATGTTCAAAGCTTAAATCAAATTACGAATAACCTAATCATCCGATCTCTACCAAATTTTGCAAAAACATATATTTATATGGGGAGCGTCTTTTGACTAAACTACAAGGTAATCAGTCCAAGAGTTTGCAGATGGCGGCCATGTATGTGTGCAAATCGATTCCCCATATCAATTCAAACACGGTGAAACCAAATTGAATGATTCTTAGCCTACTTTTCACATTTTGCAAAAATGAGGAAAAAGTAGACTTATGAGATCGATCCGGGAAAATGTGTGTCCGTCTGTCTGTCTGGCTGGCTGGCTGTGTGTGTGCCCCCCCCTATCAACTCCTAAACGGCTGCAGCAATCAAAACCAAATTTAGTATGAGTAAAGATGTGCACCGGAATATCTCACGTCCATATTTGAAAATTATGTCAGTGCTACCAACTGCTGAAACAACGCACTAGAAATTTGAGCTCCATGTTGGATATCTTGCAAGGTATGCATGGGAGCTATTCTAAAATTGGCACACATGTGGATAATACTATTTCAGTTTAATTTCCAGGTGGCCAACCATGACAGTGTTGCCAAAATAATTTTAAGCCTTCTGATAGGTCCAATATTTAAATGCATATAACTTCTACACTATCAATTGGATTTCAACCAAATTTTGTATCTAATATCTGTAAATAAACAGATATGATTGAGCTTATTCTTAAGAGCCACCAGGGCTGCCAACTGTTAATAATTGCTCTCTCTCTATTTTGTATCCAAATACCAATATATCAGAAAGTATGCAAGCCAACAGCTTTAAACTATGCACACGTATATTCTGACATTTTAGATTAATTTGGAGTAACTTATATACGTCAGTTCTACCAACATGATTATAAACCTGCTGATAGTACCAATTTTTAAATACATGTAACTTCTATACTATCAGTTGGATTTCAACCAAATTTCGTATGTGCTATGTGTACCATAACAGATATGACTATAAGTATTGTTAGGAGCAATCGGGGCTGCCAACTGTTAATAAATGCTGTCTATATTTTTTTACCCTAATATCAATATATCAGAAAGTATGCAAGCCAACAG
The DNA here is from genome assembly GCA_946902985.2 of Meconema thalassinum. NCBI lineage: Eukaryota > Metazoa > Arthropoda > Insecta > Orthoptera > Tettigoniidae > Meconema > Meconema thalassinum. The sequence continues at coordinate 652,111,109 of OX336390.1, forward strand.
TTTATCACACGCTAGCATTTTGTACGCTAAGTTGTATGAAATAAATAGTATTTTGCACACGTATAGCACCTGACATTCTAGATTAATTTGGAGTAATTAATACAAGGCAGTGCTGCCAACGTGATTCTATGCCTGCTGATATGTCCAATTTTAAAATACATGTAACTTCTATACTAAGAAATGGATTACATCCAAAATTGGCACAGCAAATTATCATAATATTTCAGATTATTTCTGACCAGCACACGCATGGTATTGTTGGCAACATGCTTTTACGCGTGCTGATAGATCCAGTGTCTAACTGCATGTAACGTCCATCGGACTTCAACCAAATTTTGTATTCTGTACCTTAAGAGATGGAACTAAGAATATATTCAGTCACCAGGGCTGCCAACTGTAGTGCTCTATTAGGCTACACTATACCAGGTATATTTTGAACTAATTAGATATTTCGATATTACCAACTTAATTTCGTCATTATTCTAGATAGGTTCATATACTGTAGAATAATCATTGGCATGAAAAGTAGGCTGTATAGTTCTTCACGGAACTTCTTGTTTTTACAGAGATAGAACTAGCAAAGGGCGCATCATATTCATATGTAATATCCCTATAGCACGTTGTATTTCAAGAAGCTACTACAACCAACAATCAATTATAATCCTTGAAAAGGACAAAGAGTTATAACAATACCCATACATTTAGGAGAAAGTAGGCTATATGTTCTTTACCAAATATCTTGTTTTGTTGTTAAATTTTAACAAAAAGTCTTAGCATATCTTTAGGCCAGTATCACACGACACTCGCTGGCAAGGAAGTTGCTGTGATCGCTGGTACAAAATCCTGTATGATTCTGTTCTCTTCGTTAGTACACCTGCTTGTATAACCGAAGTTTATCACACGCTAGCATTTTGTACGCTAAGTTGTATGAAATAAAACCGAAGGGCTGTCATTTGAGGGAATTATTTTCTATTCTTTCACCTTATTAACGCAAAGCGGTCGTGAAACTTGCTTTAAGTAAATTAGAAAGCATGCCAGGTACTGAATGAATGCATTCCAATCAATATTTAGGATCTAACTGTAATAATTGAATATTTTACCATACATATTAATAAGAAGCGCAACAAAAACGTCGAGTGTGTTGGAAATGTGTGCAAGTGTTATTGCGCCCGCTCGCTCTTTCGAAGATCCCGGGTTCAAGACTATCCAACGGCAGAATTTTTAAATTCTTTTAAACTATTTTATTATACCCTCCCTACCTCGTACAGCAAGATTTCAACTTGGTTTTGTTCACATTATCTACGAAGACAATAGGGAAAGCTATTTTCTTGTCTCATTTAAATGGTCATTTTCCCTAAATACTGTTCAAAACCATGGATGGATACTATTCGTTATAATTATTATTTTTTTAGTAGATTTTACCCTCCAGGTTAGGTTTTCCCACGGACTCTGCGAGGGATCCCATCATTGCTGCCTCTATGGGCAGTGTCCTGGAGCTTGAAACATCTTGTCTGCGGGATACAACTGGGGAGGTGGAATCAGCACCTCGCCCAGGTGGCCTCACCTGCAAAGCGAACAGGGTCCTCTTGAGGGATGGGAAGGGAGGGGACGATCGGGAGGGATATGCAAGGAAGATGGAAGGAGGCGGCCGTGGCCGTACGGTAGGTAACATCCCGGTATTTGCCTGAAGGTGAAGTGGGAAACCACGGAAAACCACTTTGAGGATGGCTGAGGTGGGAATCGAACCACCTCTACTCATTTGGACCACCCGAGGCTGAGTAGACTCCGTCTCAGTCCTCATACCTCGTATCAAATTTCGTGGCAGAGACGGGAATCGAACCCAGGGCGTCCGGGGTGGCAGCTAATCACGCTGACTACTACGAAACGGTGGCGACTCTATTCGTGATAATTAGAATGTTGATAGTTCAATATTTATCCCAGAATCATAATATGACACGTTCTGTAATTACTGCCTTGGTACGAGGCTCAGCGGTAACGTTCTCGCTTGCTGTGCCGACAGTTGCAGGTTCGTATCCTGGCGCAGTCAGCTGGCATTTGAGGGTGCGCAAATGCGAGGGATCCGTGTCAGTAGATTTACTGGCACGTTGAAGATCCCCTTCGGAGCAAAATTCCGGCACCCCGGCGTATCTAAAAGCCAGAGCAGTTAAAAGGGACGTAACACTAATAATGTTATAATTATCTGTATTTACTGTATGTTTGGGGCAGATGACCTCGTAGTTCCGCCCCTTAAAACCTCACTAAATAACTATTACTGTAAGTGTATAGCAAGCGCTTTTCGCACAGACGCCGTTGAAAGAAATTATAGTTTCGGTCTGATGTATTTATTCGTGAGTCTACCCACATAACAAATCTATTTGTTAGGTGTGTCGTCTTAGTGAGCCGGAGTTTTCCTTTAAACAAAGGTGGTCAAAATTTTGAACACTTGCTACCTTGAATATACAGGATAGGCTACCTTGCTTTCGTTCTACAGATCATTATGTCGTCGTCCAATCTTGCTGCGTACCATCGGATAAGTACGGTCATTTGCAGGACCAAATAAAAAAATCACTCTTTGGAACAGATAGATATGCGTCCATAATACATCCACAATAAACGACATTAAGAAAAAAATGCTCTAGTTCAAGGTTCGAACTTACAACAATGCGACTTCGTTGACGCTACTCCAGAACTTCTTGACTTAGCCATCGTAGCTACCGAGAATCAAGGTTCAATACTGGCACGTATTGAGTCTATTCGTAGACGCTTCATGTCCAAATGTAAGAAGGTGTTATTCGGAGCTCTGATAGTTTCTATCATGCATTATATTTTAGGTCATTGAAAGAACACTGCCACTATTGATTTCTACTATATTCGCGAGGATGTACTCAACGGTAAAGTTGTACAATGGACGTAAAGGAGCAGGTACGAATGTTTTTAGGATGACTGTGATATACGCGTTAGTTGGGTTGCCTTCCTCCAAAAAAAATAAGGGGCTAGTGGACCACACTGTATATATATATATATGCATATCAGTTTCTTGTGGACAAGATAACTGCCGTAATTTTGCACCAATCGCTTTGAATATTTTACCGAATATGTATACCTATAAAATCTCGGTCGAGTTCGTTAATGGGCTAAATCGGTCGAAGGGGGTGAAAATGGGGGGCTTAATTCGAAAAAGTGAAATATTGCTATAACTCTCTTAATATGTGTAATATCGAATCAGTTCAACGTTCATACTATGTGTCGGATAAAGCCCAAAAATTTATGTTTGAAGAGTTTTTTTATAGCACCAACCATTGACCAAAGGGGTGGGAAAAAGTGGGTTTTTCGGGAAACATTAATCATATCTCTCTTAATAGGCACAATCTCAAAACCGTACAAAATGGACAATATTCCCCTAATAATTACCTAAAATTTTGTCTTAAAGAATTATTGATATGACCCACCATTATGCCAAGGGATGAGAAAAATGATTTCGGAATTATAAGAAAATGCCAAGAGCTATCAGTGCTTGCCATGGCAACTCTACTAAATTGATGAGGGATGAACCATCAGACGTTGCCAAGATAACGCACTTGCACGAGATCATATTCAGAATTCCATCTGACTAAGTGTGAGGCGGCTTCGGTGACGTAAATGGTAGCAAGCATGCTGAATGTCTATGCCCAAGGTCGCGAGTTCAAAGCCGGCCGAAGTCGTCGGATTTTCTAAGAGCGCTAAAAATCCCTCAGTATGCTTTCCTTTGTAGGGGAAATTCCAACGTTCGTTGCGAGTTGCTGGCTGCGGTGGCATCTAGTAGCCAAGTTCACAGGTAGGTGTCGTTGACGGTAGTACCTGGTAGCAACATTAGGAACTACTGCTTGAAATTGACCGTCTGCAGTCCTTACCTGAATTACAGACTAATACAGCCATCCCTGAGTAACAGACTGTCAGATAGTTACACATCAGTTCCAAACCTTGCTTAAGGACAGTGTGATTACAAGTATAAAAATGAACCCCAAATGACAAGAAGGTTACCATCCCCATAAGACAATAAAATGATAAAAATATGCATACAAAAACGAAAAAAAGAGTTAATTAACCTCTAAATGTAAAATACTTTCTTGCAATCAATGAGGTCTGATCCTCCTACGAAAACCTGCATATTTTGCCTATTATAGCCTATCCCCTAGTTTGCCCGGTGAAATCTACCTCCGCCTTCCGGCGTGCCGAGAGGAATTTTTTATATTATATTTTTTAAGCGTATGGCTTTTAGTGCCGGGAGTGTCCGAGTACATGTTCGGCTCGCTCAAGTTTGCAGCTACTTCTATGCGGACACCCATGGGGTGAGCTACAAGTACCGTCACGTGTGGTGGTTGTCTGGCGAGGAAAGTGTGAATGTAAGGACGAGGAATTGGAAGGTAGCGGCTGTGGTCTATAGTTGGGGACTAACCCCGGCATTTGCCTGGAAGGAAGATAGGAAACTACAGAAAACCATCTTCAAGGTTGCCGGTGGAGGGATTCGAGCCTCCTCGCCTACCGGATGTGAGCGACTGCCTACAGTCACGCCGTAACGAGCACGGCTAACTCAACCGGTATCTTCAGGTAATAGTAGTCTACATAACTCTATGTGCTACATACCGAATGGTCCACTAGCCCCTTGCGATCCAGTTTTATGCATTCTGTCACATGTACTACAATTCTGAAAGACATAGGTCCCTCTTCCTAAACCGGGGTAATATCGTGGTCACCTAGGCGATTGGCTTGTCACCATCCCCAGTTGTATCTGCTGTCAAGGTGTGTTCAGCTCCGAAACACTGTCCTGGAATTCGACGGTAGAGGACTGATCCCTCGCAAAGTCCGAGGGCAAAGCCGGGCTTGGAGAGTAATCGATCAAATAAAAAGAAAAAGAAAAGAAGACCGTGTGTATCGTTGCATAAGCTATGGTGCTGGATTGGATGAGGATGAGGAGGTGATTGTCTCTGGCTAGGGCACAGGCAACCAGTTAGCTACGTCGTACATGTTCCAAGCTTCGTAGACCACAGTTAGGGCAAAGTGTGCCCCATTGGAACGATAACAACATGCGATGGCAAGTCAGTATGTAGCTGCGTGAACTCGCTCCTTCGAAGTAATTCACAACACGAAGCGTATTCACTGCCTCGAGATGTATTCCAGCGATGAGTATATGAATATGTTATATTTATGGAGGAGCTCGACAGAATGCATACCAGGCGCATCGCCTGTACCAAGAACTCTATCCGGATAGACAACGACCGACAGGCATGGTATTTCGGAGTGTGGAAAGACGCCTGGGAGATACTGGATCCCTGGGAAAAACACGGCCTGTTTGAGATCATCGCGTGACGTCTGCTCACAATGAAGAGGTTGTGTTTGACGCTATCCGGCGTCATCCTCATACTACCAAACGGGTCATTGCACTGGAGACGGACATCAGCCGAGCGTCTGTTATGCGGATAATACACACCCACTGGTTTCACCCGTACCATCTGCACTTACACCTGGAGATACATGGTCATGATTTCGAAGCCCGGGTGGCGTTCTGTGAAATCTGATCCGGCTTTTCTAGCAAACATCTTATTTACGGACGAAGCACGATTCCACAACAATGGAACCGTTTATCGCCATGATATGCATTACTGGAGTGTGGATAATCCCCATTGGGTGCGACAGACATCCTTTTAGGTACACCCCCGTGTGGGTTGCGGGTTAGAATACACACACGGTATGCTCTGCTTGTCGTAGGAGGCCACTAATAGGGCCGACAAGACAGACTGACATGACTGACTTTGATTTTGAAGACTCCCTGTGGATGGGAAGAGAAAATTCATCTACGGTATCCCCTGCCTGTCGTAAAAGGTCTTTTTCGACTTCCGGTCCCATTTTTGGTTCGACCCTTAGAAATAAACGTCATGCTGCCTGGGGAAGGGCCACCAACTTGGCCATCTGGCCAGAAAGCCTGGACGGTATTCCCCATCCCGTCAGTGGGTGCGCCATGTACCCTTGCAGTGGTATCTGCCTCACAACGGAGGACCCTGCACGGCTGAATAATTGCGCCAAACATATCACTGCCGAGGGGGAAGTGCCTATTCAAGGCACTTGGACCCCGGGCAATACCTGCTATGCCAGGTAGGTATTGCCTTGGCTGGGTGGCGCCCATAGTGATGACCCTCGTTCGGAGTAGGTTGTATTCGGGGAAGATGATTTCGGGATGACGCGAAAGCGGCCCAATAAATCATCAGAGGGTGGCCCCCTTAAATAGCCGTCTCTTGAGTGTCGGATCAGGGATAAAACTTTCAATGCACGTTTCCCTGATGACAAGTCATCTCGCTACTTGGTAGCTAGCAGGACAGACGGGGATTATTTCAAACTGGTGAAATCTTTTCCGAGGAATTCGAGGGGAAATTTGGAGATCTAAACGGGATTTCCAAGCTCCGGAACGGACAGCTCCTACTGCATACAATTAGCCGACAGCAAACCGAAACGTTGCTGGAATGCACGCTTTTCAGCAAAAAATCCCGTTAAGGTCTCAAAACACGAAACGCTGAATGAGGTCCGTGGAGTTATTTTCCATCGTAACCTCATTTTGAATAGCGATGCGGAATTGTTGCGGAATCTGGGCAAGATATGCGTCACCAAGATTGGGCGCATCACCCGAAAGATTCGAGAGAACAGCATCGATACCGGCGCTTTTATTCTCCATTTTGAGGGTGATGTTTTACCTAAGCAGATGTAGGTCACATCGAACCACTGCGATGTTCGACCGTACATCCCTCAACCTATGTGATGTTATCAATGCCAGAAATTCGGGCATGTTTCTGCCAGGTGCACTGCCAAGGCCGTGTGTAGAGAGTGTGACAAGGGGACACATGAGAGTGAGAGGTGTACGCCTCCCCCGATTTGTCCTAACTGCCAAGGAAGTCAATCTCCACGATCGAAGCAGTGCCCTGAGTTCTGTAAAGAAGCCACAATCCAAGAAATCAGAACATTGCATCGGCTTTCATATCACGATGCTCGCAAGAGGTACCGTGATATGGATGCCCCCGAATTTCGGGTGACGTTTGTGGCCGCAGCGACGCCCCCATTCACCCCTGCTGTCACAGTTCCCAGTGTAGTACTCTCGACGTCCGTTAATTCAGCAGATTTGAAATCACCCCTCGCTGTACCTGCGAAAATTATCTGCCCGGAGGAGGTCCCACAACCTTCTTCGGGCAATGAAAAGAAGGCGACAGTTATACCATCTAAACCGGCGAAATCGGAGAAGTCCTCTTCTTCTTCGAACCGGTCGGCTAAGACGTTTTCCCCAGTTAACAGGGGAAAGAAGAGTTTTCCGACCAGGGCTGGTCCTTCTTCCAGTCCACCCGATATGACAAAAGTAGTAGTGGAGATGAAAGAGAAGGTTCGTCGCCGTCTCTCTCGCCCTCCTCCTGACGGAGTGGCTACTGACTCTGCTGGCCTTCCCGCTCCCACGACCATCAAGGGAGCGAAGCCGGCTTAAGCCAAACTCGTCCGTATGGAGGAACTCCCCTACAAATAGGAAAATACATAGGCGGAGGAGAGAGGAACGGTTCAGCGCCGTTTCTCTTCCTCTCCTAGTAATAGGGCTGGCCATTACACTCCCACCACCACCAGTGGAGCGTTGTCAGCAGGAGCGGCCATGTTTTGTAAGGAACTGGCGTATGTGGGGAAGCGACCATCTACTTTCCCAAATAGACGTCAGCGCCGATCAAGAAAGAAATCTCTTCGGGACGTGTCGGGGACAGACACCCAGTCTTCGGACCGGGAGAAAGTCCCTCGACACCGCTCTCGCTCTTCCCCAAGAGCGAAACTCGTGAAGTCCGACGAGGACCGCGCACCATCCAGGGGACTGCCCGCTCCATTTTCTTCGTCTTCGGACGGAGATGTGGAGATTGAGGTGCGCTCTCCTGCCCCATCATCTCCACCTAGAGATGGGGAATGGTGGCAAACGGTCAAGCGTAAGTAGAAGACCCACTTCTACTTACAATGGAACTGTAATAGCTATTCTGGTCATCTCAATGAGTTACGTCAATTAATATCTTCGTTTTCGGCAACCTTTGTCTGTCTTCAGGAATCCAGGTTTCGTCCTGGACATGAGACAATAATGCGTCACTTCAAACTCTTCTCTGAAGACCCGGTGGATGGAGCTGTGGCCGTCCGTGGCGTCTGCATACTCGTCCACTCTAGCCTCTTTAGTGAAGAGGTGCCGTTGCGTACTCAGCTAGAAGCAGTTGCAGTTCGTACTTCGTTGCCAGCAATGGCAACAGTATGTAACGTGTACATTCCACCTGATTCTCAACTGGATTGAAACCAGCTGGTGGATCTAGTCTCTCTGCTCCCCCCCCCCCCCCTTCCTTTCTTCCTTCTGGGATATGTTAATGTCCACAACACCATCTAGGGCTCCGCTACCACTAGTGATGGAGGGAGAGATTTAAAGAGACTGATCAGACGGCTGGAGCTGTATTTGTTGAACACAGGGGAACCTACGCACTTCTCTATTGCACACGGCACTTATTCAAGTGTCGATATCACCTTGTGCTGTCGTGCGCTGGTTCCCCTGCTACAGTGGGGTGTACACGGCGACCTTTGTATTAGTGACCATTTCCCGATTATCGTTACTCTTCCGAACCAGAGGGTAATCGAATTACCAAGTCGATGGCTTCTCCGTCGGGCTGATTGGACAACTTTCACAGCACATGCGGATTTTGCCGAAGATACCTTTGAGAGTGTCTATGATCATACCATTCACATAACGCATGGTATTTTGGCTGCTGCTGAGGAAACAATACCTTCCTCATCCGGCAACTCCCACCGGAAACTTGTCCCTTGGTGGACAGCCGAGATTGCAGCAGCCTTTAAAGATCGTCGACTTGCTTTCAAATGCTATCGGAGGCAAAACACTATGGCCAAACTTATCACCTTCAAAAGGATGCGTGCTAGAGCCCGATATCTGATTCGGGAGAGTAATAAAACGACGTGGGAAAAGTATGTGTTGTTTATGACGACACATATTCCTTCAGCTCAAGTGTGGACTAAGATTCGTCGGATCTCCGACTCCCGATATCATTGATGGCAAATGGAGTCTCCATCATCGGAGACATCATCACGGACCAACTCGCCATTGCCAACAGTATTGGATCGCACTTCAATGACGTATCCTGTTCTGGGAGTTACGATCCTACGTTTCTGACTCTGATGCGGGAGGTGGAGGCTCACCCCTTGTCCTTTGACACTGCTGCTTTGGAGTCCTACAATGTACCAGTCTCTGATTGGGAACTGCGCAGTGCACTTTCACTGTATAGGGATACGGCTCCCGGACCGGATAATATACAGAATCAAATGTTAAAACTTCGCATCTGCTGTCAGATTATCAGATTTTGTGATCCGTCTAAATATTTTGGATGCTAGCTATGTTGGATTGTAACATATGTAGGCCATAGAGTTATGTACTATTAGATGGTTATTACTGCGTAGGTTCATTATTCAAACGTTGACTACGATCTCATGATTGCGACACAAAAAATTAAAACTTAATTTTAAAAATTTGCACAGCTGCCATCTTGAGGTTATGTAAACAATTTTACAAAAATATATGTCAGTGCATTGCAAAGTGTATAAACAATTGCTGTACCAAGTTTCACTGCGTTCGGATTTTTAACTCGCCAGAAAAGTCTATTTAAATGTTTCAACTTCGCATGGCCGCCATGTTCGTTTTGTAGTTAACAGGTTTCTGAAAGTCCCTTGAACGATTTTTAGTAGTGCCTTTTATCACCGTACAAAATTTCAGGTTGATATGAGTAATAAATTCGGAGATAAAGAATGCCAGTGAAATATTTCGCACAGCCGCCACGTTGGATTGTTGAAACGTAATACATTTTGTATGGCACGGTCGGGGTCGGCCAGAATAGTACTATGACCATACTGAATTTAATTGAAATCTATCCAGCCACATAGATTTTATTAGTGGGGGGGGGGGGGGCACACACGGACAAAAGGTGATCCCATAAGCCTATTTTGTCATAAATGGAAATAGGCTAGAAGCGTGATTTTAAAATTTGACACTGGCGCCATCTCGTGGTTAAAAAAAACAATTAAGTTTGATTGCTGGCACAGATTAGTTGACATTGAGAATCGTCTAAATATTTCAGATGGTGACCATATTGGATTTTATATACTTTGTAGGCCATAGAGCTATGTACTATTAGATTATGATTGCGTAGGTTCATTGTTCAAACGTTGGTTTCGATCGCATGATTAGGACACAAGAAATTAAACCTTAATTTTAAAATTTCGCACAGCCACCATCTTGAAGTTATGTAAACAATTGAGTTGAATAGGATGTCAGTGCATTTCAAAGTGTATACCATTTGCTGTACCATGTGTGACGGCGTTCGGATGGTTTAAATTCGAGAAAAGTCTATTTAAATACAACAACTTCGCTTGGCCGCCATGTTCGTTTCGTAAAGAGGTTTTTGAGAGTCCCATCGTTACACATCTATTAGTGCTTTTTTCCACCATACAAAACGTCAGGGTGATATCTGTAATAGTTTCGAAGATATAGAATGCCGGTGAAATATTTTGCACAGTTTAATGTTGGATTGGTGCGATGTAATAAAATTTGAAGAGCACAGTCGGAGTCGGACAAAATAGTACTATGACCTACGGAGTTTCGTTGAAATCGCTCCAGCAGTTTAAATTTTATTAGGGAGGGGAGCGAGGCGACGGACACATGCAAACACACATACACGTACACACACACGGACTATATATCAGGCCATAGGCCTATCTTTCATAAATGTAAATAATAAAGGAAGCTTTTCAATCGGTCAACACGACTGAATAGCTTTCATTATTAGAATTAAGCATCACTGAAAAATGGCTTCTATCCCTTATAAAAGAAAATAGGCTAACAAGTAAACGAAACGCAAGAACGGGAGGTTTAATATACAAAAGAAATACTATTATTGGTCACAAAGGAGCTAAAGTTCCGCTAACACGTACCTTGATGCTCGGTACAGTTGGGAGACGAGTTCCGACTGTAACGTTCCAGGGCTGTAACGTTCCACATGCTCGTACCGAGATTCAAGTTACAGTTCCGGAACGATACCGCAAGCCAGCTCGGGGCCGCGGTATGGCATACGTTACGTAACGTGGAACACAGCGGTACGTAACGCATTTCAGTTCTGTTCCAGGTCCCTGATGATTAGTTTAGTCGTTTATTAATGTTAAGCTTTGACCAATTGAGTAGCCACAATTCAGATTTGGTAATGATGGCGGCAAAATAAAGTTGACACTGAGGTGCCCTTTTCTAGTGCTACCTCTGTACAAAATTTCGTGTTTCAATTGAAATGGGGGAGCAGACATATACACACACAGACACACAATGTTTCTTGAAAAAAGTCCCTTAATACTAGCCACGTTCTTCCACTGGCGGTGATCTGTAAGAAAATCATGCACTTTTAGAGTTTTAATATGTGTGTTGAAATTTGTTGCAAATGATTACTTTATCATATTTTCATACATCATGTTACGGTAAGTTGATTTAGGCGTTCAATTTTCCATCCTTCTTTATGGTGCACCATATAAGGTTTAATACCAAGGGACTTTTAATGTTACGCTATACATTTATCTTGTGTCTTTGATATTTATCAATTCATTCATATCGGCTGATGTTGTTGTTTGAGTCTTCAGTTTTTTTGACTGGTTTTATCCCGTTCTACATGCCTCCCTGTCCTGAGCTAAGCGTTTCATCTCCACATAGCTACCACACCCTATATTCGAGGCAAACTGTATAACATATTCTAATCTCGGTCTACCCCTACAGTTCTTGTCCTCGACCCTTCCTTCCATAACTATGTTTGCCATTCCTGGGTGTCTTAGTATGTGTCCTACCAACCTATCTCTTCTCTTCATTAGCAGTCGCCAGAAACATCTCTCCTCTCCCACTCGTCTTAATACCTCTTCGTTTGTAACCCTCTCTTCCCATCTGATCTTCATCATTCTCCTGTAACACCACATTTCAAACGCTTCAAATCTCCTCTTTTCTGCTGCACCAATAGTCCAATTTTCACTTCCATAGAGTGCCACGCTCGATGTCAACAGATTTCTTTTCTGTAGAAATGCCTTCCTTGCCTGAGCCAACCAACTTTTTAAATCCTCTTTCCTCCATCCATCACTGGTTATTTTGCTTCCTAAGTAACAGAAGTCTTCTGAGATCCGGAGATATAGAATGCCAGTGAAATATATCGCACAGCCGCCATGTTGGATTATTGAAACGTAATAAAATTTGTAGGGCATGGTCGGGGTCGGACTGAATAGTCCTATGACCTTACCGAATTTAATTGAAATCTTTCCAGCCACTTCGATTTTATTAGTGAGTGGTGGGGGCACACACACGGACAAAAGGTGATCTCATAAGCCTATTTTTTTTTCATAAATAGAAATAGGCTAAATACGAGATTTTTAAATTTGACACTGGCGCCATCTCGTGGTTAAGAAAACAATTAAATTTGATTGCTGTCACAGATTAGTTGACATTGAGAATCGTCTAAATATTTCGGATGGTCACCATATTGGATTTTTATATACATTGCAGGCCACAGAGCTATGTACCATTAGATGATGATTATTGTGTAGGTGCATTGTTCAAACGTTGGTTTCGATTGCATGATTAGGACACAAGAAATTAAACCTTAATTTTAAAATTTCGCACAGCCGCCATCTTGAAGTTATGTAAACAATTGAGCTGAATAGGATGTCAGTGCATTACAAGGTGTATACCATTTGCTGTACCTTGTGTGACGGCGCTCGGTTGGTTTAAATGCGAGAAAAGTCTATTTAAATACAACAACTTCGCTTGGCCGCCATGTTCGTTTTGTAAAGAGGTTTTTGAGAGTCCCAGCGTTACACTTCTATTAGTGCTTTTTTCCACCATACAAAACGTCAGGGTGATATCTGTAATAGTTTCGGAGATATGGAATGCCGGTGAAATATTTCGCACAGTTGCCATGTTGGATTGGTGAGATGTAATAACATTTAAAGAGCACAGTCGGGGTTGGGTCAAAATAGTACTCTGACCTTACGGAGTTTCGTTGAAATCGCTCCAGCAGTTTAAATTTTATTAGGGAGGGGATCGAGGCGACGGACACATGCAAACACACACATACGTACACACACACGGACTATATGTGATGTCATAGGCCGATCTTTCATAAATGTAAATAATAAAGGAAGCTTTTCAGTCGGTCAACACGGCTGAATAGCTTTCATTATTCGAATTAAGCATCACTGAAAAATAGCTTCTATCACTGCTAAATGAAAATAGGCTAACAAGTAAACGAGAAGCAAGAACGGGAGGTTTAATTTAGAAAATAAATACTATTATTGGTCACAAAGGAGCTATAGTTTGGTGTGTAGGTTACACTCTGCCTTATATGGCAACACTGCGAGAAGGTGAGTTGGATTCCCGTCTTAGCCATCTTAGAGTGGTTTTCCGTGGTTTCCTACTTCTACTCCAGGAAATTGCGTGGATAGTTCCTAAGTCAAGGCCACGGCCTTCTCCTTTCCAAGCCATGCCATCATTACAAATACACACGTTACTACAGACATCACAATAACAAAGTTTAGGCCCATCAGACAAATTCCATAAAAACCTCAACTACATGGACCGATGAACAATAGCCTATTTTCCAAACCTCTATATGGAGCAACAATAAATATTTCGAATCAATGGGATCCATCGTATTGTTTTTAGGAAACATATTTCTAACGTAGGCTACAGTATGACCGCGATCGAAGCGAGCAAGGTGCCTTGCCCTGTCTGATGCGGCACGCACTCAGACTGAAATCTGTATTTGGATTTTTATTGATATTTCAAGAAGTAATTATCCTATGTTTGAATAAATAATTTGCCTGGAATTGCATATGGCATCGTTCAAACTGGGATAGTTGTTGACGCAGAAAAAAAGGACCTTTTTTATCCGGGTTCTAGGTAGGACAGTAGATAATGAAAAACATCCTTAGGCTAGACAGAGTATTTCGATATCATGAAAGAAATGCCCCTAGATAAGATAACAGGTATGTAATTGATGTAGTTGTTGTGTAATTAGGCTATTATGTGACTGTTTGTAACAACCAGCGTAACAGTGTAATAAACGCAGTGTTACAATTGCCGTGGTTACTAAATAGACTGTGTAATACCCGTAATAGTCTACGTAAAAATTCGGTGTAATAGCCTTAATGGTTTTAATAGCTAGTGTACAGTAGAACCTGTAACAGTCATGTAATAGTCAGTAGGCCTACATACATTTTGGGAAATGCTGCTGTACTGTTACAGGCTCTGTACCGTTCCACTTTCCGTTGGAACATGAGAACCTGGAACGTTACGCAAAGATACCGGGTGGCTGGTTGGTATAACCTGGAACGGTACACAGTGTAACCGGGTGCTGGTGGAAACGATACTCTATTTCGATAACCAAGAACTGTACGCAGAGTAACTTTCCAACTGGTAACGCTGAGGAATCGTTCCAGTCATGTACCATTCCATACGTAACGCATTTCAGTTCTGTTCCGGGTTCCTGCTACCAAGCCCTCGTCGTGTCCCGGCTAGACTATGGTTCTGCGGCTTACGGTTCAGAAAGGCCGGCAACCTTGAAAATGCTGGACAGTATCCACCATAGTGGCGTTAGGCTGGCTACTGGTGCCTTCCGGACCAGCCCGATACCCAGCCGACTCGCCGAATCGGGTGTTCCACCTCTAAATTTTCGACGCCAACTTATGCCTTTAGAATATACTACTAATGTGCGTCAAATGCCGCAATATCCGAACTATACAGGGCTCATCAGTACCCAATATGACCAGAGGTACGCCAACCAGATTCGAATCACTCGGCCGGTTGGTATTAGACTCGATAGCTCGTATACTGAAATAGGAGTGGCTGTGGACCCTGTATGATCCGGACAACTAGCGAGGTGCCTCCGTGGCAAGTTCCGCGTCAGGAAATTCGGTTAGATCTACACGGAGGTCCTAAGGTGAACACGTGTGCCTCCGTTCGGAGGTGTTCATGAAGTAGGTTGTTCCTCATAAATTGTGCCCCGATTCTTTGTTGTGCTAGTGTTTCCTGTGTATCTCCATTTACAATATTTATGTGACCTCTTCTCTTGTTTTCCTGCCTTATCCTATATAAATTTACCATCCCTCTAATGTATACTGTAAATAATTTATCATTGCTCGATTCTCACTAATTGCCATCTTGTGTACATATGTAAATATAACCCAGTATATATAGTGGGGGCTCTGACGCATCCCGAATGCGAAGTGGGGCTTTGCTCTTTTCAGAGACTCCCTTCAGTGTAATGTATAGTGTAAGGCACTGATGAATAAATATGAAATGAAATATACAATAGCAAGTCCATGAAGTTCCAACACTCCTTAGCCGAAACTCCGCAGTACTATCGCATTTACCACAACCTTTCATTTTTCCTCCGTTTAGAGTGGTTCAATTATGACGTAATTTAATAAGGGTAGAAGATCTTAAAAATTTGCCAAATTGTATGGGTGCGTTTCCGCGAATAAATTTGCCAGGTTTCATTCCATTCCCTCATTTTGGAAAATGTGATAAAATCGTTTCAAAGCGGACAATTAATACAATTTTTTTGCTGAGTTATAACAATATTTCTTAAATACAATGCGTTCAGATGTTAACAATAAGGTGAATGTTACAAGTATTCATTCTGAGAATAGAAAGTTAGTGAGTTTGTCCTAGCTTGGCAGGTGCGTACAGTTTATGATACTGTGTCCACATATGGTGCAGGTGATGAATCCTCTCTCTGCGCAGAATCTGTGATCAAACCCATGGGCCGAGGTCCTCGTGAAAACGTGTCGCAGCTTGAAGTTTGCCTTATTCCACTCTTCTGTTTCCATGTTCCTGTTTTCTTACTTATGAAACCACCCAACCATCTTCTTCTTTCCTGGCGTTTATCCCAGTACAGAGTCCGCTGCTCTACCACCCATGCACCCAACCATCAGAATATAATAAATATGGGCCGGATTTTGGTGGTTTTTAAACTTGTCATTTTAGGTTTTCAAAAACATAAAATTGTTCTTTTTAGGTTTTTATTGGGTAGAATGGGTTTTTACAATAGGTCCTTATGTTTAAAGGGTAGCGAAAGTTGACAAACATTACATAAGGCTTAAAATTGATACCTCATTGTTAGTAGACAATCTGATTGCAACGAGAGAGTAAATATTTTACATAATGATGCGTAATCAAATTATCACCGATAACTTTACAATTTTAGGGATTGCAATAAAGCCAAGGATGTCAGAGATGATTTTCACACTCTATCTCGTTGAAATAATTTTGTTTCTTTACAATATTGGATTCTTGGGAATAATAAGAGATTTATTCGCTCTTTCCTCTCGGTAAATAACCAAACAATAATATATAAGCTGGAAAGTGCTGAAAATATTTCATTTTTCCTGTAGGTAGGATTGCTTTCAATCAGCTGGAGCTAGGAATAAACACTATCTTCACATTTAATTTCAAGAATTATGGACAAAATTTGAAATATACTACAATAAATGGTACAAAACTGCAATTAGTTATTTTTAGGTACTCGCGTATCATATAGTTTTTTAGGTAGTACGGAATTTCAGTGTGATTCGTAAAAGTATTTAGAAGTATGGGAAAAATAGATAAGAACCTAAGAATCCGGTCCCTAATAATAGGCTAACTGCGCCCCGATATTAAAAGGTAGTTTCTCAGTTGCTGGATAGCGAATTTTTGTACAAACTCAATTGTCTAGAATAATAAAAAAAATATTATACTAACAATAATCATTATTGACTAATAATTATGAAAATAATAATAATAACATAACTGTCTAATGATAATAATAACAATAGTCTAATAATAAGTATTTCGCTGTCCTCTTGGAGTGACGATGTGGGTAGTCATAATATAGCCTTATTCTGAAAGCAGAGACATGAAATGATTGTCAATGATATGTAAGCCAACCAAAATTTGATTAAACTAGAGAATCGTCTGTACTCGCCTCTCCAACTCCAGGCAGCTTGAAATGTATAAATTTTATATGTGGTCTCAAACCTCATGTCTCGGTGATAATCAACGTTGAAGTACAAACAAACACTACGGTGTTCCCGCAACTTAGATATACTTAGTTACATACGGAATTGGCGCCACAGAACCGCTTGATAGCACTGTGCTTTGCCCATTGCCCTACCTCACAAATCGTGTACGGTATCCCAAAGATATTTTGATCAACCGATCACAACGAGGGGACGGAATCGCGCAGCATCTTTTGGGGTGCAGGATCTCAACATTAGCTGAAACAGAAGGCTGGCGTGCTGTGAGGTGAGCGAGAAAATGGGATTGAGTGAGTAAATGCATGCACGTCGTCCCAATAAAAATAACAGCTATATCGCACGCCTTCTGCTTGACCTTGAGACGTCATAATGCAGCCTTGTAACAATACAATCCCGTTAAATTTGTAACGTTCCGTTCCGTCTGTTTGTTCCGTTATTATAAGTAGAACGTTCCGAACTGTAACGTATCGGATATTCCTCTGTTCATTTCGGTACGGGACAACGTAACGTTTCGGCCGTCTCCAATACGCTGTACAGGTACAGGCTCGGCTAACGTTCCACTGTTCCAGATACCGGGTACGGTTTCAGAATCAGTTCCGTTCCAGGACGGTAACGTTACGTTTGGAACAGACAGCGGTAACGTTACAACTTGGAAATAACCTTGGAGATAACGGAATTTCTCCGTTCCACATAGACAGGAGTTCCGTTCCGCGTTACGTTCTGTTCCGGGTACCTGCACTTTGTGGAGGGGTAATGGAAACAACGGGATTCATAAAACGTGTTGCTTTTGTTCTACAGCTAAGGAATTTGTGTTTGTAATCATCAGCTGATTCACATTCCGTTTCTATTTCGTCATCCTCACACAGCAGTGGCTCAGCTGGCTAAAGCGCAGCGTTAGGTCATGGGACCAAGCTCTCTGCTGACTCGGTAGACGCGTGGGTTCGAGCCCCACCGTCGGCCGTCCTTGAAATGGTTTTCCGTGGTTTCCCATTTTCAACACCAGGCAAATGCTGGGACGGTACCTTCTGATAGGCCACGGCCGATTCCTTCCACATCCTTGCCCAGTTTCATTCATCTTCATCCATTCCATCCCGACGCGCAGGTCGCCTACGGGCGTCGAATAGAAAGACCTGCACTCGGCCTCTGAGGAGGCCACACGACAAAAAAAAAATCCTCACACTCGTCGTCTATCATCTGTTGAGATATTAATCCATCTAAATTAGAGATATCATCATACTTTTCTTGAAGGATTTCAAGTTGCACTTGCACTTTTTCCGTTTCAGTTTGATCATCTTCTAACAACGCCATTAGTTGATTGTGTGAGCGCGTAAATAACCGCCGCTTTAAGGTTCTTTCTTTAGCGAATCTTTCCATCTTCTTTCTTCACGGGAGCCTTTTGCTATGAATGAATCGTGTCACTGGTCGCCATAAAATGTTAGGTTCACTTCTCTATAAATCACATAGACTCCTCTAGAATGCATATTTTATTATTTGTTGTGGAAAGGATCACAATTCACACGATATACCATATTGTTTTTGACACTGAACTTCACTGATATCAAAGACTATGTCAAAGATACTGTACTACACTCTTGTGCTTACTGCCAACACAACACAGCTAAAAATTATATGGGATAAGAAAATAACATGTAAGAAAAGTTTCACACTTGACAAACATTGCCTAGGCTACTCATAACTGATAAATTTACCAACAGATGGCAGCATAAGCTTGTATTCAGATGATTGGCATGATAATCTGGACCAAGAGTACGAAATTACTACAAAATTGAGGGGTTTTTGGTCTAGGAAGTGGGCGTTGCCCATTTCAAGAACTAAGCACATGTTCTTTAAAAGCCCCCGTAAGGTATTTAAAAATGGCCGTACATAAAAAACAAATGTATACCTAAGTGCCCCAAGGGATGGGGTAACTTCTAGGGCAAGAAACCAGATTGTTTTCTTGTTTGTAATTTTTGGCCGACAGCTCAGTAGGGTCTCCCCATTTCACGTAGGAACTGACACCTCAAAGCCGCAATATCTGGCCTCTCCATGATCACCTTCCCACCATTAATTTTCTTATATTTAAATCCCAGATCATGCAACACTTTATTCAGTGAAGAAAGGCTTCGGTGATATAATAGTGCTTCTCTGAGCAAAACAAGGAGTTTGCGACATGTTGGAATTTCTTTCCTAAAATAATAGCTATAAATATGCCATCTAACAGCATCTTGTTAAAAGCCATCTAAATTAGTGACCACCCTTTCTCTCTGCCTCTTCTTCCCTGGAGTTGATAGTTTAGACAGGTCAGCATCATCAGACGGGAACTTCTCTTCCGTCACCCGGTACACAGTGATTTCACTCACACCAAGAGTCTTTGCAGTTCTTTTCCTCACCTGAACAAATGGAATCAGAGGTTCCTCCCGTAAGCGCATACTTTCCTCTTCTTCCTCCATAAAATTCCTCACAGCACATACCATCTCCCTTACTTTGGCTATGGAGAGTCACGTCACGGCCTGAAGTTGTTCTGTCGCAGGGAATGGATCCTGGGCCTTCCGCGAGCATGTACCGATGCCATTATTACACATCGAAAATAGACACGATGATGCAAATAAAGGAAATAAACTCAAAATCTGTATATACACACACGTCTCCAACAAACACAGAACTATAACGCTTACTGAGAATAAGCAAATGCACTTCAATAGATAAACGGGACAATACTAATGGCAGTGACGAGTCATTGCACAGTAGAACATTGCGTCAAACCATGTGCTCACTGCTGTGTCGGCATACATTGCAACACTGCTCGCTGTTGCTATGGAGACAGTTACCCCTCTCGTCTCCACTCCTCACCTCACTATTCAAGCGGATGACAGCTTTCACCGTTCATCTTTGGTAAATTAGAGTATAACACATAGAATTTAATATATATGCATCGTTTAAACCCTAAGTGTTGTCCATGTTGTCATGGATGATGCCATTTTGTGTCTAGGGGAATATTGTAGTGTAATGTATCTATGTCTTCCAGACAATGTGTTAATGTGCTTAGGATGTTTATATTTATAACCAATGTCCTAAATAAAATAAATGTCTGTAATACATTTTGTGTGTGCTTATTATAATTAAGTGTAAGCATTACTGTGTCCTTGGATGAGGATTACTTGCAATTTGCTAGTGTTCTTGATTCATAAAACGGCTTTGGATTAATATTTTACAAATATGGCCCACAGGCTCCTTCAAACATCCGCACATCTTTCTGTGCCCACAACTACGGGAATAAAACCCACTTTTGGATGACCCCCCTAGGCCTCCACAACT
The DNA here is from genome assembly GCA_946902985.2 of Meconema thalassinum. Classification (NCBI taxonomy): domain Eukaryota; kingdom Metazoa; phylum Arthropoda; class Insecta; order Orthoptera; family Tettigoniidae; genus Meconema; species Meconema thalassinum. The sequence continues at coordinate 652,131,548 of OX336390.1, forward strand.
TTAAGTGTCGCCAAACGCACACTAAAATCATCACCAGAATATTCTGCACACAGCATCATATTATTACTATTATATATATTTTTTACATATTATATTTTTTTCTTGTAATATTCTGTCAATTACTAGACTGTGGTTCTTCAGTATTATTTTACCAATTAAATAAATTCTGGTCAATATCTCCTTGTCTCCCATTTACATAAATTCTCCCTATTTGATACATTAAATACCTGCCGTTCCCTTCTTTTTTATCTGTTTCTTTAAGTGCTTTTGAATAAAATAATTCTGAGCTCAAAAATCTAATACTTCATTCTCTACATCCATAAACTCATTTAAATTTATTTAAACTTCCAAACAAAGTTATTTAATTTAATTCCTTCTAACTAATTAAATTCATCCACAAATTATTATTATCACCACAAAAAATATTTAAGCATCATCAATGTCAAATGATTATTATCGCCCTATTCTTTTAAATAAATAAATATTTAAGTCTCATCTGTGAATTATTATTATCAACGTCTTCTATTAATTTTTATTTAATGCATTAATTATTTAATTTAATTTAATTCCTAATGTTCGGTATTATCACTCCCTAATTATTTATAACTTTAAAAAGCGTTGTTATTATTATTTATAAGTATTATTAACTTATTCACTCACACTCTATTATTATTGTATTAAATAAATCAAATTATTTAAATAATCCAAGCCTCAATTACTTCTGTTCTCATAATCAGAATTAACGAGAAATATTTATATCCCTTGGAATAATCGAAATATTTCATGTCGAAACATGAACTAATGCCTGTCCTAACAAAAATCTTAGATCGAAAAATAAATTGTCAGACAGCAGTTCCATTTGCCATCCAGACAAATACAATCGAAGATCTAGCTAATATCTAGCTATGGTGAAAAATGTGTGTTGATTTCTGATCGTGACTGTTCAATAATATAGAATTCTCTAATACTACTGGTTAGTGGATAGTACATGAAATGGTTGTCTTACTTCATTCTTGATGTAGATGACGGGCGTGTCCTGCGGTGTACACTATTCCCACAGTGTCTTCCCATGGCCATCTGCCGTATCCAAATACCTCGTTCGTCTCCATGTCCTTCCAGTCCTACGAGTAGTTATAGCGGCGCATGATGATGTTCGCAGTCATCCGTTCGAAATAACTCCCGTTATCACAAGTACCGTGTAACAAGATAAAAAGTTGCTCAGTCATAGACTGGTACTCCTGTAGATTCGAGAATAAATCTCATGTTCCAATAATGCGGTTTCGTTTGCACGCTAAGATAGGAACACCTATTAGCTGCATAAACGAACAAAATGAAATAAACTTCTCCTGATGAACTCGAAGTGCCTGATGTGTAGTCACCACAAGAAATACATCGTTCTGTAGGCTAACTTCTGTGAATGGTTTCGACACTACTATCACCTGACTATAGAAAAAAGTCCTCTCGGCACGCCGGAAGGCGGAGGTAGATTCCACCGGACAAACTTGGAGATAGGCGAAAATAGGCAGAATATGCAGGTTTTCGTAGAAGAATCAGACCTCATTTATCGCGTGAAAGTATTTTATAATTGGAGATTAATTAACTTTGTTTTTCTTAATTTTAAACATATTTTAAACATGTTATTGTCTTATGGGGACGGTAACCTTCTTGTCATTTGGAGTCCATTTTTAGCCTATTTTCAATTTTGAAAAAATAGGCTTATGAGATCACCTTTTGTCCGTGTGTGTGTGCGTGTGTGTGTGAGGTGTGTGTGTGTCCCCCCCTAATAAAATCTAAACGGCTGGAGCGATTTCAGTGAAACTCGGTAAGTTCATAGCACTATTCCCGGCGACCTCGACCGTGCCCATCGAATTTTGTTACGTCTCACCAATCCAACATGGCGGCTGTGCGAAATATTTCACTAGCATTCAGTATCTCCGAAACTATAACTGATATCGCCCTGAAATTGTGTACGGTGATAGAGGGTACTACTAGAAGTTCACCTATGAGACTTTCAAAAACCTGGTTACTACATAACCAACATGGCGGCCAAGCGAAGTGGAGACTTTTAAATAGACTTTTCTCGCGATTTAACTATCCAAACGTAATGAAACTTGGTACAGAAAATATTTATACACATTGCAATGCACAGGAGTCTAATTTAGTTCAATTGTTTACATAACCTCAAAATGGCGGCTGTGCGAAATATTTCACTGACATTCTATATCCCCGAAACTATTACAGATATCACCCTGCAATTTTGTACGGTGATAAAGGGTACTGATACAAGTTTACCTATGTATAATTCATAAACCTGTAAAGTACAAAACGAACATGGCGACCAAGCGAATTTGAAATATTTTAATAGACTTTTCTCGTGAGTTAACTCTCTGAGCGCAGTGAAATGTGGTACAGTAAATGATTTTGCAGATTGTAATGTATTGCCATCTAATTTAATTCAATTGTTTACATAACCTCAAGATGGGGGCTGTGCGAAATTTTAAAATTAAGTTTTTATTTCTTGTGTCGTAATCATGCGATCGAAGTGGAAGTTTGAATAATGAACCTAGGCAATAAGTGTCCTTGAATGGTACATAACTCTATGGCCTATACATATAACAATCCTAAATGGCAAGCTTCTGTAATATTTAGACGGTTCTCAATATCTATGAATCTTTTACAGCAACCAAACTGAAATGTTTATGTTCATAGAGACTATGAACATATGTTCACCTGTAGGACTTTCAGTAACCTGGTGAGCACGAATCCAACATGGCGGCGACGCGAAGTATAAATATTTAAATGGACGTTTCTCGCGAATTAACTATCCGAGTGCCGTGAAACGTTGCACGTTAAATGCTTACACAAATGTTGATCCACTGGCATCTAATTTATTTCAATTGTTTGCATAATCACAAGATGGCTGCTGTGCGTAATTTTAAAATCTCGTTTTTACTTCTTGTGTTCTAATCATGCGATTGAAGTTTGAATACCACACGTACACAATAATCTTAATATAATAGTACAAAAATAAAAATCCAACCTGGCGACCATCTGAAATATTTAGACGGTTCTCAATATCTACGAATCTGTTACAGCAATTAAACTGAAATTTTGTATGTTGATAGAGGCAATTAACATGAGCAGGATATATGAAAATAGGCTGTACAGTTCTTCACGGAACTACTTGTTATACTTGTGGTCACACTGTCCTTATGCAAGGTTTCGACACTGATGTGTAACTATGTAACGGTCTGTAACTTCTTCACGCAAAATTATATCTCCCGCAGAGATGTTGGTTGGTTCCTCAGTTTAGGGGCTGCGACAACGCGGTCATATAACCCCGTGTACTTTGGGTGAGTGTAGAATCTGTCTGATAAACGGTGTGAATTGTCATGGCTGTATTAGTCTGTAATTCAGGTAAGGAATGCAGACGCTAAATTTCAAGCAGAAGTTCCTAATGTTGCTACCAGATACTAACGTCAACGCCACCTAGCTGTGAACTTGGCTACTAGATGCCACCTCAATCAGCAACTCGCAACGAACGTTGGAACTTCCCCTCCAAAGTAAAGCTTACTGAGGGATTTTTAGCGCTCTTAGAAAATCCGACGACTTTGGCCGGCTTTGAATCCGCGACCTTGGGCATAGAAGTTCAGCATGCTACCAGTTACGTCACCGAAGCCGCTTCACACTTAGTCAGATGGAAATCTGAATCTGATCTCGCGCAAGTGCGTTGTCATGGCAACGTCTGATGGCTCATCCCTCATCAATTTAGTAGTGTTGCCATGTCAACCACTGATAGCTCTTGGCATTTTCTTATAATTCCGAAATCATTTTTCTCATCCCTTGGCGCAATGGTGGCTCATATCAAAAATTCTTTCAGACAAACGTTTTAGGTAATTATTAGGGGAATATTGTCCATTTTGTACGGTTTTGATACTGTGCCTATTAACAGAGATATGATTAATGTTTCCCGAAAAAAACACTTTTTCCCACCCCTTTGGTCAATGGTTGGTGCTATCAAAAAACGTTTCAAACATAAATTTCTGAGCTTTATCCGACACATAGTATGAACTTTGAACGGATTCGATATTTCACATATTAAGAGAGTTATAGCAATATTTCATTTTTTCGAAAAAAAAAGTCCCCCATTTTCATCCCCTTCGACCGATTTAGCCCAGTAACGAACTCTTCCGAGATTTTATGGGTATACATATTCGGTAAAAAATTCAAAGTGATTGGTGCAAAATTACGGCAGTTATCGTGTCCACAAGAAACTGATATACATTTATACATATATTACATAAATTATATATGAACTTTTGAACTGACGGTGGTTTTGGGGTCTGGGGGATGTGAAACGCGAAGATATGTCGAAATTTTCCGGAAGTCGAAACATGGGACCCATTGCAATAGTTAGCTTTCTAATGAAATCTACCTAATAAGTGACCTGAAAGTCAGTGAATATTCTAAGTCCATTCGCTGCCAAAAGTTAAGTTCGTTCACTTGAACAAAAACTAAGTCGTGCTGACCACTGGTACGGCGACTAAGTCCTCCGATCGTCAGAATCTCGGCGTGTATACTGTCACTTTCACGTAGCGTAGATCCGAACATGAGCAAATGCTCTGAAGATATGATGACTCTCTGCTCAGCAACGTGGCCTTTTAAAGTTCAGACATTGTTCGAGAACATTCCATCTCGTATCTCGGCTTCTGCTGGACCGATTTTAATGCTTGATAGCTCAAAATCCTCCTCTTGTTATAGCCAGAAAAGTGTGCTAATTTCCTAGCTTCCATCTCTTCTCCTTGAGGTAATTCTAAAAAATTATTTCTCATGACGTATTCAGGCTCCACGTCATAATCTCGCGTCACTCGCCCCTACGATGTATGCTTCCCTCAGCACTCTTGAGTCTCCTCCGCGCGTTATTCAAATCATCCATTCCTTCAACCTCTTCAACTAACAACTCTTCTTTCCAAAATAAGAATGTCAACAATGTCACGGACGTGTGAACGATCCGTGTATAATACTAACATGAATATCTAGTGGTGCATGTCCACTTGTTACTCTTGCACACAGAAACTACTCAACCAATCAACATTTTGTAAACACATTGTTTCTATACTTGGACAGGAGATGACTAATGCCATTTTGCAATATAATATATTCTTATTATTACGGACATTTGGCATTCGAGCAGAGAATAAAATGGGCAAAATATCCCAAAATTATCGTAGAAGCTCATTTTACATCCCTCTGTGCGTGAAACAAAACTCTCTTAGTTATCGCATTTCAAGGACCAAGAACTTACCATTTCCGAGACATTTTCAAATTAAATAGTATTTAAAAAAGGTTTATATTACCGCCTTATTCAATACTTGAATGAAAAAATTATTAACGAAGTTGTTCTTGGTACATGTTTCAGGGACTAATGAACAATTTTCGTCCCCATCATCAGCCAAATGTAAAGCATTAAAATAATGACATTATGATAAAGCGAAGCACTAAACTATCAATGGTCATTTAACCTAATATGGTGCACCATATATTGAACCCTTATTATACAGGTCGCATAATAATGATTCATGTTTTTAATTTATTCATCCTATTGAGGTACAAGTATGGTACAGTTGAGAGAGGCCAGTGGGCCGGGTGTTGTTGCAAGTTGTCACAGTCAAGGAAACAGTTGGGACAAGGGAGATATTGATTGCCTTGGCGAATGAACCTTGGCGCGTAGCGTGGGCTCTTTGTTGAGGAAGGTCAAGACAGAGACAGAAGAGCTCTAATGTCTAGAGATGGGAGATGTTAGTAACGTCAGATGGGCGTGGTGTTGGAGTGTAACCCAACGTCCGATGCTTGAATTAACGAATCATCGAGAGGACGCTTTCTAGTGGCTCAAAAGATGCATCATATCAAAATTGGAGGGAACTACGTTTTGATTGATTGAGCGAACGGATTGAGATCCGCTGACCATGAATGTGATTTGCACGAAAAATGATGATGTTTGATACCACACACAAGTCTGTAGCTCAACTGCTTCGATTAAAAATATTTTATTAGTCCCCACCCCTGAAGTTTGGGCCATTTTCATATAAATGAGACCTCGGTGCTAGTCTGAATATTCTATTTCGTAGTCTCTGGGGAGACGGGTTGCTGTTCGACGATATTCCTTTTTGAAGTCTCTGAGGAGACAGGTTGCTGTCCGAGAGTACGCTGATTTTCAAGTCTCATTGGAGACAAAGTACTGTTTGTTTGAGTCACAGTGGAGGCAATTTAAATACGTCGTGTGAACTTATAAATTTCAAGTTAGATTTTGGGTCTGAACAGCATTAACATTGTAATATTTTAATGCTTTGCAACTATGAGTTTTGCGTGTGCAAGTGCGTGTGAAGCTAGACATTTATGTAATTAGGGAAAAGTCTACGTCATAAATTGCACAGGATTGTGAGTGAAACTAGTAGCTCATGTGGGAATTTTAGAATATAAATTAGTGTCTATTTGTCTATTTGAACAATTTTTCATCTTTAAGAAGTATGCAAGATGACGACTACAAGGTCAGAAACCGGGATGATGTCCGAGCAACCTACATTGGAGATGGTTATGGCTGAGTAGGGTGATCTTGCTGGGGCCATGTCTTGTGACGTACACTGATTTGAGACGCAGTAATGAATAAGTACTAACAATTGAATTATTTCAATAATGTAGATAGATTTTGGCCTGGGAGCTGTATATAATTTAATTTAGATTTTTGCTCGTGTTGTTTTTCGATTTCTATTGATGGGGTTTGTTTCGACACTCATATGTAAATGTAGGATGACGCGTGACTATTTGTTGTTTTCTTTGTAAATATTTCAGTGTAATGTTAATCCAAGTGCCACGTGTACTTGAATGTAATAATTTGTTTTTTCGAACATGAGTTACGGATCGTGTGACAAGTGAGGCGTTGTTAGGATGATTTAAGAATAGGTATGGGAGGAAATTAGCTATCTTGGTAGCCGTTTGAATTAAACAGGCTTTATTAATTTGAGTTTGCCTATTGCAATCAAGTTTGAGGAGAACCGTCTGTTCTCTAGTTTGGTAAATTAATTCTTGTGTTCAATCTTTTGTCGAGTCTATGATCTGGTGCGCTGCGTGGGTGGAATCTATTATGTATTTTTTCAGGTATGTCAAACCCTGATGTATGCGTTGTGTGTCAATATGTGTGTTGTGTCAAATGTGTGTATTTTTGCGCGGAGGAAACGGCTATGGCCTTCCTTGATTGCAGCAGTATGGGCGTCAGATGTTGCTCTATGGAGACCCTGTACCGACCCCGACGAGGTTCTTTAATTCTGTGTGAATTAATGGAACTAATTTGTATTTGGTGACACACTTGGTATTCTTCGGATCTTGGAGCTATGCGGTAGGCTGGCCTAAGATATTTCATGACACACACATCGTCTTACTGCAGTACTGTAAAAAGTCTTCGTTCTTGGTGTCATGCCGTCGTTGCAGCACTGAGATATTTGTTTACGCATTGGGTTGTTGACATGTGACAGGCGAGATACTCACCGAGCACAGATCTATAGATAAGGCGCGCTAATGTGTGGAGAGGGTTGGCTTGTCCTGACCTAGTAAATTTTAGAATGCCTGTTTAGTTGAAACTTTGATTATTTGAAGGGTCAGATCCTCACGCACGGACGATGGTCTCATGTTACGTTAAAATAAACTTTGTTTTGTTGTATATAATTGCCACTGGGCTGTGTGATTTGATATTTTCATTTAATGTTTGATTTGTATTTTGACACCTTGTTTGTGTGTTTGTATAAGGTGACGGCGGTCATCAGTTGATGCCAGTGAGTGTAGTCACGTGCGTTCATACTTGTTTTGATTCTGTGAAGTCCTGTTTAGGCATTTGTTCGTGTCACTGACTCTTGATAAAAACTTCGACCGGAAATCTCAGCTGTAGTTTATTAAGTCTAGCGAGTGTCGGGTATTTGTAATATTTGTGTAGACATAGTTTTGTGTTCCCATGACAATGTCTATCTTCTCATATACGGATCCGCAGCTTGTCACCTGGTGCCTATGGTCGAGGATCACGTATAACATAGTACTTTTTCCATTTTCTGTTTGCTCGTCACATCGCCACACATGGGTTGAAGGAAATGACAGGACCATTGATGGCCTGATTTTGGTGCAATCTCATCAGAGAGATTTTGGTTATGATAAGTGTCATTTAATTAATTTGAGGGTGTAATTTTAGGAGTTGTTTTATTCTTGTTTTATTTGTTATTGACCCGAAATTAAATTTGTTTAGTTAAATCTTGGCTTAACTTTTCTTTCTTTAGTGATATTTTTACCTATGTTACCTTGTTATGATAAGAAGCAAATATTTATAACAACAACGGTATGGACAGAAACACTTCCCCGAAACAGAGTCTCATTACGCTTCTTTACAAGGGTTCAATATATAGGTTGTTGAAATAATTAAGGCATAGATCAAAATAAAGTAGTTGTTGACGGTGTGACATGTGCGAAGATAGTATGTGGTCTGCAAATGTTATTGAAGGTGCGTTAATATAAACCTTTTTTGAAAACTATTTAAGCACCTCAATACGGAACCATTATGAGCGATTTAAATAATATAATTTTCAAATTTGTCTCTGCCCTTAACCGACCATGGAATGGCCAGCCGTAACCATGCAACGCCAGCTCCGTAGATCCCACTCATCGTTTCATCTAGTTCTGTCTCCACCCCTTTAAAACTCAATCACCAACTAACTATCTAACTAACTAGCTAACTATCTAACCAACTAACATCTATTTCTGTAGCAAGCAGCACCCAGCTTTAACTATCACTAACTATGCAGACGTTATGAATCATAACATTCAACCCCTTTTAAAAGCAGTATTTTCAAGTCAACCCTGCTCAATACAGAAGTACATGTGTTGTATATTCAAGATGGTGGTAATGCGTACCGGTACTATAAATCATCGAAATCGATACATCAGAATATAGACGAGCAATTACCGTGAAACTTGGCCAAAGAAGAGTATTATACTGTATATGAGATAATTATTACCATAAATAACAATTGCATTACAGTGAATTTGAAATATACAGTACAGGATAAAATATATTAAAATTATTAGCCATGCAAGATTTGAATGCCGCTGAACGTGGTTGCGCCAGCGTTTGTTGTTTATTGCAGCAGGGGCCTTGCGGGACTAAGCGGGGGACACTGCGATGACGGACTGCGGTCTGCACACAAGTCAAGCAGCATTGCGCGCTACGATCCTAGTAATAGCCCAGCTAAGCGTCACAAAAGCTACAGCAGAACGATGACGGAGACTACTGGAGCTGAGTCATATCCTTCTCGCGCAACCGTACTTGTCAACCAACCAGGCTGACAGTGTGGCACGTGTAAATAAAGAATAGTTCCCATCATAGCGCCCCTCATAGTTGCAAAATTTTATTCCCGGGAAACAAATGACATGATAATGAGCAAAAGACGAAAACATGGGAAACTTCTTTGCACAGATGTCCAGATCAACGGAGACTCGCCAGTGTATATAAATGATCATTTAACCAAAGATAACCAAAACTTATATTGGCTTGCCAGGAATACTAAACGGTCAATGAATTCTAAATTCGCATGGACCATTAACGGGAAGATCTTCATGAGGAAAAATGAAAACAGCCCGATTCTACAAATCAAGATTGCAGCTCACCTACCAATAGTTCATAGGAATCAAGGAAACTGAAGGTATGTTTACCTGAGCCAAGTGATCAATCAATATTTTATGAAATTCTGTTTCAAGTGAGTGTAAAGTAATTATGGAAGTATCCTAAAATAAAACAACTACGGTATGAAATCAGATAACGAAGTAGACCTCACTTAATTTTCAAGATATTACTTCAAACATTGTATACAGTACTCAAGACTTGAACTAATTAATTAGCTTTACTGCAGGAATTAAAATCATGCACCTAAATATATATGGCATGATAACAAATTTTGAAAGTATGCTAGTTATGCTCGATCAACTTGATCATAAACCAGATGTCTTAATACCAGTGGCGTTTCTCCATTGAAGCGTTTGAATCGCCACGTCACCAGCTTTTTTTTTTTTTTACAAAATAAGTAATGATTTTTATTGTTTAATGATTTAAAAATAACTATTTTGACATTCATTAGGCTCTTTTAAACATTATTTTACAGCATTAGATGTTACCAACTAAGGCATGAACGTCGACCTTCAAACGGCACGGTGGCGAATCTACTTCCGCGTTGCTCAACTAGACTGATGCGACAGGAATGTGCTGACAAGAACGTCCCTACCTTAGTGATAAGGTAAGGCCAGGAGCATATGACCTCGTAGTTCCGCCCCTTAAAACAACAATAACTAACTAACTAACTATAGAGTAAGGCAGGAGTGGGAACGGAAGTCAGCGGTAACAGTGGCAACAGGAGTTCCGTGATGCGAATTCAGCCAGCAAGTGAGTCGTCTTTCACCAGTGATTGCTCATCCACATTGTTCTCATTTCAAGCTATCCTGTACTATGACAGTTACTGTGCTCGCTGCACGTGCAGCTCGTATATTAAATAGCGAAGTTTTGCGTGTGTAATATGTTTTACATTTGTCAGTTAGTGTAATGACAATTAGCAATTTGGAACCTACAAGACTTAGTGTGCAGTTTATTGGAAACTCCATTTTCACGTTGGAAAGATGAAGACAATAGGGATTTGCCGGTACTTCACGAAGGTAGGCCTAAGCCATTACTTTCTTTGAAAAAATCATGTGGTGATAAAAACGTCATTTCAAAAGTTTTCGTTAGAAAATTCAAATCTCGATGGCATGGCGAACATAAGTGATCGTGTGGTATTAGTAACACAAACATTATATTGTTGGCCATGTTTATTGATTGGAATAAAAGCAGGAATGTGGAACAACAATGGGGTTGGAGACTATAAAAATGTAACTCGTTAATTTCGGAAACATGAGTCTACAATTGAACATTTAAGGAATTCAATCGGCTTTAAGGAGTTAGGAAAAAACATGAACAAAATTGCGGACGCTCTGCAAGAAAGCCCTACACCACGAGGTCGGCCCTGTCAATATAACAAGTTGCTTTTTATTTTTATTGTTCGCGTATAACGGCGCCTCACCATCCGATTTACTCCTGAGCCGCCACTTCTTTATACTGTCTGAAACTCAGCTCATTTAGGATATACAATTTGTTATTTTAGGATATAATGAGTACTTCATACCACCTCAAAATTCTACCCATGACAGCATAAAGATATATGCACATGAAAACCTCATACAAAATATTACAATATCTACTGTAAAGACCCTTAAAGCTGCAAATGCTAGACTAGTTACCTTCAGATATATTTAAGAAAGTTACTTGATAATAATAATATCGTTTGGCCTCGGGTGCCGTGTGCAAGCTTTGTAATTTGCAACCAGAGGGTAGCTTGCATGTCGAATTTCGTTGCTCCTTGAATCACTATGAAAGTCAAGGAGGTTAGATATCTAAGCTCCTTGAACACTATAGCGCTTTCTAGTAGGGAAATGAGGAACTTTGTGTTGGCGGAAACTCCCGAGATTAATTTTGCCATTAAGAACACGGCCTACTGAATTCAAATGGGTTCTTTGACATGCCAACATCGTATGACATGCGTGTCGTATTTTTTCCGCCTTAAAAAAAAAACACTTACCACGGCCAGGAGCGAACCTGCAATCTTGGGGTTAGTAGACCGACACGCTCTCCACTCACCCACCGTGGCAAGCTAGTTACTTGATACTTGCTATATACAGACCACCCTCCACAAGCACACATAAATTCATAGAAGAACTAGGAAATACTCTCCAGCAGTTGTCCACAGCTACACATAGTATATTAATAGGAGATACAAATATTGATATTTTAAATCCTACAAGCCAATATGCCCAAAATATTAAAAATGAGGATTTAAATGTATTACATGCAAATGGTTTCATTTCGTACATAAACTCACCAACTAGGATAATCCCAAAAAATCCACAACATGTATCGATCACATAGGCCCTACATGTTAAGTCCCACAGAAACAGCAACTTTGACCCTTTTGTTCTGCATACCAGTATCAGATCACAGTCCTACATTTCTCATAGAAAATAAATCTCAAAAATACGCTCCAGAAACAGGAGAAAATAATTTGAACAATGTTAAAATAAATTATGAAACTCAAAAAAACTGTAACTAAGGAAACTTGGGAATCTATCATAACTGAACATGATGCTAATAAAGCAGCTGATAGTCTCATTAAATTATTGACTCAATACATCTCTGAACACTCTACTATCATAAATAACCTAAGATCAAAATTTAGAAAAATAAAAGATACGAGCCTTACAGTAGTCGCATATGATGTGTAACATCTGACATGTTATCCTACTATGAAATTGAGATGAAATGTAAGTGCAGTCATCTGACATGTTATCATACTCGTATACTACACAGCTTGGACATTCTTAAAATGTTAATTTACGCTTCGTTTTCATACTGGTACTATGATGAATGTATAGATTGAATTGGAGATATGCTACTGTCACACTTGTTTGAACAAATATCACATACTAGCTGAAGTACCCGTGCTTCGCTACGCGTCATAAATAAATTAAAATGTGAAGGTGACAGTTAAAACAGGGGATAGGCGAGGTGCTGCGCAGAGGGAGATTAAGGATGGAACATTTTGTCCAACTACACCGCTCGGCGTTGACCGTGTTTTATAGCACAAATTTAGGTTTTACTCGCTAACAGTTGCAGATACCTTTCGGATAGAAAATGTAATTTTAAACCTCGCATATGCCATCAAAAGTTTGCTATTTCTTAGCGTTCTCTTTTTATTTGAAATGGAAATATGAAAGTTTGAAACCAAAGGGTGTAGTGACGTCACTAAAATGGTCGCCATTTTAAATAGTGCAAAGTATTGAAATCAAAAGTAACCTATATGTTAACCAGGTAAATCAGCTACTTCCATGTAAAATTCACGTAAATCGGACCAGTGGTACTTGCGAGATTGAGTAATACACAGACACACACCATCTCAATTTTAGCCTCGCTTCGCTCGCGTCATAGTCGTATCATATTGTTTTTTGGTGAAATGCAGGTTTAACCCCGTTAACACCCCTTTAGAACCTGAATACCCAAAAATCCCTCCCTAGTAGACGTTTTCGACACACAACAAACATATCCCCAAAATATCATTCTTCTAACTTTTGGTTGGTCGATGAGAGCAAACATACAAAAATCCTTCCTTAGTGGACGTTTTTCTTCCAGAAGTTCACCCCTCCCCATATGCCCCTTAAATTGCATTTATGAAAACACGGTCGAACACCTATTTATTTTATTTATTTATTCATTTATTTATTTATTTATTTATTTATTTATTTATTTTTAAGCTGATAGATTTCCTCCGAGTTTCAGACTCCTCCCTATGTCGTTTAAGAGATACACGCTCAGTTAGGAATCTTTCAACCCCCACTTTTCATCCCTTTCACCTCATAATATACACTACATCGAAAAACCATTAGACATGTGTCAGCTTATTTTTAATGATTAGTATATGTGCCAAGTATCACATCCCCAAATGAAACCACTCGTGAGATATTGTTATTCAATAGAAAGCACGTTTACCCCCTTAACACCTCTTTAGAACCTGAATATCCAAAACTCTTTCCTTAGTGGACGTTTTCGACATACAACGAACATATCCCCAAAATTTCATGTTTCTAACTTCAATAATTTTGGCTGGGCGATGATGAGTGAGTGAGTCAGTCAGGATATTTTCTTTCATTTATTTTTGATAATTTCACCCGTCCCCATGAACCCCTTAAATTGGATTTATGAAACAAACGGTCAAACACCTATTTACTTATTTAAAGCTGTTTTCCCCCTGAGTTTGATGAGTGAGTAAGTGAGTCAATCAGTTAGGACACTTTCTTTCCTGTTTTTTTCCCCCATAATTTCACCCCTCTCCAAGGGTCCCTTACATTGGATTTATGAAAAAACGTTCGAACACCTATTTACTTGTATTTTAAGCTGTTTTTTCCCACCGAATTTCAAACTTCACGCCTATGTCGTTTCAGAGATACACGCTCCGTCAAGAATCCCTCAACCCCCAATTTTCACCCCTTTCACCCCATAATATACACCACATCGATAAACCCTTAGACATATGTCTGATTATTTTTAATGATTAGTTTATATACCGAATATCACATCCCCAAACAAACAACTCATGAGATATCGTTATTCAATGAAATGCACGTTTACCCCCTTGACACGTCTCTAAAACCCGAATAAACAAAAATCATTCCTTAGTTAACGTTTTCGACATACAGCGAACATATTCCCAAAATTTCATGTTTCGTACTTGAATAGTTTTCGCTGGGCGTGATGAGTGAGTGAGTCAGACAGGTCATTTTCTTTCATTTATTTTACCAGAATTTCACCCCTCCCCATGGGCCCCTTAAATTGGATTGATTAAAAACGCTTGAACACCTATTAACTTATTTCTTAAGCTGCCTTTTCCCCCTGAGTCAGTCGGTCAGGACACTTTTTCTAATTTTCCCCCCCAGAATTTCACCCCACCCCATTGGCCCCTTAAATTAATTTATGAAAAAAAAAACAGTCGAAAACCGATTTACTTACTTTTTAAGCTGATTTTTTTTCGCTGAGTTTCAAATTTCTCGCCTATGTCGTTTAAGAGATAGGCCTACACGCTCCATTAGGAATCCTTCAACCCCCACTTTTCAGCCCTTTCACCTCATAATAATACACCACATCGAAAAACGCTTAGACACATGTCTGCGTATTTTTAATGATTAGTTTATATGCCGAGTATCACATCCACAAATGAAACCACTCGTGAGATATTGATATTCAATGAAATGCAGGTTTAACCCCCTTAAGATCCCTTTAGAACCCGAATATCCAAAAAACCTCCCTTAGTGTACGGTTTTGACATACAACGAACATATCCCCGAAATGGCATGTTTCCAACTTCAATATTTTTGGCTGGGCGATGATGAGTGAGTGAATGAGTCAGGACATTTCCTTTCAATTTTTTTTTTCTTCAGAATTTCACCCCTCCCGATGAACCCCTTCAATTTGATTGAAAAACAAACTGTCGAAAAGCTATTTACTTACTGTAAAGCAGTTTTTTCCCCTGAGTTTGATGAGTGAGTCAGTCAATCAGTTGGGACACTTTATTTCCTGCCCCCCCCCCCGAATTTCACCCCTCCCCATGGGCCCCTTAAATTGGATTTATGGAAAAGCGGTCAAACACATATTTACTTATTTTATGCTGATTTTTTTCCCGCTGAGTTTCAAACTCCTCGCCTATGTCGTTTAAGAGATACACGCTCCGTTAGGAATCTTTCAATCCCCACTTTTCACCCCTTTAACCTCATAAACACATCGAAAAACCCTCAGACACGTGTCTTGTTACATTTTAATGATAAGTTTATATGCCGTGTATCACATCCCCCAATGAAACCAATCGGGAGATATTGTTATTCAATGAAATGCAGGTTTAATCCCCTTAAGACCCATTTAGAACCTGAATATCCGAAAATCCTCCCTTAGTAGACGGTTTTGACATACAATGAACATATCCCCAAACTGTCATGTTTCTAACTTCAATAATTTTGGCTAGGCGATGATGAGAGAGTGAGTAAGTGAGTGAGTCTGGACATTTTCTTTCAATTTCCTTTTTTCAGAGTTTCACCCCTCCCCATGAACCCCTTCAATTTGATTTATGAAAAAAAAACACTGTCGAACAGCTATTTACTTACTTTAAAGCAGTTTTTTCCCCCTGAGTTTGATGAGTGAGCCAGTCAGTCAATCAGTTAGGACACTTTCTTTCCTGCCCCCCCCCAGAATTTCATCTCTCCCCATGGGCCCCTTAAATTGGATTTATGAAAAAACTGTCAAACACATATTTACTTCTTTTTATGTTGTTTTTTTTTCGCTGTGTTTCAAACTCCTCGCCTATGTCGGTTAAGAGGCACACGCTCCGTTAAGAATCTTTTAATCCCCACTTTTCACCCCTTTCACCTCGCAATGTACACCACATCGAAAAACCCTCAGACACATGTCTTCTTATTTTTAATGATGAGTTTATATGCCGAGTATCACATCCCCCCATGAAACCAATCGGGAGATATTGCTATTCAATTAAATGCAGGTCTACCCCCTTAACACCCCTTTAGAACCTGAATAGCCAAAATTTCTCTCTTAGTGGGCATTTGCGTCCCTTGAGGAAGCTGCATACCAGATTTCATTCCAATCCGTTCGGTGGTTTCTGAGATTTCGTGATGAATAAATGAATGAGTGAGTGAGTGAGTGAGTGAGTGGTATTTGAAAAATATATAGTAGAAAGAAGATAGTGTCAAGTCTTTGTTATGCTAAACTCGGTTGACAGTGCTGTGTGAGCAGTTGAGTAACTAACGGGATTTCAAGTAAAGATCCTCATTTTCTATACCGGTAGTGCTGAGCGCAATTGGCATCAAGTCGGCCGTGTCTGGACTTGAGCTATGTTGCCATGGAAACTATCTGCCTTGCCATTCCTTCATGAGTATATTTTATGATTTGATTAGCCTGTTTTTTGAGTGAAAAAGGGCCGAAATCAGAAGAATGAGAAAGACTATCGAAAATTCATGTAGCCAGCGGTTCCTTCTGGGTCCTAAACTATGTGTATGCAAAATATGGTTGAGATTGGTGGAACGGTGTAGATTTGTATACGGAACCAACATATATACATACATACATACATACATACATACATACATGCAGACTTTCACTTTTATATATTATATTATATTATATTGTAAATTAAGAGGAGGAATGAAACCATAGTCTCTAGCCTATCTATAGACTACTAGAAATAATGTTCAATACAATCAATTTTCCCAACTCCTACTTGGTGCAAATTATAGTAATTAAAATTAGATAAATCGTAATTTCATGTATATTCTGTTAAAATGACGCATAATGTTAAGATAGATATCGTTTAAATCGATAATCCGGTAGCAAAAATAATTGCCGGGACTGGGGGTTCGAACGTGAGGCCTCATGATTCGCAGACAAATATGCTATCCACGCAGCCATTACAACCACATAAATAGAGAACAAGACAGGTATTCATTTTCACTTGCCGGTAATAATATTAATAATTTGCTTTTATTTTTTCGATAATGTTCCTGCGTGGAATGGAGTTTTAAATTAGATATGAATACGCCTACTTGACAGTAAAGGGATTTCCTATAGTGGTCTATGAAAGGCTAGCCCAGTTCCCGTATAAAAATATCGATATACAGGGTGTATCTTAATTATACCGAAAAAAAAAATCAGGGACGCTCTGCGTGTTATGTAAAAGACGATACCGCAATCGGATTGGCGGAGAAAATTTTTCCCTTCGAGAAAATGAGGTTAGTTCGTTACTTCCGGGCGCGCGATTCAAACCTACGAACTCGCCGTATTTGCTGACCAAGGGAGCAAGCCGCTGGCCACTGCTGTGCTTCAAGCAAGGGAAGGAAGTGTGATAGAAGGAGACAGAGATTTGCTGGCGGGCATGCGCAAGTTTCCTCGATCGCCTAGGCTTGCCACATGCCCGCCAGCATATCTCTGCCTCCTTCTATCACCCTCCCTTCACTTGCTTGAAGCACAGCAGTGGCCAGTGGCTTGCTCCCTGGGCCAGCAAATACGGCGAGATCGTAGATTTGAATCGCGCGCCCGGAAGTAACAAACTAACCTCATTTTCTCGAAGGGAAAAATTTTCTCCGCCAATCCAATTGCGGAATCTTCTTTTACATAACACGCAGAGCGTCCCTGAATTTTTTGGCGGTATAATTAAGATAAACCATGTATATTACATTAATCACTGCATTACCGCAATGTGGGTTAATATCTGAATAGCCACTGTGCAGAAACATGATACCGGCTTTGGCGACTAGTTACAATGTTTCATATTAAAGCATATATTCATTTAATTACTCATACGAAGACTTTTAACACGTGGTTTGTGTTTCAATCAGTTGACACCAGAGTTCGCATGAGCGTTTACCAATCAGTATAAAAGTGTTGAGCAAGGTTACACGGGGAGTGGATGCCCATCACTTTTATCCAGAGATTGAAAAACAGACTCTTAATAAATCATAATTGTTTTCAGCAAATATAATATAATGAATATTTTTACACCAAAGAACGACAATTTGTTGTTGTTTGAGTCTTCAGTCTTTTGACTGGTTTGATGCAGCTCTCCATGCCTCCCCGTCCTGAGCTAATCGTTTCATCTCTACATAGCTCCGACACCCTACATCCGAGGCAATCTGTTTAACATATTCTAACCTTGGTCTACCCCTACAGTTTTTGTCCTCGACCCTTCCTTCCATAACTAAGCTTGCTATTCCTGGGTGTCTTAGTATGTGTCCTACCAACCTATCTCTTCTCTTCATTAGCAGTCGCCAGAAGCATCTCTCCTCTCCCACTCGTCTTAATACCTCTTTGTTTGTAACCCTATCTACCCATCTGATCTTCATCATTCTCCTGTAACACCACATTTCAAATGCTTCAATTCTCCTCTTTTCTGCTGCACCAATAGTCCAAGTTTCACTTCCATAGAGCGCCACGCTCCAGACAAAGGCTTTCAAAAATGACTTCCTAATACCTAAATCTATATTCGATGTCAGCAGATTCCTTTTTTGTAGAAATGCTTTCTTTCCCTGAGCCAACCTACTTTTAATATCCTCTTTGCTTCGTCCATCAATGGTTATTCTGCTTCCTAAGTAACAGAAGTCTCCTACTTCCTTCAGCTTTTCACCTGCCAATTTGATCTCCATAGAGGTTTCTGATTTATTTCGGCTGCATTCCAGTATTTTTGTTTTACATTTATTTATTTTCATCATGAATTCTTTCCGTAAGACGGAGTCCATACCATTCAAAAACTCATTCAAATCCTCAATTTGAAGATGATTTATTTTAGAAATACCTGTAATGGCGCCTCCAAACCTTGAAGTAATCCGTATACTATATACATTCCACATGGTACCACTGCCAGCTGGCAGTGCGTCTTACACACTTCCGTCGGATCCACTTCTGTCCCATTTTTCAAAATCACTCCCACAAAAATATCCAGCAACCGAGTGGAAAGATGTCACACATCAAAAATACTCCATGGATCACAACTGGAATTTTAACTTCCATTAGAATAAGTGATAAATTACATCTTAAACAAAGGGCGAGGTCTTCAAACAGTGATGATGTCCCAGATAAACATAAATTGAGCAGAAACGGGATCAACAGGCTTGTTGAAATAGCAAAAGAAAAGTACCATTCCAAACAAATTATGTCAAACTCCAATAATTCTACAGTCCTTTGGAAAAATATTAATGACTAGCTGTACCCGGCATGCGTTGCAATGCCAAACAAAGAAAGGGTTGGCATTGTGACTTTGTATGTTGAAGTGCTTTTGGATTCCCAATATAGTTTTTTTTTCCGCTAACCACCTCTAAACTATTGTAAAATTGATTTCCTATCTCAAAAAATCATGGGAGCGTGCTCGACAACTCACCAAATTTTCATCGCAATGAAATGAATGGTATATGAACACATACGGGACTTTGTTGAAACGATTCGAGCGCCGTCACCCATTTCTTGAATATACTCGTACGCTACCTATTGTAAAATGGATTTACTAAGTGAAAACCTTCCCTGGCGTGTACACAACAACTCATGAAAGTTTCATCGCAATCGGATGAATGGCATATGAACGCATACGGGTTTTTGCTTAAACGATTCGAGCGACGACACTCATTTGTCGAATCTACTTGTGCGCCACCAATTGAAAAACGGATTTACTAATTCATACACCTTCACAGGACTGTGCTCAACTCCCCAAAGTTTTATGATAATCGGATGAATGTTATATGAACGCATACGGGACTTAGTTGAAACGATTCACGCGCTGTCGCCCATTAATTGAATCTAATCGTGCGCTACCAATTGTAAAATGGATTTACTAAATCAGAAATCTTTGCGGGAGTGGAAACAACATTTCTCCAAAATTCATTGCAATCGCATGAATGGTATATGAACGCATACGGATTTATTTTTTTAACGATACGCACGCCGTTACTCATTTGTTGAATCTACTTCTGCGATACCTATTGTAAAGTGGATGTACTAAGCCAGAAACCTTCCCTGAAGTGTACACAACATCTCACCCAAGTTTCATCGCTTTCGGACGAATGGTATATGAACGCATACGTGACTTTGTTGAAACACTTCGAGCGCCTTCGCTCATATGTTGAATCTACTTGAGCGCTACCGATTGTAAAATGGATTAACAAACCCTGAAACTTTCCCTGGAGTGTACACAACATCTCAGCCCAGTTTCATCACTATCAGACGAATAGTATATGAAGGCATACGAGACTTTGTTGAAATGCTTCGCTCGTCGTCGCTCATTTGTTGAATCTACTCGTGCGCTAACTATTATAACATGGATTTACTAAGCCAGACACCTTGCCTGTAGTGTACACAACATCTCACCCAAGTTTCATCGCTATCGGACGAATGGTATGTGAACGCATACAGGACTTGGTTGAAACGCTTCGCCCGTCGTCGCACATTTGTTGAATCTACTCGTGCGCTACCTATTGTTAAGTGGATTTACTAAGCCAGAAACCTTCCACGAAGTGTACACAACATCTCACCCAAGTTTCATCCCTATCAGACGAATAGTATATGAACGCATACGGGACTTAGTTGAAACGCTTCGCTCGTCGTCGCTCATTTGTTGAATCTAGTCGTGCGTTACCTATTATAACATGGATGTACTAAGCCAGAAACCTTGCCTGTAGTGTACACAACCTCTCACCCAAGTTTCATCGCTATCGGACGAATGGTATGTGAACGCATACAGGACTTTGTTGAAACGCTTCGGCCGTCGTCGCTCATTTGTTGAATCTAATCGTGCGCTACCTATTGTTAAGTCAATTTACTAAACCAGAAACCTTCCCTGAGGTGTACACAACATCTCACCCAAGTTTCATCGCTATCGGACGAATGGTATGTGAACGCATACAGGACTTTGTTGAAACGCTTCGCCCGTCGTCGCACATTTGTTGAATCTACTCGTGCGCTACCTATTGTTAAGTGGATTTACTAAGCCAGAAACCTTCCACGAAGTGTACACAACATCTCACCCAAGTTTCATCCCTATCAGACGAATAGTATATGAACGCATACGGGACTTAGTTGAAACGCTTCGCTCGTCGTCGCTCATTTGTTGAATCTAGTCGTGCGTTACCTATTATAACATGGATGTACTAAGCCAGAAACCTTGCCTGTAGTGTACACAACCTCTCACCCAAGTTTCATCGCTATCGGACGAATGGTATGTGAACGCATACAGGACTTTGTTGAAACGCTTCGGCCGTCGTCGCTCATTTGTTGAATCTAATCGTGCGCTACCTATTGTTAAGTCAATTTACTAAGCCAGAAACCTTGCCTGTAGTGTACACAACCTCTCACCCAAGTTTCATCGCTATCGGACGAATGGTATGTGAACGCATACAGGACTTTGTTGAAACGCTTCGGCCGTCGTCGCTCATTTGTTGAATCTAATCGTGCGCTACCTATTGTTAAGTCAATTTACTAAACCAGAAACCTTCCCTGAGGTGTACACAACATCTCACCCAAGTTTCGTCACTATCAGACGAATAATATATGAAGGCATACGGGACTTTGTTGAAACGCTTCGCTCGTCGTCGCATATTTTTTGAATCTACTCGTGCGCTACCTATTGTTAAGTGGATTTACTAAGCCAAAAACCTTGCCTATAGTGTACACAACCTCTCACCCAAGTTTCATCGCTATCGGACGAATGGTATGTGAACGCATACAGGACTTTGTTGAAACGCTTCGGCCGTCGTCGCTTATTTGTTGAATCTACTCGTGCGCTACCTATTGTAAAAATGATTTACTAAGTCAGAAACCTTTCCTGGAGTGCGCACAACAATACAAACAAAGTTTCATAGCAATCGGATGAATGGTATATGAACGCATACGGGACTTTTTTTAAGCGATTCGCGTGCCGTCACTCATTTGTTGAATCTACTCTTGCGCTACTACTTTCATATTTATTCACCTTTTAAACCTTCTCTTGACTTCCACAAATAATTCAAGACCAAAATTAGCCAAATCGGTCCAGCCGTTCTCGAGTTTTAGCGAGACTAACGAACAGCAATTAATTTTTATATATATACTAGCAAAAGTACCCGCTCTTCGAACGGTCTTCGGTATTAATAACCAGACGTTATCAATTGAGCTACTGTTGCAATGGTTAGGGGCTTTTTATTCCTTCATATGTTTATCAGAGCGAAGTTAGTATTCTGGGAATATCACACACACTGTTAATTTAAGGGCCTTAAAATGTGGTTTTCGGAGACTCATATAGACTCCCGAATTTTGTGTCCCATATTGAGAAGCGCAACATATGCTTTGGTCGTCCTTCCAGGATAATTTTTATATTTCGCCTATTTTAGCATGTATTTTGAAAAGTTTCTTCCTATTCCAATCCTTCAATGAGAAGTACGGTGAAGAGTTTTATAAATAATTGGTGTATTGACTCTCATGGATACCTATTACGATGCTCCAAACATTCGAACACGAGTTATAGGCGTACATAAAGATACACAGGCCGAAAATCCCTAAGTATGCCTTTCTTCGGAGGGAAAGTAAAGCTGGCGGTCCCATGTCATAGATTTATGGCATGTAATAGAACCTTCCACTAACTACAATTGTGTGAAGCTAAATTTGTAGGTTAGATTTGATTAACGCTTTATTAGCTCCAAAGTTTGCCGGTTGCGGTGGCATCTAGTAGCCAAGTCACAGCTAGGTGTCGCTGACGGTAGCATTTGGTAGCAAAAGTAGGAACTACTGGAAATCGATCGTCTGCAGTCATTACCTGAAATACATATAACACACACTAATACAGCCATCACAATTAACACCGGTTAGCAGACAGATTCTACACACACGAGGCTACGTGAACGCGTTGTTGCAGCTTCTAAACTGAGGAACCAACCAACCTACAACATATTACCCAGAAGTCCGAATATGGATATATCAACCACACGGTTTCAAACCAACTCATCCTTATGATGAACCCGTTTGTCGAAAAAAAAAGTTGGAATGTGCTCAATCTAAATTCACCTAACGTGTACATCCTGACGTGAAAATAAAATTGAAAACCTCGTAGACGATACGCAATACACCTCACGTACAGACTGACCCTCACCGTTGTGTAAAGTCCCCATCCACAGGAAGACACCTTTAACAAATTATAAAGGCTTGTGGTGCATGGATATTCAGGTTTTTTAGCTACCAATGGCCCAAATTCCTAATATCCGCAAAAAATACTATTTCAATTTAGTATTTTTTGAAAATAATGTTGCTGATTGGAGATATAATTCTGTACGACATATCACACGTGTAAATCACGTGAAAAAATTCTACGGTACCCCTTGACCCCCTTATGCACATTGATGAATTTGACAGTCTAAGTTGGTTCCGTGATAACTAAAGCCCTGCGCGGATGCGGATATCCGCGGATAAACCCGCGGATATCCGCAACATTTTTCGCCATGCGGATAGCGAATAAGCTGCGGATAATGTTTGAAGTAAATTTGCGGATAGTTTTCAGAATACAATCCGAACTTGTTGAATATCATGGGGAAAATAGGGTAATTGTGCGCAGCGAGTAATCGTGCGCAGCGGGTAATGTTTTTCGAGTTGGTAGTACAACGAGCAACACAGTTCACTGCTACCCTAAAGCTGTCATCGTACCTATCAGATAGGGACAGTCAGCATGATGCCGGTCGCTACGTGATAACCGGAGGCTTGGATGAAGAAACTTAACACGTTGCATGTTATTTTCTGCAGCCAGCAAATAAGAAGATAAGCCTACAGTTGTCATTCAATTATTTAAAATTAAGTAGTTTTAAATGCCAGTGTGTACAGTGGTTTTGCATGTATGGAAAAAGTCACGTGGATGCTGGGCGGATGCGGATAAAAAACGTGCGGATGCGGGGCGGATGCGGATCACAGTCGTGCGGATGCGGGGCGGATGCGGATAACAGCCGTGCAGATGCGGGGCGGATGCGGATAACGTTTCGTCTATCCGCGCAGGGCTCTAGTGATAACCTTATAGCCATTTGCAAACTTTCACAGAAATGTAATAAGTGGTGTGGCATTGATTTTTAAAGAAATAGATGGAACGTTGGATGTCTTCTCTTGAGAACCTGATGTCATGGTTGCCGGCTTGCATTCCTTCATTAGTTTATTAAATTAAATTAGTTTTCTGGGAATATCTCAGAAACTGTTGGTTTTAGAGCCTTAAAATGTAGTTTTCGGGAACCCTCGAGTTTTGTTTCTGCCACCGAGGGGCTAATAATGAGCTTTGTCTCGTCGTTGTATGCCAAAGTATAATAATAATAATAATAATAATGATAATAATAATAATATAATATTGTGGTGTTTGAAGCCATATTTTCAGTGTTGCCTTAGTAAACAAGAGTTTAGTGCTTTTCAGTCGGTCAACACGAATGTACCCAAAAGAGATGGGTTATGCCCTAATCCTGAAATAAATTACATGAGATTAATAAAACACTAGGGTGACCAGTTTCGATCGTCAAGCGATCATCATCAGATCCATTACACTTAGGCTACAAAATCTATGTTTGAAATACAGGTGAAAATATTTACAATATGTACAATTATTTAGTTGCAGTATTGGTACTGCAACTGTCAGTGTATGCTAAATGCAGTATATATGTTAGGTGAAATGCTAAAAGGTGATAGCTATCCGGAGATTGTACTTTAGAGAGATTATATGGTTGTAAACTATGGTTAAACTATAAAATTTTAGGCTAACTACTTATCTGATTGTCTTCCGTACTACAGCTACTCGCAGTTTTCGTGCTCACTGGAACTCACTGTGCACAACCATATTTTCTCTCTAAAGTACAATCTCCGGATAGCTATCACCATTTAGCATTTCACCTAACATATATACTGCATTTAGCATACACTGACAGTTGCAGTACCAATACTGCAACTAAATAATTGTACATATTGTAAATATTTTCACCTGTATTTCAAACATAGATTTTGTAACCTAAGTGTAATGGATCTGATGATGATCGCTTGACGATCGAAACTGGTCATCCTAGTGTTTTATTAATCTCATGTAATTTATTTCAGGATTAGGGCATAACCCATCTCTTTTGGGTACATTCGTGTTGACCGACTGAATAATATAATAAATACAATATACGGATAGGGATATGAAAGACCTTCCGTACCACACCCGTACGTGAAAATCGCGTGACAAAATTCTAGTGTACCCCTTGACCCCCTTAAGCTCATTATACGTATTGATGAATTTTACAGCTTAATTTGGTTCTGTGATAACCTTATAGCCGTTTGCAAATTTCACAGTAATGTAATAAATGGAATTGCATTGCGTCTTACAGAAATAGATGGTCCTCTGAGATTTTGTTGCCATGGTTATCGGATTGCATTCTTTCATTAGATTATTAAATGAAATTAGTTTTCTGGAAATATCTCAAAAACTGTTGGTTTTAGGGCCTTAAAATGTGGTTTTCGGGGACCCATTAGGGCCCCCGAGTTTTGTTTCTCACATCGAGGGGTTGAAAATAAGCTTTGTCTCGTCCTTTTACGCCTATTTCAGCATGAATTTTAAGGGGGTAGGCTCCCTTTTATGAGAGGTACGGAGATGAGTTACATCAATGATTAGTTTGATGCTTCTGATGGATATCTGTATCAAATTTTACGTTGATCCACCCAGCCGTTCTCAAGTTATAAGGACTCGAAGTTGTCCACAGACAAACAGACAGACAAACAAACTGACAGACAGTCAAAAATTTTATTTTTGCGCGCATCCGTCATAAAACAGTCTGAAACGCGCAAATAACGCACATTTCCGTGCAAATTCAGAAAAAAAGACAAACTTTCATTTTTATATATAGAGAGATATAGATATATAGATAGATATAACATGTAGGAAGGGGAATAAATCTTCAGTTGTTGACACCATATTTATCAGAGACTCAGAAGGAGCATCCGAACCAGCTGCCATTGCAGACACATTTGTAGACTATTTTAGTAATATTGGTTTGGAACTTTCTGAAAAAATAAGTAATACAAGAAAGGAACCTGACAACACAAATGCATATGATAGCACTGCACAATCTCAACCTCAGTCTACCTTTTTTATACCCCTAACAAAATCAGAAATAACAAACCACATAGCTGCTCTAGAAGATTACTCAGCAAATGGCTATGATAATATCTCTATTAAAACAATTAAGATAATTAGTTCAGAAATTCTACAACCACTGCACCATATTTTTAATTTACCACTAACGAAAAGACAATTTCCAGACTCCTTAAAAATTGCCATCATAATCCCAGTCCATAAATCAGATGATAAAAGAGAGTTAAATTATAGACCAATTTCCCTCACAACCCACCTCACTAAGTTTTTAGAGATTACTTAACTATCTGAAAAAGTTCGACATATTGTCACCAAATCAGTTTGGTTTTAGACCAAACACTAGTACTCAAGATGAAATATTCTCCCTTACTGATAATTTGTATAAAGCCATCGTTAGTTCTGAAAGAACAATTTTTGTGTTCCTGGATTTAAGAAAGGCTTTTGACACCGTAGACCACAATACACTCATTAGGAAACTTGAAAAGGTATTCGTGGTACTCCCCAAGAACTAATAAAAGCTTTATTGTTTGCAGAATACAAAAGATACGAATCAAAGATACTCTAAGTAGAAGTGCTGAAGTAAAAATTGGAATTCCCCAAGGAACAGTTTTAGGTCCTATTCTTTTTATGTTATATATTAACCAATTGTGTGAGCTGAACTGCAAAGCGATGATTACCTCATAAGCTATGAGCTATGACTAGGGTTCGGAAGTTTAAGACCTAAAGAATTACAAAATATGCAAGCAAATATGCCCAAGAAACTAGCTAAATATGACCTAAAAATTACAAAATATGACCTAAAAACATGGCATTTCCTTGTTTGCTAATTGCTTCTGAGCTAAATATATCTACTGGAGTGACATCCTACTGAAAGGCGGAAGCACACTATCGTCATGTTCCGTGACCTCATGCATAGAGTGTCGCAATCTAACTTGTCCAGAAAGATGTGCTAAAAGACGTCCGTAGAGGAGCGCCTTCATGGAATCAGGCCTTCTAAACCTGCTATCTGCCTGTTCCGGGAAAGGAAAGAAAAATATATCTACTACACTATTCGGAAATCCTGTGTTTGAAACTCGACGCAGATAACACGTACCATGTTAACGACGCCTCAATTTAAGCAAAAATGCTGAAATTATAACCAAATATGACCTTATATCACTAAAATATAACCAAAACAATAAAAATGCCCGAAATATGCATTTATAGGCAACATTAAATTGCTTTAAACGTGGTCAGGGACCCATCATTCAAACTTATTTTTCAGATTTCGGGTAAAACGAGCTTAGGAAAAAATATGACATTTCCTTAACATCCGAACCTTACTGATGACACTGTCGTCACAGTTACAGGAACAACTTGGGAGGACACTTTTAAAAGAACTCAAGAAACCCTTGCTACAGCTCATAAATGGCTAAAAAAACACCTCTTTACCTTAAATGAAACCAAAACACAATACCTATGCTTCTCACACAACAAAACATTACAACCCACAGACAATTTAACACCAAAGATCCACACACCAATTTCTAATAATCGCGAAAGATGCAACTGTTATACCCTGCAGAAGTCACTGAATGCTGCATATTTAGGGATTATTATCGACAGTCATTTAAAATGAAAAATGCATTCATCAAATTTGGCCAATAAAGTCCAAAAGTTAATTTATGTATTTTACAGAATCAGAAATATCTTTTCAGAAAAAGGCTTGAGGACTGTATATTTTGCCTTAGTCCAGTCACAACTACAATATGGAATAAATGGATGGGGTGGGGCGCTAGAGGGCACGCGTGCACATCACGTGACGATACAAAGCGAGCAGCACCATGCATCAATCGTCCAACCAAGACCAAGACAGTAGGCCATTCGACATGCTTCCTGGTGTGGTTGAAGACTGTGGGGCACCCATTGGGCACACACTTTCCGCAAGTGCAATCGTTCCTTCATGATGGTGTGCACACTTCCGACGCTCAATCCGAACACGGTGGCTATGGCGTTTAGTGTCACTCGGCGGTCCTGGGTATTGCGTGCATCAACCAGGTGGACGTTTTCATCGGTAATGCAGGGGGTGCCCCAGACCGGGCATCATCGGCTAACGACACCCGATCTTTCCTGAAACGCTTGTGCCACGCCTTGACCCTTGCAAGGGACATGCAGTGTTCGCCGTACACTTGTGACATTCGGCGATGAATGTCCGTTCCCCCTACTCATTTCGCTGTCAGAAACCGAACAATACCTCTTTGCTCTTCGTTTGACGCCTCCATATCACTGTTTGCAATGCGACTGGCAGCGTTGGACGATTGATGCATGCTGGTGCTCGCTTTGTATCGTCACGTGACGTGCACGCGTGCCCTCTAGCGACGGGCTGTGACCTTCCACGCTCTGGTCGGAACCACACCTCGTTACACACGCCACGATTAGCCCATGTCGTCACCGGTTTGCGCATTACAGCCTCCGGCTCGTTACTTATTGTAAGCACCTTATATTTAAAACACTAAGGTGATTTTTGTTACCACGAGATTGAGAGAACGACTGAACGGATTGACTTCGTAGAGCACTATGACGAAAACTCTTGGCCTTTAGATTTGCAGGCTGTCTTTAAAATAAACAAATAGTGTACCCTTTTTGAATTTGCTACAAGTGAGTCGAACCCTGAACCCTATGTGAGAATAGTCAAGTCCAAATAAGAAGTCAGGAATACTCAAATAGAAGAATTAACATACAGTTTAAACTGAGAAGAATATTCTACTTTAAGTCAAACATAAAAGAGAGCTGTGATACACACAGAAGATATAACCAGCCCGGTGAATGGAAGTAATAAATTAGATAAGGGATATTACAGAACGCAATTAAGAATATAATTAACTAATGTTTATGAGAGGTGAGCCCATACCAGTGAGCTCATATGATAGCTAAGCATTCCTAAGGAGTGAAATCATGACCAGCAAAGCACGGTCGAGATGAGGTCAGAATCCATTAATGTCAGACAAGACGCGGACTCGTTTCAGAATATATTAGGCTATTGCACAAAGGGGAACCACGGATTGAGTGCTGAATTAGCTGAAAAGTAATGCCATCATAGAGAGGCGGAGCCTCGGTACATGTAAATTGCTAATTACTCAGGAAATAAACATCGCATTTTAATAAGAAAAATGCCACGAAGAATGAAATTGGAAACATGAATTTTTGGAACATTAATATTCTTTAATATAAATATATTCCTGATATCTATATTTTAGCCAAATGAAATATATGGTCGATGAGACAGAGTGTAAGTATTGTTGATCTGGAACCTCAGAGTGGGACGTTACGATAGAGAGCACCATCAGTCGTTCTGGAACCCCAGAGGGGGATACTATACTACGTTACAAGTTGATATCTGAACCCCAGAGAGGTCTAGTTGTAGGCCACGTTATCAATAGGACGTTGGTTCACGCTAGTACAAGTCATATTAGAAGCCCGGGTGGGTTAAGTCTCGTTATAAGTCGCCAGTCGGAAGTTTCCGGACCCCGAGAGGGCTAGGCATTACGTTACAAGTTCAAGACCCGGTGAGGGCAAGAATACGATAAGGGCAGATACCAGAGAGGACGTTACCGAAGCAGCAAGTCGTCAGGGCATGTTAGGGGAGAAACACTTCACCTGCTAATCTGAGATGCGACAAGGACTGTTACACAAGTAAAGGTGTAACCATAAATGTAAATATAGTTTTTGTAGGATATATTACACCAAGGAGCGTGAATTGTACGCCTGTGTAAAAATAAGTGTGTTTAGTAAATGTTGTCATAGTGAATATATCCCAGTGTTAAGCATCCCGAGTGTTGTGGGATTTTTGTGTAAGAAATTAGAGTGGAAGAAGTGCAAATATGTTAATGAAAATGTGTGTGAGGAAATTGTGTATACTTGTGTACCGCTGTGCCAATATGTGATGTTAAATATGACGCTGATGGGCGAAAAACTCCACAAAATGAGCAAGCCACCAGACCTGGGTGAGTAATAATGATTTTCATTATGTTTGTAAAGCCATGCACCATTGTAAATTGTATTGTTTAACCATGTTCACCATGGTTAGTAAAATCAGTGAAGGGTATTATGTGTCAAGTAAAAAATCAAAGTAAGGTAAAACCCGTAAAATAAATAAAATGTAATTGAAGTAATAATGAAGGGGGACCGATTAATGAATTGAAGAATGTCGAATTAATGCCACTAAGAATGAGGAATTAAATAATCAGTGATTTCGAATGGTAAAATAAATCATGAAATGTTAAATGAAAAATGTAAATCAAGGGGTCCAGGTAGATGCAATTATACGCAAAGCTCTAGGAACCAATGAAGTAAATATATATTCTGGCAAGAATAAATACTGAAGAATAATAAATGGTTGGTTATCCATGTCGATATTGTCGCCGAAATAAGGGCTGAATTAATGTGGACTCAAATATAGGAGTTTTTATACGTGTTTCGTTTACGTGAATAGTTCAGGAGAACGGTGAAATGTTGAAATAATCGTCGTGAAATGAAGGTTGTACGTCGCATGAGGATGTCCCATAGTAAATGAGAGTGCGCCGTATTGCGCAGGGTGGATGATTAAGGGGAATGGATTGTCTCCCTATGTTGTGTGTTATACAAGCTGCCGAGTCCACGGTGAAATAGTCCTGGTTCATCTGACTTAGTATATTAGCAGTCGGATATTTGATTAAAGCATCTTATTCGAGCTGTATGTTGAAATGCCCACCCCAGCGAGTTGAAATGAGGGAATGTTGTTTCTTCCCATGATATTGATTCCGACAAATAATACGCCTTCCCCGAACGATAAAGCACGATTAAACGAGCACACCTTGTTGTGAATAAAGTGAATTAATGAGCAGATGTAATGCATATGAATAAGGCATTTTGAAATCAGACTTTGATGTCCAATACGTGAAAGTTGAAAGAAACACAGTATAAATGTTAAAGAGTGCCAGACTAATTATAGCATACCACTTGAGGTTATGTCTTTTAAAGTACACAAGAGGCGATCAGTATGGAAGGGGAATTGTCCTTACCTATGATAGGCCAACCCTCTCGTTGAGGAACGAAGGAATGAATGGCCCCATTGATACAGAGAACGCCAGTCTGGCAAGGGTCTGGTGCTGACTAGGAATTAAAAATCACTGAGATGAAAGTAATTAACGGTTAATGTTATAGTCTTGGGAATCATATAAATGAAATGTTGATGTTTAGCGGAGTAATATTGTTGAATTTGTGAATTTTTACGTACCCAAATAATAATAATAATAATCATTATTCTTGCATAATATGATGATAGTAAATATCGGTCCCTACCTTTAAATATGATAAACGGGTAATGCAATATATTGAATTTGGATTGCGTGGGGATGTGGGTCACACATGGTTCAGAAATGGTGCATGGTTCATCTTAACTTTATGTGTTGTAAACGCTGAGAGATGGTTTGGAGTTCAACGCCCGACATGTGTGGAGAATGATATTGTATTAATAAAATAAATGATTAAGTTCAAAGCCTGACATGTTGGAAATAGTAATTTTGAATAGATTCGTAAGAGTAAAGTAATGAACTTGAGTTCGATACCTGACAAGGTGGAGACTAAGTTGAGCGTGATATTGCAATTAATGAAAATGATTTGAGTTTGATACCCGACAGGTTAAATATAGTTGAATAACTTCACGTGAACGTAAGGTTTTGAATAAAAGTAAATTCAGTGGAATTAAAGTTATAGTACGGAGTTTTTGCAATAATATGTTGGAGCTAAGATATGATAAATGATTGAATGATTAATCCGGGCCTACTTAGGAGTCCGAATATCCAAGCAAGATGTTGGTGTGAAGACTAGATATAGTGAGTGATGGTTGTGTTTGATGATTAATTATGATGATATGTTCATTTTTATAATTTTTGTTACTATTGTTGTATTCTTTGTGGATGCTTTTATATTATTAAAGCCTCTTTTTATAGTAACCTGTTGTTATTTGTGTAGCTTGTTCAACCCGATTGCTCATAATCCGAATGTGTGCGTCATATGGTGGGATTGAACGTAACAAAACTGAGCAAAACTGGAATATGACCATATGTTCTCCGTAATCCAGTACGGGTACAATATGTTACAGTATATTTTTAAATTAATAAAGAACATTCAGAATTCTTGCCACTCACGCATGCGCACAATCGAATTGGCTCATGACAGACATGGCGGTTAGAAGTCCACCGCGTTTTAATGTGATAGTTATTTATGAGAATTATAAAGGAGGGGAATACTGTTTATGATGTTTCCACAATATAAAGTGTTTAGGTAGCTTAATATTGCGCTTTCTTTCCATTGTCTGGTTGGTTCAGGGGTTAACGTTCCGGACTACGGATACTATAATGAATCGTCGAAGGTGTCCGAAACCCACCTAGGATATTTTTGTTTTATTTCCATATTCTTCTTTCTTGCTATTGGTATTCCATTGTCAAAACATATTTTACTTTTATCATTCCCGTAAAGTAACGAATTCTCCGCGATTTACGTTTCCATATACTTTTAAATTATTAAAGAAAAAAGTAGTATTCCAGTCACTCACACGGGCGCACAATCGCCTTCGCCATGAGAGACAATTGGTGAACATAACATATTTCAGGGGCTTTGAAATCGTGGTCACTCAGCCCAGTACACTTTGGTGTGTGTGTTATATTCTCTCTTATAACCTCTGTTATTGTGATGGCTTTATTAATGTGTGTATTGGTAATTTAAGTGGGAAAGGAGAAGGCCAAGGCCTTAAGTAAGGAACCATCCCGGTATTTGCCTGAAATGGAAGTGAGAAGCCAAAGAAAAACACATCCAAGATGGTTGAGCTTGGAATCGATCCTACCTCCCCTCAGTTTTATCTCTTGAGGCTGAGTGCGCCCCGTTCCATCCCTCAGGCCAGAATTAAATGTCTTGGCAGAGTAGGGAATTGAATCCGGATCTCCGGGGCGATAGCTTAGAATGTAGCCTTAAGGATGGGCTTTTCTGTGTTAGTACGTTATTTGACACGCACGGGACATATCATTCGAAAACTGGCTCCATTACGGGGGCTGGCGAAGTGAGTCTATACTTATCTAGTAGATGGCGAAGTGATTCTACGCTCCCCTGCATAATTGGCTGTCCTGGAAAACCAAAGGATTGTACCTATAACAGATGATGAAAATTGCTTATTTAGAGCAGTTTCGTACTGTTTATTTCAAAATGAAGAATATCACCCTGAACTGCACTTGCGAACTATTGCAAAAATTGTTGCTGGCAAGGATAATTATTGGCGATCGGTCTCATCGCTTTCTCCTCAGCAACCTACTTGAGTATGAAAGTCTCTGGACGGTGAATACACTGGCCACGTTGAACTTCATTGTGTAAGGCAATTGTTTATTGATTATTTCTTTAGAGTATATAACGATGAGTATAACCACGCTGTTGCTTTTGCAATGGAAGTATTATTTGCCATTTAATATTTTCGGGTCCGTTGATGCAGGGCACTGTTGTGTTATAAAATACGACGTTAATTTTGAGAGTTAGTTAGTTATTGTTGTTTCAAGGGGCGTGTAATAAATATGAACACTTTGATAAACCTGTTTGTTAGGTTTTATTAATCTTAACTTAACACATACCGGTACATGATGCGTATCAGACATCTACCAAAGAATACAGAAGAAACAAAGGCAATTAACTATGGCTGATCCATAGAGATCAAGGAGTCTATAAAAAGGAAAAGCCATATCATTCACCCCCACCTAATTCATAAGTATAGTCCTTGAGGTAAGGGGGAGGGCTACGGATTCTAGTGCTCCGCCTAGGTTGTTGGCCTGGAGGAAGTGTAACTGGACTCTCTGTCGACCCCTGAGATTCTGGAGAAGTCAGGAATCTGGTGCTTCGCCAAGGTTGCTGGTCAGGAGGAGAAGTCGCAACTGGACTTCCTAACGACCTCTGGGATTCTGGAGAAGTCAGGACGTGGGGAACCAGAGTCGAAGATTCCGATGGTCGAGGAGGAACCATTGATGTTGAAGGCCAGTGATGTCCAAGAGATCTGTTGGAATGCTGCTCTTATGTTACCTCCCTTTCTTCATCCCATTCTTGAGAAATGTTGCCTGGAGAAGGTACTGGAGCCAAGTCTCTAGTTGAAACGGTAGTCTCCCGTCCATCAGGAAGTTGTACGTGAGCGTACTCGGGGTTCGCTTCAACAAGAGTGACCTCTTGGACAAATGGTTCATACTTTGAATGCCTGGTATGATTCCGCAGAAATACAGGTCCTGGAGTCAATAACCATGAAGGGGTTGCTTGTCCGTAAGTCGATCTCCGTTGGTGTTTAAACATACGCTCATGGGGAGCTTGTTGCGGTACAAAGTAATGACCTGATAGAATCGAGGGTATCATCTACAATTTTTTCCCACTGTCGGATATCCAATTGTCTTGATTTTATGACAAGCTGTATAGTTTTCCAGACAATGCCTACGTATTTTTCTGCCTGACCGTTGCCTCTGGGGTTATACTGTGTCGTTCTGCTCGTCACTACCCCAACAGTCGTGAGATATGACTTCGATTCTTGGGACATGAAGGCAGAACCTCGATCTGAATGAATATAGGAAGGAAATCCAAAAATTGAAAAAAGGATTTTCAGTTTTGATATAACGGTGGAGGAAGTAACATCCGTACAGGGAAAAGCAAAAGGATATCTGGAATATTCATCTACTAAGATGAGGAGGTATCGGTTTCTGGAAGTGGATGGAAGAGGTCCCTTGAAATCCATGTTTATTCGTTCAAATGGATGGATAGCTTTGATGAGACTTCCCTCGTGTTGGATAAATCTGGGTTTTAGCTCAGCACAGACTTTACACGCTGATAAAACATTCTTTATATCCTCCAACGAATAGGGCAAATTCTTTGACTTAACGAAGTGATTCATTCTCGTCAATCCCGGATGACATAAAGCTTCATGAATGTTCTTAAGTCGTAATCCATAGCACTGGGTAGCCGAACAGATTTTGGATAAAGCATCAGCTGCTTCGTCGTGTTGTCCAGGTCTGTAGATGATTTCATAGTCAAAACATGAAAGTTCCAATCTACAACGCTGTATCTTCTCATTCTTTACCTTGCCATGCCACCTGCTGTCGAACATGAAGGCCACTGACTTCTGATCGGTGATGAGGCGGAAATGTCTTCCTAGTAAATAATGCCTCCATTTCTTGACAGCTTCGACAATAGCCTGAGCTTCCTTCTCCACAGATGAATGTCTTTGTTCTGACTTGTTGAGGGTTTGTGAAAAAAAAAGCTACAGGCCGCCCATTTTGTGACAGGGTGGCTCCAATAGAATGATCTGAAGCATCAGTCTCCACGGTAAACATAACCTTCTCATCTATAGCTGAGACGAGTGCGTTTTCCACATCTTCTTTCAGAGTATTGAACGCTTCAACAGCCTTTTCGTTTAATGGAAAGTGACCCCTCGAAAGGATATGTATTTTCTGTGATAATCTGGGAATGAAGTTTGAAAAATGTGCTAACATGCCCATTGCTCTTCGAAGAGAAGCAGTATCAGATGGAACTGGAAGTTCTCTCAAGGATGTAAGTCTGTCAGGATCTGGACGAATTTCATGATTGGAGATTATATAACCCAACAGCTTTATTGTACGAGCTGAGAAGACACTCTTCTTATCATTAATTGTCAAGCGATACTTTTCTACGGCTTTTAGGAACTTCTTCAGATTCATGTCAAGTTCTTGCTGATTCTTGCCTCCTATTATGACATCATCTAGGTAAGCTGCTACCCCAGTGAGTTCCTCTTTCAGGATGATCGAATCAATAGTTCTTTGGAAACAGGGCACACCATTAGTTGGGCCAAATGGAATTCGTTTATACTGCCAAAGTTTACCACTAGCTTCAAATGCTGTGTACGGACGGTCCTCTTCGCAGATAGGGATTTGATTATAGGCGCTCTTTAAGTCGATAGCACTGAACACTAATTTGCCACTTTGTTTACGATATCCTCAATGCGTGGAAGTGGATATGCATCTAGTTGGGTGTACTGATTTACTGTCCGAGAATAGTCGACTACCATGCGGCGCTTGTGGTTCTCGGTGTGGGTAACAAGAACCTGTGCATGCCATGGAGAAAAGCTTTCTTCTATGACATCTTCCTTTAAGAGTCGTTGAATTTCTTGATCAATGAACTTGGCATCGGAAGCTGTGTGACGTCGAGATTTAACAGCGATTGGTTTACAGTCTGGAGGGATGTTACGAAAAAGTTGGACTGGTTCTACATTATCCACTGTCAATCCGCAGATATTCAACGGTTCTTTGCTGCCACCAAACTTTATTTCTATGGATGAATGGCGACCAAGAATGTCGTGACCCAAAATAACGTCCGAGCATAGATCTGTCAGTATATTTAGCTGAACGTCTTCATATACTTGGTCGTTGACTTTTAGATTGACTGAGCAAACTCCCTTAACAGATGAGCTAAGAGATGTTGAGGCCATTGTTACTGTGAGATTACTAGCACACACGGGGAGCCGGAGCTACCGAACCAACCTCTCAGAAATAAAACTTGTAGAACTACCAGTGTCTACCAGTGCATTGGCTTTCGTTCCATTTAAGTGAATGGGAATTATTGCTTTTGCTAGACAAGATGGTGTGGAAAAGACAGAAGATAAAACTGCAGTGTGGCAATGGTAAGATTTTTGGGAACTATTCGGTTTGGCACTTCTACAAACTTTGGCGTAGTGACCAGTTTTCGAGCATGCACGACAAATAGCTTCCCTTGCTGGGCATTCATTCCTCTTGTGATAGGCAAGTCCACAAAAATAGCACTTCCTGTTTGTCACTGCAACAACTTCACACGAGGCTTCACTATTCCCTGAGCAGCTGTAACGGCTGGCATAAGTAATTGAGGGTGGTCTGGGTGAACTAGCACGACGGTTCTGAACAGCACTGACTGAAACAGGCTCTTGATACTGGACTGTTCCATCGCTGACTCTAAAGCCTTTGCCTTTATTGAAGCCTCCTCAAGAGTGAGGTTAAGATTTTCTAATAGTCTCTGACGAATATTGGAGTTAAGAAGACCGGCAATGAAAGCGTCGCGAATACAATCATCCCTATTTACTTCCGCTTTTACAGCCTTAAAGTTACAATCTTTGCTCAGAAGCTTCAAAGATTCTATATATCTCGACACTGTTTCTCCAGCTAGCTGCTTTCTGGTTGCTAATTTGTGACGCGCAAATATTTCGTTCACCGGTTTTGTGAACGTGCTAACCAAAATGCTTATTGCGTCATTGAACGTTTTAGCTTCATTGAAATATTCGTATACTGAAGGTGAGACATGGTTTATCAGGATTCTTAATTTGTCGGCGTCACTTACTTGGTAAGACACTATGAAGTTCCTGAACGTGCTGTACCAGTGATTCCATTCTTTTGTGCGTTGCTAGATTCTGGGTAAATGTTCAGACGCTCGGGTCTTAGTAGACGATCCATTCTTAGTTGAGATTAATAAATTGTAATTAATATGAACACTTTGATAAACCTGTTTGTTAGGTTTTATTAATCTTAACTTAACACATACCGGTACATGAAGCGTATCAGACATCTACCAAAGAATACAGAAGAAACAAAGACAATTAACTATGGCTGAGCCATAGAGATCAAGGAGTCTATAAAAAGGAAAAGCCATATCTGGGCGGTACTACGAGTTCATCTGCCCCTTAATTTTTGGGTTAAATGCTACTATAAAAACCCCGTTCGACGAAAAGGAACATTGGCCGGTCGTATGTAAACTGCAAATAGTCGCAAAAGTGTGAGAAATCGGACAAAATTCGAAGCCTCTTTTAAAATCCAATGGGCCTATAAATATGACATTTTAGGAACAATTCCAGATATTATGCCGTACGGTGTAGGGTCCTTGACGAACAAATGCAAACATTATTCTGCATTGTATTTCCCTTGCGAGAAGTCAACGCTTGGTTACTTTGGCCTTTGCTGTTGTAATGGTAAAATTGATCTGCCGGAATTTAAAATACCTGACAGGCTTAAACAATTTTTCACTAGAGAACATATCTCAAGAAATTTCAGAGACTAGAGACGATATCTCAAGAAATGTCAGAGAGAATATTCGGCTGTACCACAATGCTATGTCCTTTGTTCCCTTTGGTGTCAATGTTACCGTGCCACATGAATACGGTCCATATTGTTTTGAAAATTCAGGAATATCATATCATCGCATTTCTTCCTTATATTCCAAAGATATAAGCAACGGTTCTTACGGCCAGTTGAATATTTTATGACTTTTTGCTACAAGGTAACTACCACTACCCCTCCGTGGGTGGTTAGAAATCAAATGTTATTGAATTACCAGCCAGACTTCCAACTCATGCTGATATCGTGACTGAGATTTATGGAGAAACATTCACTTCTGCAAAGGATAATTACTGTTTCCCTTATTATTTAATCTTGTTCTAGAAAAAGTGATTATAGGATATGGGAAAAGGAAGTTAAGGGGGTAACCATTGGCAGACTACTCGAGAACTAAACCCATTTACGATGTTTGGCCTTTGCAGATGACCTGGCAATTTAGTCCAATTTAGCCAGGAAGCGTTTGAATCCATCGAAACCTACATGAAATTGCAGCCAAAACCGGGCTCCAAATCTCATACCAAAAAGAAAACCCAGTTTTTGAAAGGATTTCGTCGATACATGGATAAACAACCTTTGGGAACTCGGTTCGGTAAAGTAACTCAAGTGTCTAAATTCAAATACCTAGGAGAAATTAGCCAACCCTCAGGCCTGAATCGTGATACAAACAAAGAGAGAATCGCTAAATTGCGAATGGCGTACAGAATCACATGGAAAAGATATAATAAGAAATCCATCTCCAGTAAAGCATAATTACATTACAACACGGTAATCAAACCCAAGGCACTATACGCCTCTGAAACACGCATCATTGGGGGGAGATCACTTAATTAAGGATATTGTTTTAGATCCCTTAGTGGGGGGTAATTAGATCTAAAACGGAAGTGTTATTGTGTTAATTTATAAGGGGGTGCCTAAAAGGGGGTAGCTTCCCGTAGCTGGGCAAGCTGACCAGTGTAGAGTGTTGTTTGGTGTTAGGATGCTAGGGGGTGCTCCTATAAAAGACGTAGGCGTATTTCAGGGGATGGAACTTAGTGTACAGGTCAACGTGCTAGTCGTCCAGCTGATTGGAGATAGTTATATAACCGACTTGCACGCGTCAGCCATGTGGCGGCACGCTGCTTCTGGCAGTCGGGCCTCTACGGGAAATACAATGATACCTGAGCTAGCAACTGTTCGGCTACTGTATGTCACGTCTAATCGTGACGGGATTCAGGAAAGGACTTTAGGGCGTAAAGAGGCGTGTAAACAGTAATACAAGGGTAGTGTACTGACCAAGTATTTATTGGTCAGTAATATGGAATTATGAGTCCCTTTTAGGGGATGTAATGAATGTCACAATTTAAGTGTACAAGTTTGTGGAGTAGGTCACAAAATATAGGAACTCTGAACACTGCTGACTCACCTGATGATAACGACCAGGGCCTTCGGCTGATGCACTGTAAGACTGGTAATTGAGAGAGCCTGTCCTCCTTAAGGCTCCTTCTTATAGTCTTCGGTGTTGTGCCGTCAGCATTCCGCTGGCATAGATGCCCCAGTTAATTATGTGTAGCTGTTTGTGGTGTGATGCAAGTATTTGGCAAGCTTTCCAGGCTGGTTAGCTGCCCTTAGCGGTGTTAAAGATGTTGTTCTGGACTTACGAGATCTGCCAGTTAGGGGTGGTTTAAATAGATGATGGGGGGATGGCCTCCAGGGGGTGCAGACCCCTGGGGGACTGTACAAGCCTCTTCCTCTATTTAGTTCGCGTCCCCGAAAACGGGAACGGAACTTGAGGTTGGGATGTCGATGTAGCAGTTTGTTCTTGAGTCTTCCTTGTATCTACTGTTGGTGTCTTCTTCGTCGTCGTATAGATGTGGTGATGTCGTGTTGATGTATAGGTGTGAGATCAGCTCGTGTTCAGAGGGGTGGGTTATGGGATATACATATATATATATATATGACATTGACATTGACATTGTAAAAATTGACATTGACATATTGAAAGTTTCAGAAAAAATAATACATGGTTTTGATAATTATGCGATATATTGTTGTGCAGGGAGGAAAAAAACCCAGGGCTGGACGGATGATTGCGCCGTCCGCTCTATCTTAGGGAAAAAGTGCTCCCTGCAATTAGAAAGATAGAAGAAGTAGAAAAATAGGTGTTCCAGGGTATAAGTTAAGGGAAATAATCAAAATGTGTTTATTGCGTTGGGATGAAACGGAACACCTTTACAAGCTGGGAAGTTAGAAGAGAGAAAATGAAAGAAAACAAATCATAAGCATTGTGTACATGGGATGTTTTTTAAAAAGTATACCGTTTAATGTGTGATTTCTGAGATGTGCATATATTAACGTTTAGGAATATCACTTATCACCTCCGTAGACAATGTGGGGGGGGGCGAAGTATTATTTATATATTTATAGTAGAATGATTGCCCGTGGGCGCATTAATGTATGTTAAGTTACCCTTTTACAATTATGAATTACAATTATCTTATATCTAGCTTAAGCGCGCTAATTTTCTATGCTCCTAGTTTATATATTACCTCGCGTGCACGCTACTCCTTTGCACGTATGCGCCGTCTCACGGCTAATCCTTCACGGCCACTTCCTGGTACGGTTTAGTGGTCGTACCGCTTGAAATGTATCCTTATTCTGTGAAGCATTCCCTGTGGGTGAATGCTTTCACACTTGACAATGAGAGTCGCCGCCACAAGTCGGTTGCGCTCTCATTGCCGTAATTTGCGCCGCATTTTTGACGCCTTATGTTTTTCTTGTTTACGTTGATCTGCCAGCGAGCCTGATACCCCACAGGTATCAGCCGTGCTGTGCAGATTTTTAGAGTGTAGCTGTAAAAAATGTGGTGAGCATGTGAGTGAGGATGATTACAAATATTAAATATAAATTAGTGCGCGAAGGTAGAATACAATAATATAATGGTACTAATAGCATGCTGCTGCTATATGGCAGCGAAATTATAGTCACCAGTGCCATATTCCTGGTGACGATGCCTGAAAAAAATGGAGAGGTTTAGAAAACATATAAATATTGCATATTTACTATGCCGTTTCCTGTGACAGTGTGTCCACAGTCTGAAGCCCTTTTTCCCTGTGAAAAAAAAAATGGCATGATTAGTGTTATTTCATGTATGCCCGGGCTTACCCTATACGGTGCCGTAATGTCGTTGCTTATGCTCAAGGTGTTTATATTACCTAATTACTCTAGTTAGTCTACTTAACGTATCACCTTAATACCATTCATATTACCATGCTGTCTTAATGTGTTGTCGGCCTTACCCCGGTAGCGTAATTTTGGTTACCGGGCGCCGATATATTCTACCTCACTTATACTTATTTTAATGTATTATAATGTATTATCATGTATTATCATGTATTATCATGTATTATCGTGTATTATCGGACTTACCCTGATGACGGGTTTGTCGGTCATCAGGAGCCGAGCGGCGTTATCTTAACACTACTTATCTTACTTATGGTAGAAAAAAAATGGTTGCTATTACTAAGCCGAATGGGTGGCCTTACTCTATTGCCGAAATGTGCTGTGCTGCTATTTAGTGAATTTGCTTAATCCTAAGTTGCGTGTCAAAGTGCAACTTTCTTACTTGCTAAATTTTGACCAGGGCGATCGCCTGAGGCAATTTACTTCCTCAGGGCACCACCCGTACGAATCCTAGAAACACCGGTTGTCTCTAGAATCGCCGGATTCCGCCCCCTTAATTCTAGTTGTCGACGTCTATTCTAGGTCTTACTAACTAGTACTAATCTAGTCACAGGCGGCTTACGGTGCCACAAAGCAAACAGTCTCGCCCGCTGTATCTTCCTGCTCATTGCCGTTGTCTTTCATACGTTGTCATAGTTGGGTCGCCCACTTCAACCCCTGTGAGTTGCTCGCTATGCTACTCATTTAATGCCCTAGGCTGCCCGCTGCGTCGCCATTTATGTGGGCATTGGACATCGTCCAATGGCATAATATTATCTTCGCCTTCATTGGCAATAGTAGTATTCTCTTCGCGTTTATTCGCAGTAATAATAATCTCTTCGCCTTTATTGG
Organism: Meconema thalassinum; assembly: GCA_946902985.2. Lineage (NCBI taxonomy): Eukaryota > Metazoa > Arthropoda > Insecta > Orthoptera > Tettigoniidae > Meconema > Meconema thalassinum. The sequence goes on from OX336390.1 coordinate 652,174,068, forward strand.
CAACCGTAGTATGCTTTTCGCAGTAATAATAATCTCTTCGCCTTTATTGGCCGCAATAATACTTCACTCCCGCGCATAGGAGTCTCGCTTCCCGCTGTAGAAGCCTTACTTACTTATATTTAACTAAGAGTCTAGTCCTAGTTTGGTCGTCCCTAGGGTCAACTCCTGGGTCCGGCGTGGAGCTAGCTATTTCTCCCACCATCCTCAGAAAGTCTCCCCTGCAGGTCTTGGCTTCGACGACCGTGGCACATAGTGGGTGTAGCATCTCTTCCTCCCAGGAGCAGGCTAGGCATACCTGGGATTCCGAAGCTTGCCCGCGCCAGGCTGTGAGTGTCTCAACCTTACGTGGTTCGTCTGTTTGGTCTAGTCTTTAAGTTACTAGGGTAGGCTCAACATCGCCTTACCCGCTCTGCTCCAGTGTGGTGCCTCTGGCCTTCGGCTTGTGCCGCTATCACCAATTAGAGTGTTGTCAGATTCCTTTTCATGTAAAAATATAAGCGTAACCTGTGTAAATAATTTATTTTGTATAAAATGTAAAATTTTTCAAGTGTTTTGGGGTTGTAGAGCTTCTAAGTGCATAGACTACTTTAGGTCTACTGTTGCTATGTCGGCTTTCCAGCGATAATGCTCTGTTAACCTTTATGGAGGTGTTAATAGGGTCTATGGCGTTAGGTACCCTGTTATTAGGATCTGGGGGTAGTTATTCGTAGAGTAGGCTGAAAGCATGGTAGGAAGAGGTTGCGCATCTTTGGGCTCCGGTAAATGGTGGCCTTGAGCCGGTAATGCTGCTAGGATTGCTCTTACAATGAGTGGACGGGGGCAGGTAATTCCCGGGATTGCAAAAATATAAAAATTTCCATGCAGGTTTGATAGTAATAACCCTTGGTAAATGGATGGGATACTCCATGCATGTATCTGGATATGAGGCATCCGCACTCATGTAAGGATAGGTATAGGGTGAGTATAAAATAATATTATGTCCCTGTCATGCGGGAGTATTTAATAAAAAAAAATGGTTAATATATGATTGTGGCCTCATCTCTCATTTGGAGATGCGCATTATGCTTAATTGTTGTTTGCCGACCCACCCCTAATACTCAGGTGTTAGCATCGAGATCCAGGGCGTAGGAAGCCCTCTTTTTAAACGCATGAAGTCTATCAACCCCGATGTATACTTTGTTATGTAGTGTAGCTGTTTTCATCGTGTTCATGTGTCTGCGTTGGTTGATGTTGGACGTGGGAAGGTTATTGGAGGGGAGTAAGGTATTAAAAAATGGTAGCCTGTGGGTGGTATGTCGGTAATCCCGCTGGGATTATCCATCTATGCTTCTGTCATTCTCCCTCGGTCCATGTCCGCTTCTTGGGATAGTAGAGCGTCGTGACGCTGTGACGTCACGACCTAATTTGGTCTCCCATTTGTAGTGTGAATGTGGCCAGTGGTCGTAGTGCGACTGGCCATGTCCTAATCGCCTGTAATGATTTTTGTTAGAAATAAAACCGAGGCAAGAAGTTATTAGGGGGGAGGTCTTGTTTCCTCATAGCCCCTGTCTGTATTTGCTCCTGATTAGTGAGCGCGTGTGTGTGTGACTATGTCCCGTTACACCATGCGGACGGTTGGTCTGTTATAGGCTAAGTCCTAATGTGTATCGCGTGTATGGGCAGGAGGTGCCCGTGGCCTTCAACGTCTTTGAGAACGTGCTCCTATGGGCCCAAGATAAGTTCCGGTCCGTCACGTCTGTCCATTGCTAAATGTCACAATTGTTTTTGCAGTGCTAAAAAAATGTGTGGCATTATGATTGCTTTGCGCTTGTGATTTCACGGTCACTGCCGATATAACAATAGTGTCTGTCGGCAGCAGTGTGGCAATGCGGTGAAACCTGCAAGTCAGTATTTTCGTCATGTTGTGCTTTCATTTGTTTGCGTACGTGACTTTTCGCCAGTATGTAAGTGTTGTCATTGTTCGGTATTCCAGGCGGACCAATGTAGCAATTCGTCCTATTTAGCTAGTACTGCTGTGTGGCCACTATTCCATAAGACTTTGGCTTACGAAATTTTCATACCTGTGTCTGGGAAATCTATTTTCCATGTCAGGTGTAATTGAATTTTATGCACGGTGTTTGGCCGGAGGAAATGTGGTATTACCTGGTTATGTACTTGTATGAGCCAATTTCGGTGTGATTGGAAGCCTGGATAGTTGTTTTCCATGGTGTCCGACTTCTACTGGGATTTGGACCCGTGATCTCATATAATTCTCTGTGTTCTGTGTCTGCGTTGTGTTTTTGGGATTGAGGTGTCCTCAGTGTGGTTTTTGCTTGTGTCTCTCGTACCAAAAATACCATTGGTTAGTTAGTTTTTGGTACGAGTGTGGTGTGTGATTATGAGTTCGGACCCGGCTTGCTGTAAAGACCTGGTATGACGATATCCACGCCGTGTATACCCTGGCACATGTACCGTGTATTCAAAATGCGCAGATGAGAATACGCATTCCTGTGAAGAGGTTGTGTATTTTTGAATTCTCCTCGTAGTGTAATTTGGGGAGTTATGAGGTCTTTGGATCTGGCGTGAATGATGCCGTGTGTTCTGCTTTCAGATCTGCCTGCATATTGCTGTCTGTAAGTGTGCAGGTCGCTCAGTCATGAGTGCCTTATCGCTGAGCGCGACAGTATTGAATTACAATGACGTGCGCACTCATTTGTTACTCGTCCTGACCATGCTCATGTTTCCGGCACGCGTATGTGTGAACCTGAGTGCTGTCTCTGTGATTGCGGATGAGGCTTTCCGCAATGCAAAAGAACCTTTCATTACCTACATTCGTGTCCCCAAATTTTGTGTTAACTGTAACGTGGGTCGAATATATCCCTATCCATGGTACAAAATGTCATTATGCACGCGTGTCTCCGGACCGCTAGTCGCGTGTTTGGTGACTAGGTGCCGGCGGTGATTTTGTTGTTTTCCGCTTATGAACATCTGTTAGTAGAACTGTCCCAATCTATTTTAGATCCCTACTTTCCTATCCTGCAACCAATCTGTTTTAGATTTCTTAGTTTCCTATCCTGCAACTGGATAGCTGCTCGACCTTACATTCCTGGTATTCAGAAGGTTGCGGGTTTTGAGACCGTCTCTAACCAGAGTAATTGTTTCTGGTGCCATTCTAGGCTGTGTCTCCGGGACAGTTTGGTAGTGTATTACTGTTATGTGGCAATGTAAATTGACTGTGTGTCTTCCAAAAATATGTAGGGTTTCCCAAAGTCTGGGATATTCACCCTATGGTGTGTTTGCGTTTTAGCTTGCGTGTTGTTATGGAGGTGAAAAAAGTCATGTTATAGGCAGTGTAATGTGTCACGTATGCCTATGGATTAAATACATACAGTTCACTTGGCTAATTTTCCTTTCTTGGGCTTAATGAGTGAGGCAAAAAAAATGAGTTATGCCCCGCTCCGAATTAAGAGAGCACTTTGAGAAAAAAAATAGAGAAACTATATTGTTTCTCGCCTGCACACTGCTTTATGCTTATTAAAACGGGTTGCCGGGCGGCGGTAGTCTGTAAAAATTGTGTCGTAAACAATATCAAAAATGTTTAAAAATGAGAAGTAGGACCTGAGCGTACTATCCACCGATTTGGTGACGTTAGTACGGCAGTAATCTAGTTACGTCTCAGGGGAATCTACCAACACTTGTCTAGTACACACTGGGAAGGTCATTGCAAGACGTATTTGATACATGTGTATCCACGTCACGAGCAAAGCCAGTGCACTGGGAGTCGAAACTCCACTCCAAAGCAATTATAACCTTACCTTGGCATTGAATATATAATTTTCAAAAGAAAGATACGTATTGTCCGTTGAGCCATTATATATTTAAACACAAATTGTGCTAAATGTTCCGGCATAACTCAACAAAATGACAGTGTTTTGCCCCGGTGTGCAATTGGGCTCTTCTGTTGGTTAAAGCACACCTCATCAAATTTTTGAAAAATAGTTTGCGATTCTTAATTCTTGCTACGATTAGGGCTCTCGCCCGTCACAAGAGAATCTGTCAAACTGTGGGACCGGATCATAGAACATTTAGTCATTTCTGCCTAGAAAGACCCGTCTAAGCTCTATGCTGTGATTTGATGCTTAAACTGTGTTCAGAATAGCTCTTTCCGGCCTTAAGCCGCGTGGCTCGCCTGATTGGCTTCCGCTTGGCTTTGGATATTAGAAACTTTACGCTATCCAAGTTATAATATGGACCAACTATGCTCAATAACCATGGATGGCCTGAGAAAAAAATGCTAGGGGCCCAAAAAAAACAACCAAGAAGAATATTGAATTCTATACTGTTGGTTTAGCCATATTGCACTGCATATACATGAAAAAAAAAATGTGCCGTTTATGTTTGTGAGTCTCTGTGTGTCTATTGCCGTATTTCTCACGTGTAAACGAGCTTACGTGTATCCCTAATATAGGTTCAAGTGATATTAGTTTATTTCTGTGTCCCTGGTGGAAGTCGTTATTCCCGTCCAAGCGTCCTTGCTCTGGAAGGTGAAGACTTCCGCCCTGTTACGAGGGCATAGGCCCCTGACACCCATTGGGGCGCTTCTTTGCCATTTTTCGGAGGCGTTTGTAGCAAAGTAAGCCTGGGCCTACTTCCACCGTAATGTCTGGCTGTTGGTCTGAGTGTGCCTGTACTCGAGGGCCTAATTGCGCTCTGCGCTACCCTAGTAGAGTTTACGGGGGTGTGTGTATTTTTGACTGAGTGGTTTTGTGGGGTAGGTAATAACACCTTTCCTATACCCCGTGTACCGTGTGTTAGTGCCTGGTCAAAATGTGCGGGCGTGTATTGTGCATCCTGAGGGCCTGAATGCAACACCCTCTTATGCATTCGCACCTGGGGTACGAATGCCGGTGCTCGCCTCCGTTCTGGCAAACTTGCCCTTTGAACTAGCGGTAAAGGCCGCTTAATTGCCTGTCTCTGCCCTGGCAATGTAGTGGCGTGTATCCTGACCGCTTTCTGGCCTGTGGCCACGGCAGACTCCTGCCATTGTGTTTGCCTATCTGTGTGGGTGTGTGTAGGCTCAATGTGCTGTAGGGCGGGCTCTACGTCCTCAGCCCATGACGTGGTTACCTCCCGTTTTCTCCCTGTCATGTAATGTGTTTCTGAGAGTCCTGGCTTCAACTCCCTCTCGTTCGTCCGTTCCGAGGGGGTAGGCCTAGGTTCTGCTGCCCGGTTTGGCAAAGTTGCCTTCCGAACCGGAGCTAAGGGATGTGTAATGGTGTAAGCTTGTCCCCGCAGTGTACTGGAGTCTAAACTGGCCGTCTCCTGGACTGTGGCCACGGTGAACTCCTTCCCATGTGTGGCAGTACATGGCGAGAGGGACATCCTCGCAAATTGCCGAGTTAGCGTATCTACGCTTATGTCCTCTCTCGGCTGGGCTGGTGGCCCTGCCATGTACTCGAAAATGGCCTTGTTATTCTGGAGTTTGCGGTACTCGTCCCAAATTTGGGTGTACTGCCTGTTGAGGATCATGGCCTGCTCAGCGACTTTTGTGCCATTGGTCCCTATGCGTTGGTGTTCCCTGATGAGTGTTTCCCATTGCTGGAACATGAACTCGTGTCGGCAGTGTAATTGCCAGTGTGCCTTTATGATTTGTGTACGGAGGGTGGGGATTTTCGCCCGAATCTTGCGATTCTTAGCGCTGCGGAGTGGCCGGACAAGGGCTCTTATGATCCGCATGTACTGGGCGTGCAGGAGCTGTTGAAACCTTCTGAGGTAGTCCTGCCTAGTTTCAATGACTTTGTGCCAGGCAATTAATTCCTGGTACTCCCCAATGCTCTCAGTACAGCTAGGCGGTATAGAGGGGCCATGCTGAATGAAGTGTATGCGTCTCCTAATAATAAAAAAACTGTGCGTGTTTGGCAGTGTATCTTGTATCTCTCTGATTCTTTCTGGGGCTGGGGGGTTGGTTTGCTAAGAATTTCCCCTGTGTAGATAGTGCGAAGCAAAGAAAAACTGCTTTCTGTCTGAGAGGAAAGAAAATTTTTTCAGTCTCTCTTGGCTATATGCGGTACGGGCCGTTTAGACCACGAGAACTCGTTGTATGAGCCCTATTTTACTGTGCGTGGAACCCGGCCTCCACCATCTGTTTTAGATCCGTTAGTGGGGGGTAATTAGATCCAAAACGGAAGTGTTATTGTGTTAATTTTTAAGGGGGTGCCTAAAAGGGGGTAGCTTCCCGTAGCTGGGCAAGCTGACCAGTGTAGAGTGTTGTTTGGTGTTAGGATGCTAGGGGGTGCTCCTATAAAAGACGTAGGCGTATTTCAGGGGATGGAACTTAGTGTACAGGTCAACGTGCTAGTCGTCAAGCTGATTGGAGGTAGTTATATAACCGACTTGCACGCGTCAGCCATGTGGCGGCACGCTGCTTCTGGCAGTCGGGCCTCTACGGGAAATACAATGATACCTGAGCTAGCAACTGTTCGGCTACTGTATGTCACGTCTAATCGTGACGGGATTCAGGAAAGGACTTTAGGGCGTAAAGAGGCGTGTAAACAGTAATACAAGGGTAGTGTACTGACCAAGTATTTATTGGTCAGTAATATGGAATTATGAGTCCCTTTTAGGGGATGTAATGAATGTCACAATTTAAGTGTACAAGTTTGTGGAGTAGGTCACAAAATATAGGAACTCTGAACACTGCTGACTCACCTGATGATAACGACCAGGGCCTTCGGCTGATGCACTGTAAGACTGGTAATTGAGAGAGCCTGTCCTCCTTAAGGCTCCTTCTTATAGTCTTCGGTGTTGTGCCGTCAGCATTCCGCTGGCATAGATGCCCCAGTTAATTATGTGTAGCTGTTTGTGGTGTGATGCAAGTATTTGGCAAGCTTTCCAGGCTGGTTAGCTGCCCTTGCGGTGTTAAAGATGTTGTTCTGGACTTACGAGATCTGCCAGTTAGGGGTGGTTTAAATAGATGATGGGGGGATGGCCTCCAGGGGGTGCAGACCCCTGGGGGACTGTACAATATACGAAAACAAGAAAGAGAAATCTCGAGGAGGATTTTTGCCCCAGTTTCACTGAGGGAATTTTGATGAAAAGAAAATCCAGGAGCTTTATCAGCATTCGGAGAAAATCTCCACATTCAGGAAAAATCGTTTGAAATTTGATGGGCATATTCTCAGAATGAGTGATCACAGGCTGACTAAAATAATTCTGAATCTTACTCTCTCAAAGAAAGCTAAGAACAATTGGCTGCTTGAAGTTCAAAAAGACCTTCAGGAAATAGACATCTCAAGTGATACGGTACTGGACAGATTTAAATTCAGAGAACTAGTTGTCAATCATCAATTTTCAGATCACCCAAACATTGCATCCAAAAGAACCTGGTTGGAAGAGCGCAGAAAGAGCTATAGTGAGAAGATGAAGAGAGATCAGCTAGATAGGTTCAATGGCGCTGCTTAATGGGCATAACGAAGCAAAAGTGGGAAGTGTTGTCAGAGAGAGCTGCACTTACATCCCAAAGACCAAAGTAGACCGAAGAAAGGAAGAGGGCCTTTAGTGCACGAATGAAAGAGTACTGGAAAGACAGGAAGAACAAAAAGTCATGATTGCTTCGCGTGGTCTAATAGGCCTGTAACGTGTAAAATAAATGAATTATTATATAACAATTAGACTGAGGCATTAGTCGTCTATTTGATTCACTAATTAACTATTATGTTAAGGAATGGTATTGAATAATAACTGGTTGCCTTAAACCTAAACCTGTCCACATACTACATTCCTTAGCAGGAATAGCCCCTCCTGAGATACGCCGTGAGGTCATAGCACAAACGGAACGAAAAAAGTCCGCAGAGGACCATGCTCACCCTCTTCTTGGTCACCAGCCTCCAAGAAGGCGGCTAATATCAAGGAAAAGTTTTCTGTAACAACATCGATGCCTACTACAGAACCCGAGGAAGCCAATATACAGCTATGACAATCCACCATACCAGCAGATTGGATGAAGGCTTCCAGCGGGCCACAACAACTGGGAAACTTGGTGGTCACTCAACAGACTTCGGAGTGGTGTTGGGAGATGCAAAGTTAATCTCCACAAATGAGGATGCCAACAGGAGTGAGTGTGGGGAGAGACAGACCAAGGTACTCAACGCAGGAGTTAACGGAAGGTCATGAAAGTGGTGTGACAGTGGCCCGTTTCTGGGCGAAGAGAATCTAATTCGAGACATTGTTGTATATATTATTGTATTAGTCCTTTGTATCATTGTGTATCATCCTTCCTGTGTGTATTGTAGTGCGTCTGACTCGAATAATAAATAAGGAATGGTATTGATAATGATGGAAGCACCTTGAGACAGACAGAACAATGCAATATTATGTACAGTTGAGTTCCTAATACTGAAGACGAAGATGGAATAAAGATAATGGACGAATTACCAGCATGATTATCTGAGCAACACTACCACTTTCGGTAACATTTAAAGCATATTTTACACCGTAATACTGATGCATGAAATTTACAACATGTCTTCTTACTTACTTTCACTTCAGTTTTACCAAAGTTCGCGTAGTTGCTAGCGTTCTTGGCCCAGGTTCGATTCCCGGCACGGCCAAGAAATTTAATTCTGGTCTGAGGGCTGGATCGAGGTCCACTCAGCCCCGTGAGGCAAAACTGAGAAGTGGTGGGTTCGATTCCCATCTCAGCCATCCTGGAAATGGTCTTCCGTAGTTTCCCACTTCTACTCCAGGCAAATGGCGGGATGGCTCCTAACTTAAGGCCACGACCGACTCCTCCCCAATCCTCACCTGCATTACAATTACACACACTAATACATACCCCACATTGGGCCGATAACCTAGATGTTAGGCCCCTTAAAACAACAATTATCATCATCATCACATACCCCACAATAACACAGATTTATCAGACAAATTCTACACACACACAGGTGCACGGGGCTAAATGAACACGTGGTCGCAAAGCCCCTAAATGAATTAACAACAGCAACAGTTTTACAAAAGAGCATTCATACCACATTTTATGTTCGTAACTCGAGTGGTTTCAAATAAATTCTATTTTATCAACCCCTATTTTTCACTCCTTAGAAAATAGATTTCATAAAATACAAATATGGCAGTAAAGGTAATTTTCTCGGTCCAGTCCAGATTTAACATGGATATGAAAATCCACAGCCTGCTTCCAGTCTCCGACCGGGTCAGGAATGGAATGAATGAAGCCCCCCATCTAGCGGCGAGGATATGGACTGTGCCGGCTGCCGAGGCCTGATGCACTCCTCTGGGGCAATGATTAAATGAATGACAGATGAAATGAAATGATAGTGGAGAGTGTTGCTGGAATGAAATTTTGACAGGGAAAACCGGAGTACCCGGAGAAAAACCTGTCTGCCTCCGTTTTGTCCAGCACAGATCTCACATGGAGTGACCGGGATTTGAACCACGGACTCAGCGGTGAGAGGCCGGCGTGCTGCCGCCTAAGCCACGGAGGCTCCTAACATGGATATGCTGAGTAATATTTTAATTCCTGTTACAGAGGCCGGCAGCAGCGACACCTGTACTCCAGGGCAGTTGTTTAAACATTCTGATGGATGTAACCAATGCACGTGTCCACCGAGTGGAGACAGGGCAAAGGCAGCCTGCACACTGAAGGGATGCCTACCAGTACATTATGGTATGTCACTTTATCGTATTGCGTGTCAGATTATTATTTTTAGCCTATTTTCATTTTATGAAAAAAAAAAACGCTTATGAGGTCACCTTTTGTCCGTGTGTCTGTGTGAGTGTATGTGATTCGTGTGTGTCCCCCTTATAAATGCTAAACGGCTGGAGCGATTTCAATGAAACTAGGTAAGATCATAGCACCATTCTGGCCCACTCCGGCCGTGCCCTTCAAATTTTACTGTGTCTCACCAATCCAACATGGCGGCTGTGCGAATTATTTCACCAGCATTCAGTATCTCCGAAACTATTACCGATATCACCCTGAAATTTTGTACGGTGATAAAGGGAACTGCCAGAAGTTCACCTATGAGCCTTTCAAAATTCTGGTAACTACAAAACTAAAATGGCGGACAAGCGAATTGAAACTTTTAAATGGATTTTTCTCGCGATTTAACCATCCAAACGTAATGAAACTTGGTACAGCAAATGTTTATACAGATTGTAATGCACTGGCGTCTAATTTAGTTAAATTGTTTACATAACCTCAAAATGGCGGCTGTGCGAAATATTTCACTGGCATTCAATATCTCCGAAACTATTACAGATATCACCCTGAAATTCTGTACAGTGATAAAGAGTACTGCTTCAAGGTTATCTATGTAACTTTCAAAAACCTGTAAAGTACAAAATGAACATGGCGGCCAAGCGAAGTTCAAACATTTTAATGTACTTTTCTCGAGATTTAACCATCTGAGTGCAGAGAAATGTGGTACAGTAAATGATTATAGATATTGTAATGCACTGGCATCTAATGTAGTTCCTTCTTAACATACCCTCAAGATGGCGGCTGTGCGAAATTTAAAATTAAGCGTTTATTTCTTGCGTCGTAGTCATGCGATCGAAGTGAAAGTTTGAATAACGAACCTACGCAATAATTTTCCTTTAATGGTACATAACTGTATGTCCTATACATATAACAATCCAAAATGGCGAGCATCCGAAATATTTTGACGGTTCTCAATATCTACGAATCTTTTACAGCAATCAAACTGATTTTTTTTAATGTTCATAGATTCTATGAACATAAGTTTACCTATATGACTTTCAGTAACATGGTGAGCACAAATCCAACATGGCGGTGACGCGAAGTATAAATATTTAAGTGAACCGTTATAGCGATTTAACCATCCGAGGCAGTGAAACGTTGCACGTTAAATGCTTATACAAATGTAAATCCACTGGCATCTAATTTATTTCAATAGTTTTCATAACCACAAAATGGCAGCCTTGCGAAATTTTAAAATCTCGTTTTTTGGTTCTTTTGTCCTAATCATGCGATTGAAGTTTGAATACCACACGTACACAATAATCTTCGTGTAATAGTTCATAAATACAAATCCAACCTGGCGACCATTTGAAATATTTAGACGGTTCTCAATATCTACGAATCTATCACAACAATCAAACTGAAATGTTGTGTGTTGATAGAGGCAATTCTCATGAGTAGGATATATGAAAATAGGCTGCATAGTTCATCACAGAACTACTTTTTATTCTTATTGCCATCTCCACGGGGATGAGGTCAGATGAATCTCAATGTGGCGATTGCTTTTATCGGATGAATGCCACTAATACCGTCAGGGCAGTTAACCAGAGATGAAATAACCGAGGGCTGATGAAACTGGACAATGAGTTGGAAGGAATCATTTTGGCATTTGCTTTATGTTGGAAATGGGAGTTCTTGTTGATCCATTTATGAGCTTTACGTCATCGTGATCATTACATGGCTGTTTGGGGGGAGGGGGGGGGGGAATTGTCTGATAACCTGTGTTATTGTGGTTAATGTAGTAGTCTATGTAATTATAATTGAGGCTAAGTTTGGCCTCAAGTTAGGAACAGTCCCCGCAATTGCCAGGAGCTAATGGAATACCGCGGTAAATCATTTCTGAGATGTCTGAGGTGGGAATCGAACCTACCTCTTCTCAGATCTGCCTTACGAGGTTGAGTGTGCTTCGTTCCAGCCCTCAGATCAGAATTAAATGTCTTGGCAGAGCCGGAATCAAACCCGTACCTTGGGGGTGGCATCCAAGAATACTAGTCACTACACCACGGGATGGTCTGAAAAAGAGAAACCACAGAAAACCCTACGCCCCGTGGTTCGGATTCCACGTAAAGAAAGATCCTGTGGCTTATGATCGCGAGTTTTAATACTGGCTTAATTTGTCTAGTAGTGATATAGCAGACAACCTATGAGAGTTCTGATGTATTAATATCTTCATGAATTACACAATTCACCGGACCATCTCGTGGCTAGTTTTCTTGGCTGTCACTCATGACGCCGGGTTCCCCAAGAAGTTTAATTATACGGTAGTTTGAGAGACGGAACGGGCTACACTCAGCCTCGCGAGGCAAAACTGAGAAGAGGTGGGTTCGATTTCCACCTCAGCCATGCCAGAAGTGTTTTTCCGTAGTTTGTCACTTCTACTCCAGACAAAACAATGCCGGGCCATGGCCACCTCCTTCCAATCGCTCTCTTCAATTACAAATAGACACACGGGGCTGATGGCTCACGTTACTACAATTGGAGTGTGACGTCATGAGGTCAAAGCCTGAGTTAATGAACCGCGTTGCCACACACACTTGCTACTTGTTCAAGCGTGTATCAGTACATGACATGACTACTTCATCGGCCGTTTCGGTGACATGCTGAGCTTCTATGCCCAAGATCGCGGGTTCAAACCCGGTGGAAGTCGTCGGATTTTTTAAGAGCGTTAAAAATCCCTCAGTATGCCTTCCTTCGGAGGGGAAGTAAAGCCGGTGGGCCCATGTCATCGATTTATTGCATGTAAAAGAACACAATTGTGTAAAGCTACATTTGTAGGTTATATTTGATTAATGCTCTATTCAAGTTCCAACGTTCACCGCCAGGTGTCGCTTGCGGTGGCATCTAGTAGCCAAGTTCACGGCTAGGAACTACTTGAAATTGATCGTCTGCAGTCCTTACCTGAATTACAGATAACAAACAGTAATACAGCCATCGCATTTAACACCGGTTATCAGACAGATTCTACACACACCTAAAGTACACGGGGCTACATGACCGCGTTGTCGCAGTCCCTATACTGAGGAACCAACCAACCATGACTACTTCATCCTTGCTCTTTATTCGTCTAAAGATATTGGTTCCTCTCTGTTTGTCAAATATCGCAATAAGATAGGGATTATAAAGGAATAATTTTAAACTCTAAACACCTATGACAGGTCAGACACGGGGAATATATATATATTTTTGAAGCAGTTAACTCATTCTTCAAAAAATACGAACTGCCGTCAAGCAAACATCGTCAGATCCTGCTTACTTCGGCTTAATTTAGGTTCAGTGGATCTTTATAATGTGGGCCCTGGGGTGTTGAGGTAGCGTGCATGCCTTGCACCCGGAGGCCTCGGGTTCGATTGCCGGCTACGTCAGTGATTTTAGAAACTGGCGTGAGGGCTGCAACGGGAGAAAATTGAGTAGCTGTCTGACAGTAAGGCAGCGCCCCGGTCATGGAGACCAAGATTAACGGCTGAGGGAACCCGATGCGCTGACTACACGTCACCCCATGATCTACAGGCCAAATGGCTGGGCAGCTGTCGCTTGGTAGGCCCTTCATGAGGTTTTGTTTTTCTTATGTACTTATGTACAACAGTATTTACAATTATTATACTGTTGAATACTATTGTGTTATATCCGCTGAACCTAAATTAATCCTATGTTAGCAGGATCTGATGATGTTTGCTTTACGAACGAAACTACTTATCCAATGTGTGAGAAGTGTTTTATTAAGTGTATAAATAATTCATGTAATTTATTTCAGGCAATTGGAAATTAATTGTAATTCCCCGCCCAATCTAATTGTGCACACTCGTGTTGACCGACTGAAAAGCGTCTTTCTACAGTAAGGCAGGCTGCACACCGGTACGACACGACATATGTCGTAAGACAAGCGCGGTACGCGATAATTGTATCAGAAGATAGACATCGCTCGTGCACGTTCAAACTATTGGGAAATGAGCCAACAGGTGCACACCAGTACGACTACGACATCTATCGAAAGACATGTGTATTAAGCGACACGCTGTGCTAGTCTCTTCGCCGCAGTATCGTACGACATTTCAAGTAGTAAACATGAATAAAAGTGGAGCAAACAAGGTTGAAGATATAACATTCTTAATTTCTTTCATTAATAGTGTTGAAAAGTATCCTTGTTTATGTTTATGAAAGATAAATCAGAGGTGACGAGTTTGGCCTGGAAGACAATTGCAGTTGAATTTAAAGACACAGATTCTAGCCATCCATGGCTTTCACCACAAGTTATGTACTGTACCAATAGGAAATTTCATCTACCAAACGAAAACTGCTTGTGTTCACTGTGTGGAAAATGCTGCGGAAAATATCATATTGTGTTGTGTTTAAAATGGACCAAAAGCATATCTCAATTTAGCAAACAATTGTTTGATGTACATATTGTATATATAAATACATCGCGACTACGTCATCTTCACTCGACGAGCTCATTATTGAAACTCACTAGGAAGTGCGTCATGCAGAGATCGCATCGCTCTGGTGTGCAGCAAAGTTATCTTACGACAATTATCGCGTGCCGCGCTTACCTTAAGACATATATCGTGTCGGACCGGTGTGCAGCCTGCCTAATAGATTACTTAGACAACATGGCTTCTGATGTTTCTACGAATAAAGTTCACAGTAGAAGTGAGCATATAAAACTGTTTTTATTCTTTCAGGTGTCGTGGGAAAGCAATCGACTGATTGATGGGATCCCGGATCCGCCACCATGTCGAACATCTACCAGAGCGTGCATCAATGGAAACTTGTGAACATCACATAATAAATATGATATGAAACAATATGCTTGTTATTTAGTCTCCAGTTTATCCTGGCCTGTTACTTTATCTGCATAGGTTGTTCCTCTCAGTAATTTTCAGTGTATTATATTGGCGAAGAGTAATGAAAGGGCCTTGCTTGCCATGTGCCCAAGGTGTGCAGGTGGTAGGAGTGTACTATAGAGTTATCCAAATGGATTTGAGGACAAAATCAAATATCAACTACACGTAGCTCTGATATACTCGTAGTTCCAGTGGCGTAGAGTAAGGAATGGACGCGGGGATGTGGTTTGGATTCGAAATAGAGGCACAGCCAAGAGGGCGCACCCCACGCTTTTAGTTGGAGAAGACAAGACAAGGCAAGACATGACTCGACAAGAGTGACTGATATCTCAGGTATGTTCAGACATCGTGTACTTGGGTATGTGTAGGGGTTGTGTGAAAACCTGTGTAATTGTGATGGCTGTACTAATGTAAGATTGTGCAGGGGTGGCTGTGACCTTCCCCATCTTTGGCTAGAACAGAAGAGAGAATGCACCGCAAATTACTTCTAGTATGGCTGAGGAGGGAAGCAAAACCACTTGTTCTCAGTTTTGCCTCATGAGGCTGAGTGTACCCCGTTCGAGCCCTCACACCAGAATTAAAATTCTTGGTAGAGCCGGGAATCAAACCCGGACATCTGGGGCGACAGCCAAGAATGCTAGCCGCTACACCACAAGGTGGTCGTAATTTACTTCCATTAGATGAATTGATCGTCGCTATCGCTCATGATTTGAAACCAATTGAACTCGTCACAATGGCAAAGACAGAGAACTGCTATGGCTAGGGAAATGTATAATTAACGCCGATTTCCCTACTTGTGCCTATGACTCATATTCTCTGTCTTATAATACCCTGCACATGCCCAAAGGCACGGGGCATTCGGAGGCTGGAGCGCTGACTTTGTGTGTCAAGGTTGTGGAGTCCGGAAGTTGTTCTTATCGTTTCCAAACTCCTAGCGTGCTTGTAGTTTACTAAACATGTGTAAACATAGCGTAAAATACAAGCAATATGGAGCTATGAAAAGATATCATTGTCAATTGAAAAGTGCCGGATCCCCGTTCAGCGCTCACGCATCCTTGGTGTTGAAAACAGGAACTATGATGTCGTGCGCTATCCCAGGGTTTCTATCCTCATAAGGTTGTACGGGGGTGTCAAAAGGTTGCCTTCGTATAAACAATTCAAAAAGATAGTTTCCAATAGTTTGGTCTTCACGACAGTAATGATGCAAATGAAGGCATTTCGAAACTAGCTCGTGTAATGCCTTGCGACTGTATAGCTCAGATGTCAAGGCACCGAGGTTCAAAGCCGGCTGTCACTCGTTCTAAGTCCCACTGAGACCACATAATTTAACTAACTTCCATGTACATGGCTTGTACCATTTGTACATTTAACGACCTAGTAGCTGAAGCCTTCATGTGAATTCTAGGAGGTGTTTGTAATGAATACTATTTATAACGTATTTCCGCTGCACACATTTAGGTGTGTGTATATCCATAGAATGGAAACTGTTGTGGCAAATAAATCACATGCGTTACCCCAAAAGACCTGGATCTCAGCTTATGCCACAGTACGTTTTGCCTGCTTTGCTCATTTAAAAGAGGAAGAGTAGCTTTTAGAGATGAATCTGGGGTGAGTAAATGTACAGGGTGAATAGCGAATACGCACCAGAAAATTGACGACCGCAGCTTGGTCGTGTATCGGTCAACGCTGGCGATGTACCCGTGCGGTTGGCCGACCGCAGCTGGGCCAGGGAGTGTACACAAGATACATTGCAACGAGTTTTGCGAAATTTGTGAATCGCGCTTGGATATGCATGATAACATTTTCAACAGTTACTGTACAGTAGAGGTAAGTTAAACCTCAAACAACAGTTGGTTATTCTTAGGGCCCGGATGTTGATGACATGTCATCTTTTTACTGAGTTGTCTAAAACAATGCTGAAGTACGTAGAAACTTCGGACGAGCCACCCCGTCTTCAAATATGTCATTTTTATTTTGCATCTTTTTGCATTTTTGCTATTTTTCTATTTTAAGAGCATTTTTTTTAGTTTGGAAGATTTTCTTGGTCATATTTTAGAGAAATCGGCCTTTTAAGGTCATTTTTTTCCATTTTAGTCATGTGACAGAGTTAAGAGTTAAGAAGAAGCTACTAGCTGATACAAGATATTATAATTTAAAATAGTCTATTGAAAAAATATTTCAGTATTGCTATTAGTAGAAAAATATATATCTTGGATGCAGAATAATGGTACCGTAGGTATACAGATGCTCTTG